>MU249602.1:3384185-4711685 GCA_018977245.1 Lethenteron camtschaticum | reverse complement strand
GAGTGAGGTCAAAGGGCCAGAAGCCGATCAATTGCCCTTTAGACCCTGGTTGATATTTCGCCACAGTATTAATAATGTCTCGTATTTACCCGCGAAAGCCTCGCCGAGTCTTAAGACTCTTATGCAGGAGGGTCTTGCTACGTCGGGACGTTTGGCCATTTACACGAACGAGTTTTTAACCCTTTCCCGTTCCGATGACGTACACTCACGTGGCATGACCCTCCTGCAGAGGTAAGTCTTGAGACTCGGCGAGGCTTTTGCCGAGACTCAAGAATAAAAACATAAATGAAATAACTGTCTATATTTAAGGCCGCGACACAGAGACGTTGTCTTTCTGTGTGTCTCTGTGTGAGTCTCTGCTTGTGTGTCTGTCTGTGTGTCTCTGTGTCTGTGTTTTCTCTCTCTCTCAAATTTAGCAATCTTTGGAAGAACGTAATCAACCAGGTAGGGTGTTGTGTTGGCCGACTCTCCGTATTGTATTACATTATATTTCCAAGTTCACTATGTTCGTTTTCTCATTCATTTGTACCGATGATGGTTGCTTGTTGCAATCGAAACGTCGTATTTTATTATTATTAATTTAATTTCTTCACGTGACTTTACCGAAAAACAAAGAGTAATTCCTGCAGTCACGAAAGCTTCGAATCTCGTTGAAATAACTGTATCGCTACCGAGGCTCGCAAAAAGCCATGCGGGAGGGCGTTTGACCCAGTTTGACGCCAGATATCGTGGAATGCGGTCGTGTCGTTACACTTCTCTGCGGTGAGTGACAACGACGCCGCATCTGTCAATAAAGTCAACGCCGATCCGCTTTCAAGTTCGAGATTCAGCGGTGAACGGGGCACCCACCAACCTGCAGCTTGCAGACGTCTCTGGAACAGGTTCAGCTTAACGTGGGAGAAGGCCCGAGTACATATTGGGGATAAAAACCCACTGCCATGGTCTATACGCTGCTGGATCGAGGCCTGCCCCCCTCTCTCCCAGCCCCCCAAACCATCGCAGTCCATCGCTGCCTCTCGATGTGACGATCCACCTCGCTCCCCGCGGGCGCCAGAGCCGATTTGATCGCTCCATCTCCGCTTTGCCGGAGGATCCTCCTGGGGCGCCACGGCGGCTAGATGTCAACTCCCTCGCCCGGTACGCACGAGGTCATGGGTTCAGCTGCACTCTTAGCCAGGCCGGGCCTGGGGACTCCCCTAGGTTGGCTCGGCCTCCAATGAGTACGTGATTTGCTGGTTTAAAACATCAGCAATAGGGAGACAAAGGCGGCCCGGGCGTGGTGCTGGCCATCCACCCACCTCGAGTGCCGTACCAACGGCACTTGCCCTTACAATGCGATAAAGGCTGTACGGGGGACCTTTGCCTGTTGTGTATCTGTGCACGGGCATGCATGCGAGTGCGTGTGTCAAAACCTCTATGCCTTCAAATCCACAATTTCTTCACCAGCCCCCCACCCACATCCCCAGCACTCCCTCCCCCGGTCCGCCCCTCCCCTCCCCAGCCCATCGCTTGCCCTTCTCTCTGTCTCTCTTGCCACAAATTAGCTGACTTTTGACACTCCTCGTGGCTTGAATTGCTGGAGCGATGGACAGGCCGGTTGACTCACATTAAAATACATACATTCATGTGCGCGCGTGCGCGTGTGTGCGTGCGTGCGTGCGTGTGCGTGCGTGCGCGTGCGTCCGCGGTGGGGAGCGGTAGTGTAGTGGTTAGCGCGCTGCGCTACGAACCTGGCGACCCGGGTTCGATTCCCGCTCACGGCTAACACCAGTGACGATTATCTGAACCGGTCCTGGGCCTCCCCTAGGTCGACTCAGCCTTAAATGAGTACCTGGTGCGGTGTGTAAACATCGCCACTAGGGAGACAAAGGCGGTCGGGCGTGGTGCTGGCCACCCACCCCCTCGTGTACCGTTCCGGCCTTCATAGGTGCTCGCTAACAGCACTTGCCCCTACAGTCTGTTCAGGCTATACGGGGGATCTTTGTCTTTGTCTTGTACATGGGGAGCGGTGGTGCAGCGGTTAGGCGCGCTGCGCTACGAACCCGGCGTCACGAGTTCGATTCTAGCTCACGGCCCACACCACCAGTGGCGATCGTCTGAAACAGGTCCTGGGCCCCTGCTGGGTCGACTCAGCATTAAATGAGTACGTGGTGCGGGGTGTAAACATTGCCACTCGGGAGAGAAATGACGGCCACCCACCACCTCGTTGTGCCGCGCCGGCCTTCACAGGTGCTGGCTACCAGTGCTCGCCCCAACAGTCTTGCTAAGGTTACACGAGGTGTCTTTGTCTCTGCATTTTGTGTGTGGAGGGGGAGCGGTGGCGTAACAGTTAGCGCACTGCGCTACAATACCCGGCGACCCGAGTTCGATTCCCACTCTCGGACAACATTGGCGTGTGCGTGCGTGTGTGTGTGTGTGTGTGGAGTGTGTGTGTGTGTGGGAGTGTGTGTGGGAGTGTGTGTGTGGGAGTGTGTGTGCGTGTACGTGTGTGCGTGCGTGCGTGTGTGAGTTTGTGTGTGCGTGCGTGAGTGTGTGAGTTTGTGTGTGCGTGCGTGTGCGTGCGTGTGCGTGCGTGTGCGTGCGTGTGTGTGTGTGCGTGCGCGTGTGTGCGTGTGTGCGTGTGTGCGTGTGTCTGTGCGTGTGTGTGCTTGCGTGTGTGAGTGTGTGTGCTTGTGTGTGTGCGTGAGACGAATATCCGAACCTGATCTTGGAGACTCCCCTAGGTCGACTCAGCCTTAAATGGGTTCCCTGTCGCGGCGGTGGCGGAGTGAGTGCTTGGTGAGAGACACGATGGGGGGTTGGGGGGGTGGAGACAGGGAACACCTCCAACCGAGAGAGAGAGAAAAAACACCACGAGAAAAAAAATAAACTAAACAGGCGCCGACAGCAAGTCAGCTGGGCGACAGCGGCCGCCGTTTATTCCAATGACCTCGTCGTCTGCGCCGCCGCTGCTGGGATGACAATTTTCGTGGGAAGAGTTTTTTTTCTCTTTCCAGAACGGTCGACGCTTCCTCCTCTTTGACCCCCCCCCCCCACTACGCGCTAAGCCATCCGACACTTCAAGAGATGTGACCTTTAATTTACCAGCACCCCCCCCCACCCTTCTACACTGGATCTTTTCAGTCTGCCACTGCCTAATGGTCACCGCGCCGATCGCGAACTTCTGAACGTAAATTTCTCAAGATGAATTAAATTACCGGACGACCGGCTGTTCCGTGATGGCATCGTACGCTGGGTTCAAAAACCGCCAACAACACTCGCGGGTCACAACAACAACAATCGCTCGCCCACTCATCAACTCACTCAATAATGCACTCACTCGCTCAGCCACTCATCCACTCACTCAATCACTCACTCACTCGCTCACCCACTCTTCAAGTCACTCAATCACTCACTCGCTCAACCACTCTTCCAGTCTCTCAATAACTCACTCACTCGCTCGCTCGCTCGCCCACTCATCCACTCACTCAATATCTCACTCACTCACTCGCTCACCCACTCATCCCACTCACTCAATCGCTCACTCACACGCTCACCCACTCATCCACTCACTCACTCGCTCATCAAACTCACTCAATCGCTCACTCGCCCGCTCGTCTACTCACTCAATCTCTCAATCACTCGCTCGCCCACTCACCCACTCACTCACCATCTTACTCACTCACTCACCCACTCACTCACCCACTCACTTACTCACCCACTCACTCAGTCACGCACCCACTCACAACCAAACCCACTCACCCACTCACTCGCTCACCCACTCACTCACTCACCCTCTCACTCACTCACCCACTCACTCACCCTTTCACTCACTCACCCACCACTCACCCACTCACCCTCTCACTCACTAACCCGCTCACTCACCCACTCGCTCACTCACCCACTCACTCACCCTCCACACTGCATGTCACATCACTTTTTTATGCTTCTTCCCTGCACTGTCCCATCATCGTCTCTCTTCCCAAACTGAAATGTGGACAGCATCTGAAGCCCGAGTAAGGTGTATACTGGATGTGGTGTGCTGGCTGTGTCTTTGTGTGTGTGTGTCTTTGTGTGTGTCTTTGTGTGTGTATGTGTGTCTTTGTGTGTGTATGTGTCTTTGTGTGTGTGTATGTGTCTTTGTGTGTGTCTTTGTGTGTGTATGTGTCTGTGTGTGTGTGTCCCAAGTTCGATCCTAGCTCACAGGCAACATGAGTGACAATTATCTGAACCGGTCCTTGGCCACCCCGAGTTCTACTCAGACTTAAATGTGCAGTGTTTAAACAACTGCACTGGGGAGACAAAGGCGGTCGGGTTTGGAACCTTGCCCGCCTGCATAGGATGCTGCTCACTCACAGCACTTTCCCCAACAGCCCGGTAAAGTTTATACGGGGATCTTTGTCTTTGTGTGTGTCTTGTGTGCACCTGTGTATGTGTTTGTGTGCGTATGTTGTGTTCTTGTGCTTGTTTCTATGCACGTATGCATGTGTTTGTGTTGTCACATCAACGTACGTGTGTGTCACGTGTTGTATGTGCACGGGGAGCGGTGGTGCAGCGGTTAGCGCGCTACGCTGCACTACGAACCCGGCGACCCCGATTCCCGCTCACGGCCAACGCCGGTGACGATTATCTGAACCGGTCCTGGGCCTCCCCTAGGTCGACTCGGCCCCAAATGAGTACCTGGCACGGTGTGTAAACATCGCCACTGGGGAGACAAAGGCGGTCGGTAATGGTGCCGGCAACCCACCCCATCGTGTGCCGTGCCGGCCTTCTGCTTCGTGCTAACAGCCCCTTAAATGCTATAAGGGGGATTTTGTAATTTTTTTCCACGCGTGCATTTCAACATACGTGTTGCATGCATGTCTTATTGTTTGCGCATGTGTGCGCGTGCGTGTGTGTGTGTAGACGCGTGAGTGCGTGCGTTCGTGAAATAATTAAATGCTGATTTATTAAAACATTTTTTGTTTCGTTTGAAAAAGTCCATTGGGCATCTCAGATCTTAACCTGACATGTGCAACTGACAGTCGTGTCTGTTCTGGTGTCTTAAGCACCCAATACACGATTAAATTAAAATCTATACATACGTAAACACACACACGCACGCGCGAGCGTGTATGTCGATACGAGCGTGTGTGTGTGCGTTCTTTTATCTCTTTTTATTTATTTTAACTCCTGACCACGGCGCAGTCGCGGATTGTCAAGCCACGAGATTTTTGTTGAGAATCCCATTCGGGAAAAAATCTCGCAGCCTCCGGGTGCTACGGAGAATGGCCCGCGGAAGGGATATCAAAGAGCTACGCTGCAGCCCATGGTGGAAGTCTCCGTAGCCAGCAGTGCGACCTCACAACCTCCTCATCCTACTCTGTGCACCAAGGACCGAGATCGTCAATGCCGGGCGTCGTTTCTCCGCGGCAGCCCCCTCCGTCATCATCGTCATCGTCGTCATCATTGTCGTCATCATCGTCGTCATCATCATCGTCATCCTCGTCTTCGTCGTTATGGTCAACGTCATCATCATCGTTGTCATCATCAACGTCATCCTCGTCGTCGTCGTCATCATCAACGTTATCATCATCATCGTCGTCGTTATCATCGTCATCAACGTCGTCATCAACGTCGTCATCATCAACGTCATCATCTCGTCATACTCGTCTTCATCGTTATGGTCAACGTCATCATCATCGTTGTCATCATCAACGTCATCATCGTCATCATCGTCATCTCGTCGTCGTCATCATCATGAACGTCATCATCATCATCGTCGTCGTTATCATCGTCATCGTCGTCATCAACGTCGTCATCAGCGTCGTCATCATCAACGCCATCATCATCGGCATCCTCGTCGTCGTTGTTGTCAACGTCATCATCTTGTCATTNGTTGTCATCATCAACGTCATCATCAACGTCATCATCAACGTTATCATCGTCATCCTCGTCGTCGTCGTCATCATCATCGTCATCATCGTCGTCGTTATCATCGTCATCGTCGTCATCGTCGTCATCTCGTCGTTATGATCAACGTCATCATCATCGTTGTCATCATCAACGTCATCATCATCGTCATCTTTTGTTCGTCATCAGCAACGTCATCGTCATCATCATCGTCGTCGTTATCATCGTCATCAACGTCGTCATCTCAACGTCGTCATCATCAACGTCATCATCATCGTCATCCTCGTCGTATCGTTCATCAACGTCAATCATCGTCATCATCAACGTCATCATCATCATCATCGTCATCATCATCATCATCAACGTCATCATCGTCGTCGTCATCATCATCGTCGTCGTCACACCACTGCTGCTGCACGTTCACAGAAGTAGCGTTCAGCTGAACACCCATGAGGCTTTCACGACCAATGGTATCCAAAATAATCAAGGTTTGCGTTTGGGTTAGATCGCGTCAATATAAATGCGTCATTAAACCCGCCACCACCCGACACAAGCAATAAGTAAGGGGCCGTCCATAAATGACGTCACGCGATTTTGGACAATTTTTGACCCCCCCCCCTTCGTCACACGGCGTCACAAAAAGTCAGACCCCCTCAAATATGACGACACAAAGCTCTGCCCCTCCCCCCCCAAAAAAAAGACCTGCTTCAAATCGCTTTAAACTATTGTCATTGTAGTGCGTATTTAATGTGGCGCTGCACTCTGATGTTGTAGGAGAAAACACGTGTTAAAAAGTATGTTTAATTAAGTAGAACGTGTTGTCTATATTTATTTAAAGTTGCGTATTTTGATGTGACGTCACATTTCCCAACTCCCCCTCCCCCTTATCACACATCGTCACAAATGTCTGACCCCCCGCCCCCCCNAGGTGCGTGACGTCATTTAAGGACGGCCCCTAAGATTTGTCACGTAAACAACCACTTCAGCACACCGCTTGTGTGTTGGAGAGTAAACCCACAAAACCTACCGCCACCGACTTCTAAGATAGACCTACAGACCCCACCCACCTCTTTCGCAAAGGCCCCAGCAATTCTCTAAGGGCGCCAACCTCTTGCATAGAGGGCCCACCTCTTTCACAAGTATTCCGAGTGACACTAAGCTCGGAGGAATCGCGGTCAATGTGTCCGTGATATATGTTGCGAGTCGTGAAAAGGGTTCTTATAATTATCGTTATGATGGTGATCTTAACGATAATGGCAAAAACAATGATTACGATGATTACAATGAAGATAACAACGTTTACAAAATATTAAATCGACATTTGAACTCACACGTGGCCGGTTACATCCGGGATTCTAACTGGACGCTCGCAGTTTCTGGGTCACACAGTCCACCTTCCTCCTTACTCCACCACGTCAGCCTAGCCACCCACCCACCCAATCAACCCACCCACCCACTCACCACCTACCCACCAACTCGCCAACTCACCCGTGTACTCACTCGCCCATCCACCCTCCCACTCACTCACCCGCCAACCCACCCAACAACTCGCCCACTCATACACTCACCAAATCGCCCACCCACCTCCAAACCCACCGAAACACTCATCCACTCAACCAAAATCACCCACCAACCTCCGATTAGCAGGGTCGACTACGTACGGTGCGAAAGAAGTTCAAAATACACACATACGTACGAACTGCCCCGAACACTCATCCACTCACCAAATCATCCCCCACCACCCACCCATCCCTCCCTCCCCCCTTCTCCCCCCGCTGCCCCCCGCTAGGCTTCAGGCTTTGACGAGCACTCACCCGAGAAACGGGGGAGGGGTGGGGGGTGGGGAGAGCTGTTCTGTTTTTGTGTGTTGCGGGAGCCTCACGCCTGGCTGCTCCCTGTCAGCCGGGCCGCGTGTGAGCTGCGCAAACACTGTCACACGCACACACGCACACACACACGCACGCACACGCACACACGCCGACGCTCGCACGTACGCGCGCACACTCACGCACGCACGGACGCGCAAACGCACACTGGCAGACACGCACATACACGCACGCGCGCGCACACACACGCACACACACTCGCACTCACATGCACACTAACTCGCACGCACACTCACGCACGCATACTCACGCAGACAGTCGTACGCACACTCACTTACGCACACACACACGCACCTGCACACACGCGCACACACACAAACACTGGTAGGCACGCACACACGCACAGCGCGACAAAGGCCTGCAGTGATGGGTGGGTGGGTGATTTGGTGAGTTGTTTTTGGGTGGGTGGGTTGGTGGTGATTTGGTGAATGAGTACATGGGTGGGTGATTTGGTGAGATGGTTTTTAGGTGAGTGGGTTGGTGGTGATTTGGTGAATGAATAAATGGGTGGGTGATTTGGTGAGTTGGTTTTTAGGTGGGTGGGTTGGTGGTGATTTGGTGAATGAGTAAATGGCTGGGTGATTTGGTGAGTTGATTTTTAGGTGGGTGGGTTGGTGGTGATTTGGTTAATAAGAAAATGGGTGGTGATATGGTGAGTTGGTGTTTTGGTGAGTGGGTTGGTGGTGATTTGGTGAAGAAGAAAATGGTGGGTGATTTGGTGAGTTGGTTTTTAGGTGAGTGGGTTGGTGGTGATTTGGTGAAGAAGAAAATAGGTGGGTGATTTGGTGAGCTGGTTTTAGGTGAGTGGGTTGGTGGTGATTTGGTGAATGAGTAATTGGGTGGGTGATTTGGTGAGTTGTTTTTTAGGTGAGTGAGTTGGTGGTGATTTGGTGAAGAAGAAAATGGGTGGTGATTTGGTGAGTTGGTTTTTAGGTGGTGGGTTGGTGGTGATTTGGTGAAGAAGAAATGGGTGGGTGATTTGGTGAGTTGGTATTTAGGTGAGTGGGTTGGTGGTGATTTGGTGAATGAGTAAATGGGTGGGTGATTTGGTGAGTTGTTTTTGGGTGGTGGGTTGGTGGTAATTTGGTGAATGAATAAATGGGTGGGTGATTTGGTGAGTTGGTTTTTAGGTGGGTGGGTTGGTGGTAATTTGGTGAATGAGTTCATGGGTGGGTGATTTGGTGAGCTGGTTTTTAGGTGAGTGAGTTGGTGGTGATTTGGTGAATGAGTAATTGGATGGGTTATTTGGTGAGTTGGTTTTTAGGTGAGTGGGTTGAGGATGATTTGGTGAATGAGTAAATGGGTGGGTGATTTGGTGAGTTGGTTTTTGGTTGTTGATCATTGAGCGTGTGCTTCGGTGGGTGGGTGATATGGCGAGACAGTGAGTGTGTGTGTGGGTTATTTGTTGAGTGTGTGTTTGGGTGGGTATGTGGTACTGGCCACCCAACGCAAACCCCTCGTCTGCCGTGCCGGCCTTCGTAGGTGCTACTCGCTAGCAACACTCGCCCCTAAACAGCCTGTTAAAGCTTCACGGGAATTTTGTCTTTGCGATTTGATGAGTGAGTGTTTATATACTTTGATGAGTATGGATGGGTATTGATGATGATGATGATATTGACAGTGTTGTATTTGTGTTAACCCTATTTCCAAGCGCAGAACAGAAGGCCTTAAACGCCACGCGACCAGTAACAAACGGCACCCTGGACGGTGTGACAGGGTGAATAGTTCACCGCTATTGGGTTGAACAAAGATCCAAAGATCTCGTGGAAAAGGCGACGAAGGGAGGTAAATCCGAAAATTGAGGAATTGGAAGATTTGACGACGATTGACGTTTGCAACCAGCAAATAAATGATGAAGTGACCGCGTTGAAGCGAATATAAACCGGTGCAAAAGCAACTGCCGCGCATGTGATCAGACTCGAAAGCATTGCACGAACGTACAGCGGTGGAGATTAAAACATTCTCTTTAGACTGATCACAGCACAGTTACAACAACGTCAATGATACCACAGGCGACGTTTTCAAGGCAGTCGCCCTTCATCACGGCGCATTGCGTGGCCTTGTAGGTGGAGTACCCGACCCAGCGATGCTGCTGTGAGGAAGGGCAATGGCCCGAAACGTCGCCTGAGATCGACTTGCTCTTGTTGACACGGAACGCGTCAAATTGTTGTTGTTGTCGTTGTTTGTGCGGCACTTTTGCCAACGCAGCGGCACCACCACCAAATAAACCACGGCACAATTACAGCCGGCTAAGTTAGAGAAACATTAAACAGATATGGGCCGCGGGGGTGATGTGGTAGGGGGGGGGGGGGCAACCACGACGCACCGATACGTTGTTGTTGTTGTCGTTGTTGTTGTTGTCGTTGTTGTTCTACGTCGATCTGGCCGCCTCTGCTTGGGATTGCAGGGACGTGGCCATGACATGCAAATAAGGCGACGATTACCATAACGCGTCTCTCTTTTTTATTCCTTTTCTCGTCTCAGCGGGGCGCCTCGCGTCCCTTTAACCTCCCCCCATCCTTACTGCCCCCCCTCCTCCTCCTGCCCCATAGCCGGCATCTGCCCCTCCCCAGCACCCCCCCCCCCCCCAGCGTGTCACTCCGCACGAGCAGAGCCACGATCCTCCCTCCGAGGCGGTGCGACAGGGAGGGATCAGCCAAGAGGTCGCAAACGGGTTTTCATTCCTTACCCGTACCCGTAACCGGCCGCACCAGGGTCGCAACTGGGTACCCGTACCCGTACCCGTACCCTACCCGTACCCGTACCCTACCCGAAATGAGTGACAAACGGTTACTCACTAGTGACTCACGGCCTACCCGTACCCGTACCCGGCCGCACCAGGGTCGTAAACCCGGCTGGGTACGGGTAGCCGGGTATCGGGTAGGGTACGGGTATTGGGTACCCGGTTGCGACCTCTGGATCAGCCCCGGGTCAGAGTCGGGGCTCGCGGAGGCAGAGACGCAACGCAGACATCCAGCAGTAGATTGAGCGGGGAGCGGGCACGATTGTCGATTCGTAGTAGTAATAATAATGATGATCGATCGATTGGTTTGGGTAATCGGACTAAGAGAAACGTACTCTTAGGTTTTTTCGGTAAAGTCACGTAAAAAATAAAATAGAAATTAATAAAAGTACTAATAAAAATAAAATAAAAAAATCACGACGTTTCGGAGGCAACACAAGTCTCCGTCACAGCTAGATTTACTGTATCAAGTGAGGCAAAAAATTCGAAGATACAAGTTCTTAAATACAAGTTAAGGGAGGAGGAGGATGGGGGAAGGGCTTATCTGAGTGTGGTAGCCAATGAATGGAACGTATTGGGGGGGGGGGGGGGCGGTGCTAAAAGAGAACAAAAGCACAGAGAAACGGTCGCATTTGATTTATCGGAAGAGCCCTCCACCACCCGACTCCGCCGTGGTGCACGAGCGGCTAGAGCAGTGGTTCTTACCCTGGGGGGCATCACGAAACCCCTGGAGATGCGAGATGCCCTTGTGGGGGTGCGAGACGTGGTCAGATTTTTTTTTTTTTNAGAAAACACAAATTAGTCGAGAACGTTAACATGTTTATCAAATTTCGATTTAAAGCTTTCGTGACTGCAGGGATTCATCTTCTTGGTTTTTTCGGTAAAGTCACGTAGAAGGGAAGTAATAAAATAATAAAAATAAAACATAATAAAATAATTCTCACGACGTTTCGGCCACGTCGTGAGAATTATTTTATTATGTTTTATTTTTATTATTTTATTACTTCCCTTCTACGTGACTTTACCGAAAAAACCAAGAAGATGTTTCATCAAACCTATGCATTGATTAAGGGGCCGTCCATAAATGACGTCACGCGATTTTGGACGATTTTTTACCCCCTCCCCCTCTCGTCACACGGCGTCACAAAATGTCAGACCCATCTCAAATATGACGTCACAAAGCTCTGCCACCCCCCCCCCCAAAAAAAAAAACATATTTCCTCTTGAAATAAACATGCTTCAAATCGCTTTAAACTATTGTCATTGTAGTGCGTATTTAATGTGGCGCTGCACTCTGATGTTGCAGGAGAAAACATTTATTAAAAAGGAGGCGTTGGAAAGCTGAAATTTAGCATAAAATTAACTTGGAAATATTCATCGTCTAACTAAAACTGCAGATGTTCAGAATAATATATTTAAATTATCTTACAATTATCACATATTAAAAGTAATTATAACTATAAAAATACTGGAAACTTTGTATTAGAAGGCAAAAAAATGGAGAGTACAATTATAACAACTACATATTCATTCCGCAGAATGAAAAGCCCTGCTAGAATCATTAAAATCTAAATGTTGAATAACTAAATTTATGCTTCTCCATTCTCCGATGGAGAAGCAAAATGCTCCTTCATAGAATAAATATAAGGTAACCTTAGAACATAAAATAATAAAATAGTTAATAATGAAAATTAATCAAAATCAGTGTTGTTATAACCATCCTATTTAATTAAGTAGAACGTGTTGTTTATATTAAAAATTTTGCATTTTGATGTGACGTCACATTTCTCAAACCCCCCCCCCCCCCTCGTCACACATCGTCACAAATGTGTGACCCCCCCCCCCCCGCTAGGTGCGTGACGTCATTTATGAACGGCCCCTAACGTTGTAATTTTCATAACAATTGAGAACCAAACGGGGTTAACAAGGCTGAAATGAAAGAATCCGAACGAATCACGATTCGCTGTCTCGCCCGCTGCCTTGAAGAGCAACACTTCTCAAAACGCGAGTTTGAATGATTTTCAAAACGTGACATTTGAAAGTATAAATCATTAAATCTTTTCAGACGTCAGAATTCACGACGATTTTTCACTCCGACTTCCGAGATCTCGTCCTGAAGATGTTTGGCAAATTTGCTCATCCCCCCCTCTCTCTATTTAAGGCCTCGGCACGGATTAGTTGTCCTTCTGTTTGTCTTGGTGTGTGTCTCGCTCGGTGTGTCTTTGTGTGTCTTTGTGTGTGTCTCTCTCTCTCTGCGTGTGTGTCTGCCTATGCTTTTTCGATTTAAAGCTTTCGTGACTGCAGGGATTCATCTTTTTGGACCTGTTCTCCACCTGAGGACGGCTGCTTGCGTTGCGGCCGAAACGTCGTGAGAATTATTTTATCATGTTTTATTTGTATTATTTTATTACTTCCCTTCTACGTGACTTTTACCGAAAGAACCAAGAAGGTGTCTGCCTATGCTGTTCCCGTATCTGCCTGTCATCATTCACTCATGCCTGACGATGGTTGCTTGTGTTGCAACCGAAACGTCGCATTCTATTATCGTTTGATTTTATTGTCTACGTGACTTTAGCGAAAGAACCAAAGAGCGTGTAACAGCGCCAGTGGAGCTGTCACGTGACATCCAATTTGGCCCCTTGTTCCACACTTAGGGGCCGTCCATAAATGACGTCACGCGATTTTGGAAGATTTTTACCCCCCCCTCGTCACACGGCGTCACAAAAAGTCAGACCCCCCCTCAAATATGACGTCACAAAGCTCTGCCCCCCCCTTCCCCCAAAACCATAAAACACGCTTCAAATCGCTGTAAACTATTGTCATTGTAGTGCGTGTTTAATGTGCCGCTGCACTCTGATGTTGCAGGAGTGTTGTTATAACAATTAGTGTTGTTATAACAATTAGTGTTGTTATAACAATTCTATATTTATTTAAAGTTGCGCATTTTGATGTGACGTCACATTTGAACCCCCCCCCTCGTCACACATCGTCACAAATGTCTGACCCACCCCCCCCCTAGGTGCGTGACGTCATTTATGAACGGCCCTTTGTGGAAATTCAATGGGAACTAACAAAACGCGTAACCAGGCCGAAACACGCTTAGCCTCTTCAGACCTTTGTGAGAGCAGACACATTCCAGATCATGTGGTCATAGGCAAAGATGTTTACATATTATTTTATAATAATAATAAAACAACGAAACTGTTTATTTTACCAGGTAACGCCCGCTGAGCTATGTAGCTCTTTCTCAGAAGCGACACGGCCACAAATGAGAGCTCAACGAAGTGGACATTTAACAGCAGCCAAATACTGTGAACGCACGTTCATTCTAAACGTGGAGAGAAAAACCGTGGTGGCGAAATGTTCACTGCCTTGCCTGGTAGACAGGAGGTCGTGGGTTAGACCTCGATCCTGACGCCTGCTGAATATTTGGAGTTTGCGGTGTCTCTCTTTCATCATCATCACGGTGGCTAGGAGATGTTAACTACCTCGCCTGGTACACAGAGGTCGTGGGTTAGATCCGACCCTGACGCCTGCTGTTGAATATTTGGAGTTTGCGTGTCTCTCTCTCTCATCATCATCACGGTGGCTAGGATATGTTAACTTCTCGCCTGGTATACAGAGGTCGTGGGCTAGATCTCGATCCTGACGCCTGCTGAATATTTGGAGTTTGTGGTGTCTCTCTCTCTCATCATCATCACGGTGGCTAGGAGATGTTAACTACCTCGCCTGGTATACAGGAGGTCGTGGGTTAGATCTCTACCCTGACGCCTGCTGAATATTTGGAGTTTGTGGTGTCTCTCTCTCATCATCATCACGGTGGCTAGAAGATGTTAACTACCTCGCCTGGTATACAGGAGATCGTGAGTTAGACCTCGACCCTGACGCCTGCTGCTGTATATTTGGAGTTTGCGTGTCTCTCTCTCATCATCATCACGGTGGCTAGGAGATGTAAAGGCTTACCCCGAGCTCTCATACTCTGATGGTGCATTGTCTTTGAGTTGTGCGCCTTTTGGCGTCATCTGGTCCAACCCATGTGAGACTAGGCTCTAAGGAAAGCTGTCTCGGGCGTGGACCAATCAACTTCAAGGACAGTGCATACATTATCAAAGTTGTGTTTTTTGTTTGCATTATGACTGGTCTATGCAAACATGACTCCTCGTAAAAAAGGTGTCAGTTTTGTTGCCAGATAGAAGGGTAAAAAAACAATTGTCGATGAGTCACCTGGTTGAGCTTTCGTTGCGTGACAGCTACGTCGCTTCTGATAAAAGAGCTACTACTCAGCGGGGACTTCCCCGGTTAAAAAATAAAAAAGTTGTATCATCTCAGCGTAGTGTTCCGTAAGAAAGTTGGCGCACGCGGGCCCGCCGCGTCTTTAGGGATGATCTCACGAACCGCGGCCAGAGGCGGAAAATCATTTTAGCGCCGAGTGTCATTGACTGTATTAATCTTAATTTTGGAGCTTTCGTGACTGCAGGAATTGTTCTTTGGTTCTTTTGGTAAAGTCACGTATAAATATAAAATAATAAATCTGTCTATTTAAGGCCACCCCACAGAGACGATCACCCCTCTCTGTACCTGTGTTGCTCTCTCTATGTATCTTGGTGATATCTGTCTGCTTATATGTCTGTCTATAGTTTTCTGGTTAGATTTTATGTCGCTATTTCATTATACATGATGATGATTGCTTGTGTTGCAATCGAAACGTCGTATGCTATTATTTAATTTATAATGTTATCTTTATACGTGACTTTACCGAAGGAACCAAAGAATAATTGACTGTATTCTTAGGTTTTTTCCGTTAAAGTCACGTAGGTAAAACATTAAAATGAATAAAAGTAAAATAAAAGAAAAAATAATATTAAAAAAATTTAAATGAATAAAAGTAAAATACAATAAAAAAATAAAATAATAAAATAATATCATGAATCCTTGCAGTCACGAAAGCTTCAAATCTATCATTGACCGCTCACCGACAGGGCGGCTGATAGAGACCGCAGCCATCGCCGTCTGCGTCACTCCGGCGAGCAGAGAGACGCCGCTACCGGACGTCTCTCTCGTGCGTGCGCGTGCCTTTGTTACGGTGCGCCGGGGAGCGGTGGCGTCGTGGTGAGCGCACCGCTGCGTGCAGGGAGCTGTCGCGTTACGGGGCAGAAGGCGGATTGGAAGTTTGACGCGCAAGCTCGCGGTCGCACGTGCAGTCACATCCAGCCTCGTACAAAAAAAGACGAAAATCAACCCGTATAGCCTTGACGGACTTAATATATGCCTTTTTTGGGGGGGTTAGATCGCGTATATATAAATGTGTCGTTAAACCCGCCACCACCCGACACAGCCATTTAGTAGGGTTTGTGCCACGTAAACAGAACGTGCCAATTCGTTACCAGTACAGCACTAGTGTGTAGTGTAGTGTATAGTGTAGTGCAGTGTATAGTGTAGTGTATAGTGTAGTGCAGTGTATAAGTGTAGTGTATAGTGTAGTGCATAGTGTAGTATACTAGTACACTAGTGTATAGTAGTGTATAGTGTAGTGCAGTGTATAGTGTAGTGTATAGTGTAGTGCAGTGTATAGTGTAGTGTATAGTGTAGTGCATAGTGTAGTATACTAGTACACTAGTGTATAGTGTAGTGTATAGTGTAGTGCAGTGTATAGTGTAGTGTAGTGCAGTGTATAGTTTAGTGTATAGTGTAGTGCATAGTGTAGCATACTAGTACAGCACTAGTGTATAGTGTAGTGTATAGTGTAGTGCAGTGTATAGTGTAGTGCAGTGTATAAGTGTAGTGTATAGTGTAGTTCATAGTGTAGTATACTAGTACAGCACACCGGTGTGTTGGAGAGCAAATCCACAACATTTACAATCTGAGTACGACGTTTTTTTTTATTTTACCAGACTTTTGGGGCAAGTGCTGTTAACGAGCGGCACCTATGCAGGCCGGCACGGCACACGAGGTGGTGGGTGGCCAGCACCACGCCCGATTTCCGATCACGGCTAACACTGCTGACGATTATCTGAGCCGGTCCTGGGCCTCCCCTAGATCGACTCAGCGCTGAAATGAGTACCTGGTAGGCTATGTAAACATCGCCACTCGGGAGACAAAGGTGGTCAGGCGTGGTGCTGGCCACCCAGGCCCTCGTCTGCAGTGCCGGCCTTTATAGGTGCTCGCTAACGGCACTTGCCCTCGCAGTCCGATGAGGCTATAATATAGAGCCGCTACATAGGCCAGGTGTGCGTATGGATGCTGTGGCCTAAACTATGCCCGGCCGCCTTTGTCTCCCCAGTGCTGATGTCTAATGTTCACATCACCAGTTGTTCATTTCCGGTTGAGTCGGCTAAAGAAAAAACACGGGACCGGCGTCAAAATATTCGCTACTGTTATTGATCGTGAGCGGGAATCCAACTCGTGTGTCCAGGCATCGCAACGCAGCACTCCATCCACCACGCTACCGCTCCGTACTGCCGTGATGAACACACACGCACACGCGCGCGCGATTTCACACTTAAACGAAGCTTCTAAAATGCCTCTGGGCCACGAACGCACTAATTTAATTCTGAGCAATGCCCCGACAATGTAATCCTTTCGCTCGCGAATGACAGGGAAGGCGCGCGCGTCGCGGACAATAACGATCGTGCGTTAATAAGTCCGATGTCTTCTTTACGCGTCCATACGAATTTACAGAAATAGTTACATTCCGGGGTGGGTGGTGGATGGCGTGAGTGGGAAATTACGCATATAAATAACTGTTTACTCGTGGCAAGGGGAGTGGAATCAAGGATGTAATGAATGGAAGAAGGAGGGAGGTACGGGAGAGAGAGAAAGGATTGTGCCCAGTTCAGAATGAAGAATAACAATGTGTAACACGTTTTTTTGTCCCTCGGTAGTAAGTGTTATTTCCTAATTGCTTACGCCTCAAAAGTACAGATAATGACTATTATTCCCCAAAAACGTTGCTTTTGTGACCAGAACAGTGACATTTTTAATGTACCTATTTACCAGAACATTCCAGATAGATTCAGTGCTGAGCAAACTTGGAGTACCTTCTAGAACATTCTAGAACTTTCCAGTAATATAAATAGTAGTATAAATACGGGGGCCTGAAGCCCACCAGTTCAGCTTAATTCCAGCTGCCTAAGTTGATACATCTCTGCATTTTTCTGAGATGGCATCAAGAGGCTGCAAGCATCCGGCAGACGCATTTTGCGATGTCTGCGGCCAATTTTCTCAAGACAAGAGCGAAAAAGTACTCAGTGGAAGCATCTGCTAAGATGTGTGAGGCCTACAAGGCATATTTCGGCATGCCTGTCGGGAATCAAGACAAACCTGGGCACCTCATTTCACCTGCGAGCAATGCAAAAAAAAACTCTGGCAGGTAACATGGACAATTGTTGCTCGGAATTTTATGTATAAAATGTGTTAAAGTTTTAAAATTTGTTAAAGTTTATATTAAACAAATTCTCATTGAAAATAGGTACATTTCCAAATATCACTGTCCTTGTCACAAAAGCAAAGTTGTCGGGAATAATAGCCATTTTCTATACGTTTTATTTAGGCATAAGCAATAAAAAAAATACACTTACTACCCAGAGACAAAAATGGTGTTACATAATGTAATAATTAAAGACTGCGGGAGGAATCTGAGGAGCTATGAAGCTCTTCCCCACCCCCCCCCCCCCACACAGATGTCAAGTATGGTGGTGTAAGCAAGATTACAATCATAAACAATACGCTCAACAAAAGACAACCGAGAAGAGTGCAAAAGGTAAGCGAGTCACTAAATAAATAAGTGATGAATGCAGCAACTAATTCATGATATAAGTTTGATTGGAAGTCGTCCCCACCACGCCCCCCGTGACGGACGAAGAGGAGGTCACGGCCCAAGGTGAGTGGCAGGAGGAGACGAGGGGCAGAGGACTTGGCAGGAAGGGGATGAGGAGGATGACGAATAGGATGGAATAAGACGAGGAATAGGGGGAGAATTAATGACCGGACCAAGATGTCAAGGAGGAGCAGAGGGTGGTGGTGATGATGATGATGAGAGGGTGGTGGTGATGATAATGAGAGGGTTGTGATGATGACGATGATAATGAGAGGTTGGTGATGATGATGAGAGGGTTAAATTTCGATTTAAAGCTTTCGTGACTGCAGGGATTCATCTTCTTGGTTCTTTCGGTAAAGTCACGTAGAATGGAAATAATAAAATAATAAAAATAAAACATAATAAAATAATTCTCACGACGTTTCGGCCACAACGCAAGCAGCCGTCCTCAGGTGAAACCCAGGTCTGTCGAGGCGACAGCGTCTGAATGAAACAGCACCATGCTTGGAGCATGTATTTAAGCTGGGTTGTGATGATGGTGATAATGAGAGGTTGGTGATGATGATAATGAGAGGGTCGTGATGATGATGATGATGGTGATGATGAAAGGTTGGTGATGATGACAATGAGAGGGTTGTGACGATGATGGTGATGATGAGAGGGTCGTGACGATGATGAGAGGCTGCTGCTGGTGGTGGTGATGCTGATGAGAGGAGGAAAACGAGGAAGCAGAGAGAAGCAGCGAGCATGAGAAGTGAGCTGCACGCAGCAGCGGAGTCTGTTTTCACAGTGGGCGGGGAGAGGGGAGGGGCTCAGAGTGGGTGTGGCCACGCACGGGTCACGTGATCTACGGAAGGCTTGAGCTGAGTTGTACGTAAGTGCGTTGAACTTCTTTCGCACCGTACATAGGCGACCGTGCTCATCTTAGGTGCGGGAGAAGGACAACAACGTAAACACACAACTCAGTTCTAAAGTTGTCTCCTACCTGCGTACCTTCTATCTACCTGTGTAACTTATACTTACCTACCTTGTACTTACCTGTGTGACTTCTACCCACCTGTGTAACTTCCTCCGCATGTATCCGCGACGGCCTACCCCTGGTGGCGGCTGTACAATCCGCTCACCCCGGCACTTAGGTAGACTTCAATCAAACGCCTGCGTCTCTCTACTGCGTGTACCACGTGTCTCTCCCAGCTGATCACCTTCATCTGTCTACACGTGTGACGGTCTGTCTGTATGGTTCTGTGTGTGTGTGTATATGTGTGTGTAGTGTGGGAGCGGTGGTGTAGCGGTTAGCGCGCTGCGCTATGAACCTGGCGACCCGGGTTCGATTCCCGCTCACGGCTAACACCAGTGACGATTATCTGAACCGGGCCTGGGCCTCCCCTAGGTCGACTCAGCCTTAAATGAGTACCTGGTGCGGTGTGTAAACATCGCCACTGGGGAGACAAAGGCGGTCGGGCGTGGTGCTGGCCACCCACCCCCTCGTGTACCGTTCCGGCCTTCATAGGTGCTCGCTAACAGCACTTGCCCCTACAGTCTGTTAAGGCTATACGGGGGATCTTTATCTTTGTAGTGTGTGTGTGTCACTGCGTCTCTCTTTCTCTGTTACTTTATGTGTTTGTATCTGTTTCTGTGTACCCTCTGCTGTCTCTAGCCCTGTCTCCTCTCGGCGCCTATTGTTGTTTGTGTCTGCGTCTCTCCCACTCTGTCTCTCTCACGCGTCCATCGCTCGATCGCCCATACATTTTCACCATCGGTTTGTCTCTCTGCGTCTCTTCCTCCTCCTCCCTCTCTGTCTATCTTACTTTCTACGCCTCATTTCTCTCTATCTAGTTCTCTATGTCGCTATCTCTCTCTATTTTCTCTCAATCCCTGTCTCTCGCTTTCTCTCTCTCTCTCTGTGGATAAAATTTATGAATACTAATTTGGCACCCTTGGTCAGATAATGGCACAAATAAATGACAGTCACTGCGAGAGGATAAGCGAATTGCCTTAATCAGCATCGCATCACCCCCTCCACCCATCGTCCCATCACCAAACCCATCGCACTCCTTCATTTGTGTCACACCACGCGAGCTTGCACCCTCTCACCCCCCACCTCGTATCTCCCCCAAACCGCCTCCATAACTTAACTAACGTGATTTATCCACGGCTGCATTATCACCGTCATCATCGTCAGCAGCCATGCTCAATCCGCTGCTGGATGAAGGCATGCCCCCTCCCCCCGTCCACCTCCTACTCCAAGTCGCCACCTTCTCGAACGATGTGACAATGCCACCCAGTGCCACCGCGCACACACAGAGACGATTTCATCGCTCCGTCTCCTCCGTGTAGGGGTCTCTCTAGGGCGCGTTCTGTCCCTCGGATGCCGCTGTTGTTCTTCTCAGCCACCGGGCAACGTTCCATCTGCTCGTGTGCCTGCCCAAGCACACACTTCACTCTCCTGAACAGTTTGAAAGGGCAGCAACAGCAATTACATTCGTGAATAGTTATTTAATTAGGGAGCCGCGGTGGTGAGATGTTGATTACGTCGCCTGGTATGCAGGAGGTCGTGGGTTCGATCGTGGCCTGACGTCCGCTGTATATTTGGAGTTTGCGTGTCTCTCTCTCTATGGTCGCCTGGATTTTTCTCGAGGTTACTCGGGTTTTTTTCCCCACCACATTTCGAATCAACATAACGCGTTAAGAGTATTTGACTACTGCTTTAATGTGCATATGATAAGCCACGTCGTGGAGCTATCCAATTTGTGATAGAAAGGTCGCTTCTTGAGAAAAAAACATCTAGACAGCTCAGTTGTGCCTTACACAGTTAAATACTTTTATTATTATTTTGGAATGTAATATGTTGAATAAACCCGGCCAAACATGGATCTCAAGTCCATATTCTTTGGCGCAGTCCGTTTTACACGCACCTTTACATCATCCGCACCTAGTTTACACAACAAAGGCTCATTCCTAACAGCGTGCTTCAGCCGCACCGAACCTCACAAAAATAATATCAGGGCTACCTTGGCTCCTCCCACCCTCAACCAGGATATATACAAATACTGTTTCTTGGAATTTCTCTCACTTGATACAGCTATCGTGCTGTGACGGTTCCACCTGAAGACGGAAGCTTGTGTTGCCTCCGAAACGTCGTGATTTTTTATTTTATTTTATTTCTATTTTACTTTTATTCATTTTAATTTTTTACCTACGCGACTTTACCGAAAAAACCTAAGAATATGAATCCTTGCATTCACGAAAGCTTCAAATCTAGAATCTCAAGTCCAGTTGTGTGATAATTATCGTTACGGTCGTGGTGCCAGCTCCCTTACATCTTTACGCTTTCCCGTTTCTGAACACACCACACACACAAAAAAAACTCTTTCCCTAATGGGGTTGGGTGTCGAAAAAAATCTGTCAAATCCTAATACAGGAGAAATTACTGCTTTGCACTGTGGGTAATGGGCCACTGCCTAACACATGATTAAAAATCACTTGCAATATTTAAAAGACTAATAATTTTCGTATTACCTTCTCATTCATATTCAATTAATATTAATTTGGTGAAACGTGGGTTTAAGTCACAATTTAAAATAGCCCGCGGCAATTTAATTTGCTTCACTACATCTATCTCAAAAAAGCATTTTCAAGCGCCGCTCTCCCTCCCTCCCTCTGTCCCTCTCTCTCCCTCTCTCTCACCCCTCTCTGCGTGTGTCTCTGTGTGGTATAGGTCGACAAAGGCGGGGAGCCGCAGTGTAGCGGTTAGCGAACGCCGCGCCACGAACTGGCGACCGAGTTCGATTCCCGCTCACGGCCAACACCGGTGACGATTATCTGAACCGGTCCTGGGCCTCTCCTAGGTCGACTCAGCCTGAAATGAGTACCTGGTGCGGTGTGTAAACATCGCACTGGGGAGATAAAGTTGGTCGGGCGTGGTGCTGGCCATCCACCCCCTCGTGTACCGTTCGGCCTTCATAGGTGCTCGCAAACAGCACTTGCCCCAACACTCTGCTGAGACTATACAGGGAATATTGTCTTTGTCGATGGTCTTAGTAATCAGGGATTTTAGTCCGCATCGCTCTTCTTCCAAGAAGTTATTTTGGCTACGCAGCATTTTCCATCTCGACCGAGTTCATCTTCACCACATTGTCAGGATCGCTGTTGGTGCAAGCATGCTTTGCACTCCAGTGGTAAGTGCCTTTCGCCGACGATTCCTAACCCTCACCACGAACTCGCCGCTGGTGGTAAGAGTATCCACTTCGAGGGAGCTTGCTCTAATCTTTCCTCCACACGCTGGCAAGACGCCTCGGAAGAGGTGGAAGAAGCCACGCGTCACCCGAACCAGACGCGACTGCTAACCGACCAAATGTGGAATAAACCAACACATTCCTGCGGAGGGAGCTGGTAGGAACGTTGGGTTGCTCGGTCAATGGCCAGGGTCAACGGCGGCGTGGTGTATTCCGCAAATATGCCCGACTGTGAGGGCGGGCACAAGCCGGCGTGAGTAGGTTAAACGTTGAGTTTTATAAGGGCACCACGGGGTGACCAGCCCCTCCCCACCCAGCCCTCCCCACCCAGCCCTCCCCTCCCACCCCCCACTCAGCTCCACCCTCCCCAACCAGTCCCACCCTCCCACCCAGCCCCTCCCCACCATCCCCACCCAGCCCCACCTTCCTCCCCACCCCACCAAGCCCCTCCCTCCCCACCCAGCCCTCCCTGCACGACGGACGGACGGACACAATAATCCCCTGTAGGCTGGTGTAACCAGTGGGTTCCTACCAGTATGAACACTGCTGGGTGGACAGAGGCGAGGGGGAGGCCCCAAAGCTATGGAGCTCGTCGATTTAAAGCTTTCGTGACTGCAGGATTCATCTTGGTTCTTTCGGTAAAGTCACGTAGAAGGGAAATAATAAAATAATAAAAAAGAAAACATAATAAAATAATTATCACGACGTTTCGGCCACAACGCAAGCAGCCGTCCTCAGGTGAAGACCAGGTCTGTCTCCCCGACTTCACCTGAGGACGGCTGCTTGCGTTGTGGCCGAAACGTCGTGAGAATTATTTATCATGTTTATTTTTTTATTTTATATTTCCATTCTACGTCACTTTACCGAAAGAACCAAGAAGAACTATGGAGCTCTTTCACAGAAGCGACCAATCATCACGTGGACATCTATAGCAGTCAAACACTCGAAACCCGCGATGCTGATTCTAAATGTGGGGGGTGGGGGGGGAAACCGGAGGACCCGAGAAAAAATCCACGGGGAGAGAGAGACACGCAAACTCCAAATATACAGCAGCAGGCCGGCAGGTTACGGAATCGAACCAAACGACCACGTGTATACCGGGCGAGGTAGTTAACATCTCGCCAACCGTGACAGCCCTTGGCTCGTGATCGGACATCGCGCTGGGTGGCGGTATTGTCGTTGCAGCTGCCGGGCCGGGAGATCGCATCGAACCGGCGAACCTGTATCCGATTGGAGAAATCCGAAGAGCGGCAAAGCTCTTTGTGACAGACGTTCAACGCGGTCGTCTGACCGCGACGCCACCTTCGAGTCCTGCACGTCGAGGATTTTTCAAATCGGCGACGAAATCCGTGAAACGGGGGCCAGTGAAGGGGAAACTGAAGCCACCATCCGCGCCGAACGGAGAGAGAGAGACACGTGTGGATAGCCCGAAGGTCAATTGCTTAATTGATGTTGAGTGGCTTGCCCGTGTATGGCGTTTGGGTTTGACTGAGCATTGCACTCTCCCGCCCAGTGTGTGAACGGGATTCTGTTTTTTTAATCTCTGACACTTCAGTTATTACGTTCCGACTCAAAGTAAAAAATGAAATCACAAAGTCGAAGATGCTTAAGCATAATGCGGGGCAAGCGCTGTGCACTGTTATTGCTTTGCGGCCACGTACGAACTCGCCCGAACCGCCTTTGTCTCCCCAGTGACGTTGTTTATGGTTACACACCGCAGGCGTGTACACAGTACTCGATGAATGCTGAGTCTACCCAGGACCGGTTCAGCAAAGTCGAACACCGATATTGATGGCTGCGAGAGCGGGAATCGAACTCGGCTCGCCTGGTTCGTGAGCACAGCGCGCTAACCACTGCGCCACCGCTCCCCACACACGCATACACAAAGACATAGATCCTCCGTGTAGCTTAAATAGATTATTGGGACAAGTGAGGTTAGCGAGCACCTATTAAGGCCGGAACGGCACGCGAGGCGGTGGGTGGCGTCGGGATGGAATCCACGACCTCCTGTACACCTGGCGAGGTAGTTAACATTTCCTAGCCACCGTGATGATGATGAGAGAGACACGCAAACTCCAAATATACAGTAGGTGTCAGGGTCGGGATCGAACCCACGACCTCCTGTATACCAGGCGACGTAGTTAACATCTCCTAGCCATTGTGATGATGATGAGAAAGAGACACGCAAACTCCAAATATACAGCAGGCGTCAGGGTCGGGATCGAACCCACGACCTCCTGTATACCAGGCGAGGTAGTTAACATCTCCTACACCTGATGATGGATGATGAGGGAGACACCGAAACTCCAAATGTACAGCAGGCATCAGGGTTATCAACCCACGACCTCCTGTATACGCGAGTTAACCTTCTAGCCACCATGATGATGAATCACTGCAAACTCTAAAGTTTTGGATCGAAATTTAACCAGGCGAGGAAGTTAACATCTCCTAGCCACCGTGGCGCCCCTAAGAAGAGAATGTGTTTCTGTTCTGCTGGGTGGAGGGTGAATGAGGAAGATGTTGTAGTTGGGTGAGTGAGTAGGAAATGGGGAGAAGTGGATGGGACGGTTGACAGTGAGCGGGAGCTTGAATGGGTGATGAGGCAGCTGAAGGGTGGGTGGGTGGATGATTGAATGAGTGGGCGAGTGAATGGGTTGGTGTGTGAATGGTGGGTGAGGAATGATGGGTGAGTGAATGGCCCCTGAGTGGATAGACGGGTATCGTAGAGTGAGTGGATGGATATTGGCGGTGGTGGGTGAATGGCTGAGTGATTGACGAATGAGCGGATGGAGTAGAGTGAGTGAATTAGCGGTTGAGTGAATGAGGAGTGAGACGAGCGGGGGGAAGTGATTGATGTGGATGAGTGAATATGGGGTGAATGGTTGCCAAGTGTGCGCGTTTTGAGTTGGACGATGAATCTTTGATTGAGTTAATTATTGAGTGGGTGTGTGAGGTTTGCGTGAGAGACGGGGATTGTGAAGAGCAGTGGAAGTACATGTGGGAGTGAGTGAACGTGAGTGATGGGGGGGGTAGTGTAGCAGGTAGCGCCTACGAACCTCGGCTGCCCGGGTTCGATTCCCGCTCACTGTCAACACAAGTGACGATTGTCTCAAACGGTTATGGGCTCGCTAGGTCGACTCAGCCTCATATTAGTACCGCGTGTGGTGCGTAAACATTACTACTGGGGAGACAAAGGCGGTCCGGCGTGGGGTTGGCTACCCAGACCCTCGTGTGCCCTGTCGGCTTTAATAGGTGCTCGCTAACAGCACTTTCCCCAACAGCGTGTTGAGGCTACCCGGGGGATCTTCGTCTGTGTATCTCGCTATATGTTATGCATGCCCATCCTCGTGCACGTTATGCATGTTTATCGACCATCATTTTCATCTGTTTAATTATTCATTCCATAATTCACCAATTCCTACATTCGCTGCATTCATTGCCAATGCGATATACTTACAGAAAGGGCCAAGATCTCTCCCCCCCCTCCCCATAGCCATATAGACTGTTGGGGCAAGTGCTGTTTGCGAGCACCTATAAAGTCATCCAGAAACACGCCACGGCCACCTTTGCCTCCCCTGATGTTGACCATCCGCATCTGGGATTTCACTTTTAGGCCGAGTCCACGTAAGGAGACTCCCAGGACCGGGTACAAATGATCGTCACTGATGTTAGCCGTAGCTGGGACTCACCACGATGGCTAGGATATGTTAACTACATCGCCTGGTATAGAGGAGGTCGTGGTTCGATCCCGACCCTGACACCTGCCGTATATTTGGAGTTTGCGTGTCTCTCTCTCATCATCATCATGGTGCTAGGAGATGTTAACTTCCTCGCCTGGTATACAGGAGGTCGTGGTTCGATCCCGACCCTGATACCTGCCGTATATTTGGAGTTTGCGGTGTCTCTCTCTCATCATCATCACGGTGCTAGGAGATGTTAACTACTCGCCTGGTATGCAGGAGGTCGTGGGTTCGATCCAGACCCTGACGCCTGCTGTATATTTGGAGTTTGCAGTGTCTTCTCTCATCATCATCACGGTGGCTAGAGATGTCAACTACCTCGCCTGGTATGCAGGAGGTCGTGGGTTCGATCCGACCCTGACGCCTGCTGCTGTATATTTGGAGTTTGCGGTGTCTCTCTCTCATCATCATGACGGTGGCTAGGAGATGTTAACTACCTCGCCTGGTATTCAGGAAGTCGTGGGTTCGATCCCGTCTCTGACGCCTGCTGTATATTTGGAGTTTGCAGTGTCTCGCTCTCTCACCTTGATCGCGTGGAATTTTTCTCCGGTTCCTCAGGTTTTTTGTCACCTCCACATTCAGAATCAGTATCACGCGTTCAGAGTATTTGGCCGCGAATAAATGTCCACGTGACGAGCCACTTCGTGCGAGCTATCATTTGTGGCCAGGTCACTTCTAAAAAAATTTAACCACATAGCTCAGAGGGCCTTGCCTGGTCAATTAAACCGTAGTTTAGTTGTACACTTTGCTGTATGGACAGAGGCAGACGGGGGTTGAGGGGGTGGGGCGATATGAGAACATCGCACCATCGCTTCAACTGCCGCGCCCGGGAGATCGAACCGAGAGAACAGCTGACGGAGCCCGAGGCGGTGTCGAACCGTTGTCTTCTGCGTCGCCGGCTGACTGTGGCCTCGAGTAGTGGTTCTCAAGGGGGCGAGGGGGGGGGTACGTGGACCCCCCTGGGGGTACGCGTGGCAATATCCCGGGGGGGGGGAGGGGTGGCGGTGGGGGGAAAGTGATTTATAAATGTGCGAATTGAATCGTGAATGGGAGTCACTGGTGAATAGTCACGTACGATGATTGTTTTTTTACCCTTTTATCTGGCAACAAAACTGACACTTTTTTTTACAAGGAGTCATGTTTGCATAGACTACAATACCTGCAGTCATAATGCAAAAAAAAACATAACTCTGATAATGTATGCGCACTGTCCTTGAAGTTGATTGGTCCACACCCGAGACAGCTTTCCTTAGAGCCTAGTCTCACATGGTGTTGGACAAGATGACGCCAAAAGGCGCACAACTCAAAGACAATGCACCATCAGAGTATGAGAGCTCGGGGTAAGCATTTACACCATTGGTACCTCATTTGCCAGTAAAAAAATATAACAAAAATTTTACCCTTTTATCTGGCAACAAAACTGACACTTATTTTTTACAAGGAGTCATGTTTGCATAGACCACAATACCTGCAGTCATAATGCAAACAAAACGCATAACTCTCATAATGTATGCACTGTCCTTGAAGTTGATTGGTCCACACCCGAGACAGCTTTCCTTAGAGCCTAGTCTCACATGGTGTTGGACCAGATGACGCCAGAAAGTGACGTACGAATCTGCCAATGTCAAATAACAACGATAGCATGTTGATGCATATGGCAACCTAGCACGATTTAAAACACATTTTCTAAACTAAATTGATCTTAAACAATGCGGGTCTCGAAGAGGAGCCAACACGTCACGTCACGTGTGCAAGAGCGTCCGTTGATGATTATTTTTTTCCATTCGCTCGCAGTTTCTTAGCTGTTTATGATACCTGATCAAGTTGACGTTTGGTGAAACAATGAAAAATACATAGATACAACGTTCATGAATTCCTCCATACATTTACGTCTTCAGAAACTTTGTTGGGGTCGGGCAAGGGGGGTACATACACGGTCTAAACTAAATTCAACAATTCTAGATTTGAAGCTTTCGTGACTGCAAGGATTCATATTCTTAGGTTTTTTTCGGTAAAGTCACATATTACATATTATTTTATTTTTATTTTACTTTTATTAATTTAAATTTTTTACCTACGTGACTTTACCGAAAAAACCTAAGAATATAAATTCAACAAGGTTGGGGTACCGAGAGCCAACAAAAGGTTGAGAATAATAACCACTGGTCTAGGTGGAGCTGAGCCCATCGCTGCCCGCGTGTGACTGAGTGGGGCAGGGAGCACGTGGGTGGGTGGGTGACCCCACGGGTCGAGACGTAGCGACAGAGACCGTGGCTGCAGTTATCGCGGCCTCTCTCTCTCTCTCACCCCCTCTGCTGATCCCAAACGCCACTACCCTCGCGTGTACGTGTGTGTGTGTTAGGGGTAGGGAGCGGAGTACGTGTGTGTGTTAGGGGTAGGAAGCGCAGTACGTGTGTGTGTTAGGGGCGTTGAGCGGAGTACGTGTGTGTATTTGTAAGGGGTAGAGACGCAGTACGCGTGTGTGTGTTTGTTAGTGGTAGGGAATGGAGTGTGTGTGTATTTGATAGGGGTAGGGAACGCAGTACGTGTGTGTGTGTCTTTGTTAGTGGTAGGGAGCGGAGTACGTGTGTGTGTGTGTGNTCCTTAGTGGTAGGGAACACAGTACGTGTGTGTGTGTGTATGTGTTAGGGTAGGGATGCAGTACGTGTGTGTGTGTTCCTTAGTGGTAGGGAACGCAGTACGTGTGTGTGTGTTCTTTAGTGTAGGGAGCGGAGTACGTGTGTGTGTGTGTGTTCCTTAGTGGCAGGGAACGCAGTACGTGTGTGTGTGTATGTGTTAGGGGTAGGGAACGCAGTACGTGTGTGTGTGTTCCTTGTGGTAGGGAACGCAGTACGTGTGTGTGTGTTCTTTAGTGGTAGGGAACGCAGTACGTGTGTGTGTTCGTTAGGGGTAGGGAGCGGAGTACGTGTGTGTGTGTCTTTGACAAAGGCGGACGGGCGTGGTGCAGGTCAACCGCACTCCCCTCGTGTGCCGTGCCGGCCTTCTTAGGTGCTACTCGATAACCGCACTTGCCCCAACAGTCTGCTAAGGCTATACGGGGGATCTTTGTCTCTATCGGGCTCGGGCCGTTCCTGTAGCGATTTGCGCGTTGCCGCACCCCGGGTTCGATTCCAGCTCGCGGCCAGCACCAGTGACGATTATCTGAACGGGTCTTGGAGCTGCCCTAGGTCGACTCAGCCTCAAATGAGTAAGCTGGTGCCGTGCGTAAACATCGCCGCTGGGGAGATAAAGGTGGCCAGGCGTGGCGCTGGCCACCCATACCCTGATGTAAGCGTGCCAGCCTTGTATGTACGTTGAACTCAATTCGCACCGAAAGAAGCTAACAGAACTTGCCTTAAGAATCAGTGAAGGCTATGTGGGTGGGGGGGCGTATCTTTTATTGCGATGGCGGGGGAATAACGAAGGGGGGAGGGTATAATCAGAAACAAGATAACAGGTCTCGCATTGCGTATTCGTCTTCAATGTACTTGCCTTTTTTTTTTATTCAACCCTTTGTAAATCCATTGCTGGATGAAGACCTCCACCACTCCGTGTGGGTCTCGGGAATTGTTTGACCACACTTCTCCTCGCTCGCTTGAACCGGTTTGCGATGTTCGCCTTGGCCTGGAAATTCCACGCATGTGACCGGTTTTCCGAACGCACTGCGCTAACCACCGCTCCACCGCTCCATGCGTGTGCGTCTTAATTGGGTGCTCGCTAACAGCGCTGTCTATAAGACGATACTGGTGTGCTTGTGCATGCGACGGTACGCCGTGAGTAGCTAGATTAGGCCTTCATCCAATCGCGGATAGATCATGGCTACTGCTGCTGCTGATGATGATGCGTTTTGCATTAGCGTAGTACGTGTGTGCGTGTGAGAACACGTGTTCTCAGAGTGCACCTAGCCTGGCACAAGCGCCTTGTTAACTCGACCGCTGCCACTTAGTGGCGAAGGGCCGCTATTGTTGCGACTGCGTGTGTGTGAGTGACTGTGTGTGTGACTATGTGTGTTTGAGTGACTGTGTGTGTGAGAGTGACTGCGTGTGGGAGTGAGTGTGTGTGAGTGTCTGCGTTGTGTGTGTGTGTGAGTGACTGCGTGTGTGTGAGTGACTGCGTGTGTGTGAGTGACTGTGTGTGTGTGTGACCGCGTGTGTGTGTCTGTGTGAGTGTCTGTGTGTGTCTGTGTGTGTCTGTGTGAGTGTCTGTGTGAGTGTCTGCGTGAGTGTCTGCGTGTGAGTGACTGTGTGTATGTGAGTGACCGCGTGTGTGTGAGTGACTGCGTGTGTGAGTGACTGTGTGTGTGTGAGTGACTGCGTGTGTGTGAGTGACTGTGTGTGTGTGAGTGACTGTGTGTGTGTGAGTGACTGTATGTGTGAGTGACTGCGTGTGTGTGAGTGACTGCGTGTGTGTGTGTGACTGTGTGTGTGTGACTGTATGTGTGAGTGACTGCGTGTGGGTGAGTGTCTGCGTGTGTGTGAGTGACTGTGTGTGTGAGTGACTGCGTGTGTGAGTGATTGCGTGTGTGTGAGTGTCTGCGTGTGTGTGAGTGACTGTGTGTGTGAGTGTCTGCGTGTGTGTGTGTGTGACTGTGTGTGTGTGAGTGACTGTGTGTGTGTGAGTGACTGCGTGTGTGAGTGATTGCGTGTGTGTGAGTGTCTGCGTGTGTGTGAGTGACTGTGTGTGTGAGTGTCTGCGTGTGTGTGTGTGTGTGACTGTGTGTGTGTGACTGTGTGTGTGAGTGACCGCGTGTGTGTGTGTGACTGTGTGTGTGAGTGACTGTGTGAGTGAGTGTGTGTGTGTGACTGTGTGTGTGAGTGACTGTGTGTGTGAGTGACCGCGTGTGTGTGTGCGTCGTCTGTACGTACGGAGGAGCGGTGGCCAAGTGGTTAGCGCTCTCCGCTCAAACCTAAGTTCCAGTCCCAAAAACGACGAACAATCAGTGGCGAAATAAACGAACCGGTACCTGGCCCTCCCCTAGGTCGACTCAGCCTTAAAACGAGTAACTTGATGCGTCGTGCGAGCACGAGCACTTTTGGGGGAGACAAAGGCGGTCGAGCATTACGGCCTTCGAACGGCACGGCGCCCAAGCCCCTTCGCCAACCCGCGTGGTGAAGTATGGTCATGGTCAAGCAATACGGATGCACGAGGAGGGGAGGCTTTCATCCTGCGGTGGATTGACCAAGAGCTGGTTACATTATACAACACGACCTTGGCTCTGTCATCTTAGCGTATCGCCAGCACGCTAAGGATCACCCCCCCCGCCCTGTATCTCACCCCCCCCATATCTGCCCCCCCCCGTATCTGCCCCCTCCCCGTATTTGCCCCCCCCGTATCCGCCCCCCCCCCGTATCTGCCCCCACCCCGTATCTGCCCCCTGTATCTGCCCCCCCGTATCTGCCCCCCCCCTCGTATCCGCCCCCCCCCCGTATCTGCCCCTCCCCGTATCTGCCCCCCCTCGTATCCGCCCCCCCCCGTATCTGCCCCCCTCCCCGTATCTGACCCTTCACCGTATCTGCCCCCCACCCGTATCTGCCCCCCTGTATCTGCCCCCCCCCGTATCTGCCCCCCCATATCTGCTCCCCCCTCGTATCCGCCCCTCCCCGTATCTGCCCACTCCCCGTATCTGCCCCCCCCCATATCTGCCCCTCCCTTGTATCTGCCCCCCCATATCTGCCCTCTCATATCTGCCACCCCCGTATCTGTCCCCCCCCCGTATCTGCCCCCCTCCGTATCGACACCGCGGGGGGGGGGGGCAGGCACGAGGGGCGGAGGAGGGGGCCGCTTTAATTTCCTGTGGACCCTCGGATTGGTGCTGGCGGGGTGATTGACATCTGAACACAACACTGGAGCAGCAGCAGGAGCAGGAGCAGGATAATGGGAGTGAGTGAGTGAGGAGGGGGATCACGTAAATTTGTGTATTTTTTTATTTTTTTATTTTTTAAGTGATTTGTTTACCATTTCTATACTTCGCACTCGGATTGTGCTTTGTGCTGTTTGTTGTTGGAACGTTCTGACCGCGTGCCCCGGACTGGACATCTGTCGAAAAAAGAGCTTCATAGCTCATCGGATTCCTCCGGCAGTCTAAACAAACATTCTGATTCCGAAGTAAGGAGATGATAGAAAGAGGAGGGCGCAGACGGACACATTCGCGAAGAGGCGCAGCAGCAGCAGTAGGAGGAGGAGGGGTGGGATGAAGAGAGAAGACGCGAATGGAGACAGAAGGAGGAAGAGACGGGACGAGGGAAATGATGGAGAGAATCAGAGGATGTAAGCAGAGGAGGAGGAGGAGACAGAAAAAATTTAACCCGTAAAAACAAAGTTTCTCATTATAAATCCTTTATATGCGTGGCGGCTAGAGTCCTCTCGTCCTCTGGCTTGAGATGGCTACCACCTATGGGTCAGATGATTGCCTGCCACCATTAAGCAATTGATAATTAAATATTTAAAAAAATCCTAAAAGTGTAAAGTTATGGAAAAAAAATTTCACGAACATTAATTGTCACGCACAACGAGTCTGTGTGCAAATGTCAGCTTTGATTGGATCACGGGAAGTGGGTTAAAAAACGACCGAAAGATTTGCACGGTCGTAAGCGCGCAAGCAAGCAAGTGAACTTAATATAAAGGATTTAAAAAAGGAGCAGAGAGAGAGCAGGAGGAGAACGGGGTGGAGAGAAGAGGAGGATTGAGAAGGACAGAGAAGAGGAGGAGGATGAGGAGAAGGGGGGACGTACAAGGGGAGGGGGTCTGGATGAGTGAAGGCGGGACGAGATGTCTACTGAAGTGGGGGGGGGNAGGCAGTCCGATAATTAGTGGGAACGGCCAGACCCTAATTTAATAATCGCGAGGAAAAGTGTGGCCGACTTCATTAATCCCGGAAACTTCAGCCTGTGTCGGGGGTGGTGGTGGTTGTTGTTGGTTGGTTGTTGGTGGTGGTTGTTGTTGGTGGTGGTGGTTGTTGTTGTTGGTGGTGGTGGTGCCGTTTCTCTGCTGTCTCTCTCCTCTCTCTCTCGCGCCCGCTATTGATCTAAGAAGGCAACGAAGGCTCACGTTGCCAACGACCGCGTGGCCGCTGTGTGTGTGCGCGCGCATTGTTCCGCAAACATTTACACACACACATTACATACACACACATTACATACACACACAATACACACATTACATACACACACATTACACACACACNTTACATACACACACATACACACACACACATTACACACACACATTACACACACGTTACATACACACATTACACACACATTACATACACACAATACACACACACATTACATACACACATTACGCACACACACACATTACACACACACACATTACATACACACATTACATACACACATTACATACACACACAATACACACATTACATACACACACATTACATACACACATTACACACACACACTACACACACACATTACACACACATTACATACACATTATATACACACACACATTACACACACACATTACACACACACACATTACACACACACACATTACATACACACATTACATTACACACACACACTACATACACACACATTACATACATACACACATACACACACGGCATACATACACACATTACATACACACACATTACACACACACACATTACATACACACTTTGCATACACACATTACACCCAAACACATTACATACACACACATTACACACACATTACATACACATTATATACACACACATTACACACAAACACATTACATACACACACATTACACACACACTTTGCATACACACACATTACATACACACACATTACACACACACATTACATACACACATTACATACACACACATTACACACAAACACATTACATACACACACATTACACACACACATTACATACACACACATTACATACACACACATTACATACACACACAACACACACATTACACACACACATTGCATACACACACATTACACACACACATTACACACATTACATTACATACACACATTACACACACACTACACACACACACAAATTACATACACACACATTACACACACACATTACACACACACATTACATACACACATACACTACATACACACACACACTATATACATACACACATACACACATTACATACACACACATTACATACACACACACATTACATACACATTACATACACACACACATTACACACACATTACACACACACATTACATACACACACACATTACACACACACACATTACACACACACACGTTACATAGATCCACGTAGAGCGGTGGCTGCAGTGGTGAGGACACCGCGCGCTAGAAATTAGCGCTGAACGTTTAATCGATTTCGATTAGAAATCGATTAATCGTTCAGCCCTGCGTGGAATTGTATTCTCGCACCCAACGAAGTTGTTGCGCTGAGTTCGATTCCTGGCCACGGCACAGCATCGATGGCGAGTGATGTCTGCACAGATGTACCAGCCCCCCGCACTGACCAGCGTGGTGAAGTATGGTCATAGACCCCACCGCACCCCAACAACCTCCCTCCATGAACAACACGGCTTCGTGATGCCTTCATCCAGCAGTCGATCGACTAAGTATATGACGGATGAGATGTCGATGTTACATCACACGCGCGCACAAATATAAAGGTCACCCGTATAGCCTCCGTAGACTGTTGGCACGAGAGTGCTGTTAGCGATAACCGATGCAAAGATGTGTATTGGAATATACATTAAACGTATGCGTCCGTGCGTGTACCGCACATGCTTAAGCGGTTATACGTACCGACACACATGCACATGGTACGGACGTGCGTTCACGTACAAATATACCCCGTAAAGCCTAAAACCAGGTACTCGTTTAAGGCTGAGTCGACCTAGAGGAGGCCCAGGTACAGTTTAAACACAGGCTGTTGATGAAGAATCTATATCGATACATACACTCACGTACACGCAAGCACGTAAGTATATATACACACACTTGCGCACACGTACACACAAACACACAAAGTATACAAACACACGTACACACAAAGACAAAGATCCCCCGTGTAGCTTTTACAGACTGTTGGGGCAAGTGCTGTTAGCGAGAAGCACCTATGAAGACCGACACGCAAACACACAGACACACACGCAACCATTCACAAGACAATTCCTCGCAGGGCTGAACGATTAATCAATTTCAAATCGAAATCGATTAAACGTTCAGCCCTAATTCCTCCCGCGCGGTACCCTCACCACTGCAGCCACAGCTCCACGTAGATCTATGTAACGTGTGTGTATGTAATGTGTGTGTATGTAATGTGTGTGTATGTAATGTGTGTGTATGTAATGTGTGTATGTAATGTGTGTGTATGTAATGTGTGTGTGTATGTAATGTGTGTGTATGTAATGTGTGTGTGTATGTATTATGTGTGTATGTAATGTGTGTATGTAATGTGTGTGTGTATGTAATGTGTGTGTATGTAATGTGTGCGTATGTAATGTGTGTGTATGTAATGTGTGTGTGTATGTAATGTGTGTGTATGTAATGTGTGTGTATGTAATGTTGTGTATGTAATGTGTGTGTGTGTAATGTGTGTGTATGTAGTGTGTGTGTATGTAATGTGTGTGTGTATGTAATGTGTGTATGTAATGTGTGTATGTAATGTGTGTGTGTATGTAATGTCGCAGTTACCAACCACAACGCACATATTTATGTACACGCGCACACAAACAATGCAACGCGGTACACAACACGCTCCGTATACTTCTTGCAGCAATTAGTAACGCGCGCGTGCGTGTGTATATATAAAGCCACTGTGTTGATATTGATGCTCATTGTAAGCCGACACAAATGCATTCTGATGTCATTGCCATTGACAGACACGCACGGTGCCTACCGTCGTCACACGTGTAACGATGCAATGAACATATCAATGCAATGGCGCACGTGGCGTGCCACGCACGTAGAGCACGTGGGGAGCGGTGGTGCAACGCTTGGCGCGCCGCGGCTACGAACCATGGCCACCAGAGTTCGATTCCCGTCACCGCCCACGGCCAACACCGCTGAACGGGTCCCGGACCTCCCACCAAGGTCGACTCAGCCTCAAACGAGAACGCTGGTGCGATGTGCAAACATCGGCACTGGGGAGACAAAGGCGGCCGGGCGTGGTGCTGGCCACCCACCCCCTCATATGCCTTGCCGGCGTTCGTAGATGCTCGCCAACGGCACTAGCCCCAACAGTCTGCTAAGGCTACACGGGGTGGGGGGGGGGTCTTTGTCGTTGTATTATACAAGGTTCTTCATGAGTGATCGTTCACAACACACGCCCAACTTTCCGTTAGAGGCTACGCGGAGTAGCTTTGTCCCTCTTAATGAAATGTCCGAGACAAAGACGTCGGCGCAGATCGACGGATGCTGAGAGGCAGTCACGGCGAAAGATTTCAACCGGACAGAAACATCGCCAGACACGCGCACAACACGAGTCGAGCAGAGGTGCACGAATCCGTGCTAACAGACGGATGCACGCCAAGACAAAGCACAGATGCACACGCGCATACACACACGTGCAATGATTTTTTGGGGGCACGCGGTGTTTGCGAGCACTATTGAAGATACCCCAGTCTCGCAGACACTCACATACACACAGAGCAAAGAAAGAATTCCCCGTGTCGCCTTAAGTGACTTGGAGCAAGTACTGTTAGCGAGCACGTACCCATACAGACAAATACACCATCACATGCACAAAGAGACACACACACACTATCACACAGACTCACAAAAACGCACACATACACACGCAGTCATTCACAACGAACAACACATTGGCGGACACGAAACAATCACACAGAGGCACGCACAGACACACGCGTAGAGACAATCACACACCACACACACACGCACGCGCGGACGATTCGTAACATATGTGTATCATAGGATGCAAGACACAAAGATCTAACGTCAACTGTTAGGGGCAAGTGCTGCTTGCGAGCACATATGAAGGCCGGAACGGCACACGATGGGGTGGGTGGCCAACACCACGCCCGGCCGCCTTTGTCTTCTTTGCCTCTCTCCAGCGCTGATTTTTGTTTTACACCGCACTAAGTTACTGAGCATTTAAGGCTGAGTCGGCATAGAGGAGTCCCGGGACCGACGCAGGTATTCGCCACCGATATTAGCCGTGATCGGGGAACCGAACTCGGGTCGCCGGGTTCGTAGGCCAGCGCGCTAACCGCTGCGCCATCGCTCCCACACATGCTGTGTGTGTATACGTACACGCGTGCAAGCACCCTCAATAATATCGTTGGCTGAATTGTTAGAGATGTTAGAGATGTCTTTCCTAGCGAGGAAGCAGCTTTGGGGCAGTTCGCCCCGACGTGTCGGTGGTTGTGTCGGTGGTGGTGGTGGCGGTGGTTGTGGTTGGGTCTTCGTTGACATTCGGCACAAAGTGAGAGCGCACAGTTTTTAGAAGCTTCGGGTCCACTCCCTCCCCTCTACTCCTCCTCCTCTCACTCTCCTCCCTCCCCTACTGCCTCCCACCTACCCACCCATCCACCCACCCACTCTCCCTTCTCACCCACCCACCCACCCCATGATCCACTCTTCTCCCCCCACCCCCCATCTCTTCTCCACACACACACACGCGCGCACACACAAAGTGACTGACACACGCGCGCGCACACAATTGCGCGCGCGCGCGCGCGGTCGCTCATGCACCCACAGAGAGAGACACACACACACAGCTACCACCACCACTACCATCACCACCACCACCACCATCAACCCAACCCCTCTACCCCAACACACACCCCGCCCCCGAGAAAAACTCTCCCATCGACTCGAGCTCCCCCCCCTCCTCCTCCTCCCCTTCTCGTACCCGCTCGCCGCCGCCGTTGCCTCCGCCGACAGCCGCCACCGCAGACCCGAGTCGGCGTGTGTGCGTGATGGCTCACCATCCCCAAGGTTATCTGTACCAGCCCTCGTCCGCATCGCTCGCCCTCTACTCGTGCCCGGCGTACGGGGCCCCCACGTTGCTGGGAGGCGCTCGCTCCGAGGAATTGGGTCGATCCGGTGCCGGATCAGCGTTCAGCCCTACCCGGCGTCGGCCGCCTTCGCGACTGCAGCCGCGGCCGCAGCGACACCTCACGCCTATAGCCCGCTACAGTACACGGCTGAGCACGCAGCCTTCCCGGGATACGTGGTAAGTGTGCAGTCGAAAGCCTTGACCATACTTGACCACCATCGCTACCCCCCCCCCACCACAACCACTACACAACACCCACCACCCCCCCACCCTGTCCTCACTCTCCATCCCGCTATGCGTAGCGCTGTGTTGGAGTTAGCGCGCGCGCGTGTGAGTGAGTAGTAAGAGAGAGTTGGAGCGCGTTGATGTGAGTTTTTTTTTTGGGGGGGGGGAGAGTACGGCACGGATCCGCCTGTGCGCGTTTGCTGTTGCTGTAGGGCAGTCGCGTTGTTCACTCTGCTGGTTGTGATCGATTGTGCGTTGTGTTTGTCACGCTTCTGTGATGGTGTTGGTGGTGATGGTGTTGGTGTGATGTGTTACTTTTGCCGAGTGTGCGTGGGCTTTGCATCGCTGGGAGACGTCGCCTCTTCTTCGCCTTGTTGGCGCAGAACGGTTGAACGCTATGGGGTGGATGCACAAGCATCCTCTCTCGTACGTAAAAGTTAGTGTGTGTGTTGTGCGCGTCCGTGTGTGAGTGTGTCTGTGTGTAGGTCGACTCGAATGAGTACATGGTGCGGTGTGTACGCATCGCCGCTAGGGAGACAAAGGCGGCCAGGCGTGGTGCTGGCCACCCGCTACCCACGTGTGCCAAAGTGGCGGCTTTCATGGGTGCTCGCTGACAGCACTTGCCCCAACAGTCTGTCGAAGGCTATACGGGGGATTTTGTCTTTGTGTCCGTGCGTGAGTAAGCGCTAGGTAATAGTTAAGCCGTGGCTTATTCAGTAATGAAGTGATTAAATCATCACAGTATCCATGAGTTGTGTGCAAACGTGTGCTTTTGTGTATATCCGTGCTCGAGATTGTGTACAAACATGTGAAAGTATGCATATGTGTGTGTGTTGTGTGTGTGCATATGTGTTCCTGTATGTGTGTGCGTGGTTGTGTGTGTGTGCGTGTGCAAATGTGTCCTTCTATGTGTGTATACGAGAGTGTGTGTTTATACGCGTTATTGTACGTGTGCTTACGAGAGAGAAAGTGTGTGTGTGTGCAAACGTGTTGTTGTATGCGTGGATACGAGTGTGTGTGTGTGGTGTATACACGTTTATTGTACACGTGCGCATGAGTGCGTGTGTCTGTGTGAGAACGTGTTTTGTGTACGTATTTGTGTGAGTGTGTTTGTATATCTATAAATGTGTGTTTGTATATCTATAAATGTGTGTTTGTATATATATAAATGTGTGTGTTGGGGGATGGTCGCATGGCGGTTAGCGCACTCCGTTACGAACCCGGTGGCCCCAGTTCAATTCCCGCTCACGGCAAGACAGCGACGATTATCTGAACCGGTATTGAGTCTCCCCTAAGTCGACTCAGCCTCAAATGAGAACATGGTGCGGTGTGGAAAAACATCGCCACTGGGGAGACAAAAGCGGCCGGACGTGGTGGCCACTCACCCTCCCCTGTGCGCCGTTCCGGCCTTCATAGGTGATCGCTAACAGCACTTGCCCCAACAGTCCCTTAAGGCTATACGGGGGATCTTTGTGTTTGTATGTGTATGTGTATGTGATAAGGTGGTATATGTGTGTGTGTGAATGGATCCAAATGTTACGTGTAATGCATTTAGACAAATACGCATGTGCGTGTGTCTGTGCACATGCTAATCTGCGCGTGCGTGTGTCGTGATGTTCATACGAACGGAGTGTGTGCGCGCGCGCACGCGTTATAGTACACGAGAGTGTGAGTGTCTTTGTGCACCAAGCATGGCACAAGCCGTCGTGGTGACGTCCCGCCACTTAGCGGCGAACGATGGTTGTTGTTGTGTGATGGATACACGTGTGTATACATATATGTGTGTGTGTGTGTGATAGATTGTGTGGGGAGCTGTAGCGTAGTGATTAGCGCACTGCGCTACGATACCCAGCGATCGATCTGATTTCGATTCGCGCTCACAGCCAACACCAGTGACGATTATCTGAACCGGTCCTGGGCCTCAAATGAGTACCTGGTGCGGTGTGTAAACATCGCCACCAGGAAGACAAAAGCGGCCGGGTGTGGTATTGCTTCCCCACCCTTTCGTATGACCTGCCGACATCCATAGGTGCTCGCTAACAGCACTTGACCCAACAGTCTGTTGAGGCTACACGGGGAGATATGTGCGTCTGTGTGTGTGTACGCGTGTGTTCCAAAATGTTTGCGTGTGTAAATGCACGTTGATTAGCACGTGTGTGTGAGTATACACACACACACACACGTGTACACACACACGTGTGTGTGTGTGAGTATACATACACACGTGTGTGTGCGTGTGATGTACTTGCGTGTGTACGTATGCGTCAATGTGCATTCGCAAACTAGTCCACATACACCGCAGTTCGCGCTCTTACGCTAACATTCGTGAATTAGCTCTCGCTCAATGTTGTATATTTACAAAGACAAAGATCCCCCGTATAGCCTTCGACAGACTGTTGGGGCAAGTGCTGTTAGCGAGCACCTATTGAAGGCTGGCACGGCACACGAGAGGGTGGGTGACCAACACCACGCCCGGCCGCCTTTGTCTCCCTAGTGGCAATGTTTTTTTTTCGCGCATGCATAAACACACGTAACATACTAAAAAACATACACACAGACGTAAACGCACGTACACCCACATACGCACGCATACGCACTACGCATATCTATACATATATACTTACATAGAGACAAAGATTCCCCGTATAGCCGACACAAGCCGTTCGGACAAGTGCTGTTAGCGAGAACCTATTAAGGTTCCGGCTCCGTGTTTCCATACACACATTCGCGTGTACAAACACGCACGCAGACATACACACACATATAAACACTCACACATACGCACATACGCACATACATTCACACGCGCATACGTACACATTTAAACATACACACAAACACACGTACACCCACTAAAATATACACACACGCGTAAGCATGTCCACACACGCACTGCACACACACGTACACACATGTACACATACATACGCACATATGACATACACGTGTACGCACGTATTTAAAACACACGCATACACACGCGCACACATAACACACACACACATACGTATACACATAAACACAAAGGCAAAGATCCCCCGTATAGCCTTAACAGACTGTTGGGGCAAGTGCTGTTAGCGAGCACCTATGAAGGCCGGCACGGCACACGAGGTGGGTGGCAAGCACCACGCCCGGCCGCCTTTGTCTTCCAAGTGGCGATGTTTACACACCGCACCGGGTACTCATTTGAGGCTGAGTCGACCTACACACATAAACACACATACAGACACAGACACATACAGACACATACATAATTGTCCACGGTATGTTCACGCATAATTATCGCATTCAGACAACATGCATCTCAAACACACACGCGCGCAAATACCCATTCATCATCATCAGCCATGCGCGATCCACTGCTGGATGAAACCTACGTCAGCATTTATGGTTGTGCAAATTGCTTTAAATAGTCAACACATTAATTAAGACCCGGTGTTAATTAATCAATCAAGCCACCATTCTAGGTCGGTTTTTTTGTAATATGGAGAGAAGGACGGGAGCGGTGGCGCTGCGGTTAGCGCACCTAAGCTCTACCCCCCCCCCCCCCCGAGTTCGATTCCCCGACCACGGCTAACGTCAGTGGCGAATGAGGGATCGATATTAATCAGCCATAGCCCGCAGTGACCGGCGCGGTGAAGTATGGTCAAAATAACCCTCGTCATCGACATGGCGTGGGATAGAGAAACCTTTCATTCTGTGGGGCAGTGGATGTACCAAGCCCTGCAAATCATTTCATCATCATCATTATTATATCATTATGATATGAATTGCTCTGGAATCGGCAGTCGCGTGTTATTGTTATGATAGTGTAACGAAAATATAATAACGTTGACACAATTGTGTTGTTCTAAATATTCTGTCGCAAGGCTAGATAACCACACTTGTAGCTACAGCAGTTAATTATTGATTACGCCTGCACGGCTATTTAGATAGAGCTGTTAAATTGACAGTGTTATTTTAAACACGCTTAAATGACTTTCTGTCTGTGTGTGTGTCTGTTTGGAGCGGTGGTGTAGCGGTTAGCGCGCTGCACTGTGACCCAAGTTCGATTCCCGCTCACGGCCAACACCGGTGACGATTATCTGATCCAGTCCTGGGCCTCCCCTAGGTCGACACAGCCTCAAATGAGTACCTGGTGTGTAAACATCGCCAATAGGGAAACAAAGGCGGCGGGCGTGGTGCTGGCCACCCATCTGGCCTTTAAAGGTGTTCGCTGACAGCACTTGCCCCAACAGTCTGTTAAGGCTATACGGGGGATCTTTGTCTTTGTGTTGCTTGTGTACGCGTGGTGTGTGTGTGTCTGGGGATCGGTGGCGCAATGCAATTCAGAGCAACCCGGGTTCGATTCCCCGCTCCACACAACAACAAAAGTGGGCCTCCCCCATCGCCTAGGTCGACTCGGACTTAAAAGTGATAGCTTGTGCAGCGAGTGTGATCGCGAAGAGCACTTGCCTCAACAGTGTGTTGAAGCTATACGGAGATCTTTGCCTTTGTGACCTTAATAGGTGCTCGCGAGAAGCAAGTGACCCAATGCTATATAATGTAAATAATCCAACTATATCCCGCGTGTGTTGTTGTATATTTGCGTGTAAATGTGCGTGTGTGTATATACTGAGGAGCGGTGGCGCAATGGTTAGCACGCTGCGATCCCTACCCGGCCGTCTGAATTCTATTACAGGCCACGGGCGATCTCTGGGACCGTTACTGTGCTAGCACTAGGTCGACTCAGCCTTAAACGAGCGCTTGGTGTTAACATCGTCGTGATCACTAGCACCGCGGGCGTGGTGATGGCCACCCACCCACCCCCTCGTGTGCCGTGCCGACCTTCATAGGTGCTGCTCGCTAACAGCACTTGCCCAACAGTCTGTTAAGGCTACACGGGTGATCTTTGTCTTTGTGTGAGTACGTAGGTGTGGTCACTGTAGAGCAGCGGTTCGCGCCAAGAACCCGGCCACCCGAGTTCGATTCCGGCTCACGGCCACCATCAGTGGCGATTATCTGAACTGGTACGGGGCCTCCGCTAGGTCGACTCAGCCTCAAATGAGTACCTGGTGCGGTGTGGAAGAACATCGCTATTGGGGAGATAAAGGCGGCCCGGCGTGGTGCTGGCCACCCACCCCCTCGTGTGCCGTGCCGGTCTCCATAGGTTCTCGCTAACTGCACTTGCCCCAACAGTTTGTTAAGGCTATGCGGGGGATATTTGTGTATGCTTGTATTGCGTATGTGTGAGAGGATGTGTACGTGATTTATTGTGCATATGTGTATACGTGTATGTATGCATGTGTATGTATATGTAAGTGTGTTCGTCTGTATGTACGTTTTTATGCTTAGGTATGTTATATTTGTTTCAATACAGGCACGCAAAAAGATACAGTCTATGTATATAAGTATTTCAATATATATTGCATAAGCGCGTGTGTTTGTTGTGTGTGTTTAAAGTGTTCGCTAACTGCACTTGCCCCAACAGTCTGTTCACGGCTATACGGGGATCTTGTCTTTCTTCATGTATACAGCTGTACGTGTATGTTTACGTGTCCGTGTGTGCATGCGCGTGCGTGTGTGTATATTTGTAAGTGCGCGTGTGTACGTTTGAAGAATTGATTGCCATGCATTTCCACTGCTGGACAAAGGCCTGCCTACGTTCCTGTCGGTGGTATGGGAGTTGTTTGACCATACTTCACCACGCCGGTCAACGCCGGTTCGTGGACACGCAACAAACGATACCAATCACCCGCTACCGGAGTCCAACCCAGGTCGCCTGCTTCGTAGCGTCGTGCGCTCACCACCGCTCAGTAGCTCTACGCACTATGTGTGTACAATTGTTTTGCAAGATATTTATTTGTGTTTACGGTGGCACAGTGGTTAGCGCACTGCCATTGGAACGCGTCGAGTTCGATTACCGAGCGAAAACAGTGGCAATTATCTGCACCGCTCCTGGGCCTCCCCTAAGTCGACTCAGCCTTAATAGAGAACGTGGTTACGGTATGTAAACATGAGCAGGGAATCATACTCTTGGTTTTTTTCGGTAAAGTCACGTAGGTAAAAAATTGAAATTAAAATTAATGAAAATAAAATAATAAATCACGACGTTTCGGAGGCAACACAAGTCTCCGTCATCAGGTGGGACCGTCACAGCCAGATTTGCTGCATCATCTGATGACGGAGACTTGTGTTGCCTCCGAAACGTCACTTGATACAGAAAATCTGGCTGTGACGGTCCCACCTGATGACGGAGACTTATGTTGCCTCCGAAACGTCGTGATTTTTAATTTTTAATTTAAATTTTTTAATTTTTTTTATTAATTTTAATTTCATTTTCTACCTACGTGACTTTACCGAAAAACACTATGAGTATATGAATCCTTACAGTCACGAAAGCTTCAAATCTAGAATGAGCAGGGAAGACAAAGGCGTTCGGCCGCGGGGACTGGCCTACAACAACCAACTCGCGTGTCGTGTCAAGCTTCATAGCTGCTCGCTAATCGCATCCCCCCGCCTGCCCCCCCGAACGTTCTAAACGGGAAATCGTTCTCTTTGTACGGCGCTTATAATTGTACATTATTAATTGGCGATGATGGCCCTATTAATTAATGAGTGAAGCGCCTAATCTGCCGCATTAATGTATTAATAAGAGCATCGAGCGAGTTTACACGAGCCATTAACAGAGCAATGGCTCAAAAGACAAAGGTCCCCCGTGTAGCCTGCGCAGACTGTTGGGGCAAGTGCTGTTAGCGAGCATCTTGTGAAGGCCGGCAGCGGCACACGACGGGGTGGGTGGCCAGCATCACGCCCGGCCGCCTTTGTCTTCATAGTTGGCGATGTTTACAGGTGCTCACGTGAGGCCGAGTCGACCTAGGGAGGCCCAGGACACGGGGCAAGCTGCCGTGGTCATGTATCACACTGGACGAGCGATACATGAGTCGCCGGGTTCGATCTCAGGGCACGGCAAGTAAAACAAACAACGGGCAATTGCCTTGGATCGGACGTGTCAGTGGTGAGCACATTGCGCTAGAAACCCCGGCTACCCGAGTTCGAATCTCAGCCGAGACCAACATCTGCGCGAATTGATCATCTGAAGACGACTACCTGTTGCGACGATTTAAACCGTCAGCATCGGGGAGACAAAGGCGGTCGGGCGTGGTTTCAGCCGGACCATCACCTCGTGTGCCATGCCGGCCTTCATAGGTGGATGTGTGCGTGCGTGCGTCACATTGTGACGTGTGATGTTTTAGTGATATATCGATATGTTGTATTGCATCACACACATATATACACATATACACACTTGTACACAACCCCAAAGACAAAGATCCCCCTAATAGCCTGACAGACTGTTGGGCAAGTGCTATTGGCGAGCACCTATGAAGGTCGACACGGCACACGAGGGGTGGGTGTACTGCACCACGTCCCGACTGGCTTTGTCTCCCCGGACACTGATTTGAGGCTGAGTCGACCTAAGCGAGGCTCAGGACCGGTTCAGATAATCGTCACCGGTGGCGGCCGTGTGCGGGAATCGAACCCGGGTTGCCGGGTTCGCAGCGCAGCGCGCTAACCGCTGCACCACCGCTCCCCACACACAACACCGCACACACACACGCGCACGTATCTTTCACTTACAGGCACATTTGGCCTGCACACACACTCACACTTGACCTACACACACACATACTTGAGCACACAGACACTTGTACAGCAACAGCAGCAACATCCGCCGCCGTTCGTCACCAAGTGGCTGTGACGTCACCGCAGCGCCCGTGCCAGGCTAGGTGCCACTTTGAGGCCAAGCGCGGTTTCAGAGGCTCGCTGACGGGAAGGTCACGGGACTGACCCAGGCGCCATGGGTTTGGCTGAGCGAGATGACTGACAGATGCACCACCTGCGCTCCTTGCAACTCGATGCGTTTTAACCGACCATCGCTCCGCCCGTTGTTGTGAGCGTCGCTCCTCCCGGCCTCCGTTGTTGATGGAGGGCGACTGCCTCCAACTGCCCAGTAGTAGCAGCGTCCTTCACGAGCCTCCTCCACAGACGCCGATCTTGACACCGCTGGTACCAGTCATCGCCGGTCCACTCAGCTCCAAATCCTCCTGTACCGCATCAGCTCCATCTCTTCTCCAGCCCGTGCCGCGCCCGTTTAGCCCCCTCGATCTGGCCAAACGGAAGCTGCACACACTTGTGCAAACACGCTTTCACACACATGCGTTCACAATCAACACACAGACATTACACGCAACACTGTTTAAACATACACACCGGTATACGTACACACACACACACAAAATACACACGCATGGACGATTGCATCCACACACCTGCACAAACCCACACTTGGTCATGCACACACACACCTGCACACACATCACACGTGTACACACTCATCACAAAGACAAATATGTAGGCTGTAGTCTTAACAGACTGTTGTGGTAATTGCTGTTAGGGAGCACCTATGAACGGCACACGAGGGGTTGTGTGGCCAGCGCCACTCCAGGCCGCCTTTGTCTCCCCATTGGTGACTTTTACACACCACTATACTAGTGCTAGGGAGGTCTCAGCACTAGTTCAGATAATTGAACTCGAGTGCGCACGGACTAACCGCTAGGCAACTGCTCCCCGCACGTGATATCACCAACACAGCTACCCACTTTCTTACACCATCACACACTCACACACTCACACTCTAACACACACTCAAACACTCACACACTCACACACACTCACACACTCACACACACTCACACGCTTATACACTCACACTCACACACACTCACACTCTAACACACACTCACACACTCACACTCTAACACACACTCAAACACTCACACACACTCACACACTCACACACACTCACACGCTTATACACTCACACGCTTACACCCTCACACACTCACACACACTCACTCACACTCATACACACTCACACGCTTACACACTCACACTCTAACACACTCACACACTCACAAACTCACACACTCACACACACTCACAAACTCACACACTCACACACACACTCACACACTCACTCACACACTCACACCCTCACACATTAACACATTCACACACTCACTCACTCACTCACACCCTCACACACCCCACACTCACACCTTCACACACACCCACCTTCACACACTCACACACTCACACTCTAACACACTCACACACTCACACTCTAACACACTCACACACTCACACGCTTAAATACTCACACACTCACACTCACACTCTAACACCCTCTCTGATTCACACCCTCACACATTAACACATTCACACACTCACTCACCCACACCCTCACCCACACCCCACTCACACCTTCACACACCCCCACACTCACACCTTCACACACTCACACACTCACACTCTAACACACTCACACACACTTTCACACACTCACACACTCACACACTCACACAATCACACCCTACACACTCACCCTCACACACTCACACCTTCACACACCCCACACTCACACCTTCACACACTCACACACTCACACTCTAACACACTCACACACACTTTCACACACTCACACACTCACACACTCACACAATCACACCCACACACTCACCCTCACACACTCACACACTCACACACTCACACATTCACACACTCACACACTCATATACTCACATACTCACACACTCACTCACTCACACACTCACACCCTCACACTCTCACACCCACACACTCACTCACACACTCCACACTCACACATTCACACACTCACACACTTTCTCTCACACACTCACACACTCTCATACTCACACACTCACACACTCTCACACTCACACCTTCACACACACACATTCACAGATTCACAGATTCACACACTCACACATTCACACACTTTCTCTCACACACTCACACACTCACACATTCACAGATTCACAGATTCACACACATTCTAACACACTCACACCCTCACACACTCACATACACGCACACCTTCACACACTTACACACTCACACACTCACACGCTCACACACTCACACTCTAACACACTCACATACACATACACGCACACCTTCACACACTCACACACACTCACACACTCACACACTCACACACACTCACACACTCACACACACATTCACACACTCACACACTCTCTCACACTCCAATACACTCACACTCTAACACACCCTCTCACTTTCTCTCATACACTCTCACACCTTCGCTCAGGGACACATACAAACGGTCTCCCACACACTCCACACACTCACACTCCCTCACTCTCTCACACTCTTACACACTCACCTACCTCACCCACCCTACCTAACGCACACTCACACACTCACTCACACACTCCCAAACTCACTCTCACATACATACACACTCACAGCCAAACTCACTCTCCCACCACACACACTATTTCCACACACACACACACAAACACTCATACTCACACTCCCTAGTTTACACAAACGCGCCACCAAGATCACTCTCGCACACTACACGCGCGCACGCACACTCACATAATATCACACTATCACACCACCCACACCCTCACCCACCTCACTCACACCCTCACCCACACCCTTAACCACACACTCACCCACACCCTCACCCACACCCTTAACCACACACTCACCCACACCCTCACTCACACTCTCACCCACACAATCACCCACACCCTCACCCACAACCTCACCCACACCCTCACCCACACCACCCCTCCCCACACCCTCACACTCACCCACACCCTCACTCTCACACTCACACTAACCCACACCCTCACCCACACACTCACCCACACCCTCACCCACACTCTCACCCACACCCTCACCCATACCCTCACCCACACCCTCACCACACCCTCACCCACACCCTCACTCACACTCTCACCCACACAATCACCCACACCCTCACCCTCACCCATACCCTCACCCACACCCTCACCCACACTCTCACCCACACCCTCACTCACACTCTCACCCACACAATCACCACACCTCACCCACACCTCACCACACCCACACCCTCACCACACCCTCACCCTCACACTCACCCACACCTCACTCACACTCTCACCCACACAATCACCCACACCCTCACACTCACCCACACCCTCACCCACACACTCACCCACACCCTCACCCACACTCTCACCCACACAATCACCCACACCCTCACACTCACCCACACCCGCACCCACACTCTCACCCACACCCTCACCCACACACTCACGCACACCCTCACCCACACACTCACCCACACCGTCACCCACACCCACACACTCACACACCCCCTCACCCACACCCTCACCCACACCCTCACTCTGACCCACACACTCACGCACACCGTAACCCACACCCTCACCCACACACTCACTCTCACCCTCACCTCACACACACCCACACCCTCACCCTCACTCGCACCCTCACCCACACCCTCACCCACACACTCACTCTCACCCTCACCCTCACACACACCCACACCCACACCCTCACACACACCCTCACCCACTCCCTCACTCTCACCCACACCCTCACCCACACCCTCACCCACACCCTCACCCACACCCTCACCCTCACCCTCACCCACACCCTCACCCACACCCTCACTCCACGTCACCCTCACTCACTCCACGTCACACTCACCCTCACACTCACTCCACGTCACACTCACCCTCACACTCACTCCACGTCACACTCACCCTCACACTCACTCCACGTCACACACTCCCACGCCACCCTTAACTTACCCTCACGTCCACCGACACTTTCTCACACACAAGACAAAGATCCCCCTCATAGCCCAAACATAGTTTTGAGGCAAGTGCTGTGAGCGTACACCCCCATGAGGTTCGGTGTGGTATACTCTCTATCACACAGACACACACTTATTAATCTCTGTCTCACATTCAATCCTAAAAATAAAACATATCATTCTCTCTCTCTCTCAAGCTCTCGACCACACAACACCACAGCGCTTGTGCCAGGCTACGTGCACATTGAGGCCAGGGGAAGTGTCGAGATGAGGGGACAGAACGAGTGCCATCGGATGTGACTGGCTGAGATGACTGACAGATGCACCACCTGTGCACCTCGCTGCGTTTTATCCGCCCGGCACCCTGTGCCCTCTCACGCTCACACACCGCCGCTCACACAGAGACAAAGATCACCCGTATAGCATTCACAAACTTTTGGGCCAAGTGCGGTCAGCGAGCGAGTAGCACCTATGAAGGCCGGCATTGCACTCGACCTGATGGATGGCCAGAAAACCAACGCCCGGCCGCCTTTGTCTCCCTTAGCGGCGATGTTCAGGCACCGCACCTGTTGCCCATTTGAGTCCGAACCTGACCCAGACAATCGTCGCAGGCGTTGGCGAGGCGGCCGTGGGCGAGAAATCGAACTCTCCTTACGCTGCCCGCTCCCCATACTCTCTCACCCCCTCTTCCTCGCCCCCAGACATCTCCCTACGACCCCACGGGCCCAGGTCTTGGCGGAGGTGTTGCCGCCTACCACCCCTACGGCACCCCGCTGGGCCCTACCCTTACTCGGACGCGGCATACCGCAAGAACGCGACCCGGGACGCGACGGCGACGCTCAAGGCGTGGCTCAACGAGCATCGCAAGAACCCGTACCCCACCAAGGGCGAGAAGATCATGCTGGCCATCATCACCAAGATGACGCTGACGCAGGTCTCCACGTGGTTCGCCAACGCTCGCCGGCGTCTCAAGAAGGAGAACAAGGTGACGTGGGCGCCGCGCGCCAAGAGCGAGGACGAGGAGGAGGAGGAGGACGCGACCATCGACCTCGAGAAGACGGACGACGACGCCGAGTCGCCCGAGAAGGGGCTGAGCACGGTGGCGCACGACGGGGAAGGTGAGAGGAGGGTGGTGGTGGTGGAGGATGATGGTGGAGGAGGATGGAGGATGGTGGAGGAGGAGGGTGGTGGTGGAGGAGGAGGAGGATGGAGGATGGTCGTGGTGGAGGATGATGGAGGGTGGTGGTGGAGGAGGAGGAGGAGCAAGAGGGTGGTGGTGGTGGAGGAGGAGGAGGATGAGGAGGAGGGTGGTGGAGGAGGAGGAGGAGGATGGAGGAGGATGAGGAGGATGAGGAGGAGGAGGATGAGGTGGAGGGTGGAGGAGGAGGAGGATGGAGGATGATGATGGAGGAGGAGGATGAGGATGGAGGAGGGTGGTGGAGGGTGGAGGATGGAAGAGGAGGAAGATGGAGGAGGAGGAGGAGGATAGTGGAGTGTGGTGATAAGAGATCGAGTAGGGAGATGGAGGAGAGGACATGAGGAGGGGGTGGTGGTGAGACCGGAGGAGGAGATGAGAGAAAGGGGGGAGATGGAGGAGGAGGGGAGAGCAGGAGGATCGGTGCGTGTTGGTGGTGCAGATCTGCGTTCAATCCGAGTCTCTCTGACCTGCAAACTACTTCCGCACTCGGCACACCACATCCAGTATAACACTCAACGACCCCAGTCGACCAGCGAGACATTGATCCTCGAGTCGAGGTGTGGGTATGTGTGGAGTGTGTGTGTGTGGAGTGTGTGTGGAGTGTGTGTGTGTGGAGTGTGTGTGTGGAGTGTGTGTGGAGTGTGTGTATGTGTGTGTGGAGTGTGTGTGTGGAGTGTGTGTGTGGAGTGTGTGTGTGGAGTGTGTGTGTGGAGTGTGTGTGTTTGTGTGTGTGGAGTGTGTGTATGTGTGTGTGGAGTGTGGAGTGTGTGTGTGGAGTGTGTATGTGTGTGAGTGTGTGTGTGAGTGTGTGTGTGGAGTGTGTGTGTGTGGAGTGTGTGTGTGTGTAGAGTGTGTGTGTGTGTGGAGTGTGTGTGTGTGGAGTGTGTGTGTGTGTGTGTGAGTGTGGAGTGTGTGTGTGGAGTGTGTGTGTGTGGAGTGTGTGTGTGTGAGTGTGTGTGTGGAGTGTGTGTGTGTGGAGTGTGTGTGTGTGGAGTGTGTGTGTGGAGTGTGTGTGTGTGTGGGGTGTGTGTGTGGAGTGTGTGTGTGAGTGTGTGTGTGTGGAGTGCGTGTGTGTGGTGTGTGTGTGTGTGAAGGTGTGTGTGTATGTGTGTGTGTGTGGAGTGTGTGTGGAGTGTGTGTGGNGTGCGTGTGTGTGGTGGAGTGTGTGGTGTGNAGTGTGTGTGTNAGTGTGTGTGGGTGGAGTGTGTGGTGTGTGTGTGTGGAGTGTGTGTGTGGTGGGTGTGTGTGTTGTGGTGGTGTGTGGNGTGTGTGTGTGTGTGGAGCGTGTGTGTGTGTNGGTGTGTGTGGGTGTGTGTGTGGAGTGTGTGTGGAGTGTGTGTGTGTGGAGTGTGTGTGGGTGTGTGTGTGGGTGTGTGTGTGTGTGAGAGTGTGTGTGGAGTGTGTGTGTGTATGAGTGTGTGTATGTGTGTGTGTGTGTGTNGAGTGTGTGTGTGGGTGGTGTGTGTGTGTGTGTGTGTGGAGTGTGTGTGTGTGGAGTGTGTGTGGTGTGTGTGTGTAGTGTGTNGTGTGTGTGTGTGTGTGGAGTGTGTGTGTGTGGGGTGTGTGGAGTGTGTGTGTGTGTGTGTGGTGTGTGGGTGTGTGTGTGTGTNGAGTGTGTGTGTGGAGCGTATGTGTATGAGTGTGTGTGGGTGTGTTTATCGTGTGTGTGGAGTGTGTGTGAGTGTGTGGNGTGTGTGTGGAGTGTGTGTGGAGTGTGTGTGTGTGGGTGTGTGGAGTGTGTGTGTGTNTGTGTGTGTGGTGTGGAGTGTGTGTGTGTGGAGTGTGTGTGTGGAGCGTGTGTGTATGGAGTGTGTGTGTGGTTTAGCGTGTGTGTGGAGTGTGTGTGTGGAGTGTGTGTGTGTGTGTGTGGAGTGTGTGTGGAGTGTGTGTGGAGTGTGTTGCGTGTGTGTGTGTGTGTGGAGAGTGTGTGTGTGTGTGTGTGTGTGTGTGGANTGTGTGTGGAGTGTGTGTGTGTGTGTGTGTGTGGGTGTGTTTAGCGTGTGTGTGTGTGTGTGAGAGTGTGTGGATGTGTGTGTGTGTNGAGTGTGTGGAGTGTGTGTGGATGTGTGGAGTGTGTGTGAGTGTGTGGGTGTGTGTGTGGGTGTGTGTGTGTGTGTGAGTGTGTGTGTGGAGTGTGTGTGTGTGNGAGTGTGTGTGTGTAGAGTGTGTGTGTAGAGTGTGTGTGTGTGTGGAGTGTGTGTATGGAGTGTGTGTGTGGAGTGTGTGTGTGTGGAGTGTGTGTGTGTGTGTGTGTGTGGAGTGTGTGTGTGGAGTGTGTGTGTGTTTGGAGTGTGTGTCTGTGTGTGTGTGGAGTGTGTGGAGTGGCTGAGGGTATCTGCGTGTGTGTAAGTGAGTATATCTGCGGGTATGTTGTGCACACCTGCCTGAGGTATGAGTGTGCGAGTGTGAGGTGCAAGTGAGTGAGTGAGAATTGTATGAATCTGCGCAGTCTAAGTGTTGCGTATGGTCATGTTTGCGTACGCGTGCATATGCGTGTGTTTATTGGTCTGTGGGGAGCCGTGTGTGTGTGCCCGTTCACGGGTGGTGACGATTGTCTGGGCCTCCCATAGATCGACTCAGCCTCAAATGATTAGCTGGTGCGTTGTGTAAACATCGCCGCTGGGGAGACAAAGACGGTCGGACGTGGTTCTGGCTACCTATCCCCTCGTGCTCGCTAACAGCACTTGCCCCTACAGTCTGTTGAGGCTACACGGGGGGGGGGATCTTTGTCTTTGTGGGAGCGGTGGCGCAATGGTTAGCGCACTGCCTGAGAACTTGGCGACCCAAGTTCGATTTCCAATGAAGGCCAACTTCAGTGGCCACATCGATCAGAACTGGCCCCGATAATCGGCTCAGCATTAACTGAGTACCGGTTACGTGTGACACCTCCACACAGGGGAGACAAAGGCGGCCGGGCGTGGTGCTTGCCACCCCCCCCCCCGCCCTCCGGCCTTCATAGGTTCTCGGTGACAGAACTTGCCCCGGTCGACAGTTTGCCTGTCCGGGTGATCTCTATCTGTTAGAGTTCCATATCATCACCGGAGGCTAATTGCTATCTAAACTGTCAAGGGCCTCCCTTAGGTCGACTCAGCCTTAAATTATCACATGATGCCGTGGTGTGTGTTCACAAGCATCAGCAGTTGCGTTTTTGGCCACGCGCACCGTTCCAGCCTTAATAGGTGCTCGCTAACAGCGGCCTGCCCTTAACAGTCTGTTCGGCTAAACGGGGGTATCTGTGCGTGTGTGTTTAAATTTAAATCTGTTTACACGCTTCGCAATCGTTAATTAACGAGCGAGAGTCAATTGATGAATTAACGCGCACGGGGCCACGCACAGACACACATGCACATTCACACACACACAGACACAAGCACATTCACACACACACACAGACACGCGCACCCGCACATTCACATACACACAGACACACGCACACTCGCACGTACAGACACACACGCACAGACACACATGCACATTCACACACACACAGACACACGAACCCGCACATTCACATACACACAGACACATGCACACTCGCACGTACAGACACACATGCACATTCACACACACACACAGACACAACANATTCACACACACACAGACACACGCACACTCACACACAGACACAAAGATCCCCCGTATAGCCTTAACAGACTGTAGGGGCAAGTGCTGTTAGCGAGCACCTATGAAGGCCGGAACGGTACACGAGGGGGTGGGTGGTCAGCACCACGCCCGACCGCCTTTGTCTCCCAGTGGCGATGTTTACACACCGCACCAGGTACTCATTTAAGGCTGAGTCGACCTAGGGAGGCCCAGGACCGGTTCAGATAATCGTCACTGGTGTTAGCCGTGAGCGGGAATCGAACCCGGGTCGCCAGGTTCATAGCGCAGCGCGCTAACCGCTACACTACCGCTCCCCACACACACGTACAGACACACACCACACACTCACACGCACAGACACACACATCACACGTACAGACACACACACGCACACTCACAGACACGCACACACTCACACACTCACACAGACACACACACTCACACGTACAGACACACATACTCATACATACAGACACCCACACTCACATACAGACACACGCACACTCACAAGCACAGGCACACACACAGACACTCACACACTCACACATACAGACACATTCACACACACAGACACACACATACAGACACTCACAGACACACGCACACACTCACAGACGCACGCGACTATGAAAGCTGACACGGCGCACAAGGGAGTGGACTGCCAAACCCACGCCTGGATTTCTTCGCTTCCTGACTGTTGATGATTCTAAATTGAAACCTCTTTTATTTGTGCATCGATTGCTGCCCTTCCCCCGGCAACTCGATTCGCACGGTTGGCCACGTACGGTGCGAAAGAAGTTCAACACCCTACGTTTGCACACACCGCGCCGGGTACTCGTTTGAGGCTGAGTCGACCTAGGGGAGGCCCAGAACCGGTGCAAATATTCGCCGCCGCTATCGATCGTGGGCGGGAATCGAACTCGGCTAGGCCGGCCCCGTAGCGTCGTGGGGCGCTAACCGTTGCGCCACCGCTCCTCACAACCACATCACGCACACATAGATAAGATAAATAAATATTAGTATACTTACGGGTCAGCATTCCAGTGAATAATAAGCCTTCGACTTTACCGTACCAATTTTATGGTGGTTATTGAATAAGACGTTGTGAATTGTAATGGGGAATAAATAAACAAATTAGGGGGGCACGTCGAAGTTTTGATTGACACACTTACGATGTGAGTGTGCGTACGTACGTGTGTGTTTGGTTGAGTGTGTGTGTGTGAGTGTGTGTGAGTGTGTGTGTGTGCTACTGGGGTGCACTAGCACGCTGCGCTACGTACCTGGCGAGCCGAGTTCGATTCCCGATCACGACGGACACGAGTAACGATTATCTGCACCGGTCCTGGGCTTTGCCTAAGTCGACTCAGCCTCAAATGAGTAGCTGGTGCCGTGTTATATAAACGCGGTCGGGCGTGGTTGCTGGCAACGACCACTTCCTCGTGCGTCGTTCCGGCCTTCATAGGTGCTAGCTCGCTAACAGCACTTGCCCCAACATTCTGTTAAGGCTACACGGCGGATCTTTGTCTTTGTATGTGGTCACGGTAGAGCAGTGGTTAGCGCACTGCACCACGAACCCGGCCACACGAGTTCGATTCCCGCTGACGGGCACCATCAGTGGAGATTATCTGAACTGGTACTGGGCCTCATTAGGTCGACTCAGCCTCAAATGAGTAGCTGGTGCGGTGTGTAAAAACTAGATGGGGGATATGTATCTGTGTATATGCGTGTGGCGTCCTTCTTAGGTGCTGGAGAACAGCACTTGCCCCAACAGTCTGTTAAGGCTATACGGGGGATATTTGTCTGTGTTCATCGTAATTAGGGTTACTAAATGATACACACTGATTTTTTTTAATTGCCATTCAATTTTCTATTCTTAATATCCTACCTTTCTCTATTTCGTACGAATATTCGTTGGATTTATAAATTACATTATTTTATATTATTCCCATCAATAAGTGGAAATAATATTAACCTATTTTAAATGAACACTAATTATTTGTATAGTCTCGCTGTGCGCTAATTACTGCGCCACCGCTCCTCCGAAAAATTAATTAGCATGCTCCACACGCAAAGACAAAGATCCCCCGTATAGCCTGGACAGTCTCTTGGGGCAAGTGCCGTTAGTGAGCACCTATGAAGACAAGAACGTCACACGAGGGGGTGGGTGGCCAGCACCACGCCCGGCCGCCTTTGTCTCCCTAGTGGCGACGTTACACACCGCATCAGGTACTCAGTTAAGGCTGAGTCGACCTAGGGGAGGCCCAGGACCGGTTCAGATAATCGCCACTGGTGTTGGCCGTGAGCGGGAATAGAACTCGGGTCGCCGGGTTCATAGCGCAGCGCGCTAACCGCTACACTATCGCTCCCCCACACACACCTACACACATACACACACCTACACACACCTACACACACCTACACACCCCTACACACACCTACACACACCTACACACACCTACACACACACATATATATGTATACACACATTCAGTACAAATGCATACTCGCGCATGTACGTCTGGGAACGTGTGAATCACATTCATAACCCGACATAATCAACACGTGACATTTCACGCAAGCCGCTCTTTAAATATTCATGACGTTTATTTATGATTTAAAGCAAAACATTCTTCAGTTTATTACAACTTCAATTAAGAAGTGTCTGGAAATGTATATGTATTGCTGTTGCTGCTGCCTTGGCAGTGATGCACAAGTAACAGTTAACAAAGTAAACACATTTATATAAAAAAACAAATACAGTAGGCGACGTTTCGGGCAACGACCCAACTTCACGTGTTGCAAAAAAGTACTTAATTAACAGTTTTTTAAAATATTTGTTGTAGTTGTGCATCGATATTGAAATTATACCGAGGTGAATATAGATTTTCTTTCTTAAAATGTAATTTGTGGTGAACATATTTTTGTTATCAAAAGTTAAATTAGTTATTATTTTGGGGCATTTTGGTTAGAGATATTTTAACACGTTTACTTGATATACGGATTACACATTCCGATAGATATACACACACACACACGCGCGTTATAGCATGTACAATTTCGTACAAACATGCGCGCATACGTACGTACGTCATGTATTTTGACACGCATACATATACATACAAACACGGAGACACATTTATGTAACACGTGGCGATCCATCTGTAGACGCCCCACTACAATAGCGGATTAATTATAGAGAAAGCTACAGTTATACCAAAGCCCCGCTTTGCACGTCTTCCACCAATGTCAATATCACTTATTAAGTAAGTTTACCTACTCTGTAAAGATACGGAGTCATCGTCGCTTTATTGACATTATTTAATTGAGATGTTCCATATTAAGAGGTGGAAGGGGGGGCATTTGAAATGAATGGGGTATCTGTAAATGGATCGGCCATTCTACACATACACACATAGTACAATCCATGTATATAAACAGACATTGCATTGTGCCCGATTACATACAAAAAACAAAGATCCCCCGTATAGACTTCATAGACTGTAGGAGCAAGTGCTGTTAGCGAGCACCTCTACATAGACACACGTACATACAGACACAATAGTCGCGTTAATTCATAGTTTGACGACTCCAACACATATATAATTGCCGTTTTATTTTGCCCCAAATTATGTGGAGTGGTCAAAGTTAAATTGCCTCGTTTTGACCGAGTTAAAATAATCGTTGTGTTCATTATGTAAAACGTAGCCTAATTATTTAATAGGTAAGATGCGATGGTGATGTCTACCGGCATTCAACGGTACTTTGCGGTCAACACTTCATCGACAGAAGTTGCTATTGGTGCTGGTGCCAGGCCAGGTGCACATCCTGCCCATGTGTACAACAACAACAACAGCAGCCGCCATTCGCCACGTAGTGTCGGTGACGTCACCGCGGTGCTTGTGCCAGGCTACGTGCACGTGAAGGCTGTACACACAGACACACATATACACAATCACACTCATACGTCTTGTATTCTTGCTTTGACAAATGCAGAGGGGGGGGGGGGCAAAATGCACTACGCGGTGACCGACGCCGCCGTGCTGTTTGTACGTCTTGCACGTGCCAATCAAGGGCGCGTGCATTCCTCACCATTGCCGGAACGGGTTGACGCGATTTTGAAAACGGTTACCGGTTTTGATCCGGTTACGTTTTCCCCCAAAACACACACATTTTTTTTTTGTTACGAACAATTCCGCACTCGTGAAGCCACAGTTATGATGACATTTCGTTGTCTGTAAAACGATACGTCTCGTTCTAATTTGACTCGTATGTATATAGGTATCAAAGTTCACATATCGCGTGCATCAGTCATTATATGATCGTATTCAAACAAAAAAAAACTATGTTAATAATTATAATATATTAAATTGCATATGAACAATCATCGGAAGGCTGATGATATTCGTTTGGGGGCGATGGTTGATTCAGCCCATCATCGCGCCGTCCGGGGGTCGATAAAATCAGCACCACTTCGCGGAAGGAAGTCAACAGTCGTTCTGTGGACTGCCTCGTTCCCGCCACGGGAACGTGGAATTTCCATCACCGGCTCGGGTGGACCGTAAACGGAGATGCGCACAGCCTTTGGTTGTAGTTTGAACCACAAAAATAACTTTGAGCGTGTAGCGTGTCGCGTCCAGTGCTCGCTGTCGGCTTTAGCGTCACACTCCGCGGGGGAGGCGAATTACTCGGTCCACCGACATTGGACCGAGTAATGTGGTGTGATCGTGGTCGGGGAGTGGTGGTGAAGCGGCGAGCGCACCACGCTACGAAACTCGGCCAAGCCCGAGTTCGATTCCCGGGCCACGGCGACCAACACCAGAGACGATTATCTGAACCGGTCATGGTCCGCCCCTAGGTCGACTCAGCCTCAAATGGGTCCCTGGCGCGGCGTGTAAACATCGCCACTGGGGAGACAAAGGCGGACGGGTCTAGTGCTGGCCACCCACCGCCTCGCGCACAGTGCCGGCCTTCATAGGTGCTATCGCTCAACAGCACTTGCCCTACAAATCTGTGCAGGCTATACGGGGGGTCTTTGATCGTTGAGCGGTTTTCGAGACAGCAGCAATGTGGAACTGGAGGCTGGGTCTGCCAACCCAGTTACTTTACATTCCACAGTTAGTGCTTCTGTAGTTAACATCTCGCCACGGTGGCTAGGAGATGTTAACTAACCTCGCCCGGTATACAGGGGGTCGTGGGTTCGATCCCGACCCTGATGCCTGCTGTGTATTTGGAGTTCGCGGTGTCCCTCTCTCATCATCATCATCACGGTGACTAGGAGATGTTAACTAACCTCGCCCGGTATACAGGGGGTCGTGGGTTCGATCCCGACCCTGACGCCTGCTGTGTATTTGGAGTTCGCGGTGTCCCTCTCTCATCATCATCATCACGGTGGCTAGGAGATGTTAACTAACCTCGCCCGGTATACAGGGGGTCGTGGGTTCGATCCCGACCCTGACGCCTGCTGTGTATTTGGAGTTCGCGGTGTCCCTCTCTCATCATCATCATCACGGTGGCTCGAGGATGTTCACTACTCGCCCAGTATACAGGAGGATTCGATTCCGACCTTGACGTCCGCCGTATATTTGTATATTTGCGTGTCTCTCTCTGTGTCTCGCCGTGGTCGCGTGGATTTTTCTCCGGATCCTCCGAGTTTTCGCTCCACACTGAGAAACACGCTTTTAGAGTCTTTGGCTGCAGTAGATTTCCACGCGATGGTCATAAGCCACTTCGTTGAGCTATCATTTGCGCCAGGTCACTTCTCAAAAAGAACCGTGTAGCTCAGTGAAAGACAAAAAAATACATGTATAGTCCAGGTACGAGCGTCAAACTGAAGCTCTCCAAGACCTTCGCGAACATCGGCAAGATTACCACCAGCGGCCTATTTGTAGACGTTACGTGTGTTTATGTTGATCTGTCCACGTGCGTGTCTGTGTGTGTGTCTACGCTATAACCATCATCGGTGTACGAGCGCAGTTGTTTACACTGCGGTAATTGAGCGGTTGATAGAAAATGACGCGTAAAATAATTTCAACATTAGCGCGTATACTGTACATACGACCCTTACGTGAGTTAACGCAATGGCGATGATGATGATGATAATGCAGATGCTGCTGATTATGCTGATGATGATGGTTTTACTGCTACCCGCTGCTGCTCATTATGATAATGCTGAAGAGGCATGTGGATATGATCATGATAATTATGTTATTTACGGAGTTGCTTGTATTGCTACAGCTGGTGATGATGATGATAGTGATGCTCCTGATGATGACATTTTAATAGAGATACTGCTCCTGCTGCTGTTGCTGCTAACGATGATGATGCTGATGATGATCAATATGATGACAGTAGTAACGATGTTGCTGATGATTATGCGGATTTTGATCTTGCTGATGATATTGCTGCTACTATTACAGCTGATACGGATGATAACAATGCTGATTATGTTCATGGCAACGTTGATTAATGCTGCTGCTGATGATGGTGTTGATTACAGTGATAATTAGTGTGTTGCCGATCATACCAATGATGTTAGTGATGATGCTCAGCTGCTACTGCTGATGATAAGAATGAGGATGCTGCTGATGATGCTGACATTGATCATTATAGTGATGCTGTTGCGGATGATGATGATGATTATACTTTTGCTCATATGTTACTGCTGTTGCTGCTGCCGATGATGATGCTGATAACAATGATAGCAGTGATGCCAGTGATGCTGCTGGTGATGCTACCGATGATGACGATGATGATGATGCTGCTGATGATGATTCTGCTGCTGCTGTTGATGATGATGATAGTGCTGCTGATGATGAGTCTTCTGCTGATGATGATGACAATGCTGCGGTTGCTGATGATGGTGCTGACAGCACTGCTGATGATGCTACCGATGATGATGATGATACTGCTACTGCTGTTGATGATGGTGAGTTTTCTGCTGCTGATGATGATAATGCTGCTGATGATAACAGTGCTGCTGATGATGCTACCGATGATGATGGGCTGATGATGATGAGTCTTCTGCTGTTGGTGATGACAAAGCTCCTGTTGCTGATGATGATTATGACAGTGCTGCTGATGATTGACTACCGATGATGACGACGACGACGATGATGTTGAGGATGATGTCGATGATGATATCATCTCATTTCCCCACCTATCCTCGCAGCCAATCTCTTAAACCACGACCGGAGCGCCTCCCCGCGGGACGATCTCGATCCGGGAGACGCGTTGAGGCAGGACGAGCACTCCACCACCACCACCATCAACAACAACATCAACAACATCATCAACAACAGCGGCAGCAACAACAACAACATCATCAACCACGCAGCGAATCTCTCTGATGCCATCTCGCCCAGAGACTCATCCCCTGCTTCTCACGCTCTGCAGGGGATTGTAATTGTTGGTGGTGGCGGTGGTGGTGGTGGTGGCGGTGGTGGTGGCGTTGTGATGGGAGGTGGTGGTGGTGTGAGTGGAGGTGGTGGTGGTGGTGGTGGTGGCGACGCGTCTGTATTAATATCGCAAAGCAGCGGACCTCCGAAGCCAAAACTCTGGTCGCTGGCAGAAATTGCATGCGCCACTGATGCCAAGCAGAATCAACTGCCCACGCAGCAACAGCAACAACAGCAACATCATCAGCACCACCATCATCATCCGCATCAGCAGCAGCATCATCATCAGCAGCAGCATCAGCACTTGTGCGCCTTGGCCAACGGCGTCGTAGGCGGGACCGGCTCTGGCACCGCGTGCGTTTATCCCAATTCGGCGGGACTTGCAAGGCCGGTCTACTACAGCTCCCCCTTCTATTCCGCATACACGGGCTACGCTCACTTTGCCGCGCATCATGGACTCGGCGGCCTGACAGCCACCGGTGGAACTCATCAGCAGCAGCAGCAGCATCAGCAACAGCAGCAGCATCAGCACAATAATCAGCATCACCACCACCACCACAGCAACAATAGCAACAGCAGCAGCAGCAGTAGTAGCAGCAGCGGTAGCGGTAGCAGCCAACACCATCAACAACACAGCAACCACAACAACAGCAGCAGCAGCGGCGGCAGCAGCAGCAACAACAGCAGCAGCAGCAACCAGCAGCAACCGCTGGCAGTCGGAGGCCGCAGCGTATCAACAGTTGTGCCGATACCACACGCAGAGACAGCTTTGGCCACACAGGGGCCACTGAGGCTGTTGGAACTTCCCACGGCAGCAGCGGCAGCAGCAGCAGCAACGGCAGCGATTTGTGCTGTGCAGCAGCAGCAGCAACAGCACGCGGCTACATCACCGCAGACAATGATGGTGGTGGGTGGGGGGCGGCTGCCGGCACCGCACGGCGCTTTTCAGCTGCAGGTGGAGGGCAGAGGGAGCCCCCTCTCCTCCTCCTGCAGGAGGTGAAGAGTCACAGGCACCCCGGGGCGGGCGGCTACACGGAGACTCAGAGAGACACGGCTTGCGACTTGCGAAAAGGTGAGCTGGTGGGTGAAGAGGGTGGGTGAGTGAGTGACAGGGTGAGTGCGTGGGTGGGTGCGTGGGTGAGAGGGTGGGTGAGTGACAGGGTGGGTGGGTGACAGGGTGGGTGCGTGACAGGGTGGGTGCGTGAGTGAGTGGGTGCGTGAGTGAGTGGGAAGGTGGGTGGATGAGAGGGTGGGTGAGTAAGAGGATGAGTGACGGTGGGTTGGTGAGTGGGTGAGTGAGAGGGTGGGTGAGTGAGAGGGTGGGTGGATGAGAGGGTGAGTGAGATAGTGAGAGGGTGAGTTATAAGGTGGGTGGTGAGAGGGTGAGTAAATGCGCGAGTGAGTGGATGAGTGTGTGAGTGGATGGGTGTGTGAGTGGATGAGTGACTGGGTAGGTGAGTGATAGGGTCAGTTCGTGAGTGAGTTCACCAGTAAGCAACTGAGTGAGTGAGAGGTTTGGTGAGTGAGGGGGTGGGTGGTGGAGTTAATGGGTGAGGAATCTCACGAGTGAGCAATTGAGCGGGAGAGTGAAGGTGAGTGGCCTCTGTGAATATGTGCATGGGTGAATTGGCGAGAAGGTGAGAGGATGGGTGATCGAGTGAATTGGTGGGTGGGTGGGTAGGTGGATGAGTGAATGGGTGGTTAATTGACTGGGTATGGGGTGGGTGGATTCGTGGGCGAGTGAGTTCATAGGTGCGTGGGTGGTTGAGTAGGTGGTTGCGTGAGCGAGTGACTGAGTGAGTGAATAGATGAGTGATGGGTGGATGGTTGAGTAGAGGGGTGAGGCGGTGGGTGGGTCAGCGAGTGCATGAGTGAATAGGTGGGTGGGTGAGTAGATGGGTGGGTAGATGAGTGAATGGGTGGGTGGGTGAGTGGATGGGTGGATAGATGAGTGAATGGGTGAGTGGGTGAGTGGATGGGTGGATAGATGAGTGAATGGGTGGGTGGGTGAGTGAATGGGTGGATAGATGAGTGAATGGGTGGGTGGGTGAGTGGATGGGTGGATAGATGAGTGAATGGGTGGGTGGGTGAGTGGATGGGTGGGTAGATGAGTGGATGGGTGGGTCAGTGGCTTCAAAGAGCCTCAGCGGTACACAGAGGGACCCTTGAGGCAAGGTAGGTGGGTGGGTTGGTGAGTGGATTAGTCAATAAATGGGTGAGTCGGTGGGTGAATGAGTGAGTAGGGTATGTGGATGATGGCTGAGCGAGCAAATCAGGTGGTGGGTTATTGATGAAGTGAGTGGATGGTTAAGTTGCTTGCGGATGAGTGAATGCTGTGTGTGTGAGAGTGAGAATTGTGTTTGTGTGTGTGAGTTTGCGAGTGTATGGGTTAGTGAGTGAGATTGTTGGCATGTGGGTGAATGTACGAGTAAATGAGTCGTTTGGATGAGTTGAGTAATTAGCGAACGAGATTTTTGGATTCATTATTCGTACGTATCGTTATAGTTTAACACGCAGGCTTTCGCGACCAATTTTATTCATAATAAAGGTTTTTTGGGTTATATCGTGTAAGTATTAATGTTGTGTCGTAACCCTCCACCACCCGACACAGCCAATCAGTACGGGATTTGTCACGTAAACAAAACTTCCAAATAGTTACTACTTCAGCTCACCGGTGTGTTGGAGAGTAAATCCACAACATTTACAATTCGTTATACTTATCATAGCTATGCCCTCGTAATATAAACGCGGCACTTTTTTAAATGTGTGGTTTGTTCAATGTGCACGAGGCTAACATACGTGACGAGTCTCATCAGAGCCTGTCCGGGGCCTCCCCTGGGTCGACTCAGCCTTAAATTAGTACCCGTTGCTACGTGTAACAAACATTAACACTGGGGAGAGACATAGGCGGCCGTGCATGGAATTGGGCACACCCACCCCAAACTCTTTGTGCTGTGCCGACCTTCGTAGGTGCTCGCTAACAGCACTTGCCCCAACAGCCTGGTAGAGGCTACACAAGGGGGCTCTTTGCTTTGTGTATGCAGCATGTAATAGTCGATCACTAATGCTACTGACCCAAAGCATCTGCAGCGTTAGGTTAAAGGGTCAACACGATGTTTGTAGAAGTGTTTGATAGCCCCGACGACTCGTCAACGAACCGGGTGTTAACCTTAAACAATACAACGTGAAATACGCGACGTTTCGGGCAACGGCCCTTCATGACGCACGGTTTGGGAAGGCTTGCGTGCAGCAGTGGATCGACCATGGCTGTCGAAGATCGATCCCGCTTTATCGATAACAGCCGTCATTCGCAACTCAGTGGCGGTGACGTGACCCAACACAGCGCCCGTGCCAGGCTAGGTGCACTTGTGATTTGTCATGCTTTAATGGGTGCAGCGCACTGCCCACGGCTAACATCAGTGGCGATTATCTAAGCTGGTGTTTTAGAAGCGTGTTGTGTGCGTAGCGTAGCGTGGCCACCCACCTCATCGTGTGCGTTGCTGCTACTCGCTAACTGCACTTGCCCCAACAGTCTGTTGAGGCTATACGAGGGATCTTTGTCTTTGTCCCGCGTAGTCCGTGTGTATATGTGTCGTGGTGTCTGCATGTGTTTAAGTACTTGTGCGCGTATCACGTAGCGCATGCATACAAAGTCGGTGTGTCCGCGCGTATTTTTAACTGTTGTGTGTATTTGTGTCACGCTTACGAGTGTATTTCTCACCGGTTTCGCGAGTGTTGCATGCTAACGAGTCGCGCATACCACTGCACACGTGCATACGCATGTACGCTTGTGTAACATCGTTTATATCTGGGTAGGATTTCCATGCACCCTGATATGGGGAGCGGTGGCGCAGCGGTTAGCGCGCCGCGCCTACGAACCCCGGCCGTCCGAGTTCGATTCCCGCTCACGGCTAACAACCAGCGACGATTATCTGAACCGGTCCTGGACCTCAACCTAGGTAGACTCAGCCTCAAAATGAGTACTTTCTTGCGATGTAAAAAAAAATGAATCATCGCCACCGGGGAGATAAAGGCGGTCGGGCGTGGTGCTGGCCAACCACAGCCCACTGGTGACCTCTCCCAGCCTCAATAGGTGCTCGCTAACAGCACTTGCCCCAACAGTTTGTTGAAGGCTACACACGGGGGGATCTTTGCGCGAGAATGAACTTTTTTGTTTTCTTTTTTTTAGCTCCACGATAAAAGGCATGCCTCACTTGTTCGGCAAATACGTCCAATGGTCCGTACATAAGGCGATAAGAACATCGATTGTTCAAGCGGCGAGACTGCAGTTTTACAAATTCGCACGCAGACCCGCTCCAGCCCCCCCCCNAACCCACCCCCATCCGCCCGATCCATTTCTAGACACTCCACTAAAATCCAAGACGTTTCGGAAGCAACACAAGCCTCCTACATCAGGTGGGAACTGCTACAGCAGTTCTACAGTGTAGTAGCGCGGTCGTGCCGAGTATTTTACACACACACACACTCCACGAACAGCAGCAGCATCGCGGTTATAATGAATTAAAAATAAAAAATAAATAATAAACTCTTGGGATTTTTTTTTCTCGTGACTGCAAGGATCCATACTCTTTGGGCTTTTTTCGGTAAAGTCACGTAGGTGAAATTTTTAATAAATAAAAAATGAAAACAACTAAATTAAACCACGACGTTTCGGAAGCAACACAAGCCTCCGTCATCACCTGGAAAAAAAAAAGTATGGAACCTTGCAGTCACGAAAACTTCAAATCTAGAAGAAGAAAAAATCCCAAGAGTTTATTATTTATGTTAGATTCGTGATAATCGCGATGCTGCTGCTGTTCGTGCAGTGTGTGTGTGTGTGTGAAATGCTCGGCACGGCCGCGCTCGCGATGCGAGATGTGTAGGCGGTTCGATTCGATGGGGGGAGGGGGGCGTTCGATCTCCATGGCGCGGCAGTCGGGGATTCGAAGGAGTTCGACTTCGCCACGAGATTCCACTCCGATGTGGAGTTCCCGGCTCTCCTCCCCCACCATTGACATGGGAGGGAGGGCTGACTACGCGTTCTTTGATAATATAGTTTCTGTTCGGTTAGATCGCGTAGATATATAAATGTGTCGTTAAACCCGCCACCACCCGACACGGCCAACTAGGAAGGTTTGTGTCACGTAAACAGAACGTGGCAATTCGTCACTCGTACAGCACTAATGTGTAGTGTATAGTGTAGTGTATAAGTGTAATGTATAGTGTATTGTGTAGTGTAGTGTATAGTGTAGTGCAGTGTATAAGTGCAGTGTATAGTGTATAGTGAGTGTAGTGCAGTGTATAGTGTAGTGTGTAGTGTAGTGCAGTGTACAGTGTAGTGTATACTTTAGTGTACTAGTACACTAGTGTATAGTAGTGTATAGTGTAGTGCAGTGTATAGTGTAGTGTATAATGTAGTGTACTAGTACACAAGTGTATAGTGTAGTGTATAGTGTAGTGTGTAGTGCAGTGTATAGTGTAGTGTACTAGTACATCACTAGTGTATAGTGTAGTGTATAAGTGTAGTGTACTAGTACAGCACTAGTGTATAGTGTAGTGCAGTATATAGTGCAGTGTATAAGTGTAGTGTATAAGTGTAGTGTACTAGTGTATAGTGCAGTGTACTAGTGTATAGTGCAGTGTATAGTGTAGTGTATAGTGTAGTGTATAGTGTAGCATACTAGTACAGCACACCGGTGTGTTGGAGAGCAAATCCACAACATTTACAAACTGAGTACGACGTTTCGCCAGTAATTACAACTAGCCTCATAAGGCAACAGCCAGATTTCTGTCTTTCCCTAGCTTATCTTTCTTTCCCAAACTCGTATAATTACAATAAGCAACAAAAATAACCGCAACACTTTTTTGCTCAATAAAAAAANCCTGTTGACCTATTTATTTATTGTTACAACGTTAATCGTACTGCTTGTCACACGCGTTGATTTTTATAAAAAAATAAAAATAAACAACCGTTGAGCCGTTTCCCAACAAAACTGTCAAACAAAAATCAAAGTTTAGCAAATGAATAAACTAACTCCATCATCAATAGGTAACCGCCACAGGCCTAGCGAACAGACAGGTGAGGTGGCGTGTGGCGGGGTGAAGGTGTGATGACTCCCATCCACACGTGACGGGCCCCGCGTGGAACGACAAACATCCTGCGGGAGTGGCTACAGAGAGCAGTTGCAGAGCTGCGCCTTTAACAATGACACTTGTAGATGCCCCCCCCTCCTCCTCCCGCCCCATTGATATTCAGGTGTCCCTCGCTTTGTGCGGGTTGCGTTTGTGCGATTTCGCGTAAATGCGGCTCAACAATTGGCTCGATGCGGTTTTAATGAAACTCTTCATGCGGCTATGTGGTTGGAGATAGGGCAACGCTGTGTGTTGTACTGTGTATGTACTGTGTATGTATTGTGTGTGTACTGTGTACACTGTGTGTACACTATGTACTGTGTGTGTACTGTGTATGTATTGTGTATGTATTGTGTGTACTGTGTGTGTACTACATGTACTGTGTGTGTGTACTGTGTGTGTGTGTGTACTGTATGTACTGTGTGTGTACTGTGTGTACTGTGTGTACTGTATGTACTATGCGTACTGTGTGTACTATGTGTACTATGTGTACTGTGTGTGCTGTGTGTGTGTGTGTGTACTATGTGTACTGTGTGTGTACTATGTGTGTGTACTGTGTGTGTACTATGTGTACTGTGTGTGTAATGTGTGTACTGTGTATACTATGTGTGTGTGTGTACTATGTGTACTGTGTGTGTGTACTATGTGTACTGTGTGTGTACTGTGTTTACTGTGTGTGTACTGTGTGTGTACTGTGTGTTTGTACTATGTGCACTGTGTGTGCGTACTACATATACTGTGTGTACTGTGTGTGTGTACTGTGTGTTTGTACTATGTGTACTGTGTGTGTGTACTACATGTACTGTGTGTGTACTGTGTGTGTGTACTGTGTGTACTGTGTGTGTGTACTGTGTGTGTGTATTGTGTGTACTGTGTGTGTACTACATGTACTGTGTGTACTGTGTGTGTGTATTGTGTGTACTGTGTGTGTGTACTACATGTACTGTGTGTGTACATGTGTGTGTGTATTGTGTGCACTGTGTGTGTGTACTACATGTACTGTGTGTGTACTGTGTGTGTGTATTGTGTGTACTGTGTGTGTACTACATGTACTGTGTGTGTACTGTGTGTACTGTGTGTGTGTACTACATGTACTGTGTGTGTACTGTGTGTGTGTACTATGTGTACTGTGTGTGTACTATGCCTGCAAGAGGGTCGCGTCTCGTGCCAATCTCGGTGCACGTATTACATCATTTGGCTCTCCCACATCTTGCAAAGACACGGGGCCAAAGTGTTCTCCACCACGGGATTGACTCGTCGCCTGTTGAGTCGAACGTGCGATAAGAGATGGGGAGGGGGCATAAGACGATGGGCCATCGATCAATCGATCGCTCTCTACGCATGCTGAGACACGCGCATTTTGAGTCGAACACGTTGTCTGATGATGCTAAGTTGTAATTACTGGCGAAACGTCGGACACGAATGGTAAATGTTGTGGGTTTGCCCTCCGACACGTCCGATGTTGCTGTGCTTGTAACGAATTGGCCACGTTCTGTTGATGTGACAACCCCTTACGCATTGGCTGTGTCGGGTGTTGGCGGGTTTAACGACACATTTATTATATGTTTACGCGATCTAACCCAAACAAAAACAAACAACCTCTATTAGGAGTTTAGAGTATTTGGCTGCGGAATGTCCACGTGGAAAGTACACTTTGTTGAGCTATCATCGCTAAGTGACGGGGAGTTTCTTGATAAAATAAAATCCATACTCATTGGTTCTTTCGGTAAAGTCACGTAGGTATACAATAAATAATAAATCACGACGTTTCGGGCGCAACACAAGCGTCCGTCATCAGGTGAAAGAACTACAGAGGATGGATTCCTGCAGTCACGAAAGCTTCAAATCAAGATTAAAACAAAACCTAGTTTTTTGCAATGCTCTACTTTAGTTCGTATTGTTTACACATCACGTTTACTTCAGTTGACTTGAATGCCGTTTAACTTTCGCCATTCATGTTATTATTATTATTTTTGTGTAAACACAGTATCCTTGATTTTGTTAGTATTTTCTCCGAACAGTAAATAACCGGCGCTGTAATGACACCTTTACACCAACCCGCACTGACCAAAGTGGTGAAGTATGGTCGAACACCCCCCCCCCTGCCACGCCCCCCTACCCCCATAACCAGCATGGACTTGGGGTGAGTCCCGACGGTCATCCAGCAGTGGATTTACAAAAAACGCCCCCCCCACCTCGCACCTTCAAAAGCAATTGTCGTTTGACTGCGCTAACCGCTGTGCCACCGTTCCTCGCGTGACGACTTGATACAGATTGTAAATGTTGTGGATTTGCTCTCCAGCACACAACCGGTGTTTCTGTGCCAGTAACCAATTGGCGGCTTCACCGACACATTTATATTTACACGATCTAACCCCCCCCTCCCCCCAAAAAAAACCCAACTATAATGAACTTTTCTCATGTGTATGTGTATTTCAGATTCAAAGGACAACCGCCATTGCCTCGTATAGAACGCGCTCTTACACGACTGCCTTATTCAAAAGGTTTTTATTGCGGTGAGTTCTCATCGCAACGGCGTATCACAAACCCACGTCCTATCAGCACGGGTTTCGGCTACGTGCGTTGTGAAAGAAGTCCAACATGTGTTGCACATAGCAGCAGAACATTGTCGTTGTACACCGCGGCTGTCCGGCATGAGTGGTTCATCCAGTCGGCAGGTAGGTCACGTGTGGTGGGGGGTAGAAGCGTGGGTGCCTCGCCCTGTGGCCAGCGAGGAAGAGTAGGCCAAATACCCTCAAACGGGGAGGCTCGATAGAGATTCATCTCGTGGAGGCCTTTCTGATAGCAGTGGCATGAGCAGGGAATTGCAGGGCTGCGCCTAACAATAATAATTCACTGTGCCCCATTCTTCATAGTACATGAAGAAGGGGTCATGACCAGAAACGTCGCTGAATATATTTTTTTTTCATCGTTCAGGGCCGTATCATGTTATTGACACACGTGTTGCATTTTACAATTAGTGTAGGCAAAATATAAAATGTAATGTGCTGGATTCACTGTTTCTCAGTGAACCTGTGTAATCATTATGAGCGGCACTTTTCTGTCAATCCACTGCTGGATGAAGGCCTTCCCACGCAGTGGCAACTTCTCACGTGGTGGTCGTTTGGCCATACCTCACCCGCAGCTGGTCAGTGTGGGTTGGTGAAGGTGGGGAGCATAGACTTTGCAGCATAGTACAGCACAACGATGATTTATTTGCGTTCGTGTACATGACATTCGGCGATCGTTCCAATTACATTGCTGAGTATTCTTAGGTTTTTCGGTAAAATCACGTAGGTAAAAAATACAAATTTTAATTAATAAAAGTAAAATAAAATAAATATTTTTTTACCTACGTGACTTTACCGAAAAACCTAAGAATATGAATCCTTGCGGTCACGAAAGCTTCAAATCTAGAATACATTGCTGAGCCAGTGGTGTACATTCCACATTCCTATGACGGGGGCAAGTAGTTCCACATTGCACTCTATGCTCGTATAAAGTACGTTTGGCTCATAGATGGTGTTCTGTCTTTGAATTAAGGGCTGTGTTAAATATTTCTTATTGCAAGTTAAGATAGATATGTATTTCTCATTGCAAGTTAAGATAAATATGTAACCAACTCTGTTCGCCACTAAGTGGCGGTGACCAGGCTGGGCTGGTGCCAGGACTGGTGCACCTTGAAACGATGCATGTATCTACTCATAAACGTACAGATACACATTTCTACGACACACAAAGTATATTCAACACAAACACACATAATTAACACGCATTCACACGGATGAACATAAAGACAAACATTAATCGATGCTTGTATTTAAAGCTGACCTATCTGTGTGTGTCTGTGTGTGTGTTTTTGCGTGTCTATCTGTTCGTTTTGGTGTGTGTATGCATTTGTATGTGTCTCTGTGTATGTCTGTATATATTATATACCTGTTTGTGCATGTCTGTGTGTGTCTGTGTGTCTATTTGTTTTTGGGGTTTGTATGTACGTGTATGTGTGTCCCTGTTTATGTATGCGTATTTGTGTGTGTCTGTGTGTGTCTATTTGTTGTTGTGTGTGTATGTGGATGTGGGTCTCTGTGTGTCTGTATGAACAGTATGTGTATCTGTGTGTGTGTGTTCGTTCTGCGTGTGTCTGTCTTTGTATGGATGCATGTATGTATGTGTGTCTGTATGTTCGTTTGTCCTGTGTTGCTGTATATATCTGAATGTATTGGTGTCTGTGTGTGTTGATGTATCTGTGGGCGTGTGTATGTGTGTTGCTGCATGTGTGTATGGCTGTCTCTGTGTCTGTATGTATGTGTGTGCGTTGCTGGTTTTACTCGTGTGTCTGGTGGGCTGCAATATGTGTGCACGTGTGTGTGTTGCTGTATATATGCGCGTGCATTTATCTGTGTGCGTGTATGTGTGTCTGTCTGTGTGTGTGTCGCTGTGCCAACATGTGTTTCAGGCAGAGGTCGCTGTATCACCAGATAGATGAACTGCACGCTCCAATTACTGTGCGTGAATGCACGACCGTGTACACACACACACACGTTACACACATTGCAAGACAAAGATCCCCGTATAGCCTCAACGGACTTTTGGGGCAAGTGCTGTTAGCGAGCACCTATGAAGGCCGGCACGGCACAAGAGGAGGTGGGTGGCCATCACCACGCCGGGTCGCCTTTGTCTTCACAATGACGATGTTACCACATTGCACCAGGTACTCGTTTGAGGCTGAGTCGACCTAGGGGAGGGTTCGGGTTTGTGTTACACACAAATACATTAACATGTAATACACCCGCTCACACTCACATACACACACTCACCATCACACTCACGCACTTTTTCTCACTCGCACACAATCACACACCCACCCTTACACACATTCACACTCCCATACACCCTAATTCACACTCACTCACACTCACCTCACTCACACTCACACACAATTACACTCACACACACCCTCACTCACAATCACCCTCACTCACACACAATCACACTCATACAATCACACTCACACACACTCACTCACACACAATCACTCACACTCACCCTCACTCACACGCAATCACACTCACACACACTAACTCACACTCACCCTCACTCACACACAATCACACACTCACACACAATCACACACACCCTCACTCACTCACACTCACCCTCACTCACTCACACTCACACACACCCTCACTCACTCACACACAATCACACTCACTCACACTCACACACACCCTCACTCACACACAATCACACTCACACACACTCACTCACACACAATCACACTCATTCACACTCACACACAATCACACTCACACACACTCACTCACACATCCCTCACTCACACACAATCACACTCACACACACTCACTCACGCACACCTCACTCACACACAATCACACTCACACACACTCACTCACACACAATCACACTCCCACACACTCACACACAATCACACTCACTCACACTCACTCACTCACACACAATCACACTCACACACTCACACACACCCTCACTCACACACAATTACACTCACACTCACTCACCCTCACTCACACTCACACACAATTACACTCACTCACACTCACTCACACTCACTCACACACAATCACACTCACACTCACTCACTCACACACACCCTCACTCACACACAATCACACTCACACACACAATCACAATCACTCACACACACACACACTCGCTCACTCACACATAATCACACTCGCACACAATGGCACTCACACACAACGGCACTCACCCTCCCCTCTCACCGCGAGGAGGAGTTGGAGACTGATGATGATGATGATGAAGAAGACGGGGAGAGTGCATCTTCAACTTTTGTACATTGCTACACGAAAAGTAGTTATTTTCTGTATCTGTAGATCAAATGCATTGTCTCAGGTTTATTAATGAACGTGCTATTAATTTATAATTAGAATTTATTTCGAACAAACGAGAGAGCGAGTGAGTCAAGTCGGCTCCACACCTGAGCAATCAGTTGCGCATTCAAACCCTTCTCAAAGTGTCAACCCTCGCAAACATCCGAGCGGAGAGTTGCGCAATCAACTAAAGTTCAGTGCGTAAAAAAACCAACCATCATATGCCAAATACCGGTTCTTAGATTGATGGTAATTCATCCTCGTTACCATCATCATCATCGTCGTCGTCAACTTAATTGCCTGCAACTGATTTGTCCGCATCTGAGCGAGAAGTTGCGCAGATAGGAAATGAATGGGCGTGTTCACAATCGTGACGACCAGTCGTAGTTTCGCAACTGCGTCACGTGGTGATGACGTCTTTATAAATAAATAAAAATCGACGTGCAGATCGACGGTTGAAAGTCGAGTCTGTGTCTACTGTGAGCAACCGGTTGCACGCAACTCGTCGCAACCGGTTGCACGCAACTCGTCGCAACCGGTTGTGGCAACTCCTCGCATCCGTTTGTGCGCAAGAGATGTCGACATATGAGACACGGCTCAGCGTCAGTGCGTTTGCCGCTCGTTTGCAGTGCAATTCGGCGGCTGCCCTGGTTAATACTGCGGTATATTACGCGTGTCCGTCTGCTTCGTACACAGCGGACGTTAAAAATCGCGTGGCGTCATTAGCAAACAGGAGGCCATTATGTCCCCACGGCGCCGGGGTACATATTCGGCGAAAAAAATGAAGGATTAAACTCTGCTAATTACTCAATTGGAATGTGAATAGTAATTAGCGCCACCCTATTGCGAAAACTTGGCGAGACCCCTCCTATAAAAAGGGTTTTGAGACGCTACGAGTATTCCCATCTTAAACAAGCCCAGTAATAATACTGATAATTAATATCAGCGAATTATTCGGTGATGCCTCTGCTGCGTGGTGCACGAGCCAGAGTGGCTAGGAGATGTTAATACCTCGCCTGGTATACAGGAGGTCGTGGGTTCGATCCAGACCCATGACGCCTGCTGCTGTATATTTGGAGTTTGTGGTTTCTATCTCTTATCATCATCACGGTGGCTAGGAGATGTTAACTACCTCGCCTGGTATACAGGAGGTCGTGGGTTCGATCCAGACCCATGACGCCTGCTGCTGTATATTTGGAGTTTGTGGTTTCTATCTCTCATCATCATCACGGTGGCTAGGAGATGTTAACTACCTCGCCTGGTATACAGGAGGTCGTGGGTTCGATCCAGACCCATGACGCCTGCTGCTGTATATTTGGAGTTTGTGGTTTCTATCTCTATCATCATCACGGTGGCTAGGAGATGTTAACTACCTTGCCTGGTATACAGGAGGTTGTGGTTCGATCCAGACCTGACGCCTGCTGCTGTATATTTGGAGTTTGCATATTCTTTCTCCACCGTAGTGCGTGGATTTTTCTCCGGGTTTTCCGTCCACATTTGGAATCATCATCACCCCGTTCAGAGATTTGGCTGCTCTAAATTTGCACGCAATGGGCCACTTTGTTGAGCTATCATTTGTGATAGCCTGGACGCTTCTGAACAAGAGCTACATAGCTCGGTGGGGCCTCACCTGGTCAAATAAAAAGCACAACAACAACAAAAACAACAACAAAAAACGCGTGTGTCAATAACACGGTGGCCTTTAAAGAGGAGGCCTATCAAATAGGCGACGTTTCGGGCAATGGCCCTTAATTCACAGCACACGGAATGAGAGAGAGAGAGCGGCGCAACTGGTCACTCTGGTGTGAAGGCGACTTGAAAACAATACACGGTATTTAAACAAACAAAACACGAATAGGAAAGAATAACATGTTTTGTAATGCGATATGAAATTCTATTGATTTAAAATAAGCGGGGGGGGGGGGGTCAGGAAAATTATATAAATATGACATATATCAAAAAAATGGTTGTAAAATATTGCAAGAACTCATTTTGGAGCGTTTGTGAATTTTAATGTCATGGCAAGTCCTGCGGTATTGTTATTAATATTAATATTTATTTTTGTAATTGCAAAAATGCTTTTACTACGGTTATGTATGCAACTGAACACGCACACACACATACACACGCGTATCAACACACAGACAGCGGTCACCCATACAGCCATACAGACTGTTTGGGGCGTAGAGCTGTTAACGAGCACCTATGATTAACGCCAATATGGCACGTGGTGAGATGGCGTTGACAACTTTTACACACCCGTCCGCCTTTGTCTCTCCTCTGCTGAGTTCTTCACACACTGCACTAGCTACGTAATAATTTGAGGCTGAGTCGACCTAAGGGGGTACCACGTGCAAAGTAAGAGTGTAACCTTTGCTGTTACGTGTGCACCTGGGATTGGCCTGTGCCTCGCCGACGTCGACTCGCCTCAAATGGGTATCTGTTGCGTTATTTGTGCGCACAAACACACGTACACACAAAGACAAAGGTACACCCTCCTCCCGTATAGACATACAGGCTGTCGGGGCAAGTGCTCTCGGCGAGCGCNAATATCACACACACAACACGACGCGCACACTTGTTGCTTGTACATACGGAATTGAAATGCCATGCGTTGCGTGTGGTTGATGATTGTGTAAATATATATATAAAGATATATAAAAAAACAGAAGTGACAATAAACGATGGTTTTGGCTTACGAGTGTTTTGGGGCCGCCGTGTGGAGACGCTGCCTTTATTTGCTGAATGTCTTTCCGGCATCGTCCTCATCGCAGGTGAGAGATGACGACGACTTGGGGAGGCCTCCATCCAGCAGTGGATAGGCCATGACTGCTGATGCTGCTGCTACTGATGATGATCATGATGATCTTCTTGGCTCTTTCGGTAAAGTCACGTAGAAGGGAAGTAATAAAATAGTGAAAATTAAACCTAATAAAATAATTCTCACGACGTTTCGGCCACAACGCAAGCAGCCGTCCTCAGGTGAAGAACAGGTCTGTCAGACGCTCTACTCGACAGACCTGGTCTTCACCTGAGGACGGCTGCTTGCGTTGTGGCCGAAACGTCGTGAGAATTATTTTATTATGTTTTATTTTTATTATTTTATTATTTCCCTTCTACGTGACTTTACGAAAGAACAAGAAGATGAATTCCTGCAGTCACGAAAGCTTTAAATAGAAAATGATCATGATGATGTAATGGACTTCCATTTGAATGGACGTTTTATTGTGTGTGCGTTAAGGATGTGGGGAGCGGTGGCGCAGCGGTAAGCGCACTGCGCTACGAAGCTGACTATCCGAGTTAGGTTTCCAACTGGCAAACAAAATCAGTGACGATTATCTGAACCGGTCCTGGGCCTCCCTAGGTCGACTCGGCCTCAAATGAGTACCTGGGGAGACAAAGGCGGCCGTGCGTGGTGTCGCTCACCCTCCGCCTCGTGTGTAGATCCGGCCTTCATCTGTGCTCGCTAACAGCACTTGCCCCAACAGCCTGTGGAGGCTACAGGGTGGATCTTTGTCCCTTTTTCTTGTTCCAAGGATGTGCTCTCCGTTTTGTATTCAATCGACTGGGAAAATCGAATATAATCAGGCCGAGTGCATAATTTCAGCAGCATTGAATCAAAATATAGGTTTTTGGGTCAGATCGCGTTATTTATAAATGTGTCGTAACCCTCCACCACCCGACACGGCCAATCAGTAAAAAATGTGTCACGTTTTTCAAAGGACAAAATAATTCACTTATTTAGCCCACCGGTGTGCTGAAGAGAGATCAACAGCATTTTAAAATTTGAGTAGTCCGACGTTTCGCTGATAATGACAATCAGCTTCATCGGGCAAGAATGGTGAAGCTCTCCTGTTGCTCCCGGTCTTAAATAGAGCAGCAGCAGGGTGACGTCATCATTTAATTAAATTCAATCTGACGCAGTGATTATAAATAACGCGATCTGACCCCAAAAAAAACCTACATTAGGAATAATATTGGTCGCGAAAGCGTGCCACGTGTTAAACTGAGCATTGATTCAAGTCGAGCAACACCTCTGGAGCGGTTTCGATACGCGGCGTCTCATCAGCAGTGAGGCGTGTTGCTTGAATCAACGCTGTTGAACCGCCGGACATTCCAGGCAAGGACTCCCCCCCACCCCTCTCTTTGCGCTATGGGGGTGAGCGATTCGACCAAAACTTATTCTTTTTCCACGGCTGATGTAGATTGTAGAGCAATACACGACTATATTACGAGCAGGCGTGTCAAGCCAGTTCGCCGGGTCGGCAGCATCGGAGTGTATCATCATCATCATCGTCGCTGCGACGTCTCCGTCGTATTTGTGGATCGGGGCATTGCGATGTTACGCGTTGTACGGTGCGTTCTGTATGACCACATTGCACCACTACTCCCGGAGAGTTACATTTTAATTCGTGCATCGGTATCCGCATCACTGCCGTGGTTTGTGCAGTGCATGCGGTTTAGTGTGGACAATGTGCTTCGTGGAAGATCAAACCCAGGCAGCTTCTGCCTTGGGTCTTTCACGAGGTAGCGTTTGTGGGTTACTTTGAATGACACGGTGAAGCAAAACTCGAAATAATCATTCGAGTCGTTGTGGAGAATATATTATTTTCTTGGTTCTTTCGGTAAAGTCACGTAGAAGGGAAATAATGAAATAATAAAAATAAATATAATAAAATAATTCTCACGACGTTTCGGCCACAACGCAAGCAGCCGTCCTCAGGTGAAGACCAGGTCTGTCGGGGAGACAGCGTCTGACAGACCTGTTCTTCACCTGAGGACGGCTGCTTGTGTTACGGCTGCCTCCAAAAGCAATACATGACTACATAAAAAAGGTAATAATTACAATCCAAGGTTCCCATTTCAGTTTATTTTTTGTCCAAAACTCATCCCTAGCGTATATATAATTAAAATGGGACGATGATCCTGCAAATAATGATGACGATGATGAAAATTACTATCAATCCAAAAACCGTAACGTGGTGGAAAATATTCGTGCGATTATAAAGCAAATCATTGGATTATGACGATTACCATCAAGCTAATAGTAGACAATCGGTGATTGCTGCTGCTGCGGATAATGCTACTAATAATAAAAATACAGTAACATCCCGATCTACGTCTACCTCTTCTACCCCCTTCCACAATTACGTCGTCACGTTATGAACACGACAACTCGATCTGCGTCGTCTCAAGGCCCCACTTAACGTCGCTGACGTCATCGTCATCCCTCCTTTCTCGTTATCCGTCGCCACTCAGCCTTAGATCGAAGCGATTGACTCGATTTACTCGGTGAATCGCTTCGATTTAACGTCGTTTCGATATGCGTCGTCGCAACCTTTTGAGGAGGGCATCCATCCCGACGTAAACCGGGGAATCGCTCCAATCGACAACCATCAGAGAAATAGTCGGAAAGGAAACGTTGCACCCGTGGCACCACCACCACCGGGAGGGCGGTGGAGTCAAGGGGATGTAACGGGTGGATGAAGGAGAGAGGAGCAGGGAGAGAGGGGAGAGAGGCCGGGATGTAAGTCCACCACCCACCCCGAGATGGAAGAGAGGAGGAGGTCACGGCCCAAGATAAAAAAAGCCAGAACTACACTCAACTATTTTGCTTTTTGCAACAGGTAAGGCCACTGAGTTTCATAGATCTTTTTTAGATGCGACCTGGTCACAAACGAAAGTCAGCGAAGTCGCTTATCGTGTGGACATTAAATAGCAGCCAAATACTTTAAACTGCCGATTTCAACGACACCCTCCGACCCACTCACCCACTCACTCACTCGCTCAAGTCATCCACTCACTCACCCACACTCACTCACCACACAATCACTCACCACCGACTCACCGACTCACCCACACACTCACTCACACGCTCAGTCATCCACTCACTCACTCACTCACCCACACACTCACTCACCCACACACTCACTCACCCACCGACTCACCCACACGCTCACTCACCCACCGACTCACCGACTAACCCACACACTCACTCACTCGCTCAAGTCATCCACTCACTCACTCACCCACACACTCACTCACCCACCGACTCACCGACTCACCCACACACTCAATCACTCGCTCAAGTCATCCACTCACTCATCCACTCACTCACCCACACACTCACTCACCCACCGACTCATGACTCACCCACACACTCACTCACACGCTCAGTCATCCACTCACTCACTCACCCACACACTCACTCACCCACCGACTCACCGACTCACCCACACACTCACTCACACGCTCAGTCATCACTCACTCACTCACTCACCNACACACTCACTCACTCACTCACCGACTCACCCACACACTCACTCACACGCTCAGTCATCCACTCACTCACCCACACATTTGCTCACCCACCCAATCAGCGACTCACCCACACACTCACTCACCCACTCACCCACCGCTCACTCACTCATCCGCCCACTCACCCACTCACTCACCCACACATTCACTCATCCACACACTCACCCACCCGCTCACTCACTCACTCATCCGCTCACTCACCCACTCACTCACCACACACTCACTCACTCACACACTCACCCACACACTCACCCACACACTCACTCACCCACACACTCACCATACACCCACCACCCACTCACCCACACACTCACTCACCCGCTCACTCACCCGCTCACTCACCCGCTCACTCACCTGCTCACTCACACACCGCAGGTCACAAAAACTTAACAGTACATCCGTGAAAAGAGCTTCATGGCTCATCGGATTTCTCCAGGATGAATACAGATGTTGCTTCTGACTTCCCTCGCACGGCTCCACTTTGAAATTCCTACTCCCATCATCATCATCATCGTGGTGTGCGTGGTGATTATGTGGTGTGTATAATCGCAACCTTCTTCGATACGGTGTACGATTAAATACATATCATTGTGAGAATTATCCTTCAAACTTAGTAGTGAGCTGAAGAAAAAAATTCAGTTAAAACTTACTATGACCGTATCGGGTGGTGAAAAGTCTTACGACACACAATTAGACAAATCATTACGTGGCCTTACACACTCAACAAATAAATGATAATTATAACATTGGCTGCTCAAACGTGTGTGTTAATGATTCATTCTCATGCGTTGCAACTTCAAGAGTTCTGTTTGTTGCTGATCACTCGGCGTTTTAGAACCTTCGCTTAGCAACTGTATATGTTTGTTGAACTTCCTTCGCACCGTACGTGTGTTATTTCCCCCCCCCCCCACTACGCCACACAACACGTGCGTACGAGTCACCTTGAACAAGCATCACCTGGGCTGCGTCAACATCGGCACCGGGGTAGAGACAAAGGCGGCCGGGCGTGGTGCTCACCACCCACCCCCTCTCCCCCTCGTGTGCAGTGGCGGCCTCCATACGTGCCGCGCTCGCTAACAGCACTTTGCCCCTGGCCCCAACGTCCGTGCGCAGGCTACCGGGGCACCTTTGTCTTGTGTGCGCCTGGGGCGCGAGGGTCTCTCCTTTGTCTGTCTGCGCGTCTCTCGGCGGCCCTTGACGCGTTCATCGCGGCGATGGGGACGCGTAGGCAGCGTGGGGAGCACGTGGGGAGCGTGGGGAGCACGCGGGGAGCACGTGGGGAGCACGCGGGGAGCACGCGGGAGCACGCGGGGAGCGTGGGGAGCACGCGGGAGCGTGGGGAGCACGCGGGAACACGCGGGGAGCGTGGGGAGCACGCGGGAGCGTGGGAGCACGCGGGGAGCGTGGGAGCGTGGGAACACGCGGGAGCACGCGGGGAGCGTGGGGAGCACGCGGGGAACACGCGGGGAGCACGCGGGGAGCGTGGGGAGCGTGGGGAGCACGCGGGGAGCACGCGGGGAGCGTGGGAGCGTGGGAGCACGCGGGAGCACGCGGGAGCGTGGGGAGCGTGGGGAGCGTGGGGAGCACGCGGGGAGCACGCGGGAGCACGCGGGAGCGTGGGGAGCGTGGGGAACACGCGGGAGCACGCGGGGAGCGTGGGGAGCGTGGGAGCGTGGGGAGCACGCGGGGAGCACGCGGGAGCGTGGGGAGCGTGGGAGCGTGGGGAGCACGCGGGGAGCGTGGGGAGCGTGGGAGCACGCGGGAACACGCGGGAGCGTGGGGAGCGTGGGGAGCACGCGGGGAGCACGCGGGGAGCGTGGGAGCACGCGGGGAGCACGTGGGGAGCACGCGGGAGCGTGGGGAGCGTGGGGAGCACGCGGGAGCACGCGGGGAGCGTGGGGAACACGTGGGAGCACGTGGGAGCGTGGGAGCACGCGGGGAGCACGTGGGGAGCACGCGGGAGCATGGGGAACACGCGGGGAGCACGCGGGGAGCGTGGGAGCACGCGGGGAGCACGCGGGGAGCGTGGGGAGCACGTGGGAGCACGCGGGGAGCACGTGGGGAGCACGCGGGGAGCATGGGAACACGCGGGGAGCACGCGGGGAGCGTGGGAGCACGCGGGAGCACGCGGGAGCATGGGAACACGCGGGGAGCACGCGGGGAGCACGTGGGGAGCACGTGGGGAGCACGCGGCGAGCGTGGGAGCACGTGGGGAGCACGTGGGGAGCACGCGGGAGCGTGGGAGCACGTGGGAGCACGTGGGGAGCACGCGGGGAGCACGCGGGGAGCGTGGGGAGCACGTGGGGAGCACGCGGGGAGCACGCGGGAGCGTGGGGAGCACGCGGGGAGCACGTGGGGAGCACGCGGCGAGCGTGGGAGCACGTGGGGAGCACGGGGAGCACGTGGGAGCACGCGGGAGCGTGGGGAGCACGTGGGGAGCACGTGGGGAGCACGCGGGGAGCGTGGGAGCACGTGGGGAGCACGTGGGGAGCACGCGGCGAGCGTGGGGAGCACGTGGGGAGCACGCGGGAGCACGCGGGGAGCGTGGGAGCACGCGGGGAGCGTGGGGAGCACGCGGCGAGCGTGGGGAGCACGTGGGGAGCACGTGGGAGCACGCGGCGAGCGTGGGAGCACGTGGGAGCACGCGGGGAGCGTGGGGAGCACGCGGGGAGCACGTGGGGAGCACGCGGGAAGCGTGGGGAGCACGCGGGAGCGTGGGGAGCACGCGGGGAGCACGTGGGGAGCACGCGGGAAGCGTGGGAGCACGCGGGGAGCGTGGGAGCACGCGGGAGCACGTGGGAGCGCGTGGGGAGCACGTGGGGAGCACGCGAGGAGCGCGTGGGGAGCACGTGGGAGCACGCGGGAGCGTGGGGAGCACGCGAGGAGCACGCGGGGTGATGCAGAGAGACGAACGGGGTCTTTGGGTGTGTGTGTGGGTGTGGTGTGAATGGTGTGTGTGTGTGGTTGTGTGTGTGTGGTGTGTGTGTGTGGTGAGTGCGTTGTGTGTGGTTTGTATAGTGTGTGCTGTGTGTGAGTGGGTGTGTGTTGTGTGTGTGTGGTGTGTGTGTAGTGTGTGTGTGTGGTGAGTGTGTGTGGGTGTGTATCGTGTGTGTGTGTGGGGTGTTTGATGTGTGTGTGGTGTGTGGTGTGGGTGTGTGTGTGGTGTGTGTGTGTGTGTGTGGGGTGTATGTGGTGTGGTGTGTGTGTGTGGTGTGTGTGGTGTGTGTGGTGTGTGTGGTAAGTGTGTGGTGTGTGTGTGGTAAGTGTGTGTGTGTGGTGTGTATGTGTAGTTTGTGTGGAGTGTGGTTAGTATGTGTGTGGTGTGTGTGGTGTGTGTGTGTGTGTGGTGTGTGTGTGTGTGTGGTTGTGTGTTGTGTGCTGTGTGTGTGTGTTGTGTGTGTGGTGTATGTGGTGTGTGGTATGTGTGTGTGGCATGTGTGTGTGGTGTGTGTGGCGAGTGTGTGTGGTGAGTGTGTGTGGTTAGTATGTGTGGTGAGTGTGTGGGTGTGTGTGTGTGTGTGTGTGGTGAGTGTGGTGAGTAAGGTGTGTGTGTGTGGTATGTGTGGTGTGTGTGTGGTGTGTGATGTGTGTGGTGTGTATGTGTGTGGTGTGTGTGGGTGTGTGGTGTGTATGTGGTGTGGTGTGTGGTGTGTGTGTGGTGGTGTGGTGTGTGTGGTGTGTGTGTGGTAAGTGTGTGTGTGGTGTGTGGTGTGTATGTGTAATTTGTGTGGTGTGTGGTGAGTATGTGTATGGTGTGTGTGTGTGGTGCGGGTGGTCTGTGGGGGGGGGGNTGTGGTTTGTGTGTATGTGTGGTATATGTGGTGTGTGTGCAGTGTGTGTTGTATGTGGTGTGTGCGTTGTGTGTGTGTGGTGTGTGCGTTGTGTGTGTGTGGTTTGTGTGTGTGGGGTGTGTGGGGTGTGTGTGCGTTGTGTGTGTGTGGTGTGTGTGCGTGGTGTGTGTGTGTGTGTGTGTGTATGTGGGGTGTATGGTGCTTAGCGCGCTGCGCTACGAATCTGGCGTCCCGAGTTCGATTCCCGCTCAAGGCCAACACCAGTGACGATTATCTGAACCGGTCCTGGGTCCTCCCTAGATCGACTCAGCCTCAATGAGTACCTGGAGCGGTGCATAAACATCGGCGCTGGGGCAACAGCCAACCCCGTGTGCTGTTCCGGCCTTAACTGGTGCTCGCTAACAGCACTTGCCCCAACAGCCTTTGCAGGCTGTATGGGGGTATTTGTCTCTTGTGATGTGCACGCCGGGTGCCCTAAGCTGGGGCCGCTGGGACGGATACTCATCAGCAGCATCATCAGCAGCATCAGCAGCATCATCAGCAGCAGCAACAGCAGCAGCATAATCAGCAGCATAATCAACAGCATCATCAGCATCATCAGCAGCATCATCAGCGGCAGCAGTATCATCAGTAGCATCAGCAGCATCAGCAGCAGTGGTGTCAGCAGCAACGTAAGGGTTCAACGGTCTGTAATTATCGTCACCACCACCGCCACCATCATCACCACCTTCATCATCACCACCGACTTCACCACCAAATTCACCACCACCTTCACCACCACCATCATCACCACCTTCATCATCACCTGGCTGCCACCTTCATCACCACTTTCTGACGTCTCATCTGTGCAAAAAGAGCTTCACAGATCATCGGATTCCTCCTCCGATCTAAACGAAGATTCTCACCTTCACCACCAACCGCTTCCACCCTCATCACCACCAACACCAACACAGCCGCCATTCGCCACGACGTGACGGCGACGTCACCACGGCGCCTGTGCCAGGCTAGGTGCACATTCACCATCACCACCACTACCACCGTCATTTCCACCACCATGACTTTCACCACGACCTTCACCACCACCACGACCACCACTACCACGACCACCACCACGACCTCCATCACCACCACTACGACCTTCACCACCACCACCACGACCACCACCACCACGACCACCACCACGACCACCACCACCATCACCACGACCTTCACCACCATCACTACCACGACCACCACGACCACCACCACCACGACCTTCACCACCATCACCACCACCACGACCACCATCACCACCACCACGACCACGACCACCACCACGACCACCACCACGACCACCACGACCACCACCACGACCACCATCACCACCACGACCACCATCACTACCACGACCACCACCACCACGACCACCATCACCACCACGACCATCACTACCACGACCACCACCACCACGACCACGACCATCACCACCACGACCATCACCACCACCACGACCACTACCACACCCTCTCACCTCACAAACCGCTCATTAACACATCAAGAGACGGTGACCTATAAGACCGCGAGTCTGCGTGGCTCTCACTGCACCGGCCTTTATATAAATATATAAAAATAGCACGAAAAAATCAAACTCCGCTTTTGTTTTTTTTTGCTCACGGACGAGACGGATCGATTTCGGGGCCGGGCTGGGCCGGTTTGTGTCGAAGCCAGTGGCGAGTTGACTCGGGCGACGTTTGAGCCTTAAATAAAATAAGCATAACCCGTAAAAACAAAGTTTTTCACTATAAATCCTTTATATGCGTGGCGGCTAGAGTCCTCTCGTCCTCTGGCTTGAGATGGCTGCCACCTATGGGTCAGATGATTGTCTGCCAGCATTAAGCAATTGGTAATTAAATATTTAATTTTTTTCCCTAAACAGTGTAAATTTTTTTAAAAAATTTCACGAAATTAATTGTCACGTACAACGAGCATGTGTGGAAAATGTCAGCTCGATTGGATCACGGGAAGTGGTTAAAAAACGACCGAAAGATTTGGACGGTCGAAGGCAAGCAAGCAAGCGAACTTAATACAAAGAATCTAAAAATAAAACAAACAAATGCAGCAGCTGGTTCGCGTCGGCGTGAGCCGTTTCTGCAGAATAATTTTAATTTTTTTAGGCTTCGTTTTTAAAATAAGTAAACCCGTAAAAACAAAGTTTTTCACTCTAAATCCTTTATATGCGTGGCGGCTTGAGTCCTCTCGTTCTCTGGCTTGAGATGGCTGCCACCTATGGGTCAGATGATTGTCTGCAGTATTAAACAATTGGTAATTAAATGTAATATTTTTGTCCTATAAAGTGTAAAATTTTGGAAAAAAATTTTCACGAACATTAATTGTCACGCACAACGAGTCTGTGTGGAAAATGTCAACTCGATTGGATCATGGGAAGTGGGTTAAAAAACGACCGAAAGATTTACGCGGTCGTAAGCAAGCAAGCAAGCACGCAAGCAAGCAAGCAAGCGAACTTAATATAAAGGATTTAAAAAATGTCCCTCCGTCAGTATGGCCGCTGCTGGTGTAGTTGCAGTGCAGACGACGACAAACGTCACATTCAGGTGGTCAAGCTCACGGACCGACATCAGCGGCAGCAGCGGAGTGCACTGCTGTGATGTCTGTCAGTCTATGGGTCTATGCGTTTCCGTGGGTCTCTGTGAGTCTATGGATCTCTATGGGTCTCTATGAGTTAATCTTCCGTACGGCTGATGTAGTTGCAGAGCAACGACGACAATGGCACATTCAGGTGGCCAGGCGCAGGTGATGACCGCGTGAGGAGCAACAGCGGAGTGCACCACCACCATCATCATCACTCACTGCTGCGACGTCTCCTTCGTAGTTGTGGAGCGGAGCAATGCGTCGTCACGCGTTGTACGGACCCGTTCTGGATGACCACAGTCGCACCAATACTACCGGAGAGTTTTTAATTTTTATTTTGTGTATCAGCTATCATCCGCATCTGCTGCCTTGGTTTGTGCAGTGGCATGCGGTTTAGGGTGGCCTACGAGCTTCGTGCACGATCAAACCAGAAACCTTCCCGTTGGTTTTTNCTACGTTTTAAATGTAAACGACGTTTTATTCCTGAGACTCAAAGTCAACTGGCCGTCGTTCAAAAGAGCACCGATTCGAAACTCATCTTGCCGAGAGCCACCAGTGGCGCTCACGACCACAGCTCTGGTGGAGCAAGCGGACTTCACACGAAGCAGCTGACACAGTGACGACTTCGCCTTTAAGTCTGTGGACGAGGGTAACGAGAAGAGGCCTTGACAATTGTGGTGCATCGCCTGACGAGGCCGGTTCTTGTAATCACCGGCGAGACGTCACGGGTAGTCGAATTTTAAACATTTGTCGTGGGTTCACTCTCCGGCACCATCGTGGTGCTGAAGTAGCGGTTGATTCATCATTAGACCTCCTTTTGCCAGTACCAATATATAATAATAGGGTGTTTCCCCTACTCTTTGGTTCTTTCGGTAAAGTCACGTATACAGAAAAAATTATACATTAAATAATTACATAATTAAATTTTTTATTATTTTCTCTTTATACGTGACTTTGCCGAAAGAACCAAAGGGTAATCCCTGCAGTCACGAAAGCTCCAAATTAAGTTTTTCCCCTTTTTGGCGTCATCTGGTCTAGCACCAATTGAGACGAGGCTCAAAAGAAAGCTGTCTCTGGTGTGAACCAATCAGTTTCAAGGACAATGCATCTATTATCAGAGTGTGTTTTTTATTTGCATTTTGACTGCAAGTATTGTTGTTAATGCAGACATGAATCCTTGTAAAAGACTTCAGTTGTGTTGCCATAAAAAGGGGTAAAGCCCTATTATTATAGCGGTTGATTGTCACGTTTCGTTAACATGATTAACCTGTTTGCACATAGTCACTATAAGATATATTCTTGTTCATGTTTTTGTTTTTGTTTGTTGCGGTTGCACCCGATTCAAGAGCCGAATGGCTCACAGGGCTATACCTAATAAATGAACTTGAACTTGAAGCTGAATAATTAGCTCTGTCGGGTCGTGGCGATGGCGGTGGGTTCACGACTCATTTCTTTTCTACGCAATCTAAACCCGCAAATGAAAAAAAAAAACCTTCAATGTGGATTTTATCTCTGATTTCTATCTCCACGTGTGTCTTTCCGCGTGTGTCGCCGTCCAACTCTCACGCTACCTCTGGACTGTGCATCACTACCCAGAGGTGTGGACTCGAGTCATGTGACTTGGACTCGAGTCAGACTCGAGTCATGAATTTGATGACTTCAGACTCGACTTGGACTTGCATAACAATGACTTTGTCCCACCTCTGAGGTGTGGACTCGAGTCATGTGACTTGGACTCGAGTCAGACTCGAGTCATGAATTTGATGACTTCAGACTCGACTTGGACTTGCATAACAATGACTTTGTCCCACCTCTGAGGTGTGGACTCGAGTCATGTGACTTGGACTCGAGTCAGACTCGAGTCATGAATTTGATGACTTCAGACTCGACTTGGACTTGCATAACAATGACTTTGTCCCACCTCTGAGGTGTGCACTCGAGTCATGTGACTTGGACTCGAGTCAGACTCGAGTCATGAATTTGATGACTTCAGACTCGACTTGGACTTGCATAACAATGACTTTGTCCCACCTCTGAGCTGGTGTGGACTCGAGTCATGTGACTTGGACTCGAGTCAGACTCGAGTCATGAATTTGATGACTTCAGACTCGACTTGGACTTGCATAACAATGACTTTGTCCCACCTCTGTCACTACCCTCTGAGCTCCGACTATTACGAATCTCTCTCTCTCTGTATATAGATAAAGTGCGCAAAGTAAGTGTGGGTCTCGTGTTGGTATCGGAGCGAGAAACAGGAATAGGGAGACTTTGATTCGAGAACAAAGCACATCAGACGTCAATTGTGACTCTCAAGACACATTCAGAATCTGAATATTTATTCCTCCTGGAGGAAGTTTAGTCGTGGCAAGACGAGTGGCGTCAAGGTAGTCGTGAATGGGCGACGGAGAATAGAGAAGAATTCTAGATTTGAAGTTTTCGTGACTGCAAGGATTCAAACTCTTAGTTTTTTCGGTAAAGTCACGTAGGAAAATAAAAAAATTAAATTAATAGAAATAAAATAATAAATAATCACGACGTTTCGGAGGCAACACAAGTCTCCGTCATCAAGTGGGACCGTCACAGCTAAGATTTGCTACAGATTTGATGCAGCAAATCTGGCTGTGACGGTCCCACCTGATGACGGAGACTTGTGTTGCCTCCGAAACGTCGTGATTATTTATTATTTTATTTCTATTAATTTTAATTTCATTTTTTCTACGTGACTTTACCGAAAAAACTAAGAGTATAGACGAGGGAAGGGCGGGCCCACGTTCAGAATGAACAATATTGGTTAAAGATTACAGGAGGAATCCGATGAGCTACGAAGCGCACAGATGCCCAGTAATGGCTACGATGCTCAGACCGTCACAACAACAAACAATACAACAAACAAACAATACAACAGGAGTGTAAGGCATTGGAAAAGGTAAACAAACCGAGTGAGTGGGGCTTGTGCAGGATGGGATGGTCAAGGATAGGAACGGAGCGGCAGCCAAGGGATGGAAGGCGTCAGACAGCACGTCCGCCCGGGAGACGGAGCGATGAAAACAGCTCGTGCGTAGGCGCTTGGGCGGATTGTTTCATCGCACGATCGTGAGTGGTGGTGGTGGTGGTGGTGGCGGCGTCGGCCAAACAATCTGTCCAAGTTCTGCGGCCCCCTCTAGAAGCATTCCGATGTTGTCGTCAAGCAATGGGCAACGTGAGCGTGCCTCGTATGTGGGAGGGAAAGCGGAGCACCCGAAACGCACGCGTGCGAGGGTGCAACGCGCTATCCCCACGCCGTGCGGAAGGAACCACACACTTCACTGGTCCACCAACCCTTGCAGGCGACCACGTGGAGGAGTTGCCGCTACCAACCGGCTCAAGTCCAGGGGTCGAGAACCTTTTTGACTGGGAGAGCCATAAAAGCCAAATATTTCTAAATATATTTCATTGAGAGCCATATAGTATTTTTAACGTGTAATAAATTAAATGTCTTACTTTTAATGTGACTTCTGGTCACGGGACCGTGACCCTAGAAATTTTATCTTCAAAACTAATTTCTGTTTACTTTAAAATGACACGGTATTATTAAGCAATATCACAAGTATTTTAAGATCAGTTCCAAACTGATTTTTTTTTTCAACTCAAAATTGTCTGGGAGCCATATGTCGTCACCCGAAGAGCCATATATGGCTGGCTGAGCCATATATGGCTCGCGAGCCATAGGTTCCCGACCGCTGGGCTAAACGATAGCGCTCTGAACGTCAATTTGCGGAGAATGCTTTCTTCATTAAGTATCGTTTTTATCATGAATAAATCAGAGAAATACGATACCTGTGCACATATATATAAACAGGCCAAATATGTCTGTCCATAATTACATTCACCGGGAATTTAATTTTATTTAACGATTATTTTGGTGAAGGGGGGGGGTGTGGGGCGAAAATCTTCTTATTGCATTGCGTATCTCGTATTTAGCACGAGTATATATTGAGAAAACTTGCCATTTTATCGCAAGAGGAGACGAATGAAAAATGTTTAGTAACAAAATAAATGTTTTATCGTTATTTTCCCGGCTCATCGTTCTCGTCGTCTTGACGCTGTGTTTATTGCGATCGTTTTCCCACGACGAGTGGACTTCCCATCGCAAAGGTACAAATATATTCTGGCAGTTAAACAAATAATAATGATACATTTGCAGGTCATTACGAAGGGTTTCATTATTGTTTTACTGCCAAAAATGGTATGCAGGGCCTACCTTGGCTCCTCCCACCCTTAACCAGTGTATATAGAGACACGGTTTTCCTGTAATTTCTCTCACTTGATACAGCTATCGTGCTCTGACTGTTCCACCTGAAGACGGAAGCTTGTGTTGCTTCCGAAACGTCGTGATTTTTATTTTATTTTTATTTTACTTTTATTTATTTACAATTTTTACCTACGTGACTTTACCGAAAAAACTTAAGAATATGAATTCTTGCAGTCACGAAAGCTTCAAATCTAGAATATAAAAACAATTCTTCTTGATAATGCACATCTCGTGATGTGCATCATTACATTGCCGAACCGTGACAGATGATTGATGGCTTGTGAAGTTCATCATCCAGCAGTAGATTGATGATGGCTGATGATGATAATGAGGAATAGAATCTTAAGCACTCAACTAGTCATCGGTCTCTTTGCGACCACACTGGACTGTGTTACTTTGTGTGCGGGAGCGGTGGTGCAGTGGTTAGCGCTCTGCAAAAGCCACGTTTGTTGACTGCCAGCTACCCGAGTTCGATTGCCGTTCACGACCAACATCATATTCTTGGTTCTTTCGGTAAAGTCACGTAGATGAGTGTGTCTGCGTGTATGAGTGTGTCTGTGTGTATGAGTGTGTGTGTATGAGTGTGTCTGTGTGTATGAGTGTGTATGAGTGTGTCTGTGTGTATGAGTGTGTCTGTGTGTATGAGTGTGTCTGTGTGTATGAGTGTGTCTGTGTGTATGAGTGTANCTGTGTGTATGAGTGTGTCTGTGTGTATGAGTGTGTCTGTTTGAGTCTTTGTTTTTGCGTGCATGTGGGAGCGGTGGTAGCGGTTAGCGTGCTGCTCTACGGAGCTGGCGACCCGAGTTCGATTCCCGCTCACGGCCACCACCAGTGACAATTATCCAACTGGTCATGGGCCTCCCCTAGGTCGACTCAGCCTCAAATGGTACCTGGTGTGGTTGTAAACATCAGCACTGGGGAGACAAAGGCGGTCGGGCGTGGTGCTGGCCACCCACCCCCTCGCTAACAACACTTGCCCCTACAGTCTGTTAAGGCTACAAGGGGATCTTTGTCTTTGTGTGTGTGCGCGCTGTGTGTGTGACTACGGCAGAAACAACCCCTACCTCCTCGTGGTGCCGGACGGCAACGCTGTGGTGGGCAGTGCCGTGGGGGGAGGGCCAATTTGGATTGGCCTTACCTTCATGGGTTTGTAACCACCTCCAAACGGGGGCTCTGAACGGGTGCGAGGGGCTAGTAACCCTGGCCAAACCCCCATTTGGCGGAGCCAGGAGACTGAATCCTTACAACAAAAAGCCACTTCGGATGGCCACGTAGAATGTTCAAATGCACACCTCTGTCGGGAGCCGGACCAGAACTGCCTGGATCTCTGTGGCATTCAGGAGGTCCGGTGGACCGGCTCTGGCTCCACGAAAGAAATGAAGGGGGCGTGGGAGCGTGGTGGTGAGGTGTGGGAAGCAGTAAGCCCAGGCTACTTTGGGGTCGCCTTCCTATCAACCAGAGGCGAGGAGTGGTGGTCGTGGTTACTTATGCCCCACCGAAGATGAACATCCGTGGAGGGATGCAGGCAAGGCCGATGAGTCAGATGCCTTCTATGGCCTCGTGTCACAGGTGCTGGCTAAAGTGGCACTTGGGATAGAGTCATATTGTTGGGTTACTTCAATGCCCGATTTTAGCATGATGCTAGCACCTGGTCCGGAGTAATTCCAAGACATGGGCCAGATCAGATCAATAACAACGGTAGGAGGCTGCTAGATTTTTGTGCAGCCCAGGGGCTTGTAATAACACGCTGTTCCAGTATCGGCGCATCCACACAACATCATGGGTGCATGCCGGGTCCTAGCTAGAACATCTGCTGGACTACATAGTAATGGAACAGCAGATGCGGGTCCATGTCCTTGACACCAGGACCTACCGTGGAGCTGATCTGCCCACTGACTATCGACTTGTCATCTGTAAAATGCGCCTGCTATTATTCCACTCCGGTGGTGGGTGTACACCCAGGACCCCATTCAAACCCATAGTGGCATGGTCTCAGCTAGCTAATGAAAGTTGCAAGCGAGAATTTCATCATCGCTTGCGGCTGGGATTAGCATCGTCCCCACTCCTCCTGATGTCGAGGGGAAATGGCGAGGTTAGGACTGTGGCTCATGTAGCTGCAATGGCTGCTTTGGATACACGGTTGAGACATCCTCAGAGACTGGTTACAGAGGAGGTGTTCAGGCTGTCTGAGAAAACAACAGTCCCACTCTCATTGTCTACAGCATCCCATGTCAGAGATGAGGAGGCTTACCGCAGCCTTCGCTCGAGGTTCGGAGAGCCGTGAGGCGCTGCAAGCATGGTTGGTGGTCGAGGGTTGCAGAGGAGATGGAGTCTTCTCAATGGCCCGCGATCACAAATCGCTCTTTAATTCCATAAAAAGTAACCTGCAGCGCCACACCGATTACCATCATTAGGGGAAAAACGGTGATCCAATCTATGACCCCCAGGAATAGGTTTGCAGATTTGCTGAACATTTCTGTGAGATCCTGGGGGAGTGGAAATCCCTCAGCCTGGAAAACAACGTGGGACAAAGTGGGGATTACCTTGCTGAGGCTGTGGTGCCTCAAATATTGCAATAAGAAGTCACCCCCTGTGAGTGGCTGGCTGAGTGCCATCTGTTGAGGAAGTACTGAAGGCGATCCAGAGCCTGAGACCAGGAAAGGCACCGGGCAGATATGATCTCCCAAGCGAAATTCTGAGGGAGGGTGGCGTTTGTGCACAGACTGCCCTACATGACATCGTAACAACATATTCTATGGTCTTTCGGTTAAGCCACGTAGATAGAAAANTAATAAAAATATCACGACGTTTCGATCGCAACACAAGCAATGAAGACGATTGCTTGTGTTACGATCGAAACGTCGTGATATTGTAACAACTACAGGGCACCTCACTCCTCAGTGTGCGGGAAAGGTCCTGGCACGGATTATTCAACATCGCCTTGCTAGGCACGCTGAGCAGAGGCTTGCGGAACCCAATGTGATTTCAGGAAAGGGTGGTCCTGCACAGATGCCATATTTTTGTCCGACTGCTACAGCAGAGGTGTAGGGAATTCAACAAGAGCTACATCTTTACTTTATTGACCTGGTCAAGGCCTATGATACCATCAATAGGCCTGGGCTCTGGGTTGTTCTTCGTGCTTTCGGAGTCCCTGACCCTCTGCTCACGATCATTAAGGACTTCATGATGGTGAGCGGGCCCGGTTAAAATTACGTGGCCGGGAGTCGGAGCCAACAGGGATATCATCTGGCTCCCACATTATTTAACATATATCTCAACCATGTAGTTTGTGAAGCCTGCAATAACTGTACCGGAGGAATTTCCATCTGGAGAAACAATGGGAGGCTGATCGATGCCCGGGTGCATTAAAGGGATGGCTCCCAATTGCTCAACCATGCCGATGATCTGGTAATTGCTGCAGAGGAGGAGTAGGAGGCGCTGCTGCTGAACCTGGAACTTGCCACTAAGAGGTGGGGCCTTACCATCAGCCACACCAAAACTAAGCACCTGCCTGCGTATTTTGTAACATTGGACCCTCCACCCCCACAACTCCAAATTAGTGATAGGGCAGTTGTGGAAAGTGTGGAGAGTTTCCCATACCTGGGCAGTGTGCTCATGACCGGCTCTGGTTTGACAGCAGAGGACTCCGAATCAGTCGAGTGGCAATATATTTTCATCGGTTGTGTGGAAGCTACCTGGTCTGTCGCTCCGCACGATGCTTTAGGTCTTCTCGGCCACAGTCATTCCCTCCCTTCTCTACGCTTGCGAAACGTGGACCCCCTAATGGAGTATCGTCGCAGGTTAGTAACATTTAGACTGGCCTGCCTACGATCCATCTTGGGTTTAACCAGGCTGGATTGTGTGAGGAGCTCACAAATCCTGGACAAAGTCCCATTGGTGAGCTCCTCCGGGCAGGCAAGGCTGACTTGGCTGGGTCATGTAGCCCGCATGCCCAGCTACCGCATTCCTAAACAGCTTTGTTCGGCTGGATCGTGGGGGCTAAATGGGCGCGGCACGGGCTAGATAAGAGATGGAGTGATGTAGTACAAGAGGACGTGGAGCTGAGTGGACTTGCCGATGACTGGTACCAGCGGTGTCAAGATCGGCCTCTGTGGAGAAGGCTCGGGAAGGACGCTACTGGGCAGTTGGAGGCAGTCGCCCTCCAACAACAACGGAGGGCGGAGGAGCGACGCTCACAACAACGAGCGGAGCGCCGGGTGGCTAAAGCACAGCAAGTTGGCACAGTAGGGGGCACAGGTGGTGCATCAGCCAGTCATCTCGGTCATCTCGGTCAGTCAAACCCGTGGCACCTGAGTCTGCCCCGTGACCTCCTGCCAACGAGCGTTCGACACTTCACGTGGCCTCAAGGTGCACATGGCCTGGCACAAGCGTCGTGGTGACGTCACCGCCACTTAGTGACGAATGGCGGTTGTTGTTGTGTGTGTGCGCGTGTGAGTGTGACTGTGTGTGTGTGCGTGTGCGTGCGACTGTGTGTGCGTGTGAGTGCGACTGTGTGTGCGCGTGTGAGTGTGACTGTGTGTGTGTGCGTGTGCGTGCGACTGTGTGTGTGTGTGCGCGCCTGTGAGTGCGACTGTGTGTGTGTGCGACTGTGTGTGTGTGTGTGCGTGTTAGTGCGACTGTGTGTGTGTGCGTATGTGTGCGACTGTGTGTGTGTGCGACTGTGTGTGCGTGTGAGTGCGACTGTGTGTGCGTGTTAGTGCGACTGTGTGTGTGTGTGAGTGCGACTGTGTGTGCACGCCTCCCTCGAATTCCTGGACAAATATAGCAGTGAGGCTGCGTTCGTACGTCGCCCATCGAAGTCTCGGGCCACACAGACACCGCCCATGCCACCGCGAGACCATCCCAGCCTCTCTCTCTCTCTCTCGGTCACTCACCTGCTCAGATACTCACTCACTCGTCCGATTGCTCGCCGCTCTGCTCACCTGTTCACTTGTTCACCTGCTCGCTCACTCACTCTCTCGCTCATTCACTTGGTCGCTTAGTCACTCACTCGCTCATTCACTTGCTCACTCAGTCACTCACTCGCTCATTCACTTGGTCGCTTACTCACTCACTCACGAATGCACTTGCTCCCTTTCTCATTCACTCGCTCATTCACTTGGTCGCTTAGTCACTCACTCGCTCATTCACTTGGTCGCTTAGTGACTCGCTCGCTCCTTCACTCGCCGGCACCCTCTCTCGCTCATTCACTTGCTCCCTTACTCACTCACTCGCTCATTCACTTGCTCACTCACTCACTCGCTTATTCACTTTCTCGCTTACTCACTCACTCGCTCATTCATTCACTTGCCAGCACCCTCACTCGCTCATTCACTTGCTCCCTTACTTACTCACTCGCTCATTCACTTGCTCCTTTACTCATTCACTCGCTCATTCACTTGCTCCCTTACTCATTCACTCGCTCATTCACTTGCTCCCTCACTCACTCACTCGCTCATTCACTTCCTCCTCACTCACTCATTCACTTGCTCCCTTACTCACTCGCTCGCTCATTCACTTGTTCCCTTACTTACTCGCTTGCTCGCTCACTCACTCGTTCATTCATTCCCCCTCCCCCCCCCCACATTCATTCACTGCCTTGCTCACGTACTCTCCTCGCTCACTCGCTCGCTCGCCCTCTCAGCCAATCGCATCCTCACCTACTCGCTCACTCTTCATTAAGTCTATCGCTCACCCCCCCTCCCTCTCACTCACCGCTCACCAACCACCGACTTGTTTTTATCGCTCACTGACACACACACATCCACTCACTCGCTTACTAATTGTCACACTCGGATCGCGTGTTTTTATCTCATGCACTCGATGTATTCATTCAGTTTCGTCACTCACACACTCACCCGCGTATCCACCCAGGCACTCACACACTCACCCACTCACACTCCCACTCGCTCACCCACTCTCACCCTCACCCACGCTCTCAGTTGCTCACCCACTCACTCACCCACTGACTCACCCTCTCACCCACCCTCGCATTCACTTGCGCGCTCGCTCATCCACTCACTATCAACCACCCATCCATTCACTCTCGCTTCTTCAAAAGCTACCCGACCGCCTGACCATTCCCACACAAACACACACACACATATAACTGCACATACGCACACATATAACTACACTCACACACAACTGCACACACACACATATAACTGCACACACACCAGCACACACACATATAACTGTGCACACACACACATAACTGCACACACACACATATAACTGCACACACACAACTGCACACACACAACTGCACACACACACACAACTGCACACACACATATAACTGCACACACACAGATCTATAACTGTAGACACACATATAACTGCACAACACAGATCTATAACTGTAGACACACATATAACTGCACACACACAGATCTATAACTGCACACACACATACACAAATGCACACACACACAACTCCATAGTTCCAACCGAGGCCAAACTTTATTTCTGGAATCTCATCATATTCCTGTAGTCGAACAAACACAGTCTTTTCCAAGCACGTGTTTGCGTGTGTAATTTAAATCGATATGTACAGTACAGTTTTGGGAAAGAGTTTTAGATTGCAAGATCAGATGTCAATCTCGATTTGAAGCTTTCGTGACTGCAGGAACCCATACTCTTTGTGTTTTTCGGTAAAGTCACGTGGGTATAAAATAAAACGAATCTCGACGTTTCGGGCGCAACACAAGCGTCCATCATCAGGTGGGGAAGCGTGCCTTGCCGATAGAACCACAGGGTAAAGATCAGATGTCGCATTTTAAAGACGCGAATGTGGAATTTGATTTTATTTTGGCGTCGGGGGGGGGGCAATCGTTGGGACGGTGCCCGCGATGTTTCAATGTCAACTGCGTCTTCGTTCGCACGCGCGTGACGTCACCGTGCTAACAAAAGTGACGTCACAGACAAGAGCCGTGACGCGCGGGGTGTGACGCAACGCATTGGTTTGCATCGAGTTGGAACGGAAGTGCCACGAGAAATGAATGAAATGACCGAGACACGTACGTCGATTACACGCCGTGGCCCTTGACAGGACGCATATGTAATAGACGACGTTTCGGGCAATGACCCTTATTCATGTGCTCTGTAGAAGGACCATTCCCCGGAACGTAGCCTATTACACGAGTACCCTCTGAAGGTGACCACGTGTTATTGAAGACTGCGTCGAACACACATTTTTATTATTGAGGCCACAAAAATGTTGTTGTTGTTGTTTAGTTTGTTGTGCTTCCCTCCGCACCTCTGATTGGCTACGTACGGTGTGAACGAAGTTCAACACTACACACACGCAACGTATGGCGCGAAATAAGTTCAACACGTCATACACACTGCGTACGGCGCGAAAGAAATTCTAAATCAATGCATGTAACGTACGGTGCAAGAGAAGTTCGACGTACGCACAGACATGTTTACGAATGTGTTGAGTGAGTGTTGTTGTTGTTGTTCACCAAGGAAGCAGTAGCAGCAACAACAAATACATTTAAGCAACAAAACCAGAGGAGCAATATCTCCTGCCTCTAGATCAACCTATCTCACTTGACATAAACAATACAAAACACATTCCTGCGGAGGGAGCTGGTAGGAACGTTGGGTTGCTCGGTCAATGGCCTGCAGGGTCAACGGCGGCGTGGTGTATTCCGCAAATATGCCCGATTGTGAGGGCGGGCACAAGCCGGCGTGAGTAGGTTAAACGTTGAGTTTTATAAGGGCACCACGGGGTGACCAGCCCCTCCCACCCAGCCCCTCCCCACCCTCCCCACCCAGCCCCTCCCACCCTCCCACCAGCCCCTCCCCACCCAGCCACTCCCCACTCTCCCCTCCCCACCCAGCCACTCCCCACTCTCCCCTCCCACCCAGCCCCTCCCCACCCTCCCACCCAGCCCTCCCCACCCAGCCTCACCCTCCCACCCTCCCNTCCCCACCCAGCCCCTCCCTGCACGACGGACGGACACATTAATCCCCTGTGGTGCTGGTGTCACCAGGAGGTTCCTACCAATATAAATACACACGTGTTTTTTGTGTAACTTACATAACACATCGGAACCAGTGGTCTTGTGCGAGTTAGTTGCACAATTGTGGCACATCGCCTGATGAAGCTGGCTGCTGTTGTTGTTGCAATCACCGGCGATGCGTAACGCTACGCGAATTGTAAATGTTGTGGGTTCAATAATATAATAATTTTCATTTATAATTACGCATTACATCCCAGGATCACAATGCATCAACTAGTAACGAATTGGCACGTTTTGTTGACTTGAAAACCCTGCTAATTTTGCAGTGTCGGGTGGTCTCGGGTTTAACGACGCATTTATATTTACGCGATTTAACCCGCCACCCCCCCCCCCACTTAAAAAAAACGCCTTCGTCATGAATAATTGCAGCGGCATTGATTTCAGTCGGAGCAGAATCTCTGGAGCGGCTTCGATGTCCAGCGAATCATCAGCAGTACCGCGAGCTCTGGCTGCATCCATATGTAGTGTGTAATATCTTCTTGGTTCTTTCGGTAAAGTCACGTAGAAGGGAAGTAATAAAATAATAATTATAATAATAATATTACTTCCCTTCTACGTGCCTTTACCGAAAGAACCAAGAAGATGAATCCCTGCAGTCATGAAAGCTTTAAATCGAAATTTAGTGTGTAATAGCTACATGTGTAGTAGCTGCACGTGTAGTACCTACAACACGTGTAGTAGCTACATGTGTAGTAGCTGCATGTGTAGTAGTTGCATGTGTAGTAGCTACTACATATGTACTACATATGTATGTACTACATATGTATATGTATCTACATATACATATGTAGTAGCTGATAAATGTGTAGTAGCTACATGTGTAGTAGCTACATGTGTAGTAGCTACACGTGTAGTAGCTACTACACGTGTAGCTATATATGTAGTAGCTACAGGCCTCGCACTTTCAAGGGCCCGCGCTAAATGCTTTCAAGCTATCAATTCCGGTTCAGCGACTCCACACTTGCTCTATTCCTATAGTACTACACCGCCTTAAACGTTTACGAACCACTGGGCGTTTAAGCTTAGCGATTTGTCGTGTGATCTGGCTGTATAGCTAATGAAAAATACAATTACTTTACTATGCGAGTGAAAATTTGTGTTTTAATATTTATTTTAAAAATTCAGGGCCCCTCGATAGCATTTGCTAGAGGCCCCGCACCAGAGGTCGCAAACGGGTTTTGATTCCTTACCCGTACCCGTACCCGGCCGCACCAGGGTCGCGAACGGGTTGCCCGTACCTTCTAGATTGCGACCTCTGGATGAAGCCATGTTGCAGGCGCGGGTGGGTTGATTCTAGGAACTTGAATTGTGAGAAGAGACAAAACGTTGGGAAATGAGTGACAAACGGTGACTCATCAGTGACTCACGGACTACCCGTACCCATACCCGGCCGCACCAGGGTCGCGAACGGGTTACCCGTACCCTTCTAGATTGCGACCTCTGGGATGAAGCCATGTTGCAGGCGCGGGTGGGTTGATTCTAGGAACTTGAATTGTGAGAAGAGACAAAACGTTGGGAAATGAGTGACAAACGGAGACTCATCAGTGACTCACGGACTACCCGTACCCGTACCCGGCCGCACCAGGGTCGCAATCGGGTACCCGTACCCGTGCCCGGCCGGGTACGGTAGCCGGGTATCGGGTAGGGTACGGGTATCGGGTACCCGGTTGCGATCTCTGCCCCGCACTCGCTTCGTCCGGCACTTTGTGCATCCACGCTGGCGGGCTCAGGCCAGACGTGACAGAGTCGAGTGTTCGACCTCGTCGACTTTGCTGTCGTATTTCGGCACCAACGAGACAAACGAGGCCGTTCGGACCGTCCAAAACTTTGCGTCAAGGCGCCCCCGTTTTCTGATGTTTAAATCCAATTTTCTCAGAATCAGGACCGCACCCGCATCACTGCCATGGTACAAAGTCAAAGGTCCCCCGTATAGCCTGTAACAGATTGTTGGTGAGTGAGAGGCAAGTGCTGTTTCGCCAGCATCTAGGAAAGCCGTGACGCCGCACGAAGTTGGTGCGTGATGGTCAGCACCGCTCCACACCAGATGTTCATTTTAAGGCCGAGTCGACCTAGGGGAAGGTGATTGGGGAAGTCGTCACCGCTGCTGGTGGCCGTGCCCGGGAGTCGAACTCGGGTCGCCGGGTGTCGCAGCGCAGCGCGACCAATAAGAGTGGGCGAATGTTTGGTCCGGTCCTGGGCCTCACCTAGGTAGACTCAGCCTTAAATGAGTACCTAGTGCTGCGTGGAAACGTCGCCAATTAGGAAGACAAAGGCGGCCCGGGCGTGGTGCTGGCCACCCACACCCTCGCGTGTCGTACCGGCCTTCACAGGTGCTACTCGCTAACAGCACTTGCCCCAACAGTGTGTTTGGGCTCTACGGGGGATGTTTGTGTTTGTTTTTAAAAGGCAAAGTATTGGCACCAGCCGTCCGTTACCCCTGTGTGTGTCACGGAAGCCCGGAATTAATCTTCCACTGATCACGTATCAGCAAAGCTTAAAAATATATGTCCCTGTGCGTGTTGGAGCACACACACACACGGACACACACAGACACACACAGACACACAGGCACACACACAGACACACACACACATGCACACACACACGGACACACAGACACACACACACGGACACACAGACACACACACACAACAAAGATAAAGATCCCCCTATAGCCTTAACAGACTGTAGGGGCAAGTGCTGTTAGCGAGCACCTATGAAGGCCAGAACGGCACACGAGGGGTGGGTGGCCAGCACCACGTCCGACAGACAAACACACACACAGGCACACACACACAGGCACACACACGGACACACACAAAGACACACACAGACACACACACGGACGCACACACACGCAGACCCACACACGGACATACACACACACACAGACAACCAAACGCCATTCGCCACTAAGTGGCGGTGACATCACCACGACGCTTGTGCCAGGCTATGTGCACCTTGAGGCCACGTGAGTGTCGAACGCCCGCTGGCAGGACACGGGGCAGACCCAGGTGCCACGGGTCGATTGACTGAAATGACTGGCTGATGCACCACCTACTGTGCCAACTTGCTGTGCTTTAGCCACCCGGTGCTCCGCTCGTTGTTGTGAGCGTCGCTCCTCCGCCCTCCTTTGTTGTTGGAGGGCGACTGCCTCCAAATGCCCAGTAGCGTCCTTCACGAGTCTCAATAACAGAGGCCGACCTTGACACCACTGGTACCAGTCATCGGCAAGTCCACTCAGCTCTACATCCTCCTGTACCACATCACTCCATCTCTTCTCTAGCCTGTGCTGCGCCCGTTTAGCCCCTTCGATCCGGCCGAAACAAAAGCTGTTTAGGCATACGGTGGCTGGGCATGCGGGCTACATGACCCAGCCAACGCAGCCTTGCCTGCCGGAGGAGCTCACCAATGTCCAGATCTTTAAAAGATGTGTGAGCTCCTCCCATAATCCAGCCTGGTTAAACCCAAGATGGATCGTAGGCAGGACAGCCTAAATGTTTCTAACCAGCGAAGATGTTCCATTAGGGGGAATGGAGGAAATGACTGTGGCCGAGAAGACCTTCGTGTGGAGCGACAGACCAGGTAGCTTCCACACAGCGTTACACAATCGATGAAAAGATAATGCCACTCGATTGACTCAGAATGAGACCTCTGCTGTCAAACCGGAGCCGGTCATCACCATGCTGCACAGGTATGGGAAACTCTCCACTCTCTTCACAACTGCCCTATCGCCATTTGGGAGTTGTGGGGGTGGAGTGTCCGATGTTACAAAATACTTAGGCAGGTGCTGAGTTTTGATGGGGTAGATGGAAAGTCCCCACCTCTTAGTGACAAACTCCAGGTTCAGCAGCAGCGCCTCCAACTCCTCCTCTGAGTGAGCAGCAATTACCAGATCATCAGCATACATAACATGGTTGAGCAATAGGGAGCCATCCTTTGACTGAACTCGGGCATCGATCAGCTTCCCATTGCATCTTTACCAGATGGCATTTCTCCGGAACAGCTATTGAAGGCTTCACAAAATACGTGGTCGAAATAGATGTTAAATAATGTGAGAGCCAGAGGACATCGCTGTCACGCCCCAAAGTAAACAGGGAATGGCTCCGACTCTCGGCGACGTAGTTTTACCCGGGCCTACTCACCATCATGAACGTCCTTAATGATCGTGAGCAGCAGGTCAGGGACTCCGAAAGCATGAAGAACAACTCAGATCCCAGGCCTACTGAGGGTATCATAAGCCTTGACTAGGTCAATAAAGCAGAGATGTAGGTTTTGATGAAATTCCCTACACCTCTGCTGTAGCAGACAGACAGAAATATGGCATCTGTGCAGGACCGCCCTTTCCTGAAACCACATTGGGGCTCCGCAAGCCACTCCTCAGCGTGCCTGGCAAGGCGATGTTGAATAATCCTTGCCAAGACCTTTCCCGGCACACTGAGAAGTTAGATGCCCCTGTAGTTGTTACAGTCTGTGAGGTCCTCTTAATAAAGAGGAGAACCACCAGGGCATCCTTACAATCCTGCAGAACCCGTCCAGTGGTCCAGACTGTTGTTATGATGTCATGGAGGGCAGTCTGTGCACAAACGCCACCTTCCCTCAGCATTTCGCTTGGGAGATCATCTTTGCCTGATGCCTTTCCTGGTCTCAGGCTCTAGATCACCTTCAGCACTTCCTCAACAGATGGCACCTCAGCCATTCTCTGACATGGGATGCTGTAGACGATGAGAGTGGGCCTGTCGCCTTTTCTCAGCCAGCCTGAACACCTCCACTGTCAGCCAGGGTCTCTGGGGAGGTCTGAACCGTGTACCCAATGCAGCGATTGCAACTGCTTGAGCCACAATCTTGAACCTCGCCTATTTCTCCTCGACATCAGGAGGAGTAGGGGACGATGCCAATCCCAGTCGCAAGCGATGATGAAATTCTCGCTTACAACTTTCATCAGCTGAGACCATGCCACTATGGGTTTGAATGGGGTCCTGGGTGTACACCCACCACCGGAGTGGAAGAATGGCAGGCGCATCTTACAGATGATAAGTCGATGGTCAGTGGGCAGATCAGCTCCACGATAGGTCCTGGTGTCACGTACATGGGCCCACATTCGCTGTTCCGTCACTATGTAGTTCAGCAGATGTTCTTGCTTGGACCCAGATGCATCCATGATGTTGTGTGGATGCGCCGATGCCGTAAAAGAATGTTAGTAATTTCAAGCCCATGGGCTGCACAAATATCTACCAGCCTCTAACGTTGTTATTGAGCTGATCTGTCTCACACATAGACACACCGACACACAGAAACACACACAGACCACATCAACAGGCCTCCACCATCACACTGAGCTGTCAATGNGAGGACGCTTCGACGAAATTCACAAAGCGAAGCTTCGTGACTCAACATTCGCCAGGCTGTGACTCAGAACCTCCATTACCGCCAGCCTCTAGTGAATCTAGATTTGAAGCTTTCGTGACTGCAAGGATTCATATTCTTAGGTTTTTCGGTAAAGTCACGTAGGTAAAAATAATTAATAAAAGTAAAATGAAAATATAAATAAAAATCACGACGTTTAGGAGGCAACACAAGCTTCCGTCTTCAGGTGGAACCGTCACAGCACGATTGCTGTATCAAGTACAGCACGATAGCTGTATCAATGCCTATCAATGCCTATTGATACAGTTATCGTGCTGTGACGGTTCCACCTGAAGACGGAAGCTTGTGTTGCCTCCGAAACGTCGTGATTTTTATTTTATTTTAATTTTACTTTCTTAATAAAAAATTTTACCTACGTGACTTTACCGATAAAACCTAAGAATAAGCCTCTCGTGACTCCGTGGTAGCTGTGGACATGATGTGGGCGCTCTTTCGAGGGCGGGCGAACGATGAGATGCGACGTCGCACGACCCGTGAATGGATAGCGGCTATATCGGCGAGGCCATCATTCAGCAGGGATGAACCCGGCTGTTGCAGGAACCGTGAATGGTTGTTTGACTTGCATCCCACTGGGATTTTTGCACACAGCATTGGTGTACGGTGCTTTTTTGGAATTTTGCTGTTTTTTCCTGGATTTTCAGTTTGCACATAGTCACAGTCACTTTAAGATGTTTTCTTGTTCATGTTTTTTGTTTGTTGCGGTTGCACCCGATTCAAGAGCCGAAGGGCTATACCAAATAAATTAACTTGAAACGGATCGGCTATAATTGCGAGGCCATCATTCAGCAGTGGATAGAACCCGGTTGTTGCAGAAACCGTGAATGGATAGCGGCTATATCGGCAAAGGCCTTCATCATCATCATCAACCTGATGATGATGATGTTGATAATTCGTCGTCTTTTTTTCAACGGATTTTAAACTGCACGCGAATAATAACCCCGGATAGGAAGAGAAAGAGAGAGAGAGATAACAAACAAAATATCTTGAATAACCGAAGCCAAATGAATATTAAAATCCCGCACACACAACACGCGGGTATCAAATTTTCAGCGCTATAGAACCCCAACCCGAATCCGCGTCTTAATTAATTTAAGTCATAAATAAAAACAGCGATGGATCTGAACAAACACGCACTTTCATCTGCTGCGTGTAGAGAGGTAATTCTCAATTTTTGTTATGCAAGCGCAGTAACGCGTTTTGTCAGCACTCGTCTGGATTTAAAGGCGGTGCGTGTGGACAATGCGGCATGATTTACATTCCAAAATGCTGGTTGAGAAATCGAGGAATTGCAGTGGGAACGTCTGGGCGCTACGTTCGCTGGGAGATGTTGATTACCTCGCCTGGTGCACAGGTAAGCGTGGGTTCGATCCCGACCCTGACGCCTGCTGCTGTATATTTGGAGTTTGCGGTGTCTCTCTCTCTCTCATCATCATCACGGTGGCTAGAAGATGTTAACTACCTCGCCTGGTGCACAGGTACGCGTGGGTTCGATCCCGACCATGACGCCTGCTTCTGTATATTTGGAGTTTACGGTGTCTCTCTCTCATCATCATCACGGTGGCTAGGAGATGTTAACTACCTCGCCTGGTGCACAGGTAAGCGTGGGTTCGATCCCGACCCTGACGCCTGCTGCTGTATATTTGGAGTTTGCAGTGTCTCTCTCTCATCATCATCACGGTGGCTAGGAGATGTTAACTACCTCGCCTGGTGCACAGGTAAGCGTGGGTTCGATCCCGACCCTGACGCCTGCTGCTGTATATTTGGAGTTTGCGGTGTCTCTCTCTCTCTCTCTCATCATCATCAAGGTGGCTAGGAGATGTTAACTACCTCGCCTGGTGCACAGGTAAGCGTGTGTTCAATCCCGACCCTGACGCCTGCTGCTGTATATTTGGAGTTTGCGGTGTCTCTCTCTCATCATCATCACGGTTGCTAGGAGATATTAACTACCTCGCCTGGTGCACAGGTAAGCGTGGGTTCGATCCCTACCCTGACGCCTGCACATTTGGGGTCTGCGTGTCTCTATCTCCCAGCGGTCGCGTGGATTTTCTCGGGGTCCTCTGTGTTTTCCCTCCACGTTTAGAATCAACATCACCACGTGTTTAGAGTGTTTAGCTGCTATACATTTCCACGTAACAAGCCACTATGTAGGGCTATCATTTCTGGCCAGATCGCTTCTGAAAAACAGCTATACAGCTCAGTGGCCCTTACTTGGTAAAATAAAAAAAATAGTTTAGTTGTATGTGTGTATGTTGAAGTTATTTTGTATCGTACGTAGCCAACTGTGCTAATCATAGGTGCGTGAGAAACGTCAACAACCTACACACTCTTTGGTTCTTTCGGTAAAGTCACGTATAAAGATAAAATAATAAATTAAATAATAGCATACGACGTTTCGATTTTGGAACACAAGCAATCATCATCAGGTATAAATGAAATAGCAACAAAACCTAACCAGAAAACTATAGACAGACATATAAGCAGACAGATATCACCAAGATACATAGAGAGAGAACAACACATAGGCACACAGAAAGAGAACGTCTCTGTGACGAGGCCTTAGATATATGTCCTCAAATATATGTCTGGCTATAGTTTTCTGGTTAGATTTTTGTTGCTATTTCATTTATACCTGATGATGATTGCTTGTGTTGCAATCGAAACGTCGTATGCTATTATTTCATTTATTATTTTATCTTTATACGTGACTTTACCGAAAGAACCAAAGAGTAATTCCTGCAGTCACGAAAGCTCCAAATTAAGATTGAACAAACTACACACAAAAAGCAGTTCTCAAGAAATGAGTTTTAATCTAGATGACGATTTAAAAGCGCATAGTGGCTTCCTCCTATCGGAAGGGAAGAGCGTTCCAGACGGGCAGCAGAAGCTGCATCTGAGAGCTCCGCGCGATGATGCGGTGACGGTCGCCTTTGTTTCGATGGCCCTGCAGCCAGAAGCCGCCACTGCTGCCGCTGCTGCTGCGAGGTTGATGCTCCTTGATGAGATAGACGAAATTTTTTTGCTGTTCAGTTGTGGCACCTTCCAGGCGTCAACCTTGGAATCTGCTGCTCTTTTTGGAAGACTTTGCCGATTTTTCCTGGATTTTTCTGTTGCGTGTAGTCACTTGAAGATGTTTTCTTGCTCGTGTTTTTGTTTTGTTGCGGTTGCACCCGAGTCAAGAGCCGCATGGCTCACAGGGCTATAGCTAATCAATGAAACTGAAACTCTTGCTGACCGAACAGTGGGACAACGCGGACGTTCAGAAGAATCACCTCCTCAGTCGAGACGCTGGTGGGATCATCAACCGCGTCAGAGCATCGCCACGAGGCCCATGCGTGGCATCTCCTTCGCGAACGGAAAATCGAGGACACAGAACACAGCAGCGAGATGGACCGTATCGTTAAACCCATAGGGACCCATAGCGATGCATAGATATTCATAGAGACCCACAGAAAAGATACATGGAGACATGCAGAGATTCTCAAAGGCTTCACAGAGATACATAAAGAGCCATGGAGATGCATATATATTCATGGAGAGACACAGAGATAGAGACTCGGAAAGATACATAGAGACATGCAGAGATACTTAGATAGATGCTTCACAGAAATACATAATGAGCCATGGAAATGCATAGATATTCATGGAGACACACAGAGAGATACTTAAATATCCATAGAGTTGCATAAATATTCATAGAGACCCACAGAGATAGAGACTTGGAAAGATACATAGAGACATGCAGAGATACACAGAGGCCTCATAGAGATACGCAAAGACCCATGGAGATGCACAGAGACGTAGATATATACAGAGGCATACTGAGATACACAGAGACTCACAGAGATACGTAAAGACCCATAGAGATGCGTAGAGACACACAGAGATACACGGAGATTCATAGACACCCACAGAGATGAGAAACTTGCGCCACTCTTTGAGCTGCCGCAACGAGAGATCGAATCGATCTGGCGACCTCTGGATCCAGCGGTGCTGATCATGAACCACAACTGTAGCAGCAGCAGCAGCAGCAGCGACGGCAGGAGCGGCACGTAATGAGGAATTGAGAGACATGAATGACATAGAAATAATAAAATAATAAAAATTAAACTTAATAAACTAATGCTCACGACGTTTCGACCACAACGCAAGCAGCCGTCCTCAGGTGAAGAACAGGTCTGTCGAGACTCTGTCTTCTCGACAGACCTGTTCTTCACCTGAGGACGGCTGCTTGCGTTGTGGCCGAAACGTCGTGAGAATTATTTTATTATTTTAATTATTTTATTATTTCCATTCTACGTGACTTTACCGAAAGAACCAATAAGATGAATCCCTAGTCACGAAAGCTTTATCGAAATGTATGACATATGTATCTATTTATATATTTATATATTACATAAATTAATATATGTTAATATTGAACTAAAACTCAAGGGTGTTAGCTCAGCTGTTGAGAAAAACAAACGTTCTACATCGCACCGCNGTTTAAAAAAGAAAAAAAAACGCAATTCCACGCAAGAATAGCAGTCTTGTTCATTTAATCACCTTAGAAGGGAGATTTTTGTTTGATTAATTAGAAGCTAAAAATTCACAGCAGCTGCTCTCGCGGAGACGCTCGAGAGAGAACCGCACTGCAGAGAGACAGGAGACAGGAACCAACCCGGGGCGAGGGAGCGTGGGTGGTGGTGGTGGTGCGTTGGTGTGGTGGTGGTACGGTGGTGGTGACGGTGGTGGTGGTGGTGACGGTGGTGGCGTTGGTAGTGGTCCTGGTGGTGGTGACGGTGGTGTGTGTGGTGACGGTGGTGGTGGTGTTGGTGGTGGTGTTGGTGGTGGTGGCGTTGGTGGTGGCNATGGTGATGGTGGTGGTGCTGGTGGTGGTGGGTGGTCNTGGTGGTGGTGGTGGTGAGTGGGTGGTGGTTGTACTGGTTGGGTGTCTGGTGGGTGATTGACGGNGGTGGTGGTGGTGGCGTTGGNAGTGGTTGTGGTGGTGGTGGTGGTGACNGTGGGTGGTGGTGTTGGTAAGGTCCTGGTGGGGTGGTGACGGGGTGGTGGTGGTGGTGGTGGTGTTGGTAGTGGTGTTGGTAGTGGTCGGTGGTGTGGTGTTGGTAGTGGGTTGGTAGTGGTGTTGGTAGTGGTTGGTGTGGTGGGAGCGGGTTGTTGCGCGCTGCGCTTGAACCCGGCTAACCCGGGTTCGATCCCGCTCACGGCCAACACCGGTGACAATTATCTGAACCTGGGCCTTCCCTAGGTCGACTCAGCCTCAAATGAGTACCTGGTGCGGTAAACATCGCTACTGGGGAGACAAAGGCGGTCGGGCGTGGTGTTGGCCACCCACCACCTCGTGTACCGTTCCGGCTTTCATAGGTGCTCGCTAACAGCGCTTGTCCCAACAGCCTGTTAAGGCGGGGGATCTGAGTTTTTGGTGGCAATGGTGGAGGTGGTGGAGGTGGTGGTGGCGGTGGCGGTGGTGGCGGTGGTGGCGGTGGCGGTGGTGGCGGTGGTGGTGGAGGTGGCGGTGGCGGTGGTGGCGGTGGTGGTGGTGGCGCTGGTGGTGGTGGTGGTGGAGGCGGTGGTGGTGGAGGTAGTGGTGGTGGTGGGGCTGGCTGCGTGAACGGATGTTATAATGTCGTGGCGGCAGCGGCCACCACGGAGTCGCGTGCTCTTCACGACGCAGCGCCGCCGGTGTCTCTCGTGCGTGAATTATTTTCGGCGTCATGAGCTGGCCACGATGAGGTACGACTGTATCGTGCCAACCAACGCCTCAGATAGGGGGGCGGGGAGGGGGGGTATATTGCCCGAGGCATACTCGATGTGGTGCGCTGGGTACGGATACATGTCCCGCGTCGCTGGTAGACTGGAGCAACGCAAAGGGTGCAAAGGTTATTTTCTAACTTGAAATTAATTGGCCAAGCAATCGCACGCGTGCTGCCGGATGCCCACTTGAACGTCGTCTTTGCGAAGAATCTCTCGTCCACGTGATCCTCACTCTCTGCCTCTCGATGTAGTTACACAGCATGCACCCTCTCCGTGATTATGTCCGCACTTTGCAGACGCTGCATCACGTTAGGGGGCAACGGTGGCTAGGAGATGTTAACTACCTCGCCTGGTGTACAGCAGGTCGTGGGTGCGTTCCCGACCCTGACGCCTGCTGCTGTATATTGGAGTTTGCGGTGTCTCTCTCTCATCATCATCATCACGGTGGCTAGGAGATGTTAACTACCTCGCCTGGTATACAGGAGGTCTTGGGTTCGATCCCGACCCTGATGCCTTGCTGAATATCCTGAGTTTGCAGTGTCTCTCGTTGTCATCACGGTGACTAGGAGATGTTAACTACCTCGCCTGGTACACAGGAGGTCGTGGAGGCGTTCCCGACCCTGACGCCTGCTGCTGTATATTTGAGTTTGCGTGTCTCTCTCTCTCCGTGTGGCCGCGTGTTTTTTCGCCGGGTCCTCCGGGGTTCCCCTCCACATTTAGAATCGACATCATCACGCGTTCAGCGAATTTGGCTTCTGTAAATGTCCACACGGTGATAAGCCACTTGGATGAGCTCTCATTTGTGCTTTGTCGCTTTGAAAAATCAGCACGCAGCTCAGTGGGCTTACCTTTTAAAATAACAAACTAATATTGGTTCTTTCGGTAAAGTCACGTAGAAGGGAAATAATAAAATAATAAAANTATAAGACAATATTACTTCCCTTCTACGTGACTTTACCGAAAGAACCAATAATATGAATCCCTGCAGTCACGAAGCTTTAAATAAAATAATATCGTGGTAGTTATGTATTTGGCCACTTGCACCTACTGGATTTCTCTGGAAAAAAAGCATCGCAGCTTATCAGATTTCTCGAGGGTAACAAAACAAAATTCCGATACTAATTCTGATCAGGGGGTCCATGTATCCCGATCCGTACTCTCAAAGCGAGTAATAGCGCAGTGATTACTCGCTTCTCAGTCAGGCACGACGACGAGTATGTTGTATGTGTGTGTGCGTGTGTGTGCACGTGTGTGTGTGTACGTGTGTGTGTGTACGTGTGTGTGTACGTGTGTGTGTCTACGTGTGTGTGTGTGTGTGTTCGTGTGTGTGTACGTGTGTACGTGTATGTGTGCGTGTGTGCGTGTGTGTGTGTTCGTGTGTGCGTATGTGTTCGTGTGTGTGTGTACGTGCTCGCTAACAGCACTTGCCCCTACAGTCTGTTAAGGCTATGCGGGGGATCTTTGTACGTGTGTGTGTACGCTGCGCTACGAACCTGGCGACCGGGGTTCGATTCCCGCTCACGGCCAACACCATTGACGATTATCTGAACCGGTGCTGGGCCTCCCCTAGGTCGACTCAGCTCAAATGAGTACCAGGTGCGATGTGCAAACATCGTCACTAGGGAGACGAAGGCGGCCGGGCGTGGTGTTGAACACCCACCCCTCGTGTGCCGTGCCGGCCATCATAGGTGCTACTCGTTAACAGCACTTGCCCCTACAGTCTGTTAGCGGCTATTCGGGTATTTTTTGTCTATATGTGTGTATGCGTTTGAGTTCATCTGCAGGTGCTGGATGGATTGTAGCATCGCAGAATCTTTGGAGTTGGTGGCCGTATGGCAAAGCCTTCATCCACCAATGGATTGACCACCGGTGATGAGAACGATGAAGATTATTTACAAAACTAAAATCTCAGTCAGTCTAGCCCACATACTGTAGCACCTGCGTCTATTCCACGACCTCCTGCCAGCAGGCGACCCTTCAACACTTCACGTGGCAATGCCTCAACGTGCACCTAGCCTGGCACGAGCGTCGCGCTAACATCGCTGCCGCTTTTGTGGCGAATGTCGGATGTTGTAAATGTTCTGCGTGTGTGTGTGTGCGCGCGAGTCTTTGTACGATCGCTGACAAGAAAAGGAATACTCTTCGGTTTTTTCGGTAAAGTCGCGTAGGTAAAAAAATAAAATTTAAAATTACTCAAAGTAATAATAGAAATAAAATAAATAATAAATCACGACGCTATTATTTAATTTTATTTCTATTATTACTTTTAATAATTTTTTATTTTATTTTTTACCTACGCGACTTTACCGAAAAAACCTAAGAGTATGAATTCTTTCGGTCACGAAAGCTTTAAATCAAGAAAATTAATACTGCCCATCAACCATCGATAGGCATGCAGAGTTTCCACAACTATTTGAACGGGGAGATGCAGTTTGAGGTTATTATATTTTTTATTTAAGCAATTGTTGCCGCATCCTGGCTGGCTCCCATTCATTAGGAGTTTTAAGCTCCTGTTTCAGAAATTATTCATGTTTTACTTTCAAGTTGTTTACCTAGCCAGGGAAACACGGCGCATGAAATAAACATGACAGGATTATCGAGTGAACTCTCCCTTTCCGCCTTTGTCTCTCTCTCTCTACGTGCGCGTCTCTGCGCTTCTCAAAAGCCACCAATGTTCCACCGCTACCCATAACTATATCCCTAATCACCTGTGCTGTCACACCTGGCCATACACACACAAAGACAAAGATCCCCCATACAGCCGCACAGGCAAATGTGCCATTAGCGAGGGGCTATGAAGGCCGGCACGGCATCAATAGTTGGGTGGTGCGGTAAAAGCTCCACGCCCAGCCGCCTTTGTCTCCCCAGTGGCGACTTTTATTACATTACACCCTAATTTCAGGCTGAGTCGAGCTAGGGGAGGTCCATGAGCGGTTCGGATATCAGTCGCCGATTTTGGCTCGTAAGCGGGAGTCGAACTCGGGACGCGTACACAGATACACAAAGACAAAGATCCCCGTGTAGCCTCAACAGACTGTTGGGGCAAGTGCTGTTAGCGAACAGTACCTATGAAGGTCGGTACAGCACACGAGGGGTGGGTGGCCAGCACCAAGCCCAGCCGCCTTTGTCTCCCCAGTCGCGATGTTGACACACCGCACCAGGTACTCGTTTGAGGCTGAATCGACCTAGGGGAGGCCCAGGACCGGTTCAGATAATCGTCACCGGTGTTGGCCGTGAGCGGGAGTCGAACCCGTGTCGCTAGGTTTGTAGCGCAGCGCGCTAACCGCGACACTACCGCTCCCCATACAGACACACACATACACACGCACACACGCGCACACATAGACACACACGCGCACACATACACACACACACGCACACATAGACACACACGCACACATAGACACACACGTACACAGACACATAGACACACACACACACATAGACACACGCACCACACATAGACACACACGCACATCCACACACACATAGACACACACGCAAACACGCACACACATAGACACACACGCACATAGACACACGCAAACACACACACACACATAGACACACGCACATAGACACACACGCACACACATAGACACATCGTGGTAAATGTCTGCGGATCACCGCTTCCTCAACGTGATGTCAATGAACCTGGCTCCTCCAAGTGATGTCGGCTCTGATGTGAAACTTCAAACAGCTCAGCAAAGCCACCTGCTAAAAAAAGTGACATTAAAGGTGGAAGAGTGGGAGGAGGGAGAGATGGTTGTTGTTGTTGGTGGTGGTGTTTGTGGTGGTGGTGGTGGTTTAGTAAAGAGAGGAGGGTTTGGAGTGCACATTACGCCGGGGGTGGTTGCGTGGTGTGTAGTGTGGTGGTGTTGTTGTGGTGTGTTGTGGTTGTGTGTAGTGCTGTGTGGTTTACGTGAGCGGTGTGTAAGTCTTAATGTGGGATCGGGTTTTCTATGGTGCTAGGAGCGGTAGTGTAGAGCGGTCAGCACGCTGCACTATAAAGCACCAGCGACCCAAGTTCGATTCCCTCTCGTGGCCACCAACAACAGTGACGATTATCTGAACCGGTCACGGACCTCCCTAGGTCGACTCAGCCTCAAATCAGTATCCTGGGGCGGTGTGTTAATATCACCATTAGGGAGACAAACGCGGCCGGGCGTCACAGGCTAAGCGAGGAATCTTCGTACGGTGTGTGCTTGTGCGGTGTCGTGGTGTGGTGTGCATGGGTGTGGTGGTGGTGTGTGTGTGTCTATGTGTGTGTGTGTCTGTGTGTGTCTCTGTGTGTGTCTATGTGTGTGCCTATGTGTGTCTATGTATGTGTGTCTGTGTCTATGTATGTGTGTCTGTGTGTGTCTATGTATGTGTGTGTCTGTGTGTCTATGTGTGTCTATGTGTGTGTGTCTATGTGTGTGTGTGTGTTTGTGTGTCGATACGGGTGTTGTATGTGTCTATGCGTGTGTATCTATGTGTGTCTGTGTGTGTGTGTCTGTGTCTATGTGTGTGTGTCTATGTGTGTGTCTACGTGTGTGTGTATATACGTGTGTGCGTGTTGATACGGGTGGTGTGTGGAAGGCGGTGTGGTGGTCTGCGCTGCGTTGGCAGCGCTGTGGGGTGAGCAGTTCATGCGTCAGTGCGGTGTGATCGTTCAATGCGTTCGTGCGGTGTGATCGTTCATGCGTCAGTGTGGTGTGATCGTTCATGCGTCAGTGTGGTGTGATCGTTCAATGCGCTCGTGCGGTGCGTTCGTGCGGTCGTGGTGAGTTTCCGAACGCACCGCCCCCCCTCCTCTCACTTCTTCAAAGGTCTCCATGAGGTCATCAATGTGAACATTTCGTATTTCCACACCATACAGGGGCAATGTTTAGTGTAACATTAGAGCGCGCGGGGCTGGGAATAGGAGGGAGAGGGGTGGTGGTGGTGGTGATGATGGGGACAGCAAGGGGATGAGAGAGCGAGGGGGTGGAATGGGGGGGGGGGGGTGGGGGCTGTGTTTGTTAAGCCTCTGTGTACGTGTTTACATTTGTACGCGCTCGGGCCGCGTGGCGCAGTGGGTTGCGCCCGTCTGCCCGGTCCTCTGGAGGTGTTCCCGTCGTACATCGCGCGCCAAGTCGATGGCCCTTTGCCGCTCAATCATCGTCATTCATTCAACAACATCATCATGAGTCATCGTAAATAAAACTAAACTATGTATTATAGTTTATGGGAGTTTTTTTTTTTATCCAGAAGCGGAGTCACCCTGATTATGATAATGCTAACTTATTCCTCAATAAGACAATCAATCTTCTTGGTTCTTTCGGTAAAGTCACGTAGAAGAGAAATAATAAAAATAAACATAATAAAATAATGCTCACGACGTTTCGGCCACAACGCAAGCAGCCGTCTGTCGATAAGACAATCAATCTTCTTGGTTCTTTCGGTAAAGTCACGTAGAAGAGAAATAATAAAATAAAACATAATAAAATACAATTCTCACGACGTTTCGGCCACAACGCAAGCAGCCGTCTGTCGAGGAGACGCTGTCTTCACCTGATCCCTGCAGTCACGAAAGCTTTAAATCGAAATTTAAAGAAATCAATGTCAGATGTGCGTGAAATTCTGATCGCATTCCCAACTCCAGATTGACGATGTTCATGATGATGATGATGATTCAGTTGACACGTAAACGGGGATTGAACTCGTGTGTGCTTCCACCTCAAAGAGTAACTTCAACCCGCGGGTCAATCTCGTTCAAGCTCCCGGGTTGTGCCGCGCGTCTGGTTCGGTCACAGTGTCCGACGTTTCGCCTCCACGCGCTCGGGAAGATTCTAAAGAGAACTGAATTCGAGTTGATTTTGGTTGATCCAGGTGAGAACGTGAAGTGCCAGCGATGAGTCCCACCTGCAAGATCCTTCGACAAACGACCGCGGAAAGTGCAAACCACCCAACACTCATCTAATGACTTGCACGGTTTGCTACGTACGGTGCGAAAGAAGTTCAACATACATGCATACAAGGTGGGGAGATTTACTCTATGAGATCTTTTTACCAGTGGCAAAATATAGTAGTAGGTTTTTACCCTTTTAATGCTTACCCGAGCTCTCAATACTCTGATATTGCACTGTGTTTGAGTTGTTCGCCTTCTGGTGTCATCTGGTCCAACACCAATGGGGACTAGGCTCTAAAGAAAGCCGTCTCGGGTGTGGACCAATCAACTTCAAGGACAGTGCATATCATTATCATTATCAGAGTTGCTTCTTTTTGTTTGCTTTTTTGACTACTTGTGTTGTGGTTATTGCAAACATGATGCCTTGAATAAAGGTGTCAGTTTTGTACCAGTTTAAAAGGGTAAAAACCTACTACAAGGTGGGGAGATGTTAACTACCTCGCCTGGTATACAGAAGGCTCGACACCGACCCTGATGTCTGCTAGATATTTGGAGTTTGCATGTTCTCCCCGTGGTCGAGTGGGTTTTTCTCCGGGTCATCTGGTTTAACCGTCCACATTTAAAATCAACATCGCGCGTTTAGAATATTTGGCAGCGATAATTTCCCACAAGATGACAAGCCACTTGGTCGAGCGATCGTTTGTGGCCAGGTCACTTCTGCAAAGGAGCTAAATAGGTCAGATGGGCCTTACCTGGTAAAACATGTTTTTAATTTTAAAACACTTACAGCAATTATATTAATAATAATCGTGAGTAGTTGTTTGATCAGAGCCGCCCTTCTTTACAGCGGAGCAACTCAGAGCAAGCGTTGAACACGTGACAAACGACTTCAGATCATCGCATCACATCATCACATCTCAGCACGTTTGACTCGTCATCGTTACCTTCATTTAGACTGGAAGAGCATGGTGGGCTAATGACGCTCTTTCTTCACAGATGTCCAGTCAGGGGCACCCTCAGTGGCAGCTGTCCCAGTGCGGCACCACGACGTTGACTCAGCACGTGGCCTGCAATTGTCAGTTCGCCTGCCAGGAGTGGGGCAACGATTGCTACGCGGTCTAGTCGAGGGTGCACCCCCAATGGGAGCTGTCTCTACGCGGTACAAGGTTGACTCGGCTCCTGGCTTGAAATTGGCAGTACGTCTGCCAGTGGGGAGAGGGGGTGAAGACTGCCATGCGGTCTCGCCTAGGGGCACCCCGAGTGGCAGCTGTCCCTATGCGGCAACACAAGGTGGTTTCGGCTGCTCAGCTGCCATTGGTCGGGCAGGAGGGTAGCGATGGTGGCAGCGGTGTAATCCCAATTGATGAGTTTGATAATAATAATGAAATGAACAAGACAAACTCTTGTAACGTGACCCTGGGAATGCAATCATCGCTGCAAGGAGGTGGTGGTTTGCTAATGCTTGCAGCATTGCTCGCATTAGCAAGCCGGGGACAATAGCTAATTAACGAGCCAATGTTTGACACTCGCCCGGATGCAACCAATGTAGACTCGCACAAGTTTAACTCTGATATAATATGACACTGCTGGTAATTGGCATTAAATATCAAAGATTTGTTTCAACAAGTAATGTATTGTTTGATCTGTGTGTGTGTGCGTGTGTGTGTAAGGGAAGCTGTCACGGTGCTGTATTGGTTAAGACACGGGACTTGCAATCCAGGAGGTCACTGGGTCAGTTCGATCTCAGGGTGCGGCAGTTGAAACAATGGGGGCACGTTTCTTAAATCCCGCTCCCTCTCCGCCTCCATCCAGCCGGTGGGTCAAGTGTGGGCATTCCCACCTCTTTCAAGAAGAAGACGTCTCGTTAGCGTTGAAGGGGAGAACAAAAATCACCCCTCCAACGTGGTGGGAACTTTCTTGAACTCGTTCAAGTTAAGCGGAGGGGTCCCATCCGCTGGCAGCGGAGTTAGCGAGCCATTGCGGGGCTGCGCCCTCATCCTCGTATTTGTTTATATATTTTATTTTGTCCGGGTGCGGCATCTGCCAGATTATATTTAGAGAGTCCCGGTAGTGAGCATCCAGAATGTGGTGGGGGTGGTGGTGGGGGGGGGGCAGATCCAGTGGCATTTAAAGGTGCAGAGCTTCAGAGAGACCGAGAGAGAGAGAGATGGTGGTGGTGGGACGAGAAGAGGGGGTTGGTGGTGGTGGTGGCGGCGGTGGCGGGGGGTACAGAGAGAGAGGATGGAGAGGGGAAGAAAGAATTCTCCAAAAGCTCAGGGGAGAGTGGTTGCAGAGAGCTCAAAATACGAGACCTCATCCTCGAGCAACAGCAGGTGGCTTCTTGCCCTGGGAGACCATGGAGAGCGTAATTATATCGACAAACAAAACGGGGTTGTATGCGCACGTGTGAACTTCAATACACGCTATAGTGGTCAGTGCAATGTGAGTGTCGACAACATAGCTCCGGGTTGTATAATTGTGTCTGCGTGGTGTCTGCGCGTGTGTCTATGCGTGTGTGCTCGCTCGCTAACAGCACTTGCCCAACAGTTTTCGAAGGCTATGCAGGGGGGGGGGNATCTTTGTCTTTGTACGCGGAGGAGATGTCGCAGCGGGTTGGCGACGCTGCGCCACGAACCCGGCGACACCGAGTTCGATTGCAGCTCACGGCCAACACCGGTGACGATTATCTGAACCGGTCCTGGGCCTCTCCTAGGTCGACTCAGCCTCAAATTAGTAGCTGGTGCGGTTATGTAAACATCGCCACTCCGGTGAAAAAGGCGACTCGCTAACCAGCACTTGTCCCAACAATCTGTTAAGGCTATACGGGGGACCTTTGTCTTTGCGTCGGTGTGCTTGCACGCTCGCTGACCAGCACTTGCCCCAACAACACGTTGAGGCTATACGGGGACCTTTGTCTCTTGTATGTGGGGTTGTGTACGGGGTTAGCGAGCTGCACTATGAATCCCGCCACATGAGTTTTGATTCTCGGCCACGTGAATATTGGCAGTGGAGAGACAAAGGCGGTCGGGCATATTGCTGCTGTCCACACGAACCTTTTCGTGCCACTAGATAGCCTCAATAGGTGCTCGCGAACAGCACGTGCCCCGAACAGTTCGTCCATACGCATCAACATCCACACAGTGCCGGATTAAGCAAGCGCGGGGCCTGTGGCATATGTTATAAAGGGCCCTAAATAAAATAAAAAAACGTAAATATTAAAACACAAATATTTTACTTGCATAGTAAAGCAATTGTATTTTTTTCATTTGCTATACAGCCAGATAACACGACAAATCGCTAACCTTAAACACGCAGTCGTTCATAAAAGTTGAAGGCGGTATAGTACTATAGTAATAGAGCAAGTGCAGAATCACTGAACCGGAATTGATAGCTTGGAAGCATTTAGCTCGGGTCCCTTGAAAGTGCGGGGCCCGTCGCATATGTAGCTACTGTTGCTACTAGGATAATCCGACACTGCATCCACACTCGGAGCTGAATAACCAGCACACCGTCTCACGTGTCAATCAAGCCGAAGGAATTTCGCCAAATGAATTTTAAAAAACCGTGATTTTTTTTTTATTGGTGGCTCGTACCCACCCGGCCTGCACTAAGGGATAGCAATATTTGTCGCAAGACAGTCAATTCATGGTTGTTGTTAATTTCAAAAGAGCTAGAAATGTGACCAATTTAGAAAAGAGCCAAACATTTATTGTTCATGTAAACTATTTGTTTTTATTTTACCAGGTAAGACCCCACTGAGCTCTTTTTCAGAAGCGACCTGGATGCCACAAATGATAGCTCACACGAAGTGGGATTATCATCACGTGGAAATGTACAGCAGCAGCCGCATACTCTAAACGCGTGTTTCTAAATGTGGAAGGGAGAAAAAAAAGCCAGAGGCCCCGGAGAAAAGTCCACGCGACCACGGGTAGAGAGACACGCAAACACCAAACATACAGCAGAGGCGTCGGGATTGAACCCACGACCTCCTGTATACCAGGCGATGTAGTTAACATCTCGTCACCGTGACGCAGCTATTGATGACCGGGCTGAGGCTACAATTAAGAATCTTACTCGACCACTACTAAATCTGTGCGAATTCATGGTTCTCTATTTGAGTTTATGGATATCTATATGCGAGTCAATGCCAGCGTTCATCACTAATTGTCAGAGAAAAGGGTGTGTATTCTGACTTGCTGGGTGTGTATTCTGACTCCCTGGGTGTGTATTCTGACTTCCTGGGTGTGTATTCTGACTTCTGGGTGTGTATTCTGACTTCCTGGGTGTGTATTCTGACTCCTGGGTGTGTATTCTGACTCCTGGGTGTGTATTCTGACGTCCTGGGTGTGTATTCTGACTCCTGGTGTGTTTCTGACTTCCTGGGTGTGTATTCTGACTTCCTGGGAGTGTATTCTGACTCCTGGGTGTGTATTCTGACTTCCTGTGTGTGTATTCTGACTCCTGGGTGTGTATTCTGACTTCATGGGTGTGTATTCTGACTTTCTGGGTGTGTATTCTGACTTCATGGGTGTGTATTCTGACTTCTGGGTGTGTATTCTGACTTCATGGGTGTGTATTCTGACTCCCTGGTGTGTGTTCTGACTCCTGGGTGTGTATTCTGACTTCCTGGGTGTATTCTGACTTCCTGGGTGTGTATTCTGACTTCCTGGGTGTGTATTTGACTTCATGGGTGTGTATTCTGACTTTCTGGGTGTGTATTCTGACTTCATGGGTGTGTATTCTGACTCCCTGGTGTGTGTTCTGACTTCCTGGGTGTGTATTCTGACTTCCTGGGAGTGTATTCTGACTTCCTGGGTGTGTATTCTGACTTCCTGGGTGTGTATTTGACTTCATGGGTGTGTATTCTGACTTTCTGGGTGTGTATTCTGACTCCTGGGTGTGTATTCTGACTTTCTGGGTGTGTATTCTGACTTCCTGGGTGTGTATTCTGACTTCCTGTGTGTGTATTCTGACTTCCTGGGTGTGTATTTGACTTCATGGGTGTGTATTCTGACTTCTGGGTGTGTATTCTGACTTCCTGGGTGTGTATTCTGACTTCCTGGGTGTGTATTCTGACTTCATGGGTGTGTATTCTGACTTCCTGGTGTGTATTCTGACTTCCTGTGTGTGTATTCTGACTTCCTGGTGTGTATTCTGACTTCTGGGTGTGTATTCTGACTTCCTGTGTGTGTATTCTGACTTCCTGTGTGTGTATTCTGACTTCCTGGGTGTGTATTCTGACTTCATGGGTGTGTATTCTGACTTCTGGGTGTGTATTCTGACTTCCTGGGTGTGTATTCTGACTTCCTGGGTGTGTATTCTAACTTCCTGGGTGTGTATTCTGACTTCCTGGGTGTGTGTTCTGACTTCCTGGGTGTGTATTCTGACTTCCTGGGTGTGTCTTCTGACTTCCTGGGTGTGTATTCTGACTTCCTGGTGTGTATTCTGACTTCCTGAGTGTGTATTCTGACTTCCTGGTGTGTATTCTGACTTCCTGGTGTGTCTTCTGACTTCCTGGTGTGTATTCTGACTCCTGGTGTGTGTTCTGACTTCCTGAGTGTGTATTCTGACTTCCTGGTGTGTATTCTGACTTCCTGGGTGTGTCTTCTGACTTCCTGGTGTGTATTCTGACCCTGGGTGTGTGTTCTGACTTCCTGGGTGTGTATTCTGACTTCCTGGGTGTGTCTTCTGACTTCCTGGGTGTGTATTCTGACTTCCTGGGTGTGTATTCTGACTTCCTGGTGTGTATTCTGACTTCCTGGGTGTGTATTCTGACTTCCTGGGTGTGTATTCTGACTTCCTGGTGTGTATTCTGATTCCTGGGTGTGTATTCTGACTTCCTGGGTGTGTCTTCTGACTTCCTGGGTGTGTATTCTGACTTCCTGGGTGTGTATTCTGACTTCCTGGATGTTTAATCTACATTCCTGGGTGTGTATTCTGACTTCCTGGGTGTGTATTCTGACTTCCTGGGTGTGTATTCTGACTTCCTAGGTGTGTATTCTGACTTCCTAGGTGTGTATTCTGACTTCCTGCGTGTGTATTCTGACTTCCTGGGTGTGTATTCTGACTTCTGGGTGTGTATTCTGACTTCCTGGTGTGTATTCTGACTTCCTGGGTGTGTATTCTGACTTCCTGGGTGTGTATTCTGACTTCCTGGTGTGTATTCTGACTTCCTGGATGTTTAATCTACATTCCTGGGTGTTGACTTCATGGCGTGACCGTCGCTACGTGGCCGAAGCAACAACAACAACACCATTGGAACCTCATTTACCAGAATAAAAAAATATGATAATTGGTTTTTTACCCTTTTATTGCGCCTTTTGGCGTCATCTTGTCCAACACCAGGGTGAGACTAGGCTCTAAGGAAAGCTGTCTCGGGTGTGGACCAATCAACTTCAAGGACAGTGCATACATTATCAGAGTTGTGTTTTTTGTTTGCATTACGACCGCAGGTATTGTGGTCTATGCAAACATGACTCCTTGTAAAAAAAGGTGTCAGTTTTGTTGCCAGATAAAAGGGTTAAAAAACAATTATCAACAACAACAACAATCTTCTTGGTTCTTTCAGTAAAGTCACGTAGAAGGGAAATAATTAAATAATAAAAATAAAACATAATACAATAATTCTCACGACGTTTTGGCCACAACGCAAGCAGCCGTCCTCAGGTGAAGAACGGGTCTGTCGGAAAGACAGCATCTGAATGAACACCACCAGGCTTGGCAGCGTATATTTAAGCTGGGTTGGAGAGGGAAGAGCGCCTTGACAAAATAATTTGCATATCAAGAGGAATTTATTTATGGGAAATGCAGTTATGGAATTAGTCACTACTTGTGGAATGCGTAGGAGGTGGGCGGGGGTTTCAAAGTCATATCATGCCCGTGCATTATGCATTTACCGAAAGAACCAAGGCAGGGGGGGCGAGGGGGGGCGAGGGGGGCAGGGGGGGGCGAGGGGGTGCTGACCAATGACTTTAACACAATATCTGCACAATGACTCCCTTGCCATATTTGCACTATGTTACCTTATTTGCATTTTTGTAATTCTATATTGTATACTATAGCTATTGTATATTTTAGATTTTATTTTATTCAATTTTTACATACTTTAGCTCCTTAGTATTAGTTAGACTTGTAGCTTTAGTATAGTTAGACTTGTAAAACACTTATTTGAGATTCCTATATGTTAAATGTATGCACCTTCCGGCCAAAGTAAATTCCTTGTCTGTGCGAACTTACACGGCGAATAAAACCCTTTCTGATTCTGATGTGTCTCCGAGAAACCGGGTGGTGGAGGCGGATGGGGGTCTCACGACACACACACACACATTTGATCAAGATCATTACGCAAAAAAATCGATTACGAATCTTATCGCCTGCCAATAACCCCACGCTTTAGGCTAGCCTGCGTATGTCCTCTATTCTGCGTGTTCCACTTTGCGTCTCTCAGAAGAGCCCTTCATCCCTATTGGTTCCAGACTTGTTTCTGTGGAACGTTGTTGAAAAAAACGCGCTTCTGCAACTCTTTGTTGCGACTTCTGGTTGCATCTCTCAACCTCTCACCTCTCTGGCCTCCCTCCCTTCCTCCCTCCCCTGCCTCCCTACTCTCCCTCCCCTCCCTCCCTGCCTTCCTTCCTCCCTCGCATCCCTCCCCTGCATCCTCCCTCCCTCCCCTGCCTCCCTACCCTCCCTGCCTCCCCTCCCTCCCGCCCCTCCCTCAATTCTTCCCTCGCCTCCATCCCTTCCTCCCTCCCTCGCCTCCCCCCCTCCCTCCATCCCTCCCTCGCTTCCTCCCTCCTCCCCTCCCTCCCTCCCTCCCTCCTTTCTCCCTCACCTTCCTCCTCTCCCTCCCTCGCCTCCCTCTCTCCCTGCCTCACTCCCCTCCCTCCCGCCCTCCCTCAATTCTTCCCTCGCCTCCATCCCTTCCTCCCTCCCTCCCCTCCCTCCCTCCCCTCCCTCCCTCCCTCCCTCCCTTCCTCTCTCCCTCGCCTCCCTCCCTACCTTCTCCCTCACCTTCCTCCTCTCCCTCCCTCCTCGCCTCCCTCACTCCCTCCCATCCATCCCTCTCTCCCTCCCTCCCTCCCTTCCTCCCTCCCTCCCTCCCTCCCCTCCCTCAATTCCTCCCTCGCCTCCCTCCCCTCCATCCCTCCCTCCCTCCCTCGCCTGCCTCCTTCCGTACCTCCCTCACCCTCGCAATTTCCCAGGACCTTCTCGGAGCCGGGCGTAATTTTTTTTTTGTTTTAAACCCGACACCGCAGTTTGTTTGAGAACATTTGACGGCAGGCCAGTCAAACAAACTGGCCTCTGTGTCTAGATCCATTACATATGTATTTGTGGCTATTAACGGATACTATTAGTGGCACGGGTCTGCTGGGGAAAGGGATTGAGAGAGTGGAAGAGAGAGAGAGAGCGAGAGAGAAGACAAATTATCCAACATGCTACACGCACACACGCACACGGGCGAACACACAAACACACACATATACACATACGTAGGTACATGTTTAAGTAAGTATGCGCATAACGGATGCACACGAAGAAGAAAGACAAGAATATATAGTCACACCGCCACTAACGGCAAAGATTCCCCCTATAGCCTTAACAGACTGTTGGGGCAGGTGCAGTTATTAAGAAAGCCGGCGAACCGAGTTCGATTCCCGCTCACGGCCAACACCAGTGACGATTGTTATGAACCGGTCTTGGGCCTCCCCAAGATTCACTCAGCCTCAAGAACCCGGTGCGGTGTGTAAACATCGTCACTGGGGAGACAAAGGCGGCCGAGCTTGGAGCTGGCCTCCCACACCCTCGTGCGCCGTGCCGGCCTTCACATGCACTCACTATGAATATACGTATGTTGAACTTTTTTCGCACCGTACGTAGCCAACCGTGCAAATCGGAGGTGTTCGGGTGGTGGGCGAGGGGGGGGTCACCAAACCAAACACGAAAATCAGTTCTAAAGAAATGAGTCGTTCATCTAGACCAGGGGTCGGCAACCAAAATAACAAGAAGAGCCATTTCTTTCCAATTCGGTACAAAATTCAGTATTTCAAGAGCCGCAATGCATCTGAGTACATACGTACTCATCGTCAAGAAGCAGCCCGTAAAGAGCCGCATGCGGCTCCGGAGCCGTAGGTTGCCGACCCCTGATCTAGACGATGATGATGATGATTTAAAAGCGCGTAGCTGCAGTTGCGTCCTAACATCGGAAGCGAAGAGCGTTCCAGACGGACCGCAGAAGCTGCGGTGCCGGCTTTGTTCGACGGCCCAGCAGAAGAGCCCGCCGCCGCCGCTGCTGCTCTCCTGCTGCTTCTGCTGCTACCTGCTGCGCTTCTGCTGCTACTGCTGCTGCCGCTGCTGCTGCTGCTTCTGCTGCTGTTTCTGCTGCTCCTGCTGCTGCTTCAGCTGCTACTGCTTCGCTGCTACTGCTGTGCCGCTGCTGCTTCTGCTGCTATTGCTGCGCCGCTGCTGCTTCTGCTGCCTGCTGCTGCTTCTCGCTGCTACTGCTGCTTTTGCTGCTGCTTCTGCTGCTGCTCCTGCTGCCCTGCTGCTGCTTCTACTGCTGCTGCTTTGCTGCTGCTTCTGCTGCTACTGCTACTGCTGCTGCCGGTGCTGGCGCATCTGCTGCTGCATCTGCTGCTGCTGCTTCTCTTTCTGCTCCTGCTGCCGCTGCTGCTGCTCTGTGCCCCTCCCTNCTGCTGCTTCTGCTCCTGCTGCTGCCTGCTCCTGCTGCTGCTACTGCTGCTTCCTCTGCTCCTTCTGCTGCTTCTGCTGCTGCTTCTGCTGCTGCTTCTGCTGCTGCTGCCGCTGCTGCCGCTGCTGCTGCCGCTGCTGCTGCTACTGCTGCTGCTGCGAGGTTGAGCGGAGTTCACGTGATGATGGTCCGTGCTCCATGACGACATCACGTGTGGCACGCAACTTTGTGTGTGACGAGCGCGACCCTGGTGACCACACAGCGTTGGTGTACGGTGCTTGTTTCTGGAAGATTTTTGCAGTTTTTTTACTGGATTTTTTCTGTTTTTGCGCGTAGTCACTTTAAAATGATTTCTTGTTCATGTTTTTGTGTTTTGTTTGTTGCGGTTGCACCAGATTCAAGAGCCGAATGGCTCACAGGGCTACACCTAATGAATGCAAACTGAAGAAAAAACTGAAAAACCACGGAGTTACATGGAGCGGTGCATGCTCGTTTGCTCAAGGTCTCTTAGGGGCCGTCCATAAATGACGTCACGCACCTAGGGGGGGGGGGTCAGACATGTGTGACGATGTGTGACGACGAGGGGGGGGTGAGAAATGTGACGTCACATCAAAATGCGCAAACTTTAAATAAATATAGACAACACGTTCTACTTAATTAAATAGACTTTATAATAAATGTTTTCTCCTACAACATCAGAGTGCAGCGGTACATTAAATACGCACTACAATGACAATAGTTTAAAGCGATTTGAAGCGTTTTATTTTGGAGGGGGGCAGAGCTTTGTGACGTTATATTTGAGGGGGGGAGTCTGACTTTTGTGCCGCCGTGTGACGAGGGGGGGGTCAAAAAAAGTCCAAAATCGCGTGACGTCATTTATGGACGACCCCTTAGCTGTCGTCACTCCATCTCCAGTCTCAACCGGCCGGTCGCCATCGTCGTCGTCATCATCATCCCTCCCTGCCCAAGCCCAAGCGACTCTGCTCAACTCAACACGATGTCCCGAACGTGTGCACGTGTTCTCCGATTCGCGTGTTCCCCTCTCTCGACCGAGTGCCGTGCTGCTCGTTTATGGCACTGTGGAGACATCGAGCGCCGTGTCCTTCATCGCAAGGCCCGCGGGCCACTGGCGGTCTCCTTGGTGACCTTCAGTGCTTCCCCTGACGTGGTCTGGATGACCTTTAGTGCTGCCCCTGACGTGCTCTTTGTGACCTTTAGTGCTGCCCCTGACGAGCTCTTTGTGACCTTTAGTGCTGCCCCTGACGAGCTCTGTGTGACCTTTAGTGCTGCCCCTGACGAGCTCTTGGTGACCTTTAGTGCTGCCCCTGATGTGCTCTTGTGACTTTAATGCTGCCCCTGACGAGCTCTTGTGCCTTTAGTGCTGCCCCTGACGTGCTCTTGTGACCTTTAGTGCTGCCCCTGATGTGCTCTTGATGACTTTAGTGCTGCCCCTGACGAGCTCTTGGTGACCTTTAGTGCTGCCCCTGACGAGCTCTTTGTGACCTTTAGTGCTGCCCCTGATGTGCTCTTGATGACCTTTAGTGCTGCCCCTGACGAGCTCTTGGTGACCTTTAGTGCTGCCCCTGACGAGCTCTTGGTGACCTTTAGTGCTGCCCCTGACGAGCTCTTTGTGACCTTTAGTGCTGCCCCTGATGTGCTCTTTGTGACCTTTAGTGCTGCCCCTGACGAGCTCTTGGTGACCTGTAGTGCTGCCCCTGACGTGGTCTTGGTGGCCTTTAGTGCTGCCCCTGACGAGCTCTTGGTGACCTTTAGTGCTGCCCCTGACGTGGTCTTGGTGGCCTTTAGTGCTGCCCCTGACGAGCTCTTTGTGACCTTTAGTGCTGCCCCTGATGTGCTCTTTGTGACCTTTAGTGCTGCCCCTGACGAGCTCTTGGTGACCTTTAGTGCTGCCCCTGACGAGTTCTTGGTGACCTTTAGTGCTGCCCCTGACGAGCTCTTGGTGGTCTTTAGTGATGCCCCTGACGAGCTCTGTGACCTTTAGTACTGCCCCTGACGAGCTCTTGATGACCTTTAGTGCTGCCCCTGACGAGCTCTTGATGACCTTTAGTGCTGCCCCTGACGAGCTCTTGGTGGCCTTTAGTGCTGCCCCTGACGTGCTGTTGATGCCCTTTAGTGCTGCCCCTGACGACCTCTTTGTGACCTTTAGTGCTGCCCCTGAGGAGCTCTTGGTGGCTCATAACAACGAGCGGAGCGTCGTGCGGATAAAGTGCAGCGAGTTGGCACAGTAGTGGCCACGGCTGGTGCATCTGCTAGTCCCGGCGGGTCGGCAACCGAAACAACAAGAGCCATTTTTTTTAGAATTCGGTAAAAAAAAAAAACCTCAATATTTCAGGAGCCGCGATGCAGGGTGCGGTGAACACGAGACGGCCCTCGATCAAGAACGGTGCCACGGAGCGGCGGTCCTTAAAGAGCCGAACGCTGTGCTCGTCACATCAGTCGGTGGGCCCATGACACCTTGCTGGGTCTGTTCCGTGACCTGCCAGCGAGCCTTCGACAACTTCACGTGGCCTCGAAGTGCACACAACGTGGCACAAGAGGCCCCGTGGTGGCGTCCCCGACTCTTCGTGGCGAACGTCGGTTGTTGTTGTCGTTGGGTCGTCTAAGATGGATTGGGAGTGTGAAAGCTCGTGTTAGAGACAGGCCTTTGGCGTTATGGTCTGAGATAGGCTACGGGTTAGTGTACAGGGCATGGGATCGCTTTCGGATTATTGTTAGGGTTAGGGTTTAGATAGGGTTAGTGTTACACTTTTAAATACTGTAAGGGCTGGGTAAGGATTAAATTTGGGCATCGGGTAGGATTAAAGATATGGCTGAGGATAAGCTCGTGCTAGAGATATGGCAATTATAGAATTTCAGTTATCAGTTGGATTACGGGACAGGATTATCGGTAGAGATAGTGTTAGGGTTAGGAAAAAGCGTGTGTACACATGTACACGCACAGCCCTTTCGTAAATCCACTGCTGGATGAGGTGTCTCCCACGCCGTGCGGGTCGTGGAGGTTATTTGACCATACTTCACCTCGCTGGTCAGTGCGGGTTAGTGAAGGCAGCACGCATAAACGGTGCTTGGAGGGGCGGGCATATAAGTGCAGTACAACAATGCATTTGTCTTATTGGTTCTTTCGGTAAAGTCACGTAGAATGGAAATAATAAAATAATAAAAATAAAACATAATAAAATAAGAATTATTGTATTATGTTTCATTTCCATTCTACGTGACTTTACCGAAATAACCAAGACGATGAATCCCTGCAGTCACGAAAGCTTTAACTCGAAATGCATTTGTCCTGGACCACCCTCTGCTCACCACCACGTAGTCCTGCGAACCCGATGACAACCTGTGTCCACAACGGGCGCCCATCCATGCACGATCCAGGCTCAAACCTGCTTAGCTTCCGAGATCTGATGAGAGGTCGGAGGCACATTCCTTGACGTGGCTGTCGGATAGAGGCCACGTTAGGCACGAACCGAGAGCTGGCTGCTCAATATTTGCTCTTTGTCCTGACACTCAATATGAAGAAAGATACGTCGTAATAATAAAACTAATTATTCGTTGATGCTGCGTTTGCAGTGGTGCATAAGAGCAAATAACAGAGTCAACACAATCCTCAATAATGTAACACTACGGCTGTAAAAGTAACAATATATATAATCGGTGACGTTGCGAGTGCTGACCTTATTCATAGCACTTGATGATAACACTAATAATCTATGCATTTAGATAGAGCTTGCTTACAACGCTCGGCAACTTCCAGCGCCACAGCTCATCTTAGAACACTCGAAGGACATCCCCCGTGGCAGCTCTCCCTGTGCGGCACAAGATGACGGATCACGTGACCAGCTAACGGGCACCATCAGTCTGCCAGTAGGAGGGACGATGATTGTTGTTGCTGTGCTGCTGCGCGTGAAAATCACAATCGAGCAATTTTGGAGGTGAGTTTTTTTTCTTCTTCTAGATTTGAAGTTTTCGTGACTGCAAGGATCCATACTCTTTGGTTCTTTCTTTCACCTACGTGACTTTACCGAAAGAACCAAAGAGTATGGAGGTGAGTTTCTTTTTACGAACTTGGACAATGTGGACACGGGTATCCAACGGTGGCCTAATCATTCCTGCGTTCGTCTATGGGTTCTCTGTGTGTCTCTACACGAGTGTCGTACATCAATCACCATTCATCGCTGACCTTCACCCGCGCAACTCCGATTAGCATGTTGGCTAGAAACGGTGTCAAAGAAGTCCAACATACATACATGTAACGTACGGTGCGAAGGAAGTTCAACATAAATACTACGTATGGTGCAAAATAAGTTCAACATACATACATGTAACGTACGGTGCGAAGGAAGTTCAACATACATACTACGTATGGTGCAAAATAAGTTCAACATACATGTAACGTATGGTGCGAAAGAAGCTCAACATACATAATACGTATGGGATCAAAAGAAGTCCAACTACGTACGGCGCGAAAGAAGTTCAAAATACATGCTACGTACGGTGCGAAAGACGTTAAACATACGTGTACACAATGGATGTATCTGACCGACAGCAGCCCAGCAGTGGCTTGAGCAAGCAATTGCAGGGCTGCTTCTTTATCCTCACCTGCCATAGGTGTGTGGTGTGTGTGGGGTGTATGGTGTGTGTACGTGTGTGTGGTGTGTGTGTGTGTGGTATGTGTGTGTGGTTTGTGTTATGTGTGTGGTGTGTGTGTGTGGTATGTGTTCGATCCCCGCTCACGCCCAACACGGTGACGAATATCTGAACCGGTCCTGGGCCTCCCCTAGATCGACCCAGCCTCAAATGAGTACCTGGTGCGACGTGTAAACATCACCACTTGGGAGAAAAAGGCGGCGGGCGTGATGCAGGCCACCCACCCCCTCGTGTGCCGTGCCGGCCTTCATAGGTGCTCGCTAACAGCACTTGCCCCAACAATCTGCTAAGGCTATACGGGGGATCTTTGTCTTTTGTTGCCCCAACAGTCTGTTAAGGCTCTACGGAGGGGTCGTCTTTGTCTATATCTAATCAAGGGGAGCGCGTGGCAGGCACGTGTCTGAAAAAGCGAAATTTCCGTGCGCTGCCAGAGTAGCCGTTTGGTTTTCCTTGACGTTTCCTCGCAATTCTCTCAATAAAACATCACAGAGGACATACCACTGCGACAGCGCCTTTTGTGAACGGGGGGTGCGTGCGGGCTGGGGGGGGGGGAGCAGACAGGAGAGGGAGGGAGGGTGGGTGGGGAGGAGACAGAGAGATAAATGGGAGAGTGTCTCGCAAACTACAACATATTGTAACCATGCCCCCCCCGCCCCCACATTGCACTGTCAAATGTTCCAAGGCGGCTTTCTGACACAATGGACGTTTTTCCGAGTGTTTGGTATCATCTGTTTCGTGTGCCGCCCGTACGTTATCAACGAGCGATCGAGTCGGTCAGTCTATTGTCGTCGAATGACCCCCGTGTCAGGGACTGATCTGTCTATTGTCTGCAAACCCCATCAAGAGACCCGTTGGGTCACGGAAAGTGCGGGCTAAATCTCCATCTGTCCCATCTGTATGAGACGGCGTGTTTGCGTTGGGGGTTTCGTCCAACACGTGTCAACGCCACTCGATTGGCTGTAAAACATCGCGACATCAATTGCCCCTTCCGTGTCTTGCGGATTGCGCGGCATTGCGTGATGTTGTGCAAGTGACGCTCCTCCATAAAAACTGAACTTAATATTCACAATATTTCGTTAGCAGTAAAATACGCGTTTTCGTGCGGTATGTAGCTCTGAATGGTATCTTCAACTAATTTATTCCCACTTTGATATATTTACCCGGTTTTTTACGGGTAAATCCCTAACGACGACACAACTTTACGCAACAATTTAATAATTTTCATTGGAACTTTTTTTTGCGAAGAGATATCGTGACCAACGTTTAGAGTATTTGCTGCTGTACATTACCACATGATAAGCCACTTCGTGCTCTCGTGGCCAGGTCGCTTCCGAAAAATAAGCTAATAGCTCAGTGGGCTTTAACCTGGTGGATAAAATGTATCGTTTAGTTTTATTTGTTTCTTATTTTTTTTACCTGATTTGTTAACCTTTCCTATACTTTGCACTCCTATCGTGTTTCTTGCATTGTTGTTGTAACGTTACTGACCCCCGTGTCCTCTCCTGGACATGCGTGAAAAAGAGCTTATAGCTAATCGGATTCCTCCAGTATACATATTCTGAGTGTAGGCGGAGTGCGCTAATCATTAAACTACCACTCCACATACACAACACACACAAAGATCCCCGTATAGCCTTAACAGACTATAGGGGCAAGTGCTGTTCGCGAGCACTATGAAGGCCGGCACGGCACACGAGGGGGTGGGTGGCCAACACCACGCCCGGCTGCCTTTGTCTCCCCAGTGGCGATGTTTACACACCGCACCAGGTACTCATTTGAGGCCGAGTCGACCTAGGGGAGGTCCAGGACCGATTCAGATAATCGTCACCGGTGTTGGCCGTGAGCGAGAATCGAACTCAGCTCGCTACCGCTCCACACACAGCACGCACACCGCACACGAGGCACGACACACACGTGTGCTAACACACACCTGTCTGTGCAAACGACGCAAATTGACGCACACACGTTGTGCATTGACCTTCAACCCACCCTCCTTAGCGGACAGCTTATTTAACACAGTGGCTCTCCTTAACCTTTGCATCCCACCAACGGGGGGTGCGAGATGCTTTCTGGGTTGCGAGCAGTAGCGGATCAAGCTAGTGCGGGGCTGTAGCATATGTTATAAAGGACCCCTAAATAAAATAACACAAATATGAAAACACATATGTTTTACTTGCATAGGAAAGTAATTGTATTTTTTTACTGCTATGCAGCCAGATATACGACAAATCGCTCACCTTAAACACCAGTCGTTCATAAAAGGCAGTATAGTACTGTATAATAGAGCAAGTGCAGAATCAGTGAACGGAATTGATAGCTTGCATTTAGCGCGGGGCCCGTAGCATCTGTAGCTACTTTTGCTACGAGATAATCCGGCACCACTTGCGAGACATCATGGCCAGATGTTTTATTTTATTAGAAGAAAAATAATCGAAAACACAAATTAAGCACACGGGCACGTAATGACAACTTACTTCGTTTCATCCAACCTATGTATGAATGAACATTGTAAATGTTTGAACGCTTGAAAAACCGGAGGGTGTCAACAAGGCTCAGAAAGGTTACGAAACCGCTGATTTAATGCAAAAAATAACAGGGGGGAGGTGGGGGGGGTCTCGTGTTTCACCCTTAAAAACCACGTACACACCGCCATCTGCTGGACATTGTTTTTGTAACTCGGTCAAATTGCCAACAGCGATTAGAAGAATAGCAGTTTAAATATTTTATGTGTGTGGGGGGCATTATATTTACACACACACAGGGCTGAGAAAGCCCACTGCAATTGATTTCACAAGTCTGTTTAAGTGGAGCGCTTGATTGATGGGGCGATTGATTGATCGAGATCTCTCACTTGATTTAACCCAGCGAGAGCTCGTCGAGTGATGCACGCTTCTCGCTGTCGTCATCATCGGCCGTGGTCTATCCACTGCTGGATGAAGGCTTCAACACCCTAAGCCGCTGTTGCTATCTCATACCGTGTCAACCCATACGGTTTACCCCGTATTTTGTACTGGCACATTGAGTTTTCAGGTCCATACGACATGCAGTCATTTCAATACGGACACTTTTTTGTCGGTTTTTCTCTCGTGACGGGACTTTATAGGATGCACGTTGAGATGTATAAGGACACGGGGTGACTAATAAGGCCTGAATTGGTCTGTAATCAGGTAGGGCACTGATAAGGGGTTCACAGGTAATCTGAACTTAATATTCAAGCTGATTTTATCGCTCCATCTCCCAAGTTGGGACATCACTCGGGCGCATTACATCCCTTGGCCGCCCTCCGCTATGACTTTATTTTACCAGGTAAAGAACACGCTGAGATGTTTTGCTTCTTTACAAGAGAGATCACAAATGATAGTCAACGAAGTGGGTTATTGTCATGAAATCCATAGCAGCCACATACTCTAAACGCATGTTGATTCTAAATGTAGAGGGGAAAACCCGGAGGACACGGAGAAAAATACACGCGACCACGGGGAAGAGAGAGAGAGACAATTAAACTCCAAATATAAAGCAGGAGTCATGGTCGGGATCGAACCCACGACCTCCTGCACACCAGGCGAGGTAGTTAACATCTCCGAGCCACCGTGATGATGGTGATGAGAGACACTCTGCAAACTCCAAATATACAGCAGGCATCAGGGTCGGAAACGCACCGACAACCTCCTGTATACCAGGCGAGGTAGTTAACATCTCCTAGCCACCGTGATAATAATGAGACACTGCAAACTACAAATATACAGCATCAGGGTCGGGATCGAACCCACGCCTCCTGCACACCAGGCGAGGTAGTTAACATCTCCTCGTCACCGTGATGATAACGAGAGATACGCAAACTCAGAATATCAGCAAGCGTCAGGGTCGGGATCGAACCCACGACTTCCTGTGTACCAGGCGAGGTAGTTAACATCTCCTAGCCACCGTGATGATGATGATGAGACACGCAAACTCCAAATATACAGCATCAGGGTCGGGAACGCGCACACGACCTCCTGTGTACCAGGCGAGGTAGTTAACATCCCTAGCCCCTATCCTTGACCTTCAGTCTTGACGCATCCGATCAAGCCCGTTCCGTAACGTTATCGCCACGTGTCCCCGACTGCACCGTGTGAAAAAGAGCTTTGCAGCTCATCGGATTCCTCCAGTACGAAGTAAAAATTACGATGAAGCCAACCTCACGTTTCTCAACAGTTTGGATGATGTCATTGACTCGCGTATGTTTCTCTAATCCACGTTTGTTCCTCTTTCTCTTGGCGTAATTTGTAAATGTTTCATCTTCTTGGTTCTTTCGGTAAAAGAATGTAAATAATAAAAATAAAAATAATAAAATTATTCTCACGTTTCGGCCACAACGCAAGCAGCCGTCCTCAGGTGGAGAACAGGTCTGTCGAGAAGACAGAGTCTGAATACACACCCCATTCTACGTGACTTTACCGAAAGAACCAAGAAGATGAATCCCTGCAGTCACGAAAGCTTTAAATCGAAATTTAATGTTTGTAAATGTTGTAGATTTTCTCCCCAACACACGGTGGTGCTGTACTAGTAACGACTTGGCATTTTTTGTTATGTGACAAGCCTAATTAATTGGCCGTGTCGGGTGGTGGCGGCTTAACGACACACTTTATATTGACGCGATCGAACACAAAACCTGTGTCTTCTTGGTTCTTTCGGTAAAGTCACGTAGTAGGGAGTAATAAAATAATAAAATAAAACATAACAAAACAATTGTTTTATTATGTTTTATTTTTATTATTATAATAAAACAATTCTTTTATTGTTTTATTTTTATTATTTTATTACTTCCCTACTACGTGACTTTACCGAAAGAACCAAGAAGATGAATCCCTGCAGTCACGAAAGCTTTAAATCGAAACAAAACCTTTGTGTTTGGTGATTGTGCGTCAGTGTCTTTTCTTCGATCCACTGCTGGATGATTGCAGGCATCAATCACCACGGGACCAGCTTCACGTTGCGAGCTGGTCACCTGAGGATATTCTATATAAGTTAATATACATATATAACCCACTGATGTTTACATTTGTTGACGGTGCATTCGTGAGGATAGTCTTCGTTAGTTTGTCCACTTTTATTCAGTAACGTGGTAGGAGCTCGCAACTCGGAAGAGTTTTAAAACTTATATCCGTTCGACCCGTCCGTCTGTAGCATTTACTCTCGTTATGAATTATCCAACAAGGCTTAAAACTGCAGTATGAGGTGTCGTTAATATGCGCTTACCCCTGTCGAGAAGCCCGGTCACATTAATAAAAAACTAAAATATAACTTGGGAGTTACTAAAACTACGCCGCGCTAAATGAAACCGACCCGCCTCTTGCTTCACGGCCCTACCGACCAAAGCGCGCACTCCCCGGCAGACCCACTAGGCAAGTGCCGTGGTCTCATCGCGGCCTACCCGTTATCTACCGATAATTTTAATCTGCATTAGTCTCCCATCCTCCCTACTAAGTAACGACGACTCGTATGAGGAGAGATGCAATATTAAGTTACGTTTATTGGGATCAAAGTTGTCTTCCTTGGTGTACGGTGATTTTTTCTGCAATATTTTGCTGTCTTTGCTTGGATTTTATGTTTGCACATAGTCACTTTAAGATATTTTCTTGTTCATGTTTTGTTTTTTGTTTGATGCGGTTGCACCCGATTCAAGAGCCGAATGGCTCACATGGCTATGCCCAGAGGTGGGACAAAGTCATTGTTATGCAAGTCCAAGTCGAGTCTGAAGTCATCAAATTCATGACTCGAGTCTGACTCGAGTCCAAGTCACATGACTCGAGTCCACACCTCAGGCTATGCCTAATAAATGAACTTTTGAAATGAACTTTGAATTTCCTATCTAGTGGTGGGGAACAGTTTTCCATTGGCGGGTGATGGTAACGCCTTGGCCGAAAAGGCTTCTTCAACCCGTTCATCCGCTGGTGTTTATTTCAGTTTAAACTGTCTGTGCGCTAAGTTCTTATTTGTAACACTTTTGTAACAACATTCGTCACCACACAACGTTATTTTCCCCTCCTTTTTACTAAGAAGCCTTCATTTTTCGATTTGAAGCTTTCGTGACTGCAGGGATTCATCTTCTTGATTCTTTCGGTAAAGTCACGTAGAAGGGAAGTAATAAAATAATAAAAATAAAACATAATAAAATAATTCTCACGCTTGGCGCTGTCTCATTCTTCACCTGAGGACGGCTGCTTGCGTTGTGGCCGAAACGTCGTGAGAATTATTTTATTATGTTTTATTTTTATTATTTTATTACTTCCCTTCTACGTGACTTTACCGAAAGAACCAAGAAGAAGCCTTCAATTAGGACACGACACCACTTTCATTGCTAAGCCCCCCCCCCTTTCTGGAAGCTTCGCTCACCACAATCCCCACCCCTTTTAGACCCCCTTAAGCCCCTCCCCCTTTGTGTAAGCTTCGCTCACCCCACCCCCCCCCCTTTTAGACCCCCATAAGCCACCCCCCCTTTCTGGAAGTTTCTCTCACCACAATCCCCTCCCCTTTTAGACCCCCTTAAGCCCCCCCCCCTTTCTGGAAGCTTCGCTCACCCAATCCCCGCCCCCCTTTCTCCAACGGTTCTCAACCGTCCACCCCCTCCCCACCCCTCGTTTCCCGCCTTTTTTAACGTTTGAATCTCTCCTCCACCAATCAAGTCTCTCCGCTCTCAGCCAATGCCCTTTGAGGCCTCCCTGCACCAATCAGAGGCCTCGACGCACTCCCCGACTGGCCGTTTGCGTTTGACGTCATTTTTTGGATGGCCCCTAAGGTGAGATAAATTAACAGCGGAGATGATCTTGTCATCGTCAAATTGTGTTTTCCGCGCACTCAAGCGAGTCACAGCGGCGGCAGTAACACGGGGGCCTTCGAAACAGAAGGAGACCCTCGGCCCTACAAGAACCTGGGCACGCCATATCCATCTCCCGTTAGTAGTGAGATATTTACGATTACTGCGGAAGCATGCCTGAATATCGATTACGTAAATATATTATTATTAATAGGCATAGCTTATAGTGTAGTGCTAGTGCCTTACGCCGAGAATACCTAAGGGGTGTCCATAAATGACGTCACGCGATTTTTGATGATTTTTGACCCCCCCCCCATCGTCACAAAAAGTCAAACCCCCCTCAAATATGACGTCACAAAGCTCTGCCCCCCCCCCCCAAAAAAAATTAAACATGCTTCAAATCGCTTTAAACTATTGTCATTGTAGTGCGTATTTAATGTGCGCTGCACTGATGTTGTAGGAGAAAACATTTAAAGTCTATTTAATTAAGTAGAACGTGTTGTCTATATTTACTTAAAGTTGCACATTTTGATGTGACGTCACATTTCTCAACCCCCCCCTCGCCACAAATGTCTGACCCCCCCCCTAGGTGCGTGACGTCATTTATGGACGGCCCCTAATCCAAGCCAAACGACCATGTTCGAAAAATATAAAGTAAGACATTAATTTAAACTGTGGCTAAGATTTCGATTTAAAGCTTTCGTGACTGCAGGGATTCATCTTCTTGGTTCTTTCAGTAAAGTCACGTAGAAGGGAAGTAATAAAATAATAAAATAAAACATAATAAAGTAATATAATATATATTTATATTATTTTATTATATTATGTTATTTTATTATGTTTTATTTTCATTATTTTATTACTACCCTTCTGTGGCTCAGAGTTCCCCACATTTTACCCCACCATAAAAAACAACTAATTTCTGTAGAACTGCTTATCGTGTTTAGTTGTTCTTCCCCGGCACCTTCAATTAGCACGGTTGGCTACGTACGGTGCGAGAGAAGTTCAACGAAGACAAAGATCCCCCGTGTAGCCTTAACAGACTGTAGGGGCAAGTGCTGTTAGCGAGCACCTATGAAGGCCGGGGGTGGGTGGCCAACACCACGCCCGGCCGCCTTTGTCTCCCCAGATTACACACCGCACCAGGTACTCATTTGAGGCTGAGTCGACCTAGGGGAAGGAGGCCCAGGACCGGTTCAGATAATCGTCACCGGTGTTGGCCGTGAGCGAGAATATACATACAAACATACCTTGCATCACCTGCCGATAGACTAACTATGGCGTACCCATTTATACTGCCAGGTGGACAAAACCGGCGGGGGTTTGGGTGGTGGGGTGGGAGTGGAGATTTAACACGAAACTATGACCATTGTTTCTACACTGCGAGATGGAATTAACCGGCACCCCTCTGGATTGCAAGTCCAGTGCGCCCGCTGAAGCGTCCTTGCCGTTTTAAGTACACGGCTTAAATCATATTGGGACGCCAAGGCTAATGTAATTGGCAAGTGGTGTTTATGCAACAAAAATATATAATTCCGATTGTAATTCATCTGGGGTGGGGGGGGGGTATGTGATGGACGGACGTATGGCATTTGATTTACCCATAATTCTCATTTGCGTAGTGGATCGGGTGGCAACAGACAGACTACGAACATTGTGTTTCGTGTTCTTCAGACAGGAAGTTGAATATGTGGTGGTGTGGAGCGTTGTGACGGATTATAAAATGAATATTGGTTAATTAAACTAATTATATTATTACAGTCATTGTCGGCCGTGCTCCGTCCACTGCTGGATGAAGGCCTCACCTCTCAACGATCCTGCGATGGAATTATTCACACAGCACCTCCGCACGAGCTGATTTCATCGCTCCGTCTCCTTGGGGTGCCAAGGTGGCTAGGAGATGTTATCTCCATCGCCTGCAATGGAGGAGATCGTGGGTTCGATCCTGACCCTGACACCCGCAGTATATTTCGAGTTTGCGTGTCTTTCTCTCCCCCCCCCCCCTCCCCGTGGTCGCGTGGATTTTTCTACGGTGAGTTTTTAAGTCTCTCTTGAAGGAGGCGATCGAGGTGATGCTGCGAATGTCAGGAGGGATATTGTTCCAGACTGTTGGGGCTGCCACCGACAAGCGGCGCATAGACATGACCATTTTGTTATGTAGGCTAGCCGTAGTCTCAAGCCGCACCTCACCATAATAATAAAAAGTGTGCCGTTCCTGGCCCACCCCCCCTCAACCATTATATATACGGAGTGGTATCTCTTGTAATCTCTCATTTACTTGATACAGCTATCGTGCTGTGACGGTTCCACCTGAAGACGGAAGCTTGTGTTGCCTCCGAAACGTCGTGATTTTTATTTGATTTTTATTTTACTTTTATTAATTTTAATTTTTACCTACGTGACTTTACCGAAAAAACCCTAAGAATATGACCATCCTGGCTAGGCATTAATTATATTTCGAGAGGCGCAGCGCCGTCGTTTTAAAGACGTTGCTACTCACCGCAGAGACCCGTAGCGACACGGCCGCACCCTACGATAGCTGGCTCCAAACTGTGCCACACAACCTTCCGCACTGCCTTGTGAGAGCCTCCGTACCGATAAAGTTATTTTTTTTATTTCAGTTCTTCCGGTCACGTTCCGATACGTCTATGTCATTGGAGCGGAATCGGAAGAAAAAGCTGATGACGTACACGTAACGACGTACACTCACACCATCGGAACAGAAGAGGGTTAAGGTGTTGTCGGCCAATTCGCGCGTACATGTGGGTTGATACTGGAGCCTGCTGATTAAAAGCACGCGTGCGAGCGGAACAGCACTGTCATCCCGCACAGATGAAACAGGTGGAGTTCACGTTTACTATACCGCCTTCTTCTGGTGAGCACAGGGTATGGCACCTCGAAGCTGACGTGAAAAGGGAGTTTCACAAAAGCATACGACGTTTTGATTGCAACACAAGCAATCATCATCAGGTATAAATGAAATAGCAACAAAAACTATTTAATTTATACCTGATGATGATTGCTTGTGTTGCAATCGAAACGTCGTATGCTTTTATTTAATTTATTATTGTATCTTTATACGTGACTTTACCGAAAGAACCAAAGAGTAATTCCTGCAGTCACGAAAGCTCCAAATTAAGATTGGAGTTTCACAACTTTCACTTGTTACACCAACCCTTCCTGCCTCCACATCGCTGGATTGCAGGCCACGTGCGTAGCTAGCGCCGCCCGGCATTAGAATTGACACCATCAGCCGGTGTCAATTGAACCCTATAAATGACGAGATCACCCCATTGCAAACAGAAACATTCATGCAGGCTGGAAACAAATAGATTCAACAGGTCACACGTGTGTACAGCATTGCTTCCCAGAGGCGTACCACAGCAGTGAACGTTGACCGTGTTGTACTGATGAGTCCCAGTAAGGACCTCCGAAACGTGATTTTTATTTTATTTTATTTNCATTAATTTTGATGTTTTACCTACGTGACTTTACCGAAAAAAAACCTAAGAATAGGACGATACCGATCTACATTTTCGTCTTGTCACTTATGTGTGTTGGGACGACCACATTTTCTCACCTCTTTGGGTTTGTGTTTCTCAATGATGTGGCCACACGCTCAGTTCTGCTGAGCTGGTGTTCTGGACAAGGCTGAGAGTCTTTGTACGTGCAGTGCTGCACACTTGTTTGTGTGTGTGTTGTTAGATCTTGCCAGGGTCAAGAAATTAATAATTTTCTTGAAATTGTTTAACATTTAAAAAATAGATTTCAACAAATGACAGAAATTAAATGTGAAGGTACAGTTCTCTGTGCTTTGAGTGCACTGAGCAGGCGTAGATATTTATTTCACTTGGAATGCTTCACTGAACCTCAGAACTGTTTTTCAGGCGTCTCCGGCCGTGTTGGCGAGATGTTAACTCCCTCGCCTGATATGCAGGAGGTCGTGGGCTTGATCCCGACTCTGATGCCTGCTGTATCTTTGGAGTTTGCGTGTCTCTCTCTCATCATCATCACGGTGGCTAGGATATGTTAACTCCATCTCCGGTATTCAGGAGGTCGTGGGTTTGATCCCGACCCTGAAGCCTGCTGTATCTTTGGAGTTTGCGTGTCTCTCTCTCATCATCATCATCACGGTGGCTCGGAGATGTTAACTTCGTCTCCCAGTATGCAGGAGGTCGTGGTCTTGATCCCGACCCTGACGCCTGCTGTATATTTGGAGTTTGCGTTGTCTCTCTTTCATCATCATCACGGTGGCTAGGAGATGTTAACTACCTCGCCTGATACGCAGGAGGTCGGGGTCTTGATCCCGACCCTGACGCCTGCTGTATGTTCTCATCGTGGCTGCGTGGATTTTTCTCCGAGTCCTCCGGTTTTTCCCTCCACATTTAAAATGAACATCACGCGTGCGTTTGGACTTTAGAGCATTTGGCTGATATCAGTTTCCGCATGACGAAGCCACGTTTCGAAGCGCAACCAATTCATTTGGAAATGAGTGAGCGACCATCGCGAACGAGCGACCCACACGAGTCGAGTGTGCGACGACGATCCATTCACATCTGTTGGGCCGCTCCGAGCGGGACGATTTAGGCAAAGTCTCCGGGGGAGTAACCCTGAGTGCTCTCTCCCGAATGCGCGCTCTTAAATTTCCAAATGAATTGGTTGCTTTTATTTATTTACGCCAAAAGGGGCGGCAAGTGCCGATTAGAGGGGGCGGGAGGTGGGGGGGGGGGAAGGAGGGGCAGCAAATTTACGAGCGGTTGAGCCTCAGCGCTTGCCAATTCTCTTTCTCTCTCTCGCTCTGTGTGTGTGCGAGTGTGCATTTAAATCTCCGTGCATCTGTGAATGTCTTTGTGTGTATGTGTACGTCGACTAAACCTCAACTGAGTAGCTGGTGCGGTGTGTAAAATCATCGCCACTGGGGAGACAAAGGCGGCCGGGCGTGGTGCTGGCCACTCACTACCGTGCCGTGCCGGTCTTCACAGGTGCTGCTCGCGAACAGCGCTTGCCCTAACAGCCTGTTAATGCTATACGGGGGATCTTTATCGTTGTGTACATCGTATATGTGTACAGCACAAATGTGTCCGTGTGTTTATCTCTGCAAACCTTATTGATTTTATTATTATTCTGATTGTTTACCTAGTGAATTTGAACCGCACTCATCACTTCTGCACGATGGCCCGGACTTCTTTTTTCGTGCAGTCGGCGTGGTGACGACCATCCCACGTGACGTCTGATGTTCTTCAATTTTTTTTTGCCAAAATTAAGACCATGAAGCATCCAAGGTCAAACTTGCGATGTTCGACGTCGACTTTGTTTTGTGCGGCTCGTTCGGTCCACGGTAGTAAGCAGGGGTCGGCCTACTGGATTACCGTGGCTAGGAGATGTTAACTACCTCGCCTGGTGTGCAGGAGGTTGTCGGTTCGATCCTGACCCCTGACGCCTGTTGTATATTTGGAGTTTGCGTGTCTCTATCTCTCTCTCCCGTGGTTACGTGGAGTTTTGCACATTTAGAATGAATGTCGCGTTTAGAGTGTTTGGCTCCTACATATTTCCAGGTAATGATGAACCACTTCGTTGAATTTTCATTTTGTGGCCTGGTCGCTTCTGAAAAAGAGCTATATAGATATCTCAGTGGGGCGTACCTAGTAAAATAAAAATAAATAGGTTGTAGAACTGTGAACCTCTGCAAAGAGCAGGGAATGCGTTGTGAAGTATGGATCCCTGCAGTCACGAAAACTTCAAATCTAGATTGAACCCCCTAATATCCGACACGGCTTGGGGGAGGCCTTCATCCAGCAGTGGATTGACAAAGAGCCATAATTATGATTCATAATGAAGTCATTGCCATTAGTCGGGGCGATGGTGGCTCGTGCCTGTGACCCAGCGCTGTGGACGCAGCAGCAGCGAGGGTTGGCGGATCAGCGCACGCACAAGATGTCGTGAAACTCCCATCCCGTAGGTGTCGAGGAGGTGCCGTGGCTTGATGCCAGGGGAACGTGGTACGGGAATTGTCCACTCCATCTGTTCCATCTTCATGGGATCGAGAGTTACCCCCCGTCGCACACGCGGGTTTATATTAAAAGGCGTCATCTGGTCCAACACCATGTGAGACTATAAGGAAAGCTGTCTCGGGTGTGGACCAATCAACTTCAAGGACAATGCATACATTATCAGAGTTATGTTTTTGTTTGCATTATGACTGCAGGTATTGTGGTCTATGCAAGTTTTGTTGCCAGATAGAAGGGTAAAAAAACAATTATCATATTTTTTTACTGGCAAATGAGGTTCCAATGGGGTTTATATTCTTTGTGTTCCGGAGCGATCCGGTCTCCTGCCAGGCGTACGACCACAGCAACCTCTCATTTTACGCGGCGGTAGCGTTGTGTCCTTGAAAAACGGCAGCGTCGCTCAAAATCGCGTGAACTGAAGCGTAATTCAAACGAGGCAAATACGTTCACGCGGACGAGAACTTCGAAATGGCGCGCGAGGAGGAGGAGGAGACGGTGACGCTGCTGCCTCTGCCGCCGCGCTTGTGGTTGTCGTACTGCCGCAGCTCGGGCAGCATCGCGACTGAACGTTGCCGCCCCAACTAACGACGGCCCTCGGGCGCGTTCCATAACGCCGTCGCCAACGCAGCTGGGGCGACGTCACTCTGACAATAGCGCGCGCGAGCGCATTGCGGATGTGACCGTCAATGGATCTTAACGCGCCGTTTCAAAATCGCGTCTCGTCAAACGCGCGTGGAACGCGACGGGCGACCCGTGCGCTCGTTAAATGGCCGCGTGCATCTTAACGCGTGGAGGGCTGCAGAGCTCGGGCAATCGTTGGTAGCGTCCTCGCCGCGTGGCTGCTGCTGTTGTTGCTGCTGCTGCTGCTGCCCGGTTTGTGATTCCTCCTCCTGCCCGCACCCCGACCCCCTCTTTCTCTGTCTTCGATAGCGAACGAGAATGAATGCGGCCGTTGTCGCGTCACGGGTTGAACGTTATTATTATTCTTAACGTAATTTGTGTTCAGCAAGTCCTAGGAACCTCAAAATTAAACCAAAATACAATTCTTGGAACCCCAAAAATGGACATCACATGTAGGAGGGTTTGGAACACGATCCGGTTTCTGTCGTGCGCAACTCCGCTCTCACTTCCGAGTCCAATCATGGCATCATCAGTGCAGTGATTACAATAAAGAGAAGGGATATACGGGGACGATTTTAATATTTTTTTATATCAGTAAACTATGTGTGCCCGTGGCAACGGCACTCACCCTCTCTCTCACACACACACACGGACATACTGTAATAATACAAGTGTGTGTGTGTGTCTGTGCTGGACACAAAGGCACACAGTGTAGCCTACCCACACACACTGTCGGGGCAAGTGATGTTAGCGAGGAGCACCTATGAAGGCTGGCACGGCACACGAGGGGGGATGGGTGGCCAACACCACGCCTGGCCGCCTTTGTCTCCCCAGCGCTGACGGTCACCACATCAGGAACTCATTTAAGGGTGAGTCGACCGAGTGACGGTCCTGGGACTGTTTCAATAATCGTCACTGGTGTTGGCCGTGAGTACGAATCGACCTCGGGTCGCCGGGTTCGTAGCGCGGCACGCAAATCACTGCTCTACTGCTGCCACAAAGACAAAGATGCCCCGTATAGCCCTTACAGACTTGGGGCAAGTGCTGTTAGCGAGCAGCACCTATAAAGGCTGGAGCGGCAGATGTGGGGTGGGTGGCCAGCACCACGCCCGACCGCCTTTGTCTCCCCAATGTCGTATTTTTTTTACACACCGCACAAAGTACTCATGTGAGGCTGAGTCGACCTACAGAATGCCCAGTACCAGTTCAGATAATCGCCACTGATTGTGGTCATGAGCTGGAATCGAACTCGGGTCGCCGGGCTCACAGCGCAGCGCGCTGACCGCTACACTACCGCTCTACACACACACACGCACAAACACACACACAGACACGTACACACACAGACACCACACTGTGACACACAGACACCACACTGTGACACACAGACACAAAGATCAAAGACAATGATCCCCCGTATAGCCTTAACAGACTGTAGGGACACACACACACAGACACGCAGACACACACAGACACGCAGGCACACACAGACACACACAAGCACACAAATGCACAGAGACACACACACACAGACACACACACACAGACACGCAGACACACACACACAGACACACACAGACACACACACACAGACACGCACACACACAGACAGGCATGCACACACTCGCTCTCTATCTCGTCCACTCTCAGTAGCCCAGAGCGGCGCGCGTTCTCTCCGACGCACCGCGCGAGAGTCAAAAGGCACGAGACGCGACTCTTCCACTCCATTCATCACGCGGTTAAAACGCCAGCGCTAATTACAGCCCTGCCTAACGAGCCGACCGCTCTAAATACTATCGGAGCCCGCCAGCAGCAAAGGGGTTATACAAACACACTCCATTAACATCCTCTTCGCCCTGACTTGAGACCTTTATTCAATTTGCTATTGGATTTTTTTTTGGGCTCCGTCGCCTGCCTCTGTGTGTGTGTGGGTATATAATTCTACGTGTATATATACTCTGTGGGTAGGGTCTCTTAATTTGTGTGCATATCATCCTGATACGCAGGTATATTGAAATGCTTAATACATCAAGTTCCGTCTGTGATGTGTGTCTGTGAGTGTGTGTGTGTTCTATTCCCGCTCACAGCCAACATCGGTGATGAATATCTGAATCGGTCTGGGCTTCCCTTTGATCAACTCGGCCTTAAATGAGTACCCAGTTCTGTGTGTGGCCACCCACCCCTCGTGTGCCGTGCCGGCCTTCATAGGCGCTCGCTCACAGCACCGTCCCCAACAGTTTTTGAAGGCCAAATGAGGTTTTTTTGTTCTAGATTTGAAGTTTTTGTGACTGCAAGGATTCATACTCTTAGTTTTTCGGTAAAGTCACGTAGGTAAAAAATGAAATTAAAATAAAAAAATAAAAAAAATCACGACGTTTCGGAGGCAACACAAGCTTCCGTCTTCAGGTGACACTTGATACAAATTTTTTGCTGTGACAGTTTCACCTGAAGACGGAAGCTTGTGTTGCCTCCGAAACGTCATGATTTTATTGTTTTAAATTTTTATAAATTTTAATTTCATGTTTTACCTACGTGACTTTACCGAAAGAACTAAGAGTTTGAGGCATTTTTGCCCTGACACGGGACCAGTTTAGATATGACTTCCCTCCTGACCATACATAGCCCTGGCCTGGAATCCAACTCAGGTTACTCGAGGTTTCTTAGTGAAGCGTACTCACCAACGCCCCATCTCACCACCCAAGGGTGTATTTCCTATGACCCATATCTAACAGAGGGGGGTCCTTGCCTGTAAACATCTGGGCAGTTCACCACCACTGGTTTGAAGCGAGCCAGAATCGACTGCTGATGAGAGCCCGAACGTCCAAAGCCCGTTGGCGTAAGTTTTGCTCGTGTTCAACCAATGGCTGCTGGAACTTCGCGCTCACCAGAAAGGAAGGCCGTGTGGCCGATGTGATGTGTAGTTTAAAAAAAAGGAAGAGGCATATCGTCTGCTTATTCAAATTGTATTACCCTAATGCAATTTATTCATGAGCTTATTAAATAATTTGTCATTTTCAAAAAATACTACACGCGGATGTTTTTTTTTCTTTCGCCCGCGTCATTTTTTTCACGCTATCATTTTTTATTAATATATATTTTATTCGCTTTCTTTCTTTCTTGCGCGTCTTTTTTTTTAATTGAAATATTTTTTTTTAAATAACCTGCCTCCTCCTTTACACCGAAAAACGTCTTCGGATGATTATTATTTTTTTCTCTCCCACCTTTCGTCTCTGTAAAGAATACATTTAATATTATTATTATTAACAACTCAGTTGCACTGCAGGATAATTACGTGTCTGGATGATAACACTTTACTCAGCAGCGAAGCCAGGTGATGGCTGGTGGGGGGGGGGGGCGGTGGGCGCTTAATTTAAATGAGCAAGAAAAACCACGCTCGCGCATGGATTCTGTCGCTCTTTCCAGCACGCGTTGATGACTTTACAACGACGGCGACGATGACGATGATGACGGTGATTCTTCTTACCATCACCACCACCACCATCATTAGCCGTGTCACGTACGCTATGTTTTCCAGGGAACCGATGTTCACAGGGTACTTCTAAATTAACTGAAACAAAACTAACCGAAACAATCCACTGCTGGATGTAGGCCTCCGCATTCCGCTTCACGATCCTGCGTCGCAATGATCCACCCGGCCGATTTAATCGCTCCGTCTCCCGGGTGGACGTAATCTCCAGCGCTTTCCACCCGCTGGCACCCACTGCGTTATTATTATTGTCTCATCGGGCAGTTTTTTTCAGTTTTCAGTTTCATTTATTAGGATTTACCCGTGAGCCATTCGGCTCTTGATTTCGGTGCAACCGCAACAAACAATAAAATGACAAGATACACCTAAAATTATTGTACACAAATCTAAACATCACATACGTAAACAATAACATTCTACAGAAAAAACACCACCCGTCCATGCTGCGTACAAAAGTGCAAAAAATTCAATTTCGATGTTTGATCCCAATAACAATCATAATACAATACAGATCAAAATTTTGAGTATAGATCTATACTAAATAAAAAAAATCGGGCCACACCAAACCTCTCTATAACTGTGGGCACCATCCCGTCTTGCTGTCACATGCCCTGCCCAATCCCTCTTACTCTGACGAGATGTTAACTACCTCACCTGGTATACAAGAGGTTGTGGGTTCGATTCCGGCCCTGACGCCTGCTGCTGTATATTTGGAGTTTGCATGTACTGGTTGCGTGGATTTTTATCCGGGTCCTCCGATTTTTTGCCTCCACGCTTAGAGTCAACATCACGCGTTTAGAGTATTTGGCTGCTATAAATCTCCACATGATGATAAGCCACTTCGCTGAGCTATCAATTGTGGCCAGATCGCTTCTGAAAAAGAGGTAAAATAAAAACAACTTTGTTTCGTCCACCACACTGTGTCCAACGACCATCACCACACTGTATGCAACAACCACCACTAACACTGTTCAACCACCACCACCACACTGTTTAACCACTACCACAACCACTAACACTGTTCAACCACCACCATCACCACCACGCTGTGTTTAACCACCACCACCACTAACACTGTTCAACCACCACCATCACCACCACACTGTGTCTAACCACCACCACCACTAACACTGTTCAACCACCACCACCACCACACTGTCTAACCACTACCACCACCAACACTGTTCAACCACCACCATCACCACCACACTGTGTCTAACCACTACCACCACTAACACTGTTCAACCACCACCACCACCACCACACTGTCTAACCACTACCACCACCAACACTGTTCAACCACCACCATCACCACCACACTGTGTCTAACCACTACCACCACCAACACTGTTCAACCACCACCATCACCACCACGCTGTGTTTAACCACCACACTGTGTCTAACCACTACCACCACCACTAACACTGTTCAACCACCACCGCCATCACCACCACGCTGTGTTTAACCACTACCACCACCAACACTGTTCAACCACCACCACCACCACCACACTGTGTTTAACCACCACACTGTGTCTAACCACCACTACCACCACCAACACCGTTCAACCACCACCATCACCACCACGCTGTGTTTAACCACCACACTGTGTTTAACCACTAGCACCACCACCACTAACACTGTTCAACCACCACCACCATCACCACCACGCTGTGTTTAACCACCACACTGTGTCTAACCACCACCACTAACACTGTTCAACCACCACCATCACCACCACGCTGTGTTTAACCACCACACTGTGTCTAACCACTACCACCACCAACACTGTTCAACCACCACCACCACCACACTGTGTCTAACCACCACCACCACCAACACTGTTCAACCACCACCACTACGATTTGCGACAACGCCGTGCACCAGACGTAAGTGAATGTCGAGCAGTCGTGGTGATTGACGATGCAGCACTCACCGATTAACTCCGATCACTCAATCAGTGACCAGCGGTCAGTCACCTCCTTATCACTCTTTGATCGCTACTGGCGGCAGCAGGGTGGCACGCTACTAACGCTCGTGGCTCACCACATGAAGGTCGCTGGGTTAGATTCCCAACCGGGGTGCGTTGCTAGGTGGAGTTTTGTATAATTCTAGATTTGAAGCTTTCGTGACTGCAAGGATTCATATTCTTAGGTTTTTTCGGTAAAGTCACGTAGGTAAAAATAAAAATTAATAAAAGTAAAATAAAAAATGAAATAAAAAATCACGACGTTTCGGAGGCAACACAAGCTTCTGTCTTCAGGTGGAACAGTCACAGCACGATAGCTGTATCAAGTGAGCTATCGTGCTGTGACTGTTCCACCTGAAGACGGAAGCTTGTGTTGCCTCCGAAACGTCGTGATTTTTTATTTTATTTTACTTTTATTAATTTTAATTTTTACTTACGTGACTTTACCGGAAAAAAACCTAAGAATTAGAGTTTTGTATATTTGCCCCCGTTGTTTTGCACGGGTTTTCTCCGGCTTTTCTGGTTTCCTCTCGTATCTGAATGAGAAAAAAAACTTTAATGTAAGAAATGACCTTACTCAATTCAAGAAATGCGTTACAATCTTATCTATGACAACATTGGCAGTGCTGATAATAGTTTTTTTACACTTTTATCTGGCAACAAAACTGACACCTTTTTTACGAGGAGTCATGTTTGCATAGACCACAATACCTGCAGTCATAATGCAAACAAAAAACACAACTCTGATAATGTATGCACTGTCCTTGAAGTTGATTGGTCCACACCCGAGACAGCTTTACTTAGAGCCTAGTCTCACATGGGTTGGACCAGATGACACCAAAAGGCGCACAACTCAAAGACAATGCACCATCAGAGTATGAGAGCTCGGGGTAAGCATTTACACAATTTTTTTGGCATCATCTGGTCCAACCCATGTGTTTGTTGCTGGTTTCCTGACGCTTTGGGCCTCCTGTGCTCAGCGGGTTTTTTCCCAACCTCCACATTTAGAATCAACGTCACGCGGTTAGACTATTTGGCTGCTATAAATGTCTGCGCGGTGATAATAATAAGCCACTTCGTTGAACTGTCATCTGTGATAGGCAGGGTTACTGCAGACAAAGCGCTGTAAAGCTCAGCCTTATCTGGTAAACTGAAACAAACAATAGTTGAGTTAGTTTAGTTTAAATACCCGCGGGTGCACTTGGCAGACGCAAAATAACGATCCTCACATTGCCAGCGAAAGTGTCAAAGAAAGACAACCCCTGAGGGAGAGAGAGAAAGAGCTGCCTTCTACCTAACGCTGCCCGTACAACATCCAACAAAAATTATTCCCAACTTATATTAAGCCGAGCCCGCTGAGTTTAATTAACGGCGTGGAGAGCCCGTGGCGGATTTATGGAACGGGACAAAAAAAAACGATATTTCTGTAATTTGAATCTGCCACTCGCTCGCGCCAGCTCGGTCCAATTTTTGGATGCGAAAACCGCTCAAAGTATCATCGCTTTTTTTTAAATAGTCGCAAGAGAAAAAAATATGAATAACGGTGTGTTTTCTTGGTTCTTTCGGTAAAGTCACGTAGAAGGGAAATAATAAAATAATAAAAATAAAACATGATAAAATAATTCTCACGACGTTTCGGCCACAACGCAAGCAGCCGTCCTCAGGTGAAGAACAGGTCTGTCGGAAAGACAGCGTCTGAATGAACAGGTCTGTCGGAAAGACTCACTCAAAAGACCCATTCAGACGCTGTCTTTCCGACAGACCTGTTCTTCACCTGAGGACGGCTGCTTGCGTTGTGGCCGAAACGTCGTGAGAATTATTTTATTATGTTTTATTTTTATTATTTTATTATTTCCCTTCTACGTGACTTTACGAAAGAACCAATAAGATGAATTCCTGCAGTCACGAAAGCTTTACATCAAATTTAGCGGTGTTATTCAAACAGCTGTAAAAGCAAACGATTTTTGGGGCTTGTCACGTTTAAAACCACGTGCGCTTGACCAGGCCGCGCGCGAGCGGTGGCAAAGTGGCGACGCTGTCGTTTCTGACGGCAGGCGATTTAACTGAAACTAAACTTCTTCTTGGTTCTTTCGGTAAAGTCACGTAGAAGGGAAATAATAAAAAATAAAACACAAAAATTATATAATATTTTATTGCGTTTTATTTTTATTTTTTACTTCCCTTCTACGTGACTTTACCGAAAGAACCAAGAAGATGAATCCCTGCAGTCACGAATTTAAATCGAAATAAACTAAACTATTTGTTTTTATTTATTTTAACACGGTTACGCTATAAAGCGCTTTCTTACGAAGCGACCTGGTCACGTGATAGCTCAGCGAAATGGTTGATCATCATGCGGCAATGTAGCGCAGTCAAATACTCTAAATGCAAGTTTCTAAATGTGGAGGGATAATATTGGTCGCGTGTTAAGCTTATGCTACGTGTGAAGAGTTCATTAAGACACGGGAGGGAATTACAAAGCTCCAAAGCGCCACACGGATCAGCGATGCGGAAAAACGGCACTATTATCAAAGTTGCAATCGTGAGAGTTTTATCTTGTTTTTTGATTTGAAGAAAGTGAAAAGAAAGATTAAGGTAGTCCATTCCGAAGTGGAGTGTGTGATGAATATCTGCAGCTACTTGCATCTCTACTCAACTGTATGCGTCTGTATGTGACGCTATGAATATCTGTGTAACTCAACGGATCTCTCAACATCTCTATGAATCTCTGTGAAACTGTAAAACTTTAGTACCTCAATGTAACTCTGTACATTTCTAAACAACTATGGATCTCAATACAACTGCTATGAATCTTCTGTGTAACTTCATGAAGTTCCATGCAATTCTATGCGTCTCTACGTAACTCCGAATCTCTATGTCACCCTATGGATTACTACGACTCTCTGTGGAGCTGCAATGTCCTGTAACTGCCGCTGCCAACAGCCCATCCCAGTCCGTGTAATGCAGCCGCTTGGCTCAGCGGGGCCTCACCGGGCTGAGATAACAAAGCCAGAGACTGAGTCCTTACACGGCCGTGCCATGGCAGCCCGGATGAGGCCGTGGTGCCACGCAGGCTGATGATGGTGTTACTGTGAATGACAAATATAATTTGCCGGTGGGCGGGCAGCCAAAGTGAAAAGGCGAATGCTTCGGGAATCGACGACGAGTGAAATTCATGGACACAAGCCGTTAGCCAGCGCTGTGCCAATCTACCGCTGGATGTCTCGGGGGAGGGGAGGCGGTGGAGGGGTGGGGAAGAGTTGTTTGACCATACTTGACACATGCTGGTCAATGCATTTTAGATTTGAAGCTTTCGTGACTGCAAGGATTCATATTCTTAGTTTTTTTCGGTAAAGTCACGTAGGTAAAAATTAAATTAATAAAAGTAAAATAAAAAATTAAAAATCACGACGTTTCGGAGGCAACACAAGCTTCCGTCTTCAGGTGGAACCGTCACAGCACGATAGCTGTATCAGTAAATGAGAAATTCCAAGAGATACTACCCCGTATATATACTGGTTGAGGGGGGGATGAACCAGGACAGGCCCCTTTTATTATTATGTAAGGTTGTGCGGCTTGAGACTACGGCTAGTCTACATAACAAAGGACTGAGCCTTTGTTATGTAGACTGGCTGAGAGGGGGGCGGGAGTGCAGAGTTGTTAAAGTGCAACTGCTGCTAATGGTACCGAGCTTCTGCCATGTAGATGGTAAAATCAGAATCGGTTACAGAAATCGCTCACCATTTGACGTTAGTCACGACCGGGATTAGAACTCGGTCGCCGGCTTCATCTGAACGCTGCGGCGGTACTAACCGCTGTGCGCGCCCGCTCCACCCACCCGTCCCACCCAGTTCAAAAAAACTAAACTCCGTAAAAATTAAAGAGGATAGTTAGAAGTGCGGCTGAGGGAGGCAAATTAAATCAAGGGAGAGATGTAATGTCGTTTACTCTCCCTGCGCGAAAAGAAACGACCACGGATTATATTAGCAAGGTCGGCGAGGAGCTGATGTATTCGCTAATACAATCTGCTGCCGGTGCTGGTGGTGGCATTAATGTTAAATTGAATTTAGTCACAAGCGGGACAGGAACCGTGAAAATAAAAAATTGGACGGGGTATTATTATTTTTTTCTCCCCTCCCGTAGAACAAGGATATCCTTGCCACTCCGGCAGGGGCGACCGTAATGCGATTGATTAATCGCCCACATTTCGCCGCACCCACCGATTTGCACGGTTGGCTTAGGTACGGTGCGAAAGAAGCGTGACGTGCATTTCCCTCCAAGCCGGCAGTGCGACCCTTCCTGGGGTAGTTGGTGGCGATGATGATGGTGGTGGTGGTGGTGATGGCAGTTCGGCCGGATCGAGGGGGCTAAACGGGCGCGGCACGGGCTAGAGAAGAGATGGAGTGATGTGGTACAGGAGGACGTGGAGCTGAGTGGACTTGCCGATGACTGGTACCAGCGGTGTCAAGATCGGCCTCAGTGGAGGAGGCTCGTGAAGGACGCTACTGGGCAGTTGGAGGCAGTCGCCCTCCAACAACAACGGAGGGTGGAGGAGCGACGCTCACAACAACGAGTGGAGCGCCGGGTGCTAAAGCACAGCAAGTTGGTACAGTAGGGGCACAGGTGGTGCATCAGCCATTCATCTTGGTCATCTCGGTCAGTCGACCCGTGGCAACTGGGTCTGCCCCGTGGCCTCCTGCCAGCGGGTGTTCGACACTTCACGTGGCCTCAAGATGCACTTGGCCTGGCACAAGCGTCGTGGTGACGTCACCACCACTTAGTGGCGAATGGCGGTTGTTGTTGTTGTTGTTGGTGATGGTAGTGTGGACATCAGCACTGTGGGGGAGATGAAGGCCGCCAGCAAGGGGTGTGTCGGTAACCGCACCACACACCAACCTCTGTGGACAAACACATTTTATGTATGTACGTATGCTGAACTTTTTTCGCACCGTGCTGATGGGAGGTGCGGGGAGGACAACAAACTAGACACAAAAGCAGTTCTCAAGAAGTTAGTTCTCAATCTAGATGACGATTTGAACGAGCACAGCTCCCAGGAGTTCCTTATATCTGAGGAGCGTTCGAAATAGCCGTAGAAGGGCATATGAAAGCGCCATGCGATGCGGTGACCACCGCATCTTTGTTCGATGGTAGCCAAAAGCCGCTGCTTCTACGAGGATGACCGGAGTCCGCGTAACGGTTATGCTCCCCGACGCGATCAGCGAGTATTTTGATTCTAGATATGAAGCTTTCGTGACTGCAAGGATTCATATTCTTAGTTTTTTTGGTTAAGTCACGTAGGTAAAAAATAATAAAAGTAAAATAAAATAAAATAAAAATCACGACGTTTCGGAGGCAACACAAGCTTCCGTCTTCAGGTGGAACCGTCACAGCACGATTGCTGCATCAAGTAAGAGATGAGAAATTTTACTTAAAGAAATTCACTTGATGCAGCTACGTGACTTTACCTGAAGACGGAAGCTTGTGTTTCCGAAACCGTGATTTTTATTTTATTTTAATTTACTATTAATTTAATCTTTACTACGTGCACCCAAAACTGAGAGCATTGCATTGTGAAATGTGTGTTACGACGCGACCTTACAACGAATGATCAATCGGAACAATCAACTCGTGCGAGCGCTGCAGCAACGGTATCTCGCGGTAATCACATACGTGCCAGGCAAGTTGGACATGCCGCTGCCCGGGTAATGTTTGGATAGTTTTGAGAGTGCCGTAGTCAAGAGGCCAAGAGAGAAAGACCTTGTTTGCGACATATTATGAGGAACTCGCGCTGGGTACCCGTACACTGTATGGCTGAACTGACCTAGGGAGAAGGCCCAGGAATCAGATATTCGTGAGAGCAATTGAACTCTCTCCGAATTTAGCAGAGCGCCCCAACCACTACGATACAGCTTCCAAGACTTGCACTCACACACACTGATAGAAGACAAAGATCCCCCGTATAACCTTAGCAGACTGTTGGGGCAAGTGTTGTTAGCGATCACCTATGAAGGCCGACACGGCACACGAGGGGTGGGTGGCCAGAACTGCTGATGTTTACACACTGCACCAGGTACTCATTTGAGGCCGAGTCAGCCTTGGGGAGGCCCAGGACCGGTTTAGACAATCGTCACGGGTGTTGGCCGTGGGACGGAATCGAACTCGGGGTCCTGGTTAGTAGCGCAGCGCGCTAACCACTGCGCCACCACTCAGCAGAATATTCATGGAGACACAGAGACACGCACACGCACACAAACGCACGCACGCAAAAAGGTGGTTAAAAAGTTTGAAGGAATAAAATGAAATGCACACACAGGCTCAATAGGAATAATAATAATAAGAATATATTTTAAAAATAATAAAAATATTAATTTTTAAACTGGCATACCACTTATTTTCCTATATGAAGCCCGGATATTAATCATCTGAACAACACAAGGAAATGGAATGTTGTCATAATTTCTGCGTGTGTGTGTGTGTTTGTGCTGGTGTGATAAGATTGCTCTATTATGGAAAAAACAAAAAAGTCGACCCGACAACTCGAATTCGATTTAAACCTCCCACCCCCCACCCCACCCCCACCCCCAAATGAAAAAAAATCCAAACATCGCACGCGCTTAACATTTCCTCTCGCTCGCTTTCGTTCTCAAAAGTTTTCGACCGCCTCACTCGGACACAGAAGAGAGTTCCACTCGGGCAATTAAATCATCATTATCATCATCATCCTCGTCGTCAACCGTCATCGTCAACCAAGGTTGATCCACTGCTGGATGAAGCCCCCCCCCCAATCCGCCACTGCCGTCACCACCTCTCGCTATCCCACCGTGCTGGACGTCACCCGATAACTGGCTGATTAATTATTTAAATAAGAATGTGTTGGGGGCGTTTGGGGAGGTATGGCCCCAACAGCGGTGTAATAAAGAGGGTTAGCGCACTGGATAAGTTACCCAGAGGTCACCGCAATGATTCCATCTCCTGGTGGGGGCGAGTTCGAACAATGGTATCCACCGCCACCTCTGTCCACCTCGCAGTATAAGTCTAAATAATTTTAATTCGATGTAAAGCTTTCGCGACTGCAGGGATTCATCTTCTTGTTTCTTTCGGTAAAGTCACGTAGAAGGGAAATAATAAAATAATAAAAATAAAACATTATCAAATGATTCTCACGACGTTTCGGCCACAACGCAAACAGCCGTCCTCAGGTGAAGAACAGGGCAGACGCTGTCTTCCCGGCAGACCTGTTCTTCACCTGAGGACGGCTGCTTAGTCTGTGGGTCATAATGTGAGTCTGTGGCTATGTGTTAGCCTGTCACTATGTAATGCTGTGAGTCTCTATCAAATTATGTGTTTGTCTTTATCTATATAAGTCTGTGAGTCTCTGTAAGTATGTGTTAGCCTGTGGATATGCAAGTATATGGGTCTCTATGTTCGCCTGTGAGTATATGTAAGTATGTGTTCGTCGATGGGTCTCTGTAAATCTGTGTTAGTGTGTGGCTCTCTGTGTAAATCTGGGTGTCTGTAAGTCTGTGTAAGTCTATGTGTCTCCATGTAAGTCTGTGTAAGAGTATGGGTCTCTGTAAATCTGTGTTAGTGTGTGGCTCTCTGTGTAAGTCTGGGTGTCTGTAAGTATGTGTAAGTCTATGTGTCTCCATGTAAGACTGTGTAAGTCTATGGGTCTCTGTAAATCTGTGTTAGTGTGTGGCTTGCTGTGTAAGTCTGGGTGTCTGTAAGTCTGTGTAAGTCTATGTGTCTCCATGTAAGACTGTGTAAGTCTATGGGTCTCTAAATCTGTGTTAGTCTGTGGCTCTCTGTGTAAGTCTGGGTGTCTGTAAGTATGTGTAAGTCTACGTGTCTCCATGTAAGACTGTGTAAGTCTATGGGTCTCTGTAAATCTGTGTTAGTCTGTGGCTCTCTGTGTAAGTCTGGGTGTCTGTAAGTATGTGTAAGTCTACGTGTCTCCATGTAAGTCTGTGTAAGAGTATGGGTCTCTGTAAATCTGTGTTAGCGTGTGGCTCTCTGTGTAAGTCTGGGTGTCTGTAAGTATGTGTAAGTCTACGTGTCTCCATGTAAGACTGTGTAAGTCTATGGGTATCTGTAAATCTGTGTTAGTCTGTGGCTCTCTGTGTAAGTCTGGGTGTCTGTAAGTATGTGTAAGTCTACGTGTCTCCATGTAAGTATGTGTTCGTCGATGGGTCTCTGTAAATCTGTGTTAGTGTGTGGCTCTCTGTGTAAGTCTGTGGGTCTCCATGTAAGTCTGTGTAAAAGTATGGGTCTCTGTAAATCTGTGTTAGTGTGTGGCTTGCTGTGTAAATCTGGGTGTCTGTATGTGTAAGTCTATGCGTCTCCATGTAAGACTGTAAGTCTATGGGTCTCTGTAATCTGTTACTGTGTGGCTCTCTGTGTAAGTCTGTGTAAGTCTATGTGTCTCCATGTAAGACTGTGTAAGTCTGTGGTCTCTATGTAAGTCTGTATTTGTCTGCGGCTCTGCGAATGAGTGAGCTCACTGTAAGTGAAAGTGGAGGTCACCTTTTGCCAACAGTGGGCCTGAGCAATCCAATTGCAGGGCCTGTACCTTTACCTTCGCTTTACTAGTTGACGAGGCTGTGAATTGGCACGCAAGGAGGAGGAGGAGGTGGAGGGGGGGAGAGAATCCCCCAAAAAATCTTCAAAAATTCCAGCGGTAGAGATTGCTGTGAGTAATGTTTCTAAACAACAGATTTCTCATCAATAAGTCAACGGAATTCTTTGGGCTGAGGCTTTCTCCCAACTCACTCGGGCATTGCCGGGCAGCTGGCTCGAGAGAGTAATTGCCCGTTTCATCCCAGATGCGTAAATAAGTAAACAAACAAACGCGCGGGAGGGGGGGGCGGGGGAAGAAAAAAAAAGTTTTTTTTTGTGTTGGCGAGCGGGAATTAAAAACGAATTTTAACGAATGCAGAGAAATCGTACCACGTGTTTATTATTATTATTCCCAGAGCCGCTTTTTAAACCGTAGGTGGCATTGGTGGGATTGCACATTTCTTTTTAAATATATATTTTTTGTTGATCTTGAAATAAATTGGTTGATAAATTATTATTTTCTTGGTTCTTTCGGTAAAGTCACGTAGAAGGGAAGTAATAAAATAATAAAAATAAAACATAATAAAATAATTCTCACGACGTTTCGGCCACAACGCAAGCAGCCGTCCTCAGGTGAAGAAGGACGGCTGCTTGCGTTGTGGCCGAAACGTCGTGAGAATTATTTTATTTTATTATGTTTTATTTTATTACTTCCCCTTCTACGTGACTTTACCGAAAGAACCAAGAAGATGAATCCCTGCAGTCACGAAAGCTTTAAATCTAAAATTATTATTTATACTTACAAATATGTTTTACTTCAATTTGCTTTGTAAAAAAATGGGGGGGGGGGGGGGGTAAGGAGGAGGGGGGGCTGCCTGTGCTACGGTCGCACTGCCAACAAATCTCTGAAAGTTGCTCGGATGGTTGACCCCGCCGTGCAACGCAGCCGGTTGTGCCGCCGTGAGAAAGAGAGTTGCTACAGGCTGCGGGGAATAATCCCACTAAATAATACTAGTAATGTAATAATAACAATGGTATAATAATAATGTAATAATAATGTAATAATAATAATGTAATAATAATGTAATAATAATGGTCTAATAATGTAATAATAATGTAATAATAATACTGTAATAATAATAATGAACGTCCCATGACGACCACATGGATCGACCTCAAGTTCACAGTTCTTTTGTTTTCCGTGGTCACTTGGGCACCGTGCTCAGAGGGCCCAAACAGCAAGCGGCCGGCGACAAACAGCACGCCCAAGGTTGAAATAGCCGCGGGATTGCGTAACGCGTCACTTGAACCGATGTGAGGTGAAACACATTCCTGCGGAGGGAGCTGGTAGGAACGTTGGGTTGCTCGGTCAATGGCCAGGGTCAACGGCGGCGTGGTGTATTCCGCAAATATGCCCAACTGTGAGGGCGGGCACAAGCCGGCGTGAGTAGGGTAAACGTTGAGTTTTATAAGGGCACCATGGGGTGACCAGCCCTCCCCACCCAGCCCCACCCTCCCCACCCAGCCCCTCCCCACCCTCCCTCCCACCCAGCCACTCTCTCCCCACCCAGCCCCACCCTCCCCATCCAGCCCCTCCCCACCCTCCCCTCCCACCCAGCCCCTCTCTCCCCACCCAGCCCCTCCCTGCACGACGGACGGACGGACACAATAATCCCCTGTGGGCTGGTGTAACCAGGAGGTTCCTACCAGTATTATCATTGCATCTGAGAAGAGCTTCGGCAAAACGGATGGAGCGGTGTGAGTGGAAGAGGCAGAACGAGGAGGGAGGTGACCTTGCATATGAGAATAGGTTTTATCCTTTCTGGCAATGAAACAGGAGCTGTGTTAAGTTGTTAAAACACCAAACTGAAACCTTTTGCAAGGAACCATGTCTGCATTAACCACTGGTGAACATGCAAAAAAAAGCATGCTCTGCTAGTATACGCATTGTCTTTTGTTTGCATGTTCACCACAAGTATATGTGGTTATTGCAGACATGAATTCCTTGCAAAAGGTTTCAGTTTGGTGGTTGAACATCTTAGCACAATTGTTTTATTGCCAGAAAGGGTGAACCTATTCTTATTTTTCAGACCTGTAACGTGGTTGGTGAGTGGATGAGTGAGCGAGCGAGTAGATAGGTGGGTGAGTGAGTGAGTGAGCAAGTGGATAGGCCGGTGAGTGAGCGATTGGGTGGGTGGGTGAGTGAGTGAGTGGATAGGTGGGTGGGTGAGCGAGTGGGTGAGTGGGTGAGTAAGTGAGCGAGTGGGTAGGTAGATGATTGAGCGAATGGGTGGGTGGGTGAGTGAGTGAGCAAGTGGATAGGTGGGTGAGTGAGCGTGTGGATGAGTGAGTGAGTGGGTGGGTGGATGGGTGAGTGAGTGAGTGAGCGAGTGGATAGGTGGGTGAGTGAGCGAGTGGGTAGGTAGGTGAGTGAGCGAGTGGGTAGGTAGGTGAGTGAGCGAGTGGGTAGGTAAGTCAGTGAGCGAGTGGGTGGGTGAGTCAGTGAGCGAGTGGGTGGGGGAGCGAGTGAGCGAGTGCGTGGGTGGGTGAGCGAGTGAGCGAGTGGGTAGGTGGGCGAGTGAGCGAGTGGGTGGATGGGTGGGTGAGTGGGTAATGTGCCCTGCAAGTGTGACGGTTGAACACAGCATGAGATGCGGCGAGACAGTTCACGGGTACAGCTGTTAGCCAGCTGTCATATGACAAAGCCTTATTCTGATTGTGCCAGACGCATTGTGACAGGAGTATAAGTATATCCATTTGGAACTCTCCAACATCATTCCATTGCTCTTCTGCGGTCCATTTTCGCGGTTGTGCTGTTGTATGGCACTCCAGTTTGCCGGTCGTGCCGCGTGTTGTCTGGCACGATGTCGTTCTACGTGTTCGGAGCTTCTTCGGCAGCAGCCGCATACGTTCCTGACGTTCCGAACAAGTTCCCGAGCTGCGCAGCGAAACGTCGGACATTGTGCCACGGGCGGAACAACGGGCGACACGGCCCCGGCGAGCGTGTCGGTGCATCGCCCTGGTGTTTAGAGAACTGCCCGCGGAAGGAGATATCACAGAACTACTTTGGAGAGCCTTCAAGCGTTTTTTTTATAACAACGCACCAGGGGCACTGCGTTTTGCCGCAGGGTTTGTGCATTTCTCTCCCCCCCCCCCCCCCCCCCCCCGTCTTCTGCATGGACTTTCCTCCGGGGTTCTCCGGGTTTCTTCCCATAGCTGCTCAAAAAATGAATGATGAACCGCTCGCACACAATCTTGTGGGTGTTGGCCAATAGACGTCCCGACGTTGACAATGCTACAACGCAAATGGCTCGATTGGGACGACACACAGCAGCGACATCGTCCTCCCCCCTACTCTTGAGAACTTGGCAGGACCCTGCCTAAATCGAGTAATAATAATAATTAGTTTTAAATTTGATTTATAGCTTTCGTGACTGCAGGGATTCATCTTCTTGGTTCTTTCGGTAAAGTCACGTAGAATGGAAATAATTAAATAATAAAATAGAAATATTTTTTTTATTTTATTATGTTTTATTTTTATTGTTTTATTATTTTCATTCTACGTGACTTTACCGAAAGAACCAAGAAGAATACTTAGTTTATCCAGGGGAGCCACACGAAGTCTCAGGTGCCTTGTTCAGCAGAGTCCCGCTACATTAGTTTAGTAAAAAAAATGGTTAAATAGTTTTACATCCCGTTATTATTCCAAGGTGTGTTCAGCCAATATTACGAGTGGCTTAGACAGCTGGGGGGAAAGGGAGCATCCGGAGAAAACCCACGCCTTACGCGAGGGAGCAATGCTCTATCCCTTGCAGATGGAACAGATGGAGATTCGTCAACCTGCCTTCTCCGGGAACGCTAGGGCACGGCGCATCCTCGATCCTCATGGGAAAGGGAGCTGGAACAGATGGAGATTCGGCCACACTTCGCTCGACTGCCTTCTGATCACGATGTCGAACGAATAATTGCAATGAAAAGAAGGGCCCAAGTGGAACAAACTTGGCAGCAGAGAGAGAGACATGGCGATGCTCTCGCGCGCAACGGAAGGACGCGGTGACCTTGGCTCGCCAGACCCACCCCCGCCCCCCTCCCTCCCCCAGGGGCGCAAGCGGATGACCCGCCGACAGAAAGTTGGGGTTTTGAGAATGTTTTAAATCCTCTCCTCCCTTCTCCGCCGGTCAGTGAGCACACGTAGTGACAGAGCGGCCCATCTCGCAGATCGATACCCTTCCGCTTTCTCGCTATGAAAAAAACTCCAGCGCAAACCCCCCCCCCCCCACTCTCACCCCCCCCCCCCCCCCGCCGCCCAAATAAATAATTAAAGCATTACAATTTGCGGGGTTGAAAAATAATAATAAAAAATTCCTCTCTCAAAGGAGACTCGGCTACCCTTCCAAGATGTTTGCACCTTTGGAAGATTTGGCTGCCCTCCCCCCCCACCCACCCTCTGCCCCCCTCTAACCCACTCCACCCCCAAAGATGCAATGTCTGTGCTTGATGAGGTACAGCAACAAGAGGCCTGGGTTCGATTCCGACTCGGGCGCCTCTCTGTGTGGAGAGTTTGTGTGTTCGTGCCCGCTCTGATTGCTATTGTTGCTGCTGTAAACTTCCACGTCCCGATAAGCCACTTTGTTGAGCTCTGGTTTATAATAATAATAGTTCAATTTGTAACGCGCGCAAATTTGCAGACGTAGTGGCCGCAACTCAGAGGCGCGGAGCCAAGCTCAGAGTCGCTCGAAAGCATGATTGTAGAGGTGAGTTTTTAAGTGTCTCTTGAAGGAGGCGATTGAGGTGATGCTGTGAATGTGCAGAGGGATATCGTTCCAGACTGTTGGGGCTGCCACCGAGAAGCGGCGCATAGACACGATGACCATCCTGATCTTGATTTGTGGCCAGGTCGCTTCTGAAAAATAAACTAATGGCTCAGTGGGCTTTACCTGGTGAGATAAAAAAAATAGTAGTTTTACTGTATATTTTTGTTTTCGTGATTTGTTGACATTTCCTATCCTCTGCACTCCTATCGTGTTTGTTGTTGTCACGTTCTGACCCCGTCCCTACTGGACATCTGTGAAAAGAGCTTCATAGATTCCTCCAGGACAAATAAAGAACCTGAGTGGGAGCGAGCGCGCTAATCACTAAATTACCGCTGCAAAGACAAAACAGACCCCCCGTATGGCCTCTAACTCAGCGGCCCCAACCCGCCGCACCGATACCGGTCCGTGACCTGTTAGGAACCAGGCCCCACACATGGGTGGAAAAAACCCGATTTTTCCAGCGGCAGGCATCGGGTTTTTTGTTTAATACAATTAAACCCGATTTCGGGGAATTAAAACCTGCTTTAATGAATACGAAACTCTGATCCAAGGCTTAGGCTGCTTCCTCGTCGGTGCTGCTATCGTACTCGGGGGGGCGTCGGGCACGGGGTAGTCGTAGAATGCGGCGGGCAGGTTGGTCTTGATGAACACGAGCTTCTCCTCCACAATCGTGGGCGCCAGTGAGTTCCTTCGCTTGGAATGGACGAAGCCCATCGGTGAGAAGTTGGCGAAGTGCGGTTCTGCAATTAGAACCAATTAAACCGGATTTCTCAATCTCAGATGATCGGGTTTAATATAAAAGACAATTAAACCCGATTGTAAAAAACCCGCCTTGCCACCCTTGGCCCCACCGCAGCAGGAGTTGAGAGCGGTGAGTGTGCGCGTGGAACCCGCCCCCATTATTTTATTATTTACAACTTCCGTCCGCGACTCTTTCCCGCACTGCGCACTTGTCTCAGTCACAGTGTTGGTAAGCCCACGAGTTCTAACCCCTAGAAGCCAAAATTAGTAAAAAAAAACAAACGTCGCTGGAGAGCTTCTTTGAAAAGTGGGAAAGACCCAATGATGAACTCCCCCCCCTCACCCGGTCCGTGAAAAAATTGTCTTACACGAAACCGGTCCCTGGTGCCAAAAAGGTTGGTGACCGCTGCCAGTCTAACAGACTGTTGAAGCAAGCGTTGTAGCGAGCACCTATGCACACAAAAATGAATGGGTGGCCAGCACCACGCCAGACCGCCTTTGTCTCCCCAGTGCTGATGTTTACACACTGTACCCGGTACTCATTTGAGGCCGAGTCACTTAGGGACGCCCAGGACCGGTTCAGATAATCGCCACCGGTGTTAGCCGTGAACGGTGGGAATCGAACTCGGGTCGCCGGGTTCGTAGGGCAGCGTAGCGCTAACCGCTACACTACGGCTCCCGCACACGAGAACACACGAGATGCAATAATGTAATAAGCGCCTTCGTGCAGACAGAAGTGAGGTCACCGTACGCCACGTGACTGGACAAGCGCTGAAGTTACCATCTGACGCGACATCGCCACCTCTCGCGACAAACTATCCTATAGATCCGAAATCATATTAATAATCTTGACTTAAAGCTTCGTGACTGCAGAAATTCATATTCTTGAGTCACCGGAAGACCCAATAATATTATATTAATAATAAGAATAAAATTCGGAATGCCCAAAATTTTGCACACCTCCGTGCAAATTTCGGATTGTTTTTCTTTGGGACTAACCTCAAAATCAGGAACACATCACAGAGACCCCCCTCTCCCGCATAGGCTGAGTAGACTTTTGGGGCAAGTGCTGTTAGCATGCACGCACACACAAGGTGCGACAATGCAAGGTAGTGCACGTGTCTGGTCTTGGTGGGGTAGAGGAGGTGGAGGAGGTGATGGGTGAGGGGGGGGAGGGATCATGGTGTTTGGACTCGGAGGAGGAGAGCGGATGGAGAGAGGTGGGTTAATGCAGTGGGGCCTCAAGAGGCGTGATTGCCGTGCTCTGAGCATCACAGCACAGCCAAGCAGAAGATGCAGTGTGTGTGTGTCTATGTGTGTGTGAGTCTATGTGTGAGTCTATGTGTGTGTGTGTCTATGTGTGTGTGTCTGTTATGTGTGTGTGTATGTGTGTGTGTATATGTGTGTGTGTCTATGTGTGTGAGTCTATGTGTCTATGTGTGTGAGTCTATGTGTGAGTCTATGTGTGTGTGAGTCTATGTGTGTGTGAGTCTATGTCTGTGTGTGTGTGTGTGTCTGTGTGAGTCTATGTGTGTGTGAGTCTATGTGTGTGTGTGTCTATGTGTGTGTGTGTATATGTGTGTGTGAGTCTATGTGTGTGAGTCTATGTGTGAGTCTATGTGTGTGTGTGTGTCTATGTGTGTGTGAGTCTATGTGTGTGTGAGTCTATGTGTGTGTGTGTATATGTGTGTGTGAGTCTATGTGTGAGTGAGTCTATGTGTGTGTCTATGTGTGTGTGTGTCTATGTGTGTGTGAGTCTATGTGTATGTGAGTCTATGTGTGAGTGAGTCTATGTGTGTGTCTATGTGTGTGTGAGTCTATGTGTGTGTGTCTATGTGTGTGTGAGTCTGTGTGTGTGTGTGTCTGTGTGAGTCTATGTGTGTGAGTCTATGTGTGTGAGTCTATGTGTGTGTNTCTATGTGTGTGTGTCTATGTGTGTGAGTCTATGTGTGTGAGTGTGTGTGTCTATGTGTGTGTGTGNCTATGTGTGTGTGTGTCTATGTGTGTGTGTGAGTCTATGTGTGTGTGTCTATGTGTGTCTGTCTATGTGTGTCTGTCTATGTGTGTCTGTCTATGTGTGTGTCTATGTGTGTGTGTCTATGTGTGTGAGTCTATGGTGTGTGTATGTGTGTGTCTATGTGTGTGTGTGTGTCTATGTGTGTGTGTGTGTGTGNGTGTCTATTGTGTGTGTGTCTATGTGTGTGTGTGTCTATGTGTGTGTGTGTGTCTATGTGGCAGGTTAGAAACATTTAGGCTGGCCTGCCTACGATCCATCCTGGGTTTAACCAGGCTGGATTGTGTGAGGAGCTCACAAATCCTTGAAAGATCTGGGCAAAGTCCCATCGGTGAGCTCCTCCGGCAGGCAAGGCTGCGTTGGCTGGGTCATGTAGCCCGCATGCCCAGCCACCGCATGCCTAAACAGCTTTTGTTCGGCCGGATCGAGGGGGTTGTTTACTAAGGAACGGCCGTCTCGTATTCGCCACGCGGATAACCGCGGCTCGTGAAATTTAGAGATTTTTTTTGACGGTAGAAGCGGCGGAAACGTCACCTGCCGATGCGTTTCACCTTTTATCGGCCGTATTTAACCTCGGGTTTAAGAGGTACAAAAGGTCCCCACGCCAAAAGTCACGTGGGAAACCAGACCTGGCTCTGTTGGAACGCGTTCGCAGGAGGCGTGTCGGAAGATGCGCCGTAGATCAAAGTTTCTGCGTCGTAAAAATCGATCCATGGCGGCGTTGTATAAATCGTCGTGAGTGGGCATCGTCCGTTCCGATTTCCCCAAAAAATGGACGTTCGACAGATGATACCAAATTGCCCGAAACGTTTACGTCTGCAGCTCATCCCGGCTACCTGCACACCGAGCACCTACCTACAAATGTACCTCCAAACATTCACCTCCTCCTCCTCCACCACCACCCACCCTCCCTCCTCTCTGCCATGCTTCATCGCCTCACCTCGCTGTGGGGATAGCGGCTAAAGTGCCTCTAAAACACGACGCCCGGAGTGAACCGGCGGGTGTGCGCCCGGTTGAGAGGGCGTGCTTTGCGCGTGTCTGTGAGTGAGCCCCGCAGTGAGACAGCCAGAGTTGCCATTCTCCATCCGTGCCTCCTGCAAAGACAGAGAGATGGAGGGGGGAGAGAGAGATGGAGGGTGAGGGAGATGGAGAGATGTGTAAAGATATCCATAGACTCGTATAAAGATGCTAAATTCCTCTTGATATGCAAATTCTTTGTCAAGGCGCTCTTCTTCCTCCTCCAACCCAGCTTAAATATACGCACCAAGCTTGGTGGTGTTTCATTCTTCACCTGAGGATGGCTGCTTGCGTTGTAGCCGAAACGTCGTGAGAATTATTTTATTATGTTTTATTTTTATTATTTTATTATTTCCCTTCTACGTGACTTTACCGAAAGAACCAAGAAGATGAATCCCTGCAGTCACGAAAGCTTTAAATCGAAATTGAATTATTTTATTATGTTTTATTTTATTATTTTATTATTTCCCTTCTACGTGACTTTACCGAAAGAACCAAGAAGATGAATCCCTGCAGTCACGAAAGCTTTAAATCGAAATATAAGACACACACACTCACATAGACCGAGTTGATAGCGCAGTGCGCTAACTGCTACACTACCACTCCCCACACACCTCCATCACCCACCCTCCCTGGCGTCTACACATTCAGGCAGACAGCGTTCTAAACGAATGCCAATCCCTGCTTGCGTTCTACCTGCCCCATTGTAAAGGCAAAATGTGACCTGTCACAGATGTTTCGACACGTATTCCTGAAAATAGATGGTGAGGATTAATATGATGGTTATGTTATAAAAAAAAGAGAGAGATGGAGAGAGAGATGGAGTGAGGGAGAGAGATAAAAAGGGTTGTGGAGGTGGAGGTGGGTGAATGGGTGAGGAGGATGACTGTGGCTTTTGGGGGGACTGTGGGGGTGGAGGTATTTGCTGGGAAGGGGAAGTCATTTGGGAGGGGAAGGGGGACGATGGTGGAGGTGGAGGGGGGCGGTGGAAGGCGAGGGGGAGGGGGTGCCAACGTTTAAAACAAAGAGACAGGCCTGGGGTGTGGGGGGGGTTAGAGAGAAAGCAAGAAAAATCAATCGGGGAAAATGGTTTGTGAAGTCACTCACTTTGGGGACAGGAATTGCGCGTGTGAGATGGAGAGTGTGTGCGTGAGATGGAGAGTGTGCGTGAGATGGAGAGTGTGTGCGTGTGAGATGGAGATTGTGCGTGTGTGTATAATCATCGTCACTGGGGAGACAAAGGCGGTCGGGCGTGGTGCTGCCCGCCCGCCTTCTCGTGTGTGCCGCGCCGGCCTTCGTAAGTGCTCGCTAACAGCACTTGCCCCAACAGTCTGTTAAGGCTTCACAGGGGATCTATGTCTTTGTTTCGTGCGAGAGTGTGTAGTGTAGCGATTGGCGCACTGCGCTACGAATCTGGTGACCCGGGTTCAATTCCCGCTCGCTGCCAACGCAAGTGACGATTATCTGAACCAGTCGTGGGCCTCCCCTAGGTCTGTTCAGCCACAAATGAGTACCTGCTGCTGCGGAGGTGACATCTGAGAGCGCGCGATGCGGTGACCGTCTTTGTTCGACGGTTAGCCAAAAGCCGCTGCGAGGATGACCGGAGTTTGCGCGATGATTTGTGTTCCTTCACGTGATCGCCATGGGTGCTGTGGTTCATGTGTGTGGCAAGCACTTTGTGTGTGTCGAGGGCGACCTCACAGCGTATTCGTTCAGCGATCGGAAGCCAATGCAGCTCGACGAGTACTGGACGGACACGGTCAGATCTTGCAATACCCGTCCCGGGACACGTGCTAAAGAATGTTGTGTACGCTGCTGCAGCTTGGTAATGTTTTTTGGCAGACGTCCCGTAGAGTAGTGAGTTGCGAAATTCGAGCTCTTGTCCATGCTACTCGACACGCCACTGTGTCGGCCGCGTCACGACTCAATCGTGGCGGAGTTGCGTCATAGAGCCCCGATATGAAGAACCGCAGGGCCTGATTACATTTTTCACCTGGCGTACGAACGGCATTTCCTGGTCGCGTGTGGTGCCGAGGCTCTTCAGATGCGAGCAGAAAGCTGAATCCTGGAGTCTGCGACGGCCACACCCGATCCTCCAACAGTTCGCTTCGCCTGAGACCAAGTGGCAACCGACAGACCGAGGCTCTCCGTGTCGTAACTGTGACTTTGTTGCGGTGTACAATTGTGTACCACCAGCATGTTGATGGGAAAGAAAAAAAACCCAGTACTTTAGAGACAAAGGCGGTCGGGCGTGGTTCTGGCCACGCACCCACTCGTGTGCCGTGCCGGCCTTCGTAGGTGCTCGCTAACAGCACTTGCCCCAACGGTTTGTCAAGGCTATACGGGGGATCTTTGTCTTTGCGTGAGAGCGTATCGTGTAGCGGTGGTTAGCGCACTCTCCTGCGAACCTGGAAACCGGGGTTCGTTTCCCGCTCACGGCCAACACCAGTGACAAATATCTGAACCGGTCCTGTGCCACCCCTATATTGACTCAGCCTTAAATGAGTACCTGGTGCAGCGTGTTAGCATCGCCACTCGGGAGACAAAGGCGGCCGGGCGAGGTGTTGACCACGCGCCCGCTCGTGTGCCGTGCATGGATTTCGCTAACAGCACTTGCCCAATAGTATGTTAAAGGCTATATGGGGGATCTTTGTCTTTGTGTGTGCATCTCTGGAATCTAGTTGCCCTGGGAAGAAGGGTCAGTACCAAAGAAGTTGCTATTATATCGATATAGATATATATATATTTTTAAGGTGCGTTATTGATGAATGTGTTACGTTTTTTCAATTATTATTTGTGCTTGTTGACCATTTCCAAAGGTTGCTATGTAAGTCTGTGGTAGTCCATGGGTCTCTATGTAAGTCTGTGATTGTCCATGGGTCTCTGTAAGTGTGCTTTAGTCTGTGGGTCTCTAGAGGGCTGTCGATAGTCAAAACTCGCTCGAGTTGGAGGCCACCTTTCGCCTGTAACGGCTTGAGCGAGCAATTGCAGGGTCTGCACCTCTACCCTCTGTAAGTTGCCACCGCTCGCCAAACATTATCGCGGGATGCGTCGAGCAACATTTAGACTCCGCCGCCACTTTCCGCTCGGATTTTTACCCTCGGGCTAAATAAGTACGGCAGGACGCGGGCACTATCTTTTTATCTTGTCTTCCAGAGAAATAAATATGGCCGGTATAACACGTCCCGTAGGCATATTTTATATATTTAATGGCAAGTATATTCACTTGATATGAATGTCGCACTCGAGCAAATGTTGAGAGGCGAAAAGCAGATTGTTTGACGTCTTGTTTGGGAGGCGAAGCAACGTTTATCGGTGACTCTCCAAAAAAAAGTAACCGGCTAAATTTCGATTTAAAGCTTTCGTGACTGCAGGGATTCATCTTCTTGGTTCTTTCAGTAAAGTCACGTGCTTGCGTTGTGGCCGAAACGTCGTGAGAATTGTTTTATTATGTTTTATTTTTATTATTTTATTACTTCCCTTCTACGTGACTTTACCGAAAGAACCAAGAAAAAGTAACCGGCTCTCGCAGAGGGCACGGGCGTCAGCGCGTTCGATTCCCGCTCTCGGCCCCCAACAGCGGTGACGATTATCTGGTGCGGTCCTGGGCCTCCCCTAGGTCGACTCAGCCTCAAACATCGCTGGCACAGGCAGCCGCCTTTGTGTGCCGTGCCGGCCTACGTAGGTGCTCGCTCACGACGTTTGCCACAACGGTCTGTTAAGGCTACAGGGGGGATCTTTGTATTTGTCTGGTGCTGATGTTGAGGTGGTGATGTTGGTGACAATGATGATGGTGGTGATGTTGTCACTCGTGGTGAAGGCTGTGGTGATAATATAGCGGTGGCCTTGCAGGTGCAACTATTGAATGATGGTGGTGGTGGTGGCGATGATTAAGATGATGTCTGGTGGTTGCGGCCGATGATGTTATTTGTGGGATTGATGATTATAATTGTGGAGGTGATGATCACAATGGTGATGGTGTTGTTGGTTGTGGCTATGATTATGATGATGATTATGACGATTATAATGATGAAATATCACAAAGGGCCAGCGGTTATCTAAATCTATCCTAATAATATAAACCTAGCACCACATGCAAGAAACCTGATATTTTTAATCAGAGAGTACATCTGTACTATAATTAATTGAATTAATATAATGCTAACATCTCGCAATACAGGGGTACAGATGAAATGGGTCTCTGCAGTTAATTAAATAAAATCTGCATATTTCACTACCCAGAATACATTTCAAATGTATTTATATATTTAATAAATGAATAAAATTCCCCATCAAACTGCGTTTTTTTAACACGCATATTCTTGACACAATCACTGATGCATCCATGTATTACCATGCGTTAATTACTTGGATATTATAAACTGTTAATTTATCGTGGCCAAAAAAAAAAGCCTGTTGAAATTGATTATTATATATATTTAATGAAAGAAGATGTCTTAATTTCCACACACCCCCCTCCCCCCTCCAAAAAAAAATCTGAATATCCATTTAATTTTAAACAAGCCAGATTTCTTAAAACACACACACACACTCCGCTTGTCTGATTTTTTTCATGTAAAATTATATATATTTATATATTTTAATCAAACCGCGTCTACGGGGCATTACAATTTTAATGTACTCACTTTTTTCTACCGTTAATTACCATCATTTCTAATTACCACAGCGTGCAGCTCCGCTCAGCTCCACTCTCGGCTCTCTCTCCGCTCTCTAAAGGAGGCTTCCACTCTCTGCCAAAATGTGTTCTTCCATCGTTAATGCTCGGAAACATCTCACATCTCATATCTTCACATCATCTCACATCTTCACTCCAGCAGCAGCAGCAGCGGCACACATGCACCACTGTGGCTAGGAGATGTTAACTCCCTCGCCTGGTATGTAGGAGGTCGTGGGTTCTATCTCGACCCTGTTATATATTTGGAGCTTGCATGTCTCTCTCTCCCCGGTGGTCACGTAGATTTTTCTCCGGGTCCTCCGGTTTCCCCCTCCAGATTTAGAAACATGCTTCGAGACAATTTGGCTGCCGTAACTTTCCACGTGATAAGCCACTTCGTTGAGCTATCGTTGGTAGCTGGTTCGCTTCAGAAAAATAGCTATGAAGCTCGGTGAGCCATACTTGGTAATTAAAAAAAATGTTTAGTTTTTAGTTTAGTATATCCACATTCCTTCAAGTGAGTTGAGAGTTTACGTAAATGTAGACCTTCCTGTGTCTTTGTGTTCCGACTCCGGAAAACTCTTTATTTTCCGTTCAAACATTTGTTGTTTTTAACATGTGTCGTGTAAACAGCTAGGTAAGCTTATTTATGATAATTGTTTTTTTACCCTTTTATCTGGCAACACAACTGACACTTTTTTTTTTTTTGCATTGACCACAATACCTGCAGCCGGCCGGGTACGGGTAGCCGTTTGCGACCCTGGTGCGGCCGGGTACCGGTAGCCGGGTAGACCGTGAGTCACCGTTTGTCACTCATTTCCCAACGTCTTGTCTCTTCTCACAATTCAAGTTCCTAGAATCAACCCACCGCGCCTGCAACATGGCTTCATCCCAGAGGTCGCAATCGGGTACCCGTACCCGTACCCTGCCCGTACCCGGCCGGGTACGGTAGGGTACGGGTACGGCCGGGTACGGGTACGGGTACCCGTTTGCGACCCTGGTGCGGCCGAGTACGGGTACGGGTAAGGAATCAAAACCCGTTTGCGACCTCTGGCTACCGTTGATGTTGTGCGCTGTTAGAGGCTATACTGGGGATCTTTGTCTTTGTCCTGTGCTTGCTCACAGCACTTGCCCCAACGGACGCTGTAGGCGAGAGGGGATCTTTATCTTTCTTGGTGGTGTATGCTTGCTAATAGCACTTGCCCCAACATACTGTGTAGTCTATGTGGGGGAACTTTTGTCTTTGCTGCGGTGGTTAGGAATGTGTGCAGTGTGTGTACATATGTGTGTACGTCATAAGTTGAGACATTGGCGGCTCGACCTTACATACATACACACACATGCGACCTCTGACGGTAGCACGCGCACTTAACAACAACGCAACACAGCCAGTCCCTTCGACCGCCTCGGCTCACCACAGTAGGCCGGGGCGAGTGCGCTGGCCAGGGAAACACAGATAAATCCCGACTCCGACTCTGCCGCTGTCAGCTGATTAGGGCCGATGTGCAGCGTGTTATGTCAGAATAAGATGTATCAATGGGTTTTTTTTTGCTACGAGGATTCCATCAGTAATAAGTGGCCCGTGTTGGCCCTGCCCCGGCATATTTGAAGGAGGTGATTTTTTTCTTCTTCTTCTGTTCAACTCCCCGGGGGCTCACTAAGTCATTCAAGCCCCGCGCGTTTCCTCCTCTTCTCTGAGAGATCTTGACACCCGGTGCCTTGCCCTCTGTCCGTTTAAATTCCCCTTTTCCTCGCTTGCGATAAATCACTCCTACATATGCTCCTGTCCCGGTTTTTTTTTTTTCAGGGGGGTGGAGTGGTGCTGCTTGGTTTTTTTTCTCCCTCTTTGGTTTATTTTACGGGAGGGGAAAAAAGTTGAGACCCAGTGGTAATTGTAGCAGCTTAACGAAAAAAAATGTATATATGTGTGACCCCCCTCCCTTACCTAGCCCCCCCCCAACCTCCTCCTCCTCCTCCCACCCTCCCCGCCCGCCCTCCCAACCCGCCCGTCACCCCCACCTCCCCCACACCCCCACACGCCCCCACCACAGAAAGTTGACATAGCAGAACTACTTCTGAGGTCGCCTCAAATCGGCCCTCTTAATCCACAATAGCTACGCACGCTGCATACGTCCTGGGATTATTCCAAATTCGGCGGCGGAAGCAGATACTACAGAACTACCCTTGAGATCGCCTTCAAGTGACCTCTCATCTGCAGAGATGTTGCAGACAATACGTCTTTGTCATATATCTACCAAGTGTTTGTTCACACAAGCCAGTGTCCTCACGGCTTTCTGGGAGTGAATGTTCAGCAGCATTGACCCAATCCAAGCAAGCAAACTCCGGACGCACACCGTCTCATCGGCAGTCAGCCTCTCGCTCATCTACCCGAAACAGCTTCTGTTTGGCCAGCTAGAGGGGGCTCAAAGGGCACGGCACAGGCTCGAGAAGACATAGAGCTGATGAGGTACAGAAGGATGTGAAGCTGAGTGGACTGGTGTCAAGATCGGCCTCTGTGCAGGAGGAGGGTCGTGAAGGACGCTGCTACTGGGCGGTTGGAGGGAGTCGCACTCCAGAAACAACGGAGGGCTGAGGAGCGACGCTCACAACAATGAGCCGGGTGGCTAAAACACAGCGAGGTAACACAGTGGAGCACAGTTGGTGCATTTTCCAATCATTTCAGTCGGTCACCTGGTTCTGTCCCATGACTTAAAGTACACCTAAGACTTGCATAACCATAGAGCTGAACAGAGACCCATAGACTCATTGACCCAATCCAAGTAAGCAAACTCCGGACGCACGCTGTCTCATCGGCAGTCGGCCTCTCGCTCGAGCCGACGAACTGCCAATGTTACGGGCCCAAGTCCTGCGCAGTAATACGCGAGGCGAAAAACAATCGTTTGCTTCGTCATACTGTTGCTGATCTCCGCCGCGGCGAAGCTAACTACCACGCTGTGTCTTGTCTACACAGGAGGCGGCAGCGAGGTCTCACCCACCGTGCTCCGTAGAGCAATGCTGGGATTTGGGCAACTTAATTGGTGACCCATAATGAACGTGATGGGTTATGTTTCGATTTAAAGCTTTCGTGACTGCAGGGATTCATCTTCTTGGTTCTTTCGGTAAAGTCACGTAGAAGGGAAATAATAAAATAATAGCTGTCTCCCCGACAGACCTGGTCTTCACCTGAGGACGGCTGCTTGCGTTGTGGCCGAAACGTCGTGAGAATTATTTTATAATGGTTTATTTTTATTATTTTATTATTTCCCTTCTACGTGACTTTACCGAAAGAACCAAGAAGGTGATGGGTTATGTTTCGTGTGTGTGTCCGGTCATTGGTGACCAGACTGAGGCCAACAACTCACTACCCGTGAGAGCCCGGTTTTAATCAAAGCTCAGTATATTTTGGTATATGGTTCTCTGTGAGTCTACAGGTCTCTGTGAGTCTATGGGTTTCTATGCAGCTTTATGGTTATGCAAGTCATAGGTGTACTTTAAAGTCATGGGACAGAACCAGGTGTTATGGGTTGACTGACTGAAATGATTGGAAAGATGCACCAACTGTGCTCCCCACTGTGTTACCTCGCTGTGTTTTAGCCACCCGGCTCATTGTTGTGAGCGTCGCTCCTCAGCCCTCCGTTGTTTCTGGAGTGCGACTCCCTCCAACCGCCCAGTAGCAGCGTCCTTCACGACCCTCCTCCTGCACAGAGGCCGATCTTGACACCGGTCTTCGGCAAGTCCACTCAGCTCCACATCCTTCTGTACCTCATCAGCTCTATGTCTTCTCGAGCCTGTGCCGTGCCCTTTGAGCCCCCTCTATCTGGCCAAACAGACGCTGCTTGTGGTGGACATTTGGGCTGCACAATAACCCAGTCTGCAAATGTATCTTCAGTGAAATTAAAATTAATAAAAAATAAAACCAATAAAATAACGACGTTTCGGAGGCAACACAAGCTTCCGTCTTCAGGTGAAACTGTCACAGCTTGTGTTGCCTCCGAAACGTCGTGATTCTATTGTTTTTATTTTGTATTAATTTATATTTTTTACCTACGTGACTTTACCGAAAGAACAAAGAGTATGAATCCTTGCAGTTACGAAAGCTTCAAATCTAGAATTATCTTCAGCGAGTTCACATACCGCAATGGCGAGCAATAATTATAATAATTGATATTAGCATTAATTATAATAATTTATATTAGCATCATCACACCCAACGTGTGTTGACCAGCGTGGTCAAACAGCTCGAATGACCGAGACAGACTATGAAGGCTTGCAGCCAGCAGTAGATTGATAAACGTTCTAAAAAAAATGTCAATCATTATCAAGATTACAATGCTTGATATTTACTACTGTAATGAGCCAAGAAATGTCTGTGTGTCCCGCGCGTGACGTCACTCCACAAGGAGCACCCCCCCCCTCATTAATAATCATGAGTAGGTGACGTCACACCACATCGAACAGCCCCTCTCATTAATAACCATTAACAGGTGACGTCCTCCAAATGGACACCCCCCGCCATTAATAATTATTAGCTGGTGACGTCACTCCAATTAGCGGGTGACGTCACTCCACATGGGGGGGGCGAGGCGCCTCCTCCCCCTCCTCAGCGTCAGCTCACAACCCTCACTGCAAAGGCAGAATCTTCACGTCACGTGATCTCCGTAACGCTGTTGACACATCAAAGTAAAAAGGGCGTCGTGATGAACAAGGGATTATAACCTTTAAATGAAACAAGTCTGAGTCACCGCGCTCTTACAAATTGCACACGAATTGATGCAATGAATATATCACGTGGTCTGAATTTCGATTTAAAGCTTTCGTGACTGCAGGGATTCATCTTCTTGGTTCTTTCGGTAGAGTCACGTAGAAGGGAGATAATAAAATAATAAAAATAAAACATAATAATGGTATTATTTTATTATGTTTTATTTTATTATTTTAAAACATAATAATTGTATTATTTTATTATGTTTTATTTTTATTATTTTATTTATTGTATTATTTTATTATGTTTTATTTTATTATTTTAAAACATAATAATTGTATTATTTTATTATGTTTTATTTTTATTATTTTATTATCTCCCTTCTACGTGACTTTACCGAAAGAACCAACAAGATCACGTGGCATTCTGCTTTTCGGTTGCAAGTTTCACATTTACTGCAATACACCCGTTCTTGGACGGGCTAAAGGCGAGTCATTATTTTTTACACAGATACATATATGCGCGTGTGTGCTTTCAGATATACACATACACCCCCGTGGATTTATATGAGCACTCACGCACACTCATAGCTGTCAACCCATATGGCTCACCCCGTATTCTTGTACAGGGAAATTGAGTTTTCACGTCCAGACGCCGTACAGCCATTTCAATACGGACAAACATTTTTTTGTGTCTATTTGTTTGTGTTTCTTCCTTGTGATGGGACTTTGCAGGATGAACGTTGCATTTATAAGGAGCACGGGTGACCAATAAGGTCTGAATTTGTCTGTAATAAGGTAAGGGGCACTGATAAGGGGTTGACAGGTGTGCACACATATCATGATAGGTTGGCTGAAACGTCTAGTTCTGCCTTTCGCTTCGGTGACAGTTGAAGAGAGAAAAAAAACTGATACCACGTTTAATTAACCTGTTACGTTACGTATGGGAACACTGGAGTGGAAAATTGATATTCACAAACACATACACACACGCACACTGACACATATATGATTTACATATAATGTATTAGCTCACGTAAAAAGCCAAATATCCCCCGTATAGCCTTAACAGGCTGTTGGGGAAAGTGCTGTTAGCGAGCACATGTGAAGGCCGGCACGGTACAGGAGGTGGTGGGTGGCCAACACCACGCCTGGCAGCCTTTGTTTCCCCATTTGAGACTGAGTCGACCTAGGGGAGGTCTCAGGACCGGTTCAGATAATCGTCACTTGTATTGGCCGTGAGCGGGGATCGAACTCGGGCGGCTGGGGTTGGCAGTGCGCTAACCGCTGCACCACCGCTCTCTTCGTCATACACAAACGTCCACACGCGCGCGCGCGCACGCACAGGCGCACACACGCAGTGTACTCAAGCGCCAAGTTAATTCATCTCGCGCAATTGCCACGCCAGGCACAGAGGCTGTAACTTATGGATGGGATGGAGAGAGAGCGGGGGGCGAGCGAGAGAGGGAGGGAGGGAGAGAGGCAGGGGAAAGAGGCGACTAGGGGAAGTGGGGGGGGGGCTTTAGGGGCGGAGAGGGGGAGCAGAGGAGGGGTGGGGAGGTAAGACAAGGGAGTCAGAGAGTAGCGAGAGGGAGGGTGGGAGGGAGGGAGGGAGGAGAGGGCGAGGGAGGCAATCCATACAGAAGAGGTAATTAATGATTTTCCTCTCAAATTAAGGTCCATAACGGAGCAGGCACCAAAAAGACACCAAATCAGAATTTGATTAATGATGCCATGAACCGTCGAGTAGGCAGTAGGGAATGGAGGCGGTGAGAGCGGACGGACGGAGGGAGGGGAGGCTGCGTGCGATGGTGTGGGGTTAGAGTTAGGGGTGGAATTAGATGTGAGAGGTGGGCTTGAGAGTGGGTGAGTGAGCGAGCGAGCGAGAGGGAGCAGGAGTGAATGGGGGGAGTTAGTGAGTAAGACAACTGAGCCAGGGCCTAAGATTATGAGCGAGCGAGAGAGTAAGTATGATGGTGAGTGAGTAAGCGAGAGAGTGAGTATGATGGTGAGTGAGTGAGCGAGAGAGTGAGTATGATGATGAGTGAGCGAGAGAGTGAGTATGATGATGAGTGAGTAAGCGAGAGAGTGAGTATGGTGGTGAGCGAGCGAGCGAGAGAGTGAGTATGATGGTGAGTGAGTGAGCGAGAGAGTGAGTATGATGGTGAGCGAGCGAGCGAGAGAGTGAGTATGATGGTGAGTGAGTGAGCGAGAGAGTGAGTATGATGGTGAGTGAGTGAGCGAGAGAGTGAGTATGATGGTGATCGAGTGAGCGAGAGAGTGAGTATGATGGTGAGCGAGTGAGCGAGAGAGTGAGTATGATGGTGAGTGAGTGAGAGAGTGAGTATGATAGTGAGCGAGCGAGAGAGTGGGTATGATAGTGAGCGAGTGAGCGAGAGAGTGAGTATGATAGTGAGCGAGTGAGCGAGAGAGTGAGTATGATGGTGAGTGAGTGAGCGAGAGAGTGAGTATGATAGTGAGTGAGTAAGCGAGAGAGTGAGTATGATGGTGAGTGAGTGAGCGAGAGAGTGACTATGATAGTGAGTGAGTAAGCGAGAGAGTGAGTATGATGGTGAGTGAGTGAGCGAGAGAGTGAGTATGATGGTGAGCGAGTGAGCGAGAGAGTGAGTATGATAGTGAGTGAGTAAGAGAGTGAGTATGATAGTGAGTGAGTAAGAGAGTGAGTATGATGGTGAGTGAGTGAGCGAGAGAGTGAGTATGATGGTGAGTGAGTGAGCGAGAGAGTGAGTATGATGGTGAGCGAGTGAGCGAGAGAGTGAGTATGATGGTGAGTGAGTGAGCGAGAGAGTGAGTATGATGGTGAGTGAGTGAGCGAGAGAGTGAATATGGTGGTGAGTGAGTGAGCGAGAGAGTGAGTATGATGGTGAGCGAGTGAGCGAGAGAGTGAGTATGATGGTGAGCGAGTGAGCGAGAGAGTGAGTATGATGGTGAGCGAGCGAGTGAGAGAGTGAGTATGATGGTGAGCGAGCGAGTGAGTATGATGGTGAGCGAGTGAGCGAGAGAGTGAGTATGATGGTGAGTGAGTGAGCGAGCAAGTGAGTATGATGGTGAGCGAGCGAGTGAGTATGATGGTGAGTGAGTGAGCGAGAGAGTGAGTATGATGGTGAGCGAGCGAGTGAGTATGATGGTGAGTGAGTAAGCGAGAGAGTGAGTATGGTGGTGAGCGAGCGAGCGAGAGAGTGAGTATGATGGTGAGTGAGTGAGCGAGAGAGTGAGTATGATGGTGAGTGAGTGAGCGAGAGAGTGAGTATGATGGTGAGCGAGTGAGTGAGAGAGTGAGTATGATGGTGAGTGAGTGAGCGAGAGAGTGAGTATGATGGTGAGTGAGTGAGTAAGAGAGTGAGTATGATGGTGAGTGAGTGAGCGAGAGAGTGAGTATGGTGATGAGTGAGCGAGCGAGAGAGTGAGTATGATGGTGAGTGAGTGAGTGAGAGAGTGAGTATGATGGTGAGCGAGTGAGCGAGAGAGTGAGTATGATGGTGAGCGAGTGAGTAAGAGAGTGAGTATGATGGTGAGTGAGTGAGTAAGAGAGTGAGTATGATGGTGAGTGAGTGAGCGAGAGAGTGAGTATGATGGTGAGCGAGTGAGCGAGAGAGTGAGTATGGTGGTGAGCGAGCGAGCGAGAGAGTGAGTATGGTGGTGAGTGAGTGAGCGAGAGAGTGAGTATGATGGTGAGCGAGTGAGCGAGAGAGTGAGTATGATGGTGAGTGAGTGAGTGAGAGAGTGAGCATGATGGTGAGTGAGTGAGTAAGAGAGTGAGTATGATGGTGAGCGAGCGAGCGAGAGAGTGAGTATGATGGTGAGCGAGTGAGCGAGAGAGTGAGTATGGTGGTGAGTGAGTAAGCGAGAGAGTGAGTATGATGGCGAGCGAGCGAGAGAGTGAGTATGATGATGAGTGAGTAATCGAGAGAGTGAGTATGATGGTGAGTGAGTGAGCGAGAGAGTGAGTATGATGGTGAGCGAGTGAGTGAGAGAGTGAGTATGATGGTGAGTGAGTGAGAGAGAGAGTGAGTATGATGGTGAGCGAGTGAGTGAGAGAGTGAGTATGATGGTGAGTGAGTGAGCGAGAGAGTGAGTATGATGGTGAGCGAGTGAGCGAGAGAGTGAGTATGATGGTGATCGAGTGAGCGAGAGAGTGAGTATGATGGTGAGTGAGCGAGAGAGTGAGTATGATGGTGAGTGAGTGAGTAAGAGAGTGAGTATGATGGTGAGTGAGTGAGCGAGAGAGTGAGTATGATGGTGAGTGAGTGAGCGAGAGAGTGAATATGGTGGTGAGTGAGTGAGCGAGAGAGTGAGTATGATGGTGAGTGAGCGAGAGAGTGAGTATGATGGTGAGTGAGTGAGTGAGAGAGTGAGTATGATGGTGAGTGAGTGAGAGAGTGAGTATGATGGTGAGCGAGTGAGCGAGAGAGTGAGTATGATGGTGAGTGAGTGAGCGAGAGAGTGAGTATGATGGTGAGTGAGCGAGCGAGAGAGTGAGTATGATGGTGATCGAGTGAGCGAGAGAGTGAGTATGATGGTGATCGAGTGAGCTAGAGAGTGAGTATGGTGGTGAGTGAGTGAGTGAGAGAGTGAGTATGGTGGCGAGCGAGCGAGCAAGAGAGTGAGTATGATGGTGAGTGAGCGAGCGAGAGAGTGAGTATGATGATGAGCGAGCGAGCGAGAGAGTGATCAAGCGATCTTNGTAAGAGCGAGTGAGTATTATAGTGATTTAGCGATAAAGTGAGTGAGTGATAGAGTGAGCTGTCTGTAGCTATCTTGGACATCTTTTGCACTGCACGTGCCAACCACGCCAGACTGAGGTGCGGAGGAATGACAACAAACTAAACAAAAAGCAACAAAAATGCAATCTAGATGATGATTTAAAATGCATAGCTCCAGTTGCTTCCTGATATCGGAAGGAAGAGCGTTCCAGACAGCCACAGAAGAGCGAGTTAGCGATGGAGTGAGTTAGTGACAGAGCGAGTTAGTGACAGAGTGAGTTAGCGATGGAGTGAGTTAGTGATAGGTGAGTTAGTGAACGAGTGAGTTAGTGACAGAGTGAGTTAGTGAACGAGTGAGTTAGTGACAGAGCGAGTTAGCGATGGAGTGAGTTAGTGACAGAGTGAGTTAGTGATAGGTGAGTTAGTGAGCGAGTGAGTTAGTGACAGAGTGAGTTAGTGAGCGAGTGAGTTAGTGACAGTGAGTTAGTGACAGAGTGAGTTAGCGATGGAGTGAGTTAGTGACAGAGTGAGTTAGTGAGCGAGTGAGTTAGTGACAGAGTGAGTTAGCGATGGAGTGAGTTAGTGACAGTGTGAGTTAGTGACAGAGTGAGTTTGTGACAGAGCGAGTTTGTGACAGAGTGAGTTAGTGACAGAGTGAGTTAGTGACAGAGTGAGTTAGTGACAGTGAGTTAGTGACAGAGTGAGTTAGTGACAGAGTGAGTTAGCGATGGAGTGAGTTAGTGACAGTGAGTTAGTGACAGTGAGTTAGTGACAGAGTGAGTTAGTGACAGAGTGAGTTAGTGACAGAGTGAGTTAGTGACAGAGTGAGTTAGTGACAGAGTGAGTTAGTGACAGAGTGAGTTAGTGACAGAGTGAGTTAGTGACAGAGTGAGTTAGTGACAGAGTGAGTTTGTGACAGAGCGAGTTAGCGATGGAGTGAGTTAGTGAACGAGTGAGTTAGTGACAGAGTGAGTTAGTGAGCGAGTGAGTTAGTGACAGAGTGAGTTAGTGACAGAGTGAGTTAGTGACAGAGTGAGTTAGTGACAGAGTGAGTTAGTGACAGAGTGAGTTAGTGAGCGAGTGAGTTAGTGACAGTGAGTTAGTGACAGAGTGAGTTAGTGACAGAGTGAGTTAGTGACAGAGTGAGTTAGTGACAGTGAGTTAGTGACAGAGTGAGTTAGTGACAGAGTGAGTTAGTGACAGAGTGAGTTAGTGAGCGAGTGAGTTAGTGACATAGTGAGTTAGTGACAGTGAGTTAGTGAGCGAGTGAGTTAGTGATAGGCGAGTTAGTGACAGAGTGAGTTAGTGACAGAGTGAGTTAGTGACAGTGAGTTAGTGACAGAGTGAGTTAGTGACAGAGTGAGTTAGTGACAGTGAGTTAGTGACAGAGTGAGTTAGTGACAGAGTGAGTTAGTGACAGAGTGAGTTAGTGAGCGAGTGAGTTAGTGACAGAGTGAGTTAGTGACAGTGAGTTAGTGAGCGAGTGAGTTAGTGAAAGGCGAGTTAGTGACAGAGTGAGTTAGTGAGCGAGTGAGTTAGTGACAGAGTGAGTTAGTGACAGTGAGTTAGTGACAGAGTGAGTTAGTGATAGGCGAGTTAGTGAACGAGTGAGTTAGTGACGGAGTGATTAGTGACAGTGAGTTAGTGAGCGAGTGAGTTAGTGAGCGAGTGAGTTAGTGACGGAGTGAGTTAGTGACAGAGTGAGTTAGTGAGCGAGTGAGTTAGTGAACGAGTGAGTTAGTGACAGAGTGAGATAGTGAGCGAGTGAGTTAGTGACAGTGAGTTAGTGACAGAGTGAGTTAGCGATGGAGTGAGTTAGTGACAGAGTGAGTTAGTGAACGAGTGAGATAGTGACAGAGTGAGTTAGTGAACGAGTGAGTTAGTGAAAGAGTGAGTTAGTGAGCGAGTGAGTTAGTGACGGAGTGAGTTAGTGACAGTGAGTTAGTGAGCGAGTGAGTTAGTGAGCGAGTGAGTTAGTGATGGAGTGAGTTAGTGACAGAGTGAGTTAGTGAGCGAGTGAGTTAGTGACGGAGTGAGTTAGTGACAGAGCGAGTTAGCGATGGAGTGAGTTAGTGACAGAGTGAGTTAGTGACGGAGTGAGTTAGTGAGCGAGTGAGTTAGTGACGGAGTGAGTTAGTGACAGAGTGAGTTAGTGAGCGAGTGAGTTAGTGATGGAGTGAGTTAGTGACAGAGCGAGTTAGCGATGGAGTGAGTTAGTGACAGAGCGAGTTAGTGATGGAATGAGTTAGTGAGCGAGTGAGTTAGTGACGGAATGAGTTAGTGAGCGAGTGAGTTAGTGACAGAGTGAGTTAGTGACAGAGTGAGTTAGTGAGCGAGTGAGTTAGTGACGGAGTGAGTTAGTGACAGAGCGAGTTAGCGATGGAGTGAGTTAGTGACAGAGTGAGTTAGTGACGGAATGAGTTAGTGAGCGAGTGAGTTAGTGATGGAGTGAGATAGTGGCGGAGTGAGTTAGTGAATGAGTGAGTTAGTGACAGAGTGAGTTAGTGAGCGAGTGAGTTAGCGACAAAGTGAGTTAGCGACAGAGTGAGTTAGTGACAGAGTGAGTTAGTGAAGTGTGAATTAGTGATGGAGTGAGTTAGTGACAGAGTGAGTTAGTGATCGAGTGAGCGAGCGAACGGTGAGGTTGGGGTCGTCACCATCCTCATAGAATCACATCACACAGCTGATTGCAGAGGCATTCATCCAGCAGTGGATTGACCATGGCTGCTGTTGCTGTTGATGATGATGATGAAAGAACGGTGGTCTCACCTGGAATCGCACATTATTACCCAATCATGGAGTGCGATCAGCCAAATGTCATTATCGCTCACATGTGAAGGGCAGGGAGAGGGGAGGAAGGGGGTGAGGGAAGGGAGTGTCAGGAAGGGAGGTAATTGAAAATTCAAAAGGGTGAAAAGAAACACTGGCTTGGGATTCGGAGTCAGCGGCCGATGTCACGAACAATTAAAGCAAGTTCGTGGGTTTTTTTTTTAGGGTTAGAACATCTTCAGCATCTCGATTCACGAGTTAGAACTCGAGCTTTTTTTNACATAAAAAAAATGTAATTCTTTTATTTTTTCCTTTTTTTCATTTCTTTTTTCTTTTTTTACATTTTTTAAATGATATTTTTTCCCATCAGCTGCCGAGGCCCCGGTGAGCCAAGCGTCTGCGTAGCCCCCCCCCTCCCGAGACCATCGCCGGCAGCGGCGGCAGTGACATCGCAACATTCGGAATGCGCAAACTAACAAGAGCACAAACAAACAACAACAACAACAACGACCAGAAATGACTTGCACAAATCCAGCACCGGGAACTTTCTGCAAACAGGATGAACAAGGAATGGTGCTTACATACAGACCGGTGTGAGTGTTAGCAGGCCCTGGGGGTGGATCGTTACTTGGCAGGACCGTGAGTGATGGCGATGGGACCGTTGTGTGAAGACATCGTCACCGGGGAGACAAAGGCGACCGGGCGTGGTGCTGGCCACCCACAGTCCCACCGTGTGCGGGTTCCCGCGCCGGCGTTAATAGGCGCTCGCTAACTGCACTTGGGCCCAACGATCTGAAATGCTGAAGGCTACATTGGTGAACCTTTGTCCTGCGGTGCGTTAGCGTGCCGCCGGATTGGGATTGCTTTGTTGACACCGGGGAACTTGTTTTTGGGGCTCGTAATTCGGAGGATTCGGTAAAGGCGAATCGAGACAAGCCGTTCCGTTCGAAATTTTCAGAGCTGCGTTCGGTTTTGTCTTTTTAAATCCTTTAAATTAAGTTCACTTGCTTGCGTGCTTGCACGCTTACGACCGTGCAAATCTTTCGGTCGTGTTTTAACCCACTTCCCGTGATCCAATCGAGCTGACATTTTGCACACAGACTCGTTGTGCGTGACAATTTATTTTCGACATTTTAGGAATTTTTTTTTATATTAATTACCAATTGCTTAATGGTGGCAGGCAATCATCTGACCCATAGGTGGCAGCCATCTCAAGCCAGAGGACGAGAGGACTCTAGCCGCCACGCATATAAAGGATTTATAGTGAAAAACTTTGTTTTTACGGGTTAACTTTTTTACTTTCGTTTTCCGGGCGGGTCGTGCGAGAGCACCTCCCGAACGAATTGCGAACAAAGTCCCGAGCGAGAAATCTGCTCGGGTGCTAGACTCGCGACGGCGCGCTCCCCGTCTCCTTTCCGAACCCCTTCGGACGAAACCAGACGAACTTCCCGGCAACAAAGTCAAACACGCGCACACACTCACTAAACATTTTGCGAGCGCGCGCGCGCGCACACGGAAGCCTTCCGTTGGGGTTAAACGACAGTGCGCGGTGACTTGTGTTGCTGTCGGGATTACGTTTCTTTCAATAGATGTTACACCGGTTCATTTTGTTCAGTTACTTGAAATCACAGTCGCGCGGTTCGTATCGCACACGCTCAAGCGTTCGCTTCCCCGGTTAATTTTTTTTAACGAACGCAATTAGCTTCCACCCCCCTCCCCAAACGCCCCCACGCCCCCCGCCCCCCCCCCCCGCCTGCCTGCCGTCTAATAACGCCAGCGATCGTGTCAATTATTGAACCTGTAGATGGTGCTGATGCGTGTTCAAAAAATTATCCGTAGTAATTTTCCAAATCATTGCTCAGACGCCCGCCGCCCCTCCCCTCCTCCCCCTACCATCCGTACCCCCCCCCACCCCCATCCCCACCCTCTCGCGTGGGCTCTCTGAATAATTATTTCCGGGAAAAAAAAATTCCACGCTTCATGAAATTTCCGAGCGGCGCGAGTATTTGCAGTCTTAATTCCGGCGTGCCAAACAGCGATCAGGCAATTAAGAGGAATAAGCGACGTTTTTGTGCGCGCAACTGAGTGTTTTTTTTTTATTACATATATCATTTGACTGCCGGCGCGGAATGTGAAAAAATATTTCTAACGGGCGGGAGCGAGAGACGGACACAGATGCGATGGGAAAGCGCGGCAAAGAGTTAGCAGAAGAGAGTTCGTAGAAGTATTGTTAGCATCTTCTTTTTTCGTATGACTGATGTAGATAAAACAAAAAAAAAACTGATCTATATAGCTCAACGAAGTGGCTTATTATCATCATGTGGGAATGTATAGCAGCCAAAGACTCTAAACGCATGATTGATTCTAATTGTGGAGAGAAAAACCAGAGGACACAGAGAAAAATCCACGCGACCACGGGGAGAGAGACACCGCAAACTCCAAATATACAGCAAGTGTCAGGGTCGAGATTGAACCCACGACCTCCTGTATACCAGGCGAGGTAGTTGACATTTCCTAGCCACCGTGATGATGATGATGATGAGAGAGACACCGCAAACTCCAAATACACAGCAGGCGTCAGGGTCAAGATTGAACCCACGACCTCCTGCATACCAGGCGAGGTAGTTAACATCTCCTAGCCGCCGTGATGATGATGATGAGAGAGAGACACCGCAAACTCCAAATACACAGCAGGCGTCAGGGTCGAGATTGAACCCACGACCTCCTGCATACCAGGCGAGGTAGTTAACATCTCCTCGCCACCGTGATGATGATGAGAGAGACACCGCAAACTCCAAATATACAGCAGCAGGCGTCAGGGTCGAGATTGAACCCACGACCTCCTGCATACCAGGCGAGGTAGTTAACATCTCCTAGCCGCCGTGATGATGATGAGAGAAAGAGAGACACCGCAAACTCCAAATTCACAGCAGACGTCAGGGTCGAGATTGAACCCACGACCTCCTGCATACCAGGCGAAGTAGTTAACATCTCTTAGCCGCCGTGATGATGATGAGAGAGCGAGAGACACCACAAACTCCAAATATAAGGGTCGAGATTGAACCCACGACCTCCTGCACACCAGGCGAGGTAGTTAACATTTCCTAGCCTCCGTGATGATGATGATGAGAGAGACACCGCAAACTCTAAATATACAGCAGGCGTCAGGGTCGATATTGAACCCACGACTTTCATACCAGGCGAGGTAGTTAACATCTCGTAACTTTGGTGCCATCAGATGCAGAGCAGCAACTACAATTTCACGTTGTTATTATTATTTGCCTCTGGCACGGATCGAGGGGGCGGGAGGATCGGGATCGTAACGATGAGGACGTGGAGGGCGGGAGCAATGTGGAGGCTTCGTCTCTTAAATTTCGATTTAAAGCTTTCGTGACTGCAGGGATTCATCTTCTTGGTTCTTTCGGTAAAGTCACGTAGAAGGGAAGTAATAAAATAATAAAAAAAATATTGTTTTATTTTTATTATTATGTTTTAATTTTATTATTTTATTACTTCCCTTCTACGTGACTTTACCGAAAGAACCAAGAAGATGCTTCGTCTCTTGTTTTAAACCAGGTGAGAATCAGAATATGTATTTAGACTGCACGAGGATTCCGATGAGCTATGAAGCTTTTTTTACAGATGTCCAGTCGGATCACCGGGGTCAAAATGTCACAACAAAAAAAACGATTCAAACACATGATAGTAGTAGTGCAAAGCATTGTAAAGGTTTGGCAAGTCGCTAAAAAAATAATCACGTGAAAGGAAATGAACTCAAGTAAATATCAAGTGCGTGATAATGACGACGTGTGTCAGAGAGAGAGGGCGGTTGGTGGCAGATCGACGGCTGTCGGAGAAACTTGACTTTTAAACAACTTTTATTGCCGCCAGCAGCAAAAGCACTGGAGGCGATTTCAATATGAAATACACAGTCACCAGCAAACAAAAGAAAACAAACGTTACAAATCCACGCGCTGTGGCGCTGAAAGTGAGAGGGCGGTTGGTGGCAGATCGTCGTCGGTGCACGATGTTGCCGCTGTCTGCTGTTGCGTCACTACCACGTCGGCGTTCGATTGAACCGTGGAAATCGGGAGGAGAGTTCCGGAATGGGCACGAGAGCCCTGACGGAGTGTTGGACTACGGCGCCGGACTACAGCTCACGTGGATAGCCACCAAAGACAAAGATCCACCGTATAGCCCGAACAGACTTTTGGGGCAAGTGCTGTTAGCGAGCATCTGTGAAAGCCAGGCATGGCACACGAGGGTTGGTGGCCAGCACCACGCCCGGCCGCCTTTGTCTCCCCGGTTGCGATGTGTACACACCGCAATCGGTACTCATTTGAGGCTGAGTCGACCTCGGGGAGGCCCAGGACCGGTTCAAATATTCTCCGCTGTCATTGGTTGTGAGCGGGAATCGAACTCGGGTCGCCGGGTTCGTAGCGCAGCGCGCTAACCACCACCACCACCACACATATCACGGGAACAATGCAAATAAGCGACAACCACATGGACAGTTTTTGGAAAAATAAGTGCGTTAACCGCTGCACCACCGCTCTCCCCCCCACTGCTTATTTATGTACGTGTGTCTAATGCCGATGCGGTGGATTATGAGCTTATGTTGGACATGGTACATTACAGAAATGAAACACATTGTAAGTTAGTAATACTGAAAACAGCTATTCAAACACTTCCCATTCTATACGTTTCACTTTCTTTCTCCCGGGAATGTCCTGTTATCTGCACGTTAGACTCTTCATGCCCGTGCCAATACGCACAGGTAAGCACATGTCATCGTCATCATCGTCGTCATCATCATCAGCCGTGAGCTGTCCGCTGCTGATGGAGACCTCCCCAAAGCCATTGCAATCTTTCACGATGCATAATTCACGTGTCGCGCGTGGCGGGGGGGGTGGGGGTGGCGATGCTTTTATGTTCTTGGTTCTTTCGGTAAAGCCACGTAGAAGGAAATAATAAAATAATAAAAAAACATAATAAAGTTATTCTCACGACGTTTCGGCCACAACGCAAGCAGCCGTCTCAGGTGAAGAACAGGTCTGTCGGGAATCCCTGCAGTCACGAAAGCTTTAAATCGATGCTTTCATGCTGGAGGAATCCGAAGAGCTTCATAGCCCATCAGATTCTTCCAGTCTTCCCTTAAAAATAATCAACTGGAGCGACTTACGGAAAGCTCACGGCGTTGTGCCGCGCCTGGAAAATGCGTCCGTTTGTATCGCGCTGTATTTGTCCTCCCGGTGAGCAAATCTGGTCGGGGGGGGGGTATGGGGGGCAAAATTGTGATCGTTTTGCCGAGTAAAAAGACCGGAGGGAGAGGATATGCGAGGAAAAAACACTATTCGACCCCAGCTTCAAAAAGCTCTCGCTGCCAAGGAGGTCACAGGTCACCGTCCCCAGGGCTGAGCGCGAGAATCGTTCAGACGCCGACGATCTGCTTTGTGTTGGGCGGCCAGAACACAGCACGCACGCACCACGCACACAAAAAAAGAAACGCTTTTATTTATTTCCTGGGCGAGATTCGAATTCTTGCAAACACGAGGAAGCGTGCGAGATTCGGCTTCTGACGCCGCGTCCTCCGCTAATCACGGAGTGTGGCGGTGGAGGTGGGGGGGGGGGGGGGACGCGGTAATTTCGCAAAATTCTCGTGCCGCAAAGGCCCCCGCGGTATAATTGTGAAATACCGCGGGCGGCGCTGAGCGAGAGTGGGGGTGGGGGGGTGGCGGTGTTTTATTTCCCTAAATCGGACCCCCTTCGGTCCGATGGGGGTCCAAGCGAGCCGGCTGATTATTTATTTATTATTGTTATTGCCTCTTTTTTTTTCCTTTTGCCCCCGCAGCGTAAACGCGACATTCGCCAAAACGTCGCTTCCTTTTCCTCCTCCTCCCACCACCACCGGCGGTGGCGGCGGGGGAATAAATAATTGACGACGTCTGCCGGAGGGAAATTATCCGAGCGGCTCGCGAATCCGCGTGAGCGGGGGGCTTCAAAACGGCCGACCGACGGAGGGGGGGGGTGGCGAGGGGGGTATCGGTTCGCGGCAATGAGCCCACGTGTGATCACGCTCGCGGTGAGAGTGTGGGTTTCCTTCCTGAGGTCGTGACGAAAGAACGTCGCCGATTTGGCAACTTGAGGGCGTTGCTGCTGAAGTTGCCAAATCTGACCGAATGGTTTTGACGTCGCTTGGTTTGCAATCTGGGATCGTTTATCGTTATCGTCGTCGTCGTCATCGTCGTTGTCGTAGTCATCGTCGTCGTCACTTCATCATCGTCGTCGCCAATTTGGCCAATTGTTGGCGTTGTTATTGACGTTGCCAAATCTGACTGAATGGTTTTGACGTCGCTTGGTTTGCAGTCAGGGATCGTTCATAGTTATTATCTCTGTCGTCGTAGTCGTCAACATCGTCATTGTCTTAGTTATCGTAATCATAATCGTTATCATCGTCGTCATCATTGTCATCATCAGCCGTGGTCAATCTACGACTGGATGATATATAATCCTCATTGTGATCATCAGCCATGGTCAATCCACTGCTGGATGAAGGCCTCTGCAAAACCACGGCCAACTCCCACAGTGCGGGGCCATCTAGAGATCCACTCAGCACTGGCACACAGGCTGATTTAACTGCTCCATCTCCTCGGATCAATATGCTCTCCGACTTGTTCCCTTCGTTTCCACGATCAGGAGGTTCAAGTTACGTAACGACGACGCTGGCGATGCCACCTACGTACCCAGGAAGGCGCCACTCACTCCCAAGATTATTTTTTCAGGGAGGCCATGGTGGTGATGTCACATGCACGCGACGCCACGTTTTACCATCCTCTACGAAACGATACTTCTATTCGGACCGTCCGAAGCTTCATTGACAGTCCGAATTCTTATATATTTTTTGTTTGCTATGCATATACCCGGTAACATAACCCTAGCTGCATGGAAACAGTGGAAGTCGTGTTTCACCAATCAGAAGCATCGTCGGTTCTACTTTTGAAACTCTAGTTTGTTTCTAGATTTGAAGCTTTCGTGACTGCAAGGATTCATACTCTTAGTTCTTTCGGTAAAGTCACATAGGTAAAAAATAAATTACAATTAATAAAAATAAAACAATAAAATCACGACGTTTCAGAGGCAACACAAGTCTCCGTCATCAGGTGGGACCGTCACAGCCAGATTTGCTGCATCAAGTGAGGGAGGGATTCAAGATGCAAGCTCTTAAATACCAGTTAAGGGNAGGAGGAGAGGGGAGGAGCTTATCAGAATGTGGTAGCCAATGAATGGAACGTATCGGGAGGGGGGGCTTAAAGAGGGCACGGGGTACTCGCCAGCGTGGCGTGTTTGTGCGCAAGTCCCTGTTGATACCATGATAGAAAAGAAACGAAAATGCCCATGTTTCTACCAGTGTTGGCTGACAATAAAGAGAGTACTGTTAAACGCTGGGGATGTTAACACTCGGTAAAGTAAAATAGTGCCTGTCAGATAAGATGGTCCAAAAATGTGTGTCGAGTTTGTTTGTCATTCCATTAAACGCTATACCCCCAAATCTAACTCGGAATCCTGACTGTAACTTTAATATCTACCTCTAACCCTATCTCAGAATCCTGAGTGGAACTTTAATATCTACCCTGAACCCTATCTCAGAATCCTGACTGTGACTTTTAAGATTTACCCCCAATCCTAACTCGTGCCGTACTCTAAGCCTACGTCAGAGCAATGGTATACCCTCCCGCTTCTGTCCACCAAATTGGTAGTTGAATTATGAAATAAACGGTAAAAAGTGTTTTTATTACATACTCTTTGGTTCTTTCGGTAAAGTCACGTAAGAAGAAAAATAAAATAAAAANTAATATATCACGACGTTTCGATCGCAACACAAGCGGTCGTCCTCAGGCGTAGCACTGCTGAACCAGGAAGAACAGCGAGAGAGCTGTTACTACAACAAGAGGTTATATATGTTGGCCAAGGGCAAGCAGGCGGGTCCGAGCTGGAAAGGTGTCCCATCCCCGCACGCAAGCACATCAGTTGTGTTAATGGGGGAGATTAGGGAGAGAGATTCGGGAGAGAGATTAGCATGTCAAAGTAAATGAGCCTCCGTCGCCGCATAACAGCACCGTCGCCGCATATGCTCACTGCGGCAGTGTTAATGGAGATTAGCACTGTGTTAATGGAGAGATTAGGCAGAGAGATTAGGGAGATTGGCAAGTTAATGTCATGTCTGTGTAACACAAGCTGCGGCGCTGCCAACTGCGCTGTGAGAGGCAAGCGCGTCAGCAAAGAACCACCAGTGCCGTGAGACGCACAGCCCATCACACAGCCAGAACCATCGACACATCGAGGCTAAGGGAGCGGAGGTGGCCATGTTAGTGAGACCACAGCCCGTTAATGCAGAGGCACCCAACAGGGCAATGCAACTCAAGAGAGTCGGAGATAACAGCCAAACGGCAGGAAGGATGTAAGCAACACAGTAAGTTAGGATTTTACTTGGTTAATAACGTCCTTCCAATTATTAATGAGCTTATACCCATCTTCTCGGTTGAAATTGTCTCCGTGTTTATATATCTGGATAGCTTCATGGACAAATCGTTGATGGTAGCCCGAAGGTTTGCAGAGTACCTTGGTCTCGGAAAAAAACGATATCGTGCGAGCCCACTGCATTATAACAATGATCAGCACTGCAGAGGTATTGGTTCTGCCGTGTTTCAAATCTGCCTTGTGTTCGCGAACACGGTCCGAGACATGTCGTTTCGTTTCCCCAATGTAACTGCTGCCGCAGACACAACTTAGTTTGTAGGAATGACATCCTTCACAGATGGGATCAAATCACGGATTTTGTTGTATTGTGCTGAATCGGACCTGGTTCTTGTGTTTGTTTAAGATTTTGGAAATATTTTTGGTAACACCTGCTATGTTTTGATTGGGTCCTCAGATGGTTGTTTCCCCATGGTTTGGGATACAGCTTTGCGGATTGTGCGGTCTGAGTATCCATTCATCTTGAGGGCTTGGTGTATAGGTAAGGCCCACTGCGCTATAAAGCTCTTTTTCAACAGCAAATTATAGCAAATGATAGCTCAACAATGTGGTGGCTTATCATCACGTGGACATTTATAGCAGCGGCCTAATACTCTAAACGCGTGATGTTGATTCTAAATGTGGAGGGGGAAAAAACGGAGGACTCGGAGAAAAATCCACGCCGCCACGGGGAGAACATGCAAACTCCAAATATACAACATTCGTCATGGTCAGGATCGAACGCACGACCTCCCGTATACCAGGCGAGGTAGTTGACATCTCCTCGCCACCATGGTTTCACGTGTGGTGGGCTAAAATGTGGGTACTTCCACCAGTGATGATTATCTGTAGCGGTCCCGGGCCACTTATAGGTTGCTAAAAAATTAGTGTGGACACGTGCGCACTTTACCGTTACCAGCGTGGAAGAGTAGGCCAAGTACATCATCTGGAGAGGTGCCGTCCAGGAGCTCTGCTGTAGCGGAGGCCCAACTTCCGCCAGCAGTGGCGTGAGAGAGCAATTGCAGGGCTGCGCCTTTATCGCCTTCGTCACCTTTGCCACAACCGCGATTACAAAAAACTCTACACGCTGCGAATCGCGTTTTAAAAGCACGAACGGCAAACACAGATTTAACAAAACCGCATTTCGTACCCAAAAATTAAATAAATATACACATACACACGCGCACAATATAAACATTATAAAAATTAAAAACAAAGAGACAGGCATTCCACAAATCGATACCTCGAGAAAAGAGACATGTCTCGGTGTTTAAACGGCCAGACCTATTATTTAATGTTTGGTAAAGATTTCATTGGGAAACGCTGTTACGCTGGAGGAGTTTTGAGTTGTCGATGATCACGCGTTTTTTGTGTGTGTGCGCGCGTGTGTGTGTGCGCGGCTCTGCAAAATGTTCCCTTTGTCAACGTCTGTGCGAGTGTCTGCGCGAGTGTTGCGGGGAGCGGTGGCGCAGCGGTTCACGGACCCGGCGACGCCGCCGGTAACGATTATCTGAATCCGTCCTGGGCCACCCCTACGTCGACTCGGCCTAAAAAATGAGTAGCTGGTGCTGGCGGGTCGTTGAACATCGCCACACGGGAGACAAAGGCGGCCGGGCGTGGTGCTGGCCACCCACCCCCCTCGCGCGCCGTGCCGGCCTTCATAGGTGCCACTGGCTAACAGCACTTGCCCCAACAGTCTGTTAAGGCTATACGGGGGGAATCTTTGTCTTTGTACTTGTTGTAAAACCGGCTCCAAATATCATTGCCTCTGTCAACATGCGCTGCTTTTGCACCTGATGGCCGTGTCGGGTGGCAGGTTTGTGGGGGCGGTGGTAACACTCACGGCTCACAGGAACGAAGGCCTGGGTTCGATTCCCGACTCGGGGAGGCCCTTTCCGCGTGGAGTCTGCATGTTAAATTTCGATGTAAAGCTTTCGTGACTGCAGGGATTCATCTTCTTGGTTCTTTCGGTAAAGTCACGTAGAAGGGAAATAATAAAATAATAGAAATAAAACATAATGAAATAATTCTCACGACGTTTCGGCCACAACGCAAGCAGCCGTCCTCAGGGTGAAGACCAGGTCTGTCGGGGAGACAGCGTCTGAATGCCCAGACCCCGACTAAGTTTGTGCTTTCTGCGTTTGGTTTGTTGTCCTTCAACTCCGGCATCTCCGACGAGCACGGTTGGCTACGCACGGTGTGAAAGAAGTTCAATGTACATACGTCCGCGTAAATGGCCCTCCATCTCAGCGGGCTGCAAGCTTGGCATCGTGCTTGTGCATCAATCGTGACTCTACGCATCACCCTAGACACACCTAAACTGAACTTTGATTTTACCAGGTAAGGCTCACTAAGCTAGAAAGCTCTTCAGAAGCGACCTGCCCCAAAATGATAGCTCAATGAAACAGATTGTCGTTGCGTGGAAATGTATAGCAGCCAAATGCTCTGAACGCGCGATTTTTATTTTAAACGTGGAGTGGAAAAACCAAAGGATCCAGAGAAAAATCCACGCGACCACAGGGAGAGAGACACGCAGACTCAAAATATACAGCAGGTGTCAGGGTCTGGATCGAACCCACGACTTCCTGCATATCAGGCGAGGTAGTTAACATCTCCTAGCCACCGTGATGATGATGAGAGAGACACGAAAACTCCAAATATACAGCAGCAGGCGTCAGGGTCTGGATCGAACCCACGACCTCCTGCATATCAGGCGAGGTAGTTGACATCTCCTAGCCACCGTGATGATGATGATGAGAGAGACACGCAAACTCCAAATACACAGCAGGTGTCAGGGTCTGGATCGAACCCACGACTTCCTGCATATCAGGCGAGGTAGTTAACATCTCCTAGCCACCGTGATGATGATGAGAGAGACACGCAAACTCCAAATATACATTTCAGCTTTCGTGACTGCAGGGATTCATCTTCTTGGTTCTTTCGGTAAAGTCACGTAGAAGGGAAGTAATAAAATAATAAAAAATAAAACATAATAAAACAATTCTCACGACGTTTCGGCCACAACGCAAGCAGCCGTCCTCAGGTGAAACCAGGTCCAAATATACAGCAGCAGGCGTCAGGATCAGGATCGTACCCACGACCTCCTGCATATCAGGCGAGGTAGTTGACATCTCCTAGCCACCGTGATGATGATGATGAGAGAGACACGCAAACTCCAAATACACAGCAGGTGTCAGGGTTAGGACCGAACCCACGACCTCCTGTATACCAGGCGAGGCAGTTAACATCTCCTAGCCACCGTGATGATGATGAGAGAGAGACACGCAAACTCCAAATATACAGCAGCAGGCGTCAGGGTCGAGATCTCACCCATGACCTCCTGTGTACCAGGCGAGGTAGTTTACATCTCCTATCCAGGTGGCCCCAAAGCCGACACAGGCGGTGAGCGGTGGGTTTGAGGGAACCTGCACCGTCGATTCAATTTTCCGCGCCGGGAGATGGAATTAAAGCGGCGACTTCTGGAATTTTGGGCGCCGATACTTACGATATTTACGATATTCTAATGGCAACGCCGGCAGCGTCAGCGGCTGTCGGAGAGACGGAGCCCACGGCTTCTGGTGAAGCTGAAGGTTGGTTGCCGGACGTGGCAAAATGTGATTCGTGACTTTGATCGTTACCTGAACACTCTGTAGGGCTGAACAATTAATCGATTTCAATTCGAAATCGCAATTTGAAACAATGCGGTTAGCAAAATTGCAAAGGCTGCGATGTTTTGCGATTTGAAAAGTCCTATAACTTTCTTATTGGAATTGTTCAATTTTTTATTATAATATCTTTCAATGTTAATGTGCCATTTTATTGAGGGACTACTGCTGGCTGATGTTATCTTGCTGTGGTCTGGGCTGTTGTTGTTTTTGCTGCCTTGCCCAAGCTTGCATTGTTGAAAAATCGGCAGGAATTTCTGTTCTTACGTACTCTTTATATATTTAATAATTTTAGTGTCTTGCTTACCATTTTCTCTGTTTTGTACTCGGTTATTTTTTTATATCGTTTGTTGTTGTGACCTTGCTGACTCTCGCCCCCTTAGCTCATCGGACTCATCCAGGGTGATCAAGAGATTCCTACTCGACAGTGGCGATGTTTACACATCGCAGCAGATACTCATTTGAGTCCGAGTTGACCTTGGGTAGGCCCAGGTCGGGTTCAAGTATTTTGCCACTGTTATTGGTCGTGAGCGGGGAATCCAACTCGGGCCACTGGTCGCTGAGCACAGCGCCACCCAACCACTGCGCCACCGTTCCCCGTGACACACACACACACAGCGCTGCCAACCACTGCGCCACCGTTCCCCGTGACACACACACACACAGCGCTGCCAACCACTGCGCCACCGTTCCCCGTGACACACACACACACACAGCGCTGCCAATCACTGCGCCACCGTTCCCCGTGACACACACACACACAGCGCTGCCAACCACTGCGCCACCATTCCCCGTGAAACACACACACACACAGCGCTGCCAACCACTGCGCCACCGTTCCCCGTGACACACACACACACAGCGCTGCCAACCACTGCGCCACCGTTCCCCGTGACACACACACACACACACAGCGCTGCCAACCACTGTGCCACCATTCCCCGTGACACACACACACACAGCGCTGCCCAACCACTGTGCCACCATTCACCGTGACACACACACACACNGCGCTGCCCAACCACTGCGCCACCGTTCCCCGTGACACACACACACAGCGCTGCCCAACCACTGCGCCACCGTTCCCCGTGACACACACACACACAGCGCTGCCCAACCACTGCGCCACCGTTCCCGTGACACACACACACACAGCGCTGCCAACCACTGTGCCACCATTCCCGTGACACACACACACACACAGCGCTGCCCAACCACTGCGCCACCGTTCCCCGTGACACACACACACACAGCGCTGCCCAACCACTGCGCCACCGTTCCCGTGACACACACACACACACACAGCGCTGCCAACCACTGTGCCACCATTCCCGTGACACACACACACACACAGCGCTGCCCAACCACTGTGCCACCATTCACCGTGACACACACACACACAGCGCTGCCAACCACTGCGCCACCATTCCCCGTGACACACACACACACAGCGCTGCCAACCACTGCGCCACCATTCCCCGTGACACACACACACACAGCGCTGCCAACCACTGCGCCACCGTTTCCCGTGACACACACACACACACAGCGCTGCCCAACCACTGTGCCACCATTCTCCGTGACACACACACACACACAGCGCTGCCAACCACTGTGCCACCGTTCCCCGTGACACACACACACAGCGCTGCCAACCACTGCGCCACCGTTCCCCGTGACACACACACACAGCGCTGCCAACCACTGCACCACCGTTCCCCGTGACACACACACACACAGCGCTGCCAACCACTGCGCCACCGTTCCCGTGACACACACACACACAGCGCTGCCCAATCACTGCGCCACCATTCCCCGTGACACACACACACACAGCGCTGCCCAACCACTGCGCCACCATTCCCCGTGACACACACACACACAGCGCTGTCCAATCACTGCGCCACCGTTCCCCGTGACACACACACACAGCGCCACCCAACCACTGCGCCACCATTCCCCGTGACACACACACACAGCGCCACCCAACCACTGCGCCACCATTCCCCGTGACACACACACAGCGCCACCCAACCACTGCGCCACCATTCCCCGTGACACACACACACAGCGCCACCCAACCACTGCGCCACCGTTCCCCGTGACACACACACACAGCGCCACCCAACCACTGCGCCACCATTCCCCGTGACACACACACACACAGCGCGCGCGTACGTACACACTCTGTAGGGCTGAACAATTAATCGATTTCAAATTGAAATCGCAATTTCAAACAATGCGATTAGTAAATTGCAAAGGCTGCGATTTTTGCGATTTTAAAAGTCCTATTACTTATTGGAATTGTTTTATTTTTTCATTATAATAACTTTATTTATTTAACTTAACAATTGCTCTATGTTTGTTCTACTTCAATTAAAACATTTTAATAAATACATGTTGGAAGCAATTCATATATTTAAGTTCTCATCCTTGCATTCGAATATATAGAGCAGTTCATATATTGATGGTGTCATGTGGTAATGCTCCATCACATGTTTTAAATCTCTTCTTGGTTCTTTCGGTAAAGTCACGTAGAAGGGAAATAATAAAATAATAAAAATTAAACATAATAAAATAGTTCTCACGACGTTTCGGCCACAACGCAAGCAGCGTCCTCAGGTGAAACCCGGTCTGTCGGGGAGACAGCGTCTGAATGAATTCGGCTGCTTGCGTTGTGGCCGAAACGTCGTGAGAATTATTTTATTATGTTTTTTTATTTTATTATTTCCCTTCTACGTGACTTTACCGAAAGAACCAAGAAGATGAATCCCTGCAGTCACGAAAGCTTTAAATCGAATTGTTTTAAATCTATTACACAGTGAATATTGAACTGAATCTTGACTTACATTTTTTTTATCGCTAATTAAATCGCAATATTTGTCAGAAAAATTTCAATTAGATATTTCCCCAAAATCGTTCAGCCCTACGCGGCAAACACACACACACACACGAGCGCACGTAAAATGTTCCGCACGCAAACGCGCAAATGGACGCCCCACTGCTTGAGCAAAAGCAAACACTGCCACAGTTGTCGGCGCGACTGAGTCTCCAGCAACATGCGTGGCTTTTCGACAATCACCGAAAGCAAGAAAAAAAACGAACATTTGGTTCGCGCAATCAAGACGTAAGATACTGAAGCCTTTGTGTTTGCTTTTCTGACCCGGCAACCTCGCTTAGTCACGACGGACCCAAAGCAACCCGAAGAAAGCTGTCGCGAATTAAAAAAAAAACCGAGCGGGAATATATTTACATATGTGGTGATGGTGCGTCCATGCGTCTGTTGGAATGTGTGGGGGGGGGTGTAGCGGTTAGCGCTATGCTGCGCTACGAACCCAGCCGAGTTCGATTCCCACTCACGGCCAACACCAGTCACGATTTTCTGAACCGGTCCTGTGCCTCCCCTAGGTCGACTCAGCCTTAATTAAGTACCTGGTGTGCGATGTGTAAAAGAAAACATCGCCACCGGGGAGACAAAGGCGGCCGGGCGTGGTGCTCGCCAAACCACCCACCTCGTGTGCCGTGCCGGCCTTCATAGGTGCTACTCGCTAACAGCACTTGCCCAACAGTCTGTAAAGGCTACACGGGGTTTGTATTTGTGTGTTGAACTTCTTTCGCACCGTCCGTAGCCAACCGTGCTAATCGGAGGTGCGGGAGAAGGACATTTATATTTAGGTCTCTGTATGAGTCTATGGGTCTCTGTGTGAGTCTATGGGTTTTTGTGAGTCTATTGGTCTTTGTGTGAGTCTATGGGTCTTTGTATGAGTTTATGGGTCTCTGTGTGAGTCTATGGGTCTTTGTGTGAGTCTATGGGTCTCTGTGTGAGTTTATGGGTCTCTGTGTGAGTCTATGGGTTTTTGTAAGTCTATGGGTATTGTGTGAGACTATGAGTCTCTGTGTGAGTTTATGGGTTTTGTGTGAGTCTGGATCTCTGTGTGAGTTCATGGGTTTTTGTGTGAGTCTGGATCTCTGTGTGAGTTCATGGGTCTCTGTGTGAGTCTTGGGTCTCTGTGTGGTCTATGTGTCTTTGTGTGAGTCTATGGGTTTCTGTGTGAGTTCATGGGTCTCTGTGTGAGTCTATGGGTTATCCGTGTGAGTTTATGGGTCTTTGTGTGAGTCTATGGATCTCTGTGTGAGTTTATGGTTCTTGTGTGAGTTTGGATCTCTGTGTGAGTCTATGGGTTTCTGTGTGAGTTCATGGGTCTCTGTGTGAGTTTATGGGTCTTTGTGTGAGTCTATGGATCGCGTGAGTCTATGGGTCTCTGTGTGAGTCTATGGGTCTCTGTGTGAGTCTATGGGTCTCTGTGTGAGTCTACGGGTCTCTGTGTGAGTCTATGGATCTCTGTGTGAGTCTATGGGTCTCCGTGTGAGTCTATGGGTCTCTGTGTGGGTCTATGGGTCTCCGTGTGAGTATGTATGTATGTATGTCGAACTTCTTTCGCACCGTACGTAGCCAACCGTGTTAATCAGAGGTGCGGGGGAATGTGTATGGAGTGGAACGCGTTCTCGGGTAGAGACGCCCGCCCCACGAGAGAAGACGTAGCAGTGCAAATCGACCTCGCGGGCAGCTGGTTGCTGGTGGGCGGATTGTTGAGGTGGTCGGTGCCTTCATCCAGCAGCGGATTGACGAAACTGTGAGTAATTATTTCAATACATGTATATTTGTGTGTGTGTGTATATAGTATTCTCTTATTCCCCGCGTGTTCATACATCGATACCCGAGTGTAATTCCGAGGGCGCGTCTGTCCGCGTCTCGGCCGCCGTCCCACTTTCTCCGTTGCGCGTACGTACGTACGTACGTGTGTGTGTGCAGAACTTATTTTGCACCATACGTAGCCAACCGTGCTAACCGGAGGTGCGGCGTGAAGGGCCAAAAACTAAAAAACACAAGAAAAGTAGTTCTCATAGAAGTGACTTTTTCAATCGACGCGATTAGGAAGTGCACGGCTCCAGCGGCGCTAACTACCACCGGGAGGGTGAGAGCGTTCCAGACGGCCCAAGGAGCGCTCCTGACAGTGCGTGCGATGCGGTGCGGTGCGATGGGGTGACCGCCGGCTTTGTTCGACGGCCAGCCAAGAGCCGCCCGCTGCTTCTGCTGCTTCTGCGACCGTCGTCACAGGCAGCGTCGGGGCCGTCGGGGAAACGTGAGTGAACGGAGGGGCCCTTTGCGCGGACGAGCGACGGAGTTGGCGGCCAAGGGACGGATCGCGGCCATCCAGGAGGCCATCCGTACCCCCCCCTCCCGGCTCCCGCATCGAGTCAATCTCGCCCCCGTCGTTGCGCATTTCCCTCCTTTGGCTTCCGTTCCCCTCCTAAGTCTCCACCACCGTCCGGGGAGTGCGGCCTCCACGGCTGGTGGGACGCGGCGATGAAGACGATGAAGACGGCGCGTGCGAGTGCGTTTTCCGGAATCCGGATGGGGTCGCGACGTCACACGAGAGGTGATGACGGCTCTTGGGGGGGGGGAGGGTGGAGATCTTTATCATCCAGCAGTGGATAGACCACGTGGCGAACGAGTTAGCCAGCTGGTATGGAGGAAGGCGTTATCTATCCCGAGCACGTGTAGGGAAGGGAGTGTGTGAGAGTAACGGCTGAGAGAGTGGGAAGAAAAATAGAAAGAGTGAATGTGAGTAGTGGGAATGAGAGTGGACATGGGGAGATGATGGGGAGATGATGGTGAGATGGTAAAATGAGTAAATGGGGAGATGGGGAGACGGGGAGATGGGGATGCGAGCGAGGCGAGAGAGAGGGAGAGAGAGGAGAGAGAGGAGGAGGAGGAGGGGGCGATCTAAGTGAGTGGAGTGACCGAGTTGTAGCTAATATTGCTTTTTTCCCGGGGAGGGCTCTGGCCTAGGAAAGCGATTGGTACTCATTTCTTCTCTGGCCTCGGGCCCAGTGCGATGGGAGAGTCAAAAGTCAAGTTCCCCCACTGCGTGCTATTATTGCAAAAGCCGCGGGGAAAGTGTGGGTGTGTGCGTGAGCGCGTGTGTGTGAGATTGCGTGTGTGTGTGTGAAAGCGTGTGTGGAGGAAGGGGGGAGGTGTGTGTGTGTGTGCAGTGTATGAAAGTCCGTGTGTGTGTGTGGTGTATGAGAGTGTGCGCGTGTGTGTGTGCACGCGTGTGTGTGGTGTGTGAGAGAGAGAGAGTGTGTGTGTGTATGTGGGAGAGTTTGCGCGTGTGTGTGTGAGAGTGTGTGTGGGGAGCGGTAGTGTCGCGGTTAGCGCGCTGCGCTACGAACCCGGCGACCCAAGTTCGATTCCCGCTCACAACCAATGACAGCGGAGAATATTTGAACCGGTCCTGGGCCTCCCTTAGGTCGACTCAGCCTCAAATGACTACCTAGTGCGGTGTGTAAAAAAAAACATCGCCACTGGGGAGACAAAGGCAGCCGGGCATAGTGCTGGCCACCCACAGTCTGTTAAGGCTATACGGGGATATTTTTGTTTGCGTGCGAGAGCGTGTGTGTGTGTTTGTTTGAGAGAGCGTGTGTGTGTGTGATGTGTGTGTTTGAGAGAGCGTGCGCGTATTTGGTGTGTGTATGTGAGATTTTGCATGTGGGGAGTGGTAAGTGTAGCGGTCAGCACAGCGCACTACCAACCAGGCAACCCGAGTTTGATTCCCGCTAACAGCCAACACCAGTGACGGCAGGGGAGACAAAGGCGGCTGGGCATGGCGCTGGCCATCCATAACCTCATGTGCTTTGCCGGCCTTCATAGGTGCTCGCTAACAGCACTTGCCCTAGGAGTCTGTTATGGCTATACGTGGAAAACGTCTTTGTCTTCGGAGGGAAGTGAGGTGGTGTGTGTGTGTGAATGTGGGGAGTGGTGGCGCAGTGGTTAGTGCACTGCGCTATGAACCCGGGTGCCCCCAGTCTGATTCTCAGCCACGGCTAACATCGGTCATGAATATCTCAGACGGTCTTAGGACTCGCCTAGATTGACTCAGACTTAAGCGAGTGATTGGTGCGGAGTGTAAAACATCAGCACCCAGCCGAGATTTGAACTCGCAACCTTCAGGTTATGAACCACCTGCCGGTCTGCTGATGAGACACTGAAAGTCAAAACCCTCTGCGAGTTTGCTCGTATTGAACCAATGCTGCTGGCAAGTTGCGGCCGTACGGCCAATGGGTTACGTAAACAGTAATTGTATTTTTTCACTTCAAAGTCAAAATTGATTTCCCCCGGCTCAAACGAACATTGAGACATTGGCGCTCACCACCCCCCCCCCTGCAGAGCCCGGTGGTGGAAAATCCACATTCCTATGGCGCTGACAAGTCCATCCACAGGAGAAATGCCGTGAACTCTGCCCCCCATTGTGTGGGGAGATACATAAGGGAAGGAGACACGTTTTTTTTGCGTGCAACTTTTTAAAAAAATTATACACTTACTGCAGAAGGACGTGGAAATGCGTAGGGTATTTATTTTCATTCAGAGCCGGCTAAAATGCGTCTGCGGTTGCGATGCAAATGTATCGTTTTTCCAAGAGCGATTTTTTTTTTGCTATAAAAATGTGGCTCAGAAACGTCGTTGAAACGAAGGCTACGCGATATCGCTCTTTTTGAACGAAAAAAAATATCGTAATTACGCTCGGAGGACAGACACATTTCATTTTCTCAACACGCTTAATTAGTTTAACGAGTTTTACCGGCTTGCCCACCAAAAAACACGCATGTGCGTATGTTTGGCTAAGAAAGAGACGAAAAGAAAATGTGAATATTTGATTTCAACCGCGAGGTCTGCTGGCGGTTTTTGTTATTGTTGTATCACAGAAGTTGGGACTGAATTTCTTAGAAGATGAAAAACTCAATATTTGGGGGTTGGGGGGTAGTGAGTGGGTGAGTCTGATACAGGATAATTAATGTAATGGCGTTATATAGGTCAACGCTGCTGGTTTCATTACAGTCGTCGTCAGCCATGATCTATCCGCTGCTGGACGAAAAGCTGCCCAAGCCCCCCCCCCCCTCCGCCACTTGCCACTTCTTTTCACGATCTTGCGATGGCAACGATCCGTTGACTCGTTTCGTTTCGTCGCTCCATCTCCTCGTGATGGCCGTGCTCTCTCTCGGGCACGTAACACCCCCCGCCTCCGTGGTCTGCCACTCTATCATTACACTGGTCAACAACAACAAAAAAACATGTTTTTCTGGCCTGAAATTTTGCAGCTGTTTTAGACAAATTTCAGGGTGCTGATTCCAAATCTGATCTCAGAATTGCTCTATCACATATCATTTTTATGCTATCGGCATACCCCATTTTCATTGATTTCACCCGAAATTAACTCTGTCACTTATGAATGCAAGTTGTTGTGAGTCAGTGACTGCTTTAGTGTTAAAATATGGTGCTGTGTTTTTAGGATAGTGTGTTTATAATATCATTTCATGTAGATATCCACATTTATTTAATATTTTTCTTCTGCAGTTTTATTGAAAATGCAATATTTGATATCTCAAAAACCTGATGTGATGGACAAAAACTGATGCCAGATTTGGAATCAGCACCCCAAAATTAACCTTAAAACCGTTGGAATACCTTGTGCCAGAAAAATTGTGTTGACCAGTGATTTGTCCTTGGCCGTCGGTCGTGACGCGCATGTCTTGTCCCAAGCCCGTGGGAGGCTTCATTGAGGCCTTCATTCAACAGTGGATAGATAGTGGCCAATGACGACAATCTACGTTGGCTTTGGGCGTACGCGTTGGCTGGCCGGTTTGAAGCTTCGTGGAGACTCAAGGCTCATTAAAACTTTGAGGCTATTTGTTTTATTTTACCCGGTGAGGTGCCACTGGGCTGCTGTGTTGCTCTTGTTCAGCAGCGACTTGGCTGGCGATCACAAACCATAGCCCAATGAAGTGGCTTATCGCGTGGACATTTGTAGCAGTAAAATACTCTAAACGCGCGGTGATGTTGATTGTAAATGTGGAGGGGAAAATCGGGAGGACCCGGAGAAAAATCCACGCGACCGCGGGGAGAGAGAGAGAGAGAGACACGAAAACTGAAAATATACAGCAGGCGTCAGGGTCTGGATCGAACCCACGACTTCCTGTATACCAGGCGAGGTAGTTAACATCTCCTAGCCACCGTGATGATGATGATGATGATAGAGAGACACTGCAAACCCCAAATATACAGCAGGCGTCAGGGTCGGGATCGAACCCACGACCTGCTGTATACCAGGCGAGGTAGTTAACATCTCCTAGCCACCGTGATGATGATGATGATGATAGAGAGTCACTGCAAACCCCAAATATACAGCAGGCGTCAGGGTCGGGATCGAACCCACGACTTCCTGTATACCAGGCGAGGTAGTTGACATCTCCTAGCCACCGTGATGATGATGATGATGATAGAGAGACACTGCAAACCCCAAATATACAGCAGGCGTCAGGGTCGGGATCGAACCACGACCTGCTGTATACCAGGCGAGGTAGTTGACTATCCTAGCCACCGTGATGATGATGATGAGAGGGAGACACCGCAAACTCCAAATATACAGCAGGCGTCGGGTCTGGATCGAACCCACGACTTCCTGTATACCAGGCGAGGTAGTTAACATCTCCTAGCCACCGTGATGATGATGATGATAGAGAGACACTGAAAACCCCAAATATACAGCAGGCGTCAGGGTCGGGATCGAACCCACGACCTGCTGTATACCAGGCGAGGTAGTTGACATCTCCTAGCCAGCGTGATGATGATGATGATGAGAGGGAGACACCGCAAACCCCAAATATACAGCAGGCGTCAGGGTCTGGACCGAACTCACGACCTCCTGTATACCAGGCTAGGTAGTTAACATCTCCTAGCCACCGTGATGATGATGATGATAGAGAGACACTGCAAACCCCAAATATACAGCAGGCGTCAGGGTCGGGATCGAACCCACGACCTGCTGTATACCAGGCGAGGTAGTTAACATCTCCTAGCCACCGTGATGATGATGATAGAGAGACACTGAAAACCCCAAATATACAGCAGGCGTCAGGGTCGGGATCGAACCCACGACCTGCTGTATACCAGGCGAGGTAGTTGACATCTCCTAGCCAGCGTGATGATGATGATGATGAGAGGGAGACACCGCAAACCCCAAATATACAGCAGGCGTCAGGGTCTGGACCGAACTCACGACCTCCTGTATACCAGGCGAGGTAGTTAACATCTCCTAGCCACCGTGATGATGATGATGAGAGAGACACCGCAAACTCCAAATATACAGCAGGCGTCAGGGTCTGGATCGAACCCACGACCTGCTGTATGCCAGGCGAGGTAGTTGACATCTCCTAGCCACCGTGATGATGATGATGAGAGGAAGACACCGCAAACCCCAAATATACAGCAGCAGGCGTCAGGGTCTGGACCGAACCCACGACCTCGTGTATACTAGGCAAGGTAGTTAACATCTCATAGCCAGCATGGCACTCAGGCGTCAGCATTGCCTACCCCTGTTTTGCAGTGGATAATCATAATAATAAGTGTTGTTGTTTGGTATAATTCGTGAAAACGTCATCTCTCCCCACGGCGCAAACCACAGCACGTGGGGACGCACGTCGTGAACTTGAGAAGGTCAGTTAATGAGGGGTTAAATATTCCTAGATTTGAAGTTTTCGTGACTGCAAGGATCCATCCTCTTTGGTTTTTTCGGTGAAGTCACGTGGGTTGAAAAGAAAACAAATAAAATAAATCACGACATTTCGGAGGCTTCCTGAAGACGGAAGCTTGGGTTAATTATTCCAGAGGAAAACCGAAATGCCCGGAGATTAGCAGGAGGTGTGCGGAGATTGGGGGTGGGGGAAGGGGGCAGGCAGTCCTCTTATCTCACACAGATGGAACGGATGGAGATTAGGCCACACTTTGCCGTGTGGGAACCAGGTGCCGGGATACGGATGGACGGATTGACGGTCGCATCGCAGGACCGTGAGAGACCCTGGCGCATGGCTTTGGTGGGGGAGGGTGTTCATCCAGCAGTGGATTGATTGTGGCTGCTGCTGCTGCGGATGATGATGATGATGACGATGGTGACAGCGTTAATTCTTGAGAGCGTGGGGAGCGCGCGGTAGGAGAGCGCGTGAATCTTTTATCCGAGCATTAGCGCGCCTCGGAGAATTTCAAAGTGCGTTAATAAATAAAAACCACTTCATTTATTCATTGATTCATTTATGCATTTATTACGCGCTATTAAATGATTACACAGCGGTGCAAGTGTTCATTTGAAGAATATTTATACATTTGCTCGCAAGCAGCCGCTCCCAGGGTAGGGGCTGTCAGCTCTAATGCAAATAAAGCGGTTAAGGAGAGACGCGAACGGAATGATTTAAATATCTCCGATCGCGCATTGACTAACTCTACACCGATGACTCTAATGATTAATCCGCAGCAACTCTACTCGGCGTATAGCAAAAAAAAATCCCATAAGCCACCACGGCCCACTGGGATTTTCATAAATCCATCAGCATTTAGTTCAACGCCAAAAAACAACAGCGGAAAATCAGGAACTCGGGTTTTCTACGTCGGAGAGTTCGCACAGCAAGGCATCACATACGCTACAAACTGAGTAATCATTGGAAAGATGTTATTAGCCATGCAAAAAAGATTTAGCTACACATTTTTGGACCATCTTATTTGACAGGTACTATTCTACTTTACCGAGTGTTAACATCCCCAGCGTTTAACAGTACTCACTTTTTATGTATTTGGATTGTCAACCAACACTGGGTAAAACAACATGTGCTTTGTCGTTCTCTTCTAGCATGTGCACCCTTAGCGACTTGTTCATCACGAATGATGGCTCAACGAAGTGGGCTCATCATCATCATCGTCGCGTGGAAATGAATAGCAGCCGAATGCTCTGAATGTGCGACGTTGATTCTAAATGTGGAGGGAAGAAAACCGGAGGACCCGGAGAAAAATCCACGCGTTCACGCGAGAGAGAGAGAGAGACCGGCAGACTCCAAATGTACAGCAGCAGGCGTCAGGGTCGGGATTGATCAAAGTTGAAACGAGCAAAACGAAATTAGTGTTTACAAATACCTGCTCGTGATGAACATCGCCACCCGATGGCTTTCATTACCAAATTACTCGTTCGTCGTGTGCATTAGGGCACCCGCGTGTGTAATGTGTAATATTGCACACGCGGTAGCGTTAGCCATGCATGTGAACGGATTATTTGACGCTGTGTTGACAATGGTGCACAATTGCAAACAACAACAACACTCGACGCATTCATCAACATCACTCTGCGTATGTGGGGCCTTAAAAGGAAACAAATGTCCATTTATTCTTGCCATGAAGAAGACCCATTGCCTGAAACGTTGCCTATTATACTTTGTTTCCTGTTTAAGGTCACAGACACACGCGGTGCTGTTATTTCCACGGAATGTATTGAATTAAAAAAAGTCTAAACATTTTATTTTACATCTACAGTGAGGGAAAAAATAATTTGATTCCCTGCTGATTTTGTACGTTTGCCCACTGACGAAGAAATGATAACTCTATAATTGTAATGGTAGGTTTCTTTGAACAGTGAGAGACAGAATAACAACAACAGAATCCAGAAATACGCATGTCAAAAATGTTATAAATTGATTTGCATTTTAATGAGGGAAATAAGTATTTGACCCCTCTGCAAAACATGACTTAGTACTTGGTGGCAAAACCCCTGTTGGCAATCACAGAGGTCAGACGTTTCTTGTAGTTGGCCACCAGGTTTGCACACATCTCAGGAGGGATTTTGTCCCACTCCTCTTTGTAGATCTTCTCCAAGTCATTAAGGTTTCGAGGCTGACGTTTGGCAACTCGAACCTTCAGCTTCCTCCACAGATCTTACATGGGATTAAGGTCTGGACACTGGCTAGGCCACTCCAGGACCTTAATATGCTTCTTCTTGAGCCACTCCTTTGTTGCCTTGGCCGTGTGTTTTGGGTCATTGTCATGCTGGAATACCCATCCACGACCCATTTTCAATGCCCTGGCTGAGGGAAGGAGGTTCTCACCCAAGATGTGACGGTACATGGCCCCGTCCATCGTCCCTTTGATGCGGTGAAGTTGTCCTGTCCCCTTAGCAGAAAAACACCCCCAAAACATGTTTCCACCTCCATGTTTGACGGTGGGGATGGTGTTCTTGGGGTCATAGCAGCATTCCTCCTCCTCCAAAATGGCGAGTTGAGTTGATGCCAAAGAGCTCCATTTTGGTCTCATCTGACCACAACACTTTCACCCAGTTGTCCTCTTCATTGCAAACTTCAGACGGGCATGTATATGTGCTTTCTTGAGAAGGGGGACCTTGCGGGCACTGCAGGATTTCAGTCCTTCACGGCGTAGTGTTTTACCAACTGTTTTCTTGGTGACTATGGTCCCAGCTGCCTTGAGATCATTGACAAGATCCTCCCGTGTAGTTCTGGCTGATTCCTCACCGTTCTCATGATCATTGCAACTCCACGAGGTGAGATCTTGCATGGAGCCCCTCACTCTCAACTGGCCTCTTTATGCTCTCTGAAGAAGGGACATTGCCCGAAACGTCGCCTATTACATATTTCCTTTTTAAGCCCCACACACACACGTGGTGTTATTGACGAATGTTTTGAGTTGTATGTGTGTATGCATGTATGCATATGTAATAATCTTCCAGGAGACGGCTTCGGAATCAGTCCTTTTATTTCCACTCCACCATACACTTTTCTTACTCACTCTCCGTTGCTGGCAGACAACGGAGAGAGAGGACAGACTCCACACGCAGTTCCCTTCGCGCACGTGGCAACCCGAGGCTCCGTCCGCACGTGACCCTGCTTCTGTTATTTTCCGTCTGCTCTCGATCGTTCCCTCTCGCTCGCTCTTAAGACCCCCGTCACGTGGTTCCCCCAGCCAATCATGTATGGACAGCTCACACCATTCTCGATGGTTCCCTGTCAATCCCGGGACCACGCCCTCATCCGGCTCCCCATTCGCTGGGGCCCGAATGGCTAGGCCAATCACTTCCGATGACCTGTCGTGATGACGCATGGGCCATGGTCCCAATCTCAACCCTTATTGGCTACGAGCAGGACCGGCAAGCCAATCCCCACGTGAACCCTCTATGGCTGTTATTACACATATGGGGAGTTATAGTGCAATGGTTAGCGCGCTGCGCTACGAACCTGGCGACCCAAATTCGATTCGCACTCACGGCCAGTGACGATTATCTGATCGGTCTTGGGCCTCCCCTAGGTCGACTCAGCCTCAAATGAGTACCTGGTGCAGTGTGTAAACATCGCCACTGGGAGACAAAGGCGGCCGGGCGTGGTGCTGACCACCCACCCCTCGTGTGCCGTGCCGGCCTGCATAGGTGCTCGCAAACAGCACTTGCCCCAACAGTCTGTTCAGGCTATAGGGGGATCTTTGATGCATGCATTACCTATTTGAGATGGTCACATGACCAGTTATGTCTGTATAAAGGTGTCAGTTTTTGTACCAGTTGAAAGGGTAAAAACCTATTACTAAATTTTGCCACTGGTAAAGGAGGTCTCATAGTGTAAATGCTTACCCCGAGCTATCAATACTCTGATAGTGTGCTGTTATTGAGGTGTACGCCTTTTGGCGTCATCTGGTCCAACACCAATGGAGACTAGGCTCTAAGAAAAGCTGTCTCGGGTGTGGACCAATCAACTTCAAGGACAGTGCATATCATTTTCAGAGTTGTTTATTTTTGTTTGCATTTTGACTGCTTGTGTTGTGGTTATTGCAAACATGATGCCTTGTATAAAGGTGTCAGTTTTTGTACCAGTTGAAAGGTTAAAAACCTATCACAGTTATGTCTGTTCAAGGGCTGCTCTGTGGGGTCCCGGGCCGTGAAAACCGCACAGAAAAGATGGTAAACCTGCACCTGTGACTCTGGGCAACCGTTGTCCATCATATAACTCTACCTCAGCTCCGTTGAACTCTGCGCATAGTAAGCGACAGAACGTGTGCCCGGGTAGATTTCATTTACACTGTTTGGCACGTGCATAGTGCCGCAGGCTTAACTGAACTGATGCGTCTGTGCATTGCCCCTTAATGCACATTCAGGGATTCATATTCTTGGTTATTTCGGTTAAGTCACGTAGAAGGGAAATAAGAAAATAATACAAATATAAAACTAAAAAATTCTCACGAATTTTCTTGCTGTGGATTGCACACCTGATGATGATTGCTTGTGTTGCAGTCAAAACGTCGTGAGAATTTTGTATTGTTTTATATTTGTATTATTTTATTATTTCCCTTCTACGTGACTTTACTGAAATAACCAAGAATATGAATCCCTGCAATCACGAAAGCTTTAAATCTAAATTCAGGGAGTTGTCTGTTTCTACATTTGTTGCTGCTAGGTAACTTTTATTTTCAGCGTTTTCAAACATTTTTATTTATTTTACCAGTTGAGGCTCATAGGAGGTGCGGCGGCGCAAGGACAACAAACTAAACACAAAATTAAGTTCTAAGAAATGAATTTGTCAATTTAGTTGATTTAAAACTTCAAGTGGCTTCTGATATTGGAAATTACGAGCGCATTCCAGACGGCCACAGAAGCGCCAGCCAAAAGCCGCCACCGCCACCGCCACCGCGGCGAGGATGACCGGAGCTCGCGTGACGATGGTTTATGCTCCTTGACGAGACCAGCGCGGTACTGCGGTTCATTTGCGGCAAGCACTTTGTGCGTGTGTGTGTGTGACGAAGAACAACGGATCGTATTCTTAGGTTTTTTCGGTAAAAACACGTAGGTAAAAAAATTAAAATTAATAAAAGTAAAATAAAAAATATTATAAAAATCACGACGTTTCGGAGGCAACACAAGCTTCCATCTTCAGGTGGAACCGTCACAGCACGATAGCTGTAATCAAGTGAGAGAGATTCCAAGCAAACAGTATTTGTGAATATATACTGGTTGAGGGTGGGAGGAGTCAAGGAAGCTTGTGTTGCTTCCGAAACGTCGTGATTTATATTTTATTTAAATTTTATTTTACTTTATTAATATATATTTTTTACCTACGTGACTTTACCGAAAAAAGCCTAAGAATATGAATCCTTGCAGTCACGAAAGCTTCAAATCTAGAACGGATCGACATGCCCAGAGGTCTCTCTCGGACGGTGTTCGTGACCCGCGTCTCCGAAACTGGGACACTGGTGAACAAGAGGTGACGCCAAGGCAGAGAAGCGTGCGGCGGGTACCCATCGCTCGGAATTACACGCGAGAATACGGGGGAAGAGAGGAACAGATGGGATTGGAGAACATTCGCAGGTTAGGGCACGCGCGCAGATGAAGATCCTCCGTAGAAGCCGTTCGGGGCTGTTTGGGGTTCCCAAGTGCTGTTAGCGAGCACCTACTAAGACCCGATGTGCTGCTGATCTTCTTGGTTCTTTCGGTAAAGTCACGTAGAAGGGAAATAATAAAATAATAAAAATAAAACATAATAAAATAATTCTCACGACGTTTCGGCCACAACGCAAGCAGCCGTCCTCAGGTGAAGAACAGGTATGTCGGAAAGACAGGTCCTCAGGTGAAGAACAGAAAGACAGCGTCTGTCGGAACAGGTCCTCAGGTGAAGAACAGGTCTGTCGGAAAGAACAGGTCTGTCGGAAAGAACAGGTCTGTCGGAAAGAACAGGTCTGTCGGAAAGACGCTGTTCTTCACCTGAGGACCTGTTCTGACAGATGCTGTCTTTCTGACAGACCTGTTCTTCACCTGAGGACCTGTTCCGACAGACGCTGTCTTTCCGACAGACCTGTTCTTCACCTGAGGACCTGTTCTTCACCTGAGAACGGCTGCTTGCGTTGTGGCCGAAACGTCGTGAGAATTGTATTTTATTATGTTTTATTTTTATGATTTCCCTTCTACGTGACTTTACCGAAAGAACCAAGAAGATGAATCCCTGCAGTCACGAAAGCTTTACATCGATATGCTGTGTCTTGATTATAATATTTCCACATTATATTTGTGTTTATCAACACGCTCATCAAATGCCAGGGTGAAGAAGGTTTGGGGTAGAATTTGGATAGCTGACGAGAAAGGGAATTTGGCGCGGTGTCTTACTTTTCGATTTAAAGCTTTCGTGACTGCAGGGATTCATCTTCTTGGTTCTTTCGGTAAAGTCACGTAGAAGGGAAGTAATAAATAATAAAAATAAAACATAATAAAATAATTCTCACGACGTTTCGGCCACAACGCAAGCAGCCGTCCGCAGGTGAAAACCAGGTCCGTCGAGGCGACAGAGTCTGACTACGTGACTTTACCGAAAGAACCAAGAAGATGTCTTACTTTTGTTTTGCTTACGCAATGAAACTCAACGAGTTGCAAGCGTACGCAGGGGAGTTGCCACCCGTCCCGGTGTCGCAGGAACGCCGCGTCGTGAGATGTCCCGCTTCTCCACGCTACGTCCCAGTTGCGTGCCACGGAGGTGGCAACCCTGGGGCCTGGAGCGGCGGGGAGGGGGGGGGATGGGAAAAGTGCTTTGGGATTGCGAGGGAACTGGGGAGGAGGCGGTGATTGGGAGGAGAGTGAGAAGCAGAGGTTCGTGAGGAACACGGAGAGAGAGAGGGGGGGGAGGGCGAATGGAGGAGGTGGGGGGGGAGGCTGGCACGGATGGCTAAGACTCTTGTTGGAAATGACTGATCACCTACCGGCTAATTGAACATGATTCAGTCACTTAATATGCAAAGTGTAACAAACAATCTGGAACCGTCTGTCAATTGCCATGATTTATGAATCTGTCATTTATTTCCCACAAAGGAGCGCGGCACCTTGGCTCCCACACCGTGCCCCCCCCCCGCTCGCCCCCCCCACCTGGACCCCCCGGCTCGCCCCCCCCCCACCTGGACCCCCCTCCATCCCTCTTTCTCTCTCTCTCTATCGCTAGATGACTCTATTCCGCGTTGTCTACGCTGGTCTCTCGTCTCCTCTGCAACGGCGTTGCCTCTCAAATCCACGTCGCATCTCTCTCTCTCGCTGTGTGTCTCTCTCTGGATAAGTCGGCGTTTCGTTCAACGTTCCAACCGGTGCTGGGCCTTCTGCCCTCCTCTAAGTAAACTCAGCCTGAAATTACGTGGCGTGTGATAACGTCAGCAGCGGGGAGACAAAGGAGGCCGGGCGTGGTTTCTCGCCACATCAACCTCCGTCTCCCCCTTCACCCTTCCACCCCCTTCATCCTCCCTCTAGCGAACACAAACTCAACAATAGACGTTGTCTCTCTACACTAGATTGCTTTGCTCTGCTGTCTTTGTATGTCTCTCTCTCTCTCTGTCTTCGCGTCTCTTGTGTCTCCTCTCGCGACGTGTCTAAGTCACGTTGAGTCTCTCTCCGTGATGCGCGCACGTGTGCGATTAGCCCGTGCTTGCTAGAAGCACTTGCCCCTCCAGCCTGCGTAGGCTACACTGGTGATCTTTGATCTATATCTGTTTTATTGGAAGAGGAGGGGGGGTCACAATGGCCGTGTCGGGGGCGGGAGGCGTCAGTGTCGTTGTATGTGGTCAGCGCAACTGCACTGCGGGCCCGGCGGTGTCACCTCAGTTCAATTCCAGGCACTGGATCACTTCCGTCATGAGCGAATGCACATGTGTCTGTGTGTGTTCCTTTGTCTCTGTATGTCTGTGTGTGTGTGTGGCTTTGTCTCTGTGTGTCTGTGTGTGTGTCTTGGTCTCTGTGTGTCTGTGTGTGTGTGTGTNCCTTTGTCTCTGTGTGTCTGTGTCTGTGTGTGTGTCTTTGTCTCTGTGTGTCTGTGTGTGTGTGTGTCTTTGTCTCTGTGTGTCTGTGTCTGTGTGTGTGGCTTTGTCTCTGTGTGTCTGTGTCTGTGTGTGTGTCTTTGTCTCTGTGTGTCGTGTGTGTGTGTACCTTTGTCTCTGTGTGTCTGTGTGTGTGTGCCTTTGTCTCTGTGTGTCTGTGTGTGTGTGTGTCTTTGTCTCTGTGTGTCTGTGTCTGTGTGTGTGGCTTTGTCTCTGTGTGTCTGTGTGTGTGTGTGTCTTTGTCTCTGTGTGTCTGTGTGTGTGTGACTCTGTCTGTGTGTCTGTGTGTGTGTGCGTCTCTGTGTGTCTGTGTGTGTGGGTGGCTTTGTCTCTGTGTGTCTGTGTGTGTGTACCTTTGTCTCTGTGTGTCTGTGTGTGTGTGTGCTTTGTCTCTGTGTGTGTCTGTGTGTGTGTGTGCCTTTGTCTCTGTGTGTCTGTGTGTGTGTGGCTTTGTCTGTGTGTGTGTGTGGCTTTGTCTCTGTGTGTCTGTGTGTTTGCGTGCCTTTGTCTCTGTGTGTGTGTGCCTTTGTCTCTGTGTGTCTGTGTGTGTGTGTGCCTTTGTCTCTGTGTGTGTGTGCCTTTGTCTCTGTGTGTCTGTGTGTGTGGCTGCGGTAGTGTAGCAGTTAGCGCGCTGCGCTACAAGCCCGACGACTCCAGTTCGTATCCCACTCACGGCCAAGAGCAGCGACGATTATTTGAACCGGTCCTGGGCCTCCCCTAGGTCGACTCAGCCTCAAATTAGTACCTAGTGTGGTGTGCAAACATCGCCACTAGGGAGACAAAGGCGGTCGGGCGTGTTGTTGGCCACCCACCCCTCTGTGCCGTGCCGGCCTTCATAGGTGCTCGCGAAGAGCACTTGCCCCAACAATCTGTTAATACCATACGGGGGATCTTTGTCTTTGTCTGCGGTAGTGTAGCGGTTAGCGCGCTCCACTGAACTACGATATCCGGCTACCCGAGTTCGATTCCTTGCTCGCGGCCAACACCAGTGACGAATATCTGAACTGGTCAGGGACCTCCCCAAGGTTGACTCAGCCGTAAATGAGTACCCGGTGCGGCGTGAGAACATCCGGCACCACCACCATCCCGGCGCCGATGAAGGACGGGGACCGCCAGCCCGAGGACATTTGACGCGACGAGATATTCCTCCCTTGCCGAAAAAAACCTTGCGGGCAACTTTATTTCCCCACCAACTCACAGCCCTAATTGGGTTGACATGCTATATGCCCAATTAAAACGCCGCTCAACGAATATCATTATCATCATCATCGTCGTCGTCGTCGTTACGATGTTTACTCGCAGATTTCAAGTGCACGTCTGAACTGCCAGGGTTATGGGTTGTGCATCACCGGCTCGTCTCCTTCGCACGCTCACACGCGTCTACGCAGCTGCCTTACCTGGCTGCGGCCGTCTCTCGCCCCGTGCCCTCTGCGTGTCTTTCATCCCCGTCGCCCTCGCAAGCCTCAACGTCCGCGAAAATTATTCAGAAATGTCTGCCTGGCCTCGGAACGATATTTTCCCACCAGCGACACGCGAGATAATTATCCCTCGTGCGCCATCCCTCTCTGCCACCAATTACAAATAAATAAAACAAATATATTATGATGAGAATTTAATGATGCGTACATTTCGTGAAAGTTATTACTGCTCAAATGGCCGTCGGGAATTGGACGCTCATCTCCTGTCGCACGCAGCCCTGCAGAGCCAGTGATGGAAATTCCACATTCCTGTGTCAGGGGCGAGTCTATCCATAGGACAACTACTGCTGACTTCCCACAAAGTGGTAGTCATTTTATCGACCCCCCCCCCCCCACCGATGTCTACCCAGCAACCACAGTTCGTCTATGATTGACAGGCATACACGCGGTGGGTGGGGTAAAGTGTGGGTTCTCGCATCTCTTCCAACACGTCTGGTCAAGGTGGAAGAGTAGGCCAAAGACCCTTTGCATTTTTATCACGTCCACTTAATTTTCTATGACCAGGAGAGTGGTACCTGTGCGTGCGTGTGTCTGTATGATGCGATGTGTAATATATCGCCACTGGGGAGACAAAGGCGGTCGGGCGTGTGTTGGCCACCCACCCCCTCGTGTGCCGTTCCAGCCTTCATAGGTGCTCGCTAACAGCACTTGCCCCAACATCCTGTACAGGCTACACGGGGGATCTTTGTGTCTGTGTATTGGGGGAGCCGTGATGCAGTGCTTAGTGCGCAGTGCCGTGACCTCATCGACCCGTGATGACTATCCGAACCGGTCCTGGGCCTCCTCAAGGTCGACTGAGCCTCAAACGAGTGCCTGCTGGAGTGTGAAAACACCACAACTGGGGAGACAAAGGCGGCCGGGCATGGTGTGGCCAACCACTCCGTTCGTGTGCCGTGCCGGCCAACTTCACAGGTGCTACTCGCGAACGGTGCTTGCCCCAACAGTCTGTTCAAGGCGGCAGGGGAGGGCGGGCATCTCTGTGTCTGAGCCGTAGCTGTTTTGTTTACTAAATAATGAATGCCTGATTGTGACAGATTACTGTAAGATCTTAATTTCATTACGTCTGACCCCGCTCGCCCGCTTTTGCGTATGACAGCAACATCAGGTAAATGGAGGGACCGAATTGCAATGCAATACGTGGAGGGGGAGAGAGGGGGGAGCTTTGGAGTAATAACAAAATCGATACGCTTTTAATTACTCCGTTTAATTTGTACCCTCCCGTTTATTTTCCTTGTTTTTTTTGCCCCTTCCCGTTCGCGTAAAATCGTTGCCATTTCGGGGAATGCGCCGTCGTGTGCGCGTTCGGGGCGGGCAACGTTGACGGTTTGCGGGAGAGTGTGACGGTGCACCACCATCATCATCAGAGTTGTTTCTTTTTGTTTGCATTTTGACTGCTTGTGTTGTGGTTATTGCAAACATGATCCCTTGTATAAAGGTGTCAGCTTTTGTACCAGTTGAAAGGGTAAAACCTACTACTATATTTTGCCACTGGTAAAGGAGATGTCTCATAGTGTAAATGCTTACCCCGAGCTCTCAATACTCTGATAGTGCGCTGTCTTTGAGTTGTACGCATTTTGGCGTCATCTGGTCCAACACCAATGTGAGACTAGGCTCTAAGAAAAGCTGTCTCGGGTGTGGACCAATCAACTTCAAGGATAGTGCATATCATTATCATCATCAGAGTTGTTTCTTTTTGTTTGCATTTTGACTGCTTGTGTTGTGGTTATTGCAAACATGATGCCTTGTATAAAGGTGTCAGTTTTTGTACCAGTTGAAAGGGTATGTGTGTTGAACTTCTTTGGCACCATACGTGGCCAACCGTGCAAATTGGGGGCGCTGGGGGGTTGGGGGGGGCAAGGACAATAGACTCAGCACACAAAAAAGTGACGTTACCGCAGATAATGTAATAAGTAAAACAAACTTTGGCATATTTTTTTTTTACTTTATGTCAAACTATGAACTAAACTGTAGTCTCGTTCGTAATGCGACCCAGTCTCCACCGGCATTACCGTGACCCACGTTTTTGCATTGGCCAGGTAAGAGCTATATAGTTGCTGTTTGTCAGAAGTGACCTGGCCACAAATTAAAGCTCAACAAAGCGGCTTATCACCGTGTGAAATGTACGGCAGCCACATACTCTAAACGCGTCATGTTGATTCTAAACGTGGAGAAAAATCCACGCGACCACGGGGAGAGAGAGACACGCAAACTCCAAATATACAGCAGCAGGCGTCAGGGTCGCGATGAAACCCACGACTTCCTGTATACCAAGCGAGGTAGTTAACATTTCACCATGATGATGATAATGAGAGAGACGCGCAAACTCCAAATATACAGCAGACGTCAGGGTGGGATCAAACCCACGACTCCTGTATACCAGGCTAGGTAGTTAACATCTCACCACCGGATGATGATGATGAAAGAGAGAGACACGCAAACTCCAAATATACAGCAGCAGGCGTCAGGGTCGGGATCAAACCCACGACTTCCTGTATACCAGGCGAGGTTGTTAAAATCTCCTAGCCACCGTGATGGTGAGAGAGAGACACGCAAACTCCAAATATACAGAAGCAGGCGTCAGGGTCGGGATCAACCCCACGACCTCCTGTATACCAGGCTAGGTAGTTAACATCTCACCACCGTGATGAGATGAGAGAGAGACACGCAAACTCCAAATATACAGCAGACGTCAGGGTCGGGATGAAACCCACGACTTCTGTATACCAGGCGAGGTAGTTAACATTTCCGAGCCACCGTGATGATGATGATGAGAGAGAGAGACGCGCAAACTCCAAATATACAGCAGCAGGCGTCAGGGTCGGGATCAAACCCACGACTTCCTGTATACCAGGCGAGGTTGTTAAAATCTCCTAGCCACCGTGATGGTGAGAGAGAGACACGCAAACTCCAAATATACAGCAGCAGGCGTCAGGGTCGGGANGAAACCCACGACCTCCTGTATACCAGGCGAGGCAGTTAACATCTCCTAGCCACCGTGATGATGATGAGAGAGAGACACGCAAACTCCAAATATACAGAAGCAGGCATCAGGGTCTGGATGAAACCCACGACCTCCTGTATACCAGGCGAGGCAGTTACATCTCCTAGCCACCGTGATGCCAGCGGTCGGCGCGCTGTCACTTCCGATCCAGGGAGTCGCGGTTTGGTTCCGTATCTCCTGGCGCGGGGGTCTCCAACAACGGCGTGGGTTGCCCCCCCCCACCACCCCCCTACCCCCTACCCCCCTACCCCCCTACCCCCACCGCGGCACCCCCGTCCACCCATCGGCGTCATTGGGGCACGGCGCAGTTCAGTAGATCGCAGGTCGCGCGCGGTGCGGTGAAGTGTGGGGTTACTCCCGTAGTTGCTCGGAGATGTTAACTACCTCGCCTGGTATGCAGGAGGTCGTGGGTTCGATCCCGACCCTGACGCCTGCTGCTGTATATTTGGAGTTTGCGTCTCTCTCTCATCATCATCATCACGGTGGCTATGATATGTTATCTCCTTCACCCGGTATGCAGGAGGTCGTGGGTTCGATCCTGACCCTGACGCCTGCTGCTGTATATTTGGAGTTTGCGTGTCTCTCTCTCTCCCTGCGTCGCGTGGATTTTTCTCCGGGTCCTCTGGTTTTTTCCTCGATGTTTAGACTCAACATCACGCGTTTATTTGGCTGCTGCTATAAATATCCACGTGATAAGCCACCTTGTTGTGAGCTATAATTTGTGGCCAGGTCGCTGCTAAGTTAAGCGCTAAATGGCTCAGTGGGGAATTCACCACAGTAAAGGCCTGTGGTGGTAGTAGTCGTAGTAGTAATTTGCAGCCAATTTTCAATCCAATGCTGGACGAAGGGCCTCCTAGCATCATGTTGATAGACGTGTGTGGGGGGGAGGGGGGGCTACAGGGTGTTTGACCATACTTCACCACACTGGTCAGTGCGGGTTGGTGAAACGAGGGGTGACTCAGGACCGATTCCGGTATCGCTCGCCGCTGATGTTTTAGCCGTGGCTGGGAATTGAACTTGGGTTTGCCAGATAAAGAGTGAGTGGGCTCAGACAGGATGCGTCACTTAGAGGGGCCGATGGAAGAGACCGGCGACAGAGTGGCAGCCAAAGGCTGGAATCCACACGGGAGGACGACCATGGCACGGAGATGGAGCGATGAAATCGGCCCGCTCGCTCTCAAGCGAGCTGAACTGTCGGATCCAACAAGCGCGAGGATGTGTCACGGTGTTCAGGGGAGGCCTTCATCCATCAGCGGATAGACTCTGCCTGATGACTGATAACGAAGATGATATAGCTTGCACGAGAAATAGATAGAGAGGTGAGAGGGCTGGAGAGAGAGAGAGAGTAGAAACAAGAGGGCACAGAGAAGAGGGAAGAGAAGGGAGAGAGGAGAAAGAGAGATTCAATGCTGAGAGAGCGAGCGAGGCAGAGTGAATATCTGAGAGCACGTGGGAGGGCGCAAGCGGGAGACGCAGTGAATTAAAGTGCGAGAAAAACAGAGGCGGAATGAAAGAGAGCGCACGAGGGAGAGAGAGAGATATATATACGGGGGAAGTGAATAAATGAGAGCACAGGGGAGAGTATACTAGAGTGCGAGCACGGAAGTGCATTGAATAAGAGAGCGAGCGAGCGAGCGAGGGAGAGCGAGCGAGCGAGTGTGCCCTATTAAACCGGCTGCTCAGATGAATAATTTAGAAGTTAATTCAGCGTGGCGCACGGGAGGCTGCTTAGCCACATGATTAATTCTGTGAGTGCCCCACTCACCGCTCGGCACGTGCACACGGCCCGTGTACCCCGCACACACACACACACGCACGCACCTGTGCACCGTGTACACGCACGCGCGTACCCGTGTGCACGTGCGTGTTGAGTCTGTGCAAACGCTCACGGACCGAAAAAATTCTCCCCCCCCCCCCGTATTTCCTGAGCAGGCGATTTGAGGGCAGGTGTTGTTCGTGGCGATGTTTACGCGCCGCGCCAGGTACTCATTTGAGGCTGAGTCGACTTAGGGGAGGCCCCAGGACCGGCTGAGATAATCGTCATCGGTGTTGGTGGCCGTGAGCGATGAATCGATTTCGGGTCGCCGGGTTTAGTAGCGCAGCGCACTAACCACTACCACTCACCACACTTATGCATGCACCTCCGATTAGCACGGTTGGCTACGTACGGTGCAAAAGAAGATCAACATGCATACACACGTGTATACATGCGTACTTGTACGCACGCAAGTACACACATTACGCACACAGAGACAAAGATCCCCCATAAAGCCTTTACAGACTGTCGGGGGAAGTGCTGCTAGCGAGCGCACAAAGACAAAGGCACATGCACGTACACACGCACACCCATGTACACACACACACACCCATGTACACACACACACACACCCATGTACACACACACACACATACACACACACCCATGTACACACACACACATGTACACACACACACATGTACACACACACACATGTACACACACACACACACATGTACACACACACACATGTACACACACACACACCCATGTACACACACACACACATCCATGTACACACACACACACCCATGTACACACACACCCATGTACACACACACACACATGTACACACACACGCACCCATGTACACACACACACACCCATGTACACACATGCACACCCATATACACACACCCATGTGAACACACACCCATATACACACACGCACACCCATGTACACACACACACCCATGTGAACACACACACCCATGTACACACACACACCCATGTACACACACACACACTCATGTACACACACGCACACCCATGTGAACACACACACACCCATGTACACACACACACTCATGTACACACACACACACCCATGTGAACACACACACACACCCATGTACACACACACACACATGTACACACACACACCCATGTTACACACACACACACATGTGAACACACACACCCATGTACACATACACACACATGTGAACACACGCGCACACCCATGTACACACACACACGTACACACACACACCCATGTACACACACACACACCCATGCACACACACACACACACCCATGTACACACACGCACACCCATGTACACACACACACCCATGTGAACACACACACCCATGTACACACACACACCCATGTACACACACACACACACCCATGTACACACACACACCCATGTACACACACACACCCATGTACACACACACACCCATGTGAACACACACACGTACACACACACTCCCATGTACACACACACACACANCCATGTACACACACACACCCATGTGAACACACACACACACCCATGTACACACACACACCCATGTACACACACACACACANCCATGTACACACACACACCCATGTACACACACACACCCATGTGAACACACACACCCATGTACACACACACCATGTACACACACACACCCATGTACACACACACACCCATGTGAACACACACACCCATGTACACACACACACCCATGTACACACACACACATGTACACACACACACACCCATGTGAACACACACACACCCATGTACACACACACACCCATGTACACACACACACCCATGTACACACACACACCCATGTGAACACACACACCCATGTACACACACACACCCATGTACACACACACACATACACACACACACATCCATGTGCACACACACACACCCATGTACACACACACCCATGTACACACACACCCATGTACACACACACACCCATGTGAACACACACACACCCATGTACACACACACACACGTGAACACACGCGCACACCAACACACCCTACAGCGCAGCGTTCATTCGGCGCCTTGACCCGTTCGTTCACCCGTGTGCCAATTGTTGACCAGCAGCAGTTTGTTTTGCTCCAAACGCTCAAATTGAATTGTTGGTGACGCAACTTACAGCTACGCCACAAACAAACATCAACAACAACAACAGCAACAACAACAACGCCGTTATTATTTCTATAGATTTTTTTTTCACGTTCCATTATTTTCTTCCCAAACAAAACGTTAATTTCACAGATTGACTTTTGCCGGTCGCTAGGCGCGCCTATGAAGGTGAATGCGTTCGGAGGTTATAGAGTGGGTAGAGATCATGAATCACTCCGAGTAACTCTCCGTTCAGAATCGAGTTAATTTACATTTCGAGTAGCTGCCGTTGCAAGTCGTCGGTTCGATTCTATCTCCCACGGCGCGGCAGGGAGGGCCGGGTTTAGGCCCAAGCTAAATAAGCTCCAGCTTTGAAGGCCTCATGTTATGGGGGGGCTCTAAATTTGAAAATGAGTAATAATACGATGTACTCTTTGGTTTTTTCGGTAAAGTCACGTAAATAAAAATCTAAAATAAATAAAAATGAAAACAGATACATTTATCTGTTTTGATTTTAATTTATTTTGTTTTTTTCGGTAAAGTCACGTAGGTAAAAATATAAAATAAATTAAAATGAAAACAGATAGATTTATCTATTTCATTTTTATTTATTTAGTTATTTTCGGTAAAGTCACGTAGGTAAAAAATATAAAATAAATAAAAATGAAAACAGATACATTTCTCTGTTTTCATTTGAATTTATTTTAATGAAAACAGATAAATGTATCCGTTTTCATTTTAATTTAATTCATATTTTCTACCTACGTGACTTTACCGAAGAAAAAAAAATCCTTGCAGTCACGAAAACTTCAAATATAGAAATAATACGAAGTTTCATCGTCATCACGATCCATGGGCAGATTGCCCCTTAGGTCTTCACTGCACGCTTCGTCAATCGCTTCCACCTTCCTCCCCGCCTTGTAGTGCCAATAGTTCTCAAGTCGTGGTCACATCTTTTTGTTGGCCGGCAAAATCCCATCACCACCTCCACGCGGTGCCGGCTGGATTCCAACCAACGGTGAGGGTCTTTGGCGTCAGATGGAGCGACCCACCGGCCAAAGTATTTCTGTGTCGCATCTATGGCAACGTCAAATCAACTTGGAACTCGACATGAAGACGGTCAACGCATGCCCCCGAAGATGCCCTGGACCGAGCCAAATGGAGAAGACAATGCCGAAAAGCGGACCCTGTGCCACAGCGGGAACAACGCTAGGGAGAAGAAGTGGTCACATCTTTCTGTTACCAATCGCTTCCATTGTCGTCGTTGTCAAGACATTCTCTCCTAGGTCTTCCTCTCATTTCCATTTCATTCCACTCTTCCGAAAAGCACACTTTTAATTCCCTGTTGTTGTTGTTGTTGTCCATCCCACTACACGTGTGTCTAAGTAGTGCCAGCTTCCTCCTCATCACTGCCTGCACCATCATCAGGCCGTCTATGGCCCAGCTTAGATGCAGCAGTAGTATCCTCCTATAGCAAGTTTCAAGTTGTAACGTTATCGCTTGAAAAGTAAAGGAGATGGTGAAAAAACACCCTCTTAAAGGGTTGTTGTCATTCCGATATGTCAAAAAATCTACGCCGTTTCTTGATGGGCCCTCTCAAGCTTCACGTAGCGTGGAGCCCCAGCGTTGTCATTAACCGGACCTGGCGGCAGGCGAAACAATGGGGGTCTCCATCAGCAGTGGAGCTATCGTGGCAGATGAAGATGATGATCACACTTCAAAGTTGTGCTGTCATGTCTCTTAAGTCGGCTGAAGCCTCACGTGGAGCACAGGTCGCAAACGGGTTTTGATTCATTACCCGTACCCGTACCCGGCCACGTACGGGTTCCCGTTCCCTACCCGTACCGTACCCTACCCGAAATGAGTGACAAACGGTTACTCACCGGTGACTCACGGCCTACCCGTACCCGTACCCGGCCGAGTACGGGTAGCCGGGTATCGGGTAGGGTACGGGTATCGGGTACCCGGTTGCGACCTTTGACGTGGAGTGATTTCCATGTGGCCACACCCACTCTGAGCCCCTCCCCTCTCCCCGCCCACTCTGAGAACAGACTCCGCTCCTCCGTGCAGATCGCTTCTTCTGCTCGCTCCTCTTTTTTTACGATCAGTGGAAACAAGAAGATGCTCGGTGTATTCGGCACTTTGCTTCGTTCATCATTTCGTTAAAAAAATGTATTAAAATTTTTAAACTTTGCTTTATGTAAACCCCACCTCTCGCTCACTCTCTCGCTCACTCTCTCGCTCGCTCTCTTGCTCGCTCTCTCCCTCGCTCTCTCTCTCTCACTCTCTCTCGTTCTGCACGCGGCCCTTCTCGCAGTCCGACGGCCTCTCTCCTTCATCATCACCCTGTCATCATCATTATCAGCATCACATCCTCCTTCTCCACTCATCATCATCACCACCACCACCACCACCTCCTCCTCCTCCTCCATCATCACCATCACATTCAACCCCCCCCCTCTTTCTCCACTCATCATCATCACCACCAGCTCCTCCTCCTCCTCCATCATCACCATCACATTCAACCCCCCCCTCCTTCTCCACTCATCATCATCACCACCACCACCTCCTCCTCCTCCATCATCACCATCACATTCAACCCCCCCTCCTTTTCCACTCATCATCACCATCACATTCAACCCCCCCCCATCCTCCTCCTCTCTTCCTGCTGATCATCTTCAGCCGTGCCCTCTTTTTGTCCATCTCAGGGGGTGGCGGTACTTCCATCCCGGACTCTCTCCCCTCTCTCCCTGCTCCTCTCTCCTTCATCCACCCGTCCCATCCCCTTGACTCCACTCCCCTTACCGTGGCGGTGGTGCAATGGTTACAAAGTTATGTCGTTTTATCGACAGTGTTTGTCTTTGTGTGGTGTCTGTATTTAAACGAAAAAAATACGTGTATAAGTAATGTTACATATGTTTTTATCCGCTTCTTGTCACTGTGTGAAACAAACATTCGAGCCGTTTATTTTCTTTGCGATTGTGTTTACATAATCTATTTTATCTTTGACTTTTCCTTTGTACGCATCTCTCTCATCCTCCGTGCAAACGAAAACTCTCAAGTGCTGCGTTCAATCCGTGAGGTTTGTTCTTCAACTTTTACCGGCGAGTCTGCAAACGTTAACGAACCGAACACGATGATTTTGTTTTTACGTGACCAGGTAAAACCCTCTGAGCTATTACTTCTTCACCAACACAGCAGCACAAGCAGCGCCTTCCCTCGTGAATGTAGACCTTGCACTGCAATAATAAAAATACAAGCGATTTACATTTGCAAAGTGGCGCATTTCATCCATAGATCCCACCAGTGCGCCACCACCGTGTAGGGATAGCCAGGAAACTAACATAACCTGCAGGGTAAATGGTCTGAACTAGGCCAGATATAAAGTTCAGTTTATCCACTCATCCACTTGCTCACTCACTCACTCAGCAACTCGCTCATCTGCTCGCTCACTCGCTCACTCACGTACTCACTCACTCAACCACTCACTCAATCACCCACTCACTCACCCACTCGCTCACTGGCTCACTCATCCACTCGCTCACTGGCTCACTCATCCACTCGCTCACTGGCTCACTCAGCCATTTACGCACTCGCTCACTCAGCCATTCACTCACTTGCTCACTCAGCCACTCGCTCATCTGCTCGCTCACTCACGTACTCGCTCACTCAGCCACTCACACACTCGCTCACTCACCCACTCGCTCATCTGCTCGCTCACTTGCTCACTCACGCACTCACTCACTCAGCCACTCACACACTCGCTCACTCAGCCACTCACACACTCGCTCACTCACCACTCGCTCATCTGCTCGCTCACTCGCACACTCGCTCACTCAGCCACTCACACACTCGCTCACTCAACCACTCACACACTCGCTCACTCACCCACTCGCTCATCCGCTCGCTCACTCACACACTCGCTCACTCAGCCACTCACACACTCGCTCACTCAGCCACTCACACACTCGCTCACTCACCCACTCGCTCATCTGCTCGCTCACTCACACACTCGCTCACTCAGCCACTCACACACTCGCTCACTCAGCCACTGACGCACTCGCTCACTCAGCCACTCACTCACCCATTCACTCACCCACTCACTCAGCCACTCACCCACTCACTCAGCCACTCACTCACCCACTCAGAACCAGTGTAAAAGGCCAGTGCTCGTGGGTAGAGGCCAGTTTAACGAGGTGAGTTTCCAAGACAGGGCTTAAATATAGTTAGCGACTCTGTCTTATTAGCAAAGGCAAAGTGTTCCAAATCTTGGGAGCTGCACTGGCAAAAGCCGGATTACTCACCCACAAGACAGGGCCTAAATATCTCTATCGACTATGATTGTCTTATTAGCAAAGGCAAAATGTTCCAAATCTTGGAAGCTGCACTGGCAAAAGCGGATCACTCACCAACTCACCCACCCACCCACAAAGAGACTTAAACATTTAGAACGACTGCGATCGTCTTATTAGCAAAGCCGCACAGAGGGAAAATCTCGATCTCGGAGAAAGTGACCCGAATATCTGAGAGACCTCGCTGGAGGGTCAACACGGATCGGTTCCTGTCGATACTGCGCGGGGCAAACCCATCGAGTTGCCTTGTAGGTCGGCAGCGGTGATCTTCGAGCCACTCTATACTTGACTGTAGCCGGTGTCAAAACTGAAACTCAACTATCAAACCTGCCACTTTTTTAAAATTTNCTTACCGTTATTTTCACACCTGGTGATGATTGCTTGTGTTGCAATCGAAACGTCGCGAGGATTTTATTGTTTTATATTTTTGTCATTTTATTGTTTCCCTTCTACGTGACTTTACGGAAAGAACCAAGGATACAAACTAGCGGTGTAGAGAGCGGAGCGCGGCTGCGATGAACTCGCGAAACGGCAGCGCGGATACCAAACATACTCAATAATAATAATTGTTATTATTCCCAATCTGTGAACCTGGCTCCAATGCCTCCTCCCTCCCCCTCTCTCTCTCTCTCAGCCGGTCTCTCCTTTGATGTGCGTCTGTGTCTTATTCTCTTTTGTCTTGCTCGTCGAATTCCCAATTTAAAGTAAGTTGAAACGATTCCACTTGCATGAATCTTTTAAATATATATTTCCATCCTACCCCCCGCCCGCACACCCCAGACCTCACCACCGCCTCCCCCCCACCCTCCCTCATTGACCACCGCATCTCAAAACACATTGCTTATTATTTTGAAATATACGGGGGTACAGGTAAATAAATGAATAGGTTTACCTAGAAACGCAGTTGCCGGATAGGGGATTTTTTTTTTATAAGACAGGCGGAGGTAACGATGGCTTTTGATGAGGCGTAAAACTACCAGTTCATAGATCCTGGGTCGATGGTTACGAACGACGGAGCGGAGGGATGGTGGTTGCGGCGCCGAGCGCGTTGGATGGAGAGAATTCATTTAGATTCCCGGTTCACGGCGAACATCAGTGGTGAGTGACATCTCGCCACGGTGGTTAGGAGATGTTAACTACCTCGCCTGGTATGCCGGAGGTCGTGGGCTCGATACAGATTCTGACACCTGCTGCATATTTGGAGTTTGTGTGTCTCTCTCATCATCATCATCATCACGGTGGCTAGGAGATGTTAACTACCTCGCCTGGTATGCAGGAGGTCGTGGGCTCGATCCAGACTCTGACACCTGCTGCATATTTGGAGTTTGTGTGTCTCTCTCATCATCATCATCATCACGGTGGCTAGGCGATGTTAACTACCTCGCCTGGTATGCAGGAGGTCGTGGGTTCGATCCAGACTCTGACGCCTGCTGCTGTATATTTGGAGTTTGCGTGTCTCTCTCATCATCATCATCACGGTGGCTAGGAGATGTTAACTACCTCGCCTGGTGTGCAGGAGGTCGTGGGCTCGATCCAGACTCTGACGCCTGCTGCTGCATATTTGGATTTTGCGTGTCTCTCTCATCATCATCACGGTGGCTAGGAGATGTTAACTACCTCGCCTGGTATGCAGGAGGTCGTGGGTTCGATTCAGACTCTGACACCTGCTGCTGTATATTTGGAGTTTGCGTGTCTCTCTCATCATCATCATCATCACGGTGGCTAGGAGATGTTAACTACCTCGCCTGGTTTACAGGAGGTCGTGGGTTCGATCCAGACTCTGACGCCTGCTGCTGTATATTTGGAGTTTGCGTGTCTCTCTCATCATCATCATCACGGTGGCTAGGAGATGTTAACTACCTCGCCTGGTGTACAGGATGTCGTGGGTTCGATCCAGACTCTGACACCTGCTGCTGTATATTTGGAGTTTGCGTGTCTCTCTCATCATCATCATCACGGTGGCTAGGAGATGTTAACTACCTCGCCTGGTATGCAGGAGGTCGTGGGTTCGATCCAGACTCTGATGCCTGCTGCTGTATATTTGGAGTTTGTGTCTCTCTCATCATCATCATCACGGTGGCTAAGAGATGTTAACTACCTCGCCTGGTATGCAGGAGGTCGTAGGTTCGATCCAGACTCTGACGCCTGCTGCTGTATATTTGGAGTTTGCATGTCTCTATCATCATCATCATCACGGTGGCTCGGAAATGTTAACTACCTCGCGTGGTATGCAGGAGGTCGTGGGCTCGATCCAGACTCTGACGCATGCTGCTGTATATTTGGAGTTTGCGTGTCTCTCTCTCTCATCATCATCATCACGGTGGCAAGGAAATGTTAACTACCTCGCCTGGTATGCAGGAGGTCGTGGGCTCGATCCCGACCTGAAGCCTGCTGCTGCATATTGCGTGTTCACTCTGCCCGTGGTCGCGTGGATTTTTCTCCGGGTTTTCCGGTTTGACCCTCCACGTTTTGAATCAACATCGCGCATTTCCACGATTCGGCTGCTGTAAATGTGCACGTGATAAGCCACTTCATTGAGCTGTCATACGTGAAAGCCAGTTCGCTTTTGAAATAAAATTACTAAATAGCTCAGTGAGTCATATTATTAGGTTTTTTTCGGTAAAGTCATGTAGGTAAAAACATTAAAAAGTAAAATAAAATAAAAATCACGACGTTTCGGAGGCAACACAAGCTTCCGTCTTTACTTTTTAATGTTTTTACCTACGTGACTTTACCGAAAAAACCTAAGAATATGAATCATTGCAGTCACGAAAGCTTCAAATCTAGAATTAGCTCAGTGAGCCTTACCTGGTAAAGTAACAAAACAATGCTTAAATAGCTTAAGAGCATTCACCCACCCCCTCCACACACACAGCCCCCCCCACATCCCTCCCTTCACTAGCTCGCGATGAACAGTGAGGTGAAGTATGGTGAAACAACGCAACCGTGACAGACACATCGGGAGGGATGCCTACATCTAGCAGTCGATTGTCAGATGAGGCAAGCAGCTATGAAGGCCGGCACGGCACAATTATGGAATATCCAGACGAAGCCGTTTCACCAAAATGACCGTCGCTTTAAATGATCATGAGTTTCACCCGCATCCATACCTTCAAGTTTTTCAAATTTCATTTATTGGGTATAGCCCTGTGAGCCATTCGGCTCTTGAATCGGGTGCAACCGCAAAAAACAAAAAAACTAAAACATGAACAAGAATACATCTTAAAGTGACTATGTGAAAACAGAAAATCCAAGAAAAGACAGCAAAATATTGCAGAAAAGGCACCGTACACCAACAGTGTGCAACACTCCCAGTGGGATGCAAGTCAAACAACAACAACCACAAGACAACTTAGATTAAGGCCATCAGTCGAACTCTGTACTACAACAAACAAACATGGCCAACCCGAAAAACTTTTCGAAAATCACCAAAATAAAGCCATAAAAGCAATGAAACTGATCATACCTGACGAACCACTCATCCAGCTGTGGATTGGTCAAAGGGCAGTAAAATTACGAATGACATTTTGAGACGTTACAGCGTGTGTACGTGCTCTGTATCGCATTTTGTGTGTGGGGAGCGGTGGTGTAGCGGTTAGCGCGCTGCGCTACGAACCCGACGACCCGAATTCTATTCCGCTCACGGCCACCAATACAAAGACAAAGGCGGCCGGGCGTGGTGCTGGCCACCCACCCCCTCGTATGCCGTGCCGGCTTTCATAGGTGCTCGCTAACAGCACTTGCCCCAACAGTCTGTTATGGCTATATGGGGGATCTTGGAATTTGTTTGTTGAACCGGTGTGTATGTGTCTCTGTGTGTGCACCTGTGTGTATGTGTCTCTGTGTATGCACCTGTGTGTATGCACCTATGTGTATGTGTCGCTGTGTGTATGTGTCTCTGTGTGTGCACCTGTGTCTCTGTGTGTATGTGTCTCTGTGTGTGCACCTGTGTGTATGTGTCTCTGTGTATGTGTCTCTGTGTGTACCTGTGTGTATGTGTCTCTGTGTGTGCACCTGTGTGTATGTGTCTCTGTGTATGTGTCTCTGTGTGTGCACCTGTGTGTATGTGTCTCTGTGTATGTGTCTCTGTGTATGCACCTGTGCCTATGTGTCTCTGTGTATGTGTCTCTGTATATGCACCTGTGTATGTGTCTCTGTGTGTACCACTGTGGTTGAGACAGCCACCTGTCGCTTATCACACACAGTACACACACACACATTACACACACATTACACACACACACATTACACACACACAGTACACACACACAGTACACACATTACACACACAGTACACACATTACACACACACATACACACACACAATACACACACAGTACACACATACACACTACACACACACAGTGCACATATTACACACACACAGTACACACATATTACACACACACACATACACACAATACACACACAGTACACACATACACACATTACACACACACACATTACCCACACACAGTACACACACACATATTACACACACATTACACACACACACAATACACACATTTTACACACACACACACACACACATATCACACACACACAGTACACACATTACACACACACAAACAGTACACACATTACACACAGTACACACATATTACACACACATTACACACACAATACACACACGAACGCAGGACACACACAGTACACACACAGTACACACATGGTACACACACACATTACACACACAGTACACACACACACAGTACATACACGGTACACACACACAGTACACACATGGTACACACACACAGTACATACACGGTACACACACAGTACACACACACAGTACACACACACATTACACACACGGTACACACACAGTACACACACACAGTACACACATATTACACACACATTACACACACACAATACACACACGCACGCAGGACACACACAGTACACACATGGTACACACACATGACACACACAGTACACACACACAGTACACACACACAGTACACACATGGTACACACACACATTACACACACAGTACACACACACAGTACACTCACACGGTTCACACACATGACACACACAGTACACACACACAGTACACACACACAGTTCACACACATGACACACACATGACACACACACAGTACACACACACAGTACACACACACAGTTCACACACATGACACACACATGACACACACAGTACACATACACAGTACACACACATGACACACACATGACACACACGGTACACACACACAGTATACACACACAGTATACACACACACAGTACACACACACATGACACACACACACACAGTACACACACACAGTACACACACACAGTACATAACGTCGTCCCACGTCCGACCGCATAGCCGAGTCGTGTAGAGATTTGTGGGTTGGAATCGGTTCCCCCGCATACACAGCACGGAAACGTATCAACCGAACCCGCGTAGAGCGATGGAAACCTGTGTATGGAATGCTGTGTGTGTGTGTATATAGAATGTTGTGTGTTTGTGTGTGTGTATAATGTTGTGTGTGTGTAGAGTGTTGTGTTGGTATAGAATGGTGTGTGTATAGAATGTTGTGTGTGTGTAGAATGGTGTGTGTGTGTGTGTGTATAGAATGTTGTGTGTGTGTGTAGAGTGTTGTGTGTGTGTAGTGTGTGTGTGTAATGTGTGTGTGTATAGAATGTTGTGTGTGTATTGAATGTTGTGTGTGTATGTAATGTTGTGTGTGTGTATAGAATGTTGTGTGTGTATAGAATGTTGTGTGTGTATTGAATGTTGTGTGTGTATAGAATGTTGTGTGTGTGTGTAATGTGTGTGTGTATAGAATGTTGTGTGTGTGTATTGAATGTTGTGTGTGTATAGAATGTTGTGTGTGTGTATTGAATGTTGTGTGTGTATTGAATGTTGTGTGTGTGTATTGAATGTTGTGTGTGTATAGAATGTTGTTTGTTTGTGTGTGTGTATATAATACCGTGTGTGTAGAGTGTTGTGTGTGTGTGTGTAATGTGTGTGTGTGTATATAATGTTGTGTGTGTGTGTATATAATGTTGTGTGTGTATAGAATGGTGTGTGTGTAGAGTGTTGTGTGTGTGTATAGAATGTTGTGTGTATAGAATGTTGTGTGTGTGTATAGAATGTCGTGTGTAGAGTGTTGTGTGTGTGTATAGAATGTCGTGTGTGTATAGAATGTTGTGTGTGTAGAGTGTTGTGTGTGTGTATAGAATGTTGTGTGTATAGAATGTTGTGTGTGTAGAGTGTTGTGTGTGTGTATAGAATGTCGTGTGTGTATAGAATGTTGTGTGTGTGTAGAGTGTTGTGTGTGTATAGAATGGTGTGTGTATAGAATGGTGTGTGTGTATAATGTTGCGTGTATGGAATGGTGTGTGTGTGTGTAATGTTGTGTGTGTGTATGGAATGTTGTGTGTCTGTGTGTATAGAATGTTGTGTCTGTGTATATAATGTTGTTTGTGTGTGTGTGTATAATGTTGTGTGTATATAATGTTGTGTCTGTGTATATAGAATGTTGTGTGTGTATAGAATGTTGTGTGTGTGTGTGTATAATGTTGTGTGTGTATAGAATGTTGTGTCTGTGTGTATATTGTACTCGGACAAACATAATTATTCATGCTCATTTTCAATCTGCTGCTGGATAAGTGCGTACATGTTGTCATGCTTAATCCACGTAGTATCGGTTTGCTTGTGGGTCTATATCGTTTGTGTGTGTGTGATATGTCTGAAATTTTTTTTTTTATATTTTACATTCTTCCAAACTAGCAAAACACAAGCATGTCATAGTATATTACAGATTCGGCTAAATATTTAAGTTCGGACAGTTTATTTAATTTATCTGAAAAGTATTAAAAACCGAGATCATTTTAATTTTGGATGATGCCTATTTAAACAATTTTTACACCGTAAGAAAGAATGTTAGTTGAATAATAGTGATTTTATTAATATAATTTATACTTGCGGCTTTTTTCAAATCCCGCTAAAAAGTTAATTCATTTTCAACGGCACTTAATTAATTTGATGGTTACACTATTAAAGCAAATTTCATGAGACATTGTAAAAAAAAAAAATCTGTTAAATCCCATTTTAAATAAGTATCGTGTAGTAAAAATTAGCAAAGCCTTGTAGCAAATTAAATAATGTCTGCTTCTCAAATCTCCGTCTCTTTGCGTACCAAAAAAAAATTAAAGTACATTATATTTTTTTGCATACGCATTCTATCAGCCTTCCCTCTCGCGGTGTATTTCACGATCAGCAACACACTTTCAGCTAACACTGTTTGGTTCTTTCCCTGAAGTCACGTAGGTGAAAGAAAATAAGAATAAAATTAGAAATAATCAAATTAAATCACGAAGCTTACTGTAGTGGGCAAATGAATGTGTTTAAATTCAATTAATTAATTAATTGCTGTAGTTGGCAAATTAATGATTTTTTTATTAATTAAATTAATTACTGTAGTTGGCAAATTAATGTGTTTTTTTTNCTTACTGTGTTTGTCCCACCTGATGACAGAAGCTTGTGTTGCTTCCGAAACGTCGTGATTTAATTTGATTATTTCTATTTTTATTCTTGTTTTTTATTTTGTCACCAACGTGACTTTACCGTTTGAACCAAAGAGTATGAATCCTTGCAGTCACGAAAGACCACGTCTGTCGGGGAGACAGCGTCTGAATGAAAGCGTGGTGGTGTTTCATTCAGACGCTGTCTCCCGACAGACCTGGTCTTCACCTGAGGACGGCTGCTTGCGTTGTGGCTGTAACGTCGTGAGAATTATTTTTTTATTTGTATTATTTTATAGTTTAATTGCAGTTTTAATATTTTATTATGTTTTATTTTTATTATTTAATAGTTTTTTTTTATTATTTAATTATGTTTTATTTATTATTTTATGTTTTATTTTTATTATTTCAATGTTTATTTTTATTATTTTAATATTGTATTTTAAAATTTTATTTTATTATTATTTTTATTATTTTATTGTTATTTTATTATTTTATTATTTCCCTTCTACGTGACTTTACCGAAAGAACCAAGAAGATGATTCAGTGCCTCATCAGCAGTGTCAGCCTGGCTTGCATCGATTCCGGCAAAGTGCCCGACGTTGATTTGTTTTTGGGGTGACCAGCTCTGGAAATAAGTGTGCGCTACTTTTTAACGAGAGACTCTGATCGTGCACCAACGCAGGATAACGGAGTTGAACGTCGTTCATCACGTGTGCTTGTGTGAGTGTGAAGTGCGTTGAAAAACGTGGGCCAACTGGGTTTTAATGTTTGGTGCACTGCATTAAATTAGTTTATTTATAATTAATAATCACAGATGATTGCTGTTTTTTTTCGTGGGATCGCAGTCATTACACTTGTAAACAACAAAAAATACCAAATACTGCCTTGTATAATCACATTGTCACATCGCATAGTATATTTACAGAATATATACAGCATATATTTGTTGCTACATACACACGACTTATCGTGATTGAGACAACACACACAAACAAGACAAATTTCCCTGATTGGCGCGAGTTCTGTTAGCGAGCACCTATTAAGACCAGCACAGGGCAAGACATCATCTGGGAGAGAGGACTTTAGAGATACCCAGCCAATTAAATTTCGACTGTGCTCACATTGACGCATTCTACCAGGTATTCATTGATGGCTGAGTTTCCCTAGGGGAGGGCCAGGACCGATTCGGATATTTCCCGCTGATGTTGGCCGTGTCCGGGAATCGAGATGTTAACTCCCTCGCCTGGTATACAGGAGGTCGTGGGTTCAATCACAACCCTGACGCCTGCTGCTGTATATTTGGAGTTTGCGTGTCCTCTCTCATCATCATCACGGTGGCTAGGAGATGTTAACTACCTCGCCTGGTATACAGGAGGTCGTGGGTTCAATCACAACCCTGACGCCTGCTGCTGTATATTTGGAGTTTGCTGTGTCCCTATCTCATCATCACGGTGGCTAGGAGATGTTAACTACCTCGCCTGGTATACAGGAGGTCGTGGGTTCAATCACAACCCTGACGCCTGCTGCTGTATATTTGGAGTTTGCGTGTCTCTCTCATCATCATCACGGTGGTAGGAGTGTCTTCGCTGGTATAACAGGACGTGGGTATCACAACCCTGACGCCTGCTGTATATTTGGAGTTTGCGGTGTCTCGCTCTCACATCATCAGTGGTGAGATGTTAACTCCTCGCCTGGTATACAGGAGGTCGTGGGTTCAATCACAACCCTGATGTCTGTATATTTGGAGTTTGCGTTCTCTCTCTCTCATCATCACGGTGGCTAGGAGATGTTAACTACCTCGCCTGGTATACAGGAGGTCGTGGGTTCAATCACAACCCTGACGCCTGCTGCTGTATATTTGGAGTTTGCGGTGTCTCTCTCTCATCATCACGGTGGCTAGGAGATGTTAACTACCTCGCCTGGTATACAGGAGGTCGTGGGTTCAATCACAACCCTGACGTCTGCTGCTGTATATTTGGAGTTTGCGGTGTCTCTCTCTCATCATAACGGTGGCTAGGAGATGTTAACTACCTCGCCTGGTATACAGGAGGTCGTGGGTTCAATCACAACTCTGACGCCTGCTGCTGTATATTTGGAGTTTTCGGTGTCTCTCTCATCATCATCACGGTGGCTAGGAGATGTTAACTCCTCGCCTGGTATACAGGAGGTCGTGGGTTCAATCACAACCCTGACGCCTGCTGCTGTATATTTGGAGTTTGCTGTGTCTCTCTCATCATCACGGTGGCTAGGAGATATTAACTACCTCGCCTGGTATACAGGAGGTCGTGGGTTCAATCACAACCCTGACGCCTGCTGCTGTATATTTGGAGTTTGCTGTGTCCCTCTCTCATCATCACGGTGGCTAGGAGATGTTAACTACCTCGCCTGGTATACAGGAGGTCGTGGGTTCAATCACAACCCTGACGCCTGCTGCTGTATATTTGGAGTTTGCGGTGTCTCTCTTCATCATCACGGTGGCTAGGAGATGTTAACTACCTCGCCTGGTATACAGGAGGTCGTGGGTTCAATGACAACTCTGAAGCCTGCTGCTGTATATTTGGAGTTTGCTGTGTCCTCTCTCATCATCATCATCACGGTGGCTAGGAGATGTTAACTCCTCGCCTGGTATACAGGAGGTCGTGGGTTCAATCACAACCCTGACGCCTGCTGCTGTATATTTGGAGTTTGCGGTGTCTCTCTCCCCACTGTTCAATTCTTCCCTCCACATTTCGAACGCGTTCAGAGTATTTCGCTGCTATAAATGTCCACGTGATGAGTCGCTTTGTTGAGCTATCATTTGTGGACAGGTCACTGCTGAAAAAGAGCTACATAGCTCAGTGAGCCTTACCTGGTAAGATAAAAAAACATCTTTAAATTGTTTAGTTTAGTCGTGCACTGCAGATACACAAGCTCACATGCAACAACACGCACACTGATATACAAAGACAAAGACCCGCCGTGTAGCCTTAACAGACTGTGGGGCAAGTGCTGTTAGCGAGCACCTATGAACGCCAGCACGGCACGCGAGGGGTGGGTGGCCAGCACCACGCCCGACCGCCTTTGTCTCCCTAGTAGCGATGTTTACACACTGCACCAGCTACTCATTTCAGGCTGAGTCGACCTAGGGGATGCCCAGGACCGGTTCAGATAATCGTCACCGGTGTTGGCCGTGAGCTGGAATCGAACCCGGGTCGCCAGGTTCATAGCGCAGCGCGCTAACCGCTACACTACCGCACACACTCACACACACGCACTGACACACACACACGGTGAGACATCATGTATAGCTATAGGCAGCGGCAGTGGCGGAGTGCGATGCTGCTCGCTGCTGCTGTGCTGAGGAATACTTCCTCTCTCTCTCGCATTTGAAGTTAACAGCTCCCTGGTGGTGGTGATGCAGGAGGTGATGGTGGAGGTGATGGTGGAGGTGGTGGTGGTGGTGGTGGCGGTGGCGGCGGTGATGGTGGAGGTGATGGAGGTGGTGGTGGTGTTTGTGCTGGAGATGATGGAGGTTGTGGTGGTGCAGGTGGTGGAGGTAGTGGTAGAGGTGGTGGTAGTTTAGGTGGTGGTGGTGCAGGTGGTGGTGGTGTGGTAGTAGTGCAGGTGGTGGTGGTGCAGGTGGTGGTGGTGGTAGTGCAGGTGGTGGTGGAGGAGGTGCAGGCGGTGGTGGAGGAGGTGATGGTAGTGGTGGTGGCAGTGGCGGCGGTGATGGTGGAGGTGATGGAGGTGGTGGTGGACGTGGTGGCTGTGGTGGTGGTGTTGGTGCTGGAGATGATGGAGGTGGTGGTGGTCCGGGTGCGGGTGGTGGTGGAGGAGGTGTAGCTGGTGGTGTGGGTGGTGGTGGTGCGGGTGGTGGTAGTGCAGGTGGAGGTGGTGTAGGTGGTGGTGGGCAGGTGGTATTGGTGGTGTAGGTGGTGGTGCGGGTGGTGGTAGTGCAGGTGGAGGTGGTGTAGGTGGTGGTGGGGCAGGTGGTGTTGGTGGTGTAGGTGGTGGTGTAGGTGGTGGTGGTGTAGGTGGTGGTGGTGGTGTAGGTGGTGGTGGTGTGGGTGGTGGTGGTGGTGGTGGTGGTGGTGTAGGTGTGGTGGTGGTGTAGGTGGTGGTGGTGGTGTAGTGGTGGTGGTGTGGGTGGTGCAGGTGGTGGTGTGAGTGGTGGTGGTGTGGTGTAGGAGGTGGTGGTGTAGGTGGTGGTGGTGGTGTAGGTGGTGGTGGTGGTGTGGGTGGTGCAGGTGGTGGTAGTGTGGTGGTGGTGGTGTAGGTGGTGGTGTAGGTGGTTGTGTAGGTGGTGGTGGTGTGTGTGGTGGTGGAGGTGTAGGAGGTGGTTGTGGTGTAGGTCGTCGTGTAGGTGGTGGTGGTGTGGATGGTAGTGGTGGTGGTGTAGGTGGTGGTGTGGGTGGTAGTGCAGGTGGTGGTGGTGTAGGAGGTGGTGGTGTAGCGGGTGGTGGAGGTGGTGGTGTAGGAGGTGGTGGTCCTGGTGGTGGTGGTGTAGGAGGTGGTGGAGGTGCTGGTGTAGGTGGTTGTGTGGGTGGTAGTGCAGGTGGTGGTGGTGTAGGTGGTGGTAGTGCAGGTGGTGGTGGTGGTGTAGGAGGTGGTGGTGGCTACTACTGCCGCTGCTGGCCAGAAGATGCTGGGGAAGCCACGAGGAGTCTCCAGGACCACAGCTTCCATCCGCTCGCTCTTCCACCTCCAAAATCCACAACTATTGACTCTCTCTCTCTCCCCCTCTCTCTCTCTCTCCCCCTCTCTCGCTCTCTCTCTACCCACTCCGCTCTCTCGCTGCGATCTCTGTCATTAGCTCCCAATTGGGACTCTTGCAAATATGTTTTTGAAGGCTCCCGTACGCACGCCATGACGTGGGTCTGTGTGTGCGCGCGTTCTGTGTGCTGTGTCTATATATGTGTGTGCAAGTGCACGTGTGTGTGTGTGTGCATATGGGGCATGCGAGTACCTGTCTGGGAGCTTGTGCGTTTGTGTAAGTTCGATTCCCGCTCACGGCCAACATCAGCGACGGTTATCTGAACCGGTCCTGGGCCTCCCCTAGGTTGACTCAGCCTCAAATACGTTTCTGGTGCGGCGTGTAAACGTCGCCACGAGGGAGACAAAGGCTGCCGGGCACGGCGTTGGCCACCTTCCCCCTCGTGTGGCATGGCGGCCTTCATAGGTGCTCGCTAACAGCACTTGCCCGGAAAGTCTTTGATCGCTACACGGGGGTCTTTGTCTTTGCTGTTGATCGTGGATGAGGGTGGGGGGTTTAGATAGAATAAACCGGCAGCGAGGCTGTGGATCGCAAATCCGTTTGTACTGAACGTTCCACCACCGCCACCACCACTGCCATCGCCGCCACCACCGACACCACCACCACCACCACCGGCACCACCACCACCGGCACCACCACCACCGCCACCACCACCACCGCCACCACCACCGACACCACCACCACTGCCATCGCCGCCACCACCACCGCCACCACCACTGACATCGCTGCCACCACCACCACCACCGCCACTACCACCGGCACCACCACCACCACCGGCACCACCACCGGCACCACCACCACCGGCACCACCACCGCCACGACCACCACCACCACCACCGCCACGACCGCCACCACCACCACCACCGCCACGACCACCACCACCACCACCACCGCCACCACCACCACCGCCACCACCGCCACCGCCACGACCACCACCACCGCCACCACCACCACCAGCACCACCACCACCACCGCCGCTGTGGCAGGAGAATTCCGGTGTAGGACCGCGTGTTTCCGTGGCTCGTAGGAAGTGTTTTTTTTCTTTCCCGACGGTGTTTTGCATCGTGGCAGTAATCATCACCCGGCAATGCTCCGTGTCAACAACAAAATCAAAAGCCACCCCATTCCTCATATTGCCCTTAATGCTCGGCATACTAAATCAATATCTCTGCCGTAACCAAACAATGTTTTGACAAAATTAAAACATTTTTTTTTTCGGGTTTTTTCCAAGGCCTCTTGCGAAGCAAAATAAAAAAAAGGTAATTCAGAGTCCCATTAAACAAAACCGGGACGAACGATTATTATATTTCCCGTAAGAACATATAAGATGTAATTTTACAATAATAATAATATACGTTTGTTGCGAGGTGTTAAGCGAACCGTGGTAAACGAACGCGGCTCTGTGGCCTTTGCATTCCACGACCCGGCCGTCTTCTCCGGAGCGAGAGCGCCGTGGATTTTGGAGCCATCATCGTCATCTTCATCACCATCGTCGTCATCATCTTCATCATCGTCGTCGTCATCATCTTCATCATCATCATCGTCATCATCGTCGTCGCCGTCATCATCTTCGTCGTCATCTTCATCGTCATCATCTCCGTCGTGTCTCCAACGCGGTGCATCGCTGATCCCGACTCATGCAATTCGGCAAAGATCTATCCCGTTTCATCAGCGTCGTCATTATCGTTGCTATTGCACGAGCTGTATTTGTGAAGAGATATGATAACGGACGCAGCGCGAGGGGGAAGGCGCAGGGCTGCTGCTGCTGCTGCTGCTGCTGCTGCTGCTGCTGCTGCTGCTGCTGCTGCTGCTGCTGCTGCTGCTGCTGCTGCTGCTGCTGCTGCTGCTGCTGCTGCTGCTGCTGCTGCTGCTGCTGCTGCTGCTGCTGCTGCTGCTGCTGCTGCTGCTGCTGCTGCTGCTGCTGCTGCTGCTGCTGCTGCTGCTGCTGCTGCTGCTGCTGCTGCTGCTGCTGCTGCTGCTGCTGCTGCTGCTGCTGCTGCTGCTGCTGCTGCTGCTGCTGCTGCTGCTGCTGCTGCTGCTGCTGCTGCTGCTGCTGCTGCTGCTGCTGCTGCTGCTGCTGCTGCTGCTGCTGCTGCTGCTGCTGCTGCTGCTGCTGCTGCTGCTGCTGCTGCTGCTGCTGCTGCTGCTGCTGCTGCTGCTGCGCGCAGGACCTGGCGAGCCGAGTTCGGTTCCCGGCCGTGGCGTCAAACGTCGGTGGAGAAGGAAATCTGAACCCCGGTCCCTGCCGGGCATCCGAGCCGCGCTGGCCCAGCGCGGTGAAGTGTACGGTGAAGTGTACGGTGAAGTGTACGGTGAAGTGTACGGTGAAGTGTACGGTGAAGTGTGCGGTGAAGTGTACGGTCAAGTGTACGGTGAAGTGTACGGTCAAGTGTACGGTGAAGTGTACGGTGAAGTGTACGGTGAAGTGTACGGTGAAGTGTGCGGTGAAGTGTGCGGTGAAGTGTGCGGTGAAGTGTGCGGTGAAGTGTACGGTGAAGTGTACGGTGAAGTGTGCGGTGAAGTGTGCGGTGAAGTGTGCGGTAAAGTGTACGGTGAAGTGTGCGGTGAAGTGTGCGGTGAAGTGTACGGTGAAGTGTACGGTGAAGTGTACGGTGAAGTGTACGGTGAAGTGTGCGGTGAAGTGTATGGTGAAGTGTACGGTGAAGTGTACGGTGAAGTGTACGGTGAAGTGTGCGGTGAAGTGTACGGTGAAGTGTACGGTGAAGTGTACGGTGAAGTGTGCGGTGAAGTGTACGGTGAAGCAACCGCCGTGACTTGGACGGTGCAATGGGGAGGCCTTCATCCAGCCGGGGATTGACGAACGGCTGCCAAGTATTATTAGACACGTGTATGAAATGTGTGTGTGTGTGCCCAGATGATTTTACAATTTTATAATTAAATGATCTACCTGCTTATCTTCCGATCCACCTACCTACTCACCTACTCACCTACCCACCTGCCTACCTACCCACTCACCTACCCACCTACCTACTCACCTACCCACCTACCCCTCTCCTACCCACCTGCCTACTCACCTACTCACCTACCCACCTGCCTACCTACCCACTCACCTACCCACCTGCCTACTCACCTACCCACCTACCTATTGACCCACCTACCCACCTGCCTACCTACCCACCTACCTACTTACCTACCTGTTTTTCTCCCCACCTTCCTTCCCACTTACCTGCCTCTACCCACTTTACCTGTCTGCGACCATACCCACCTATCAACCCACCTATTTACCTACTTGCAAACCTACCTACCCATGATAATTCACCTATCTACAAACCCACATACCTACTAACCAATCTATATCTCTACTTAACCTACCTACCTGTTTACCTACGCATCTGTACATTTCCATAGTATAATATTAGTCTTTGAAAGGGACATTCTTTCTCACAGCAACAATTGTAACACATATTTGTATCCTGTTTTAAACGTGGACTTAAACATTCACTCCACAATTTACACTTTGGCTTAACTGAATCATCATTTTTATCATCATCATTCATATTTTTTGTCCATAACGTAAATTTACATTTTAACGTTCAGATTATATATGTTGAGGTTTCAATCAAATGGAAAGCATGTGGAAATATACACAAATATATACCGCAGCACACAGTATTCACATTTGTGTGTTAATTGTAATCATACAATCCCACACAAAGACAAAGTTCCCCCAAATAACCTACATAGACTGTTGGGGCAAGTGCTGTTCTGGACCACGTCTGAAGCTCAGCACTGCGCACGCTGTGGTAGGGTGGCCAGCGCCACGCCCGGCCACCTTTGTCTACCAGTGGCGATGTTTACACACCGCACTAGGTACTCATTTGAGGCTGAGTCGACCTAGAGGTGGCCTAGGAATGGTTCAGATAATCGCCACCGGTGTGGCCTGGGGGAATCGAACTCGGGTCGCCAGGTTCGTAGCGTGCGCGCTAACCACTACACTGTCACTCCCCACTTGTTTACAAAGACAAAGATCCCCCGTATAGCCTTAACATACTGTTGGGGCATGTGCTGTTAGCAAGCACCTATGAAGGCCGGCACGGCACACGAAGGAGTGGGTGGCCAACACCACGCCCGGAAGCCTTTGTCTCCCCAGTGGCGATGTATACACACCGCACCAGATACTCATTTGAGGCTGAGTCGACCTAGGAGAGGCCCATGACCAGTTCAGATAATTATCGTCATTGGTCTTTGCCGTGAACGGGAATTGAACTCGGGTCGCCAGGTTCGTAACGTAGCGCGCTTACCAATCCACCACCGCTCCCCACTATATACACGCCTGATATACACACGCGCGCGCGCTCGCTCGCGCACTAAAAGAATGTAAGTGTAGAGGAGTAAAATGGGGACGTGACGTCAGGTGTGCCGTTCAGTGCGATGACGTCACGTCTCCTAGGGTACTTAAGGGAGACCCCGTGACGTAAGCGGGGTCACTGTGGGAACGGGTAGAGTAAGCAGGGTGAAGAGGGAACCAGGGGTAGAGAGAGGGATCGAGTGTGAGTCTGGGGAGAAGCCGGTGGTAGCCGTAGAGGTGCTTCTCTCTCCGCTCGGTGGAGTCGGCAGACTCCACGATCCGACACGAGAGAGAGAGACCGGAGCTAGCCGGCAGGACCCGGACTCAGAGTAGGACCCCTAGCCCCTGGCAGTTGTGTACCCTGCTGTGTTATTGTAACAGCTTTAATAAACCCTGGCGGAAGCCCTTAACTTACCTCCGTATACGAGTACGTCCGTCGCAACTTCTCTACGTAAGTAACGGGACGCGTCCCATTCCGAGCGGACGTCCCATCGATGAGCTCGAGCGACGACATCGGCTCGCGTGCGAGCGCTCCTTGGATCGGTTCCACCGCGGAGTGGTGAACGGTGCGGGCCGTCGGGGGGGGGGGGCGGTGGTGTGCGAGGTGCGGGGGGGGAGGGAAGCGCTGTGGTTTTATCCAGCAGCGGATTGACCGTGGCTGATGACGGTGATGGCGCCGATACACGCACACGCACGCACACACGCGCACACGCGCACACGCGCACACACACGCACACGCACACACGCGCACACACACGCACACGCGCACACGCACACGCGCACACGTGCGCACGCGCACACACGCACACACGCACACACGCACACACGCACACGCGAACGTACGCACATCAGCACTTATCCCAGATGTAGTCGGGACATAGGGGCGCATGAAACGCACGTTTTATTCCTAACCGCATTAGCGCGTTTTTATTCATTTTTCCACTTAAGATGCCGAGAAGTTACATTACCACTCAGAATCGCCCCCCACCCCTCCTCTTCCTCCTCATCTCTTTCCCCTGTTACCCCTCGTACCCCCCTCCCTCCGCCCCTCTCCCCTTCTCCCCACGGCCCCAACAAACCATAGCGCAAAACCCCAAGTGCTCTGTTCAATCATTTTCACACTCTTTGGCCGGAGACAGGCCAAATTAGCTTCAATCTTTTTTGGCTTTCTCAAGCCAATTTTGCTAATGGCCCCCCCCGACCCCCCCCCACCCAGCCCCCCCCCCCCCCCCCCAGCCCCCCCCCCCCCACCCCCCTTCCCTTTTTTTCACCTCTTAATTTCTTTGCCCAGGCATGGCTAGGGGAACACAGGACTTTGAGCTAAAAGCGCGCATCTGATGGGAATTCGATTTTACTATATATATCCTGTTTATATACACACACACATATGTAAATATATGAAACGGTACCCTATTGAAATAATTAACAATTTGCGCCGCTTAATTATCTTTGTACCACGTACGAAGAGGGCCAATCGCAACACGGACGCGGGCTTAGGAGCGCGCGTCTGACCGAAATTACGACGATTGGTTTCATTCTTATTCATTTCATTCATCGCGCCTCTCATTAATATTTGACGCGTGTGTGTGTGTGTATCAATATATAGTAAATACAAAGAGGCCAATGATAGATATTTTTTCTAACATCCTAATTCCATCGTGGGGGTGTTGCGGTGAGATGCGGCGTTGAACGAGCGAGCGGTGACGGACGAAAAAGCAAAAACGGCTCATCTGATCAGAATTATATTATTTTTTTCTATAAAAATGTTTTTACCGTTGACCGATATTCATCTCTTAACTTCCGTCATCCGCTCGCAGCGAGCTCGTACCGAGCGCACCGCCGTCGAGCAAGAAGCAAACCCGCAATTGGAAGGCTTTTATATTTCTCTCTCTCTCTCTCCCGTCTCTCACTTCCTTCGCTCCGTCTGCGAGCGGCGATTATAGATGCTTACGCAAATCCATCAAGTGAAACAAAAACACAAAAACGCACGCGCGACGCTTCTTTTTTTTGCCGGGCATCTCTCGGCGAGGCTCAGGTGGGTGCCCAGGTTCCCTCGCTCACCCGCACCGCTCACCCGCCCCGCTCACCCGCACCGCTCACCCGCACTGCCGCCAAAGCCGACGACAACTCGCGCCGCGAGCGTGAGTGCGGCGGCGCACGTGGGCGGAATAAGATTCTTTCGCACCGTACGTAGCCAACCGTGCGAATCGGAGGTGTTGGGGAAGGACAACAAACGACCGTATAGGTCAATGTGTGAGTCTATGGGTCTCTGTGTCAGTCTAAGGGTCTCTGTGGGTCTCTGTGTGAGTCTATGGGTCTCTGTGTGAGTCTAAGGGTCTCTGTGGGTCTCTGTGTGAGTCTATGGGTCTCTGTGTGAGTCTATGGGTCTCTGTGTGAGTCTATGGGTCAATGTGTGAGTCTATGGGTCAATGTGTGAGTCTATAGGTCTCTTTGTGTGTCTATGGGTCTCTGTGTGAGTTTATGGGTCTCTGTGTGAGTCTATAAGTCTCTGTGTGAGTCTATGGGTTTTTGTGTGAGTTTATGGGTCTCTGTGTGAGTCTATGGGTTTTTGTGTGAGTTTATGGGTCTCTGTGTGAGTCTATGGGTCTTTGTGTAAGTCTATGGGTCTCTGTGTGAATCGATGGGTCTCTGTGTGAGTCTATAGGTCTCTGTGTGAGTCTATGGGTCTCTGTGTGATTATATGGGTCTCTGTGTGAGTGTGGGTCTCAGTGTGAGTCTGTGGGTCTCTGTGTGAGTCTATGGGTCTCTGTGTGAGTCTATGGGTCTATGTGTGAGTCTATGGGTCTCTGTGTGAGTCTATGGGTTTCTGTGTGAGTCTATGGGTCTCTGTGTGAGTCTATGGTCTCTGTGTGAGTCTATGGGTCTCTGTGTGAGTCTATGGGTCTATGTGTGAGTCTATGGGTCTCTGTGTGAGTCTATGGGTCTCTGTGTGAGTCTATGGGTCTCTGTGTGAGTCTATGGGTCTCTGTGTGAGTCTATGGGTCTCTGTGTGAATCTATGTGTTTTCTGTGTGAGTCTATGGGTCTCTGTGTGAGTCTATGGGTCTCTGTGTGATTCTATGTGTTTTCTGTGCGAGTCTATGGGTCTCTGTGTGAGTCTATGGGTCTCTGTGTGAGTCTATGGGTCTCTGTGTGAGTCTATGGGTCTCTGTGTGAGTCTATGGGTCTCTGTGTGAGTCTATGGGTCTCTGTGTGAGTCTATGGGTCTCTGTGTGATTCTATGTGTTTTCTGTGCGAATTTATGGGTCTCTGTGTGAGTCTATGGGTCTCTGTGTGAGTCTATGGGTCTCTGTGTGAGTCTATGGGTCTCTGTGTGAGTCTTTGGGTCTCTGTGTGATTCTACGTGTTTTCTGTGCGAGTCTATGGGTCTCTGTGTGAGTCTATGGGTCTCTGTGTGAGTCTATGGGTCTTTGTGTGAGTCTATGGGTCTCTGTGTGAGTCTATGGGTCTCTGTGTGAGTCTATGGGTCTCTGTGTGAGTCTATGGGTCTCTGTGTGAGTCTATGGGTCTCTGTGTGAGTCTATGGGTCTCTGTGTGAGTCTATGGGTCTCTGTGTGAGTCTATGAGTCTCTGTGTGAGTCTATGGGTCTCTGTGTGAGTCTGTGGGTCTCTGTGTGAGTCTGTGGGTGTCTGTGTTAGTCTGTGGGTGTCTGTGTGAGTCTATGGGTCTCTGTGTGAGTCTATGGGTCTCTGTGTGAGTCTGTGGGTCTCTGTGTGAGTCTGTGGGTCTCTGTGTGAGTCTATGGGTCTCTGTGTGAGTCTATGGGTCTCTGTGTGAGTCTATGGGTCTCTGTGTGAGTCTATGGGTTTCTGTGTGAGTCTATGGGTCTCTGTGTGAGTCTGTGGGTGTCTGTGTGAGTCTATGGGTCTCTGTGTGAGTCTATGGGTCTATGTGTGAGTCTATGGGTCTCTGTGTGAGTCTATGGGTTTCTGTGTGAGTCTATGGGTCTCTGTGTGAGTCTGTGGGTGTCTGTGTGAGTCTATGGGTCTCTGTGTGAGTCTATGGGTCTCTGTGTGAGTCTATGAGTCTCTGTGTGAGTCTATGTATGTTCGGGTGTTGAACTTCTTTCGTTTCCATGGAGTCAAGCGGCTGCGTTAAACGGACAGCCACAGCCCAAATTACATAGAGATCCATAGAGTTGCATAGATATCCATAGTGGTACATAGAGATCCATAGACGTATAATGAGATTTGTAGAGTTACAAAGAGATTCCATAGAGCTACATAGAGATCCATGGAGTTAAATAAAGACCCATATAGTCACACAGTCACTTAGCAAGGACCACAGCAGGGTGGAGGGAACGTGAAAAGTAACAACAGCAAGTGATTTACAAGAATCGATTTGAGTAATAACATACACAAACATATGCAAGTCAGTCAATCGACAGGTCTTGTGTGGTGGTGGTAATGTGTGAGTACTGCCATCCTCTTTCAAGTTGACTGGCCGGCGTGAAAGAGTAGGCCAAATACACCCTCGACCCTCGTAGAGGGGCGTTAGACGAGGCAATGCAGGGCTGCCCCTTCACCTCTAACACCATCTCAGAGGACCTCCCATCTGGAAGAGTAGGCCAAATACAGTCTCCGCATTAATATGTCTGAAGATTTACACCATTAGTACCTAATTTGCCAGTAAAAAAAATATGATAATTGGTTTTTTACCCTTTTATCTGGCAACAAAACTGACACCTTTTTTATGAGGAGTCATGTTTGCATAGACCACAATACCTGCAGTCGTAATGCAAACAAAGAACATAACTCTGATAAGGACAGTGCATACATTATCAGAGTTATGTTTTTGTTTGCATTACGACTGCAAGTATTGTAGTCTATGCAAACATGACTCCTCGTAAAAAAGGTGTCAGTTTTGTTGCCAGATAAAAGGTAAAAAAACAATTATCATGTCTGAAGATGTTTTCACTCCATCTGCCTGTTGGCTTTAAGCGCACCAACTCCGTCCCTGTTTCGCCTCTCCGGTCTCATCAGCAGAGATTCTCGGCTCGCTGGGACGCGAGCCGCTGGCTTGCCAGACGTCATTGGCAAGGGCAGTCACGTCTGCAAACACGGGAACCTGTTCGGAGTTGAATTCGTCGATTCGTTCGGCGTTTCAATGTTTTTTCACCCAAAATGTTGGTGTTGTTATTCCGTCGTCACCGTGTTACGTTTGGCTCCGGTTTTTTTTCTGGTCGCACTGAGCTCGGGGGTTTAAATGGCGATGCGTGTAATATGTGCATGTGTACAAACAGTTGCTGAACACGGGGCCCATCGATGCCAAAGCGTCGAGCGGCCAGCAACAAATAGCACTGTCGGAGTTGTACTCGATACCAGTGGCTGAGTGGGTGAGTGGGAGGGAGGGTGGGCGAGTGAGTGGCTGAGTAAGCGGGTGACTGAGCGGGTGAGTGAGCGGTTGGATGAGTGGCTGAGTGAGTCGGTGAGTGGTAGGGTGAGTAAATAAGTGAGTGGCTGAGTGAGCGGGTGAGTGAACGGTTGGGTGAGTGAGTCGGTGAGTGGTAGGGTGAGTGAATGAGTGAGTGGGTGAGTAAGCGGGTGAATGAGTGGTAGGGTGAGTGGCTGAGTGAGTCAGTGAGTGGGAGGGTCAGTGGCTGAGTCAGTCGGTGAGTGGTAGGGTGAGTGAATGAGTGAGTGGGTGAGTGAGCGGGTGAGTGAGCGGTTGGGTGAGTGGCTGAGTGAGTCGGTGTGTGGGAGGGTGAATGGCTGAGTGAGTGGGTGAGTGAGCGGGTGATTTGAACGGTTGGGTGAGTTAGTCGGTGAGCGGTTGGGTGAGTGGCTGAGTGAGTGGGTGAGTGAGCGGTGAGTGAGTGGTGGGTGAGTGGCTGAGTGAGTGGCTGAGTGAGCGGCTGAGTGAATGAGTGAGTGCGTTGTTGTGACCTGAGTCAGTCTCCAAACACGGGCGGACGAATCGACGGGCGGCGTTCACGGGAACGGCAACCGTGGCGGTTGTAGCGATGTAAGAGAGGAAGCAGTCGACTGCCGGTGAGTGAGCGAGTGACCGGGGTGGGTCCACTCATCGTAATGTTCTTTTGAATACGAACAACAAATTAAACTCTCATCGCTGCCCTTTCAGCATCAGAGCCACCGACTGCGTAGACACAGCAACCAGCGCACCGGCTGGACGCTCGCCGCAGCGTTAACTTTCGTGCCACGCAGGGATAGCTGCCACTGGGAGTGGGGGGGGGTCCCCTTGCAGCGATGCCCTGCGAGAGTTTTCCGGGCGGCATCTCGAGTCTCGTGGCACCGAGGCCGATAGCGGGTTTTCTATTTCTGTGGAACTTTTTTTTTNCTTCGATATGTTTTGAACAAAAATGTGGGGGGGAAAAAATACCCCCAAAAAAATTATTCGAACAGAAAAAGGAATCGAATCGGCCCGGGAATGAAATCGAATCTACGGTTCCATGGAGGCGCTGTGAAAAAAAGCTTCATAGCTCATGGGATTCCTCCAATATTAATACAAGATTCTGATGATTCCGGGAGTAACGGTCCGTCACTCAATTAAGCGACAAAAAAAATTAGCAATATCTCTCACCTGGCGCGGCATACGCACGGATAAAAAAAAATAAAGTATAGAATGTTCGTAATATCGAGCGAGAGGAAATATAATTTTACGAGGCAGGGATGGGATTTGTAATTTTTGTAAGGAATACATTGATTAATAATAACGGGAGGAAGACCGGGCGAACGCCTGAACGCGACAACGACGATGATAGTGGTGGTGGTGGTGTATTAAAGAAAGGTCCAGCCTACATCTGACCCCCGAGTGTGGAGATGATTACTGGACGAACGTGAACCGTGGATCTCATCTCATTTGTGTTTGAGATGTAATAAAGGCTTCGCTGCTTTAGGTATTTTCTTTCTCCGCTGCCAATAATGTACTTGTGGCGCCCAACGTGGATAATTAGCGCGACACTGTGTTAGTGTGGGATTTGTAAAACGCTGTGTGTGTATATATTCATATATATACAGCGGTAGTGTAGCGGTTAGCGCGCTGCGCTATGAACCTGCGACCCGGGTTCGATTCCCGCTCACGGCTAACACCAGTGACGATTATCTGAACCGGTCCTGGGCCTCTCCCTAGGTCGACTCAGCCTTAAATTAGTACCTGGTGCGGTGTGTAAGCGTTGCCACTGGGGAGACAAAGGCGGTCGGGCGTGGTGCTGGCCACCCACCCCCTCGTGTACCGTTCCGGCCTTCATAGGTGCTCGCTAACAGCACTTGCCCCTACAGTCTGTAGGCTATACGGGGATCTTTGTCTTTATATATTCAAGTGTGCGGAGCGCGTGTGTAAGGCGGAGATTTGCGGCGAGCGGTGGCGCAGTGGTTAGCGCGCTGCGCTACGAACCCGCCGACCCGAATTTGGATTCTCTCTCACGGCCAAACACCGCCGGTGTATATCCCGCCCGCTCTTGGGCTCCCCTAGGTCAACTCGGCCTCAAATCAGCACCGGGGAGACAAAGGCGGCCAGGCGTGGTTCTGGCCACGTCACCGCCGCCCCCGTTGGCTTCATCGGCGCTGCTCCTCGCGAACGGCACTCGCCCCGACCGGCTCGTGGGGACATCTTTGTCGATGGGTTGTCTTCGTTCGTGCGCGTGTCGCTGTGCGCGTGTCGCTGTGCGCGTCTTTGCTTTACGGGAATCGCCATGAGCCCGGCACGCCGAGTTTGATTCCCGCCCCGCGATCTTCGGCCTTTGTGGGGTTTTTTTTTGCACAACAAAGATCCCCCCCTCCGTGCAGCCGGAGAGACTTCTGTTAGCGAGCACCTATTAAGGCCAATACGACACGGGGGTGGTGGTGGTGGTGTGGCAACACCACACTCGGCCACCTTTGTCTCCCCAAACGCCGACGTTTACACACACACGCACGCATCAGGTACTCATTTAAGGCCGATAATTGCACGGCATTATTATGATGATGCTGATTATACGCGCAACGAATGTAATGAATACGAGTGTGCGGATGTTCGTGTTCACGACACACACGCTCACGTCCAGCGAGCAGGCGGGCAATGCTCGCTTTCTCATCGGCTTGAGCCGTCGCACGTGGGAGGCGAATTACTCGGTCCACCGGCGGTGCGATCGAGCGACGGCGATCGCACCGGACGCTCCGATCAGCGCGGAACTTTTAAGAACGCCCCTGTGAGCGAAGTCAATCAAACCTCGGCAAAAAAATTGTCGGGGGCCCCGATTGGGGAACCCCGAGAAAGACGCGGGACGTTTCTTCTCGCGAACGTTTTTATTTAAAGCGGCGCGTCGACCACATTTTTTTTGGCCAAATGTCCGGTTCCCCAAGCCCATCTAGAACATCACCGGAGTCCAGACAGCCTCGGTTCGTAATCCGCTGCGGCGCACATTGCGTGCACATGCACGTGGCGCGCTCGTGACGTTTTGGTCATCATTTTGTAAATCGCAACATCTTACGGCCGTTTGTCAATGCGCTGGCAGTGTCGTTTGTTGGGGGGTGGGGTTGTTTGACCATACTTCACCACCTGACCAACCAGCGTGGGTTGCTTGGGGGAGGTGGGCGGTGTTGGGGGGGGGGTCCCCCCCCCCTCGACCCAGCGACCCGTTCGGATTTTGCTCGCCAAGGCTAAGAATTGAATTCTAGATTTGAAGCTTTCGTGACTGCAAGGATTCATACTCTTAGGTTGTTTTCGGTAAAGTCACATAGGTAAAAAATAATAAAATAAAATAAAATGTTACAACATGGAAATTACTCAATTAAATCACATGTATTATTATTTTATTTTTATTATTTTTTACCTACGTGACTTTACCGAAAAAAACCCAAGACTAAGAATTGCACTCGGGTCTGCCGGGGGGCGGGGGGGGGGTTAGAGGGGGTTCATAGTGCAGTGCGCTAACCGCTGCGCCACCGCTCCCCAATTTAATATGTACGCACGGGTGTGAAATTAATTCGTGTTTCGCGATAATAAATAAATAAGTCGTCTCGAGCGGATGTCGTTGATGTGTTCGCATGTTCGGTACAAGGCATTTGCATTGTGTAGAATCGTATATATGTATCTGTGTGTGTGTTTGTATATGTCTATGTACGTGCTAGAAAGTGCCTTGTGTATATATCCTTCTGTGCTTGCGCGCGTAACGTCGTATTTTCATCTGCTATATATTTCCATGCGGGCGTGTATATGTATAGTACGTATATTAACGCGTGTATCTGTAAGTTTGAATGCAAGTATATATCTGCATGGTATGTGCACCATGTTGATAAAATGCAATTAAGTTTACCATTGAATATCATTACAAAAGCTTTATTAGATTGAGGTAGAGCCACGTGGTCAATCCACTGCTGGATGAAGGCCTCCACACATGTGAGGTCGTTTTCACCACACTTATAAACATTGACATATTATAGTGATAGGTTTTTACCTTTCAACTGGTACAAAAAAACTGACACCTTTATACAAGGCATCATGTTTGCAATAACCACAACACAAGCAGTCAAAATGCAAACAAAAAGAAACAACTCTGATAATGATAATGATATGCACTGTCCTTTAAGTTCAAGTTCATGTATTAGGTATAGCCCTGTGAGCCATTCGGCTCTTGAATCGGGTGCAACCGCAACAACAAAAAACAAGTGACTATGTGCAAACAGAAAATCCAAGAAAAGACAGCAAAATATTGCAGAAAAAGCACCGTACACCAACACTGTGTTGTGTGAAGTTGATTGGTCCACACCCGAGACAGCTTTTCTTAGAGCCTAGTCTCCATTGGTGTTGGACCAGATGACGCCAAAAGGCGTACAACTCAAAAAACAGCGCACTATCAGAGTATTGATTGACATATTATTTTTAAAATCATGGATTCATTGTGTATTTGTATTACATTTCAGAAGTCGAATGTGTAATTGATTGCTAGCAAGGAATACGCGTGCAATATGTGCACATTCATATTTGCTTGAGTACAATAACAATTCATTATTTCTAAATCCTCGCCAAGTCTCAAATCTGCCACTCGCATTGACGCTCAACGTACATTTAGAGCATCCTCAGCAATGAGAAATATTGTTTTATATATTTACATAGCAGCCCGAACAGAGTTTGTGTTTCATAATGATCAAACTAAGGTAGAACAGCAAGCCAGACTCCGAATCACCAAACAGACGGTCGCTTTTTCAGATGCGCTTTCTCGTCCGTCTGGAACGCTCCTCCGTTCCGATATTAGGAAGCCACTGGGAGATATACACTTTAAATCATCGTCTAGATTGACTAACTCATTCATTGTAGTAGGTTTTTACCCTTTCAACTGGTACAAAAACTGACACCTTTATACAAGGCATCATTTTGCAATAACCACAACACAAGCAGTCAAAATGCAAACAAAAGAAACAACTCTGATAATGATAATGATATGCACTGTCCTTGAAGTTGATTGGTCCACACCCGAGACAGCTTTTCTTAGAGCCTAGTCTCCATTGGTGTTGGACCAGATGACGCCAAAAGCCGTACAACTCAAAGACAGCGCACTATCAGAGTATTGAGAGCTCGGGGTAAGCATTAACACTATGAGACATCTCCTTTACAAAAATGCAAACATTTTGGCTGCTTGTGTTGTGGTTTTTGCAAACATGATGCCTTGTATAAAGGTATCAGTTTTTGTACCAGTTGAAAGGGTAAAAACCTACTACTATATTTTGCCACTGGTAAAGGAGATGTCTCATAGTAACTCATTCATTGACTTTTTTGTGTTGAGTTCTTTGTGTTGGGTTAGTTGGCTACGTACGGTGATGTGATACAAGTTCAACATACACACGTACACACATAACGTACGGTGTTTAAAAAAAATTAACCCGTAAAAACAAAGTTTTTCACTATAAATCCTTTATATGCGTGTTCAATGGGCCACAACCCAGCCCACATTGGTCTTTGAAACGGGCGGCTAGAGTCCTCTCGTCCTCTGGCTTGAGATGGCTGCCACCTATGGGTCAGATGATTGCCTGCTACCATTAAGCAATAGGTAAATAAATATAATTTGTTTTTACCTAAAAAGTGTAAAATTTGGGAAAATTGTCACGCACAATGAGTCTGTGTGCAAAACGTCAGCACGGTCGTAAGCGCGCAAGCAAGCAAGCAAGTGAACTTAATATAAAGGATTTAAAAAAAGTAATCTCCACTCGGCTTGCGGGTTCACCCGGGGCATTTACGTCTCGTCCGCAGAGCAACACGACTTCGCCAGAGGGAATGTGCCAAACGTGTCCAATGCAGGACCCTCCTGAAAGTGATTCTGTCGACTGGCTGCGAGGCTTTCCTCGCCAGACGGACGGCTATCGTCGTTACGGTGCGTATCAGCTACACGGAGCAAAGCGAAGGCGTCAATGTTGATGCGTTCAATTCAGAAGGGAGATCATTCAAGATTACGACTGGCTTAAGATCCCCAGCCTGTTAGGGAAAGTGCTGTTAGCGAGCACCTATGAACGGCACACGAGGGGTGGGTGGCCAACACCACGCACGGGCCTCCTTTGTCTCCCGAGTAGCGATGGTACACACCGCAACAGGTACTCATTTGAGGCTGAGTAGACCTAGGCGAGGCCCGGGACCGGTTCAGGTTTTCGCAACCACCACATCCATGAGTTCGCACTCGAACCCGCAGTACCAACATGACCACAATAGGTAGCACTAACAACATCAATATTGAAATTTGATTTAAAGCTTTCGTGACTGCAGGGATTCATATTCTTGGTGTTTTCGGTAAAGTTGTTTTATAGTTATATTATTTTATTATTTCCCTTCTACTTGAATTTACCGAAACAACATCAATATTGCCACTTTCATCATCATCACCACCACCACCACCATTACCAGCAGTGCCATGACATCAACGAACAGCGCCACCACTCCGCCACCACTCCACCACCGCCGCATTCATTCAGTAATCATCATGGACTCTCAACAAACACCAACAATATCACCACCACCACCACCAACAACAACAGCAGCCCGCATCCACACATTCATCATCACCCCTGAAGCCACCACCACCACCACGGCCCTTAATCTCAACAGCAACACCGAGCCGTGCCGTCTCTCCCCGGGGGTCATCAAACATTGACGTCTCTCGCTCTCAACTCATCTCTCGCTCGCTCTCCCATCTCTTGTTTACTCTCTCCATCTCTCTCTTCCCATCTCTCTCCATCTCTCTCTCCCATCTCTCCCCATCTCACTCTCCCCATCTCTCCCCATCTCTCTCTCCCCATCTCTCGCTCGCTCTCCCCATCTCTTGTTCACTCTCCCCATCTCTCTCTCCCATCTCTCTCCATCTCTCTCCCCATCTCTCTCTCCCCATCTCACTCTCCCCATCTCTCCCCATCTCTCTCTCCCCATCTCTCGCTCGCTCTCCCCATCTCTTGTCACTCTCCCCATCTCTCGCTCGCTCACTCGTCCATCTCGTGCTTAACCCACCCCCATCTCTCGCTCACTCTCCCATATCTCTCCCCATCTCTCTCCCCATCGTTTTCCATCTCTCCCCTCAATATCTCTCCCCATCTCTTTTTTACCATCAGTGCAAGAAGATGCTCGGTGTAGTCGGCACTATGCTTCATTCATCATTTCGTAATATTTTTTTAAGTCTTTGCTTCTCCCCATCTCTCGCTAACTCTCTCGCTCTCTCTCTCTCGTTCTGCACGCAGCCCTTCTCGCTCTCCCGGGTAGCTCATAACTGCATGCAGAGCTCCCCGTCTCTCTCTCTCTCCCCATCTCTCTCTCCCCATCTCTCCCCATCTCTCTCGCTCACACCATCTCTCGCCCCGCCTGCTCGCTCGCCGCCCTTCGCATTTCGCCGCTGCTCAGCGTTGCGTGGAATTTTTTATTTTATTTTTTAATAAGAAAGGAAAATTAAAAAGGTCGCCGATCGCTCTCATGCAGAAATGACGCGCGGCAGGCAAAGTCGCAATTCAGTCTCCCTCCACTGTCGCTCGCACACCCACTCACTCATCCACCCACTCACTCACTCATCCACCCACTCACTCACTCTTCTACTCACTCACTCACCACTCACTCACTCACTCTTCTACTCACTCACTCATCCACCCGCTCACTCACTCACTCACTCTTCAACCCACTCACTCACTCTTCTAGCCACTCACTCACTCTTCTACCCACTCACTCACTCATCCACCCGCTCACTCACTCACTCTTCTATTCACCTACTCACTCACTCACTCGCCCTTCTACTCACTCACTCACTCGTCCACCCCTCACTCGCCCTTCCACCCGCTCACTCACTCTTCTACTCACTCACTCTCTCACCACTCACTCACTCACTCTTCTACTCACTCACTCTTCCACTCACTCACTCTTCTACCCACTCACTCACTATTATACTCACTCACTCTTCTACTTACTCACTCTTCTACTCACTCACTCTTCTACTCACTCACTCACTCTTCTACTCACTCACTCACTCTTCTACTTCACTCACTCACTCTTCTACTCACTCACTCTTCTACTCACTCACTCACTCTTCTACTCACTCACTCTTCTACTTACTCACTCTTCTACCCACTCACTCTTCTACTCACTCATTCACTCCTCTACTCACTTACTCTTCTACTCACCCACTCACTCACTCTTCTACTCACTCACTCACTCTTCTACTCACTCACTCACTCTTCTACTCACTCACTCACTCTTCTACCCACTCACTCACTCTTCTACTCACTCACTCTTCTACCCACTCTCTCACTATTCTACTCACTCACTCACTCTTCTACTCACTCACTCACTCTTCTCACTCTCTCACTATTATACTCACTCACTCACTCTTCTACTCACTCACTCACTCTTCTCCACTCACTCTTCTACTTATTCACTCACTCTTCTACTCACTCACTCTTCTACCCACTCACTCTTCTATTCACTCACTCANTCTTCTACTCACTCACTCTTCTACTCACTCACTCTTCTTCCCACTCACTCTTCTACTCACTCACTCTTCTACTCACTCACTCACTCTTCTACTCACTCACTCTTCTACTCACTCACTCACTCTTCTACCCACTCACTCACTCTTATACTTACTCACTCTTCTACTCACTCACTCAATCTTATACTCACTCACTCGCTCTTCCACCGGCTCGCTCGCTCCTCTACCCGCTCACTCGCTCGCTCTCTCTCAAATCGCTCGCTTTCGCCTCGCAGCCGGAGCGGAGCGGGAACTGAAAATTACAACAGAATATTTTCTTAACCGAAATAACCGGCGCTGTGGAGGAACTGAGGACTCTTCTCATCCCGTGAAAAAAAAATGTTTTAGTCAATTTGCCCGTCACGTGCATTCGTGTACGCTTGTGCGTCGTGTGGTGTGCGCCGTTTATAGGTTTGTGTGGTTGTGTTGTGTGTGGTTATCCGTACCGTTGTGTGTACGTTTGTGCATGCGGTTCATGCGTGTATTGTTAAGTGTGTCGCTGTGTGGTTGTGCATGTGCGTGTGTAGCTTGCGTGTATATTTGCAATGTTTATTTGTTTTGGGTTTGGCTTTCTGCGTGTTTGTGAATGTGTGTTTATTCGCTGCGTGTGTGCGTGTGTGCGCGCCATCGGTGCTCGCTAAAAGTCTGTTGAGGCTTTCGAGGTCACGTAATTCTTGTCTTTGCGTATGGCTCTGTGTGTCTTCACGTATGCGTGTGTCGCTGTGTGTGTATTCGGGTTAGAGCTACGCTGCGCTATGAACCCGGCGACCCGGGTTCCATTCCCGCTCACGGCCAACACCGGTGACGATTCTCTGAACCGGTCATGGACCTCCCCTAGGTCGACTCAGCCTCAAATGAGTACCTGGTGCGGTGTGTAAACATCGCCACTGGAGAGACAAAGTCGGCCGGGCTTGGCGCTGGCCGCCCACCGCCCTCGGAATACACCCTGGCCGGATGGGGAGGGTGGGGAGGGCTGGGTGGGGAAGGGAGGGTGGGGAGGGGCTGGGTGGGGAGGGAGGGTGGGGCTGGGTGGGGAGGGGCTGGGTGGGGAGGGTGGGGAGGGGCTGGGTGGGGGTGGGAGGGTGGGGCTGGNTGGGAGGGGCTGGTCACCCCGTGGTGCCCTTATAAAACTCAACGTTTAACCTACTCACGCCGGCTTATGCCCGCCCTCACAGTCGGCCATATTTGCGGAATACACCACGCCGCTGTTGATCCTGGCCATTGACCGAGCAACCCAACGTTACTACCAGCTCCCTCCGCAGGAATGTGGTTCAACTGCCACGGGCTTGTACGCGCAGATACATGGAGACGCAACGGCAGAGACGCAAGATCAGAGGCACAACGGCAGAGCGACAGAGACACACAAACTACATTCCGTGCGCAGGAATAAATTCCGTCTTGAATTCTAGATTTGAAGCTTTCGTGACTGCAAGGATTCATATTCTTAGGGTTTTTTTCGGTAAAGTCACGTAGGTAAAACATTTAAATAAATTAAAGTAAAATAAAAAATAAAATAAAAATCACGACGTTTCGGAGGCAACACAAGCATCCGTCTTCAGGTGGAACCGTCCCAGCACGATTGCTGTATCAAGTGAGAGAAATTCCAAGAAAACAGTCCTTGTATATATACTGTTTTTTTATTTTACTTTAATTTATTTTAATTTTTTTCCGTCTTGAAGCCGAGATGTCAAGAGCGAACGATTATTTTTTTTNATTTTTTTTATTATTCTCAAAGGTGTCACGGTATTCCGGATGATGACGAAAAAANTAAAAAAAAAATGCCGAGGAAGTGGGAGGACACGGGGCAACAATTAATATCGGCCAGACAATTCAAACGAAAACACGAGGCATCCGTCAATAAACAAATTAAAATCCGTCTCGGCGAGCGACGCTAAATTGCTGGCGTCCCCTGACCTTCGCGCGCGCGATTGAATCGCGGCGTTTCCTGAATGATGGGCGGCTCAGAGAGAAAAATAAAATAAAAAAATTATTAAAATTGTCGTCGTCGCCCGTCACATTTCTTTTATTTTTACGCGCGCGCCAGCGAAGAGACACTCGCCACGAGGGGGAGGGGACACGCTGGTGGAAGATTGTCGCGGTTCGAATCCGGTGGGTCGCCCTGGTTAATACTGCGGTGGCGTGGTATTGACCGTTACTATAGAATGCTACCGCTGTCATTACTCTGATGGGCCGTGCGCTTCGCGGTTAGAATCCGGTGGGACGCCCTGGTTGTCCGAATCTGAATATTTACGTTCACCAGAGGAATCCGAAGAGCTGCAAAGCTCTCTTTCGCTGATGTCCAGTAGCCGGGGTGGTGTGGGAATAGCAGTTTACAAAAACATACAGAGACCCACAGACTCACACAGAGACCCACAGACTCACACAGAGACCCATAGACTCACACAGAGACCCATAGACTCACACAGAGACCCATAGACTCACACAGAGACCCATAGACTCACACAGAGACCCATAGACTCACACAGATACCCATAGACTCACACAGAGACCCATAGACTCACACAGACCTATAGACTCACACAGAGACCAATAGACTCACACAGAGACCCATAGACTCACACAGAGACATATAGACTCACACAGAGACCCACAGACTCACACAGAGACCAATAGACTCACACAGAGACCCATAGACTCACACAGAGACCATAGACTCATGAAGTCCCACAGACTCACACAGAGACCCACAGACTCACACAGAGACCCAGAGACTCACACAGAGACCTATAGACTCACACAGATACCCATATACTCACACAGAGACCCATAGACTCACACAGAGACAAATAGACTCACACAGAGACCCACAGACTCACACAGAGACCCATAGACTCACACAGAGACCCATAGACTCACACAGAGACCCATAGACTACACAGAGACCATAGACTCACCCAGAGACCCATACTCACACAGAGACCCATAGACTCACACAGAGACCCATAGACTCACACAGAGACCCATAGACTCACACAGAGACTCATAGACTCACACAGATACCAATAGACTCACACAGAGACCCATAGACTCACACAGAGACCCATAGACTCACACAGAGACCCATAGACTCACACAGAGACGCATAGACTCACACAGAGACGCATAGACTCACACAGATACCCATAGACTCACACAGAGACGCATAGACTCACACAGACCCGTAGACTCACACAGAGACCCGTAGACTCACACAGAGACCCGTAGACTCACACAGAGACCCATAGACTCACACAGAGACCAATAGACTCACACAGAGACCCACAGACTCACACAGAGACCAATAGACTCACACAAAGACCCATAGACTCACACAGAGACCATAGACTCATGAAGACCCACAGACTCACACAGAGACCCACAGACTCACACAGAGACCAATAGACTCACACAGAGACCCACAGACTCACACAGAGACCCATAGACTCACACAGAGACCAATAGACTCACACAGAGACCCACAGACTCACACAGAGACCCATAGACTCACACAGAGACCCATAGACTCACACATGGACCCATAGACTCACATAGAGACCCACAGACTCACACAGAGACCCATAGACTCACACAGAGACCCATAGACTCACACAGAGACCCATAGACCCACACAGAGAGCCACAGACTCACACAGAGACCAATAGACTCACACAGAGACCCATAGTTTGCTGTCCTTCCCCCGCAACTCCGATTCGCACGGTTGGCTACGTACGTGCGAAAGAAGTCCAGAATACATCGGCACGTACGTAAAGATGGCCCAGCGTGCGGTAAAGCTGAGGTTAGAGTCGCGTCGCCGTTCGGGACCTACCCTAGATTAGAGGAAGCTGGACAAATCGATCAGCGGTGTCACCCTCAATGTCGCCCTTCTTTCTCCATGTTTATAATACCGCACCAACAGTTTCCCGCGCACCTCCGATTAGCGCGCGTGACCGCGTATGGTGGTAAACAGAAGTCCGGCGTACATCCCTACATCCGTAATCCGTACATCGCAGCGATGACCCGGGTGACGTCGGCGGGAGGGGGGACGCGTTCGTGAAAGGTGCGGATATCCAAAACGACGTGAAATCGAAGCGATTTACCTGGTGGTGGTAGTGGTGGTGGTGGTAGTGGTGGGTGGTGGTGGTAGTGGTGTGGTGGTAGTGGTGTGGTAGTGGTGTGTAGTGGTGGTGGTAGTAGTGGTGGTAGTGGTGGTGGTAGTGGTGGTAGTAGTGGTGGTGGTGGTGGAGTTGGAGGCTGAGAGGCGACGGAAAGACAGAGGACGGACGGCGATGCCCTCGGCGACGTGCAGAGTGTGCGGGGGTTCGAGGCGGTGGCGGTGGTAGTGGTGGTGGTAGTGGTGGTGGTAGTGGTGGTGGTAGTGGTGGTGGTAGTGGTGGTGGTAGTGGTGGTGGTGGTGATGGTGGTAGTGGTGGTGGTGTTGATGGTTGTGGTGGTTGTGGTGGTGGCGGTGGTAGTGGTGGTGGTGGTGATGGTTGTGGTGGTTGTGGTGGTGGTAGTGGTGGTGGTGGTGATGGTGGTAGTGGTGGTGGTGGTGGTTGTGGTGGTTGTGGTGGTGGTAGTGGTGGTGGTGGTGATGGTGGTAGTGGTGGTGGTGGTGATGGTTGTGGTGGTTGTGGTGGTGGCGGTGGTAGTGGTGGTGGTGGTGGTAGTGGTGGTGGTGGTGATGGTTGTGGTGGTTGTGGTGGTGGTGGTAGTGGTGGTGGTGGAGTTACTAACGAAGTGACGACGTATTTGCGAAGCGGTACATCGGGGCGGACTTTAAATCGCGGTGTTATTCTCAGCGCCGCTGCCTCGTACACGCGGCTCACTGGCGCCAGTGTAATAATGATGATGATGATTCGAGTAATAATTTCATCGGTAACTCTGCGTCACCACCGCACAGCGCTCGCTCGTCGCCCTCGAAGAGAGAGGTTGGAGAGAGAGTTCAAGTTCATGTATTAGGTATAGCCCTGTGAGTCATTCGGCTCTTGAATCGGGTTCAACCGCAGCAAACAAAAAGATGAACAAAAAAAACATCTTAAAGTGAATATGTGACTGAGTGCAAACAGAAAATCCAAGAAAAGACAGCAAAATATTACCGTACACCAATTCTGTGTGCAAAAATCCCAGTGGGATGCAAGTCAAACAACCAACAACAACCACCAGACAACTTAGATCAAAGCCATCAGTCTAACTCTGTACTACAACAAACAAACATGGAAAACCAATACACTTTTCGAAATCACCAAAATAAGCCATGAAAGCAATGAAACAGAGAGAGGGAGAGAGGGAGAAAGGACGTGGAACCACAGACGAGGAGCCACAGGGAAGTCAGCAGCAGCAGCAGCAGCCACGCGGTGAGGAGCCGGCGTCCCCAACGATGTGCCCGAGCTCTGAGATCCCCTCTGTATACTTATGTTGAGGCGCTGTCGGCAGATTTCACGAGTCGTTTGCACGATGAAAAGCCTCCCGAGGACGAAACGGGGAACTTACCGCGGTCGAACGTTGCCACGCGCACGCCTGAACCACTCCCACCCCATCCCACCCAGACTCAAATAACCCACAAAGACGCACGTGGGTGTACGTGTGTACGTGTGTATGTGTGAATGTATACGTGAGTGTGTGCGTGTGCGTGTGTGGGGAGCGGCGGTGCAGCGGTTAGCGCTACGAACCCGGCGACCCGAGTTCGATTCGCGCTCACGACCAACACCAGTGACGATTATCTGAACCGGTCCTGGGCCTCCCCTAGGTCGACTCAGCCTCAAATGAGTACCTGGTGCTATATGTAAACATTGCCACTAGGGAGAGAAAGGCGGCCGGGCGTGGTGCTGGCCACCCACCCCCTCGTGTGCCGTGCCGGTCTTCATAGGTGCTCGCTAACAGCACTTGCCCCAACAGTCTGTTAGGGCTACACGGGGGATGTGCGTGTGTGTGGTTAATGAGCCAGCGGATTGCGTCAGGAGTAGGGGAGTGGTGAATCACCACTTCCTAGTTTTCAATCGAGCATCGAGTCTTCCGTTACTTTGTTCCACGGTGCTGTTCTGGGTGGTAACCGCAGTCTCCGCACACTGACCGGAGAGTTTTTTTCATTAGTTCATATTTGTGCATCATCATCATCATCGTCGTCGTCATCATCGTCGCCATCATCATTGTCGCCATCATCATCATCATCATCCGCGTCGTCATAATCATCATCGTCGTCGTCATCATCGTCATCATCATAGTCGTCATCATCGTCGTCATCATCGTCATCATCGTCATCATCGTCATCATCATCGTCATCATCATCGTCATCAGTCATCATCATCATCGTCATCATCATCGTCGTCATCGTCATCATCGTCATCATCATCGTCATCATCTCATCATCATCATCATCATCATTGTCATCATCGTCGTCATCATTGTCGTCATCATCATCATCATCATTGTCGTTATCATCGTCGTCATCATCATCGTCGTCATCATCATCATCATCATTGTCGTTATCATCGTCGTCATCATCATCGTCGTCATCATTGTCGTCATCATCGTCGTCGTCATCATCATCATCATCATCGTCGTCATCATCATCACCATCATTATCATCATCACCATCATCATCACCATCGTCATCATCGTCATCACCATCATCACCATCATCACCATCGTCATCATCAGTTACAAATCAGCCGGATTCACAGAACTCCAGAAACAAAGCTGTCGAGCAATTGTTAGTTTACATTTCTTTTACAAATAATTACCAGACGCTCTTAGGAACGAGTTCAACGATCCCCGCCATCCCTTTCTTTCCGAACAGCGCGTAGAGGTCACGTTGACCGCTCGCCGCTGTTTTGTTTCGGGAGATTCGAACCGATGGGCCGCATTGCGGCTCCGGCTGGAGCACGCCATGTACCACACACATATCGGTGATGTGCACGTCTTCTTCGAACGCTGGGGAGCCGGACAAGCCCCTCTCTGTACCAGCGTGGACGGCACCCTCGTGTTCACCTTCTGAAGCGCTCGCTCGTCACAGTGGCGTGCGCGATGACCACCACCACCACGTGACTTTTCGATTTAAAGCTTTCGTGACTGCACGGATCCATCTTCTTGGTTCTTTCGGTAAAGTCACGTAGAAGGGAAATTAAAAANTAATAAAAATAAACAAATTTCTTTTAATTTTTTTATTTTTCTTTCGTGTTGTGCGCGGTGCTTTCAGCGCCACAGCGCGTCGATTTGTAGCGTATATTTTCATTTGTTTGATGGTGATTTTGTGTGAATTTCACATCGAAATCGCCTCCAGTGCTTTTGCTGCTGGCGGCAATAAAAGTTGTTCAAAAGTCAAAAGTCTCCCCGCTTGAAACGCGATCCGCGTGGTCGTCATTGACAATCCGTAACCCCCTTCTCCTCCTCCTCCAACCCCCTCGCTCCCCCACGTCTCTCTCGCCTTGGTGAGACCGCGACATCCGCTGGGAGCCGTCGCCTCGCACCTCAAACCGGACTCGTTGACGCCCGTCCGCCCCAGCTGCTTCGGGTTAACATTGATTCACGTGCGCGAGTTTGACGGAGTGGCGACGCTGCGAAGAAGTCTCCTCTCCGCTGCCCGAGTCACTGAACGTGTTACCTGCGTCTCGCGCCGTGGTCGTCGTGGTCGTCGTCGTGTCGTAATTAACGTCGTCGTCGCATCGTCATCATTGTTGTCATCGCCGTCATCTTCGTCATCATCGTCATCATCGTCATCATCATCATCATCGTCATCGTCGTCATCATCGTCATCATTATTGTCATCGTCGTCATCTTCGTCATCATCGTCATCATCATCATCATCGTCATCGTCGTCATCATCGTCATCATTGTTGTCATCGTCGTCATCTTCGTCATCATCGTCATCATCATCATCAATGTCATCATCGTCATCATCATCGTCATCAATCATCATCGTCATCATTGTCATCATCGTCATCATCATTGTCATCATTGTCATCATCGTCATCATCATTGTCATCATCAACGTCATAATCATCGTCATCATCGCCATCATCATCATCATCGTCATCATCATCATAGTCATCATCATCGTCATCATCATCAATGTCATCATCATCGTCATCATCGTCATCATCATCATCATCGTCATCATCATCAATGTCATCATCGTCATCATCATCATCAATGTCATCATCATCAATGTCATCATCATCGTCATCATCGCCATCATCATCGTCATCATCATCATCAACATCATTGTCATCATCATCGTCATCATCATCGTCATCATCTTCACCATCAACGTTATGATCATCATCGTTATCATCATTGTCGTCACCATTATCAATAGGGTCAAATCCACATCTGTGTAACATTTTAATTGTTTTTATCATCAATTCCTCGTCCGTTCACAAACGTGTAGTCACTCTATCATAAAGTGGTGAGAGATAAAGTGATGAGAGATAAAGTGGTGAGAGATAAAGTGATGAGAGATAAAGTGACGAGAGATAAAGTGATGAGAGATAAAGTTACGAGAGATAAAGTGACTAGAGACAAATTGATGAGAGATAAAGTGATGAGAGATAAAGTGATGAGAGATAAAGTGGTGAGAGATAGAGTGATGAGAGATAAAGTGATGAGAGATAAAGTGGTGAGAGATAAAGTGACGAGAGATAAAGCGATGAGAGATAAAGTGATGAGAGATAAAGTGACGGGAGATAAAGTGGTGAGAGATAAAGTGGAGAGAGATAAAGTGATGAGAGATAAAGTGATGAGAGATAAAGTGATGAGAGATAAAGTGGTGAGAGATAGAGTGATGAGAGATAAAGTGATGAGAGATAAAGTGGTGAGAGATAAAGTGATGAGAGATAAAGTGACGGGAGATAAAGTGATGAGAGATAAAGTGATGAGAGATAAAGTGGTGAGAGATAAAGTGATGAGAGATAAAGTGATGAGAGATAAAGTGATGAGAGATAAAGTGACGTGAGATAAAGTGGTGAGAGATAAAGTGATGAGAGATAAAGTGTGAGAGATAAAGTGGTGAGAGATAAAGTGATGAGAGATAAAGTGATGAGAGATAAAGTGATGAGAGATAAAGTGATGAGAGATAAAGTGGTGAGAGATAAAGTGATGAGAGATAAAGTGATGAGAGATAAAGTGGTGAGAGATAGAGTGATGAGAGATAAAGTGATGAGAGATAAAGTGATGAGAGATAAAGTGGTGAGAGATAAAGTGATGAGAGATAAAGTGATGAGAGATAAAGTGGTGAGAGATAAAGTGATGAGAGATAAAGTGATGAGAGATAAAGTGATGAGAGATAAAGTGGTGAGAGATAAAGTGATGAGAGATAAAGTGGTGAGAGATAAAGTGATGAGAGATAAAGTGATGAGAATAAAGTGGTGAGAGATAAAGTGATGAGAGATAAAGTGATGAGAGATAAAGTGGTGAGAGATAAAGTGATGAGAGATAAAGTGATGAGAGATAAGTGATGAGAGATAAAGTGGTGAGAGATAAAGTGATGAGAGATAAAGTGGTGAGAGATAAAGTGATGAGAGATAAAGTGATGAGAAATAAAGTGGTGAGAGATAAAGTGGTGAGAGATAAAGTGATGAGAGATAAAGTGGTGAGAGATAAAGTGATGAGAGATAAAGTGGTGATGAGAGATAAAGTGATGAGAGATAAAGTGGTGAGAGATAAAGTGGTGAGAGATAAAGTGATGAGAAATAAAGTGATGAGAGATGAAGTGATGGAGATAAAGTGATGAGAGATAAAGTGATGAGAGATAAAGTGGTGAGAGATAAAGTGATGAGAGATAAAGTGATGAGAGATAAAGTGGTGAGAGATAAAGTGAAGAGAGATGAAGTGATGGAGATAAAGTGATGAGAGATAAAGTGATGAGAGATAAAGTGGTGAGAGATAAAGTGATGAGAGATAAAGTGGTGAGAGATAAAGTGATGAGAGATAAAGTGACGAGAGATGAAGTGATGAGAGATAAAGTGACGAGAGATAAAGTGGTGAGAGATAATGTGATGAGAGATAATGTGATGAGAGATAAAGTGACGAGAGATAAAGTGGTGAGAGATAAAGTGAAGAGAGATAAAGTGATGAGAGATAAAGTGGTGAGAGATAAAGTGATGAGAGATAAAGTGATGAGAGATAAAGTGATGAGAGATAAAGTGATGAGAGATAAAGTGAAGAGAGATAAAGTGATGAGAGATAAAGTGGTGAGAGATAAAGTGACGAGAGATAAAGTGATGAGAGATAAAGTGGTGAGAGATAAAGTGGTGAGAGATAAAGTGACGAGAGATAGTGATGAGAGATAACGTGATGAGAGATAAAGTGGTGAGAGATAAAGTGGTGAGAGATAAAGTGACGAGAGATACAGTGATGAGAGATAAAGTGGTGAGAGATAAAGTGATGAGAGATAAAGTGGTGAGAGATAAAGTGGTGAGAGATACAGTGATGAGAGATAAAGTGGTGAGAGATAAAGTGGTGAGAGATAAAGTGGTGAGAGATAAAGTGGTGAGAGATAAAGTGGTGAGAGATAAAGTGGTGAGAGATAAAGTGGTGAGAGATAAAGTGGTGAGAGATAAAGTGGTGAGAGATAAAGTGGTGAGAGATAAAGTGATGAGAGATAAAGTGATGAGAGATAAAGTGGTGAGAGATAAAGTGGTGAGAGATAAAGTGGTGAGAGATAAAGTGGTGAGAGATAAAGTGGTGAGAGATAAAGTGAAGAGAGATAAAGTGAAGAGAGATAAAGTGAAGAGAGATAAAGTGGTGAGAGATAAAGTGATGAGAGATAAAGTGAAGAGAGATAAAGTGATGAGAGATAAAGTGATGAGAGATAAAGTGAAGAGAGATAAAGTGATGAGAGATAAAGTGAAGAGAGATAAAGTGAAGAGAGATAAAGTGGTGAGAGATAAAGTGATGAGAGATAAAGTGATGAGAGATACAGTGATGAGAGATAAAGTGGTGAGAGATAAAGTGAGAGAGATAAAGTGATGAGAGATAAAGTGATGAGAGATACAGTGATGAGAGATAAAGTGAAGAGAGATAAAGTGATGAGAGATAAAGTGATGAGAGATAAAGTGATGAGAGATAAAGTGATGAGAGATACAGTGATGAGAGATAAAGTGTGAGAGATAAAGTGATGAGAGATAAAGTGATGAGAGATAAAGTGAGAGAGATAAAGTGACGAGAGATAAAGTGATGAGAGATAAAGTGATGAGAGATAAAGTGGTGAGAGATAAAGTGATGAGAGATAAAGTGATGAGAGATAAGTGATGAGAGATAAAGTAAGAAAGTGACGAGAGATAAAGTGACGAGAGATAAAGTGATGAGAGATAAAGTGAGAGAGATAAAGTGATGAGAGATAAAGTCATGAGAGATAAAGTGATGAGAGATAAAGTGATGAGAGATAAAGTGAAGAGAGATAAAGTCATGAGAGATAAAGTGATGAGAGATAAAGTCATGAGAGATACAGTGATGAGAGATAAAGTGATGAGAGATAAAGTGAAGAGAGATAAAGTCTGAGAGATAAAGTGACGAGAGATAAAGTGACGAGAGATAAAGTGACGAGAGATAAAGTGATGAGAGATAAAGTGGTGAGAGATAAAGTGGTGAGAGATAAAGTGATGAGAGATAAAGTGACGAGAGATACAGTGATGAGAGATAATGTGGTGAGAGATAAAGTGGTGAGAGATAAAGTGGTGAGAGATAAAGTGATGAGGCTTGTGTTGCTTCAGACACGTCGTGAGTTAATTTATTTAAATTTTTCACCTACGTGGCATTACCGATATAAACAAAGAGTATGAAATCCTTGCAGTCACGAAAAGTTAAAATCTCGAATCATCTGCATTTCCCTTCGCCCACTCGCTTCCATCACTATCACCCATTGTCATCTCGTTTATTAAACCAAATCCCCCCCCTACCCACCCTCCAGTATGGAGACACTACGGTCAACATTGATGTTTTCAGTGGCAGAATGATGATGATTGTGCTATTGTATGTACGCTGAACTTTTTTCGTACCGTACGTAGCCAGCAGTGATGATCATCAGCAGCAGGCGCATTGAAATGCCGTTTCATATCCACTGCGGTCATCATTTGTGACGCCGAAAAATCAGGTGGCAGAAAAATTGTGATCGTGATCATGTATGCATCTATGTATGTTGAACTTTTTTCGTACCGTACGTAGCCAGCCATGATGATCATCAGCAGCAGGCGCATTGATATGCCGTTTCATATCCACTGTGGTCATCATTTGTGACGCCGACAAATTAGGTGGCAGAAAAATTGTGATCGTGATCATGTATGTATCCATGTATGTTGAACTTTTTTCGTACCGTACGTAGCCAAGCGTGCTAGCTGTGCATAGATAACCGTGCATAGTCATCATCATCATCAGCAGCTGCAGGCGCATTGATATGCCGTTTCATATTCTGTGCCATCATCATCATCGTGACGCTTCAAAATCGCTGTTGTCAGAAAAATCATCAGGGTCATCAAGATCACGGCACATCAAGCGCTGATCATCAGAATCGTAAGAATCATGAACATCGGTGGTGAACACCCTCGTTATTAGATCCTCAATTCACTCCCTCGTCATCATCAGCGGCGACAGTGGCAATCGAAAGTCACTATCATCACCATAATCATCATCATCAGCAGCAGCATCAATGGCAGCATGCGTGCGCGTTGGACTTCTTTCGCACCGTACTTTGTCGACCGTGCGAATTGGAGGTGCGCGGAAAGGAATGATGCACATTTAGATACCCCTCTGTTTTTATCATCAACATCATCAACAGCGCCATCGCCTTTGTCTCCCCAGTAGCGATTTTTACTACACACACCGCGCCAGGCACTCATTTGAGGCTGAGTCAACCTAGGGGAGGCCCGCTACCAGTCCATGATTCGTCGTCTGCACCGATGTTGAGAGAATCCCCACCGCGGGAAAACTCCAAAGCGGCTGCGTGGCCGCGATGGGGTTTTTTGTTTGTTTGTTATGTTTTCTTTGTTATTACCAAACAACGACACATTGTTATTATAATTTAAAGACTATTAAAACAAATGCATATCCCGAGTAATTCGAAACGATGTGCCATGTCATAGATTTCCTACGCGAACCCAAGTCATTTATTTGTATTTTCCCGTGGCAAAACACACTAATCATTTCAATAAAGCACTTAGGGTGGCATTCTTACTCAGCGTCAATGGCACACTAATGTCTTTGGATCAGCAGAGCACCGTTCCATGAGTAGTAGCAGTGTGGTAGTAGTGTGGTGGTGTGTGTAGTGTGTGTAGTGTATAGTGTGTGTGTGTAGTGTGTGTGTAGTGTAATGTGTGTGTGTGTAATGTGTGTGTGTGTAGTGTGTCTAGTGTGTGTGTGTAGTGTGTGGAGTGTGTGTGTGTAGTGTGTGTGTGTGTGTGTGTAGTGTGTGTAGTGTGTGTGTGGTGTGTGGTGTGTGTGTAGTGTGTGCGTAGTGTGTAGTTTGTGTGTGGTGTGTGTGTGTGGTGTGTGTGTGTAGTGTGTGTGTGTAGTATGTGTGTGTAGTGTGTGTGTGGTGTGTAGTGTGTGTCGTGTTTGTGTGTAGTGTGTGTGTAGTAGTAGCAGTGTGGTAGTAGTGTATAATGTGTGTGTGTGTAGTGTATAGTGTGTGTGTAGTGTGTGTGTGTGTGTGNAGTGTGTGTNGTGTGTGTAGTGTGTGTGTGTGTGTGTGTGTGTAGTGTGTGAGTGNGTGGTGTAGTGTGTGTGTGTGTGTGTGTAGTGTGTAATAGTGTGTGTAGTATGGTGTGTGTGTAGTGTGTGTGTAGTGTGTGTATGGAGTGTATGAGTGTGTGTAGTGTGTGTGTAGTGTGTGTAGTGTGTAATGTGTGTGTGTGTAATGTGTGTGTAGTGTGTCTGTGTAGTGTGTGTGTNGTGTGTGTGTAGTGTGAGTGTGTGATGTGTGTGTAGTGTGTGTGTAGTGTGTGTAGTGTGTGGTGTGTGTGTAGTGTGTGTGTAGTGTGTTGTGTGTGTGTGTGTGTGTAGTGTGTGTGTAGTGTGTTTGTGGTGTGTATATAGTGTGTGTAGTGTGTGTATAGTGTGTGTGTGTAGTGTGTGTACTGTGAGTAGTGTGTGTGTAGTGTGTGTGTAGTGTGTGAAGTGTGTGTGAAGTGTGTGTAGTGTGTGTGTATGTGTGTGTAGTGTGTGTATAGTGTGTAGTGTGTGTGTAGTGAGTGTGTAGTGTGTGTAGTGTGTGTGTAGTGTGTGTGTAGTGTTTAGTGTGTGTGNAGTGTGTGTGTGTTTAACTGTGTGTAGTGTGTGTAGTGTGTGTGTATGTGTGTGTAGTGTGTAGTGTGTGTATATGTGTGTGTGTAGTGTGTGTGTAGTGTGTGTGTAGTGTGTGTAGTGTGTGTGTTGTGTGTGTTGTTTAGTGTGTAGTGTGTGTNGTGTGTGTGTAGTGTGTGGTGTTTAGTGTGTGTAGTGTGTGTGTGTGTATGTAGTGTGTTTATAGTGTGTGTGTAGTGTGTGTGTAGTGTGTGTAGTGTGTGTGTATAGTGTGTGTGTAGTGTGTGTGTAGTGTGTGTGTGTGTGTGTAGTGTGTGTGTGTGTGTTTGTGTGTGTGTNGTGTGTGTGTGATGTGTGTGTAGTGTGTGTAGTGTGTGTAGTGTGTTGTGTGTATTGTGTGTAGTGTGTGTAGTGTGTGTATAGTGTGTGTGTGTAGTGTGTGTGAATAGTGTGTGTGTAGTGTGTGTGTAGTGTGTGTGTGTGTGTGTAGTGTGTAGTGTGTGNAGTGTGTGTGTAGTGTGTGTAGTGTGTGTGTGTGTAGTGTGTGTGTGTGTGTGTATAGTGTGTGTGTAGTGTGTGTATAGTGTGTGTGTAGTGTGTGTAGTGTGTGTATGTTTAGTGTGTAGTGTGTGTAGTGTATGTGTAGTGTGTGTAGTGTGTGTGTGTAGTGTACGTGTAGTGTGTGTAGTGTGTATAGTGTGTGTAGTGTGTGTGTAGTGTGTTATAATGTGTGTGTAGTGTGTGTAGGTGTGTGTAGTGTGTGTGTAGTGTGTGTGTGNAGTGTGTGTGTAGTGTTTGTAGTGTGTGTGTAGTGTGTGTGTGTTTAGTGTGTAGTGTGTGTAGTGTATGTGTAGTGTGTGTAGTGTGTAGTGTGTGTATGTGTGTGTGTAGTGTGTGTGTGTTTATATAGTGTGTGTGTGTAGTGTGTGTGATATGTGTGTGTGTAGTGTGTGTGTAGTGTGTGTATTGTTTATGTGTGTAGTGTGTGTAGTGTATGTGTAGTGTGTGTGTGTGTGTGTAGTGTGTGTGTGTGTGTGTGTGTGTGNAGTGTGTGTGTGTGTAGTGTGTGTGTGTGTGTNGTGTGTGTAGTGTGTGTGTTGTTGTTGTGTGTGTGTAGTGTGTGTAAGNGTGTGTGTATGGTGTGTGTGTATGTAGTGTGTGTAGTGTGTGTGTATAGTGTGTGTGGNGTGTGTGTATAGTGTGTGTGTGTAGTGTGTGTGTAGTGTGTGTAGTGTGTGTAGTGTTTGTGTGTAGTGTATGTGTGTGTGTAGTGTGTGTGTGNAGTGTGTGTGTAGTGTGTGTGTGTAGTGTGTGTATATGTGTGTGTGNATAGTGTGTGTGTAGTGTGTGTAGTGTGTATATGTGNATGTAGTGTGTGTATATATATGNGTGTGTGTATGGTGTGTGTGTNGTGTGTGTGNATAGTGTGTGTGTGTGTGGTGTGTATGTGTGTGTGTGTATAGTGTGTGTGTGTAGTGTGTGTAGTGTACAGGTGTGTGTGTAGNGTGTGTGTGTGTGTGTGTGTGTAGTGTGTGTGTGTGTGTGTGTGTGTANGTATAGTGTGTGTAGTGTGTGTGTAGTGTGTGTGTGTGTGTATGTGTAGTGTGTGTGTGTNGTGTGTGTGNGTGTGTATGTGTAGTGTGTGTGTGTAGTGTGTGTGTGTGTGTGTGTGTAGTGTGTGTAGTGTGTGTAGTGTATGTGTGTGTAGTGTGTGTGTAGTCTCCCACACCACCACAAGTCACAACCCGCTGCATTTCTGTTTGCCTCGTGCGGCACCACGCAGACCATGTCTATATTATTTATTTGTATTATTATTATCCGAACCATTTTCTCAAACGCTTCTCTGGCTAAACTACTACTACTATTTTTTTTCTCATTACCTTTGTCGCTGTTCCTATTCCCTCACCTGCATTGGCGCACGGAGAGTGGCGGCTTCTCCCCGCATACTTGCGCCCGGAAAAAAACGCCGCCCCCCCCCCACACACACAAAAAAAGACCTGGGCCCCCCTCCATTTCTTCGCCCTCCCCCCCCCCACTCTCTAGCTCCATCTCCCCCTCCCTCGTTCTCCCGCTCCCCCNACTCTCTTTTTCCCCCATCGGGTTGGAAACCTCATGGCCTCATGGCCCACCCTATCACCCCCCCCCCNACCACGAAACCACAGAAAGGGGCCGCGACAGCCCCCTCCCCTCCTCCACATCCCCCTCCACCCCCACTAGATCCACCCCCACCCCCCCCCCCCCCCCATCTACCCCATCCCCCTCCGGCAACCCCTCCCTTCATCCCCCCAGCAACCCCCCCCTACACCCCCCCCACCCACCACGACCCCCCCCCCCCCCGGCAACCCCCCCCCCCACCGTTCCACCCCACCCCTTTCCAATCCCAGATTGCCCGAGGCACTTTATTAAATATTTCTCAGGAAAAAATGAGTTGGTTGGATCTGGGAAAAAGAGTGAATGAAACTGGAGATGGGGGTTCTGAGAAGGGGGGGTGTGTGTGTGTGACTTTACGTGTGTATACGTGTGTGTGTGTGTGTNCATGTATACGTGTGTATATGTGTGTGTGTTTACGTGTGTATAAGTGTGTGTGTGCATGTATACGTGTGTATACGTGTGTGTATACGTGGTATACGTGTGTGTGTGTGACTTTACGTGTGTATAAGTGTGTGTGTGTGCATGTATAAGTGTGTGTGTGACTTTACGTGTGTATAAGTGTGTGTGTGTATACGTGTGTATGTGTGTGTATACGTGTGTATAAGTGTGTGTGTATACGTGTGTATATGTGTGTGTGTACGTGTGTATAAGTGTGTGTGTGTGCATGTATAAGTGTGTGTGTGTGACTTTACGTGTGTATAAGTGTGTGTGTGTGCATGTATACGTGTGTATACGTGTGACTTTACGTGTGTATGAGTGTGTGTGTGTGCATGTATACGTGTATAAGTGTGTGTGTGTGTGTGTATACGTGTGTGTGTATACGTGTGTATACTTTACGTGTGTATAAGTGTGTGTGTGTGCATGTATACGTGTGTATACGTGTATGTGTATACGTGGTATACGTGTGTGTGTGTGTATACGTGTGTATAAGTGTGTGTGTGTGGGGGGAACGGTGGTGTAGTGGTTAGCGCGCTGCGCTACGAACCGGCGACCCAAGTTCGATTCCCGCTCACGACCAACACCGGTGACGATTATTGAACCGTCTTGCGCCCTCCTAGGTCGACTCAGCCTCAAATGAGTACTGTGCGGTGTGTAAACATCAGCTCTGGGGAGACAAAGGCGGCCGAGCGTGGTTGCATTTGGAGCCTTAATAGGTGCTCGCAAACCGGTGGTTCGACACGAGACCTCACCAATCACGCCTGAGACCAACTGCCTCGAGTGAGTCCATGAAAGTAATCCCGTTACTTCCTGTCGGAGTTGGTTTTTGTGTGGTCTTTGTTGCTCAGTCTTTTGTTATGCAGTCTATTCTTAGTCTTAAGCCTCACCTTACCATATTAATAAAAAGTGTGCCGTACTTGGCCCTTCCCCTTTCAACTATTATATATACGGAGTGGTAGCTCTTGTAATCTCTCATTTACTTGATACAGCTATCGTGGCTGTGACGGTTCCACCTGAAGACGGAAGCTTGTGTTGCCTCCGAAACGTCGTGATTTTTATTTTATTTACTTTTATTAATTTTAATCTTTTACCTACGTGACTTTACCGAAAAAACGTAAGAATATGAATCCTTGCAGTCACGAAAGCTTAAAATCTAGAATGTTGTGTGGTCGTTTTAACGTCCTTACCTACGGAGTGAATAAAGATTGTGACGGTCTCTCCGTATCCTGCACGCCGCAGTAGCCTCCCCGTTACATCTCCGCACACTCCACCAAGAGCACATTTCGGCAAGTGGGAGGCTTGTGTTGCCTCCGAAACGTCGTATTTTATTTTACTTTTATTAATTTTAATGTTTTACCTACGTGACTTTACCGAAAAAACCTAAGAATATGAGCCATTGTTTATTTGTTATTTCTTACCCTGATGCAGCATTGACTTTGGGCCACACGATGCCAATGTCGCACCCGTCCGTGCCCTCCTCCAATCGACACGGCCAATCAAGCTCAACTCGCCACGTGAACAATCGTGCTCATGTGTGAGCGGCGCTTAGGCAGGCCGCCCTGCCCCCCCCCGCAGCTAAAGCCGGAGATCGATCCGCTCACGTTTAACAATCCGGGTCCGACACAAAATTCGCTACAAGCGGAATCGCCTGATGCTGCCGGTCGTGCCCGATTTTGCTCTCCGACTCGACCGTTCGCGGCAACACGTGGGCGTTCACGACACAGCCGTCGGCGTTCTGATCGCGAGTTGGTCCGCGTGGCGTGCCCATCGACCCTGCGTGTGCGTTCCTCCTGCCCTCTCTGCTCGGTGTCTTTCCAAGCACTGAGAGTCGAGTTGAGGGTAAGGAATCTTTTTTGAAGACTGCGGGAGAAATCCGTAGAGCTGTAAAGCTCTTTTTCTCTCTCACAGATGTCCAGTCGGTGCACGGAGTCAGAACGTTACGAGGACACACAGCTACAAAGAACACGTTTGGAAAGGTAAAGAAATCACTGAAAATATATATACCCCAAAAAAACGATTTTTGCCTTCTTCTTGGTTCTTTCGGTAAAGTCACGTAGAATCTGTCTTCTCGACAGACCTGTTCTCCACCTGAGGACGGCTGCTTGCGTTGTGGCCGAAACGTCTGAGAATTATTTTATTATGTTTTATTTTTACTGCTTTATTATTTCCATTCTACGTGATTTACCGAAAGACCAAGGAGATGAATCCCTGCAGTCACGAAAGCTTTAAATCGAGATTTTCACCTTACCAGGTAAAGCCCACTGAGCTATTAACTTATCTTTCAGAAGCGACCTGGCCACAAATGGTAACTCAACGAAGTTGCTTATCACGTGCGCGTCCTATTCCGCCGGTGAAGGCTGGGATGATGGGGCTGGGAGTGGGGGGGTTGAGGCGAGGAGTGGTGGGTGGTGGTGGGGGGGGGGTCCATTGGGGGTGGGATGGAGGGGTTGGCGGGTGGGGGAGGAAGGGAAGGGAAGTGAAGTGCAGTGGAGCAGCTAGTACCTTTCCCTTCCGCGTTTCTTCCAACCCACCCCCCACCCCCACCCCATCCAAAAAATATCAAAATCACATCGCCCCCCCCCCACCCACTCCCTCCCCGCGCCAACGACCCACATCGCCATGCCTCCCCTTGCCAGACTTAATCCTCAGCAGCACTGACATGGTCCACTAACCCCAGATATGTAAATCCAAGGCTGTGCGAGCAACTCACAGGATACCGAGGGGATGAAATGTTGGGGGCCTTGAAATGGAAGTTGTGGTGGTGGGTGTGGGGGGGTTGTGTGGGGGAGGGGGAGGGGGGGGGCTGGTTGAGGGGGGCTGTAGCTGTAGGTATGGGCGCTGCGTCGCGAACCGAATTCAACGCGCTGATCCAAGACGTCTAATTCATTTTCCGGTCTCATTTTCGAACTTTTTTTTTTTGGGGTCGAAACATATATATTTACTGATTTTATGTTTCTCACATATACATACATGTTAAATAAAATATTAGCTGGAATGCCTACCTATATAGTGCACATATATACACACTCGTGTGTGCGTGTGTGTGTATGAAGGTGAGATAAAGGAGCCGCCTTGCATTTCCTTGCTCGTTCCACTGCTGGCAGAAGGGGAGGGGGCCCTTTTCTCTAGAGAGCTCCCGCTCATGGGTAATTGGTCTCTTCTTCCATAATTGGCCTGTACGGAACATTTTGTGAATGTTCCCACACTTTACCCCATCACGCGTCGCCTACTCCATCGGCTGAACCGTGGTGGTTACACGTTTGGCCTGCTGGCTGGGCAGTTGTGGTGGTGGTGGCCGTGGTGGTGGTGGTGGCGGTGGTGGCGGTGGTGGTGGTGTGGGAGGAGGTTTTATAAACTTGCAGCGTTGTTTCAACTTGCCGTGCCGGGACATTGCATGGATCTCTGCATTGCAAGTCCATTGCGTCAGCCAGCAACATCACAGCCAGCTTCGGCTGTACCTGAACAAATACATTTACATGTGTAGACGTACCTGGGGAGTGGTGGTGGAGCGGTTAGCGCGCTTAGCTACCAAGCTGGAGACCCGGGTTTTATTGCCGCTCACGGCCAACGCCAGTGACGAATACCTGAACCGGGCCACTCCTTGGTCGACTCGGCCTCAAATGAGTACTGGTGCGGTGTGTAAACATCGTCACTGGGGAGACAAAGGCGGCCGGGCAAGCGTGGCACTGCCCCACCCACCCCCTCGTGTGCCGTGCCGGCCTTCATAGGTGCTGCTACTCGCTAACAGCACTTGCCCCGACAGTCTGCTGAGGCTATGCGGGGGATCTTTGTCTTGTGCGCGCCATCAAGTTGGACATATATACTAATGTTATATTCAATAATGTTATCTGGAATACCTATATATAAACATTGCCACGCGCGAATATATATTATATATATTATATATTTAAACTGTGTTTGTTGCCCCGAGACATTTTTGATATTATGCTCGACTTGACCCGAAACTTCGAGCGGCCGTAGTTGTTTCGCCAAAATTAAATTAACTCTCCTTCCCCTTCGCTTTCTGCTTCCTTTATTTTATTTCTTTGTGGGGGGTGGTGGGGGTCGGGGTTTGTGCTAAAACATTTTTTGTTAAAGCGCGATCAACACATCCACACTCCTCGCTGCAAATTCACTTCGCACTTGCAAGTGGGTTCCACACACACCATTTCAAAACACGCTACATTTTAGCAACGAATCAATTTTTGCCGTAAATTAGGACGCCGCGTTTTTTCCTCCGCGGTTATTTTACTTTTGTGTATTCGCAAGACCGAGGGGGCGGCGAGCGAGGGAGCGGTGGGTTGCCCGTTTCGCTCACTGCGCCATGCGGGATTTCTCTCCCACACGCGAGCTCACGTCCTCGCTTAAAGGGTTGGGGTTGACTCGGCCCATCATCCATACGGGGTAGGTAAAATAGCTACCGCTTATTTTGTTGCCGTTGGGAAGTCAACGGTTGGTTGGCCTACGGATAGGCATGCCCCTGCCATAGCATTGCGGAGTTACCACCATTGGCTCTGGTCTGTGAGCACGGAAGTTGACCATTAAGGCCTCGTTGTTGATTTGACCGGCGGTCGTGGCAGTGACGCTGCTGCTGCTGCTGCACGCGGCTGCCTGTGATGCAGCACTGTGGAGGCAGCATCGAGGATTGGTGGATCACACACAGACGGGCGTGCGAGTGTGGACTCAACGCCATCCGTTTATTCCGTCCGTACGGGGATCGAGCGTTCTCCCCTCGCATGACGTCGTGGGGGCTTTTTGTAATCCTTCGGATGCTCCTGTTTCCTCCTCTCTGCTTGCACAATAAACACCGCTCGTCATTAATTGTCTGAGAACATCTTCAGATAAAAAAAACGAGTGGAGGGGCAACGGGCGGGGAAATTCTGTGCAAATAAATATTTAAATGTCGTGCAACAAATCCCTCTGCCTTGTTGTTTCGCCTTGAATATGGGGGGAGGTGGAGGGTTATTAGCAGTAGTGGATTTACAACGGGCTGTCAAAAGAGAAATTTGAGCAATTACGATGCAGATTTTTTTTCTGTTCTACTTCTAATCGCGACGCCACAATCATCAACTCCGTTGAGAACCATCTGTTGTTACTTGTATACATCATTCTCTTTATTCTCTCTTATTCTCTTCTCCGTTCGAGTTGACGTGCCATTGAGCTTGCGTGCGATTTCTCATTTCGCCCTCCTGCCTGAGTACCGTCCCCTCTTTTAGATGTAAAGCTTTCGTGACTGCAGGGATTCATCTTCTTGGTTCTTTCGGTAAAGTCACATAGAATGGAAATAATATTATATTATTATATTATAATATTATTTTATTATGTAAATTTTTATTATTATTTTATTATTTCCATTCTATTATTATATTATATTATTATATTATTTTATTATGTTGAATTTTTATTTTTATTTTATTATTTCCATTCTACGTGACTTTACCGAAAGAACCAAGAAGATTAACTTCCTCTTTGTGCGCCGGTGATCAAGAGCTTCTCAGCTCACCGGATTCTTCCCCACTTCAATAACAAGCCTCTTGCGTCTCCGCGGCTGTGAGCACATCGGCAGCGGAGTGGAGGCGATGTGGTTCGCGCACTCCGCGAGCCTGAGTTCGATTCCCGGACGCGGCTAACGTCTGAACCGCTCCTGGAGCATAAACGATCATTCTAGATTTGAAGCTTCCGTGACTGCAACGATTCATATTCTTGGGTTTATTCGCTAAAGTCACGTAGGTAAAAAATTAAAATTAATAAAGTAAAATAAAATAAAAATCACGGCGTTTCGGAGGCAACACAAGCTCCTGAAAATAAAATAAAAATCACGACGTTTCGGAGGCAACACAAGTCTCCGTCATCACCTGGACTCCGGTTACACTGGTCAACAAAAAAAAAACATTTTTTTCTGGCCTGGACTTTTGCAGCTGTTCTGGACTAATTTCAGGGTGCTGATTCCAAATATGATCTCAGATTTGCTCTATCACATCTCATTTTTATGCTATCGGCATACCCCATTTTCATTGATTTTACCCGAAATTAACTCTGTCACTTATGATTGCAAGTTGTTGCGAGTCAGTGACTGCTTTAGTGTTAAAATATGGTGCTGTATTTTTAGGATTGCGTGTTTATAATATCATTTTATGTAGATATCCACATCTATTTAATATTTTTCTTCCGCAGTTTTTATTGAAAATGCAATATTTGATATCTCAAAAACCTGATGTATAGACAAAAACTGATGCCACATTTGGAATCAGCACCCCAAAATTACCTTAAAACCGTTGGAATACCATTGGAACCTCATTTGCCAGTAAAATATATGATAAATATGATCATTGGTTTTTTACCCTTCTATCTGGTAACAAAACTGACACCTTTTTTTTACAAGGAGTCATGTTTGCATAGACCACAATACCTGCAGTCATAATGCAAAAAAAAAAACATAACTCTGATAATGTATGTACATGGGTTGGACATGTGAGACTAGGCTCTAAGGAAAGCTGTCTCGGGTGTGGACCAATCAACTTCAAGGACAGTGCATACATTATCAGAGTTATGTTTTTTGTTTGCATTATGACTGCAGGTATTGTGGTCTATGCAAACATGACTCCTTGTAAAAAAAAAGTGTCAGTTTTGTTGCCAGATAAAGGGTAAAAAACGAATTATCACCGTTGGAATACCTTATGACAGAAAAGTGTGTTGACCAGTGTTATGGATAGGTGTAGACATTGTACTCTAATGTCAGCAGCGTTATCCTCGCGGTTAGCGGCAGCGGATTCTGGCTGCTGGGCCGTCGAACAAAAGGCGCGGTCACCGCGTCGCACGGCGCTTTCAGATGCGCTTCTGTGGCCGTCTGGAACGCTCTTCCCTCCCCGATATTGGGAAGCCGCTGGGAGCAGTGCACTTTTGAGACATCGAGATTGACAAACTCATTTCCTGAGAGCTGAGTTTGTTGTCATTCCCCCCCCCGCCCCCCACCGCACCTGCTATGAGCACGGTTGGCTACGTACGGTGCGAAGGAAGTTCAACATGCAAACATTAACATGCCTCCAACACGCGTGTTCCCTCCTCTTCCTCCTGTCGCTCGGCATAGATCGAAGGCGCGCAACGTTGGCTCCGTGTCGCTTATCCGTGCGTCGTTTACTTTGGAGTAATAATGCATCGTAAGAATAAGTACAATGTGATATAAATGAAGAAGACGAAGCAATACATAAATCACAGGAGCTGACCACTGTCCAAAGCGTCGTCCTTTCGCTGCTCATCTCCAATGGCGCTGGAAATTCCACGTTACTATGGCGAGGGCCAGCCGTGTCCATAATAAAAAAACAGTTTTTTGAATCCCCTGGCGATGTTGACACACCGCACACCCCCAGGTACTCATTCGAGGCTGAGTCGACCTAGGGGAGGCCCAGCCAGGGCCTGTTCACAAGAATCGTCGCCGACGTTTGGAATCGAACTCGGGCGTGCCGGGTTCGTGTGGCAGCGCGCCAACTAAGTGCGCCACGGCTCGTGGCACACTTAACGCACACACCGACACACGGACGAACGGACACACGTATATATATATTACGCTGTATTTATATGTATTTTAGGAGGGGAGGGGGTGTGCGGGTGGGATTTTGAGAAGACCTGGTTGCAGTCAGAGCTCTCCTGAATTATTTTTGCCCGGGGCTTGCCGAGACAAGGTTGATGACTTCCTCAATAATGCATGAGCGCAGGGAGCAGAATAAACCTTTGCCACGTATTCTTATAGACGCCTTTTCCTCCACCTCCTCCTCCTCCACCTCCTCCACCTCCTCCTCCTCCACGGCTGCCCTCCACTCCACTTACCTAAAACCCACGCACCCCACCCCTGAACCCTAACCCAAGCCCCAACCTCCCCAGCCTGCCGCCGAGAATTTTTTTTTTACATTTAAATGGAACCTGATTTTTTTTAACTCTCGGCCAAAAACTCTACAAATTTTTTGTTCGTGTCTCATCGAAAACTTTTTGGTCGCTCGCTCTTCCCCACAGCGGTGAGAACGTCTTTACCACGTAGCAAGCTTTCGCTATCAATATCATCCGTAATACAGGTTGAGTTTTTTTTTGTTGGGGGTGGGGTTAGGTCGCGTAAATATATAGATGTGTCGTTCAACCCACCACCACCCGACGCAGCCAATTAGTCAGCTAACTCCCCCAAAAAACTCGTATTATCGAATAACTTCTTTGTCGTTTTTATATTTTGGGAGGGGTGGCTGGGTTTTTGGTTAGGGATGGATTCAAGGTGGGTGGGGACAGGGGCTGGTGGCATTAATGATAAGTTTGTCTGCAAACAAGTGGCCGTGTTCAAGTCCCGTGCCTGCGTGCGTGTCAGATGCTGCAGCGACTCCAGGCTACTTAGGGGATCTTTGTCTTGATTTTATCGCAACCGGTCCTGGGCCTCACCGAGGTTCACTCAGCCTGCAATTGCTTTCAAGGCCCGCATTGTTGTTGACGGAAGTGTTGAGTTGTTGTTGTTATTGTTGTTGACTGTGCTTGGGCACCACTTCCAACGCAGCATCATCAGCAGCACTGACTTGGAGTTTGCGGTCTCTCTCTCTNATCATCATCATCACGGTAGCTAGGAGATGTTAACTACCTCGCCTGGTACATAGGAGGTCGTGGGTTCGATCCCGACCCTGACGCCTGCTGTACATTTGTAGTTTGCGTTGTTTCTCTCTCATCATCATCACGGTGGCTAGGAGATGTTAACTACCTCGCTGGTACATAGGAGGTCGTGGGTTCGACCCGACTTGCTGTACATTTGAGTTTGCGTGTCTCTCTCATCATCATCACGGTGGCTAGGAATGTTAACTACCTCGTCTGGTACACAGGAGGTCGTGGGTTCGATCCCACCCTGACGCTGTATATTCGATGTTTGCGGTGTTCACCCTCCCTGTGGTCGCGTCGACTTTTTCTCCAGCTCCTCCGGTTTTTCCCTCCACATTTAGAATCACCATCACCGCGCGTTTCGAGTTTTTGGCTGCTGCTCTACATTTCCGCATGATGACAACAAGTCACGTGCTTGAACTAGAACTTGTGGACGATTTCGCTTCTGACAAAGAGCTGTATGTAGCTGAGTGTGCCTTACCTGGTAAAATAAAAATAGCTGATTTGAGCATGGCGGGTTTTCTCCCAGGCACTCCAGTCCCCCCTAACCCCCAACACAACAAACAACGAAACGAGGAATTTATACCATTGGTACCTCATTTGCCAGTAAAAAATATGATAATTGTTTTTTACCCTTTTATCTGGCAACAAAACTGACACCTTTTTTAGGAATTGACAGCCAAGCGTCGCAGTTTAGCGGGACCCTCCTCCTAGTCAAAATCAGTATTGATCCTCGTGGAATCCGATGAGCTATGAAGCTCCTTTTTTCCCACAGATGTCCAGTGAGTCTCTCCAGGGTAAATACAGAGCTATTGTTATTCCTGATTCAAGTGGTTTATTTTCATACTTATTCATCTCGCGAACCGTGTGACATTTCCCATCGGGACAATTCGGCTCGTGTCTCAGCAAGAGGTGGCATTCAAGTTCAAGTTTCAAGTTCATTTATTAGGTATAGCCCTGTGAGCCATTCGGCTCTTGAATCGGGTGCAACCGCAACAAACAAAAAAACAAAACATGAACAAAAAAATCTTAAAGTGAATATGTGACTGAGTGCAAACAGAAATCCAAGAAAAGACAGCAAAATATTGCAGAAAAAACACCGTACACCAACACTGTGTGCAAAAATCCAGGGATGCAAGTCAAACAACAACAACCACAAGACAACTTAGATTAAGGCCATCAGTCTAACTCTGTACTAAAACAAACAAACATGGCCAAACCAAAAAACTTATCGAAAATCACCAAAATAAAGCCATAAAAGCAATGAAACAGTGGTCATAGGAACTGTGATCGAATTTTCACAATAAACGACGTAAACCACCACGGGATTAGTGACGTCTTAGGGGAGGCCTTCTCCAGCAGTGGAGAGATCATTGCAGTTTATTCAGGAAAGTACGAAGCTGCGTGTTGTTGCTATTTTTGTTACGTGATTATTGGTTTGTCACAAGCCAGCATGCGTGCTTGTAACGTGTGTTTCATGTTAGTGTTGGAACATCTTAACACATTCCTGCGGAGGGAGCTGGAAGGAACGTTGGGTTGCTCGGTCAATGGCCAGGGTCAACGGTGGCGTGGTGTATTCCGCAAATATGCCGACTGTGAGGGCGGGCACAAGCCGGCGTGAGTAGGTTAAACGTTGAGTTTTATAAGGGCACCACGGGGTGAGCAACCCTCCCCACCCAGCCCTACCCTCCCACCCCACCCAGCCCCTCCCCACCTCCCCTCCCACCCAACCTCTCCCTCCCCACCCAGCCCCTCCCTGCACGACGGACGGACACAAGAATCCCTGTGGGCTGGTGTAACCAGGAGGTTCCTACCAGTAAGAGCACCTGTAGCCACGCAAATGTTGTGGGTTTACTCTCCAACACGTCGGTGTGCTGAGCGAGTAACGAATTGGCTCGTTTTGTTTCCGTGACAAACCTTGTTCATTGGCTGTGTCGGGTGGTGGCGGGTTTAACGACACATTTGTATTTATGTGATCTACCCCCCCCCCCAAAAAAAAAAACCCTCTGTGGTGGATAATATTGGTTCGTGAAAGCCTACGGTGTGTCAACCCNAGGGTATTCCACCAATATGGATGAGTGCTGATCTGCTGCTCCATTGCTCGACTGAGAAGACAGATGTTACGGGTTTGAAAACAAAGGAAGACGAAACACACGCGCACGACATGGATCTGCCATTCTTATTCCCGCGTGCGTTTGTCGGGGCGAGTCTAGTTACGAGCGATAATCATGTCACGTTAAAGTCGCACAGCGAGGTGACGTCACGTGTAATGGCCTCCTTGGCGTGCCGCTACTTTTAGCGCTGGTTTTGTAAATCGTTTTTTTAGCGCTGGCTTTTTTGTTTCGTCTCTACGTTTGGGTACGTAATCCTTTGATCGACTTTGCCTGTTTTCTCCAGGCCAACCCCTAATTGCAACACAACTCTAGACTAAGGATGCGTTCATATTCAGAAATATCCTGCTGTATCTGTAGTGCCCTCCCGGTGTTACAGACGGGCAGACGGACACTAAACTGAACAAGTTTTTATTTTTATTTTCTATTTAAAGCTGATTGAGGGATTAATCTCTTGGTTCTTTCGGTAAAGTCACGTAGAATGGAAATAATAAAATACAGACTCTGTCTTCTCGACAGACCTGTTCTCCACCTGAGGACGGCTGCTTGCGTTGTGGCCGAAACGTCGTGATAATTATTTATTATGTTTTATTTTTATTATTTCCATTTTACGTGACTTTACCGAAAGAACCAAGAAGTTTTTATTTTATTTTGCCAGGCAAGGCTGCCTGAGCTATTTATCTACTTTTCAGAAGCGACCTGGCCACAAATGATAGCCCAACGAAGTGGCTTATCACATGGACATTTTAGAGCAGTCAAATACTAAATGTGGAGGGAAAACCCGGAGGATCCGGATAAAAAGTTCACGCCACTACTGGGAGGGAGACACGCAAACTCCAATATACAGCAGGCGTCAGGGTTAGGATGGAACCCATGACCTCCTGTACACCAGGCGAGGTAGTTAACAGCTCGCCATACAACCAATGCATTCATGTTTAACGAATTGTATCACAAAGACACCTAAACACTTGAGCACAAACGTCAATAAATTATTTGGCGATGATGCTGCTGCTATAATGGCAGCGGTGCACAACCAAAAACCACAAACAACAACAGCTCTCAGCACGTTCGTTAAATAACACCGTGGCCTAGAAAAGGAATAACATATGCATATGAATGGCGACGTTTCGGGTAATGGCCCTTTTTCAGAGCGCACAGAGAGATGGAGTACTCGCCCTCCCGTGTCTTCATTCGTCGCACCGGGAGACGTGCTTTGCAGAAGGTCCGTTGCCTGAAACATCGCCTATTCTCTGTTTCACCCTGTAAAGTTTTATTTTCACGTGTGTGTACGTATGTCGCGTGTGCTCGCGAGAGCGTCTTGACGACCCAACTCAGAAGAATGCGTGGCTTCTTTTTCACCCCAAGAAATAAACTCATGGACAAAAAAATTAACCCGTAAAAACAAAGTTTTTCACTATAAATCCTTTATATGCGTGGCGGCTAGAGTCCTCTCGTCCTCTGGCTTGAGATGGCTGCCACCTATGGGTCAGATGATTGTCTGCAGTATTAAACAATTGGTAATTAAATATAATTAATTTTTTCCTAAAAAGTGTAAAATTTTGGAAAAAAGAAATTCACGCAAATAAATTGTCACGCACAACGAGTCTGTGTGCAAAATGTCAGCTCGATTGGATCACGGGAAGTGGGTTAAAAAACGACCGAAAGATTTGCACGGTCGTAAGCGCGCAAGCAAGCAAGCAAGTGAACTTAATATAAAGGATTTTAAAAATATGGACATACAAACAAATAAAGACGAAAAATCCCCCGTATAGCCTTAACAGACTGTATGGGCAAGTGCTGTTAGCGAGCACTTATGAAGGCCGGAAGGTTACACGAGGGGTGGGTGGCCAGCACCACGCCCGACCGCCTTTGTCTCCCTAGTGACTATTTTTTTTACACATCGCACCCTGTACTCATTTGAGGCTGAGTCGACCTAGGGTAGACCCGGGACCGGTTCAGATAATCGTCACCGGTGTTGGCCGTGGCGGGAATCGAACCGGGTCGCCGGCTTCGTTGCGCAGCGCGCTGATCGCTGCACTTACAAACACACCAGTAACACAAACACACACGCGCACAAAACCGCAATAACACTGGTCAACAAAAAAAAAACATTTTTTTTCTGGCCTGGACTTTTGCAGCTGTTTTAGACTAATTTCAGGGTGCTGATTCCAAATCTGATCTCAGATTTGCTCTATCACATCTCATTTTTATGCTATCGGCATACCCCATTTTCATTGATTTTACCCGAAATTAACTCTGTCACTTATGATTGAAAGTTGTTGCGAGTCAGTGACTGCTTTAGTGTTAAAATATGATGCTGTATTTTTAGGATTGCGTGTTATAATATAATTTTATGTAGATATCCACATTTATTTAATATTTTTCTTCTGCAGTTTTTATTTAAAATGCAATATTTGATATCGCAAAACCTGATGTGATAGACTGATGCCACATTTGGAATCAGCACCCCAAAATTACCTTAAAACCGTTGGAATACCTTATGCCAGAAAAAGTGTGACCAGTGTCATTACGCAAAAGTTTTTCTGCTCCTTCCGCGCACGTGCGCGTCCGTGCGAGAGCGCGCGTGGGGCCCCGTGTGTGCTTGGCCTTTTAACATTTTTCTTTTTTACACTTTTCCATTGCAAGGGGAGGGATCCTGTTCAATAAAAGACAGCGGAGGAATTATAATGGGCACAACATGTTCGTGGTGCAGACAGCATCGGGGTTTTTGCCAGCCAACCCTCTCTCTACTCCTCCTCCACCCTCCCTTTTGCTCCGCGCGTTAAGCCATGAAAAATAAACCCTGCCCGGCGCTGACCATCAATGACTTTTTGGTCAAACTCACGCGGTCGAAAATGACGATTGATACTGGGGGTGGGTTGGAGGGGACACGAGATGATCGGGAATGATGTCAGCCGTAAATTGGTCGTGTTCAATAGTTTTCAAGGTTTTCTTTTTTCTTTCAAAAGTTATTCTTTCCCATCCCCCTATGCGCGTGTGTGTGATGTGTGTGTGTGATGTGTGTGATGTGTGTGTGTGTGAGAGAGGTGTATGTGTGTGAGATGTGTGTGAGTGTGTGTGTGATGTGTGTGTATGATGTGTGTGTGAGTGTGTGTGTGATGTGTGTGTNAGATGTGTGTGTGTGTATGTGTGTGTGTGTGATGTGTGTGTGAGATGTGTGTGTGAAGTGTGTGTGTGACATGTGTGTGTGTNATGTGTGTGTGTGTGATGTGTGATGTGTGTGAGATGTATGTGTGTGAGATGTGTGTGAGTGTGTGTGTGATGTGTGTGTATGATGTGTGTGTGTGTGTGGTGTGTGTGTGTGTGTACTTGTGTGTGTGAGTGTGTGTGAGATGTGTGTGTGTATGTGTGTGAGTGTGATGTGTGTGTGTGATGTGTGTGTGTGACATATGTGTGTGTGTGATGTGTGTTTGTGATGTGTGTGTGACATGTGTGTGTGTGTGATGTGTGTGTGTGATGTGTGTGTGATGTGTGTGTGTNACGTGTGTGTGTGTGTGTNATGTGTGTGTGTGTGATGTGTGTGTGATGTGTGTGTGTGAGATGTGTGAGATGTGTGTGTGTTATGTATGTGTGTGTGAGATGTGTGTGTTTGTGAGATGTGTGTGTGTGATGTGTGTGTGTTTGAGATGTGTGCTTGTGAGAGATGTGTGTGTGTGTGAGATGTGTGTGTGTGAGATGTGTCTGAGTGTGTGTGATGTGTGTGTGATGTGTGTGTGTGATGTGTGTGTGTGATGTGTGTGTGAGATGTGTGAGATGTGTGTGTGAGATGTGTGTGAGTGTGTGTGATGTGTGTGTGATGTGTGTGTGAGATGTGTGTGTGTGTGTGATGTGTTTGTGAGTGTGTGTGATGTGTGAGATGTGTGTGTGTGTGTAAGATGTGTGTGAGTGTGTGTGATGTGTGTGTGTGAGAGATGTGTTTGTGTGTGNTGTGTGTGATGTGTGTGTGTGAGAGATGTGTGTGTGTGAGAGATGTGTGTGTGTGAGAGACGTGTGTGTGAGAGAGATGTGTGTGTGTGAGATGTGTGTGTGAGAGAGATGTGTGTGTGATGTGTGTGTGTGGGGAGCGGTAGTGCAGCGGTGAGCGCCTACGAACCCGGCAACCCGAGTTCGATTTCCACTCACGGCCATCATCCTTGACGAATATCTGAACCGGTACTGGGCTTCCCTGAGGTCGACTCAGCCTCAAATGAGTACCTGGTGCGGTGTGTAAATATCACCACGGTAGAGACAAAGGCGGCCGGGCGTGTTTCCCGTCACCCACCGCCATCGTGTGCCGTGCCGGCCTTCATAGGCGCTAATCGCGAACAGCACTTGCCCCTACAGTCTGTCGAAGGCGACACGAGCACGAGGGATCTTTGCCATTGTTATACGTCTGCGTAAAGGCGTAGCCCTGCAATATCCTGCCAACGCAACTGTTGGCGGACGGGAGTGGGGGTGGAGGGGGTCCTCCTCTTCTCGCGTGCGCTCCGTCTCGCGAGCAGTTTGGCCAATTCACGTGACTCCACTCCCGTCACTCTTCCAAGGCGTCTTTAGAGACATATTCTTAGTTTTTTTCGGTAAAGTCACGTAGGTAAAAAAATTAATAAAAGTAAAATAAAACAAAATAAAAATCACGACGTTTCGGAAGCAACACAAGCCTCCGTCTTCAGGTGGAACCGTCACAGCCACGACAGCTGTATCAAGTAAATGAGAGATCACAAGAAATACCACCCCGTATATATAATGGTTGAGGGGGAAGGCCAGGAACGGCACACTTTTATTAATATGGTAAGGTGAGGCTTAAGACTAAGAATAGACTGCATAACAAATGTGCGGTTTGTAACTAACACCTAGCATACATAACAAAAGTGTGAAAAAGAAAGCAAGTAAAAACTAAAACTGGTAAAACAACAAACTGGCTGTCTATCAATAACCTGTAATAGTTGTCTTTCAAATAAGATTTTCCAAATAAGTGTAGTTACATCTTTTTTGCATGGTTAATCACATCTTTCCAATGATTTCTCAGTTTGTAACCCTAATCACGGTTGAAATTATGTCTGCGTTTGTATATTTGTATGGCTTCGTGTACAAACCTTTGACCTTTGGAGGTGCCCATACCGTGCCCCGAAACGATTGGCACGTGCGCACCCATTCACACTGCAGTGAGCTGCGGTGGCGATTCAAGTTGAAACTCAACTACGTGTTTTTTTTCTTATTCTTGGTTCTTTCGGTAAAGTCACGTAGAAGGGAAGTAATAAACTAATAAAATAAAATATAATAAAATTATTCTCACGACGTTTCGGCCACAACGCAAGTAGCCGTCCTCAGGTGAAAACCAGGTCTGTGAAGACCAGGTCTGTCGAGGCGACAGTGTCTGAATGAAACAGCACACGCGCTATGTTTCATTCAGACTCTGTCGCCTCGACAGACCTGTTCTTCACCTGAGGACGGCTACTTGCGTTGTGGCCGAAACGTCGTGAGAATAATTTTATTATGTTTTATTTTTATTATTTTATTACTTCCCTTCTACGTGACTTTACCGAAAGAACCAAGAAGATTAATCCCTGCAGTCACGAAAGCTTTAAATCGAAATCTACGTGTTTTTATTTAGCAGGTACGGCCCTCAGAGCTCTATTTATTTATCGCTTTTTTCAAAAGCGACCTGGCTCTCGAAATGATAGCCCTACAAAGTGAACTTATCGCGTGGAAATTTCTAGCAATCCACATGCCCGAAACGCGTGACGTTGATTCTGAATGTGGAGAGAAAAACCGGTGGGCCCGGAGGCCAAATCCTCGCCACCACGGGAGAGAGAGAGAGAGAAAAAAAGAGAGAGACACGCAAACTCCACACATGCAGCAGGCGTCAGGGGCGAAATGTCAACTACCTCGCCTGGTATACATGAGGTCGTTGGCTCGATCCCGACCCTGACAATGCCTGCTGTGTGTTTGGAGTTTGCGTGTGTGTGTGTCTCTCTCTCTCTCCCCGTGGTCGCGTGGATTTTTCACCGGCTCCCTCCTGTTGTTTTCCCCTCCGCGTTTAGAATCAACGTCACCCAACGGCGCTGGGAGAAATTCGTCTGCCGCGACACATTTCCACGTCACGATGAGCCCGTTCGCTGAGCTGTCGTTTGCGACGACGAGGTCGTTGCTGAAACGCAGTTCTACATACACAGCTCAGCGTGTTGGGCCTTTCCTGGTAAGATAAAAAAATATAGTTTTAGTTAGATAATTGTTTTTTTACCCTTCTATCTGGCAACAAAACTGACACCTTTTTTTACAAGGAGTAAAAAAAAAACTTAGAGTTATGTTTTTTGTTTGCACTATGACTGCAGGTATTGTGGTCTATGTAAACATGACTCCTTGTAAAAAAAAACAGGTGTCAGTTTTGTTTGCCAGATAGAAGGGTAAAAAACCAATTATCATATTTTACCGGCAAATGAGGTTCCAATGGTAGTTTTAGTTTGTTTAATTCCGGCGCTAACCGTTCAACAACAACAGCAGCGGCGGCGGCGGCTGCCACCATCCTCTTGACTCGGTGTAAAATTCCAAGCGCGCTCCCCTTCTCCATGCTCCTGTGAGCACACAAAACCGGGGGTGGTGGTGGGGGGGGTTTGTGGAGGTGTTGGGTGTGGAATGGAGGGCGATGGGTTGCAAAGAGAGATAATGGTTGATGGAGGAGGGAGGAGGAGGAGGGGAGAATTGGAGAGGTGGGTTTGGAGTTGAGATTCTCTGTTTGTGATCCCTCTCTCGGTCTGTCCCCCCTCTCTCTCACGTCCCCCACCCCCCTCACTACCCCCCACCCCCCTCCCCCTCTCTATTTCTATCCGAGCCAAGCGCTGAGAAGGAATGCGAGGATTGGAGTTCACGCTGCGAGACAGAAACGCTCGTGCAGTCTCTCCCGCTGTCGAGCTAATATGATGCATATTGAGAATTACTCTCCGCGCGCGTGCGGTTGTCTGTGTGTGTGTGTNTGTGTGGTGTGTGTGTGTGCTTGTGTGTATGTGTGTGTGTGTGTGTGTGTCTGGAGTGTGTGTGTGTGTGTGTGTGTGTTGTGTGTGTGTGTTGTGTGTGTGTGTCTGTGTGTGCTTGTGTGTGTGTCTGTGTGTGTGTGCTTGTGTGTGTGTGCTTGTGTGTGTGTGTACTTATGTGTGTGCGATATGTGGGGAGCGGTGGTGCAGCGGTTAGCGCGCCGTGCTACGAACCCGGCGACCCGCTCACGGCCAACGCCAGTGACGATTATCTGAACCGGTTCTGGGCCTCCCCTAGGTCGACTCAGCCTCAAATGAGTACCTGGTGCGGTGTGTAAACATCGCCACTGGGAGACAAAGGCGGTCGGGCGTGGTGCTGGCCACCCACCCCCTCGTGTGTCGTTCTGGCCTTCATATCGCTAACAGCACTTGCCCCTACAGTCTGTTAGGCTATACGGGGGAACTTTTTTCGTGCTTGTATGTGTGCGAGTATGTGGGAGCGGTGGTGTAGCAGTTAGCGGGCCGCGCTACGAACCTGGCGACCCGAGTTCGATTCCCGTCACGGCCAACACCAGTGACGATTATCTGTACCGGTTATGGGCCTCCCCTAGGGCGACTCAGCCTCAAATGAGTACATTGTGCGATGTGAAACATCGCCACTAGAGAGACAAAGGCGGCCAGACGTGGTGCTGGCCACCCACCCCCTCGTGTGTCGTGCCAACATTCATAGGTGCTCGCTAGCAGCACTTGCCCAACAGCCTGTGGAGGCTACACGGAGCATCTTTGCCTCTTGTACGTGACCTAAGCTCCATTGCCAACTCGCAGCCAAACATCAGTTGTCTCGTAGCTGCCCTCTAGGGCCACTCAGCCTCAAACGCGAGCGACTTAGACAACATGTAGACACTGCGGACGCGTCGGGGAAGGCGAAACGGCGGGTTTGGCCGCGGTGCTGTTCACACGGCCCGCTCCTGCCTTGTTGTTGTCAGCCTCAACTGCTGTTCTGAAATCCAGCAGTGGATAGAACACTGCGGCGGTCACGAGCTCGTGGCGGCGGCAGGGAACGTTGTCACGACACTCTCGCGCTGGACTCCTGCGCTCAAGAGCTTTGCGGCTCATAGGATTCCTCCCATGTGTGAATGAGTGTTCCGATTCTGAATACCCGCACGCTCACTCGCTCGCTCCTCCTTCGGAGCCAGTACCCTCAACCCCCCCGCCCCCCCGATCGATGCTCCGCGAAGGCACGGCAGAAGAAAAAAAATAGAAGAACGGCCCATCGTCCCGCGCACGCTCACACGTCACTAATTTTTCATGACATATCCCTCGCGTCTTGTCAGAAAAATTAAGGCCACCCAGAGTCGCGCATCTCGGGGAAGAAAAAGAAAAAAAAGATGGGAGAGTTGAAAAAAAAACTACTTTTAAACTCCAAATCAGCCGGCTAAATTATGGATAAGCTCGTGTCTTTTCTGCTTGAAGAGGGTTTGTGCGATGGGGGGGGGGGGGGTGAGCGGGCCGGGCGATGATCGTTGAGAAGATGGCATCTGGCCCGGATATCATGGGCAAAAATAAAGTTTTATCGGAGCGACTGCCGCTTGCTGGCGGAGACCAAATCACACGCATGCACGCTCTGGCGTGAGCGGTGGTGTCTTCACGGGAAAGTTTACGGGGGGGGGGACCTTCGGATGAACTCTTCTTCACAGAAACTATTTTTCTTCTTGGTTCTTTCGGTGAAGTCACGTATAATGGAAATAATAAATTAATAAAANTAAAACATAATAAAATATCGATTTAAAGCTTTCGTGACTGCAGGGATTCATCTTTGGTTCTTTCGGTAAAGTCACGTAGAAGGGAAGAATAAAATAATAAAAATAAAACACAATAAAATAATAAGCTCGTGTCTGTTTCATTCAGACTCTGTCGCCTCGACGGACCTGGTTTTCACCTGAGGACGGCTGCTTGCGTTGTGGCCGAAACGTCGTGAGAATTATTTTATTGTGTTTTATTTTTATTATTTATTACTTCACTTCTACGTGACTTTACCGAAAGAACCAAAGAATAATTCTCACGACGTTTCGGCCACAACGCAAGCAGCCGTCCTCAGGTGGAGAACAGGTCTGTCGAGGAGACAGAGTCTGAATGACAAGCCCAGGCTTGGAGCGACTATTTAAGCTGGGATGAAGGGGCGAAGAGCGCCTTGACAAAATAATTTGCATATCAAGAGGAATTTAGCATATTTATGGAAATGCAGATATGCGATTAGTACTACTTGTGAAATGCGTAGAAGCAGCATCAAAGGGAGGGGATAGGGTTAGCATTAATAAAGGAAGGAGTGTTATAGTATGTAGCTGCAGTAACTAAACCACAACGTAAACTAAAGTATAAACTACATAGTATCATCAGTATACTAAATACTATCCAATAGCTACGTTATGGTGATGATACTAATGATGGTGGTGGCAGGGTAATGATAAGCTCTGAGTGAAAAGTTGCTACTCGAGTTGCTCGCCATGTCTCTCTACCTTGCACTCGTGTTGTGTTACATAATGCAGGTTTTTTTTGCATCGTGTTCGATCGCGTAAATATGTAAATGTGTCGTTAAACCCGCCGCCACCCGACACAGCCAATTTAGTAGTCAAGTAAACAGAACGTGGCCAATTCGTTACGAGTACAGCACTAGTGTGTAGTGTAGTGTATAGTGTAGTATATAGTAGTGATAGTGTAGTATATAGTGTAGTAGTGTATAGTGTGTATGTATAGTGTACAGTGTTATATAGTGTAGTATATATAGTGTAGTATAGTAGTGTATAGTAGTGTAGTGTATAGTGTAGTGTAGTGTATAATGTAGTGTATAGTGCAGTGTATAAGTGTAGTGTATAGTGTAGTATACTAGCACAGCACACCGGTGTGTTGGAGAGCAAATCCACAACATTTACAATCTGAGTACGACGTTTCGCCAGTAATTACAACTAGCTTCATCAGGCGACAGCCAGATTTGTGGATAAATCCTCCTCCTGTTTGTATTGTTTTTGGGGTTGTGACTGGCTGACTCGCCCCTTACTGGATATCTGTAAACAAAAAGCTTCATAGCTCATCGGATTCCTCCTCCAGGACACAGAACGATTCTGATTCCTCGCTCCCCTATTGGTTGAGTGTCCTCCTCTCTCACCACCACCTCCTCCTCTCTCATCACCACCACCTCCTCATCACCACCACCACCTCCTCCTCTCTCATCACCACCACCACCACTCTCTCACCACCACCACCACTCTCTCATCACCACCATCACCTCCTATCTCATCACCACCACCTCTCTCATCACCACCACACCATCTCACCACCAACACCCCCTCTCTCATCATCACCACCTCTCCTCTCTCCCGACCCTGACGCCTGCTGCTGTATATTTGGAGTTTGCGGTGTCTCTCTCCCCGTGGTCGCGTGGATTTTTCTCCGGGTCCTCCATGCTTCCCCTCCATATTCAGAATCAACATCCCACGCGTTTAGAGTCTTTGTCTGCTTTAAAATACCACGATAAGCCGCTTCGTTGAGCTCTCATTTGTGGCCGCCAGTTCGCTTCCGAGAAAATAACTTTAGCTGGTAAAATAAAAATAAAAAAATCACGTTTCTCAATCGTAGTTAACTACTGTGACGATACCATTGGTAGTAAACGATGATCACGTAACCCAGGACAACCCTGGACGGGTCTCAGCACGCTGCGCAGTGACGATGTTCTCTCCCGGTTTGCTCGGCAATCCCTGTCACAGGTTGAGTCACAGACCGCACCTCTCCATAACAAAGGCTCAGCCTTTGTTATGCAGTCTATTCTTAGTCTCAAGCCTCACCTTACCATATTAATAATAAGTATGCGGCCCTTGCCCACCACCTTCTCCAACCATTATATAAACGGAGTGGTAGCTCCTGCAATCTCTCATTTACTTGATACAGCTGTCGTGGCTGTGACGGTTCCACCTGAAGACGGAAGCTTGTGTTGCCTCCGAAACGTCGTGATTTTTATTTTATTTTATTTCACTTTTTAATGTTTTTTTACCTACGTGACTTTACCGAAAAAACCTAAGAATATGAATCATTGCAGTCACGAAAGCTTCAAATCTAGAATTAATCCCTCTTCCCGAGTTTGGCTTTCCCTGCGTCCGCGCCGAAGCCGAAAGCGCACGCGGCAGAACCCACCCAGAACGGACCCACTCCGCTGTTTGTGAAATTGAAGATAACGTCATTGTCGTCTTCGTCGTCAACGTTGTCGACTGAGAACGTCGATCCGCTGCTGGATGGAGGCTCCCCTTGACGCCCGGCGGTTCCCCCGCGTGCTCCGTCTCACTCCGGCACGCGCGCGAGCCGGTTTCATCGCTCCGTCTCTCTCATCCTTTGACTGCATTCCTTGCTTGGTCTCGACCAGCTTGCCACCGTCACTCCCTGCCGTGGCACGGTCGAACAATAGCTGCCCTGGCGTGTAACAATAGCTGCCCTATAACAATAGCTGTCCTATAACAATAGCTGCCTTGGTCTATAAAATAGCTGCCCTATAACAATAGCTGCCTGGTCTATAACAATAGCTGCCCTGGTGTGTAACAAAAGGCTGGTCTATAACAATAGCCTGGTCTATAACAATAGCTGCCCTGGTCGATAACAATAGCTGCCCTGGTGTGTAACAAATGGCTGGTCTATAACAATAGCCTGGTCTATAACAATAGCTGCCCTGGTCGATAACAAAAGCCTGGTCTATAACAATAGCTGCCTTGGTCTATAACAATAGCTGCCCTGGTCTATAACATTAGCTGCCCTGGTCTCTAACAATAGCTGCCCTGGTCTATAACAATAGCTGCCCTGGTCTATAACATTAGCTGCCCTGGTCTCTAACAATAGCTGCCCTGGTCTATAACAATAGCTGTCCTGGTCTATAACATTAGCTGCCCTGGTCTCTAACAATAGCTGCCCTGGTCTATAACATTAGCTGCCCTGGTCTATAACAATAGCTGCCCTGGTCTATAACATTAGCTGCCCTGGTCTATAACAATAGCTGCCCTGGTCTATAACAATAGCTGCCCTGACGTGTAACCACAGCCGCCGTGTACTTAGTGTAACGCTGAGGTCCCTAGGCACACGTAACGATCGCCTGAGCATCGATAACATTTCGCTCCACGAGGCGATCCGTCCAGTCGCTGGACGGATCGCTCCATCGCAGGGTCGTGAGTGGTGGTGCCGGCTTGCGGGAGGCCTTCATCCAGCAATGGATTGCTCATGGCTGCTGCTGATGATGATTAGGATGATGACAATGGCAGGATTTGAGAACCACCATCTCCACCAGTACCAGCATCAGCTCGAACACCTCCTCGTACATTTTCTTCTGCCCCTCACTGCTCCTTTCTCCTCCCCTCCTCCTGCTCTCTCCTTCAAGGCGGAAAGAAACTCTGCCGTGCCGTGCACTCGTCCGTCTCTGGGCGCCACTGGGCTAAGAGATGTGTGTAGGAGGTCGTGGGTTCGATCCTGGCCCTGACGCCTGTTGCTGTATATTTGGAGTTTGCGTGTCTCTCTCTTTCTCATCATCGTCACGTTGGCTAGGAGATGTTAACTACCTCACCTGGTGTGCAGGAGGTCGTGGGTTCGATCCTGGCCCTGACGCCTGCTGCTGTATATTTGGAGTTTGCGTGTCTCTCTCTCTCATCATCATCACGTTGGCTAGGAGATGTTAACTACCTCGCCTGGTATGCAGGAGGTCGTGGGTTCGATCCTGGCCCTGACGCCTGCTGCTGTATATTTGGAGTTTTCGTGTCTCTCTCTCTCATCATCATCATCATGGTGGCTAGGAGATGTTGACTTCCTCGCCTGGTATGCAGGAGGTACGTGGGTTCGATCCCGACCCTGACGCCTGCTGCTGTATATTTGGAGTTTGCGTGTCTCTCTCTTTCTCATCATCATCACGTTGGCTAGGAGATGTTAACTACCTCACCTGGTGTGCAGGAGATCGTGGGTTCGATCCTGGCCCTGACGCCTGCTGTAATTTGGAGTTTGCGTGTCTCTCTCTCATCATCATCATCATCATGGTGGCTAGGAGATGTTAACTACCTCGCCTGGTATGCAGGAGGTACGTGGGTACGATCCCGACCCTGACGCCTGGTCACGTGCATTTTTCTCCAGTCCTCCTGTTTTTCATTCCCTCCAGATCGTTAGAGCAACAAAATACAACAACACAGTAAGAAAGAACCAAGAAGATGAACACAATAGGAGTGCAAAATATGGCAAAGGTGAACAAATCACTTAAATAATATACAAATTCAACTGAAGTATTTTGTTTTATCTTACCAGGAAAAGCTCACCGAGGAATTCACTTCTTTTTCAGAAGCGACCTGGCCACAAATGATCGCTCAACAGAGTGGAAATTCATCGCAGCAAAATACTCTCAATAATCTAACTACTAGAACGAGTAAAAATATTCCGCTCATCATAGTTATCACTCTTAACACGTGAAAAGAAAGTTATTCGATATTATACAAGCCAAATTTCAACATAAAAAAAATATATCTTTTTTTAATCTTCACTTGTGCCAAATTTGTTTTTATAATAACCTAACAGCACCACAGGAAACTTCTCCAATCTCTTCTGTTGAAACCACAATGATGGCGAAGGANCGCTGCGCGTGTGTGTGGTTTCAGAGTCTGGGTGTAAAAAATAAATATATAAAAGTAAATGCGACGCTGATTTATTTATTTTCATCACACCGCACGATGGATTTTTGCGGGCCCTGAAAAGGTGTTAATGGAGTTATTACGCAGTCAGTTCGAAACACCAGTTTCTTGACATGCGCATGTCAAGAGACCATAATTTTAAGGTATTTCCGTAATAATTGTGTTCCTAATAAACTTACAAAAAATATAATTGTCTCTCACCCACTCACCCCCCCCCCCCCACTCCTCTCTCTGCCTTGTCTTGTCTGTGCTTCGTATTATTTGCATACACTTGACTCAATGCTGATGACTATTCTGTAATTGCAACAATACACATCTCACATGCTGAGGATCTATCTGGCAGACAATAACGGACGTGTCACGTGGGAGGGGGTGGGGGCGGTGAATGATTGGGAGTGTTACATTTTGATTTAAAGCTTTCGTGACTGCAGGGATTCATATTCTTGTTCTTTCGGTAAAGTCACGTAGACGGAAATAATAAAATAATAAAAAATATAAAAGAATAAAATTCTTGTGAANATTCTTGCTGTGGATTTCACACCTGATGATGATTGTTTTATATTTTTATTATTTTGTTATTCCCTTCTACGTGACTTTACCGAAAGAACCAGAATATGATTGGGAGTGTTGTTTGCGCATGAGTAGGTAGGTGAGCGCATAGATGAGCACACATGTAAGTGAACAGATAGGTGAGCAGAGATATCGGTGAGCAGGTAAGTGAGCAGATAGGCAGGTGAGAGGATAGGTGATCAGATCGGTAGGCTAGCAAATAATGTAAGCACATAGATAGGTGAGAAGATAGGTAGGTATAGGATAGTTGGACAGACGGAAGTTGGAAATAGATCCAAGCGCTTAATGCAATTGCTCGTTAAATTATTCACGAATTTATTTGGTTCACATTTGTATTCACTCACCAGCTCATTCACTCAGCGACTGCAAATGCATTGTGCTCATTCACTCACTCCGTCATGCATTCATTCACTTAAAGTTTTTGTTCACTCACTCATTACCCGCATATTCACTCATTCGCACGTAAATTCACTTTTCAACACACTTGATCACCCTTTCATTCATACGGCATTTCACTTAATCACCCACCCAATCATTAATTCATTAAGGTACCCACTCACTCATTCTCTTACCTCCTCACTCACGGATTCACTCACTTATACGGTGCCCATTCACTCACGAATCACTCCATCATCGTTCTCCATTCGTGAAGCTACCCACTCATCCACTCAGTAATTCACTCACTCCTCATTCATCCCCCATTCACTCACCCACCCACTCATTCATTGACATACACGCGCACTCACCCGCTCCACTAAGTCACTCGCTCACTTCTATTTCACAATCGTTCAAAACCATCACCGCCATCATCGCCACCAATACCCCCACTGCCTTACACTCAAGCGGCGTCCTGCTGCCTACCTCCAAAGACAAAGCTCTCCCGTATAGCCTTAACAGACTGTTGGGGCAAGTGCTGTTAGCGAGCACCTATTAAAGCCCGCCACGGCACACGATAGNGTGGGTGGCCAGCACCACGTCCGGCCGCCTTTGTCTCCCTCGTGGCGATGTTCACACACCGCACCAGTACTCATTTGAGGTTGAGTCGACCTAGGAGGGTCACTGCCGTTGACCGTGATACTGGATCGAACCCAGGTCGGCGGGTTCGTAGCGCAGTGCGCTAACCGCTGCCTACCGCATCCCCGCCAGCCCTCCATCACCACAACCGCCCATCCCTCCCATCCTCACTCTCCCCAGGGGGCCCCCCTCCCCCCCCCGTACTCGTGACCCAGCTGACACATGGAGCCATAAATCACCCGGTGCAGCTCGCTGACAGTGGAGAGTGACACGCGCGGAGACATCCGTGAACGATGATTACAGGACGGGCTTGCGGAGAGAAAATAAAAAAAATAGAATAAAAATAAATCTGGAAGATCGGGTTACCCCCCCCCTCCTCCACTAGCCCCCCTCCACTAACCCCCCCCCCTCCACTAACCCCCCCCCNACCAATTCCACCCCTCCCCCATCCCCCCATCTTCACCCACCCAACAAACGGTCCTCTCTAATGACTTTTGTGTCTATCAATGTTTCACATCTAATCGTCGATTATTGTATCACTTAAACTAGAAATGCGTTCATCTCTATGCAATGTAACTGTGTGGGTGTGCGTTGCGTGTATAGTAACCAAGTGGTTTTTTTGGTTGTTTAGTTCACGGGATTATGTTTAACGAACGATAACACTGACTAATTGTTATGTCAGTTATATCATATGTACTACCCAGGGTATGTTGAGCTTAGTTTGCATCGTACGTAGCCGACTATGCTAATCGGAAGTGCTTTGCTTTAAACACTGGCATTAAAGAATTTCCATCGTTTATTCTTTAAGTTAATATTTTATCTGTTACCATTATTCATTTCTCGTTCATTCTGCCTGCGGCGGGAGCCTGAAATCCGTTGTGTTACGAAAACGCGACCACGAACCCTGTGAATTAATACGACAAAAATATAAACTGATGAATAGTAAAACAATTACAGCTTGAATCTCAACAACAACAACAACGTTATGTGGAATCCCTCCCCGTAGAGGCGGTTAAATTTCGATTTAAAGCTTTCGTGAGTGCAGGGATTCATCTTCTTGGTTCTTTCGGTAAAGTCAGACGCTGTCGCCTCGACAGACCTGGTTTTCACCTGAGGACGGCTGCTTGCGTTGTGGCCGAAACGTCGTGAGAATTATTTTATTATGTTTATTTTTTTATTATTTTATTACTTCCCTTCTACGTGACTTTACCGAAAGAACCACGAAGATAAACAACAGCAACATCCTGAATTAATTTCAAAACAGAAAATCACGCACGGACGCATCAACGTGAGTGGGTATCAGTTTGAACAGAGTTTAATCAATGAATTCACCCGTCGTGATTTGTTCATGTAAATATAACAACCCGATGTGTCCTGCTTTTTGGCCACCCTGTATCGTTCCACGTGCAACCGATACCCCGCATCGAACCGAGAGAAAGCTCCCCGGCTGCGTTGAAGAGCAACACGAATTGTGCACATCTGCAACGTTCACGCGCGTCGCTGGGAGCAACCCTGACAGCCGACGAGACACCAAATGACGAAACCGGCCCAGCGTCTCGCCGCTTGTGATGCACAATGCTACCGAAATTGTTGCGCGGCTGATGGGATGTGTAAAGTAAACAAAACAAGTGCAAGCAACTACATGGAGGCACAGATACGGAGAAGGTGTAAATGTTCTTGGTTCTTTCGGTAAAGTCACGTAGAAGGGAAGTAATAAAATAATAAAAATAAAACATGATAAAATAATTCTCACGACGTTTGGCACAACGCAAGCAGCCGTCCTCAGGTAAGACCAGGTCTGTCGGGGAGACAGCGTCTGAATGACGCTGGTCTTCACCTGAGGACGGCTGCTTGCTTGTGGCCGAAACGTCGTGAGAATTATTATTATGTTTTATTTTTATTATTTTATTACTTCCCTTCTACGTGACTTTACCGAAAGAACCAAGAAGATGAATCCTGCAGTCACGAAAGCTCCAAATTAAGTTTATTTTTATTATTTCATTACTTCCCTTCTACGTGACTTTACCGAAAGAACCAAGCAAATGAATCCTTGCAGTCACGAAATCTTTATTTATTATGTTTGATTATTATTATTTATTACTTCCCTTCTACGTGACTTTACCGAAAGAACCAAGAAATGAATCCTTGCAGTCACGAAATCTTTTATTATATTATATTTTATTTTATTATATAATTACTTCCCTTCTACGTGACTTTACCGAAAGAACCAAGAAATGAATCCCTGCAGTCACGAAAGCTTTAAATCGAAATTTAAGGTGTCAACGAGTAAATCATCGGTGTATCCCATTTGTCGCGGAGGTCAATGGAAAGCGACGCTCGCACCAAACGCGTTCACCGGGTCTCTGTGTGCGAGTGGCTGCGGCTGCCACGTGACGGAGTTTATCCGGTGACCCTCGGCGTCGCACGTCCAGTGCGCCGGCCACTTACACCACGATGGGGTCAGCGTCACACACATCAAGAACAACAACAGCAGCACTACTAAATTTCGATTTAAAGCTTTCGTGACTGCAGGAATTCATCTTCTTGGTTCTTTCGGTAAAGTCACGTAGAATAGAATAATACATAGTGTAATATTACGTAAATATGCTAAATTCCTCTTGATATGCAAATTCTTTTGTCAAGGCGCTCTTCCTCCTCTCTCCCAGCTTAAATAGACGCTCCAAGCCTAGGACGTGTCATTCAGACGCTGTCTTATCGACAGACCTGTTCTTCACCTGAGGACGGCTGCTTGCATTGTGGCCGAAACGTCGTGAGAATTATTTTATTATGTTTTATTTTTATTATTTTATTATTTCCCTTCTACGTGACTTTACCGAAAGAACCAAGAAGATGAACAGCACTACTCATTCACGGCCCTATTGTCAATCTGGAGAAAGTCCATGCTTTATTGTTCATTGGCTCAGGTGGTTTGTCCGTCATGAGTTCATTATGAAGAACGGATGATGATGATGGTGATGATGGTGACAGCTTGGATGATGCCTTCATCCAGCAGTGGATAGGCCATGGCTACTGCCGATGATGACGACGACGATAATGACGACTATGACGACGATGATTTTGATGATGATCACGACGATGATCGTGACGACGATGATTTTGATGATCCGCGGCGCATGCGCTGGGTGCGGTGACCCACTCCGAGCCCTTCCTGCTGTCACATACAGAGGCGCGCTTCCTCCGGCTATTTAAACGAAATCAATGAACGCATTCACTTACTCACGTTCACTTACTCGTGTTCACTTACTGACGTTCACCTACTCACGTTCACTTACTCACGTTCACTTACTCGTGTTCACTTACTGACGTTCACCTACTCACGTTCACTTACTGACGTTCACTTACTCACGTTCACTTACTCACGTTCACTTACTCGCGTTCACTTACTCACGTTCGCTTACTCGCGTTCACTTACTCACGTTCATTACTCACGTTCACTTACTCACGTTCACTTACTCACGTTCACTTACTGACGTCCACTTACTCACGTTCACTTACTCACGTTCACTTACTCACGTTCACTTATTCACGTTCACTTACTCGCGTTCACTTACTCACGTTCACTTACTCACGTTCACTTACTCACGTTCACTTACTCACGTTCACTTACTCACGTTCACTTACTCACCTTCACTTACTCACGTTCACTTACTCACGTTCACTTACTCGCGTTCACTTACTCACGTTCTCTTACTCGCGTTCACTTACTCACGTTCACTTACTCACGTTCGCTTACTCACGTTCGCTTACTCGTGTTCACTTACTCACGTTCACTTACTCACGTTCGCTTACTCACGTTCACTTACTCACGTTCACTTACTCGTGTTCACTTACTCACGTTCACTTACTCACGTTCACTTACTCACGTTCGCTTACTCACGTTCACTTACTCACGTTCACTTACTCACGTTCACTTACTCATGTTCTCTTACTCACGTTCACTTACTCACGTTCACTTACTCGTGTTCACTTACTCACGTTCACTTACTCACGTTCGCTTACTCACGTTCACTTACTCGTGTTCACTTACTCACGTTCACTTACTCACGTTCGCTTACTCACGTTCACTTACTCACGTTCACTTACTCACGTTCACTTACTCACCTTCGCTTACTCACGTTCACTTACTCACGTTCACTTACTCATGTTCACTTACTCGTGTTCACTTACTCACGTTCACTTACTCACGTTCACTTACTCGTGTTCACTTACTCACATTCACTTACTCACGTTCACTTACTCATGTTCACTTACTCACGTTCACTTACTCGTGTTCACTTACTCACGTTCACTTACTCAGTTCACTTACTCACGTTCACTTACTCGTGTTCACTTACTCACGTTCACTTACTCACGTTCGCTTACTCACGTTCACTTACTCACGTTCACTTACTCACGTTCACTTACTCGTGTTCACTTACTCACGTTCACTTACTCGTGTTCACTTACTCACGTTCACTTACTCACGTTCACTTACTCACGTTCACTTACTCACGTTCGCTTACTCGTGTTCACTTACTCACCTTCACTTACTCACATTCGCTTACTCACGTTCACTTACTCACGTTCACTTACTCACGTTCACTTACTCACGTTCACTTACTCGTGTTCACCTACTCACGTTCACTTACTCACGTTCACTTACTCACGTTCACTTACTCACGTTCACTTACTCGTGTTCACTTACTCACCTTCACTTACTCACGTTCGCTTACTCACGTTCACTTACTCACGTTCACTTACTCACGTTCACTTACTCACGTTCACTTACTCGTGTTCACTTACTCACGTTCACTTACTCGTGTTCACTTACTCACGTTCACTTACTCACGTTCACTTACTCACGTTCACTTACTCACCTTCACTTACTCACGTTCACTTACTCACGTTCACTTACTCACGTTCACTTACTCACGTTCACTTACTCACGTTCACTTACTCGTGTTCACTTACTCACGTTCACTTACTCGTGTTCACTTACTCACCTTCACTTACTCACGTTCGCTTACTCACGTTCACTTACTCGTGTTCACTTACTCACGTTCACTTACTCACGTTCACTTACTCACGTTCACTTACTCGTGTTCACCTACTCACGTTCACTTACTCACGTTCACTTACTCACGTTCACTTACTCACGTTCACTTACTCGTGTTCACTTACTCATGTTCACTTACTCGTGTTCACTTACTCACGTTCACTTACTCATGTTCACTTACTCATGTTCATTTACTCGCGTTCACTTACTCACGTTCACTTACTCACGTTCACTTACTCACGTTCACTTACTCACGTTCACTTACTCGTGTTCACTTACTCATGTTCACTTACTCGTGTTCACTTACTCGTGTTCACTTACTCACGTTCACTTACTCACGTTCACTTACTCGTGTTCACTTACTCACGTTCACTTACTCACGTTCACTTACTCACGTTCACTTACTCACGTTCACCTACTCACGTTCACTTACTCGTGTTCACTTACTCACGTTCACTAACTCACGTTCACTTACTCACGTTCACTTACTCGTGTTCACTTACTCGCGTTCACTTACTGACGTTCACTTACTCACGTTCACCTACTCACGTTCACTTACTCACGTTCACTTACTCACGTTCGCTTACTCACGTTCACTTACTCACGTTCACTTACTCACGTTCACTTACTTGCGTTCACTTACTCACGTTCACTTTCTCACGTTCACCTACTCACGTTCGCTTACTCACGTTCACTTACTCACGTTCACCTACTCACGTTCACTTACTCACGTTCGCTTACTCACGTTCACTTACTCGTGTTCACTTACTCGCGTTCACTTACTGACGTTCACTTACTCACGTTCACCTACTCACGTTCACTTACTCACGTTCACTTACTCACGTTCGCTTACTCGCGTTACTTACTCACGTTCACTTACCACGTTCACTTACTCGCGTTCACTTACTCACGTTCACTTACTCACGTTCACCTACTCACGTTCGCTTACTCACGTTCACTTACTCACGTTCACCTACTCACGTTCACTTACTCACGTTCGCTTACTCACGTTCACTTACTCACGTTCACCTACTCACGTTCACTTATTCACTTCACACCACGTTCACTTATTCACGTTCACTCTCACGTTCATTACTCACGTTCGCTTACTCACGTTCAATCACGTTCTTATCAGTCACTTACGCACTGGGGAGCAGCTTCGAGTAGCTTACAATCTTGCGTTCATCCGGCTCGCTCGCTCGCTCCACATTCAATCGGTTGTGGTCAGTCTGTAACCCCCCCCCCCCATTATCTTCCATGCATTGCTTGCCCTCATGGGTCTGTCGGTCTCTGTGTGCGTCCATGCGTCTCTCCGTCCATGCGTCTGTATGTGAGTTTATGGGTCTCACTCTCAGAGTCTATGAGTCTCTCCGTGAAAGTCCATGGGTCTGTGTGTGAGTTTATGGGTCTCACTCTCAGAGTCTATGAGTCTCTCTGTGAGAGTCCATGGGTCTGTATGTGAGTTTATGGGTCTCTCTCTCAGAGTCTATGGGTCTCTCTGTGAAAGTCCATGGGTCTTTATGTGAGTTTATGGGTCTCACTCTCAGCGTCTATGGGTCTCTCTGTGAGAGTCCATGGGTCTGTATGTGAGTTTATGAGTCTCTCTCTCAGAGTCTATGGGTCTCTCTGTGAAAGTCCATGGGTCTGTATGTGAGTTTATGAGTCTCTCTCTCAGAGTCTATGGGTCTCTCTGTGAAAGTCCATGGGTCTGTATGTGAGTTCATGGGTCTCTCTCTCAGAGTCTATGGGTCTCTCTGTGAAAGTCCATGGGTCTGTATGTGAGTTTATGGTCTCTCTCAGCGTCTATGGGTCTCTCTGTGAAAGTCCATGGGTCTGTATGTGAGTTTATGGGTCTCTCTCTNAGAGTCTATGGGTCTCTCTGTGAAAGTCCATGGGTCTGTGTGTGTGGTTATGGGTCTCTCTGTGAAAGTCCATGCGTCTGTGTGTGAGTTTATGGGTCTCTCTCTCAGAGTCTATGGGTCTCTCTGTGAAAGTCCATGGGTCTGTGTGTGTGGTTATGGGTCTCTCTGTGAAAGTCCATGCGTCTGTGTGTGAGTTTATGGGTCTCTCTCAGAGTCTATGGGTCTCTCTGTGAAAGTCCATGGGTCTGTATGTGAGTTTATGGGTCTCACTCTCAGCGTCTATGGGTCTCTATGTGAAAGTCCATGGGTCTGTGTGTGAGTTTATGGGTCTCTCTCTNAGAGTCTATGGGTCTCTCTGTGAAAGTCCATGGGTCTGTATGTGAGTTTATGAGTCTCTCTCTCTCAGAGTCTATGGGTCTCTCTGTGAAAGTCCATGGGTCTGTATGTGAGTTCATGGGTCTCTCTCTCAGAGTCTATGGGTCTCTCTGTGAAAGTCCATGGGTCTGTATGTGAGTTTATGGGTCTCTCTCAGAGTCTATGGGTCTGTCTGTGAAAGTCCATGGGTCTGTGTGTGAGTTTATGGGTCTCTCTCTCAGAGTCTATGGGTCTCGCTGTGAAAGTCCATGGGTCTGTGTGTGAGTTTATGGGTCTCTCTCTCTCTCAGCGTCTATGGGTCTCTCTGTGAAAGTCCATGGGTCTGTATGTGAGTTTATGGGTCTCTCTCTCTGCGTCTATGGGTCTCTCTGTGAAAGTCCATGGGTCTGTGTGTGAGTTTATGGNTCTCACTCTCTCTCTCAGAGTCTATGGGTCTTTTGCGAGAGTCTGTTGGGTCACTTTATGAGTTTATGTGTCTCTCTGTGAGAGTCCATGGGTCTCTGCACAAGTTGTCATCTGGCATTCATTGTAAGTATCATTTAGCAACCATTACACCAATAAAAAAATTGACGAATGTACCCAATATTGGCCAAACATTAAATTTTTGAAGAAAACAAAATACATGAAAATTACTGGATTGTGATTCAAGTAGCAGCAGCAACAACATTGTCCCCTGAATGTATGAACTTGGCAGGAACCCTCCTGATCTGAAGACAGTCTTGAGACTCGGAGATACGTTGCTGGGTTAAGAAGCTTAACAACACCATCAGTAATCATAACAACAATTATCTTGCACGGATGTGCATCATCAAATTGTAATTATTTCACCGATTTTTTGTTAGTGTGCCATGTAAGGCCCACTGAGCTATGGAGACCTTTTTTCAGAAGCGACCCGGTCACAATTGATAGCCCGACAAAGTGGCTTAGGGGCCGTCCATAAATGACGTCACGCACCTAGGGGGTGGGGGTGGGTCAGACATTTGTGACGATGTGTGACGAGGGGGGAGGGAGGGGGGATAGGGGAGGAGGGGAGAGTGCTCATTGGGGTCAAAAAAAGGATTAAAGAAATAATAGTTTTGGCCAAGTCTATGGAGCGAGCGAGCGAGCGAGGTGGGGGCTACATCGTGCCAATTTGCGGAGCATATGGAAACAGTGTCGGGCAGCGTGCCGAGCCAGGGGCGTGAGACAACATCCTCCACGCGGCACTTCGGGGACTCTGAGCCACCATCGCGCGGGGACGAGCGGGGTGGAGGAGGAGGGGGCACATCTCTCTCTACCCCCCCCCCCCGTTCTCTTCTGCTATCACCGAAGACAAAGATGCCCCCCCCCCCCTGTTGTGTCAGCGAGTGGCGCGCGTGAAGACCGCCACGGTCACTCGACGGACGGCGGGGTAAGGCAAGCAGCACGCCCGACCGCCTTTGTCTCCCAGCCGCGATGTTCAGAAAACCGCAGCAGGCAACCAACTCGAGGCTGGGTCGACCTAGGGGAGGGGGGGGGGGGGAGGCCTCGGGACCGGTTCAGATAAACGTCACCGGTGTTGGCCGTGAGCGGGAATGGAACTCGGGACCCCCTCAACAGACTGCCCCCCCCCCGGGCCCCCCTCAACAGACAGGTTGTGGACGCGGGCGTTGTCAGCGAGCACCAACCACGTGTCCATGACGCTCCCTCGTTCGTCTGTCCGTCTGACTGTCTCTCTCTGTGTGTCTATTTACTCATCTCTCTCTGTGTGTCTATTTACTCATCTCTCTCTGTGTGTCTATCTACCATCTCTCTCTCTGTGTCTATCTACTCATCTCTCTCTGTGTATATCTACCATCTGTCTCTCTCTGTGTCTATCTACCCATCTCTCTCTCTCNGTGTCTATCTACCCATCTCTCTCTGTGTGTCTATCTACTCATCTCTCTCTGTGTGTCTATATACCCATCTCTCTCTCTGTGTCTATCTACCATCTGTCTCTCTGTGTGTCTATCTACTCATCTCTCTCTCTGTGTGTCTATCTACCCATCTTTCTCTCTATGTGTGTCTATCTACCATCTCTATCTCTCTGTGTCTATCTACTCATCTCTCTCTGTGTGTCTATCTACCCATCTGTCTCTCTCTTCTCTTATGCACCTCCTCCCTGTCTTCCCCCCCCCCCTCTCTCCCCTCTTCATCGCCGCTTCACATCCCAGAGGGCGACACACAAACAGACGTGGGGCTGGGGACACGCAGACGAGGGGTCACCTCCCCTACGGGCTGAGTGGTCAATTAGTTTCGTCTTTTCAAGTTCGTGTGGTTCCTGTTTTGCACACTTACTGTGCGGCTGTTGTTGTTGTGATTCGCTGTTGTTATTGTGTTGTCGTTGTTGTTCTTGTTGTCCTGCTCGTTGTTGTTGTGATTGTGTTTTCGTTGTTGTCCTGATCGTTATTGTAGTTGTGTTTTATTGTTGTTGTTGTTGTCCTCATCATTGTTGGTATGAGTTTGTTTTTATTGTGATTGTGTTTTCGTCGTTGTCGTTATCGTGTTTTCGTTGTTGATTCCCTGATCGTGGTCGTTGGTGTTGTGATTGTTTTCGTTGTTGTTGTTGTTGTGGCTGCCAATTCTGCTTCCATAGCCACCGTCATCGTCAACATCATCGCCACCATCATCGCCACCATCATCGCCATCATAATCGCCACCATCATCGTCATCATCGCCACCATCATCTCACCATCATCTTAACCATCATCACCACCATCATCCTCACCATCATCCTCACCATCATCGCCACCACCATCGCCACCATCATCACCACCATCATCTTCACCATCATCCTCACCATCATCGCCACCATCATCATCATCATCACCATCCTCGTGCGCTCCATGAACACGCACGCCACCAAAGAGAAAGATCGCCCGGGTCGGCATGTGATCGAGGGCCATTCTCGCTGTGATGCGCCGTCCCTACCCGCCCTGTCGCCCAAATCCAGGTGGTGGCGAGAATTAGACAATAAACGATGCAATTTTAATTCGTACAGCTTCTCACGAAGATTCACACGACGTAGGTAACAGAGGTTTTTTAAAAAAAAGTTATCTTAACTTTCGATATAAACCGTCAGCCGGAGCACAAGGAAATATAATAAGGTTGATTTGTGGTTTCAAAAAAAATCTAGAAATCAAATCCCAAAAATATTTTTGCCTGAAATCAAAACAGCAGCGAGTTTGCCAAGAAAAGCCAAATGATTGAATGAACAAATAAATAAATAAATGTGAGCCCCCCCACTCCCATCCCCCTGAGCACGGCAACTCTGCCAAGGAGTGGAACGCATTCCAAGAAGGAGCCAATCCGAGTGGAGACGGAGCCATGAATTCGGTGCAGTTGCTGGATTAGGGTGGTGATGGTGGTAATGATGGTGATGGTGGTGGTAATGGTAGTGAAAGTGGTGGTGATGATGGTGATGGTGGTGATGAAGGTGATGATGGTGGTGATGATGGTGATGACGATGGTGGTGATGGTAGTGAAAGTGGTGGTGATGATGATGGTGGTAATGGTAGTGATGGTGATGATGATGGTGGTGATGGTAGTGATGATGATGGTGGTGATGATGGTGATGATGTTGGTGGTGATGGTGGTGATGATGGTGATAATGGTGATTATGATGATGGTGGTGATGGTAATGGTGATGGTGATAATGGTGATGGTGACGGTGGGTGATGATGGTGGTGATGGTGGTGGTGATGATGTGGTGGTGATGGTAATGGTGATGGTGGTGATGATGGTGGTGATGATGGTAATGATGATGGTGATAATGGTGATGATGATGATGGTGATAATGGTGATAAGGGTGATGATGGTGGTGATGGTAATAATGATGTAATGATGGTGGTGATGATGAAAGCGGGGAGTGCGTGCTTAGAGGAGTGACGGATTGCCCAGAGTTGTAACTCGAGCGCTGAGTGTGAAACCTCTCAAAGCGGATTACGCGTGCGACGCCAAATTGGTTCTACCCGGGACTCTCGACCCAGAAACGGGGTGGTGGTGGTGGTGGGGGGGGGGGTGGGGGCTGAGAGGGGGGGGTAGCGCCAGGAATAATAAACTTTGAAATCCGCCGAACAAAAAAGTTACCCCCTAAAAGTTGTGTTTTTTTACTTCTTTGATCTGTTTTCCCGGTTCGTTGGCGCGCGTTATTGCGCGCCACGTCCGACGTTTCGTGCCCGCATGCTTGGAGCATCCCCATGAATGCACCGTTCGGCAAGTTTACAATCTATTAATTCGATTTAAAGCTTTCGTGACTGCAGGGATTCATCTTCTTGGTTCTTTCGGTAAAGTCAGTGACTTTACCGAAAGAACCAAGAAGATGAATCTATATAATGTCTATTTGAGCTACCGCGCATGTGTGTGTGTCACGGTTGTGCCGCTGTTGTTTCGCGTCGTATCGAGCGCTGTTCGACGACGCGATGTCCGACGTTCCGTGCCCATGCGAGCTGCTGCGAGGCGCCGAACCGCGCGATATCGATCCAACCGGCCGCGCCGGGAGATGGGATCGAACCCCGGGTGGGGGGGGGCTCCCAAGTCCGGCGTTTCGAGCGTTCACACAAGCAGCAGCAGCAATTATNATAATTATAATAATTAATAATAATCACTGCCCTTCGTGAATTGGCTCGGTGCGTTTCCGTCGTGATTTGATCGTCAACTGACATCTTTGACGAAGAGCTTCGTGGCACATCGGATTCCTCCGGTATCAATGCAGATTGTGATTGGTTGATGATGATGATGACAGCTCGTGGTGAGAGGCTTTCATGCAGCAGTTAATAGGTCACGGGCTGACGTCAATTTCCATGATGATGATGATGACGATCGACATTAAATTTCGATTTAAAGCTTTCGTGACTGCAGGGATTCATGTTCTTGGTTCTTTGGGTAAAGTCACGTAGAANGAAATAATAAAATAAAATAAAATGATCACGACGTTTCGATTGCAACACAAGCATCATTTAATTGTTTTTATTTTTATTATTTTATTATTTCCCTTCTACTTACCGAAAGAACCAAGAATATGGATCGACATTCACTTATTTATTGTGTCTGTATCACTTCTGGACTTGTGATTATTATTTTGTTGTTGTTGTTATTACTGTCATTTTCAGAATCACGAATGCATTTCTTATCTCCAAGTTTCGCTGAGATTCACCCCGTAATGCATTCGCCCTCTCCATCGCAGACAAAGATCCCCCGTGTAGCCTCTAACAGACTGTTGGGGCAAGTGCTGTTCGCGAGTAGCAGCACCTGTGAAGGCCGGCACTGTGGCACACGAGGGTGGGTGGCCAGCACCACGTACGGCCGCCTTTGTCTCCCCAGTGGCGATGTTTCCACACCGCAGCAGGTACTCATTTAAGGTTGAGTCGACCTTGGGAAGGCCCAGGACCGGTTCAGTTCAGATAATTGCCACAGGTGTTGTTTGACCGTGAGTGGGAATCGAACTCGGGTGGCCGTGTCCGAGCCGCCATCACAAAGACAAAGATTCCCCGGATAGCCTTTACCAGACTGTTCGGGCAAGTGCTCTCCGTCCTTCAAAGCTGCTCGCTAACAGCACTTGCCCCAACTATCACACACTCCACACTTTCTCTCACACATACACATACACAAAGATAAAGATCCCCCTGATAGCCTTAATAGATTGTTGGGGCAAGTGATATTAGCGAGCACCTTTGCAGGCCGGAACACACACACTCTCTCACACACACACACTCTCACACACACACACTCTCACACACACACTCTCACACACACACACTCTCACACACACAGACACACACGCACTTTCACACACACTCTCACACACACACTCTCTCTCTCTCACACACACACACTCTCACACACACAGACACTCGCACACAGACACACGCACTCTCTCACTCACACACACTCTCACACACACAGACACACGCTTGACCAAGCATGAAACATTAACTTCCCTTCACAGCTTATTTTAACTTCTGCCCGCGCGCCCTGAACATGAAATAATGATTTTTTTTCCTCCCACTGTCGCTTTAATTACAAAGGCAACAGCTTGATGGAGTCTTGCATCTGTGGGGAATTCTTGCCTTGCCGCCCGCATTAAACCTCATTACGAGCGTTGCCGGCCGAGGAAAATTATTTCTCACTGTAATTGGGTGCTGAGATATCTTCGCAGATTGGCCAGGGTTCGGAAAGATTGTAATTACAGGGTTCGCTGGTCAACCACTTATCTGTCGACACAGCAAAGGGTGGAAGAGAGAGAGGGCGGTGAGAGGGGAGAGAGAGAGAGCTGGGGGTGTGATGGGTTGGAGAGTGGAGAGAGTGGAGAGAGGGTTGGTGATGGTGGGTGGAGAGAGAGCTGGGGTGTGTGATGGGTTGGAGAGTGGAGAGAGTGGAGAGAGAGTTGGTGATGGTGGGTGGAGTGAGAGCTGGGGTGTGTGATGGGTTGGAGAGTGGAGAGAGAGAGAGGGGTTGGTGATGGTGGGTGGGAGAGAGAGCTGGGGTGTGTGATGGGTTGGAGAGTGGAGAGAGTGGAGAGAGGGTTGTGATGGGTGGGTGGAGTGAGAGCTGGGGTGTGTGATGGGTTGGAGAGTGGAGAGAGGTTGGTGATGGTGGGTGGGAGAGAGAGCTGGGGGTGTGATGGGTTGGAGAGTGGAGAGAGAGAGAGGGGTTGGTGATGGTGGGTGGGAGTGAGAGCTGGGGTGTGTGATGGGTTGGAGAGTAGAGAGAGAGAGGTGGGTGGTGGGTGGNAGTGAGAGCTGGGGTGTGATGGGTTGGAGAGTGGAGAGAGTGGAGAGAGGTTGGTGATGGGTGGGTGGAGTGAGAGCTGGGGTGTGTGATGGGTTGGAGAGTGGAGAGAGTGGAGAGAGGGTTGGTGATGGTGGGTGGGTGGAGTGAGAGCTGGGGTGTGTGATGGGTTGGAGAGTGAGAGAGTGGAGAGAGGGGTTGGTGTGGTGGGTGGGAGAGAGCTGGGGGGGTGTGTGATGGGTTGGAGAGTGGAGAGAGTGGAGAGAGGGTTGGTGATGGTGGGTGGGAGTGAGAGCTGGGGTGTGTGATGGGTTGGAGAGTGGAGAGAGTGGAGAGAGGGTTGGTGATGGTGGGTGGGAGAGAGACTGGGGTGTGTGATGGGTTGGAGAGTGGAGAGAGTGGAGAGAGAGGTTGGTGATGGTGGGTGGGAGTGAGAGCTGGGGTCTGTGATGGGTAGGAGATTGTAGAGAGAGAGCGAGCCGGTTGGTTGGGAGTTTTTTAGAACAAGAGGACAGGAGGAAGTAAGGAGGAGCTGGTTTGAGGAGGACCAAAGAGAAGAGATGAACGAACGAGTGGACGGAACGACGGACAAACGAACGGAGAGGCAGACACATGGGCAGAGAACAAGACAGGCAGACGGGCAAACAGGCAGATGGTGAGGTGGGTAGAGGGATGGTGGGTGGAGATGAAGAGACGGAGACTTATGCACAGGTGGATGATCTTCTTGGTTCTTTCGGTAAAAAAAACATTATAAAATAATTCTCACGACGTTTCGGCCACAGGTCTGTCGGGAAGACAGACAAACCTGTTCTTCACCTGAGGACGGCTGCTTGCGTTGTGGCCGAAACGTCGTGAGAATTATGTTATTATGTTTTATTTTTATTATTTTATTATTTCCCTTCTACGTGACTTTACCGAAAGAACAAGAAGATGAATCCCTGCAGTCACGAAAGCTTTAAATCACAGGTGGATGGATACACAGACAGACGAACAGACGGGAAACACTGCTGGATTGACGTGGAAAGGCGGCGGAACGGAAACACGGAGAGACTCACGGACAGACTAAGAGACGCAGAGACACGTCGACGGACGGACACGTGCGTCGGCGGGTGGATAAGTGAAGTGATTCATGGATGGACAAATGGATGGCTGGCGAGGCAGACTGTTGTCTGTGGGACAGACAGGCCGGCAAGGATGTTGACGGACAGACAGACGGGTGGAGAGAGGAGCAGGCAGGGGAGATAGGCGGACAGAAATAGACAGGTAAAAGAACAGATATACAGGAAGATTAAGAGTCAGACAGACAAAAATACAGACGGAGATGACAATAAATGAATAAACAATAAACAGGAATAACAATGAGGGTGGATGTATCAGAGGGAGCGGTAATGCGGTGGTTAGCGCACACTTTGCTACAAACCCCGGCGACCCGAGTTCGATTCACCGCTCAACTGCCAACACCGGTGATGATTATCTGAACCGGTTTTGTGCCTCCCCTAGGTCGACTCAGCCTCAAACGAGTACCTGGTGCGGTGTGTAAACATCGCCACCGGGGAGGCAAAGCGGCCGGCGTGGTGGTGGCCATCCCACCCACTCATGTGCCAGAGTACCGGCGTTCATACTTGCTCGTGTACAGCACTTGCCCCAACATTCTGTTGAGGCTATACGGGGGAGCAGAGGCGGTGCTTTGTCTTTGGAAGTTAACAAGCGGATGAAGTTAACAGGCGGGCAGAGTTAACAGGCGAGAGAAGTTAACAGGCGGGCAAAGTTGTGCCTCGACTTCACAGCCAGAATTATTTTTAGACAAGGAACCTGTCCATCTCTTTTTCCCACGCAAAAATTTACCACAAATAACCACAGATTCCCACAGAAACCCGCAGACTCGCACAGAGACCCACACACTCACAGAGACCCACACGCACAAAGAGACCCACACACTCACAGAGACCCACACACTCACAGAGACACTCACAGAGACCCATAGACTCACAGAGACCCACACACTCACAGAGACCCACACACTCAGAGACCCACAGACTCACACAGACCCCTAGGCTCACACAGATACCCACAGGCTCACACACAGACCACAAACTCACACAAAGAGACCCACACACTCACAGAGACCCACAGACGCACACAGATACCCACAGGCTCACACACAGACCCACAGACTCACACAAAGAGACCCACACACTCACAGAGACCCACAGACTCACACAGACCACAGACTCACACAGAAACCCACACAATCACATAGAGACCCACAGACTCACAGAAAGACCCACAGACTCACACAGAGACCCACAGACTCACACAGAGACCCACAGACTCACACAAACCCGCAGACTCACACAGAAACCACAAATTCACAAACTCACATATAACCAATGCTGGCGATTCGCCAAATGTTGATTGCTCACCACCGTTTCTGTCCCTGGTTCCACGCGCAAACTACGCAGTACGCAACACAAATAAATACATTTCTTCGCGTATTTGTGGAGACTTCATATGCATCCGAAGCAACAACAAAATAAAACCATTCGGATCGTCCAAAATATCAAACGTGAGCCCGATTTTAGGAATTTTAAGATGAAGACACCAAACAAAAATTCGTGAGCACATTCCTCGTAGGTACGTGTATGTCTGCGTGTGTGTGTATGTATGTGTATGTGTGTATGTATTTTGTATGTATGTGTGTATGTCTGCGTGTGTGTATGTCCGTGTGTGTATGNATGTGGTATGTATGTGTGTTTCCGTGTGTATGTGTGTGTGCGTGGGTGTGTGTGTGTATGTCCAGTGTAGTTGTGATGTATGTATGTGTGTGTATGAGTGTGTGTACGTGTGTTGTGGGGGGGGGGGTGTAGCAGTTAGCGCGCTGCGCACTGAACCTGCCACCCGGGTTCGATTCCCATAAACAGTGACGATTATCTGAACCGTTCCTGGCCCTCCCTAGGTCGACCCAGCCTCAAATGAGTACCCGGTGCGGTGTGCAGTAAACATCGCCACTGGGAGACAAAGGCGGCCGGGCGTGGTGCTGGCCACCACCCCCTCGTGNGCCTGCCGGCCTTCTGCTCACGAACAGCACTTGCCCCTGCAGTCTATTACGTGGGGGGGGGATTCTGCGTGCGTGCGCGTGCGTGCGCGTGCGTGCGCGGGTGCGCGTGATGTGTGCGTNCGCGTGTGTGCGCGTGCGTGCGCGTGCGTGCGCGCGTGTGTGTGCGTGCGCGTGCGTGTGTGCGAGCAATCCTCAGAGAGCGTGAGCGCGCGTGAGAGAGAGAGAGAGCGAGAGGTGGGGGAGGGAGGGAGGGAGGGATGGAGGGGGAGAGAGTGCAGCACATTTTCACACTCCAACAAGCATCGCGTAATTGCGGTATTGAGCAACAAAAACATCTCATTTATGGGGTTAAGAGAGATCTCTGACCTTGCGCACGCGTCGTGATGGAGGTGGTTGTGCGTGTGTGTGGAGGGGGGGCGGGGGGGGTTCGTATTCACCACCCCACCAACACCGCCAACGCCACCAACACCACCACCACTAACACAACCACTAACACACCACCAAAACCTCCACCAACACCACCACCAACACCGCCACCACCACAAACACCACCACCAACACCTCCACACCAACACCACACCACAAACACCACCACCAACACCACCACCAACACCACAACCACTAACACCACACCAACACCGCCACCACGAACACCACACCAACACCACCAAACACCACCACCAACACCACCAACAAATACAAAGACCCCCGGATAGCCTTAACAGACTGTAGGGGCAAGTGCTGTTAGCGAGCACCTATGCAGGCCTAAACGGCACACGAGGGGGTGGGTGGACAGCACCACGCCCGACCGCCTTTGTTTCCCTAGCGCCATGTTTACACATCGCACCAGTCGACCAGCCGGTTCAGATATTCGTCACCGGTGTTGGCCGTGAGCGGGAATCGAACTCGGGTTCGTAGCGCTGCGTAGCGCTAACCACTACACCACCGCTCCTCCACTAACACCGCCATCACGGTTGGATACGTACGGTACGAAAGATGTTCAACATATGATAATTGTTTTTTTACCCTTTTATCTGGCAACAAAACTGACACCTTTTTTACAAGGAGTCATGTTTGCATTGACCACAATATCTGCGGTCAGAATGCAAACAAAAAACATAAATCTGATAATGTATGCACTGTCCTTGAAGTTGATTGGTCCACACCGAGACAGCTTTTCTTAAGAGCCCAGTCTCACATGGTGTTGGACCAGATGGTGCCAAAAAAAGTGTCAGTTTTGTTGCCAGATAAAAGGGTAAAAAAACAATTATCATATTTTGCTACTGGCAAAGGAGGTTCCAATGATGTTCAACATACATGCACCACCTCCACTAACACTTCCATTCACATTTCCACCACGCTAACAAAGACAAAGATCACATTTAAGTGCTGTGAGCGAGCACTTATGAAGGCCGACACGGCACACAAGGTGGGGGGTGGGTGGCCAGCACCAACCGCCATGGCGATGTTTACACACCGCACCAGGTACTCATTTGGGGCTGAATTGACCTAGGGAAACCCAGGACCGGGACTGGTTCACATGTCATTCCTGATATTGGTCGTGAGCGGGAACCGAACTCGGGGACCTGGGCTCAGAGATTAGTGCTACAACTACCGCTCCGACAGTGAGCTTGCAGGTCAACATAACGTCACCACTCATTCACCAACTCACTTATCCACCACCCACTCACCTGCTCACTCACCCACCNACCCACTCCCCACCCCTCACCACCACTCACTCGCCCACCACTCACCCACCTACTCACTCGCCTCACCCACCTACTCACTCGCCCACTACTCACCCACCTACTCACTCGCCCACCACTCACTCACCTACTCACTCGCCACACTCATCCACCTACTCACTCGCCACTACTCACCCACCTACTCACTCGCCACCACTCACCCACCTACTCGCTCGCCCACCACTCACCNACCTACTCGCTCGCCNACCACTCACCCACCACTCACTCGCCACCACTCACTCACCTACTCATTCACCCACCACTCACCCACTCACTCGCCCACCACTCACCCACCTACTCGCTCGCCCACCACTCACCACCTACTCACCCACCCAACACTCACTCACCTACTCACTCGCCGACCACTCACTCACCTACTCGCTCACTCACCACTCACTCGCCACCACTCACTCACCTACTCTCTCACCACCACTCACCTACCTACTCGCTCGCCACCACTAATTCACCTACTCACTCGCCCACCACTCACCCACTCACTCGCCCACCACTCACCANCAACTCACAAGCCACCACTCACCACCTACTCACTCACCCACCCACCACTCACTCACCTACTCACTCGCCCACCACTCACTCACCTACTCACTCGCCCACCACTCACTCACCTACTCACTCGCTCACCTACTCACTCGCCCACTACTCACTCACCAACTCACTCGCCCACCACTCACCCACCTACTCACTCGCTCACCACTCACTCACCCACCACTCACCCACCACTCACTCACCACCTGCCGGTCACACCCTCTCCTTACTACGTATTCCCCTCCCCTTACGTCATCTCCATCATCCAATATGTTTATTACAATAATAATAACAACAATAATCTCGCTCCATTCAAGAAACGTCTTCACGCTCTTTCCCCTTTCACAACAACGCCGGTGCTGTTTGTCGCCGCCCGTTAGACGCCTTCGGTTTCTCCCCTTAGGACCCTCCGCTCATCTCGCACTGCGGCCGCATTTCTCCTCCAGACGGACGCATTTCCCAGGGTCCCCGTTACCAATCTCCTTCTCGAATGCGCGCAACACGTGCGCGCCTGCGTCTGTCACAGCGCTTCACCCCCATTTACATATTAAATGTTCTTAATTTAGTGCCTAATTAGGGCCACGTTCCCGTGCCGTGTGGGACTGTGACGGGGTCCGGCCTCTGTGGGCCGCCGATGTCAACCTCGACAGCTCGCTCGCCCACCAAGCCAGCAAATGCGTCTCACCGTGCGCGCCGTTCGTGGAGGTTTTGGCGACGCGTAGCGACCGGCGGTGAAGATGAGCTGCCTGGCGCTGATATCGTCATCATCACAATGATCTCGTCATCATCACAATGATATCGTGATCATCACGCTGATCTCGTCTCTGTGTAAGTCTGTGGGTCTCTGTGTGAGTCTGTGGGTCTCTGTGTGAGTCTGTGGGTCTCTGTGTGAGTCTGTGGGTCTCTGTGTGAGTCTGTGGGTCTCTGTGTGAGTCTGTGGGTCTCTGTGTGAGTCTGTGGGTCTCTGTGTGAGTCTGTGGGTCTCTGTGTGAGTCTGTGGGTCTCTGTGTGAGTCTGTGGGTCTCTGTGTAAGTCTGTGGGTCTCTGTGTGAGTCTGTGGGTCTCTGTGTGAGTCTGTGGGTCTCTGTGTGAGTCTGTGGGTCTCTGTGTGAGTCTGTGGGTCTCTGTGTAAGTCTGTGGGTCTCTGTGTGAGTCTGTGGGTCTCTGTGTGAGTCTGTGGGTCTCTGTGTGAGTCTGTGGGTCTCTGTGTGAGTCTGTGGGTCTCTGTGTGAGTCTGTGGGTCTCTGTGTGAGTCTGTGGGTCTCTGTGTGAGTCTGTGGGTCTCTGTGTGAGTCTGTGGGTCTCTGTGTGAGTCTGTGGGTCTCTGTGTAAGTCTATGGGTCTCTGTGTGAGTCTGTGGGTCTCTGTGTAGGTATGTGGGTCTCCATGTAAGTCTGTGGGTCTCTATGTAAGTCTGTGGGTCTCTGTGTAGGTATGTGGGTCTCCATGTAAGTCTGTGGGTCTCTATGTAAGTCTGTGGGTCTCTGTGTAGGTATGTGGGTCTCCATGTAAGTCTGTGGGTCTCTATGTAAGTCTCTGGGTCACTGTGTCAGTCATTGGTGACCGAGCGGAGACCACACACTCACCGCACTTGACAAAGGCGGTTCAATCACAGCGGGCGGCTGAAACCGAATTCGAACCCAGATCTCAGCGCTGGCTGCTCAGTGTCTCTGAACCCTGAGCGATTTAGCCACTTCCTCATCTTCAGCCATGTTCTATCCACTGCTGGAACAAGATCCTCGCAAGCCACGGCCATCTCTCACGGACCTGGGCGACAGCGCTCCATCCATCTGATGTCATCTCCGCTCCGTCTCCACGGCGCGTCACGTCACGTCCCCTCTCTCGGCAGTGATCCCTCCGTTGGCTGCCACTCCCTCCTCAATCTCGACCTCGTGGGATGATCACGATGGGCCGCCTCAAACCCCCAACTCACTTTTTATCTCAGCGGTCAACACCATGTCTCTGTCTCTCACTCGCACCGCTTGCTCCGCGACTCTGACACGGCCATTGTGAACCCCCCCCCCNTCCGCCCCCCGGTCATGTCCGAAATGATGAATGTTATAATCTTGCTTGGAAGCTTTTTGGTTTTATTTTTGTTTTATTTTNGTTTTATTTTTGTTTTATGTTTTTTCGGTAAAGTCACGTAGGTAAAAAAGAAAAGAAAATAAATTAAATCACGACGTTTCGGAGGCAACACAAGCTTCCGTCTTCAGGTGGCACCGTCATAGCAAAATTACCTTATCAAGGTGGGGGGAGAGGGCATTGATTCTAGATTAGAAGTTTATTTTTTTTTCAAACCAAAGAGTATGGACCCTTATATTGTTTGTTCTTTCGGTAAAGTCACGTTGAAGGGAAATAATAAAATAATACAAATATAAAACAATAAAAATTCTCACGACGTTTCGACTGCAACACAAGCAATCAACATCAGGTGTGAAATCCACAACAATAAAATTTGAAAAAAGTGGTGGATGTTTTCCTATATGCAGTCACGAAAACTTCAAATCTATAATAATTTTGTTTAATTTTATTTCTAACTACGTGACTTTACCGACAGAAGCAAAGAGGATTAATGTTATTTGTCCCCCAAATTCACGGCTGACTGTCGAACCGTTTCGTGGACGTTTCAATGTTTTTTTTTATTTTCAAAGTTCTTTGGTTACACGCAGACGGGGGGAGGGCCACTTTTGAAAGTTAGAACTTCGCACTCGATATCGCGACTCTTCTTAACGCCCGATGCAAAGTCGATTCACTTTGTCCGAGCAAAAGCGACGTGTTCCGCAGAGGTCGCCTCTTATCGATCACCCCCCCTCCACCCACTGCGCGAAAGTTTTATTTTTCATCTTTTTTATTAATTTACTTACTTCGCAACGCCTCCGCCGACAGTGCTGGCGGAACGTAATATCGACGTGAAAATCAAGGACACAAACACCACCACCATCATCACCACCACCATCATCACCACTACCACCACCATCACCACCACCACCACCACCATTATCACCATCACCACCATCATCACCACCACCACCATCACCACCATCACCTCCACCATCTCCACCATCATCACCACCACCATCACCACCACCATCACCACCATCACCTCCACCACCACCNTCAACCAACACCTCCACCACCTCCACCATCACCACCTCCACCACCTCCACCACCTCCACCACCCCACATACCCCAACAAAAATAAATTCGATATTATTGGCACAGAAATAATAGCTTAATTCGCTATATCTATAGATGTCTGTTTTTTTATTGAAACCAAATTGTGTATATAGGTTATGTGTGTGTACGCATGCTGAACTTCTTTCGCACCGTACGTAGCCAACCCGGAGGTGCGGGGAGGGAGAACAAACGAAGCACAAAAATCAGTTCTAAAGGGATGAGATCTCAGTCTAGACGGTGATGATTTCAAAGTGCATAGATCCAGTGGCTTCCTAATATCGCAAGGAAGAGCGTTCCAGACGGCCGCGTGCGACGATTTAACACAATTATTTAAGTCGATTGGTTGACGAAGGTTTACTGATCACGCGGTTGATCGATCAGTCCGCAGGCACACACGGTAGCGAGGGTTGGTGAATCGCACACAGATGGCGCCGTAAAACTCCCTTCCCGGCGGCGTTGAGGGTAGAGCCGTGCCCATGCAGAATGCAGCACAGCAAAGAGTGGGCTGATATCGCCTGTCCCTTCCGTGGTGTGGGATAGCGTGTTGCCCCCTCGCACCACGTGGGTTTGTTTTCCAGGTGGGTGAGTGGTGGGTAACTGGGTGAGTGAGTGGCTGGGTGAGCGGGTAGGTGGGTGAGCGAGCGGTGGGTGACTGAGTGAGTGAGTGAACCGGTGGGTGGGTGGGTAGGTGAGCGTGTGAATGGTTGGTTGGTTGTGTGAGTGGGTGAGGGTGTTGTTGTGACCTGCAGAGTGGTGGTGGCGGTGGTTGAACACATCCTCAACACGGACGGATGAAGTTACCGCCGCAGTAGAGAACGGAGAGCTACGAGGAGGCGACTGCCCGCCGCCAGTGAGTGAGATGGAGAGAATCTGCCAAATAGAAATTGGAGCTACAATGAAATACATTTTAAACATTATAACGCCGAGCTAAGTACGATTGTGTACGCCACGGTCGTTCGATCGGCGGTGGGACAAAAGTGTGGGGGGGGGGGGTCACGCGTGGTGGGGTAAAGTGCGGCCACTTCTGTGTGGCCGAGTAGAGAATTAGGAACAGCAACGCGGGGCCGCCCCGTTACGAAAACAAAAAAAAATTAAAAAAAAAACGAAACCCCCCCGAATCATTTTGGCACCCGAAAAGTATGACCTCGAACCCCGCGAGACGCAGGCCGCAACACTGCCCCCCCCCCTCACCCCCCCCTCACCCCCCCCTACCCCCCCCTCCCCCACCCCCCCCCCCCACCCACTTTGAAGGGGAAATCACTCGCAATTTCAATTTGCGTTTAAAATAAATTGTCGCTCAATTTCCATCCCGAATGTTCGCGTCAACCCTCGCGTGCGTCTGGCCCGCGCGTGACGTCACAACGCGCGCTGTGACGTCACGCGAAAAATGAAGCTGCAGGCGCAGACCCTGCAACTGCTCACTCGCGGCACTGCTGGCGGAAGGGGGGGGGGGGGGGGCTCCGCTCGAGCGAGCTCTGATTGACATCTCGCCAGGGTGGCTAGGAGATGTTAACTACCTCGCCTGGTGTGCAGGAGGTCGTGGGTTTGATCCCGACCCTGACGCCTGCTGCTGTATATTTGGAGTTTGCGTGTATCTCTCTCTCCGTGGTCGCGTGGATTTTTCACTGCCTCGGGTTTTTTCCTCGATGTTTAGAATAACAATCACGCGTTTAAGAGTATGTGTCTGCTGACAATTTCCACACGGTGATAAGCCACTACATAGCTCAGTTGGCCTTATCTGGTAAAATACAAAACACTCACTCACCCACTCACTCACTCACCCACTGGCCCACTCACTCACTCACCCACTCACTCAAGAGTATGTGTCTCACCCACCCACTCACTCACTCACCCACTAACTCACCCACTCACTCACTCACTCACGCACTGGCCACTCACTCACTCACTCACCCACTCCTCAACTCACCCACCCACTCACTCACTCACCCACTCACTCACTCACGCACTCACTCACTCACTCACCCANTCTCTCTCTCACTCACCCACTCACCCACTCACTCACATACTTAATCACATCCCACTCACTCAATCACTCACCAACTCACTCATCCACTCACTCACGCACTCACCCATCTCTCACTCACCCACTCAACCACCACTCACCCANTCACCCACTCCCTCACTCACCCACTCAACCACTCACTCACCAACTCAATCAACCCCCTCCCACCCACCCACTCGCCGACTGACCCACTCACTCGCCTACTTAATCACAATCCCACGCACTCAATCACTCAATCACTCACGCTTTCACTCACTCACCCACCCACTCACTCACCTACTCACCCACTTACACACCTACTGACGGACTCACCCGCTCACTCACTCATCCACTTACTCACCTACTCACTCACACACCTACTGACTCACTCACCCACTCACTCACACATCTACTGACTAACTCACTCACTCACTGACCACTCACTCACCCACTCACTCACCACTCACTCACCTACTCACTCACACACTGACTCACCCACCCGCCACTCACTCACCCACTTACTCACTCAGCTACTCTGACTAACTCACCCACTCACTCGCTCACCCACTCACTAACCTACTCACTCACACATCTACTGACTCACTCACTCCCACACCTATTGACTCACCCACCCACCCGCTCACTCACTCCCCACTCACCCAGTCACCTCACGACAGATCACATCATTTCCCTTTCGAGTTCTCCCTCGCACCGCTCTGCAATTCCCTCCCCACCACTACCCGCGTCCCCACACCTTGACAACGACAACCTCGCTCAGGTGAAGGTACCCGCTCACAACTTCCATCATCCCCAAGTCACCACAGCCCCCACCGCTTCGGACATTCCACAATCCGTGCGCCCCCCCCCCCCCACCGAGCCGGTTGTCATCGTCGCTGCATCTCCGTGGCGCGTGTCACGTTCCCCTCTCCGCGGTCACCTCTCACCGTGGGCTGCTGTTCCGTGCTCACTCTCGACCGCCTTCGTGCTCACGCTGTGGGTGCCGAGTTCGAACCCAACCCCCCCCCCCCCCCCAAAACTCACTTTTAGTGTTTTCTTTCTCGGCGGTCAATTGACGATGCTCTGCGATGAAGTTGACTTCGAACTTTGGTGACAGCGAGAATTCATGTTCTGCGGTTGTTTCGGTCAAGTCTCGTAGGCAGAAATTAATAAATCAAATGAAAATAAAATGTATTCAAACCAAAAACTCAGACTGATGACGATCGAAACGTCGTGAGTTTTTGGTTTTTATAATTTTTATTTTTTTAAAAAAATATTTTCATTTTTTTTTCCTATCTACGTGACTTTACCGAAACAACCAAAGACTCTGAACGCCTTCTCTCTCTCTCTGTTTCTCTCTCTCGTCTCTCACTTGTACCGCTCGCTCAGCAACTCCAACACGGCCACTGTGAACCCCCACCACAACCCGGTCACCCCTTAAACGACGAATAGGATTTGACCCCGAAGTTCACGGCTGACTGCCAAACCTCGTGGGCATGTTTGTTTGTTAGTATTTGTATCTGTTGTTGTTGTTGTTGATGTCTCACACGCCCCGGCTACTCGTAAAAGTTAAAACCTTCACATCTCCTCTTCTTTCATGCCCATCGGAGACCCACTTTGCCGTACGAACGCCCACTGCTCAATCGACCAGCGTGAAAGTTAAATTGCATCTGTTCGTTATTGACCTCCTCCACGCTATTCTTTGGTTCTTTCGGTAAAGTGACGTATAAAGATAAAATAATAAATTAATAATAGCATACGACGTTTCGATGCAACACAAGCAATCATCATCAGGTATAATGAAATAGCGACATAAAATCTACCAGAAAACTATAGACAGACATATAAGCAGACAGATATCACCAAGATACATAGAGAGAGTAACACAGGTACAGAGAGGGGGATCGTCTCTGTGGGGTGGCCTTAAGAAGACAGAGGGGGCGGAGGCAGAGAGAGGGAGGGGTACTTTAAAAGAACCAAAGAATAATTCCTGCAGTCACGAAAGCTCCAAAATTAAGACTCCTCCGCGCTGTTTGTTACTGGCCGCTGTGACGCGCTCTTTGGCCTGTGTTCAACAAGCACGAAAAAAAATCTAGAAATAAAATCACAACAACACGGTTGGCTACGTACGGTGCGAAAGAAGTTCAACATACATACATACAACAACATACGAAGACAAAGATCCCCCGTATAGCCTTAATGGACTGTTGGGCAAGTGCTGTTAGCGAGAAGCACCTATGAAGGCCGGCACGGACACGAGGGGTGGGTGGCCAGCACCACGCCCGGCCGCCTTTGTCTCCCAGTGACGATGTTTACCACACCGCACCAGGTACTCATTTGAGGCTGAGTCGACCTAGGGGAGGCCCAGGACGGGGTTCAGATGCCGGACGCTGGCGTTGGCCGCGAGCCGGAATCGAACTCGGGTTTGCCGGCTTCGTAGCGCAAAAATACAAATGCCACACGTCTCTCTAAACATCGGCGAGATGGAATATTTAAAACAAATATATATGAAAGCAAATCGCAAATGCCCGCCCTCGTTTGACCTTTTGGCAAACGTCAGCGGCAAGGGAGAGAGAAAAAAACCCGCTATCGTGTTAATATTAATATCCTAGCGGCAGACTGCGCAGCAAAAATAATGACAGGGATCACACGATCCTCGAAAAGACGACACACTCACAACGACACCGCTCGCTTTCCCGTCATCACCGCGGGGACCAGGACATTGAAATCTCCCTCCTCCTCCTCCTGCTGCTGCTACTCATTAAGAGTTCTGTCGGCTCAAAGCATCTGGTAAAGAGAGGAGGACGGTGAGCGTTTGAAATGCGTGCAGAGGGATTTTGTTTGCTCTGAAGAGGCTTGGTTTTCTGGACATCTGTGGGGGAGAGAGGGTGGGAAGAGCTTCATTGCTCTTCGGATTCCTCCAGTGTCAAATAAATGTTCTGATTCTGATGTAGCATCGCACCGATCGGATTCAATGTCCCCGGCGCGTCAGTGTGCCATGTAAGTCATATGGCGCGGTATTAATAGTACCAGCATTATTACTCTTTGGATATTTCCATGTAAAGCTTTAGTGACTGCAGGGATTCATCTTATTGGTTGTTTCGGTGAAGTCACGTAGAAGGGAAATAATAAAATAAAAAAATAAACATAATAAGGTCAAATTCTCACGACGTTTCGGCCACAACACAAGCAGCCAGGTGAAGAACAGGTCTGTCGGAAAGACAGCATCCGAATGAACACCACCAAGCTTGGCAGCGTATATCTTCACCTGAAGACGGCTGCTTGCGTTGTGGCCGAAACTTCGTGAGAATTGTATTTTTTTTATGTTTTATTTTTATTATTTCCCTCCTAAGTGACTTTACCGAAATAACCAAGAAGATACTCTTTGGTTCTTTCGGTAAAGTCATGTAGGTAGAAATCTCCCTCCTCCTCCTCGTCACCACCATCACCACCGCACGATTGAGGGTGGGAGCAGTCCAGACCTGTGGTATTAACGTGTTGTTATGCCAGTTGGTCATCGCAGGCCCAAATCGCCAGGTCATAGATGAGAGTTTGCGTCTCCCATTGAGCGGGGTCATCATCACAAGAACTGGGGAACACGAGACGGAGATGGGAGGGAGGCGTTTTGATCTGCAGTGTAGTGAGTGGGTGGGTGAGTGGTGAGTGAGTGGGTGGGTGAGTGGGGGTGAGGGGTGAGTGGGTGAGTGGTGAGTGGGTAGGTGGTGGGTGGGTGGGTGGGTGGGTGAGTGGGTGAGTGGGTGAGTGGGTAGGTGAGTGGGTGAGTGAGTGGGTAGGTGAGTGGGTGNGTGAGTGGGTGGGTAGGTGAGTGGGTGGGTGAGTGGGTAGGTGAGTTGTGGGTGAGTGGNTGAGTGGGTGGGTAGGTGAGTGGGTGGTGGGTATGTGAGTGGGTTGTTGAGTGGGTAGGTGAGCAGATGGGTGAGTAGGTGAGTGGGTGGTTCCACTTACCACTGCGCCACTGTTCCCATACATACACACACCGCACGAAGACACCGGTGTTGGCCGTGAGCGGGGATCGTAGCGCACACACACACACGCAGAGAGAGACACACACACAGACACACACACAACACACACAGACACACACACACGCAGAGGGAGACACACACACAGACACACACAAACACACACACAGATACACAGACACACACACAGACACACAGACATACACACACGCACGCACACACACACACAGACAAACACAGACACACACATAGACACACACATAGACACATACACAGACACACAGACAGACACACACACACAGACACACAGACACACACACAGACACACGCACACACAGACACAGGCACACACACACACAGACACACGCACACAGACACACCCACACACAGACACACACAGACACACAGAGAGAGACAGACACACAGACACACAGACACACACACACGCACACACACAGGCACACACACACAGACACACACACACAGGCACACACACACACACAGACACACACAGACACACAGACACAGACACACACACACAGACACACACACGCACCGCTTGCCGTGCACCCCAGCAGGGAAATGAGAAATGAACTTGTGTTGAGCACTCAAGCAAGGCATCACATCGCGACACGATCCTTTTACACCTGCCGCCCTGCCCTGAGACTAATTCTCACAGAGAACAAAATACCAAATTGGAAGATGGTTCTGGTGGGGGGGGGGGGTATGGGGGTGGAGAGGGGTGGAGAAGAATGGGAGTTGAGGGTGGGTGATGTTCGTGGTGGTGATGGTGGTGCTGATGTAGGTGTGTGTGTGTATTTGTGTAAGGGTGGGGAGCGGTAGTGTAGCGGTTAGCGCGCTGCGCTATGAACCNGGCGACACGAGTTCGATTCCCGCTCACGGCCAACACCAGTGACGATTATCTGAACCGGTCCCGGGCAAGCACCTGGTGCGGTGTGTAAACATCGCCACTAGGGAGACAAAGGCGGTCGGGCGTGATGCTGGCCACCCACCCCTCGTGTACCGTTCCGGCCTTTATAGATTCTCGCTAACAGCAGGCTATATGGGGGATTTTTCGATTTAAAGCTTTCGTAACTACAGGGATTCATCTTCTTGGTTCTTTCGGTAAAGTCACGTAGAAGGGAAATAATAAAAATAAAATTCTCACGACGTTTCGGCCACAACGCAAGCAGCCGTCCTCAGAACAGGTCTGTCTGAAAGACAGCGTCTGAACAGTCATTTATTATGTTTTATTTTTATCATTTTATTATTTCCTTCTACGTGACTTTACCGAAAGAACCAAGAAGATATATGGGGATATTTGATCTTTGATTTGTGTAAGTGGGTGAGTATGTATTTACGTATGCAGGGTATTTCAACATTTTGTTTTTAAAGCTTCTGAGAAATTCGCAACAAGACCACGTGGAATGTTCCTCCGTGCTCTGGAGATCACGTGGAGAAGATTCCAGGAACGCGTTGACAACGATGTCGAACAAGCGGAGACTGTTTGACTTTGTGAAGCTATTAATATACATATTCTTAAAGCCACGTAGGTAGAATATATGAATGCATCACGACGTTTCGATCTTTTTCGATTTAAAGCTTTCGTGACTGCAGGATTCATCTTCATGGTTCTTTCGGTAAAGTCACGTAGAAGGGAAGTAATAAAATAATAAAAATAAAACATAATAAAATACAATTCTCACGACGTTTCGGCCACAACGCAAGCAGCCGTCCTCAGGTGAAAATGAAACACCACCAAGCTTGGAGCGTATATTTCTTCCCACCTCCCCCCTCCATCCCAGCTTAAATATACGCTCAAGCTTGGTGGTGTTTCATTCTTCACCTGAGGACGGCTGCTTGCGTTGTGGCCGAAACGTCGTGAGAATTATTTTATTATGTTTTATTTTTATTATTTTATTACTTCCCTTCTACGTGACTTTACCGAAAGAACCAAGAAGACGTTTCGATCGCAACACAAGCGGTCGTCCTCAGGCGGACAAAACTAATCCAGCAGTGAAACTGGATTCTTTCGGTGAAGCCACGTGGTTCGGTTCAAAGATCGAAACGTCGTCGTAGTTTTTATTGTAATTGTTTTCGCTATTTTCTTTGAACCCATCTCCGTGACTTTACCGAACGACCACAAGAATATGAATTCCTGCAGTCCAGAAAGCTTTAAGTCAAGTATTAGCATACATTTCTTCTCAAGTTACAGCGTATTTATCCGTTCGTTTTCCATGTAAAACGATAGTCCCATATAAGTGTTAATATTTTTTTAAGCAACCTGTATATTTGTGTAAGAGGAGACATACACACGCGTGTGTGTGTGTGTGCACAGTGTGTGTCACTCGTGTATGGGTGGCCTGACTTTGATTCCCGCTCACGACTGATGACAGAGGCGAATATCTGACCGGTCCTGGTTTCACCCCTTAGGTGGACTCAGCCTTAAAATGAGTAGCTCATGCGACTCGGGAGACAAAGGCGGCCGGGTGTTGTGTTGTCCGCCCACCCTCTCGTGTGCCATGCCAGCCTTCATAGGTGCTCGCTAACAGCACTTGCCCCAGCACTCTGTTAAAGGCTACACGGGGGGTTTGTCTTTGTGTGAATGAGTGGATGTGAGTAGGGGATGTGAGTACTCTGTGTTGGTCTCGTGTCAGTGGGTGAGTGTGTGGGTGAGTGAGTGTGTGTGTGTAAGTGGGTGAGTGTGTGTGTATGTTAGTGTGTGAGTGTGTATGTAAGTGTGTGAGTGTGTAAGTGTGTGAGTGTGTGTGTAAGTGCGTGTGTAAGTGGGTGTATAAGTGTGTGTGTAAGTGTGTGAGTCTGTGTGTAAGTGTGTGAGTGTGTGTAAGTGTGTGAGTGTGTGTGTAAGTGTGTGAGTGTGTGTGAGTGTGTAAGTGTGTGAGTGTGTGTGTGAGTGTGTAAGTGTGTGAGTGTGTGTGTAAGTGTGTGAGTGTGTGTAAGTAGGTGTGTGTGTGAGTGTGTGTAAGTGTGTGAGTGTGTGTATAAGTGTGTAAGTGTGTGTGTAAGTATGTGAGTCTGTGTGTAAGTGTGTGTGTGTGCGTTTGTAAGTGTGTGAGTGCGTGTGTGTGTGAGTAAGTGTGTGAGTGTGTGTGTAAGTGGGTGAGTGTGTGTGTAAGTGTGTGAGTGTGTGTGTAAGTGTGTGAGTGCGTGTGTAAGTGGGTGAGTGTGTGTGTAAGTGTGTGAGTGTGTGTGTAAGTGTGTGAGTGTGTGTATAAGTGGGTGAGTGTGTGTGTAAGTGGGTGAGTGTGTGTGTAAGTGGGTGAGTTTGTATGTAAGTGTGTGTGTAAGTGTGTGAGTGTGGTGTAAGTGTGTGTGAGTGTGTGAGTGTAAGTGTGTGTGAGTGTGTGAGTGTGTGTGTGTTNGTGTGTGAGTGTAGTGTGTGTGAGTGTGTGAGTGTGTGTGNAGTGTGTAAGTGTGTGAGTGTGTGTGTAAGTGTGTGAGTGTGTGTGTAAGTGTGTGCGTGTGTGTAAGTGTGTGAGTGTGTGTGTAAGTGGGTGAGTGTGTGTAAGTGTGTGAGTGTGTGTGTAAGTGTGTGAGTGTGTGTGTAAGTGTGTGAGTGCGTGTGTAAGTGGGTGAGTGTGTGTGTAAGTGTGTGTGTAAGTGTGTGAGTGTGTGTGTAAGTGTGTGAGTGTGTGTAAGTGTGTGTGTAAGTGTGTGAGTGTGTGAGTATGTGTGTAAGTGCGTGAGTGGGTGGAATCGAACCCAGGCGCTTCTTGGTGTGAGACACAAGAGGTACCACTTCGCCCACCACCCTACCGATCAAATATAAATGCATCACTATCATTATACTGGTAGGAACCTCCTGGTTACACCAGCCCACAGGGGATTATTGTTTCCGTCCGTCCGTCGTGCAGGGAGGGGCTGGGTGGGGAGGCAGGGCTGGGTGGGAGGGTGGGGAGGGCTGGGTGGGCTGGGTGGGTGGGTGGGGAGGGCTTGGTGGGGAGCGGCTGGGTGGGAGGGTGGGAGGGCTGGGTGGGGGGAGGGCTGAGTGGGAGGGAGGGTGGGGAGATGGGTAGGGGCTGGGTGGGCTGGGTGGGGTGAGAGTTGTGGGGCTGGGTGGGGAGGGGCTGGTCACCCCGTGGTGCCCTTATAAAACTCAACGTTTAACCTACTCACGCCGGCTTGTGCCCGCCCTCACAGTCGGGCATATTTGCGGAATACACCACGCCGCCGTTGACCCTGGCCATTGACCGAGCAACCCAACGTTCCTACCAGCTCCCTCCGCAGGAATGTGTTTATTACCAGTTGCATCTCTCTCGCAGGAGGGTTTGGGTGACGATTGCCGCCCCATTATCCCAGTTCACTAATTTGGCGTGGCAATTTTGCAAACGTGGTCAGAATTTACGCAGTGAGCGGTCGGTTATGGACAGATGTTAACTGCCTCGCCTGGTTTGCAGGAGGTCGTGGGTTCGATCTCGGCCCTGACGATGCCTCGAAATTTGTAGTTTGCGTGTTCTCCCAGTGAACGTGTCTTTCCGACAGACCTGTTCTTCACCTGAGGACGGCTGCTTGCGTTGTGGCCGAAACGGTGTGAGAATTATTTTATAATGTTTTATTTATTATTTTCTTCTTTTATTATTTCCCTTCTACGTGACTTTAACGAAAGAACCAAGAAAAAAAATCGTGTCGATTGTTTTTTTCCTCCGGGTCCTCCGTGTTTTCCCTCCACATTTACAATGAACATCACGCGTTCAGAGAATTTAGCTGATATCAATGTCCACGTGATGATGATGATGATGTTGATAAGCCACTTCGTCTAGCCTATCATTACGATATCCAGTTCGCTTCTGAAGAAGAGCTGCATTGCTCAGTGGGCCTTACCCTGCTAAACAAAAGAACGAATCAATATACACTATACTCTTAGTTCTTTCGGTAAAGTCACGTAGGTAAAAAATGAAATAAAATTAATAAAAAAAAATCACGACGTTTCGGAGGCAACACAAGCTTCCGTCTTCAGGTGAAACTGGAATAATAGATACTTTGTCTCAAGATGCTGTCAGTTTCACCTGAAACGGAAGCTTGTGTTGCCTCCGAAAGTCGTGATTTATTTTTTATTTTTTAAATTTTAATTAATTTTTTACCTACGACTTTACCGAAAGAACGAAGAGTATGAATCCTTGCAGTCACGAAAGCTTCAAATCTAGAACGAATCAATGTTTCCTGTTACTGTGACATCCTCAAGTTGACGCAATGAGCTGCAGCGTCATAGCAAACGTCAACATCGCGTCTCACACGAGTTGCTGTGCAATGCCTGGCTCTGTGCGCCTAGAATGCAGCAACCACCAAGGTAGCAGCGAGGGGTTAGGTGGATCACCGCACGGATGGAGTTGCGTGAGACCCCCACCCCTCCCCCTTGTGCCAGTGGGTCTCGAGGAGGTTTTGCCGGTACTCCCGTATACCGCCAGGAGGTGGCAGTGCAGCAAAATGTGCACTTGGCTTGTTTGGTTTTAACGGGTCGTGGGATAGCGCGTTGCTCCCTCGCACGCGTGCGTTTTCTCCGGGCCCACTGGTTTGCCCCCCCCCCCCCACCCACCCACCCCCGTAAGCACTCTTTAGTTGACTGACCGGACACATCACCACGTGTCTAGAGGCGCTAGGCTCGGGGCGATTTGTTGAAAGCGCCGGGCTCGCATCGCAAGGGCTGCTACTGCTGTTGCTGCTGCCTCGTCTGTGGTTCCTTCTCTCTACGAGAGCGAGCGAATGCCACTCGGCGCCTTGCGAGTTAATCGTTGTTGTTGTTGATTGTTGTTGTTAATCTGTGGTCTTCATCATTGTTGGAGAGGGCGGGTGGAGGTGGGGTTGGGCCGCTTTCGCCGAAAAAACTTCATGATGGGGGGGGGGNTCACTCGTTGTTTATTTCGGGGGCCGCACTAAAGGCCACCAGGGGCCTTGCAATGAAGGCCGCCGTTCTTGATACTCACAGCTATCACCGACTCTCAACGGAGAGAGTTTAGAAATGAATGGATGGACCTACATCTGTATATGTATTGCTATCGTTCAGCCCCTTTGTCTATCCACTGCTGGATGGAGGTCTTCCCATGCCGTGTCACTCTCACTAGTGTGGGTTGGTGAAGTGGAGGAAGAACACCGGTTCAGACATCACTCACCACTGATGTTAGCCGTGACTGGGAATTGAACTCAGGTTGCCGGATCCATCGCAACTGCTGCATACCGTGTGTGTGTGCACATGTGGCGTGTGTGCATGTGTGTGTGTGCGTGTGTGTGGACCCCCCTAATGCATCTGCCGGTTGGAAACATTTAGGCTGGCCTGCCTACGATCCATCCTGGGTTTAACCAGGCTGGATTGTGTGAGGAGCTCACAAGTCCTTGAAAGATCTGGCAAAGTCCCATCAGTGAGCTCCTCCGGCAGGCAAGGCTGCGTTGGCTGGGTCATGTAGCCCGCATGCCCAGCCACCGCATGCCTAAACAGCTTTGTTCGGCCGGATCGAGGGGCTAAACGGGCGCGGCACGGGCTAGAGAAGAGATGGAGTGATGTGGTACAGGAGGACGTGGAGCTGAGTGGACTTGCGATGACTGGTACCAGCGGTGTCAAGATCGGCCTCAGTGGAGGAGGCTTGTGAAGGGCGCTACTGGGCAGTTGGAGGCAGTCGCCCTCCAACAACAACGGAGGGCGGAGGAGCGACGCTCACAACAACGAGCGGAGCGCCGGGTGGCTAAAGCACAGCAAGTTGGTACAGTAGGGGCACAGGTGGTGCATCAGCCAGTCATCTCGGTCATCTCGGTCAGTCGACCCGTGGCACCTGGGTCTGCCCCGTCACCTCCTGCCAGCGGGCGTTCGACACTTCACGTGGCCTCAAGGTGCACATGGCCTGGCACAAGCGTCGTGGTGACGTCACCGCCACTTAGTGGCGAATGGCGGTTGTTGTTGTGTNTGCGCATGTATGTGTGTGTGTGTGTNCATGTGTGTGTTTGTGCATGTGTGTGTTGTGTGCGTATGTGTGTGTGTGCGCATGTGTGTGTGCGCGCATGTGTGTGTGTGCGCCTCCGGGGAGCGGTGGCGCAGTGGTGAGCGCACTGCACTATGAACCGGCGACCCGAATTCGATTCATGCTCACGGACAACACCGGTGATGAACGATCTGAACCGATGCTGGGCCTTAAATGAGTACCTGGTGCGGTGTTTAAACATCGCCACTGGGGAGACAAAGGCGGTCGGGCGTGGTGCTGGCCACCCTCCAACCTCGTGTGCCGTTCCGGCCTTCATAGGTGCTCGCTAACAGCACTTGCCCCTGCAGCCTGCTAAGGCTTTGCGGGGGATCTTTTTCTATGTGTGTGTGTATAGTGTGTGTCTGTGTGTATATGTGTGTGTCTGTGTGTCNGTGTGTATATGATGTGTGCCTGTGTCTGTGTGTGTGTGTTGTGTGTGTGTGTCTGTGTGTGTGTCTTGCAGGGCAGGGTAGGTGCTTACTAAAAGCAGTTGGGGTGGTGGTGGTGGGGTGTGTTGGGGATGGTGTTGGGGTGGTNGTGGGGTGGTGGTGGGGGTGGTGTTGGGGATGGTGTTGGGGTGGTGGTGGGGTGGTGGTGGGGGTGGTGGTGGGGTGGTGTGGGGGTGGTGGTGGGGTNGTGGTGGTGGGGNTGGTGGTGGGGTGGTGGTGGGGNTGGTGTTGGGGTGGTGGTGGTGTTGGGGTGGTGTTGGGGTGGTGNTGGGGTGGTGTTGGGGTGGTGGTGGGGTGGTGGTGGTGGTGGTGGGGTGGTGGTGGAAACGGGGGGGNTGGGGGGGGGCAGAGCGAATTAGGAACATGAAATCAACACGACGCTTACGTTGTGTCGAGACAGAGATCCAGCGACAGTTCATTTTCTACGCGATAATTCACACGCTCACTTCTCTGTGTTTAGGCAGCCACCCGAGTAATTTCTGAATTTTTTTTTATTTAGAAATATACGTGCGTGTGTGTGGCGTGTGTATGTGCGGCGTGTACGCGTGTGTGTATGTGTGTGCGTGTGTCAGTAGTGTGCTACTGCAAAGTTGTGTTGAATTGTCGTGATGTTGTGGATAGATCTGGTTTGTAAATTGTTTATTTTTGTATTGTGTGCGTGTTGTGTTTTGTGTGTTGTGTTTATTCTGTGTGCTGTGTTTATTGTGTGTGTGTGCTGTGTTTTATTGTGTGTGTAGTGTTTTATAGTGTGTTGTGTTTTATTGTGTGTGTGTGTTTTATTATGTGTTGTGTTTTATTTGTGTGTGCGTTGTGTTTTATTGTGTGAATGTTTTGTGTTAGTTGTGTATGTTGTGTTTTATTGCGTGTGTTTGTGCTTTATTGTGTGTTGTGTTTATTGTGTGTGTGTTGTATTTTTTTGCGTGTTGTATTGTGTGTGTGTGGTGTGTGTTGTCTTTGAGTATGTATTGCATTGCGCGTGTGTTATTCTAATGTGTTTATTTGTGGGAGCGGTAGTGTAGCGGTTAGCGCGCTACGCTACGAACCTGGCGACCCGAGTTCGATTCCCGCTCACTGCCATCACCGGTGACGATTATCTAAATCTGTTCTGAGCCTCCCCTAGGTCGACTCAGCCTCAAATGAGTACTAGGTGCGATGTTTTTACATCGCCACTCGGGAGACAAAGGCCTATGATGCCATCAACTGGCCAGGTCTGTGGGCAGTTCTTCGTGCTTTCGGAGTCCCTGACTCTCTGCTCGCAATCATTGAGGGCCTTCGTGATGGTAGGCAGGCCCGGGTAAAGGTACGTGGCCGGGAGTCGGAGTCATTCCCTGTTCACCTTGGGGTGCGACAGGGATGTCACCTGGCTCCCAAAATAGTTCGCATTATCTTTGCACAAGTTGTTCGAGAAGCTTCCCATTGCTGTACCAGAGGAAGTTCCATCTGGTAGATACAATGGGGGGGGGGGGCTGATCGATGCCCGGGTGCGGTCGAGGGATGGCTCCCTATTGGTCAACCATGTTATGTATCTTCTTGGTTCTTTTGGTAAAGTCACGTAGAAGGGAAATAATAAATAATAAAAAAAACATAATAAAATAATTCTCACGACGTTTCGGCCACAACGCAAGCAGCCGTCCTCAGGCGAAGAACAGGTCTATCGGAAAGACAGCGTCTGAATGGGAACCACCATGCTTGGCAGCGTATATTTAAGCTGGGTTGGAGGGGGGGGGAAGGGGCGCCTTGACAAAGGAATTTGCATATCAAGAGGAATTTAGCATATTTATGTTATGTATGCCGATGATCTGGTGATTGCTGCTCACTCAGAGGAGGAGTTGGAGGCGCTGCTGCTGAACCTGGAGTGTGCACTAAGAGTGGGGCCTTACCATCAGCCCCACAAAACTAAGCATCTGCCGAGTATGTTGTGCCACCAAACACTCCACCCCCTCAGCTCCCATTGGTGATGGAGCAGTTGTGAGAGAGTGGAGAGTTCCCGTACCTTGGCAGTGTGCTCATGACCAGCTCTGGTTTGACATCAGAGGTCTCACTCCGAATCAGTCGTGCGGCATTATGTTTACATCGGCTGCGTAACGCTGTGTGGAAGCTACCTGGCCTGTCGTTAAGCTTCGGGTCTTCTCGGCCACAGTCATGCCCTCACTTCTCTACGCTTGTGAAACGTGGACCCCTCTAATGGAACACTGCGCCGGTCAGAAACATTCAGGCTGGCCTGCCTAATCCATCCTGGGTTTAACCAGGCTGGATTGTGAGGGGTTCACGCATCCTTTAAAGATCTGGGCACATTCCCATCGGTGAGCTACTCTGGCAGCAAGGCTGCATTGGCTGGTTCATGTAGCCCGCATGCCCAGCCACCGCATGCCAAGCAGCTTCTGTTTGGCCGTATATAAGAGGCTAAACGGGCGGCACGGGCTAGAGAAGAGATGGAGTGATGTGGCACAAGAGGATGTGGAGCTGAGTGGACTTGCCGATGACTGGTCAGCGGTGTCAAGATCGGCCTCTGGAGAGGCTCGTGAAGGACGCTACTGGCAGTTAGAGGCAGTCGCCTTCCAACAACAACTGAGGGCAGAGAGCGACGCTCACAACGAGCGGAGTGCTGGCGGCCAAATTCATCAATTGGCACAATAGGAGTACAGGTGGTGCATCTACCGGTCATCTCAGTCAGTCGACTCACGGCACCGGGGTCTGTACGTGACCAGCAGTTTAATCTTCAACACTTCACGTGGCCTCGAAGTGCACATGGCCTGGCACAAGCGCCGTGTGCGTGTCTTTAACTTTAATTGTCAAGAACAAAGCGGTGTCTGGGCTGCGTAAATTGTCATCAGGAATAAACATCGCACGGCATACACAAGCGTTGCCGTTTAACGATAACCGGTAACCGTTTACGGAAATCGGTTACCGGTTCGGACATTCACCAGCCGGTTAACCGATTCCGAGTTGAACGTAGGAAGTCGATGATGTTATCACGGGTTGGCGCTAGTGGCAGGAACAGCACCCGTTCAGATATCGCTCGCCACTGATGAGAGCCGTGTCTGGGAATCTAACTCAGGTCGCCAAGTTTCTTAGCGCCGTGTGCTAATCACTGCACCACCGCTCCCCTATGTTTTCGTAGCTTTGTGGGGAGGCGATAACATCCGTCTGTTCGCAGGAGCTAGACAATGATAAAGATACGTCTTTGATCATTATAATAATACGTATTTGATAATTATAATAATACGTATTTGATAATTATAATAATACGTATTTGATAGTGGTTTTTATATTGTTGTTATTTTTATTGTGCCGATAACATAGCAATAAACGTCTCCCTAGTAGCAACTGTCCCTTTGTGGTACGGGGGCTGCTTGAGCCCTCTCGGCTGTTGCTTTGTCGTCGTTCCGTGAGTGGGAATCGAACTCAGGTGGCCGGGTCCATAGCGCAGTGCTCCAACAAGAGTCGCATACCGTGTGCGTGTGTGTCTACGTGTGTGTGCTAAGTGTGTGTGTGTGTTTACGTGTGTGTGTGTCTACGTGTGTGTGTGTGTGTCTACGTGTGTGTGTACGTGTGTGTGTCTACGTGTGTGTGTGGNCTACGTGTGTGTGTCTACGTGTGTGTGTGTGNTTACGTGTGCGTGTGTATGTGTCTACGTGTGTGTGTGCATGCGTGTCTACGTGTGTGTATCTACGTATGTATGTTGTCTACGTGTGTGTGTTTACGTGTGTGTCTACGTGTGTGTGAGTGTTTACGTGTGCGTGTGTGTGTCTACGTGTGTGTGTGTCTACGTGTGTGTGCATGCGTGTCTACGTGTGTCTACGTGTGTGTGTGTGCAAGCATGTCTACGTGTGCGTGTGTCTACGTGTGTGCGTGTCTACGTGTGTGTGTGTCTACGTGTGTGCGTGTCTACGTGTGTGTCTACGTGTGTGTGTGCATGCGTGTCTACGTGTGTGTGTCTACGTGTGTGTGACTACGTGTGTGTGTGCATGTGTGTCTACGTGTGTGTGTGTCGACGTGTGTGCGTGTCTACGTGTGTGTGTGTCTACGTGTGTGTCTACGTGTGTGTAAGCGCGCTACGAACCCAGCGACCCGAGTTCGATTCCCGTTCACGGCCAACACCACTGACGATTATCTCAACCGGTCCTGGACCTCCCCTAGGTCGACTCAGCCGAAAAAAACAAGTACCTGGGTGCGGTGTGTAAACATCGCCACTTGGGAGACAAAGGCGGCCCGGTCGTGGCAGCTGCTGCCCACCCACCCCTCGTGTGCCGTGCCGGCTTTCATAGGTGCTGCTACTCGCTAACAGCACTTGCCCCAACAGTCTGCAAAGGCTATACTGGGGGGGTGGGGGGCAGCTTTGCCTTTGCGTGTGCAAGAAATGTAACCCCCCACCCCTACCACGTTGTTGACAGCTGCCGCTCCGGGAGATAGAATGGAGCCGGCGACTCCCATCTGACATCGCAAGTCCAGCGCGCTGCCGAGAACCATCGTCCATCCGCTGCGCGGCCGCGGATCCGTCGCCGCTGCAGCGAGAACGGGCACGGACGCGAGTCTTCATGCGTAGAGGAGTCTGTGCTAACCGGTTAATGGATAGATTAACCGGTTAATAGGTTAGCATGTTAACCGGTTAATCTATCGACGTACGCTTTCTACTACGCACACACACACACAAAACACACACACGCACTGCATTAATATATCACAAACGCCGTGTTTCCACACGAGCGCGATTCGCGCACGCGGTCTTTGAATTTGTGAAAGTCGAGAGCTCGAGGACTGGCACTCACACAGACACACGCACAGGCAGACAGACGATCACACACTCGGACAAGACGAAGGTTTCCACCGGAAACTGTCGACAGACTGTTGGGGAAAGTGCTGTTGGCGAGCACATTCGAGGCTGAGTCGACCTAGGGAGACCCGCACCGGTCGAGATCATTCGTGAGTTGATGTGCAATCCGGGTTGGGAATCGAACTCAGAGCCACCGGGTTCTTAGCTCAAAATAAGGAATGTCCTAACGCTCTGCTCCAAAGACAAAGATCCCCGTGTAGCCTTAACAGACTGTAGGGGCAAGTGCTGTTAGCGAGCACCTATGAAGGCCGGCACGGCACACGAGGGGTGGGTGGCCAGCACCACGCCCGGCCGCCTTTGTCTCCCTAATAGCGATTTTTACACATCGCACCGGGTACTAATTTGAGACTGAGTCGACCTAGGGAGGCCCAGGACCGGTTCAGAGAATCGTCACTGATGTTGGCCGTGAGCGGAATCGAACTCGGGTCGCGGTTCGTAGCGCAGCGCGCTAACAGCTACACNACCGCGCACAGACACACACACAGACACACACACACACGCAGACACACACACAGACACACACACAGACACACACGACACACACATACAGACACACACGCAAACACAAAAGATAAAGATTCCCCCGTATAGTGTGAGCAGACTGTTGGGGCAAGTGCTGTTAGTGAGTAGAACCTATGAAGGCCGGGACAAAAGAGGGGTGGGTAGCCAGCACCACGCCCGGCCGCCTTTGTCTCCCCAGTGGCGATGTTTACACACCGCACCAGGTACTCATTTGAGGCTGAGTCGACCTCGGGAGGTCCAGGACCGGTTCAGAGAATCGTCACTGGTGTTGGCCGTGAGCGGGAATCGAACTCGGGTCGCCGGGTTCGTAGCGCAACGCGCTGCCAATGCCCCAGCTATCTCACACATACAGATACAAAGATCCTCCGTGTAGCCTTCACAGACTGTTGGGGCAAGCGCTGTTGAGCGAGCACTCAGAAAGGCCGGCACTGCACACGAGGGAGGGGTGGCCAGCTTCAAGCTCCGGCCGTCTTTGTCTTCTAAGTGGCGATGTTTACTCACAGTAGCAACAGCAGGTACTCACACCTGATGATGATTGCTTGTGTTGCAGTCGAAACGTCGTGAGAATTTAATTGTTTTATATTTTTATTACTTTATTATTTCCCTTCTAAGTGACTTTACCGAAAGAACCAAGAATAAATCATTCAGTGAGTTAATCGATATCAGGTACTCATTGAAGGCTAGTCTTCTGAACCCAAACACCACCGCTCCCCACGTACACACACACACGCACGCTTACCTTGCTTACCACGGATCAAATTCATCTTGCCTGCCGTCCCAATCGGCGACTGGCTCGCAGGCAGACATGCATAAAATTACACCCTGCGGATCGGAGTTATCATAAATTCAGTAATTTCATTAAAACCATTAAGCTGATTTCCCCCTCTCGCTAAATGCAACAAGATCAATACAATCAAAGGAATTCCGCATGCAAATCTGGCCGCATTGATTTTCGCATCCAATTTCCTTTAAAAGAGCTTATGTGTTTTACACCCCGATGGATTATTTATATGACACCAGCCGCTCAAGTGGTGGTGGTGGTGGCGGCGGCGGTGGTGGATTTTACTTTGACTCAGTTGATTTCGCTCGCGCGTTTCGACATTTGCGTGGGGAGCGGTGGCGGAACGGTTAGCAACCCACCTGCTCTGAAGCGACCCGGCGACCCGAGTTCGATTCGCGCTCACGCCATCACCAGTGACGACGATCTCTGAACCGGTCCTGGACCTCCCCGAGGTCGACTCAGCCTCAAATGAATACCTGATGCGGTGTGTAAACATCGCCACTGGGAGACAAAGGCGGCCGGGCGTGGTGCTGGCCACCCACCCCTTGTCGTGCCGGCCTTCATAGGTTCTACTCGCTAACAGCACTTGCCCCAACAGTCTGCCAAACTGGGGAATCTTTACGTGGGAATCTTTGTCTGTGTCTGCGTGTGTGGTCTGTGTGTGTGTCTGTGTCTGTGTGTGTTAGTGTGTCTGTGTGTGTGTCTATGTGTGCGTGTGTGTCTGTGTGTGTCTGTGTGTGTCTGTCTGTGTGTGTCTGTGTGTGTGTGTGTGNCTGTGTGTGTCTGTGTGCGTGGTGTAGCGGTTAGCGCTCTGCGCTACGAACCCGGCGACCCGAGTTCGATTCCGCTCACGGTCAACACCAGTGACGATTACCTGAACCGGTCCTGGCTCCCTAGGTCGACTCAGCCTCAAATTAGTACCCGGTGCGATGTGTAAACATCGCATTAGGGAGAAAAAGGCGGCCGGGCGTGGTGTTAGCCACCCACCCCTCGTGTGCCGTGCCGGCCTTCATAGGTGCTCGCTAACAGCACTTGCCCCACAGTCTGACAGCCTACACGGGGNATCGTTGTGGTTGTGTCTGTGTGTGTCTGTGTGTGTGNCTGTGTGTCTGTTGTGTGTCTGTGTGTGTGTGTCACAGTGTGTCTGTGTGTGTGTGCGTGGAGCGGTGACGCCGTGGATGCATCTATTTTAAGTGAATACTTGCAGCTCTTGAAGTGTGTGTACGCGCGTGCACGTTATAACTTGCGCACATTATCATCCAACATTGCCAGATTTGATTCAAAGTAAGATCGTGCAGAAAATGTAGATATCTATTATTATTGCAAATACAACGCTAAAATATTATTATTTTTATTCTTCACCGACCCGTAACTGACCAGTATGGTCAAACGACTCCCTTGGCTGATACAGAGGTGAGGGGGCCTTCATCCAGCAGTGGATTAACCAAGTACTGTTAATCGATTGCATATGTCCCTACGTTGAACTTCTTTCGCACCGTACGTAACGAGCAGCAGAATCACAACTTACACGAGCAGACACGAACCCGACTCATTCGCCTAATCTCTTATCTCCGTGTTTAAATGACAACAACAACAACACAGGAATCTTTCTTGTACTCATCCCATCAGTCTCACGGACGTCTGGAAGTGAATGAATTTTCGGCAGGATCGGTCCAAAGCTACCCACATCCGGACCGATTTTGACATTAAAGCCCTCAGCAGCTGGGTAAGAATACAACAAAGACAAAGATCCCCGTGTAGCCTTAACAGACTGTTGGGGCAAGTGCTGTTAGCGAGCAGCTATGAAGGCCGGCACGGCACACGAGGGGTGGGTGGCAAACACCACGCCCGGCCGCCTTTGTCTCTCCAGTGGCGATGTTTACACATCGCACCAGGTACACATTTGAGGCTGAGTCGACCTAGGGAGGCCCAGGACCGGGTTAGATAATCGCCAGTTGGCCGTGAGTGGGAATCGGGGTTGCCAGGTTCATACCGCAGCACGCTAACCGCGACAGCACTGCTCTCCACACACACAGACACACACTCACACAGACACACACTCACACAGACACACACTCACACACACAGATTCACACAGACACTCACACAGACAGACACACAGACACTCACTCAGACACACACACAGACACTCACAGACACTCACACAGACACACACAGACACTCCCAGACGCGCACACACACACACACACAGACACACACACAGACACACACAGACACACACACACACACAGACACACACACTCATACAGACACACACAACAGACACCACACGACACACACACAGACAACTCACCAGACACACATACATAGACACTCACACAGACACACAGACACACACACAGACACACACACAGCACACACAGAGACATCACAGACACACACACACATACACTCACACAGACACTCACACAGACACACACACAGTCACACCAGACACTCACACACACTCACACAGACACACACTCACACAGACACTCACACACACACACAGACACACACACAGACACACAGACACACACAGACACTCACACAGNCACACACACACACTCACAAAGACACACACACAGACACACACACTCACACACACAGACATCACACAGACACTCACANACAACACAGCACTCACACACACTCACTCACACACACACAGACACGCACACAGACACACACACACACACAACAACCGCCATTCGCCACTAAGTGGCGGTGACGTCACCACGACGCTTGTGCCAGGCCAAGTGCACCTTGAGGCCACGTAAAGTGTCGAACGCCCGCTTGCAGGAGGTCACGGGGCAGACCAGGTGCCACGGTCGACTGACTGAGATGACTGGCTGATGCACCACCTGTGCCCCTACTGTACCAACTTGCTGTGCTTTAGCCACCCGGCGCTCCGCTCATTGTTGTGAGCGTCGCTCCTCCGCCCTCCGTTGTTGTTGGAGGGCGACTGCCTCCAACTGCCCAGTAGCATCCTTCACGAGCCTCCTCCACTGAGGCCGATCTTGACACCGCTGGTACCAGTCATCGGCAAGTCCACTCAGCTCCACGTCCTCCTGTACCACATCACTCCATCTCTTCTCTAGCCCGTGCCGCGCCCGTTTAGCCCCCTCGATCCGGCCGAACAAAGCTGTTTAGGCATGCGGTGGCTGGGCATGCGGGCTACATGACCAGCCAACTCAGCCTTGCCTGCGGAGGAGCTCACCGATGGGCCTTTGACCAGGTCTTTCAAGGATTTGTGAGCTCCTCACACAATCCAGCCTGGTTAAACCCAGGATGGATCATAGGCAGGCCAGCCTAAATGTTTCCAACCGGCGAAGACGCTCCATTAGGCGGTCCACGTTTCGCAAGCGTAGAGAAGGGAGGGAATGACTGTGGCCGAGAAGACCTGAAGCTTCGTGCGGAGCGACAGACCAGGTAGCTTCCACACAGCGTTACGCAACCGATGAAAAGATATTGCCGCTCGACTGATTCGGAGTGAGACCTCTGCTGTTAAACTGGAGCCGGTCATAAGCACACACAGACACACACACACAGACACTCACTCACACAGACAATCACACAGACACTCACACAAACACTCACTCACTCACACAGACACTTATACAGACACACACACAGACGCTCACACACTCACACAGACACTCACACAGACACTCTATCTGCCGCTTCTGTCCGAGTCAACGTTCTCGCTCTAACGCGACCTTTGGTTTGCTCGCCTTCAACCTGAGCCCACACATTTGCAGCTTCTTTCCGACAGACCTGTTCTTCACCTGAGGACGGCGGCTTGTATTGTGGCCGAAACGTCGTGAGAATTGTATTTTATTATGTTTTATTTTTATTATTTTATTATTTCCCTTCTACGTGACTTTACCGAAAGAACCAATGAGATGAATCCCTGCAGCACGAAAGCTATAAATCGAAATAGCACCAACATTGTTGGCTACGTACGGTGCGAAAAAAGTTCAACATACTGCGAGTACTTATCTGGCAAGGAACCCTCTTGGAAAAAAATCAAAGAGTCTCGAAACAGAGTGAGGCATTCCCGGGCAAAATAAGCGAAATTATAAATCATCACAGCGATTGCCCACGGGAAAAAACTTTTTTTGGATCGACCTGGCGAGGTTGCATTCAAGTGGCACGAATGATGCTTCGGGTATTTATTCATGGGACTCGGGAATAATATCCGCCGTGACACGCGGATCAAACAAAAACCTAAAAAAACAACCACAGAAGAAGAAGAAACCTCGGAACGCTGACAAACATCAACATCGACAATGAAATGCAAGTGGAGCCACCCAAAACAAAAGTGCGCAAAGAAGCATGGAGAGAGATGCGCGCTCTAAAATGACACCCGGGAGAGAGAGACAGAGAGACAGAGAGACGCAGACAGACAGAGAGAGAGGCACTCACGCATCAGAGAACATACGCAAATAAGATCCACTCTTCAGAAAAGTAACAGCACAAACAAGCGGGCATTTCGCCATGCGGCCCTTGAATTTCTTGCCTCTTAATGTGAAATAAACCACGTGCTTTTATTTTCGATTTAAAGCTTTCGTGACTGCAGGGATTCATCTTCTTGGTTCTTTCGGTAAAGTCACGTAGAAGGGAAATAATAAAAAATAAAACATAATAAAATCATTCTACATCGGCCACAACGCAAGAGGTCTAGGTGAAGAACAGGTCTGTCGGAGGACACGTTGTGGCNAATATAATAAAATAAAACTATACAACAACGNTTATTGNAACACAAGAATATCGATCTGTGNATTTTATTAAGTTGTATTTTTNATTATTTTATTATTTCCCTTCTACGTGACTTTACCGAAAGAACCAAGAAACTGCTTTTGTTTTACTTACACATCCCATAAGCCCACACGGTCTTATCGAAGTGTGTGGTTGATAATGTTCCCCTGTCCTGCTGCTGCTGATGATGATACTGATGATTCTTTTGCGTTCATAAAATTGATAGGGCTTGGTTCTAGCCCAGTCTCTCGCTTAAACGGAGGGTGACCGTGATGAGATCGGCTCGTGTGCACGAGTCACTTGGATTGTTTTTCCGATCATCTGTAGAATGATAAAGTAATAACAATCATCACATTTCACGATTGTAACGAACAGTGTTGGTGCTCGCAACGCGGGAGGAACCACGGACAAAGACAAAGACTCCCCCCCCCTGGATAGCCTGACACACTGTTGGGGCAAGTGCTGTTAGCGAGCTCCTATGAAGGCCGGAACGGACACGAGGGTGGGTGGCCAGCACCACGCCCGACCGCCTTATCTTCCTAGTGGCGATGTTTACACACCGCACCAGGTACTCATCTGAGGCCGAGTCGACCTAGGGGAGCCCCAGGACCCATTCAGATAATCGCCACGGTTTGTTGGGGCCGTGAGACGATCGAACCTGGGTCACGAGGGTCGGAGCAGGCTGCCGCTAACCACTGCGCCACCGCTCCCCGTGTGGCAGGCGAAACGGAGTCCACACGATCGCAACCCTCGCACGCTCTCAATGTGTGTGTCTGTGTGTGTGTGTTTGTGTGTGTCTGTGTGTGTGTCTGTGTGTGTGTCTGTGTGTGTCTGTGTGTGTGTCTGTGTGTGTGTCTGTGTGTGTGTTTGTGTGTGTGTGTGTGTGTGTGTGTGTGTGTCTGTGTTTGTGTGTGTGTCTGTGTGTGTCTGTGTTGTGTGTGTGTCTGTGTGTGTGTGTGTGTGTTCGTGTGTGTGTTGTGTGTGTCTGTGTGTGTGTGTGTGTGTGTGTGTGTGTGTCTGTGTGTGTCTGTGTGTGTGTTTGTGTGTGTGTCTGTGTGTGTGTCNGTGTGTGTCTGTGTGTGTGTCTGTGTGTGTGTCGTGTGTGTGTGTTTGTGTGTGTATGNCTGTGTGTGTCTGTGTGTGTGTGTGTGTGTCTGTGTGTGTCTCTGTGTGTGTGTGTTTGTGTGTGTCTGTGTGTGTGTTGTGTGTGTGTGTGTGTGTGTTTGTGTGTGTCTGTGTGTGTCTGTCTGTGTTGTGTGTNTGGTCTTGTGTTGTGTCTCTGTGTGTGTTTGTGTGTGTTGTGTCTGTGTGTGTGTCTGTGTGTGTCTGTGTGTGTGTCTCTGTGTGTCTGTGTGTTTGTGTCTGTGTGTGTGTTTGTGTGTGTGTGTCTGTGTGTGTGTCTCTGTGTGTGTGTCTCTGTGTGTGTCTGTTTGTGTGTATGTGTGTGTGTGTGTGTCTGTGTGTGTGTTAAACTTGTGGGAGCAGTAGTGTAGCGGTTAGCACGCTGCGCTACAAACCCGGCGACCCGAGTTCGATTTTCGCTCACGGCCAACACCAGTGACGATTATCTGAACCGGACCCGGGCCTCCCCTAGGTCGACTCAAAATAGTACCTGGTGCGGTGTGTAAACATTTCCACTGGGGAGACAAAGCCGGTCGGGCGTGGTGCTGGCCACCCCACCCCTCGTGTGCCGTGCCGGCCTTTACAGGTGCTCGCTAACAGCACTCGCCCAACAGTCTGTTAAGATTTCCCGGGGATCTTTGTTGAACTTCTTTCGCGCCGTACGTTTGCCAACCGTGCTCATCGGAGGCTCGTGAAGAGACGGCGACGGTTGTTGTTGTTTTTGGGCGGGGAAGAAGACTTAATCCAGCAGTGTATTGACCATGGCCGACGACGATGACAATGACGTCCACGAAGACGATGACAATGACGACGCAGATTGCAATGGCGTCGACAAAGACGATGACAATGACGACGATGCAGATGACAATGGCGAAGATGATGACAATGGCGACGATGACAATGGCGAGGATGACAATGGCGACGATGCCAATGGCGACGATGACAATGACGACGATGACAATGGCGACGATGACAATGACAATGGCGACGATGACAATGGCGACGATGACAATGACGACGATGATGACGACGATGACAATGGCGACGATGACAATGACGACGATGACAATGACGACGATGACAATGGCGACGATGACAATGACGACGATGACAATGACAATGGCGACGACGTGGACAGATCACGCGCACGCAGTGAGAGCAAACGTCCTTCGTGGCTCCTGCCGGCACCATGCCGACTTAGCTCTGTAGCGCCATCAGTAGGGCGATGACGTCTAATTTCATTACGGGGGAAGGTTTCTGTTTTTTCTGTTCCTTCCTCCTTCTCACGTTTATAAAGCGGCGGTCTCGGGGAGGGTAGGGGGGCATGCAGCGCTGAATTGATATTGGGGGCAGGGGAGGCGGTCATCCGGTGAGGGCAATCACCCCCCCCGCCTCCTTCCAACCCCCCCCCTTGCCAACAACCTTGAGACCCACTCGCCTCTCTCCCCTAACTAATATTCGTGTTGTATTGATATATTTACAGATGCAATATATTGATTTTGTTTAATTGCTATACGGGGCCCTGTAGCATGACCGGGGTGGGAGGGGGCATAGGGGAGGGGGGCGAGTTTGTGGGGGTGGCTCGACAGGAGGCGATGTTAAACTTTAAATGATGTCCGACGTTTCGCTGCACGTGCTGAAAGCTGAACGGTCTATTAAATGTTGACCTCCTACACCCCTCCACCCCTTTAAATGTACAAAACTCCGAGTGAGATTACGGAAGCATGGAAGACACGTGGACAAGGGATGCCGCTACGGTGAGATAAGATAAAGTTCCACGTGAATAGATATCCAGTGGGAGACGGACCTTGATCTATGCACTAGAGATGGTGAATTGAATTGTCTCGTCAGGTTCATTATCTGGATTTTGGATCATTGTTTAGAATTAACATTCGAGCTAATATTTTACATCCGGGGAAACCCTTGAGTACCTTGGCATTCTAAGACTTTGTTAGTTCACCCGTGCTTAGCAACGTCAGTTTGTTCACCATGCCTAGCAACGTCAGTTTGTTCACCATGCCTAGCAACGTCAGTTTGTTCACCCATGCCTAGCAACGTCAGTTTGTTCACCATGCCTAGCAACGTCAGTTTGTTCACCCATGCCTAGCAACGTCAGTTTGTTCACATGCCTAGCAACGTCAGTTTGTTCACCATGCCTAGCAACGTCAGTTTGTTCACCATGCCTAGCAACGTCAGTTTGTTCACCATGCCTAGCAACGTCAGTTTGTTAACAGTGCCTAGCAACGTCAGTTTGTTCACCATGCCTAGCAACGTCAGTTTGTTCACCATGCCTAGCAACGTCAGTTTGTTCACCATGCCTACAACGTCAGTTTGTTCACCGTGCCTAGCAACGTCAATTTGTTCACAGTGCTAGCAACGTCAGTTTGTTCACCGTGCCTAGCAACGTCAGTTTGTTCACCATGCCTAGCAACATCAGTTTGTTCACCGTGCCTACAACGTCAGTTTGTATGCAGCTGCTTCGAGGCCCATTGTTCAATCGCCACTGGTCTTCAATACTCATTTTATCGACCGTGCCTAGCAACATCAGTTTGTTCACCGTGCCTAGCAACGTCAGTTTGTTCACAGTGCCTAGCAACATCAGTTTGTTCACCATGCTTAGCAACGTCAGTTTGTTCACAGTGCCTAGCAACATCAGTTTGTTCACCATGCTTAGCAACGTCAGTTTGTTCACAGTGCCTAGCAACATCAGTTTGTTCACCATGCTAGCAACATCAGTTTGTTCACCATGCCTAGCAACATCAGTTTGTTCACCGTGCCTAGCAACGTCAGTTTGTTCACCATGCCTAGCAACATCAGTTTGTTCACAGTGCCTAGCAACGTCAGTTTGTTCACCGTGCCTAGCAACGTCAGTTTGTTCACCGTGCCTAGCAACGTCAGTTTGTTCACCGTGCCTAGCAACGTCAGTTTGTTCACCGTGCCTAGCAACGTCAGTTTGTTCACCATGCCTAGCAACGTCAGTTTGTTCACCGTGCCTAGCAACGTCAGTTTGTTCACCATGCCTAGCAACGTCAGTTTGTTCACCGTGCCTAGCAACGTCAGTTTGTTCACCGTGCCTAGCAACGTCAGTTTGTTCACCATGCCTAGCAACATCAGTTTGTTCACCGTGCCTAGCAACGTCAGTTTGTTCACAGTGCCTAGCAACGTCAGTTTGTTCACCATGCCTAGCAACGTCAGTTTGTTCACCGTGCCTAGCAACGTCAGTTTGTTCACCATGCCTAGCAACGTCAGTTTGTTCACCGTGCCTAGCAACGTCAGTTTGTTCACCATGCCTAGCAACGTCAGTTTGTTCACCATGCCTAGCAACGTCAGTTTGTTAACAGTGCCTAGCAACATCAGTTTGTTCACCGTGCCTAGCAACATCAGTTTGTTCACCGTGCCTAGCAACATCAGTTTGTTCACCGTGCCTAGCAACGTCAGTTTGTTCACAGTGCCTAGCAACATCAGTTTGTTCACCATGCTTAGCAACGTCAGTTTGTTCACAGTGCCTAGCAACATCAGTTTGTTCACCATGCCTAGCAACATCGTTTGTTCACCGTGCCTAGCAACGTCAGTTTGTTCACCGTGCCTAGCAACATCAGTTTGTTCACCGTGCCTAGCAACGTCAGTTTGTTCACCATGCCTAGCAACATCAGTTTGTTCACAGTGCCTAGCAACGTCAGTTTGTTCACCGTGCCTAGCAACGTCAGTTTGTTCACCATGCCTAGCAACGTCAGTTTGTTCACAGTGCCTAGCAACGTCAGTTTGTTCACCGTGCCTAGCAACGTCAGTTTGTTCACCGTGCCTAGCAACGTCAGTTTGTTCACCGTGCCTAGCAACGTCAGTTTGTTCACCATGCCTAGCAACATCAGTTTGTTCACCGTGCCTAGCAACGTCAGTTTGTTCACAGTGCCTAGCAACGTCAGTTTGTTCACCGTGCCTAGCAACGTCAGTTTGTTCACCGTGCCTAGCAACGTCAGTTTGTTCACCGTGCCTAGCAACGTCAGTTTGTTCACCATGCCTAGCAACGTCAGTGTGTTCACCGTGCCCCCACCCTCTGTGTGTATGAAGCTGCTTCGAGGCCTATTGTTCAATCGCCACGTCTTCAATACTCATTTTATCGACCGAGACGGATGCTGTGTCCAGTCAACGACACAATCGGGATTCCAACTTGCCAGTTTCCGATTGCCCGCCGCTCGCTCTACCGCTGAGCCACCGTGGTGATGATTGTAATGACGCAGCAATTACTGGTGATGACATAAGCGATGTTGAATTTTCATTATCATCATCATCAAAATAATATTTATAACAGTTATAAAATCATACTCTCCATCAATGATGTAACGCCATCGTTATCACCTTCTGCTCCACCAAAGTAGTGCGGTGTTTATTGGTGCACAGCCACAGTGGACAATATTAAAAACTCAACACTTGTGCTCATAAACAACTGCGTGAGCGTTAACATAAATACGAGGTGACGTTTCGGGCGATGGCCCATCTATACAGCTCATACATCGAACTCTCTAGCCTCTCTATGCGCTGCATGGAAGGACCAATGCCCGAAACGTCGCCTATGATATATTTCTACTTTCAAGGCCACGGTGTTTCTAACGTCACGTGTTGAGTTTATCAACACGTTCCGTTAAAAGTGCAAGTGTGCTGCTAACCACTGCGCCACCGCTCCTCCCCACGTGTGTCTGTACACTTGAGTGTCACTCTTTACTTTACTTAATCATTGCTACAACTCGCTCACATTTAACTGCTCGTCTTTAAGAGGGGAAGCTGTTCAATAGAAAATGTGTTTGACTATTTAAATCAACTACTGCATAGTTGTTGTTGTTTTTATAAATGCGAATACTATGTTACTTAAAAAACTAAATATATTATTGTAGTGGTTAGCATCTCTGGACGCACGAATCCGGCGACCTGAATTAAGATTCCCAGCCGTGGTTAACATCAACTTGCGCGGCGAGTGATACGTATCTGAACCGGTTCCGTAGCTACCCCATCAACGTTTCGGGCGATGACCCATCAGCGCTGGTGAATTATGGCCAAACAGTCCCCATATGACCGACACGACACAACGATGTACACAGGGCCGTCCATAGGGAGGGAGGTGTGTGGGACGGGCCCCCAAAGCGCGGGGCCCAGGGCGATTCACCGTACCTTCGGGATGGCTGTGGATGTACGTTATTAGTATTACGACGACATATCTAGACATATGCAGACACCAAGTCAAATACAAAGCTCACCCGTATAGCCTTAACAGACTGTAGGGGCAAGTGCTGTTTAGCGAGCACCTATGAAGGCCGACACGGCACGCGAGATGGTGGGTGGCCAGCACCACGCCCGGCTACCTTTGTCTCCCCAGTGCAGATGTTTACATATGCGCACCGGCTATAATTTCAGTCTGAGTCGACCTCGGGAGTCCCGGGACCGGTTCAGAAAATCGCCACTGGTGTTTGCCCGTGAGCGGGTATAGAATTCGAGTGGCCGGGTTCTCAGCACAGCCGCGCTAACCAATGCGCCACCTCTCCCACATGCACGGACACAAAGACAAAAGATCCCCTCGATGCCGTAACAGACTGTTGGGCCAAGTGCTGTTTAGCGAGCGCTTGGAAGGCAAGCACGGCACACATGGGTGATGAGTCGATCATGGGAAGCCTGAGACCGGCTCAGATTTTGCGGGCACTGATGCTGGCGTTGAGTGGGAAGGGAATTGGGGGCTGCCAGGTTGTAGCGCAGTGCGCTAAACGAGGCACCGTCGCTCCACACGCACACAAATGCTCACTCGCACACAGACGTGTATACACACACAGACACGTCCGTACACACACACACACACACCGCGCCTAGCCGCCTTCGTATCCCCTCCGTGATGATGTTCACTCACAGCAAAAGGTAAGTTTACTCGTTCTAGGCTGAGTCGACCTAGGAGAACGTTTCTGAAGCCGCTCGCCACTGATGATAGCCGTGGCTCGGAATGAAACCCAGACCGTATCCCACTGGTGCGTTAACCGCTGCGCCACCGCTCCCCACAGACACACGGGCAACAGACAAAGATCCCCCGTACAGGCGCACGGAATGTTGTGGCAAGTGCTGGAAGCGAGCACCTACAGGAGCTGCACGGTGCACGTGTGGTCTGGTTTGTGACCAGCTCCACGCCCAGCCGTCTTTGTCTTCCCCGCCCCCCCCCCCTCCCCCGTACTCACGTTACTCGCCACTGATGTTGGCCGTGCCGGGATTCAAGGCGCGGGTCGCTTGATTTGTAGCGCAGTGCGGTAACCACTGCGCCACCGCTCCCCGCTGACACGCAGCGCCAACAGACCCCCTCACAAAGACAAAGATCATCCGTGTAGCCTTTGCCCGACTGTTGGGGCAAGTGCTGATAGCGAGCGCCGGATAAGGTCGGAACTGCACAGGAGGAGGATGGTGTTCGTCACCACGTCTGGCCGCCTTTGTCTCATCTTTAAGGCTGAGTCAACCTAGGGGAGACCCAGGATTTTTTAATTTATTTCGGTAAAGTCACGTAGGTAGAAAAATAATAGATCACGACGTTTCGATCGCAGCACAAGCGATCGTCTATTTGATGACGACTCACGTGGCTTTAACGAAAGACCAAAGGGTATGGATTCCTGCAGTCACGAAAGCTTCAAATCAAGATCCTTTATTGGTGTTGGCGGTAATGGAACTCGGGTGGTCGGGTTCGTGGCGCAGTCCCACTGCCCTGCCGCTCCCCACGACTCCCACTGACACGCCACACACACGCACGCACACACACGCACACACACGCGCGCACACACACGCGCACACACACGCACACACACACACGCGCGCACACACGCGCACACACGCGCGCACACACGCACACACACAAACGCGCACACGCACGCACACACACGCACACACACACACGCGCACACGCACACACACACACACGCACACACGCGCACACACGCGCACACACACGCGCACACACGCGCACACGCACACACACGCGCACACACACACGCGCACACGCACACACACGCGCACACACACGCGCACGCACACGTGCACACACACGCGCACACACAACAACAACAACAACCGCCATTCGCCACTAAGTGGCGGTGACGTCACCACGACGCTTGTGCCAGGCCAAGTGCACCTTGAGGCCACGTGAAGTGTCGAACGCCCGCTGGCAGGAGGTTACGGGGCAGACCCAGCAGGAGCCACGGGTCGACTGACCGAGATGACCGAGATGACTGGCTGATGCACCACCTGTGCCCCCTCTGTACCAACTTGCTGTGCTTTAGCCACCCGGCGCTCCGCTTGTTGGGGCCGCTGGTCCCGGCCCTCCCTGCTCCGTGCATGGCAGGGGCTCCGCCTGCGCCGACCCCTCCTTCTCGGCCTGCTCCGCTGGGCTCATCGCCCGACGGCTCCCTCCCTGGTCCGTCCCTCCGCGAGCTCGTGTGAGACATAGCTCCCGCACGCCTCGTTCACCTGCAGCGCTCGTTGTCTCTCCACGATCACGCCTATTAAACGGGGTCGGGGGCGAACGGCGCTGCCCTCACATGCGCGAGTCCCGGCGGCGACAGACGGAGGGGCTCACCTGGGACGCACCGACCCTTCACCCACATACGAGCGCACACACCTGCACACACGCGACACCCACTCGTGCGCCGCTCTCACGCAGCGCTCACTCACGTGGTGAACCACAGTGTACACACGCGCACCCACACGCTCACACTGCACGACAATATCACGCGAGACCACGCTTCGCTATTAATGATTTATTATCTGATACCTGGTAATTTAATGTTAAATCAGTGAGTCGACGAGGCTGGCCTACGCTGATACCTTTATACCTATTCCCGATTCATCTGCTATGATTCTAATTCACCTACTTACTTCCTGCTGGATGCCCACGGCGGTTCGTTGATCCCGTGCTCGCAGCGCACCTCGATGCGTCTCACGGACGATCGGGTCGCTGGACTGGAGAGCGTCCTGTCGCCTGGCGCTGGAGAGAAGAGCTATTTTCCCTCTGCGCCCCTCTATTTATCCTCCCTACCTCAAAGGGGATGCTGCGCTAAACAATGGGCTCGCGATCCTCTGGCACGCGCACGGCGGTTCTGGGCGCTGTTGATATGCTAATCAGTGTGCTGCGTGCAAGGTGTAAATCCTACTTAATCCCTTACCCTCCCTAACAATGGGGCCTGCGCGCTCAAGCGCAATTATCCCAACCCTCCATGACTATGCGCAACAGCCCCTGTGACCCCGCTATTCATGCTGTCCCGTGCCTCCCCTGCTCGCCCCGTCGACCCGTGGGAGTGTGTGTGGGGGGAGATGCGCTTCAACCGCGGTGGCCGAATGCCCCACGCCGCGACCACACCATATTAAGGCCGGCCGCAGCGCCGCGGTGCCACGTAGCACGGGGGAGGTCATCCAATCCCCTGATCGCCGGAAACCGTGAGAATTAATCCCGATAAGGGTCTCTCGGATAAAAACCGGTCGGCCAGGCGACCTCCCCTCGGAGCTCTATGGGGGGGGGGGGAAATGAGTGCGGGTGTGTTCATGTGAGGTGAGGTGAGGGGACGCGGGGTCGGCTCCGTTGCTTGGTGGTGGCGAGGTCGGGGATTTGGTGCCTGCCGAACGGCTTCGTGGCGGCGGCATCACATAGCCCCCGAGGTGCCAGTCCCCGTCCCGGGTTGACTGGAGCACCTCGCTTGGGCCGCGTCCACGAGGAAACGTTGCGGGGTCCGGGGGATCCGTCCGGACCTGGTGGCTGGCCTCGGGGCGGGTGGTTCCGTCCTCTGTAGCTCCTGCGGCGGTCTCCTCCTCCACTCCAGCGGCTCTCCCCGTCCCCCGGCACCTGTGGGCTGGGGCACAAACTCAGCAGCGGAAGGGTTTAGTGGCCGTCGTCCGCGCCGTCTCCGGACTGGATCGGGGCGTCTCGGGGACCAGGCGGGGCCCATGTAGTGTGCGAGGCCCCCCAACACGAGGGTGCGGGTACTCCGGGATTTCGGGGCTTTCGGGTGACGGGGTCCTCTCTCGCCGGGGCCGCTTTCCATGGTTTTAAGCGGCGGACATTGACCACCGTCTCTCGACCCCTCTCCCCGCCGTAAATTAGTACCGTCCAGGGGATATCTGCCGCACCACGGTCCAGGGTCCCCGCCAGTAGGTCGTCAGTTTCCCCACCTGCCCGGCCCCGACGCGAGGGGTGTGTAGCCACACCTTAGCGCCTGTCAGGAATAAGGGGGTTCCATGCGGGGTCGGGTGCCCTGTTCCTGCCGCCGATGCGCGGCTTCCCCTTGCGGTATGCTCGGCCTCGGGCTTCTCGCAGGGTCTCCAACAGGTGTTCCACGGGGCGGCTTCCCTCCTCCGGCTGGGGGGAAGGGACGCCGAATAGCAGATCTGCGGGTAAACGAGACTCACGGCCGAACATCATTAAAAACGGGTTTGTCCCGTCGACGTGTGTACGGTGGTGGCGTAGGCGAAAAGGGCGTAGGGGAGGTGTTCGTCCCAATCCCGTTGATTTGCGGCCGCCATACGTTTGAGTTTCCCCGCTAGGGTCTGATTCATGCGCTCTACCATACCGTTCGCTTGGGGGTGATACGCTGTGGTTCGGTCCTTCTGGATTCCGAATTCTCGGCACAGTGCCTGGAACAGCTCGGCCTCGAACTCGCTACCCTGGTCGGTGAGGACTCGTTCCGGGATCCCGTGCTTGAGTACGTAATGTTCTACGAATGCCCGGGCCACCACCAAGGCCGTTTTATCAGGGATGGCCACTGCCACGGGGTAGCGGGTGAAATACTCTACTGCGACTAGAATATACCGGTTGCCTCGATGGGATCGTGGGAATGGCCCCTGTAGATCGATCCCGACCAGCTGATTCGTGCGGCTGACGCGGAACGGCCTTAGGGGTACCTGGTATCGTGCCGGTTTCGGCCCGCACTGCTGACAGGCGCGGCAGCCCTGTACCCAGGCCGCCACGTCTTGTGCCAATTTGGCCAGAGATACTGGCGACGCAGGGTCTCTCGAGTGCGTCGTTCCCCATCGTGGCCCCCGAGTGGGTGGTCATGCACCAGCCGTAGCAGCTGGGGTCGCACCTGGGCAGGAACACAGATGCACCCCGGCTGGCCGGCCTCGGTTAACTCCCGTACCACTCCGTTCTGCACACACAACCGGGCATACAAACCGCTCCAGGGTCCTGGTAGGGCGCTCTTTTCCTCCCGCAGTGCCGCCTCCACGGCCGCCAGATCCGGATCTCGCTGCTGGGTCTGTCTCAGCTGCTCGTCGTTCAGGCCCGGAAGGCGCAGCCGACGTCCTCCTGGATCCGTCCGATCGGGTCCCGAGCCGCGGGTCCCGCGCTTGCCGGGCGGTCGACGGGATCCTCGGTGCCACCTGTGAGGGTCTCTGTGGCGCACACTGCACTCTCTCTCGCTGGGGGGGGGTCAGTGGCTGCGGCCTCTCGGGGGTCCGTTGCCTGCCGGCAGCGTCCCCCCGTGAAACAGGGGCAGGCCTCCTCCGCCCTTGTCTCGGCGTACACCGTGGGCCGCCTCGACAAGGCGTCCGCGTTTGCATGCGTCCGGCCAGCCCGATACTCGATTTGCAGGTTGTACTCCTGCAACTGCGCCAACCAACGGGCCATCTGCCCCCGCGGCTCCTTGAATGTAAGAAGGAACTGAAGAGCATAATGGTCAGTGCGTACGCGACATCTCCTGCCGTACAAATACGGCCGGAACTGCTTACATGCGAAAATCACGGCGTACAACTCTTGGCGGGTCACGCAATAGTTCAGCTCGGCCCCACTCAAGGTCCGGCTGGCGTACGCGATGACTCGTTCCGTCCCATCCTGTACCTGTGACAACACCGCGCCCAGCCCGCTGCTGCAGGCGTCGGTGTCCAAAATAAAATCGGTGGTAAAATCGGGGAAAGCGAGGGTGGGGGCGTGGGTGAGGTGGTCTTTGAGAGTGGTGAAGGCCGTCTGGCAGGCCCCCGTCCACTGATAGGGGTGCTTAGGGGAAGTGAGTTGGGTGAGGGGGCGTGCAATCTCGCTGAATCCCTTTACAAATCGACGATAATAGGTGGCAAGCCCCAAAAATGATCTGATCTCCGTCAGATTCCTTGGCCGTGGCCACTCCACTACGGCGCGTACCTTCTCCGGATCGGTGTGCACGCCTGCCTCGCTGACGCGATGCCCGAGGTACCCCACCTCGCGTTGTGCGATGTAACACTTACGTGGCTTGAGCTTGAGATGAGCCGCTCGCAGTCGCTGGAACACCTCTCGAAGCCTGGACCAATGCTCAGACAAAGATCTACTGAACACTATCACATCGTCCAAGTAAATCAGGCACTGTTCCCATTGCAAGCCCCGCATCACCAACTCCATCAGCCGCTGGAACGTCGCGGGCGCATTGGTGAGTCCGAACGGGAGTACTCGAAACTCGAATAGCCCCATCGGGGTGGTGAATGCGGTTTTCGGCCGATCCTCCTCCGCCATCTCCACCTGCCAGTACCCGGACGCGAGATCGAGGGTGGAAAAATATCGCGCTCCGGCGAGGCTGTCGAAGGTGTCGTCGATGCGGGGTATAGGGAAGGCATCGCCGAGCGTGACTGCATTTAGTTTACGGTAATCGACGCAGAACCGTGTTGACCCATCCTTTTTCGTTACTAGTACCACCGGGGCTGACCAGGGGCTCGCCGAGGGCTGAATTATGTTATCGCGAAGCATGTCCCCAACTGCCTCTTTGATTTGGGCGCGTTCGGGTGCGCCCACTCGGTACGCAGGGAGTTTGATGGGTCGGGCTGCACCGGTGTCAATTTGGTGCTTAACAAGATCGGTCCGACCCACGTCCGAGTCGTGTTCACTGAATACGTCGGCATACTCCCGCAGTAACTCGCGCAGCCGATCGGCCCCTCCCTTAGGTAAATCCGCCCATGGTACATGTACCGCGTCGAGCAGGGGAACGACCTCGGCTCGGGGAGTCGGGCCGACTCGCCAGGCCAGGTCCTGGTCACCCTCAGGACGCCCGGGGTCCTCAGCCCAGAGTGCGAACACCGAGTCGTTAGAGTGGCGTGCGTGCAGGGGGTGTACTGTGGCTATCGGGGTGCGCCGTCGCAGTATCGCTGGGGTATTGTGGGGGTTAAACATCCGCATAAACAATCGGTCCCCATCTGCGTTTACCAACGTGGCGGATCCCACAACCCCATACCGTTTTGCCAACTCCGGGTGAGGAGTTAGCATTACCTCCCCTGATGGTCGGAGCGCGGGGTCGGTGGGGGATGTTGCCACCGGCACCAGCATCTCGGTGAGCGGGCCGATGGTGACTGTCGTCGCCAGGATAGCGGCCACAGGTGCAAAGCGGCGGCGCGTTGGTTCTCGTCCCAGGAACGGTATCCGCTCGCCGTTGCTCTCCATGGTGGCGCATCGCTGGCGGGGTTGCACGTTGAGTCCCAACCGTTCTAGGAGGTCGGTGCCTGCGATACACTCGTGACACAACGCACTCGACACGTAGAACTCCTGCGTGCACACCTGGCTGCCTATGCGGACCTCTAGGGTGGCTCTCCCCAGCAGTCCCATTCCGGCTCCGCTCGCAGTGTGCAGCGCGCGGTCCGGGGCCTGCAGGTGACGCACGTCGACCCCGATCGCGCTGCAGTGCGCTGCGCTCACGAGCGAGGCCACCGCCCCCGTGTCCAGCAGGATTCGGGTACGCACTCCGTTTACCTCCCCTTCCACCAGCGACGTGGCCCCCGTGATCCCCGCCACCAGCTCCCGCAGCCAGTCGCCAGGAGTCACCGTTTCTGTGGGCGTTGTTGCTGGAACCTGTGTGGAGATCACTCGCTCGCCATTATTCTCATTATTGTCTATTTGTATCGGGACCGCGTCGATTGCACCCCTAGTTGGTCCGCTTTCTAGGGGCGTTGGAGTTTAACCCCCGCGTCTGCCTAGCTCGGGTGATTTCAGGACAGTCTCTCACTAGATGCCCTCGGCGGTCGCACATATAACATGCCCGGGGAGGGGGGCGGCTCCGTAGCGGTCCCCTGTCCGCTCCCTCTCCCTCCCCCAGTGCGCAGTTGTCCCACATCGGACTCTAATTGGGCTACTCTCCCGGCCAGCCCCCTACGGTCGAGCGTAGTTCCCCATCTCAGACTGGAGGGTCTTCATATTTTTATTCGCTTCCTCGCGTACCTGGGTTACCCTCTCACCTACGTGGGTTACCCTCTCCCCTACTTGGTTACCTTACCGTCCATTCGGTCTACTCGGCCAGCAATATCTCCCATGCCGGTCTGTAACCCAGCTACCCAACCCGGGGTTGTCTCGCGGGGTTTCTGGGCCTCTCTTGCCCGTCTCCCCATGGGGCTGGCGGGCTCATCCTCATCCTCCTCCTCGTCAGGATCAGGCTCGCCACGGTGTACTCCTGTCCCGACCCTCGGAGCTGCGCGCGTTCGCTGGAGAGCTCCTCACACTCCAGCGCTTGCTCGACTAGGGTATCGAAAGGGAGGCCTGCGCTACTCTTTTTGGGCTGCCACCACGCGGTGCGAGCTAGGTACCTGAGTAGCTTGTCTGCAGCTAGCGCGTCAATGACCTCCTTCGAGAACTCTGGACGGGCGATCCGGGTTAGTGATCGCACGTCCTCAGCGTAGTCTCGGAAGTCCTCGCCAGTTTGGCGTCGGCGCGCCTCTAAGGCGGTCTTCGCCCGTATCGCGTTGCGCGTGCCGAAACGCAGGTCTAATCTACGCATTAGTTCTTCTAGTTGGGTTTGCGCGCTTTCGGGTAGTGCCTCTACAAAGTCGGCTGCCCGCCCGTCTAAGTTTAACGTAAGATGTCGCAACGCCTGCGCGTCCGACCAGCCATTAAGCTCTTTAGCCCCTATGATATTACGGGAAAACGCTTTCCATGTAGGGGTCCCCTGGCCGGTGAACACATGCCTTACCTTTGCGTGGAGTAGCGCGCCACCTTCCCGTGAAGATGTGAGGGTTCGGATCCACTTCTGACACCAAGTTGTTGGGCCGCTGGTCCCGGAGTCCCTCCCTGCTCCGTGCCTATGGCAGGGGCTCCGCCGTGCGCCGACCCCTCGCTGCTCTGCGAGCAGCTGCTGCCGTCGCTGGGCTCATCGCCCGACGGCTCCCCTCCCTGGTCCGTCCCTCCGCGAGCTCGTGTGAGAGGCATAGCTCGCCGCACGCCCTCGTTCACCTGCAGACGCTGCGTTGTCTCTCCACGGATCACGCGCTATTAAACGGGGGTCGGGGGCGAACGGCGCTGCCCTCACACTGCGCGAGTCCCGGCGGCGACAGACGGATCGGGACCTGCGGACGCACCGACCCCTTCACCCACACTACGAGCGCACACACCTGCACACACGCGACACCCACTCGTGCGCCGCTCTACGCAGCGCTCACTCACGTGGTGAACCACAGTGTACACACGCGCACCCACACGCTCACACTGCACGACAATATCACGCGAGACCACGCTTCGCTATTAATGATTTATTATCTGATACCTGGTAATTTAATGTTAAATCAGTGAGTCGACGAGGCTGGCCTACGCTGATACCTTTATACCTATTCCCGATTCATCTGCTATGATTCTAATTCACCTACTTACTTCCTGCTGGATGCCCACGGCGGTTCGTTGATCCCGTGCTCGCAGCGCACCTCGATGCGTCTCACGGACGATCGGTCGCTGGACTGGAGAGCGTCCTGTCGCCTGGCGCTGGAGAGAAGAGAGCTATTTTCCCTCTGCGCCCCTCTATTATCCTCCCTACCTCAAAGGGGATGCTGCGCTAAACAATGGGCTCGCGATCCTCTGGCACGCGCACGGCGGTTCTGGGCGCTGTTGATATGCTAATCAGTGTGCTGCGTGCAAGGTGTAAATCCTACTTAATCCCTTACCCTCCCTAACAATGGGGCCTGCGCGCTCAAGCGCAATTATCCCAACCCTCCATGACTATGCGCAACAGCCCCTGTGACCCCGCTATTCATGCTGTCCCGTGCCTCCCCTGCTCGCCCCGTCGACCCGTGGGAGTGTGTGTGGGGGGAGATGCGCTTCAACCGCGGTGGCCGAATGCCCCACGCCGCGACCACACCATATTAAGGCCGGCCGCAGCGCCGCGGTGCCACGTAGCACGGGGGAGGTCATCCAATCCCCTGATCGCCGGAAACCGTGAGAATTAATCCGATAAGGGTCTCTCGGATAAAAACCGGTCGGCCAGGCGACCTCCCCTCGGAGCTCTATGGGGGGGGGGGGGAAATGAGTGCGGGTGTGTTCATGTGAGGTGAGGTGAGGGGGACGCGGGTCGGCTCCGTTGCTTGGTGGTGGCGAGGTCGGGGATTTGGTGCCTGCCGAACGGCTTCGTGGCGGCGGCATCACACGCTCATTGTTGTGAGCGTCGCTCCTCCGCCCTCCGTTGTTGTTGGAGGCGAATGCCTCCAACTGCCCAGTAGCGTCCTTCACGAGCCTCCTCCACTGAGGCCGATCTTGACACCGCTGGTACCAGTCATCGGCAAGTCCACTCAGCTCCACGTCCTCCTGTACCACATCACTCCATCTCTTCTCTAGCCCGTGCCGCGCCCGTTTAGCCCCCTCGATCCGGCCGAACAAAAGCTGTTTAGGCATGCGGTAGCTGGGCATGCGGGCTACATGACCCAGCCAACGCAGCCTTGCCTGCCGGAGGAGCTCACCGATGGGACTTTGCCCAATCTTTCAAGGGCACACACACGCACACACACACGCTCACACACACGCGCACGCACACGCAACACACACGCACACACGCACGTGCTGATACTGGCACGTACCTTGCCAACGCCGACTCGACAATGAATTGTCCTTGAACCTGCCAGGGTAAGAACATAACGGCATTTTTGCGAAATCGATGAAGTTACAAAGGCAATGTTGGAGACGTCAATTAAACGCGAAATAAATACGACCAGACGATAGCATTAATATTAAGTAATTTATCCCATTATCATTCCACTGCTGGATGTAGGTATGGTCATGCGGATCGTTGTTTGACCATACTTCACCACTCGGGTCAGCGCGAGCTGGTGGTGGAAAAGTTTGCGAAAGTTCATAGCCCTGCATGGGATAGCAACTCAAGCAAGCCGTGACGTTCGTATCGGAGCGCAGTGCGGCTCGCCTCAGCTGTCGGCAGCATGCGTTCTGTAGCCGCGTGCGGCTCTTGAAGGACTTCTGCTCCGTGATATCGTCTCGTAGTCACCACGCGGTGCATCGCGGCTCTTGAAACATGTGGTTGTTGTTGTTGTTTTGGGGGTTTTTTGGACCGAATTCGCAAAAAAATGTTTCGTATTTCAAAAAAATAAATGTTGTGGTTGCCGGTCGCCCCGGCGCTAACCCAACTACGATACCGCTGCCGCCCAGAATCGTAGCAGTTTCATTGTTTCACATTAAAAACAAACAAAAACAACATTCAAAATTACGTTTTGAGAGGTCTTTATTTCCGAGAATTATCGGCAACCTTAACGCTCACTCACACCACCACCACCACCGCCACCACCACCACCGCCGTCCCGTAACCGAGCAATCCGCCACTTTCAAAACCGGCGACCTGCAATGTGATGAATTATTAAGACGCTTACGAGCACGCGGACTCCCCATTCACACACGTGCACACGCGTATAAAGGCAAAGGCAAAGCATATCCCCCGTATAGCCTCGTACCAGTCTGTTGGGGCAAGTGCTGCTGTCAACGGGCACCTATGAAGGCCGGCCAATACCACGCCCCGCCGCCTTTGTCTCCCCAAATGACGATGCCTTCACCGGCTACACTCATTTGTGTTGAGGCCGAGTCAACCTAGGGGAGGCCCATGACTCGCCAGGCTCGTAACGCGGCACCGCTCCCCGACGCACTCCGATACACAAACCCAGCCGCCTCTAAAGGGTGCTCGCTAACAGCGCTTGCCCCAACATTGTATGAGGCTACGTGGGGGATCTTTGTTTGTTGCGTACGCGTTTGTGGAGTGCGGCGAGCGCGCTCAGCTGCCTCGGTGGAAGGAAAATATCCGAACCGGTTCGAGTTTCTGAACCGGTTCGGGACCTCCCTTGGGTCGACTGCGGCAAGCTTCAGCGCTGGGAAGACAAAGGCGGTCACAGACCCACTCGTGGGCCGTGCCGGTCTTCAAAGGTGTTCGCCAACAACACTTGCCCCGTGTCTGCTTAAGGCTATCCGGTGGAATCTTTGCCTTTACATTATATGTTTATGTTTATATGTTTGACAATACACACGCGCACATGCGTACACAAGGACACATACATGCAGAGCACAGAGGCTCATTTACATACGTACGCGTGCACGATAGCACTTACACACCGCGTGCACACAACACGCAAACGCATCACTCATACAGCCCGCCGCCGCACACACGCGCCACATTCACACCCCACACCACACACAATCACACTCCACAACACCACACACCGATTTGCACACACCACCACACACCTAGACCATACGTACCCCACAATCACACACACATCCTCCACACACCAATGAACATCACACAATCNCATATATACCCACACNCACACTTCACCACNCACCACCTAGACCATNCACCCCACAATCACATCACATCACNTCTCTCACNCACNCACCGCGACCACNCCAAACTCCTATCAAACCCACCCNCCATCNCTTTCACACACACCACCCTCGNACCCACAATCACCACCACNNCACTCCACACACACACACANCACCACACAATCACTACACTCCACACACACACACACGTTTCACACACACNCCACCTGATCCTCGTCAATCCCAAATCTCTCAACAACAACCGCACACTCTCACCCGCTTGTCCNATGACCTNGAACGGAAGTCGCCCGCTGGAGGAGGCGGGGCAGACACAGTTGCCACGGGTACGAACCGGATGACCGGAGACGTGTGCAAGCCCCACCGTCCTGCGCTGCCACCCGGCTCGTGTTGTGCGGCCCTCCGCCCTTTGTGGATGCNTCCAACCCCAGTNGCGTCTTCCGGCCTCCTCCACATGAGTTCGCGTACCTCATCGGGCCTCAGTCNAGCTCCTGTACCACATTCATCTCCTTTAGGTGGCGCCGTTGCCCTCGATGGCCGAAAGTTTAGGCGATCTGGCTGGGCATGCGGGCTACATGACCGCCCGCAGCCTTGCCGTGCCGGAGGAGCTCACAAACCCCACACAAACTCAACAACAACACCACATGACCACAAAGACAAAGATCCCCCGTGTAGCCTTAACAGACTGTTGGGGCAATTAGCGAGCACTTATGAAAGCCGGCACGGCACACGAGGGGGTGGGTGACCAGCACCACGCCCGGCCGCCTTTATCTCCCGAGTGGCAATGTTTACACACCGCACCAGGTACTCATTTGAGGCTGAGTCGACTTGGGAGGCCCAGGACCAGTTCAAAGAAACTGGTGTTGGCCGTGAGCGGGAATCAAACTCGGATGTTCTTAGCGAAGCACGCTAACTACTACACCCCACTCCCCACACATCCTCCCACACACACACGCACACCACCCACTCCACACACACACGCCCACGCACACACACACGCACACCACCCACTCCACACACACACGAGCACGCACACACACACACGCACACTCACTCACACACACACCACCCACTCCACACACACACGCGCACGCACACCACCCACTCCACACACACACGCGCACGCACACACACACACGCACACTCACTCACTCCACACACACACGCGCACGCACACACACACACGCACATAACTCACTCCACACACACACGCACACACACACGCACACCAACCACTCCACACACACACGCGCACACACACACACGCACACCACCCACTCCACACACACACGCGCACGCACACACACACACGCACACTCACTCACTCCACACGCACACCACCCACTCCACACACACACGCGCACGCACACACACGCACACCACCCACTCAACACACACACGCGCACACACACACGCACACCACCCACTCCACACACACACGCGCACACACGCACACACCCACTCCACACACACATGCGCACACACACACACACACTCACTCACTCCACACACACACCACCCACTCCACACACACACGCGCACGCACACACACGCACACTCACTCACTCACACACACCACCCACTCCACACACACACGCGCACGCACACACACACGCACACTCACTCCACTACAGCGACCGTCTACAAATTAAATATTAACTCATCTATATTGACGTTTGCGTGTGTGCGTGAGTGAGTGGGTGGGGACCGGTAGCGTAGTGGTTATCGCGAAGCGCTACGAACCCGGCCACCTGAGTTCCACTCCCGTTCACGGCAAACGTCAGTGACGATTTAATGAATCGGTTCTGGGCCTCCCCTAGGTCGACGCAGCCTCGAATAAGATCCAGGTGCGGTGTGTAAACATCGCTTCTGGTGAGACAAAAGCGGCCGAGGGTGGTGCTGGCCACCCTCCGCCTCGTGTGTTGTGACAGGTGCTCGCTAACCACTTGCCCCAACAGTCTGCTGAGGCTATACGGGGGAGCTTTATCTTTCGGAACCGGTGGCGTATTGGTGAGCTCACTACGCTACGCTACGGCCACCCGAGTTCAATTCCCGCTCATCATCAAAACTAACCGCGAATATCTGAACGGGTCTGGGACCTCCCCTAGGTCGACTCAGCCATGAATCAGTAGGATACCTTGTGCGGTGGCTAAACACTGGGGAGACAAAGGCGGCACTGGGGAGGCCGGGCTTGGCGTGCCGCGCTTGATAACAGCACTTGCCCCAACAGTCTGTTCACTGTTATACGGGGATCTTTGTCTTTGTCCTGTATAGGTGGCTATTGATTGAGTGTGTGTGTATACGTGTGTGTGTGTGNACGTGTGTACGGGGAGCGGTGTCGCAGTGGTTAGCGCGCTGCGCTACGAACCACGGTCACCCGAGTTCGATTCCCGTTCACGGCCAACACGCAGTGACGATTCTAATCTGAACCGGTGCTGGGCCCTCTCCTAGGTCGATTCAGCCTCAAATGAGTACCTGGTGCGGTGTGTGAACATCGCCACCGGGAGACAAAGGCGGTCGGGCGTGGTGCTGGTCACCCACCCACACGTGTGCAGTTCCGGCCTTCATAGGTGCTCGTTAACAGCACTTGTCCCAACAGTCTGTGAAGGCTATAGGGGGGCATTTGTCTTTGTTGTACGTACGCTTTTGTCTGCAAAATCGGGGAGCGGTGGGGCAGTGGTTAGCGCGAACCACGGCTACCCGAGTTCGATTCCCGCTCACGGCAATAACAGTGGCGTATATATTCGAACCGATCCTGGATCTCCCCCTAGTCCAATTCTGTAGCTGGTTCTGTGCGTTAAAAAAAAAAAGAATCTGCAATGGGGAGACAAAGGCGGCCGGGTGTGAGATTGGCCGCATTTCTCGTGCGTCGTGTTTCTTTTCACACATGAGTCGCTCACATCACTTGCCCGACAGTCTGTTTAAGGCTACACGGGGGATCTTTGTCTTGTGTGTGTACGTGTATGTGGAAAGCACTGACCGGAGTGGTGAAGTATGGTCAAACAACGTCCCCCCTCCCCCCCCATTGCCCGCACGGCGTGGGGAGGTGAGCATCATCCAGCAGTGGATTGACAACAAAGCGCTCTCCGTCTGAACTTGCGTTGCGTGACAACAACAACAACAACGATGACGAAGACAAAATAACAAAACATTAGAACGGCGCAGACGACTGAGTGACTTTAGTGACAATTGATGTTCTCTGGCGACGAGGAGCTGGAATCCATCCGCACAGGTACACGGAGCAAGTCTGTGACCAAACCACGGAGACATATCCTGAACAATACCACAACAACAACAACATCACTAAACAATTAAAAATAATTCCAATGTGTCCGAAAACGAGAGGGGGGTCTGAGTGAGATTCATTGACTTCACGTGCCAGGCCCAGGCGATAGACTCGAACCAAAAGACACCAACACCAATAACCCGCCGCCATTCGCCACGGCGCCCGTGCCAGGCTAGGTGCACCTTGAGGCCACGTGAAGCGTCGAAGGCTCGCTGACAGAGGAGGAGGTCTCGGGACAGACCCAGCAGGTGCCATGGGTTGGCTCACTGAGATGACCGCCAGCTGTACCCCCCCAACCCCATACTGTGCCAACTCGCTGCATTTTACCCGCCCGGCGCTCCGCTCGTTGTTGTGAGCCTCACTCCTCTGCCCTCCGTTGTTGCTGGAGGGCGACTGCCTCCAGCTGCCCGGCAGCGTCCTTCACGAGCCTCCTCCACATTCTCCGGTAGCGCCAAGACACGAAGCAGCCCCCCCCCCCCTCTACCCCATCAACATCCTCTCCCCCCCCCACCTCCTACTCTCCACGCAGCATCGGTGAACCGAGTAATTCGCCTTTCCGTGGAGTGTGACGCTAAAGCCGCTACGAGGCTCGCGCGACGATCCCGTTCGCGAGGCAAGCTCGATTCGCAACAAACTCAAGTTCAATCTCGAACAACAACAACAACAGCAACAACAACAACAAACTTGTTTTGCGTTTGTGTTGTTTCGGTAAAGTTACGTAGGTAAAAAATGAAATTAAAATTTTAAAAAAATAAAAATTGCAATATTGTTTTTATTTTTATTAATTTTAATTTCATTTTTTTACCTACGTGACTTTACCGAAAGAGTATGAATCCTTGCAGTCACGAAAGCTTCAAATCTAGAATTGTGTGTTGTTGTCCACCAACCCTACCACACCCCTCGCCCGGACCACCGATTGGCACGGTCGGCTACGTACGGTGTGAAAGAAGTTCAGCACACGTGCGGATTTAAATGTCCCCTCTGCACGGCTGCTCGCCCTTGCTGAACGCGAAAGGGGCGGGCGGGCAGACGGGATGGGGTCCACTGACCATACTTCACCACCCTGGTACGTAAGCCGGTGTTGGTACCATGCGGGGAGCCGTAGACTCTACGGGGTGGTGGAGGGGGGGCGCAGACGAAGTACCGTACAACAATATAGGGAACGTAATTGATTGTTACCGCCCCCTGGCATCAACAAGCGAGAGCCTATAACACCTGGTATTTATCGTGGTGGTCCACGACGCAAGTGTTGTACTGCACTCTCCGTGTCCCCACATCCTGCTTCCAATATCGTGCTTAGCAGCGGTGAATATTTATCACGAAGCAACATGGTTTAAGGTGCGTCTCGCGGCATTTTCATGATAAATGTTGCAATTTAAAACGTTAAAGAGTCCGCAGAGATGCGCAAACGATCCCGCTACGGTGACTTGCCCGAGGTGATAAATTAATTTATTTAGCATCAGCCACGATGTCTCCACTGCTGGATGAACGCCTGTCTAGTTATCACGAATGTGCAGGTCGGCGCGCGTGTGTGAGTTCGTACGGTCACGTGTGAGTTGGTGTGTTAGTGTGTGTGTTAGTGGTGTTAATGTGNGTGTTAGTGTGTGTTATGTGTAGTGGTTGTGTGTGTGTNAGTGTGTGTGTCTAGTGTGTGTGNTAGTTGTTAGTTGTGTGTTAGGTGTGTATTAGGTGTGTTAGTGTTATGTTAGTGTGTTGTGGTGTGTTATTGTGGTTAGTGTGGTTAGTGGCGGTTGGGAGTGGTGGTGGTTAGTCATGTGTTGTGTGTGGTTACGTGCGTTGTTAGGTGTTAGTTGTTAGTGTGTGTGTTAGTGGTGTTTAGGCTATGGTCAATGTGAGTTGTCTGATGTTAGTGGTGTGTTAGTGGTGTGTAGTGGTGTGTTATGGTGTGTTAGTGGTAAGGTTAGTGTGCGTGTGGTGTTAGTGGTGTGTTAGGGTGTTAGTGTGTGTGTTAGTGGTGNGTGNGTGTGTTAGTGTGGTGGTGTTAGTGGTGTGTTAGTGTGTTAGTGGTGTTAGTGTGTGTGTGTGTGTTAGTGGTGTTAGTGTGTGTTAGTGTTGTTAGTGTGCTGGTGTTAGTGGTGTTAGNAGTGCGTGTTAGTGGTGTTAGTGTGTGTTAGTGTGGTGTTAGTGTAGGTGTGTTAGTGGTGTGTTAGTGGTTAGTGTGGTGTTAGTGGTGTGTTAGTGTGNGTGTTGTTAGTTAGTGAGTTGGTGGTAGTGTGTTAGTGTGTGTGTTAGTGGTGTTAGTGGTGTGTTAATGGTGTGTGTGTTGTTAGTGTGGTGTTAGTGTGTGTGTGTGTTAGTGGTGTGTTAAGTTATGGTGTGTTAGTGTGGTGTTAGTGGTATGTGTGTGTGTGTGTTAGTGGTTAATATGTGGTTAGTGTGGTTAGTGTGTGTGTGTGTGTTAGTGTGTNTGGTTAGTGTGGTGTTAGTGTGTTAGTGTGTGTTAGATGTGTGTTAGTGTGTGTTAGTGTGTGTTAGTGGTGTGTGGTGTTAGTTGTGTGTGTGTGTTAGTTGCTGTTAGTGTGTGTGTTAGTGTGTGTGTTAGTGTGTTTAGTGGTGTGTTAGTGTTAGTGTGTTAGTGTGTGGTTAGTGTGTTGTAGTAGTGTTAGTGTGTGTGTATGGGATGTGTGTTGTGTGTGTAGTGGCGGAGCCCAATTCGGTTTAGGAAAGGGCGGTCCTGCACAGATGCCATATAGTCTGTCGTCTGCTACAGCTGAGCTGTAGGGAATTCCAACAAGACCTACACCTCTGCTTTATTGACCTGGTCAAGGCCTATGATACCATCAGTAGGCCTGGGCTCTGGGTTGTTCTTCGTGCTTTCGGAGTCCCTGACCCTCTGCTCACGATCATTAAGGACCTTCATGATGGTGAGCGGGCCCGAATAAAACTACGTAGATGGGAGTCAGAGCCTTTCCCTGTACACCTTGGGGTGCGACAGGGGTGTCTCTGGCTCCCACATTATTTAACATCTATTTTGACCAAGTAGTTGTGAAGCCTTCAATAGCTGTACCTGGGGGATATAATGGGAGGCTGATCGACGCCCGGGTGCGATCAAGGGATGGCTCCCTATTGGTCAACCACGTTATGTATGCCGATGATTTGGTAATAGCTGCTCATTCAGAGGAGGAGTTGGAGACGCTGCTGCTGAGACTGGAGCGTGCCACTAAGAGGTGGGGCCTTACCATCAGCCGCACCAAAACTAAGCACCTGCCTGGGTATTGTGTACCATCGGACACTCTACCCCACAACTCCCAATCGGTGATGGGGCAGTAGTGGAGAGAGTGGAAATTTCCCATACCTGGGCAGTGTGCTTATGACCGGCTCCAGTTTAACAGCAGAGGTCTCACTCCGAATCAGTCAAGCGGCAATATCTTTTCATCGGTTGCGTAACGCTGTGTGGAAGCTACCTGGTCTGTCGCTCCGCACGAAGCTTCAGGTCTTCTCGGCCACAGTCATTCCCTCCCTTATCTACGCTTACAAACGTGGACCCCCCTAATGGAGCATCTTCGCCGGTTGGAAACATTTAGGCTGGCCTGCCTACGATCCATCCTGGTTTAACCAGGCTGGATTGTGTGAGGAGCTCACAAATCCTGGAAAGATCTGGGCAAGTCCCATCGGTGAGCTCCTCCGGCAGGCAAGGCTGCGTTGGCTGGGTCATGTAGCCCGCATGCCCAGCCACCGCATGCCTAAACGGGCGCGGCACGGGCTAGAGAAGAGATGGAGTGATGTGGTACAGGAGGACGTGGAGCTGAGTGGACTTGCCGATGACTGGTACCAGCGGTGTCAAGATCGGCCTCTGTGGAGGAGGCTTGTGAAGGACGCTACTGAGCAGTTGGAGGCAGTCGCCCTCCAACAACAGCGGAGAGCGGAGGAGCGACGCTCACAACAACGAGCGGAGCGCCGGGTGGCTAAAGCACAGCAAGTTGGTACAGTAGGGGCACAGGTGGTGCATCAGCTAGTCATCTCGGTCATCTCGGTCAGTCGACCCGTGGCACCTGGGTCTGCCCCGTGACCTCCTGCCAGAGGGCGTTCGACACTTCACGTGGCCACTTAGTGGCGAATGGCGGTTGTTGTTGTTAGTGTGTGTAGTGTGTGTGTTAGTGTGTGATAGTGTGTGTTAGTGTGTTAGTGTGTGTTAGTGTGTGTTAGTGTGTGTTAGTGTGTGTGTTAGTGTGTGTTAGTGTGTGTTAGTGTGTGTGNTAGTGTGTGTGTGTGTGTGTGTGTGTGTGTGTGTGNGTCCGTGTTAGTGTAGTGTGTGTTAGTGTGTGTGTGTGTGTTAGTGTGTGTTAGCGTGTTAGTGTGTGTGTTAGTGCGTGTTTGTGTGTGTTAGTTTGTGTTAGTTAGTGTTAGTGTGTTGTTTGTGTTGTGTTGTGTGTGTGTAGTGGTTAGTGTGTGTTTGTGTTTGGTTAGTGTGTGTTAGTGTGTGTTTGTATGTGTTAGTGTGTGTTAGTGTGTGTTAGTGTAGTGTAGTGTGTGTTTGTAGTTGTTAGTGTGTGTGTTAGTGTGTGTGTTAGTGTGTGTGTGTGTGTTAGTGTGTGTTAGTGTGTGTGTTAGTGTGTGTTTGTAGTGTGTTAGTGTGTGTGTTATTGTGTGTTAGTGTGTGTCAGTGTGTGTTAGTGTGTGTTAGTGTAGTGTGTGTTAGTGTGTGTGTTAGTGTCCGTGTTAGTGTGTGTTAGTGTGTGTTAGTGTGTGTTCGTGTGTGTTAGTGTGTGTTAGTGTGTGTGTTACTGTGCGTGTTTGTNGTGTGTTAGTGTGTGTGNTAGTGTGTGTGTTAGTGTGTGTGAGTGTGTGTGTGTTAGTGTGTGTGTTAGTTTGNGTATTTCTGTGTGTGTGTGTTAGTGTGTGTGTTGTGTGTGTTAGTGTGTGTGTTAGTGTGTGTTAGTGTGTTGTGTATTAGTGTGTGTTAGTGTGTTAGTGTGTGTTACTGGTGTGTTGTAGTGTGTGTTAGTGTGTGTTAGTGTTTGTGTTAGTGTGTGTTAGTGTGTGTTAGTGTGCGTGTTTCTNGTGTATTAGTGTGTGTTAGTAGTGTGTGTTAGTNGTGTGTTAGTGTGTGTGTTAGTGTTGTTAGTGTGTGTGTTAGTGTGTGTTTCTGTGTGTTAGTGTGTGTGTTTGTAGTGTGTTAGTAGTGTGTGTTAGTGTGTGTTAGTGTTGTTAGTGTTTGTGTTAGTGTGTGTTAGTGTGTGTTAGTGTGCGTGTTTCTAGTGTGTTAGTGTGTGTTAGTCAGCCTGTGTTAGTGTGTGTTAGTGTGTGTGTTAGTGTGTGTTAGTAGCCTGTGTTAGTGTGTGTTAGTGTGTGTTAGTGTGTGTGTTAGTGTGTGTGTTAGTGCGTTACGGGAGCGGTAGTGTAGCTGTTAGCGCTACGCTGCACCACGAACCTGGCATCCCGAGTTCGATTCCCGCTCACGGCCAACACCAGTGACGATTATCTGATCCGGTCCTGGGTCTCCCTTAGGTCGACTCAGCCTCAAATGAGTACCCGGTACGGTGTGTAAACATCGCCACGTGGTGCTGGCCACCCACCCACCCCTCGTGTACCGTTTCAGCCTTCGTAAGTACTCGCTAACAACACTTGCCCCCGCAGTCTGTTAAGGCTACACGGGGGATCTTTGGCTTTGTGTGTACGAGTCTGTGACTACAATCGCTATGACCACACTTCATTCACACCGGGTGTCGCGTTTGCTGTGTGCGTCTTATTTTCAGGTGCGTCTTATAATCCGGACAGTCGGGTATCTGCGAGACCAATAATATAGGAACAATTGCTGTTGCATCCCACAAGGCAAAGACAAAGATCCCCCGTGCAGCCTAAGCAGACTTGAGGGACAAGTGCTGTTAGCGAGCAGCATCTAAGCAGGCCGGCACGACACACAAGGAGGTTGGGGGGGGGGGAGCAAACGCCACGCCCGACCGCCTTTGTCTCCCCAGTGGCGATGTTGACACACCGCACCACAAGACATACACACACACATATATATGCAGCCGCACATTTTGGGCTCGCTTCGGCTGCCACTTGCATATGCGATTAATAAATAATACTCCGCTCCCTTTAGCTCCCATCTCCGTGCCGCTCTAAATACAGAGTTCCAGGCAACTAAAGACGATATCACTAAATGTGTGGATATGAAATCCATCTGAAAATGTGCGCGCACGTGTGTGTGTGTGCGCGCACGTGGGAGCGGTGGTGCAGCGGTTAGCGCGCTGCAATACGAACCCGGCGACCCGAGTTCGATTCCCGCTCACGGCGAACGCCAGTGACGATTATCGGAGCCGGTCCGGGCCTGCCTAGATCGACTCAGCCTCAAACGAGTACCTGGTGAGATGTGTAAACATTGCCGCTCGCGAGACAAAGGCGGCCGGGCGTGGTGCTGGCCACCCACCCCTCGTGTGCCGTGCCGGCCTCATAGGTGCTACTCACTCATGGCTGTTGTCCCAACAGTCTGTTAAGGCTACACGGGGGACCTTTGTCTTTGGAGGGGAGCGGTAGGCATTCCGTATTGTGAGCTAAGAACCCGGTGCCTCTGAGTTCGATTCGCAGCCGGACTGCACATCAACTCACCAATCATCTCCACCGGGTGCTGGGTCTCTCCTAGGTCGGCTCAGCCTCAAATGAGCTCCTGGTGCGGCGTGTGTAAACACTGGGGAGACAAAGGCGGCCGTGCTTAAAGTTGGCAAGCACACCAGCTCCCTCGTGTGCCATAAGCGGACTTAATAGGCGCTCGCTGACAGCGCTTTTCCCTAAAGTCTGTTAAGGTATTGGAGGTGGGGGGGGGTCTTTGTTTTTTGTATAGGTACGTATGCACGTGTCTGTGCGTATGCATGTATAATGCATTTGTACAGCTACAAAAAACCCCAATGCAACGGCTATACCCGAATAGCTTATAGAGCGAATATAAGGGGCGACGGGAGGGAGGGAGAGGGAGGGAGATTGAGGTGGGGGGGGGAGATGGAGGGAGGGAGGAATGGGTGAGAGCTGTGGATGCATTGTGTCCCGAGTGTATGTACGCACGGGTGTGTGTGTGTGATGGAGTGTGTGTGTGCGTGCGCGAGTGTGATTCGGGTGTGGTGCTCGCCACACCAACGGCCTCTCGTTACGCCGTAGGTGCGGCCTTAATAGGTGCTCGCTAACAGCACTTGCCCGACGAGCCCGTGTAGGCTACACGGGGGATCTTTGTCTTTGTGTATGATGGAGAGCCGCCGGGGAGACGTGGAGAGATCGCGCGTAGGGGCCCCGCATCTCGCATGCGTGCGCGTGCGTTACTGTATGCATTGCTGTGTACACGTCCGCGTATTCACGTGTCTGAGTCCGTGTATGAACGTGTACATGTCCGTGTATTAATGAACGTGTTCACGTATGTACATCCACGTGTCCGTATCGATACAGTGTGTGGAAGTGCATTTTTGCCGCTTTGGTATTCGCGCGCGCGTCTGGAGCGGTGTCACTTCGGTTGGCGCGCTGCGTCGAGAACCACCGAATGATCATCGGAAGATGATTCTCTGAACCGGTTCCGTACCACCGCTGGGATGACTCGGCGCTCCTCGGAGTAACTTGTCCGTGCGAACGTCAGAAGGTCAGTACTGTGTATACACGCCACATCTGTGCATGCAAACATGTGCGTGTGTGTGTGCGCGCGCGCGCGTGCGTGTGTTGAAACTCCAAGCTGGAAGAGGGCGGTGGAGGATGGAGAGAAAGAGGTGAGAATGAAGACGGGACGGAAGGAACAGAGGAGGAGGAGGAGGAGCAGGAGGAGGAGGTAGAGAGAGCGGGAGGGCTGAGAAGGGGAGGACGGGACGGAGCTGAGAAGAGAGGGCAGCGGAGGAGGAGAGAGCGGGACAGAGGTGAGAAGGGAGACAGGGTAGGAGTGAGGAGGAGAGAGAGGGGNCGGGACAGAGGTGGAGGAAGGGAGACAGAGGAGGAGTGAGAGGAGAGGAGGAGAGAGGGGGACAGAGGTGGAGGAAGGGAGACAGAGGAGGAGTGAGGAGGAGGAGGAGAGAGGGGAACAGAGGTGGAGGAAGAAGGAGACAGAGGGAGGGAGATGTTCCGGGATGCGGGAGAATGGGTTTGGAGAAAGTCAAACTCGGCAACCATTGGCGGGGGTGACGTCCCGGTGAGGTGGAGGGAAGACGGATCGAGTTAACACACCACACACACACACCACGCACACACACACACCACACACACATCACACACCACACGCACCACACAATTTTTTTTTAGAACCGTGACGTCATGGCTCGCTCTCTCTCCTACCGTGATCGCCCGCGCGTTCGGAAAACTCCACCGTTCCACCTGTGTGGTGCTGGTGGTGTTGTGATCTCAAACTCTTCCTTAAACCTCCTCCTCTAACTCACAGGGTCGCTTCGGAAAAAAGAGGGCACAAAAAGCCGCTACCGGCTATTGCAATCCATCTGGCTTTTTGGGAAATATTTTACAGGTTTCAGTTTTTTTTCTAGCCAGTGGGGGGGGGAGATTTTTTGTTACTCGATTCGCTACCAATAGAGAAGATATATTTTTTCAAGAGGGGGGGGGGGGAAGGTTTTTTGATAATACATTTTTTTTTAGTTCACAGATTAATTTCGCGCGTTGTGTGTGTTTGTGTATGACTTACAGCTGCGTTGTAGGGTTGGTAAATATATTTTTGTGTGTCCGTTTAATTATTTTTTAGCATATTATCCTTCATAACGAGAATCCGTGCTTATATACACACACGCGCGCGCGGCTTTGGCTGGCAAGCCGAATTGAACAGCGTTCCAACAATTTTTTTNCTCTCTTTCCGTGAATATAAATTATATTTTTTTTGGTGCTTCTAAATATCCCAACTGGCAGAGTGGAATCGTGAGACATTATTTAGTAGCAAGTCAGCGCAGCCCCCGCTGTGCCTCCCTCTACTCTCCTCTCTCTCTCTCTCTCGCCGCCTTTGTCTCTCTCGTTTTTATTTTGCGAGTCTTTAAACTCCAACAACAACAACAACAACGACGACGCGTTGTATAATGAGCTAAGCAATCTGAAAGACGATGTCATATACACAGTTCGGATACCCCTACACCACTACTACACAGGTAAGTGTTGTCGAGTTTTCGTATGACTTCACGCGCCGCTACGTCTGAATGTTTACACGGGGTCGTAATCGTCTCTAGCAAAATCATTATCGCATCACGGCATCCGTGTTCACTCCACTGCTGGATGAAGGCCGCTCGTCATTCCGTCTCTCGCGATCCTGCCATGTAACGATCCTACCGTGCGCGCACACACACACACATGCACACACGCACACACACACGCGCACACACGCACACACACACACACGCACACACGCACACGCGCGCGCGCGCCGATTCCATCACTCCGTCTCCACGCGGGTGGTACCCGTCTCTCTGTCTCTCTCTCTCTCACGCGTTCCATACCTTGGATTGCACTCCGTCATCATCCTCGGGCCCCTTGGATCGTCGTCGTCATCATCATCAACATCCTTTGCAAGACCGCTTACTTTTCTTAACAGTCTTAATTGTGCACGTAATGTGATGAGCGAATAGTAGTATGATGATGATAGTCATAATGAGAGTTGATGTTGCTGGCATTAGCAGTTGTTGCTGTTAGAATATTAAGGGGATTGATGGAGGAGACCCAGGCGGGACCTGCTCAGAGAACCACTCGCCACTGATGTTAGCCGGGAATCGAACTCGGGCCCCAACGGGTTTGTGCAAGCAGCGCGCTCATACCACGGCACCGCCACCGCTCCACATTAATTAAGCCAATTAACATCGCACCCCGAGCAATTCATCGTTTCGACGAGAACCAGAAATGGTAATGATTAGATTTCGATTTAAAGCTTTCGTGACTGCAGGGATTCATCTTCTTGTTCTTTCGGTAAAGTCGCGTAGAAGGGAAATAATAAAATAAGAAAAANTAAAACGTAATAAAATAATTCTCACGACGTTTCGGCCACAACGCAAGCAGCCGTCCTCAGGTGAAAACCAGGTCTGTCCCTTCTACGTGACTTTACGAAAGAGCCAAGAAGGTAAGATTAGCTCGGCGTATGTGCACGCAACGTTACAACCCTTTGTTCTACCACCGCTGGATGAGGGCCTCTCTCCGCTCAGTGCCGGGGGTCATTCGACCATACTTCACCGAGAATTGTCAGCGCGAGTCGGTGACGTTGGAACTGCGTGCGGCACAGCTACGGATTTAATTTGGCGGTTCCGTGTCGCGTTCACGTTGATGGACGTGGAGAGATCACGAGACTGTTTGGGATGAATAACGCGACACGCGCCTCGTCCGCTTTGTGAAGTACTTTGCAATGACGTCTTGACATTATCTGTGCGCGCGCGCGTGTGTGGTGTGTCTGTGTGTGTGTATGTATGTCTGTAGGTGTTTTTGTGTAGTAAGTCTGTGTGTGTGTGTCTGTGTGTGTATGTATGTCTGTAGGTGTTTTTGTGTAGTAAGTCTGTGAGTGTGTCTGTGTCTGTGTGTGTATGTATGTATGTAGGTGTGTTGTGTATAGTAAGTCTGTGAGTGTGTGTGTACGTCTGTCTGTGTAGTATGTCTGCGTGGTATGTCTGTAGGTGTCTTTGTGTGGTACGTCTGTGTGTGTGTGTCTGTGTATGTATGTCTGTATGTTTTTTGTATGTCTGTAGGTGTCTTTGTTTGTGTTCTTCTGTGTGTGTACGTCTGTGTGTGTATGTATGTCTGTAGGTGTTTTTGTGTATGTAAGTCTGTGAGTGTGTGCGTCTGTCTGTGTATGTCTGTCTAAGTTTATGTATGCGTGTGTGGATGTGTGTGTCTGTCCGTGTATGTATGTCTGTAGGTGTATTTGTCCATGTAAGTCTGTGAGGTGTGTGTCTGTGTATGTCTGTAGGTGTATTTGTACATTGTAAGTCTGTGCGTGTGTGTGTCTGTCTGTGTATGTCTGTCTAAGTTTATGTATGCGTGTGTGGATGTATGTGTGTGTCTGTCTGTGTGTGTATGTATGTCTGTAGGTGTATTTGTACAGTAAATCTGTGCGGTGTGTCTGTCTAAGTTTCTGTATGCGTGTGCGTCTGTGTGTGCATGCGTCTGTGTGTACTGCGTGTGTGGATGTATGTGTGTGTGTCTGTCTGTGTATGTCTGTCTAAGTTTCTGTATGCGTGTTGTGTGTCTGTGTAGTATGTCTGTAGGTGTTTTGTGCATGTAAGTCTGTGAGTGTGTGTGTCTGTCTAAGTTTCCGCATGCGTGTGTGGATGTCTGTGTGTGTCTGTCTGGTATGTCTGTCTAAGTTTCTGTATGCGTGTGTCTGTCTGTGTATGTATGTCTGTAGGTGTATTTGTACATCTGTAAGTCTGTGAGTGTGTGTGTCTGTCTAAGTTCCTGTATGCGTGTGTGTACATGCGTCTGTGTGTGTGTCTGTCTGTGCGTATGTTTCCGTGTGGCGAGCGGTGGCGCAGCGGTTAGCGCCCTGCGCTACGAAACCGATGACCCCGCTTCGATTCCTACTCACGGCCACCACCAGTGACGATTATCGGAACGGTCCTGGGCGTCTCCTAGGTCGACTCAGCCTCAAATAAGTTCCAGTGCGGTGTGTAAACATCGCCACTCGGGCGTGATGCTGGCAAACCCAGTCTATCGTGCGCCGTGCCGGCCTTCGGTGTCGCTAACCAGCATGTCCCAGAGTCCGCTAAAGCTACACGGGGATCTTTGTCTTTATTGGTGCGTAGTGCGCGTGTGCGTGTGTCGAGCGCGGTGGAACAGTTCGGCGCAACAACTACGAACCGTCCACACCTAAGTGCGACTACCGGTCACGGTAACATCAGTGCCCATGGTATTCAAGCAGGTAGGTCCTGGTCTCCATGCAGGTCTGAATCAGTTCAATGAGTACCCGTCTGTAATAAGCATCAGTGGGGAGACAAAGGCGGCCGGGCGTGTTTCTACACATATAGGTGCGCTGCATTTGCCCCAAAAATCTCTGCGACTATACGGGATTGTTTCGTGTTGTGTGAGTATGCCGCTGTGATTATTGGTGTGCGTCTGTGTGCATGTACGTGTGTATATGCGTGCGTGTGTATATATTCTGTGTGTGTGTATATATCATTTGTGTGTGTGTACATGTGTCTGTGTGTCATGCGTGTGTGTGTGCATGCGTGTGTGTCACTGCGGTGTGTNCTGTGTGTGTGTACATGCGTGTGTGTGTACATGTATCTGTGTGTACATGCGTGTGTACACTGCGTATGTGTGTACATGTGTGTGTACATGCGTCCGTGTGTGCATGCGTCTGTGTGTGCATGCGTGTGTGTATATGTGTGTGTGTACATGCGGTGTGTGTATGCGTGTGTGTGTGTACATGCGGTGTGTGTGTGTACATGCGTGTGTGTGCATGCGTGTGTGTACATGCGTCTGTGTGTACAGTGTGTGTGTACACTGCGTTNGTGTGTTGTGTGTGTACATGCGTCTGTGTGTACATGTGTGTGTGTACACATGCGTCTGTGTGTGTTGTGTAATGCGTGTGTGTGTGCATGTGTGTGTGCGTGCATGCGCCTGTGTGTACATGCGTGTGTGTGTACATGCGTGTGTGTGTGTGCATGCGTGTTTGTGTGTGTACATGCGTGTGTGTGTACATGCGTGTGTGTACAGTGCGTGTGTGGAGCGGTGGTGTAGCGGTTAGCGCTACGCTGCGCTCCGAACCTGGCGACCCGGGTTCGATTCCCACTCACGGCCAACACCGGTGACGATTATCTGAACCGGTCCCGGGCCTCCCTAGGTCGACTCAGCCTCAAATGAGTACCTGGGTGGTGTATAAACATCGCCACTGGGAGATAAAGGCGGTCGGGCGTGGTGCTGGCCACCACCCCTTCGTGCACCGTTCTGGCCTTCATAGGTGCTCGCTAACTGCACTTGACCCTACAGTCTGTTTAGGCTATACGGGGGATTTTTACCTGTGGACGCGTCTCTGTGTGTGTGTACGCGTGTGTGTATGCGTGTGTATGCGTCTGTGTGTATGTTTGTGGGTGCATGCGTCTTTGTGTATGTGTGTGTGGGTGCATGCGTCTTTGTGTTGCACACGTGTGTGCTCACGTGTGTACGTAAGTGTGTGACGTACGCGTGTGTGTGTGCACATGCTTACGTCTAAGATTTTAGTGGCGTATTAACGGGAGCCACAGCCAGGCTTGATGTGGGGATGCGAGTTGAGCCGGCGTGCTCTGTAAAAGCCGCGTGCGAGTGAGAAGCCTTGCGTCCTGTTTGACATTGACTTCGTGTCGACGGGTGTGTGTCTGTGTGTGTGTCTGTGTGTGTGTGCGCCCTTGAGTGTGAGTGGAGATAATGATGATGATATGTTCATTATACTTACGATGATGATGATAATTGTAAAGGTAATTGTGCGTTCATGCTGATGACAGTCTTACGATGATTATTAGCGTCTTATATGATGATTGATGATGAATATATGATGATGATGATTATACTGTATTATCGTGATGATAATTATATGATCATGATAAAGGTAATGGTGAGTTCATGATGATGATGACAATCTTACGATGATTATCATCTGATGTGATTATGATGATGGATGATGATTATACAGTACGATCATGATGATGAGTATATGACCGTTATACTTATGATGATTATAATTGTACGTTCATGATAATGATTACAATCTTACTATGATGATTATCATCTCATGATACTTATGATGATGATGATGATAATTTGTAGAGGTAATGGTGAGTTCATGATGATGATTATGACAATCGTATCGTCTTATATCATGATTATATGATAATGATTATTAAAGTTTAATAGTGATTTGGTGATAAATATATTTTGATGATCTGATCATGATCATCTGATGATAAAGATTTAATGGATTTAATGATGATGGTGATGACGATGATGATTGTGACAATCTGATGACGTTGATGAAGAGTTTATGATAATGTATGGTAATGTATTATGTTATAAAGATAATGATATCATGATGGCAATTAAAGTATTATCATAATTGACACAATGAACTGATAATGCTGATGAACATTTACTTTTGATTGATTATGCTCGTGATGATGATCACGATGAAATTATGTTATCATTTGATGATCATGAAAATTAACGGCTCTCTCTCTATATATATATGTGACCCTATTGCCAAACGTCTCGCTATGACTTTCTCCCTCGCTCGCTCTCTCTCACACACACACACAAAGGTCCCCCTACAGCCTGAACAGACTTCTGGCCAACTAACTTGTAATGAACAAATTTCGATGTAAAGCTTTCGTGACTGCAGGGATTCATATCATTAGTCACGAAGAAGGGAAATAATTTTTTATTTTATTATTTCCCTTCTACGTGACTTTACCGAAAGAACCAAGAATATAAATTTGGAGAGAACACTTTACGAAGGCCGGAACCACGCCCGGCCGCCATTGTCTCCCAGTGGCGATGTTTACACACCGCACCAGGTACACATTTGAGGCTGAGTCGACCTAGGAGAGGCCCAGGACCGGTTCAGATAATCGTCACGTTGTTGGCCGTGAGCGGGAACTGAACTCTGGTCGCCAGCGTAGCGCAGTGCGCTAACCGCTACACCACAGACACACAGACGAATACGCACACGCACACATATCGAGACAGACACACACAGTTACAGGCAGACACATACAGACACACACACACGGCACGATCGTAACGTTGGGATGATTGCTTACAGGAAGGGGAATGTGAGTATGCATTTCTCTTCGTTGTGTAGCGTATTGTACGTTTGCGCGTGTGTCGTGTGTGTGTGTGNCTAAGTTTATGTATGCGTGTGTGTGTGATGTGTGTATCGTGTGTGTTTTCTCTTGTTTACGTGTGTCTATCGTGTGTGATGTGTTTAACGTGTGTGTGTGTCTAAGTTTATGTATGCGTGTGTGTGTGTCTGTATCGTGTGTGTCTAAGTTTCTGCATGCGTGTGTGTGATGTGTGTATCGTGTGTGTGTGTGNCTAATTTTGTATGCCTGTGTGTGTGTGTCTATCGTGTGTCTGTGTCTAAGTTTATGTATGTCTAACGTATGTGTGTGTCTAAGTTTCTGTATGTGTGTGTGTCTAACGTGTGTGTGTCTAAGTTTCTGTATGCGCTTGTGTGTGTTTGCTAAAGTGTGCGGTTCGGGGCGTCAGGGTGGCTAGGAGATGTTACTCCCTCTCCTCTTCTACAGAAGATTGTGGGTTCGATCCCGACCCTGACCGCCTGCTGTGTATTTGGAGTTTGCGGTGTCTCTCTCCCCGTGGTCGCGTGGAATGTTGTCCGCCTCCTCCGGTTTTTGCCTCCACATTTATAATAATTCCGCGTTTAGAGAACCTGGCTGCTATCAATGTCCACGTGATAAGCCACTTCGTTGAGCTATCATCTGTGGCCAGGTCGCTTCTGAAAAAAAANCTACATCGCTCATTGGGCTTTAGCTGGTAAAATAGAAAATAGTTTAAGCTAGTTAGTGTGCGTGTTGTGCGTGGCGCTGGCCATCCACCCCTCGTGTGCTGCGTCGAACTTCATAGCCGCTCGCTGACAGCACTTGCCCAACAGTCTGTTGAGACTTTACGGGAGGTATTTGTCTTTGTGTGCGCAGTGATCGGTTAGCGCGCTGTGCAATAAACCACCTGGCCACCTGAGTTCGAATCCCGGCCACGGTTAACGTCGGTGGTGAGTGGTTACGTGAACCGGCCATGGACCTCCACTCGGATCACTTGGTGCGGTGTGTACACTCATCAGTACTGGGGAGACAAAGGCGGCCGGGACTGGGGCTGGCCACACCACCCCTCGTACCGGGCACTCTGCCGGCCTTCATAATTGCTCGTTTACAGCACTTGCCCCAACAGTCTAATGTGGGCTATATGGGTGTTCTTTGTATTTGTATGTGCATTGTGTACGCGCACCGTGTGTACACGCGTGTGTGTGTCTCTATGTTCTCACCCATAACCGTGCGTCTATTATCATGCATAGACTTGTCTGTGTACATGCACACAACGGGGAGCGGTGTGAGCGGTTAGCCGCTGCGCTACGAACCCGGCCACTCGAGTTTGATTCCCGCTCACGGCCAACACCCATACGATTATCCGAATGGGTCCTGGGGCTCCCCTAGGTCGACTCAGCCACAAATGCTTGGCGGTCATCGCCGCTGGGAGACAAAGGCGGCCGGCGGGTGCTGGCCACCCACCCCCTCGCGTGCTGTGCCGGCCTTCATAGGTGCTCGCTAACAGCACTTGCCCAACAGTCTGTTAAGGCTGTACGGGAATATTTGTCTTTGGTGATAAGCGGTAAGTCGCGGTTTGCGCACTCAACTATGAACCCGGCGACCCGAGTTTGATCCCCAGCCGACACCGTGACTATGAACCGTGGTCCCCTGGTCGACTCAGCCCAATTGGTGCTCACACCNCTGCCCCACAGTGTTCAGGGGGGAATTTGTCTTTGTATGGCGTAGTTCTGTATCTACTATGCCCCTACGTTTGGAACGCGTCGTGACCGTCTATATGTACAGACGCGCGTGTGTGCTTGCTATCGCGGACGGTGGCGCAGTCCACAGTTAGCACACTGCGCTGTCCGAACCGGGCGACCCGGGTTCAGCACCGATCACGAAGGATTAAAGTGTGGATAATTTAGCAGTCTGCCCGACTAAGTCAACTGCCTTAAATGGTGTCGGTGCTGCGTGATAACATCAGCGCTGGGAAGACAAAGGCGGTCGGGTTTGGGGTTGGCCATCCAACCAAACGTGTGCCGTGCCGGGCTTGATCGGTGTTCGCTAACAGCACTTGCCACAAGTATGTTTGTAACGGGGCTTTGATGTTATCTTACTTTACAGGTATACACAGGGAGTCTGTGTACCCGAGTACACGTGTGTGTGGATTATTCCTCCGTCTAAGAACGTAAACATGTTGCCTAAAAACGATTTAATCATCATCACCATTATTAGTACTTGCTCATAAAATCACTCATTGATGCTATCATACATCTAAAATCAATACCATCATCCATTATCATCGCTCGTTATCATAATCATCATCATCACAATTTTACATTGCAAAGTATCCCTTTCGTAATCATTGCATTCAACATCATTTCAAAAGCAAGCCCACCATGTGTTATACAATCATCACGATCATCATTACTATCACCTCGTTAAATAACAATCCTACTCATCACATAAATCATCATCATCATCATTCTGAAATCAAGTGAATCATCATTAGTACAGCGACATCATCATTATCAATAATGATCAACAATACTTCAAATATCATCAACAGGAGTACTACCACAACCACCACCATCACCACCATCCTCACCACCACCTCAACCACCATCACCACCATCCTCACCACTTTCACCATCAATCTCACCACCACCTCAACCACCACCATCACCACCATCCTCAACCCAATTACCACCATCGTCACCACTAGCTCCATCACCACCATCCTCACCACCACCTCAACAACCACTATCACCACAATCCTCACCACCACCTCCACAACCACCACCACCATCCTCACCACCATCACTACCATCCTCACCACCACCTCCACCACCATCACCACCATCCTCACCACTTTCACCATCATCCTCACCACCACCTCAACCACCACCATCACCACTATCCTCACCACCATCACCACCATCCTCACCTCTACCTCCACCACCATCACCACCATCCTCACCACCATCACCACCCTCACCACCACCATCACCACCATCCTCACCACCATCACCACCATCCTCACCACCACCTCACCATCACCACCATCCTCACCACTTTCACCATTATTCTCACCAACACCTCAACCACCACCATCACCACCACCTCACCACTATCACCACCATCTTGACCTCCACCTCAACCACCACCATCCTCACCACTCCGATAATCAATCAGCACCACCATCACCGTTGGTATGATAACTTGCATAGTGCTCTTTGTTGCTGTCCGCTTGGCGTTCCGTGCCGCCCGACCGCGATTTAAGAACGAGCATCTCCACCATGACGAGCACCATCAGCACCCACACCTCATCATGAAATCTCTCTCCTCCTCCTCCTCCTCACACACTCAGCTCCTCGTTTCCTCGCCTCCCTCCTCCTCCTCCGTCATCCCGGGCATCATCAGCGCATCAGCAACAACAACAGCAGCATTCTCAGCAGCAGCAACAACAGCAACAACAACAGCAACAACAACAGCAGCAGCAACAGCAGCAGCAGCGGCGGCGGTGGCATCATTAGCCCTCCCTGCTACGACAGCAACAACAGCAGCAACATCAACAACAGAGGTTCAAATTCCGCCCCGGCGGACGGCACCACAGGTTCGACTCCGGGTTCGCGAGTGGCCACGGGACCGGCCACCCTCCTCCGCTACACCCGTCGGCCGTGGCTGCCCCCACGGTCTGCTGCTCCCCGTACAACAGCCGACTGTTGGCCTCGGCGGCTGCCCGAGGGACCTCACGGCCCTCGGGGTCTATGGGGGTTCGTACGCAGCGGCAGCCGCGGCACAGGGATACGAATTACGTCCCCTACGGAGCGGAGCCGTCTGCCTTCTACTCGCCGCTGGTGAGTGGTGCAAGGGCCGGGCGTGCGTGAGAGCGTGAGTGAGGGCTGGGTGAGTGGCTGTGTGAGTGGATGAGTGAATGACTGGGTCAGTAAATGGCTGGGTGAGTGGATAGGTGAGTGGATGAGTGAATGACTGGGTCAGTAAATGGCTGGGTGAGTGGATGAGTGAATGGCTGAGTGAGTGGATGATGAGTGGATGGGTGAGTGGCTGGGTGAGTGGATGAGTGAAAGGGTGAGTGAGTGGATGAGTGAATGACTGGGTCAGTAAATGGCTGGGTGAGTGGATGAGTGAATGGCTGGGTGAGTGGATGAGTGAATGGATGAGTGAAAGGGTGAGTGAGTGGATGGCTAGGTGAGTGGATAAGTGAGTGAATGAGTGAATGGCTGGGTGAGTGGATGGCTCGGTGAGTGGATGAGTGAATGACTGGTTGAGTGGATGAGTGGATGGCTGGATGAGTGAATGTCTGGGTGAGTGAATGAGTGAGCGAATAAGTTAGTGGTTGGTGGGTGAGTGAGTAAGTTGTTGAGTGAGTGGCTGCGTGAGCGAATGAGTGGGTGAGTGATTACGTGGATGAGCGCATGCATGGATGGGTGATTCAGTGGGTGAGTGAGTGTACACGTTGTGTGTGTGTGTGCGCGCTCCCTTGACATGTGCTGTTACTCGCTAACAGCACTTGCCCCAACAGTCTGGTAATGTCTACACTAGGGTCTTTGTTTGTGTTGGGAGGTGTGAGTGAGCGGGTGAGTTTGAGTAAAGTGCAGCCGTGTAATGTATGCGCATGAGTGAGTGTGTATAAGTGTGTTCTGGGCCTCCCCTGGGTCGAATCAGCCTCAAATGTGTACCTGGTGTGGTGTGTAAACATCGCCACTCGGGAGACAAAGGCGGCCGGGCGTGATTCTGGCCACGAAACCAAATGGTGTGACATTGCTGCCTTTCATAGGTGCTTGCTAACAGAACTTGCCCTCCCAGCAGTCTGTTGATGTATATACGGGAGAGCTTTGTCTTCGTGAATAGCGCTATGCAAGTGGTTTGGGTTGTGTCTTGTCAATTTGGAAGTTTGTATGAAGGGGGCCGTTGAAACAACGGTGGAAGTTTTTGTACCGTCGCAACGTTCAGCAGCAATTGGCGTGGGATAGCAATTGCAGGGCTGCGCCTCTACCTGGTTAATAATAACAACACAGCACCTTCTTCTTGGTTCTTTCGGTAAAGGCACGTAGAATGGAAATAATAAACAATAAAACATAATAAAATAATTCTCACGACGTTTCATTCAGACGCTGTCTCCCAACAGACCTGGTCTTTACCTGAGGACGGCTGCTTGCGTTGTGGCCGAAACGTCGTGAGAATTATTTATTATGTTTTTTTTATTATTTTCATTCTACGTGACTTTACTGAAAGAACCAAGAAGATGAATCCCTGCAGTCACGAAAGCTTTAAATCGAAACACAGTACCTGTATAACCACAGTTGCTTGATTACCGGCTGGATCATTCAAGGAGCGTTGTTATTGTTGCTACGACTCAGCCATCTCGAGTCATTCACGTCCAACGCGATGATCCGCGATTAGCTCATCTCGGGGTGAGATCGTCTCGTGTATCATGTGAAAGCAAAAACGTGATTGGCCATGTCGGTGGTGGAGGGTTACAATGCAATTTTGGCATTTTACGACCACACGATCTCACCAGAAAAGAAACGAACTGTGAATGCGTTGATAGAATTATCGGCGTACAATGTAAGGTGCAATGATGTAGGATTACACTGGTAAACAACAAAAAACAACATTTTTTTCTGGCCTGGACTTTTGCAGCTGTTTTAGACTAATTTCAGGATGCTGATTCCAAATTTGATCTCAAATTTGCTCTATCACATCTCATTTTTATGCTATCGGCATACCACATTTTCATTGATTTTACCCGAAATTAACTCTGTCACTTATGATTGCAAGTTGTTGCGAGTCAGTGACTGCTTTAGTGTTAAAATATGGTGCTGTATTTTTAGGATAGTGTGTTTATAATATCATTTATGTAGATATCCACATTTATTTAATATTTTCTTCTGCAGTTTTTATTGAAATGCAACATTTGATATCTCAGAAACCTGATGTGATAGACAAAAACTGATTTGGAATCAGCACCCCAAAATTACATTAAACCATTTAAATACCTTATGCCAGAAAAAAGTGTGTTGACCAGTGTTATGGATAGGTGTAGACATTGTACTCTAATGTCAGTAGTGGTCTCTTACGGCCCTAATCCGAGTGAGCCATTGTAAGCCGGGCTATAGACGGTGGCATGGCCAGCGGCAGTGCACGGTTCGAACGAGGGGCCGCCCTGGAATGTGTTCGGTTGTTTTGGCTCTAGTTGAACTGAATTGCAGAGCCATCCGAATGTAATCGCATTGACAAAACGTGACTTTGATGAAGAAAAACACTAGCGATCACGATTCTGTCGATTATTCGGCGTTATTGATTACAATAGAAGGTGGGCCATTGCGTATGAACACGTGACGGTTCACCCGCGTGGGTGTTAGCAAGGCCTGACTCTGCTGATGAGTTACTGAATGTCGAAACCGGTCAAAGGTTTCGCAGTTTTACAAAACCAATGCGGCTTAAGGAACAAGAATAAGTTTCAGAGGGTCGTGCGGCTGATGCAATGTGTAAACAAATACAATACTTCGCAGGGAAGCGCATTGACAACTCGTGTCGTTGCTAATATAAAGCAACACGTTTGACGCTGAGAGACGTGGACAATGTTGAACAGTTCGGCGGTCACCGCCTCACTGCCATCTGCGAGTCGGTAACGCGACGAGATATGGAAGCACCACGTGATGCGAGGCGGGGAGCACCACGTGACGCCCTGCTGTGGGCGAGGCGACGAAACGTCGAGTGGAGACTGCGCGGCGACACTCGGAGTTCGACGTTCGATTGATCGATTGGTTGTTGTTGTTGTTGGTGGTGGTGGTGATTATTGGATTGGTTGTTGATTATTGGAATGTTGTTGTTGTGGTGGTGATTATTGGATTGGTTGTTGATTATTGGAATGTTGTTGGTGGTGGTGGTGATTAATCAATTGGTTGTTGTTGTTGGTGGTGGTGGTGGTGATTATTGGATTTGTTGTTGTTGTTGGTGATTATTAGTTGTTGTTGTTGTTGTTGATGATTATCTGCTGGACACCTCTTAACGGACGCCTGACTGACGGCAGTTGTTTTGTTATACTCGAAAGGACACTGTCCACTCACTCGTTTTAAGGCCGAGCCGACCTAGGGGAAGACCCAAAAACCGGTTCGGACACATCAGTCGTCACTCGTGTTGCCGGTGGCCGAGAATCACGGCTCAGATCGCCCACCGCCTGTTAGTGGTGGTGGCAGTGCGCTAACCACTGCGCCACCACTCCACCGTCCTTCGCTCGTGAATTGAATTCAATCACCGACGAGAAACGACGCCAAGGGCCCAGTGAAGCATTCCGCTTGGGACGTTTTTTCTTTCTTCAGAGTAAAATAAAGAACGTCATGAGTTGCCTTTTAAAGTACGCGTGCGTGCTTGTTTATATATACTCGTATTTGAGTGGTTGTAATTGTGAATGCATGTATGTGTGTTAAGTATACGTGTGTGTGTTAAGTATACGTGTGTGTGTGTGTTAAGTATACGTGTGTGTGTGTTAAGTACACGTGTGTGTGTGTGNTAAGTATACGTGTGTGTGTGTTAAGTATACGCGTGTGTGTGTGTGTGTAAGTACACGCGTGAGTGTGTGTTAAGTATACGCGTGTGTGTGTGTGTGTGTTAAGTACACGTGTGAGTGTGTGTTAAGTACACGCGTGTGTGTGCGTGTAAGTATACGTGTGGATGTGTGTGTGTGTTAAGTACACGTGTGCGTGTGTGTGTTAAGAATACGTGTGTGTGTGCGTGTTAAGTATACGTGTGTGTTAAGTACACGTGTGTGTGTGTTAAGTATACGTGTGCGTGTGTGTGTTAAGTATACGTGTGTGTGTGTGTTAAGCACAGGTGTGTGTGTGTTAAGTATACGTGTGTATGTGTAAGTGTTAAGTACACGTGTGTGTGTGTGTGTTAAGTATACATGTGTATGTGTGTGTGTTAAGTACACGTGTGTGTGTGTTAAGTATACATGTGTATGTGTGTGTGTTAAGCACAGGTGTGTGTATGTGTGTGTTAAGTATACGTGTGTATGTGTATGTGTTAAGTATACGTGTGTGTGTGTTAAGTACACACACACGGTTAGCGCGCTGCGCTCCGCACCGGCGACCCGAGTTCGATGTCCCGCTCACGGGTAATCAAAAGGGTACTCGAGTACTCAAATGAGTGCCCGGTTCGATCCTTCGACGCCCCCGTTGCGTGTGGTGGGGTACAATGTGGGTACTCTGACCTCTTGCCAGCGTGCTGTCGAGTGGCGTGAGCTGGAAATTGCAGGGCATGCGCCTTCACATTCCCCCGTAGACTCGAATTCTTAGAAAGGTTTCCAGAAAAAGAAAGATATTTTAAAAAGACTTAAATAACGCCTAGGGGACCCCTGATGGCAGCGGTCCCTGTGCGGCACAAGGTGAACACAGCGCCGGGTGAGAGAGCGCATTAGTCTACTGGCAGGGCATGTGGGCGATGTTGCTCATTGGGGTGTCGAGTGAAAGAGCTTCATAGCTCGTCGGATTCCTCCAGTGAACAAAGAAAAATTCAAGATTCTGTCAGAATACACGGGGCAGTATTAATCAGGGCGGCCCGGAGTTTGAACCGCAAGCTTCTGAAACCAGCGGCAGGCGCGTCCCTCGAAACGAGTTTCAAGCAGCTGCGTTCATTAAGAGCCCTTGGCTTTTTGTCGTTCGCTGAATGTAATTTATTACTTTATATAATTTCTGCCAATATATATACACACACACACGCACATGTACATGTTGTGTATTTTAACTGGATTGCTACCATCACACCGGGTCATGCATCGCCCGCGTGCCAGGGCATATTTATTGGTTCTGTGTCTTGAGTTTGAAATTGGCATTTCTATTACAAAAGAACGAAAACTTCTCGTAAGCCAGAGAGAAAAAAAACGCAGCGTGAAATGTCAACCAAAGTTCTACAAATGCATTTAATTGTTTAATAACTTATTTTAAATACACACACACATTTATCGAAAGACAAAGATCCCCCGTGTAGCCTGAACAGACTGTTGGGCAAGTGCTGTCAGCGAGTAGCACCTATGAAGGCCGACACTCTGACACACGAGGGGTGGTGCCAGAACCACGCCTGACCGCCTTTGTCTCCCAGTAGCGATGTTTACACACCGCACCAGTACTCATTTGAGGCTGAGTCGACCTAGGGGAGGCCCACGACTGGTTACAATCGTCCCTGGTGTTGGCCGAGAGCGGGAATTGAATTCGGCGCGCTGGGTTTGTCGTGCAGCGCGCTAACCACTACACCACCGCTCCTCACAGTCCACCTACACATGAAGACATACATCAACATGCATACGTAAACATGTAACCAGGGCCATTTAAGTTCCCTTTCCCCGGCCGTTTGTGCCGTCGATTACTAGCCCCTTTTCTTATTCTATGACTGCCTCCCTACCTGTTTAACTTCTGCCATGTACGCATGTAATTTGCCAACCGTGATAAAAGCATGCCCAATGTGTCTGCACAGCGCCTTGGGATCTGGCTGCATGCATACGCAATGTCTCTGCAGTTGTGCATAGACTCGCACAGAGACCCATAGACTCGCACAGAGACCCATAGACTCGCACAAAGACCCATAGACTCGCACAGAGACCCATAGACTCGCACAGAGACCCATAGACTCGCACAGAGACCCATAGACTCACAGAGAACCATAGACTCGCACAGAGACCCATAGACTCGCATAGAGACCCATAGACTCTCATAAGAGCCCTATAGACTTACACAGAGAACCATAAACTCGCACGTAGACCCATAGACTCGCACAGAGACCCATAGACTCGCACAGATACCATAGACTCGCACAGAGACCCATAAACTCGCACACAGACTTGTAGATTCACATATAGACCCATAGACTCGCACGGAGACCCATTTACTCGTACCAGAGACCTGTGCACTCGCACAGAAGCCCACAGACTCGCACCGAAACCAATGGTTTCACACAAAGACCGATATACTCAGAAATCAATACAATCGCATAGAACGGTGCTGTATCGTAAAATGTTGTACATTTATAGATATTTATTACGACAGAAAAGCACTTTTCACGATCGAAATGGGGTGCTGATGTTAAGGCAACCAGTTGGATACTATACTGGTGCGCCTAAAAGTAACTTTAAAGTGTTATATTTTCTTAACTAAGTTTTATTCGGGAGACACACATCGGCCCAACGGCGCCCAAAACGTCAGGCGGCCAGCAACGGACAGCACGATGAAATCTGTGAATTCATGGTTGTGTTTAATATCGCAAGGTTGTACGAAGTTGAGAAAGAGAGGATGGGAGGGGAATTCCAAAGCAGAGCGAGAAGAATCAGAACGAGAAGTGAGGTGAACCGGAGTGGTGAGCGGGTGGGTGGGTCGGTGGGTGAGTGAGTGGGTGAGTAGGTGGGTGAGTCAGTGAGTGGGTGAGTGAGTGAGTGGGTCAGTGAGTAATTGAGTGGTTCAATGGATGATTGAGTGGGTGAGTGAGTGGGTGAGTGAGTAGGTGAGTGGGTGAGTCAGTGAGTGGATGAGTGATTGAGTGGGTCAGTGGGTGAGTGAGTAGGTGAGTAGGCGAGTCGGTGAGCGGGTGAGTGATTGAGTGGGCGAGTGAGTAGGTGAGTGGGTGAGTCAATGAGTGGGTGAGTGAGCGCTTGAGTGGGCGCGTGAGTGGATGAGCGAGTGGGCTCGTGTTTGAATGGGTGGGGAGTGGGTGATTAAGTGAGCGAGCGAGCGGGTGAGTGTTTTAATGTGTGGGTGAGCGGTGGTTGTACACAGTGTGACGGATGGAAATCATCGAGTGAAGCTCACAGCTTGTTGAACCATGATCCCGTAATCGTAGCGGTAAGAAACTATACGAGGCACGGTATATACAGAGTACCAACACTTTACCCCAGCACACTGACCCTGCGCTTCGACGGTGGTGAACTAAATTGCGTTGCTGCGTGGACAGAGCGGACGGGAAGAGGTTCCTTGTTTCGAGTGCCGCGTCGGACATCGCTTCGAACCCGCAGTGCAGTTTCGGCGTCCCGCCCACGACACAACCGTGACAGCGACTCTCCCCCTGTATGCTGTAGACGCCCCACTACAATAACCGGGATTAATTATAATTTAATTACAGCTTAATTGTACACAATTGAGTGTTTTTTCTTGAGTTAGATCGCGTAAATATATAAATGTGTCGTTAAACTAATAAAAATAAAACATAAAACATGTTTATTTTGTGGAGACGCGTACATCACGTTAGTTTATGCGCACTTGACTGTTTCGTCTCATCGGCACGTTGTGTTTCAGCCACCACACACTGTGGGCCACAACGCATGCTCACCCACTCACTCATCCAATCACTCACCCACTCATTCACTCACCCACTCACTCACTTACTCACTCACTTACTCACCCACCTACTCACTCACTCACTTACTCACCCACTTACTCATCCAATCACTCACCCACACACTCACTCGCCCATTCACTCACTCACCCACTTACTCACCCACTCATCAAATCGCTCACTCACTCACTAAAAAATGTTTTATGTTTATTTTTATTATTTTATTATTTACCTTCTACGTGACTTTACCGAAAGAACCAAGAAGATAAAAAAANTACTTTTCATTTGCAAGCCTTTACGCATATCCCACCGATCTCAACATCGCCACGGCGAACAAGCTCAGCGCACTCCCCACTCCGTAAACATGCGCGGCGTAGACCTCCTTCGCTTCTATGCACGAACATTCAACTCAGCTGGTGAAAAGAACGCGTCCGCTGGGCATTTAAAACAAGAAGAGGCGAGTGTTGCGTCTGCCGTTGCGTGGAGCGCGCTTGCCAGTAACTTCGGCTCATCCTGCGACAAGCTGATGAGAGCCAGGAGGTGGAAACTGATCCACAGCTCACTTGCTTGTGCAGAATGCGGCTTGATAACGTCGGTGTAGACAGTCGACGAGGGCTGAAGGGCAAAATGCATTCACGTTACTACGTGGAGAGGCGTACGTCACGTTAGTTTATGCGCACGTGACTGTTTCGTCTCATCGACACGTTGTGTTTCAGCCACCACACACTGTGGGCCACAACGCATGCTCATCCACTCACTCACCCAATCACTCACCCACTCATACACTCACCCAAACACTTACTCACCCACTCACTCACTTACTCACTCACCAACTCACCCACTCATTCACTCACCCACTCACTCACTTACTCACCCACTTACTCACTCACTTACTCACCCACTTACTCATCCAATCACTCACCCACACACTCACTCACTCACCCACTTAATCACCCACTCACTCACTCACTTACGCACCCACTTACTCATCCAATCACTCACCCACACACTCACTTACTCACCCACTCACCAAATTGCTCACCTACTCACTCACATACCCACTTACTCACTAATTAACTCACTCACCACTCACTCACCCACTTACCCTCCACTCACTCACCACCCACCCACCCACTCACCCACCACCCACTCACCCACCCACTCACCACCCACCCACCCACTCACCCACCCACTCCCTCACTCACCCACTCACTCACCACATTGCAGGTGGTCACCTCACCTCTTGAGTCTGATTCTTCCTTGGCACCGCTCCGCTTTGGAATTCCCTCTGCATCATCACCATCGCCTCGCTCCGCACCCAGACCCTTACGTTCAATAGCCTCCCGCAATTCACGACGCGCGTTTACACGATTGCAATTCCATGAGTGCAGCGTGTTGCTGGCCGCCTGGCGTTTTAAGCCACTGTGCTCGGCAATTGTAAAACAAACAAAACGACAACATTCATGAGTTCTTCTTGAAATAATTTTCATCGGCGACACTGCGTCGTCAGAATTGACGAGTGAATCCAACCCGTGCAAGCTCAGAACGAGACAACGGTTCGTTAATGAATCATCTAATCAATCGATTGAATCATATATTAATCGATTAATTAATTATTATCAGACGCCATGTGATATATAAAGTGCCGTGTCCAACTCTACTGGCCTCTGTCTGTGTTCTGAATAAGGGTTGTCGCCCGAAACGTCGGTCATTATAGATGTTATTGTAATTCTCTTAGTAAAGCCATCGCGTTATTGACGGGCGTGTTGAGTTGCACTGTTACATCTCTACAAACAAAGACATTCACACAAAGACAAATATCCCCCGGGTAGTCTTTAGCAGACGATACGGGGAGTGGGGTGGGAGGGTGAGCGATGGTGGTGATGATGGTGGTGGTGGTGGGGCATTTAACTCATTGTGTTGTTGTGCTGTTGTGTTGTTGTTGTGTCACTCCGCCCAGACCTCTCCGTATGAGATCAAAGACTCGAACGGATCTCTGCACACAGGACTTCCCCAGGCCACGAGCTACTATCACTACGACGGGGCGCTAAACCAGTACCAGTATAGCAGGTACACACTCCACACACAGCGCACGTACACACACACACACGTGCACACACAACACGTACACACATCACATACACACACACACATATACACACACACCACGGACACAAACCACGTACACACCCACCACACACAAACACACACACACACTATATACACACACACCACGTACACACCCCACGTACACACACAANACGTACACACGTCACATACACACCACAACACACACACCACATATACACACACACCACGTACACACTCCACATACACAGCGCACATGCACACACACACCACGTACACACACAACACACACCCATCACATACACATACACAGCGCACATACACACACCACGTACACACACCATGTACACACACACACCACGTACACACACATACCAACATGCACACACCACGTACACACACCACGTACACACACACACACCACGTACACACACCACGTACACGCCACAACACACACCGCATACACACCACGTACACACACACACACACACACGTACACACTCCACATACACACGCACATGCACACACCCCACGTACACACGTCACATACACACCACCGATACACACACACATACACACATACACCACGTACACACACCACGTACACACACCACGCACACACACCACCTACACACCACCCATACACACACCGCATACACACACCACACACAGATCACGTACACACACCACATACGCAAACACACACACACATACACACCANGCATACCGTCACATACACACTCACATGCATNCACACACACCGCATACACACTCCACATACATACCACATACATACCACAACACACACCACATACCGTCACATACACACACCACATACACACCACGTACGCATACACGCCACGTACACACACCACATAACACCGCAAACACACACACCACATACACACACACCGCATACCGTCACATACACACTCACATCGCATACACACACACCGCATACACACTCCACATACATACGCAACATACATACGCCACACACACACACCGCATATACACAGGACATTCACACCCCCACACACAACAAAGATCCCCCATATAGCCTTTAACGGCGTCGGGCAAGTGTTGTCAGTGGGTAGCATCTATAAACGCCGACACGACACACGAGGCGATGTGGTTATCAGCACCACGCCCGGCCGCCTTTGTCTCCCCTCGTGTAGAAGTTTAACATCGCAACCAGGTACTTAAGTTGAGGTTGAGTCGACCTAGGGAGGCCCAGGGCCTGTTCAAATTTGAATTAGATGCGTAGTCATATGCAAATTTCGACACACCCACTGTTCAAGTAACAATTTGTAATCGTCAATAATCATCGTTAGCATACGCATTTTAATTAGCACGCATTACTATTTTATAACACACGCAAATGTAACGCGTGCATATTGACACGGCACCGATATACAGGCCGTACTGACACACGCGCGCGCGCACAGATAAAGACAAAGATGCGCCGTATAACCTGCGCAAGTTGTTTGGGAAAGTGCACACTCGGGGTGGGTGGCCAACATCAGCCACGGCCGCCTTTGTCTCCCCGGTGCCGATATTTTAACGCTGCCGACCAAAATACTCATTTAAGGCTGAGTCGACGCAAGGGAAATCCGGGACCGGTTCAGAAAATGTCGCACGGTTTGTAACGCACTGCGCTAACTACCACCACCACACATACCTCCAGATACGCACGCATACTCGTGAATAGGTACACACACACACAGACAAAGATCCCCCGTATAGCCTTAATACTGGGGCAAGTGCTGTTATCGAAACCCCTATTAAGGTGGAAGACCCATTACTATGCACACACACACATACCCATGTAAACGTACATCATCATCATACAACTCATGTAGGGTGAAATCAATTGCAGAATATAAAAAAAATATTATTCACTAACAAGCGTGGTGATCACTACTCGGGAAATGCAGCTACCCTCCCTCTAGCTAAATACAAATCACTATAAACTTACACACACAGACACTAAACAAAGACACACAGGCGCAAAAACAAAGATGCCCCGTGTAGCCTTAACAGACTCCTGGGGCAAGTGCTGTTAGCGCGCATATGAAGGCGGGCACGGCACACGAGGAGGTGGGTGGCCAGCACACGCCCGACCGCCTTTGTCTCCCCAGTGGCGACGTCCACACGTCGTTTCAGTGTCTCAATTGAGGCTGAGTCGACCTAGGGAGGCCGAGGTCCGATTCAGATAATCGTCATTGGTCTTGGCCGTGAGCGGGAATCAAACTCGAGTCGCCGGGCTCGAAGCTCAGCGCGCTAACCGCTGCACCACCGCTCCCTACACACACGCACTCAAACCCACACGAATGGGTTAATGCATCAGCCACGGATATCTGAACCGATCCTGGGCCTCCCCTAGGTCGACTCAGTCTGAACGGAGAACTCTAATTCCGGTGTATCAGCACCGGGGGGGGCGTGGTTTGTTTCACATCGCCCACACTGTACCAGAGTGGTGAAGTATGGACATTTGGCACTCGCTCAGTCGCTCACGGCACCTGTACTCACAGCCTGCGGGCTGTCAATGGTATTGGCCAAACATCTGCGCATGAAAATGTGGTCATCTGATTCCTGGGTGAATCAGTCATTTCAATTATTTTTATTAACCCAGCAAATCCCAAGACATTCGCCAATAAAAAAAACTAAGGTTTTGAATGAACACGCAAAACGCCGTGTAAAATAGGCGACGTTTCGGGCAATGGCCCATCTTCATAGCACACGAAGAATGGCGATGCGTATTAAGCAGAGCCATTGCTCTGTACGTATCTATGGACAACAGCACGCGTGCTATGAAGAAGGGACGTTGCCCGAAACGTCGCCTGTTATATATTCATCCCTCTTCTTGGTTCTTTCGGTAAAGTCACGTAGAAAGAAAAAATAAAAATAAAAAAAANCATAATAAATAATTCTGACGACGTTTCGGCCACAACGCAAGCAGCCGTCCTCAGGTGAAGAACAGGTCTGTCGGAAAACAGCGTCTCGTCGTGAGAATTTTTTATTATGTTTTATTTTTATTATTTTATTATTTCCCTTCTACGTGACTTTACCGAAAGAACCAAGAAGATGAATCCCTGCAGTCACGAAAGCTTTACATCAAATGTATTCATCCCGTGAAGGCCACGCTGTTGGTATCGACTAATGTGTTGCGCTGTTGTCCATTCCCACCACGGCCAACGCAGCAACAGCAGCAGCAGCAACAGCATCGCCAAATAAGTTGTATAATTTTAATTCAAATTATCGTTATTCTCTGGCCAATGCGTCGTGTCGCGTACCGCAAGATCCGACCGTGCCCGCTGCATTTGCTTCCGTTTGCCGAACGGATTCGTGATGAGGTCGCACTCGTTACACACACATGCGCACGCACGCAAAGTGTTCGCCACAAGTGAACCACGATACCTCGCTGGTCTCGTCGAAGGGCATCGACCATCATCACGCGGACTCCGATCAACGACGCAGCAGCAGTAGCAGCTTTTGGCTGCTGGGCCATCGAAACAAAGTCGGCGGTCACCGCATCAGTGCGCGGAGCTTTCAGATGCGTATTCTTAGGGTTTTTCGGTTAAGTCACGTAGGTAAAACATTAAAATTAATAAAAGTAAAATAAAATAAAAATCACGACGTTTCGGAGGCAACACAAGCTTCTGTCTTCAGGTGGAACCGTCACAGCCACGACAGCTGTATCATGTAAATGAGAGATTGCAGGAGCTACCACTCCGTTTATATAATGGTTGGAAAGGGGAAATGCCAGATGCGCTTCTGTGGCCGTCTGGAACGCTGTGCACTTTTAAATGTAGATCAGCGGTCGACAGCGCGCGTCTCGTTAAGGACCGCCGCTCCGTTCTTTATCGAGGACCGCCACCGTCTCGTGTTCACCGCACGGTGCATCGCGCCTCTTTAAATATTAAGGTTTTTTTTAGTTTTTGTTTGACCAAATTCGCAAAAAAATGCCTCCTCCTCCTCTATTCAAAGTTCTTCAGAACGAGCTCGCCTGTGCGTCTCGTTTGTTGTACACCCCCCGCCCCCCCCCACACACACACGCAACGTACACACAACATACACACACACACGCAACGTACACACACACACACTCACGCAACGTACACACAACATACACACACACTCACCCAACGTACACACAACATACACACACACAACGTACACACAACATACACACACAACGTACACACAACATACACACAAACACGCAACGTACACACAACATACACACACACAACGTACACACAACATACACACAACATACACACAACACACACACAACACACACACGCAACGTACACACAACACACACACGCAACGTACACACAACATACACACAACACACACACAACACACACACGCAACATACACACATCATACACACACACACGCAACACACACACACGCAACATACACACAACATACATACACACACNACATACACACACAACATACACACACACACAACACACATACAACACACACACACGCAAAGTACGCACAACACACGCGCGGCTTTGGGTCACCGCGCCCGTGACCCCCAACCGTGACCCCCGGCCTGGGCGCCCGCGCCGTGCCGAGGGGCTTCGCACCTGCAACTCATTACCCCACAACCACCACCACCAGCACCACCACCAGCAGCAACAGCAACAGCAGCGGCAGCGGGCGCCGAGTCTCGCGAATTCTCCCCTCCCGCCCGTTCGCTTCCGCTCCTTGACAGATCACAGCGGTGGGAAGGGAGGTCGCGGTTTCTGGGAGGTGGAGGAGGGTGGTGGTGGTGGTTGTGTGTGGTGGTGGTGGTTGTAGGGAGTGTAGGGTGGTGGTGCATCTGTCGGTGGTCCCATTCAGCCAAGCCCATGGCACCTGCTGGGTCTGTCCCGTGACCTCCTACTGCACCTAGCCTGGCACAGCAGTCAACCCATGGCACCTGCTGGGTCTGTCCGTGACCTCCTACTGCACCTAGCCTGGCACAGCAGTCAACCCATGGCACCTGCTGGGTCTGTCCCGTGACCTCCTACTGCACCTAGCCTGGCACAGCAGTCAACCCATGGCACCTGCTGGGTCTGTCCCGTGACCTCCTACTGCACCTAGCCTGGCACAGCAGTCAACCCATGGCACCTGCTGGTCTGTCCCGTGACCTCCTACTGCACCTAGCCTGGCACAGCAGTTAACCCATGGCACCTGCAGGGTCTGTCCCGTGACCTGCACCTAGCCTGGCACAGCAGTCAACCCATGGCACCTGCTGGGTCTGTCCCTGACCTCCTACTGCATCTAGCCTGGCACAGCAGTCAACCCATGGCACCTGCTGGGTCTGTCCCGTGACCTCCTACTGCACCTAGCCTGGCACAGCAGTCAACCCATGGCACCTTCTGGGTCTGTCCCGTGACCTCCTACTGCACCTAGCCTGGCACAGCAGTCAACCCATGGCACCTGCTGGGTCTGTCCGTGACCTACTGCACCTAGCCTGGCACAGCAGTCAACCCATGGCACCTGCTGGGTCTGTCCCGTGACCTCCTCTGCCTAGTGGCAGCGAGGCACCGCTGCTGCCCGTGACCTCCTACTGCACCTAGCCTGGCACGCGCAACCCAGTGGTCCCGTGACTTACTGCCCTTGGGCAGCAATGGCACCTGCTGGGTCTGTCGTGATGCTAGTGGCACAGAGTCTGGTGCTGGATCTGTGTGTCCTACTCGTGCTAGCTGGGGTCTGGCACNTGCTGGTCTGTCTGTGACCTCCTACTGCTAGCTGGCACAGAGTGGTGCTGGGTCTGTCTGTGACCTTACTGCTGCCTGACAGGTCAACCTGGTGCTGGTGTCCCTGTGACCTCCTCTTCCTCGTGTGCGAGTGATGTGCGTGGCCTCAGTGACCTAGCTGGCAGTGCGACCTGGTGGCAAGTCATGTGGGTGGCGGTTGATTGGGTCGTTGGGAGTGTGGGTGGTGGTGGTGGTGAGAGTGTGGTNGTGGTGGTGGAGAGTGTGGTGGTGGTGGTGGTGATGTGGTNGTGGTGGTGGATGTGGGTGGTGGTTGTGATGTGGTGGTGGTGGTGGTTGGGANTGTGGTGTGTTGTGAGGGTGATGGTGGTGATGAGAGTGATGCTGGTGGTGGTGGCGATGTGAGGAGCAGTGATGGTGGGGGGAGTGATGTGGGTGGGGTGAGTGATGTGGGTGGGAGGGTGATGTGGGTGTGGGGGTGATGTGGGTGGGGAGTGATGTGGGTGGGGAGTGATGTGGGTGGTGAGTGATGTGGTGGGGCAGTGATGTGGTGGGGAGTGATGTGGGTGGGGAGTGATGTGGGTGTGTGAGAGTGATGTGGGTGGTGAGGGTGATGTGGGTGGTGAGGGTGATGTGGGTGGTGAGTGATGTGGGTGGGGAGTGATGTGGGTGGGGGTGATGTGGGTGTGAGTGATGTGGGTGGTGAGGTTGATGTGGGTGGTGAGTGATGTGGGTGGTGAGGGTGATGTGGGTGGTGAGGGTGATGTGGATGGTGAGAGTGATGTGGGTGGCGGNAGTGATGTGGGTGGGGGAGTGATGTGGGTGGGGGAGTGATGTGGGTGGTGAGGGTGATGTGGGTGGTGAGGGTGATGTGGGTGGNTGAGGGTGATGTGGGTGGGTGAGTGATGTGGATGGTGATAGTGATGTGGGTGGGGGGAGTGATGTGGATGGTGAGGGTGATGTGGGTGGGTGAGGTTGATGTGGGTGGGAGGAGAGATGTGGGTGGGGGAGTGATGTGGGTGGTGAGAGTGATGTGGGTGGTGAGGGTGATGTGGGTGGTGAGGGTGATGTGGGTGGTGAGGGTGATGTGGGTGTGAGAATGGGTGCTCGGTGGTGTTTTCTGAAGTGGTTAAGTGCTGATGATGCTGTTGGGAGAGGGCTTTGCAGGCTTCACTGCTGACGATATCGCTTCTGACGCTGCTGCTGCTGCTACTGAGAGTGATGTTTATTTGCTGTGAATGGTAGCCAGGTGGAGCTGGTTGCTGCGGATGCTATAGGTCGTTGCGAATGCGATGTTGGTAGTGGTGGGAAGCGATGTGTTGCGCTCATTACACACAAAGTGTGTGCCACAATTGAACCTCAATCGTTTGCTCATCTCGTGAAGGAGCAGACATCACACAGGCTCCGATCGTTCTCGCGGCGGCGGCTTCTGGCTGGGACATCGAACAAAGACGGCCACTGCATCGCGGTGCTTTCAGATGCGCTTCTGCGGCCGTCTGGAACGCTCTTCCTTCCGATGTTCGGAAGCCACTGGNAGCTATGAACTTTTAAATCGTCATCTCGATTGAAAACTCATCTCCGATTAGCACAATTAGCTACGCACGATGCGACAAAAGTTAGACACATACATAGACTCACACAGAGACCCATAAACTCACAAAGAGATCCATAGACTCACACAGAGACCCATAGACTCACACAGAGACCCATAGACTCACGCAGAGACCCATAGACTCACGCAGAGACCCATAGACTCACACAGAGACCCATAGACTCACACAGAGACCCATAGACTCACGCAGAGACCNATAGACTCACACAGAGACCCATAGACTCACACAGAGACCCATAGAATCACACAGATATCCATAGACTCACACAGAGACCATAGACTCACACAGAGACCCATAGACTCACATAGAGACCCATAGACTCACACAGAGACCCATAGACTCACACAGCGACCCATAGACTCACACAGAGACCCATAGACTCACACAGAGACCATAGACTCACACAGAGACAATAGACTCACACAGAAACCCATAGACTCACACAGAGACCTATATACCCACACAGAGACCCATAGACTCACACAGAGACCCATAGACTCACACAGATATCCATATAACCACACAGAGACCCATAGACTCACACAGAGACCCATAGACTCACTCATAGACCCATAGACTCACCCGTAGACCCATATACCCACACAGAGACCCATAGACTCACACAGAGACCCATAGACTCACCCATAGACCCATATACCCACACAGAGACCCATAGACTCACACAGCGACCCATAGACTCGCACAGAGACCCATAGACTCACCCATAGACCATTTACCCACACAGAGACCCATATACCCACAGAGACCCATAGACTCACACAGAGACCCATAGACTCACCCATAGACCCATATACCCACACAGAGACCCATATACCACAGAGACCATAGACTCACACAGCGACCATACTCGCAGAGACCATAGACTCACACAGAGACCCATAGACTCACACAGAGACCCATAGACCCATAGACTCACCCGTAGACCCATATACCCACACAGAGACCCATAAACTCATACAGAGACCCATAAACTCACACAGAGACCCATAGACTCACATAGAGACCAATAGACTCACACAGAGACCCACAGACTCACACAGAGACCCATAGACTCACACAGAGACCCATAGACTCACCCATAGACCCATAGTTTGTTGTGCTTCACCCGCACCTCGGTTAGGTCGCTTGACTACGTACGATGCGAAAAAGTTCATCATACCTACATACATGTGGTAGTAATGGTGAGTACTATGGGTGGTGGTGGTGCTATGGGTAGAGTGGTTGTTGGGGTTCACGATGCTAAAGGTGGGGGGAGAGGGGGTGACTTGGGAATTAAAGGGAATATCGGAGCTGACAGCTCAGACTGCCGATCGCTTCAATATGCCCACGTGGCTCCTTACGCACGTGTTTGTACACAGCCTTGCGTATCACACACACACACGCTCCGCACTGCACATTGCAATGCATACCTTGTGTAGGTAGGTGTATGGATGGATAGGCAGATGTGTGTGTGGATGATGAGTGGAGTGGATATGGGTAGCCGAGGGAGCAGGTAAGTTGGTGTATAAGAAGGTGTTTGTATGGGTGGTGGGTAGGTGGGTGGGTGTATGGATAGGTAGGTGTGTGTGTGTGGATGATGAGTGGAGTGGATATGGGTAGCCAAGGGAGTAGGTAAGTTGGTGTATGTGTAGGTGTTTGTATGGGTGGTGGGTAGGTGGGTGGGTGTATGGATAGGTAGGTGTGTGTGTGTGGATGATGAGTGGAGTGGATATGGTAGCCAAGGAGTAGGTAAGTTGGTGTATGTGTAGGTGTTTGTATGGGTGGCTGGGTAGGTGGTGGGTGTATGGATAGGTAGGTGTGTGGATGAGTGGATATGGGTAGCCAAGGGAGCAGGTAAGTTGGTGTATGTGTAGGTGTTTGTATGGGTGGTGGGTAGGTGGGTGGTGTATGGATAGGTAGGTGTGTGTGTGTGGATGATGAGTGGGTGGATATGGGTAGCCAAGGGAGTAGGTAAGTTGGTGTATAGGTGGATGGGTGGGTGGTAGGTGGGTGGGTGGGTGGTGTTGATATGTAGGTGTGGTGTGTGGATGATGAGTGGAGTGGATATGGGTAGCCGAGGGAGCAGGTAAGTTGGTGTATGAGAAGGTGTTTGTATGGGTGGGTGGGTAGGTGGGTGGGTGTATGGATAGGTAGGTGTGTGTGTGTGGATGATGAGTGGAGTGGATATGGGTAGCCAAGGGAGTAGGTAAGTTGGTGTATGTGTAGGTGTTTGTATGGGTGGCTGGGTAGGTGGGTGGGTGTATGGATAGGTAGGTGTGTGTGTGTGGATGATGAGTGGAGTGGATATGGGTAGCCAAGGGAGTAGGTAAGTTGGTGTATGTGTAGGTGTTTGTATGGGTGGTGGGTAGGTGGGTGGGTGTATGGATAGGTAGGTGTGTGTGTGTGGATGATGAGTGGAGTGGATATGGGTAGCCAAGGGAGTAGGTAAGTTGGTGTATGAGAAGGTGTTTGTATGGGTGGGTGGGTAGGTGGGTGGGTGTATGGATAGGTAGGTGTGTGTGTGTGGATGATGAGTGGAGTGGATATGGTAGCCAGGAGCAGGTAAGTTGGTGTATGAGAAGGTGTTTGTATGGGTGTCTAGGTAGGTGGGTGGGTATATGGATAGGCAGGTGTGTGATGAGTGGATGGGTAGGCAGGGGATAAAGTAGGTGGGTGTATGGGTAGGTGGGTGTTTGTATTGGTGGTGGGTGTGTGGCCGAGTGGATGGGTAGGCAGGGGAGTGGGTAGGTGGGTGTATGGGTAGGTAGGTGAGTATGCGCGTAGGCGAGTAGGTACGTACGTAGATACGTGGATGGGTGGGTGTTTAGGTGAGCAGTCGTATCGTGTTGATTTGAAGCTTTCGTGACTGCATGAATCCATACTCTTTGGTTCTTTCGGTAAAAGTCACGTAGGTAGAAAAATAAAAAATAAAAATCACGACTGTTTCGAACGCAACACAAGCGCTCGTCTTCAGTTAAAATCGCGACGAGGGAGCTGCACGAAGCAGACGTCGCAGCTGTAGCGATTTTCACCTGAAGACGGGGCTTCTGTTGCGTTCGAAACAGTCGTGATTTAAATTTCGATTTAAAGCTTTCGTGACTGCAGGATTCATCTTCTTGGTTCTTTCGGTAAAGTCACGTAGAATGGAAATAATAAATAATAAATAAAACATTATTAGTTCTTTCGGTAAAGTCACGTAGAATGGAAATAATAAAATAATATTATGTTTTATTCTTATTATTTTATTATTTCCATTCCACTTGACTTTACCGAAAGAACCAAGAAGTTAAATAATAAAATAATATAATAAAATAAACATAATTATTATGTTTTTTTTATTTTATTATTTCCATTCTACGTGACTTTACCGAAAGAACAAGAAGATGAATCCCTGCAGTCACGAAAGTTTTAAATCGAAATATTATTGTTATTTTTGATTATTATTATTATTTTAAAGCCATTTAACACATGAAGGCACGGTCCCCTGTCACGTGTTCCATTCTTATTATTGCTATCTCAACATTGAGGTATTTGTCAATGTACTTTATTATTGGATGAAGTTCCCTACCGGTTGTGTGGATTGTACGACCATACTTCACCACGCTGGTGTGCGTGTGTTCGTGAAGGCCTTTTTGCGTCACCCGCCACCCACCCACCCACCCGATCTGGACAAGAGGCTTGTGGGAGGCACGCAGCCCCGGCGGAGTAACTGCGGTACAGAATCAGAACATTGATTCATGCTGGAGGAATCCGATGAGCTATAAAGCTCTTCTTCCCAGTCATGTCCAGTCACCGGATAGAAGCCCTCCGTATCAGCCACGTGTCCAGCGAGACGTGTAACAACAACACGTGCACCCACGCGCACTGACCGCGTGGTGAAGTATGGTCAACCCCCCCCACCCACCCCCTACCTCCCGATATCACTGGTCAACAACAACAAAAAATTCTGGCCTGGACTTTTGCAGCTGTGTCAGACTAATTTCAGGGTGCTGATTCCTAATCTGATCTCATATTTGCTCTATCACATCTCATTTTAATGCTATCGGCATACTCCATTTTCATTGATTTTACCCGAAATTAACTCTGTCACTTATGATTGCAAGTTGTTGCGAGTCGTGACTGCTTTAGTGTTAAAAAATGGTGCTGTATTTTAGGATAGTGTTTATAATATTATTTTATGTAGATATCCACATTTATTTAATATTTTTCTTCCGCAGTTTTTATTGAAAATGCAATATTTGATATCTCAACAACCTGATGTGATAGACAAAAAATGATGCCGGATTTGTAATCAGCACCCCAAAATAACCTTAAACCCGTTGGAATACCTTACGCCAGAAAAAGTGTGTTGACCAGTGTAAACTACGGCGCTTTAAACCAAACCGCCAGTGAATTCTTGATCCACCGCCGGGCGATCGCTGAGAATGTGAACGAGCAGCTGCGTGGGCCGCAGGCATCACCGGGTACGTCCAACCGATAGAGACGGAGCGCTGAAATAATGCGTGGAGGAGGTGCCAGTGGATTGCCGTCTCGCCCTAACAGGCCGAACAGCTCGCTGACCCAGCAACAGCAGCACGCGAACGTGATGATCACCACATCACCCGCCGCGTCTGTCTGTGTGCGTGGGGTAGGAGGTGAGCTACGAACCCGGCGGCCCACGACTCCCTTCTAACACCACCAACACCAGTGACGACATCTGAACCCGGTCCTGCGCCTCCTAGGTCGACTCAGCCTCAAATGGGTCCTGACGCGATGTGTGAACTTCACCACTCGGGAGACAAAGGCGGCCGGACGTGGCGATGGTCACCCGCCCTCTATTGTGCGGCCTTCATAGGAGCTGCTTGCTAGCAGCACTTGCCCCGACAGTCTGTTTAGGCTACACGGGGATCTTTGTCTTTGTGAGCAGCGCACGTGTCCATGCTGTTGCCACCTTCTCGATCGTCCACACAAACCCAGACAAGAGGTCTTGGTGAGCACGATGGGGTTTTTTGGTCCAATACTAAAATAAATATTTTTATTTTAGCAGCTAAGGCGCACTCAGTTATATACATACGTAGCGTATTTCTTTGAAGCGACCAGGCCACGAATGGTAGGTCAACGATGTGGCTTATCATCATGGGGAATTTACATCAGCCAAGCACTCTAAACGGGTGATTCTAAATGTGGAACGGAAAAGACGGATACGCGCAAACTACAAATATACAGCAGCAGGCGTCAGGATCGGGATCGAACCCACGGCCTCCTGTATACCAGGCGAGGTAGTTAACATTTCCTAGCCACTGTAGCGCCACTATGCGGCAAACCGAAATCAAGTTCAACGCAGCAACGCCGGTGCCACATCTCGCTACAAATCAATTCCGCTGCCACCCGACACAGAGTTCGCGATTCCCGAACCGTTCCGGGTCAAACCGGGACAGGTGGCAACCCTAGATAGCAGCGTCGTGAAATCTCAGGATTGTGTGGAACGCCTTCCTTGAACCAGCAGTGGATCGTGCATCGCTCACGGTGGTGAAGACGGTGGTGGTGATGTCGGGTGGCGGAGGGTCTGACGACACTCATCAGGCGAGATCGCGTTTCAAGTTTGTTTTGTCAAACCGTGTGAGAACCTACGATACCCAGATGGGCGTCCCAATACCGTAACGAGTCTCTGGGCATCAGAATCACGATCTTGATTTATCACGGAGAAATCCGATGATCTGTGAAGCCCCTTTTTTCACAGATCTCCAGTCGGGGCGAATCAGAAAATTCGTCTTCCAGTATGGGGCTTTGATTGCCGCTGTGTGAGTCGTCTCGCCTAGGGGCACCCCCAGTGGCAGCTGCCCCTGGGCATCAGTCTTCCAGTCGGGAGCGATGAGTGCCGCTGTGTGTGTGTGTAGTCCAGATTGAACCATTCGTTTTTTCAAATCTGGGCCACTGAAGTGGGCACACGACTGCCTGCCTCTTGCAAACGACGTCTCGTGATCTTTCACGTTCGCTGTGCGGCTGAAGCAGATGGCGCAGAGACGTAATTGTCGTAGTATCATCATCACGATCAGCATCATCATGATCACCACCGTCACGATTGTCATCACGATCATCATCACGATCATCATTATCACCATCATCATCATATCACGATCATCATCACGATCAGCATCATCATCACCACCATCACGATCATCATCACGATCAGCATCATCATGATCATCATCGACATCTCCACCATCATCATCACGATCATCATCAACATCATCATCACCATCATCACGATCATCATCATGATCATCATCATGATCACCACCATCACGATCATCATCACGATCATCATCACGATGAGCATCATCACGATCATCATTATCACGGTCATCATCACGATCATCATCATCATCCAAACCATCATCATCACGACCATCGTCACGTTCAGCATCATCATGAACACCATCATCATCACAACCATCATCATCACGATCATCGTCACGATCATCATCATCACAACCATCATCACGACCATCGTCACGATCATCATCATCATCATCACGATCACGATCATCGTCACAATCATCATCATCATCGCGATCGGAATCATCAGAATCTTTATTCAGACTGCAGGAGGAATCCGATGAGCTATGAAGCTCTGTTTCACTGGTGTCTAGCAGGGACGGGTCAGCGAGTTACAGCAACAAACAAAACAACAACCCCCGTTAGGAGTGCAGAGTGGAGGAAAAGTAAGCAAGTTAATAAACACAAATAACAAATAAAGTATAAACATTGCAGAAGTACATACATTGCACCTCCGATGGCCAGGGTTGACTACGTACGGTGCGAACGAAGTTCAACACACACACACACCTTCCTGTCGATTCTTCAACACTTAACAGAAAGCTCCTACGTCAGCAGTCATCATGCTGTGTCTGTTTCACACCTGATGATGGTTGCTTGTGTTGCGATCGAAACGTCGTGATCTATTGTTTTTTCTACCCACTTGACTTTACCGAAAGAACCAGACAGTATGGATTCCTGCAGTCACGAAAGCTTCAAATCAACACTTAAAAGCAAGCTTGGGGCACGGCAGCAAAACAACAACAACAGCCACGGACCGCACTAAGACAACAACAACAACACACACAAATATTAAATATAGGCTGCCAAGCTTGGTGGTGTTCATTCAGACGCTGTCTTTCCGACAGACATGTTCTTCACCTGAGGACGGCTGCTTGCGTTGTGGCCGAAACGTCGTAAGAATTGTATTATTTTATTATATTTATTTTATTATTTTATTACAACCTTCTACGTGACTTTACCGAAAGAACCAAGAAGATGAATCCCTGCAGTCACGAAAGCTTTAAATCGTAATTTAACACACACACAGTCGCCTTGATTTAACTACAACAACAACAACCCGCACCAAGACAACAACACCAACAACAACACACACAGTCCTTGATTTAACAACAACAACAGCCCGCACCAAGACAACACAACAACAACAACACACACAGTCCCTTGATTTAACAATAACAACAACAACAACATATACAATCGAACCAATCGATCAAGCGGACGCGTCCTTTCGCCGTGCGCGCGTGCAGGTACGGTGGCGTGGATCTGAGCGCGGGCACGCGTCGCAAGAACGCGACGCGCGAGACGACGGCGACACTAAAAGCGTGGCTCTACGAGCATCGCAAGAACCCGTACCCACCAAGGGCGAGAAGATCATGCTGGCCATCATCACCAAGATGACGCTGACGCAGGTCTCCACGTGGTTCGCCAACGCTCGCCGGCGTCTCAAGAAGGAGAACAAAATGACGTGGTCGCCGCGGAGCCGGCCCGGCGATGAGAGTGGAGGGAAAGATGAATGCCTGAGGGATGTGGACCGCGAACAGCAGCAGCAGGAGGAGGAGGATGAGGAACAGGAGGCTGCTGCTGCTGCGGCGGTGGTGGTGGACAAGAGAGGAGTCGTGAAGTGTTTGTGTCAGGTGAGTGAGTGATTGTGTCTGTGTGTGGCCACCCACCTCGTGTGCCGTTCCGGCCTTCATAGGTGCTCGCTAACGAACTTGCCGCTGGAGACTAAGGCTATACGGGGCATCTTTGTCTGTGTGTGTGGCCACCCACTCACNCCCTCGTGTGCCGTGCCGGCCTTCATAGGTGCTCGCTAACAGAACTTGCCGCTGCAGCCTAAGGCTATACGGGGATCTTTGTCTGTGTGTGTGGCCACCCACCCTCGTGTGCCGTTCCGGCCTTCATAGGTGCTCGCTAACGAACTTGCCGCTGCAGCCTAAGGCTATACGGGGNATCTTTGTCTGTGTGTGTGGCCACCCACCCCTCGTGTGCCGTTCCGGCCTTCATGGTGCTCGCTAACAGAACTTGCCGCTGCAGCCTAAGGCTATACGGGGATCTTTGTCTGTGTGTGTGGCCACCCACCCCTCGTGTGCCGTTCCGGCCTTCATAGGTGCTCGCTAACAGAACTTGCCGCTGCAGCCTAAGGCTATACGGGGATCTTTGTCTGTGTGTGTGGCCACCCACTCCCTCGTGTGCCGTCCGGCCTTCATAGGTGCTCGCTAACAGCACTTGCCGCTGCAGCCTAAGCTATACGGGGCATCTTTGTCTGTGTGTGTGGCCACCCACCCCTCGTGTGCCGTGCCGGCCTTATAGGTGCTCGCTAACAGAACTTGCTGCTGCAGCCTAAGGCTATACGGGCATCTTTGTCTGTGTGTGTGGCCACCCACCCCTCGTGTGCCGTTCCGGCCTTCATAGGTGCTCGCTAACATAACTTGCCGCTGCAGCCTAAGGCTATACGGGGATCTTTGTCTGTGTGTGTGGCCACCCACCCCTCGTGTGCCGTTCCGGCCTTCATAGGTGCTCGCTAACAGAACTTGCCGCTGCAGCCTAAGGCTATACGGGCATCTTTGTCTGTGTGTGTGGCCACCACCCCTCGTGTGCCGTTCGGCATTCATAGGTGCTCGCTAACATAACTTGCCGCTGCAGCCTAAGGCTATACGGGGGATCTTTGTCTGTGTGTGTGGCCACCCACCCCTCGTGTGCCGTTCCGGCCTTCATAGGTGCTCGCTAACAGCACTTGCCGCTGCAGCCTAAGGCTATACGGGGCATCTTTGTCTGTGTGTGTGGCCACCCACCCCTCGTGTGCCGTTCCGGCCTTCATAGGTGCTCGCTAACAGAACTTGCCGCTGCAGCCTAAGGCTATACGGGGATCTTTGTCTGTGTGTGTGGCCACCCACCCCTCGTGTGCCGTTCCGGCCTTCATAGGTGCTCGCTAACAGCACTTGCCGCTGCAGCCTAAGGCTATACGGGCATCTTTGTCTGTGTGTGTGGCCACCCACCCCTCGTGTGCCGTTCCGGCCTTCATAGGTGCTCGCTAACAGAACTTGCCGCTGCAGCCTAAGGCTATACGGGGATCTTTGTCTGTGTGTGTGGCCACCACCCCNTCGGCCTTCATAGGTGCTCGCTAACAGCACTTGGCCCTACAGCCTAAGGCTATACGGGGATCTTTGTCTGTGTCTGTGGGTCGCCGCAGTGCAGCGGTTAGCACGCTGCGCTACGAACCCGGCGACCCGAGTTCGATTCCCGCTCAAGGCCNACACCGTGACGATGATCTGAACCGGTGCTGGGCCTCCCCTAGGTCGACTCAGCCTCAAATGAGTACCTGGTGCTGTGTAAAATCATCGCCACTGGGAGACAAAGGAGGCCGGGCGTGGTGTTGGCCACCCACCCCTCGTGTACCGTGCCGGCCTTCATAGGTGCTCGCTAACAGCACTTGCCCAACAGTCTGTTAAGGCTACACGGGGATCTTGTGTGGGTATGCATTGTGTGTGTATGCAGTTGTGTGTGTATGCATGTGTGTGGGTATGCAGTGTGTGTGGTATGCAGGTGTGTGTGGGTGTGCAGGTGTGTGTGGGTGTGCAGGTATGCAGGTGTGTGGGTATGCAGGTGTGTGTGCAGGTGTGTGTGTGTGTATGTGTGTGGGTGTGCAGGTATGCAGGTTNTGGGTATGCAGGTGTGTGTGGGTTTCTGATTTGCAGTGCGTACGTGTTGGGCGGTGGCGCAGTGGTTAGCGAACCACACGACAAACTCAAAGACCCGACCAGGATGAGAATGATGGCGATAATTGCAATTTATGGGCAGAATAAGGAGCTGGTCATGACGATGATGATAATGACATGACGATGATTTGAATAACAACGGTGGTGACTATGACTATGCAAACGACGATCATCATTAGGATTGTATATCGTCAAACTGTTAGGTCAAGCTGATACCTCATGAACCCAAACTCGAGTCCTCTCGGCCCACCACCCCACCATGCTTCCTCCGTCTTTACGCGGTCACCAATTTTCTCCCCATTCAGCTCGTGCAGGCTTCACGCGCCCGATGATTGGTCAACACGATCCAATGTGCCGCGCTCAGCAATTAACGCTGACTGCCAGATTGAGACCTCGGTGTGCGTGGTGTACACGTGTTGCGTGTGTCTGTGTGTATACCGTGTGTGTATGTCTACACGTGTACTGTGTGCGTATGTGTACACGTGTGTGTGCGTTTACCGTATGTCTGTGTGTACCATGTGTGTATGTGTACACGTGTGTGTGTTTACCTATGTCTGTGTGCACCGTGTGTGTATATGTACACGTGTGTGTGTTTACCTATGTCTGTGTGTACCGTGTGTGTATGTGTACACATGTACCGTATGTGTGTGTACATGTGTTCCGTGTGTGTGTACACGTGTTGTGTGTGTGTACACGTGTTGTGTGTGTGTACACGTGTACTGTGTGTGTGTGTACTGTGTGTGTGNACACGTATACTGTGTGTGTACACGTGTACTGTGTGTGTGTACACGTGTTCTGTGTGTGTGTACTGTGTGTGTGNACACGTGTTGTGTGTGTGTGTACACGTGTTGTGTGTGTGTGTACACGTGTCACTGTGTGTGTGTGTGTACACGTGTTCCGTGTGTGTACACGTGTGTGTGATTGTGTCCACGCGTTCCACGTGTTCCCACCACGTGACGCAGACAGCGCGCCACGTGGACGAGTTTAACAATCATCAGGCGCGTTCAGCCGCAAACGAGTTGATTTGTATTTGAGAGCAGAGTAACTTGGTAGACGCAGGACAGAAGGAGCGCAGTGGTGGTGACCCGCGAGGACTCTGACCATGATGATGACGATGATGATAACGCTAATATGCGAATTGTGTTCTGACATTCATAAATCAGAATATGTATTTAGAGTGGAGGGATCCGATGAGCTGTGAAGCTCTTTGTCAGAATATTACGGCAACAAACGATACAAAAAAACACGATAGCAGTGCACAGTCTAGGAAAGGTTAGCACAAAAATAACACACTTTTATTTATTTTACTAGATAAAGCCGACTGAATTATCAGCTTCTTTTTCGCAATCGAACTGGCCACAAATGACAGCCCCTACCAAACACGCTTCGAAACCACTACCCTGAAAAATGAAAAAAAAAAAATCACGACGTTTCATACCAAAATAATAATTTAGAAAAATTCACCGCATTCCAACACTTCATTTCCTTGAACTTTCACCTATGCATCCCTTCTGTTTCCCCTACCACTCCCCCACTCCCTCGCACCCCCCTGCCCCTACCCCTCCTCTACCCCTCGTCGCCCTACCCCTCGGTAACATCAATTCCCTGCCCAGCTGAGAGACATTCCTCCGTTCTTATGACAGCCTTCTCCGGGCCAAGGAAGTGATTACGAACTCGCCGCTAATCGCTTTAGATATAAGGAGACATCAAACAGAACTCACACACACGTGTGTACACACACACATAAACATACACATACATGTGTGTACATACACACGNAAAGATCTCCCGTGTAGCCTTAACAGACTGTTGGGCAAGTGCTGTTAGCGAGCACCTATAAAGGCCGGCACGGCACACGAGGGGGTGGCCAGCACCAATCCGGCCGCCTTTGTCTCCCTAGTGGCGATGTTTGCACACCGCACCAGGTACTGATTTGAGGCTGAGTCGACCTAGGGAGGCCCAGGACCGGATAATCGTCACTGGTGTTGGTGGCGGTGAACGGGATCGTAGGCAGCGCGCTAACCGCTACACTACCGCTCCCACAAATGCACACACACACCCTACACACACACCATACACACACACATCCACACACACACACANCCTACACACACACCCTACACACACACACCCTACACACACACACCATACACACACACACCCNACACACACACACACACCCTACACAAACCCTACACACACCCCCATACACACACACACCCTACACACACACCATACACACACACCATACACACACACCCTACACACACACACCCTACACACACACANCCCACACACACACCCTACACACACACCACCACACACACANCCTACACACACACACCTACACACACACCCTACACACACACACACCCTACACACACACATACACACACACACACCATACACACACACCCTACACACACACACCCNACACACTCACCCTACACACACACACTCTACACACACACACACGCGCATTTACATGTACCAACAAGACAAAGACCCCCTATAGCCTCACAGACTATAAACGNCACAGCACCCTCCTCAAGCAAAAGCGNCATACAAGACGTGGGTNTGCAGAACGNCGCCCGGCCGCCTTTGTCTCTCCCCGTGTTGACAAACGTTGCCTACACGCGTACACACCTTACACACACACACANCCTACACACACACACCCTACACACACACACACCCTACACACACACACANCCTACACACACACANCCTACACCCACACACACCCTACACACACACACCCTACACACACACACCCTACAAACACACACCCTACACACACACACACCCNACACACACACACGCCCTACACACACACACACCCTACACACACCCAACACAGACACACAAACCCTACACACACACACCCTAAGACACACACACCCTACACACACACACCCCACACACACACACCCTACACACACACCCTACACACACACACGCCCTACAACACACACACCCTACACACACCCAACACAGACACACACACCCTACACACACACACCCTACACACACACACCCTACACACACACGCACACACCCGGCCCACGTGACGCAGGGTAAGGTCAGCAGGTCGTAGACGGCATCACACCACGCCGTCGCTTCCTTCCTTCTGCCAGCTCCTTATTAGTCATCAGACGCTCGCGTCAGAGCATCGCCACGCGTAGTGGGGACTTTGTCCAGACACACCTGCCTGCCTGCGTGTGTGTGTGTGTGTGTGTGTGTGCGTGTGTGTGTGCGTGTATGTGTGTGTGCGTGTGTGTGTGTGCGCGTGGTGTGGCGTGTGAGTGTGTAGTGGTTTGTGCGTTGTGCTGTGTGCGTGGTGTGTCGTGTGTGTTTCGTGTGTGTGTGTGTGCGGTGATGTGTGTGTGTGCCGGTGTGTGGCGTGTGCTATGTGGTGTGTGCGCGTGTGTGTGCGTGGTGTGTTGTGTGTATGTCGTGTGTGTGGCGTGATGTGTGTGTGCGTGGTGCTGGCCACCCACCCCTCGTGTACCGTTCCGGCCTTCATAGGTGCTCGCTAACAGCACTTGCCCCTACAGTCTGTTAAGGCTATACGGGGATCTTTGTCTTTGTTTAGACTTAAAACGTCCGTGAGTGCAGGAATTCATATCCTTGGTTGTGTCGGTAAAGTCGCGTAGATAGAAGGCAAACATCGAAATTGAAAGCAACAAAAAAAACCCCCACGACGTTTCGATCGCAACACAAGCGGCCTTCTTCAGGTGGAGAGAAAATAAAAGAGAGAAGAGCGCTTGTGTTGTGTTGCGATCGAAACGTCGTGGGTTTTTTTTTGCTTTTAATTTCGATTATTGTTTAATATCCACGTGACTTTACCGAAAGAACCAATAATTACTAAACGTGTTGTTTATATATATATCTCGCGGTTGCCGATTCATAAAGCCCAAAGCCCCCGCTCCGCCCCTAAACAAAACGCCAAAGCGGCCAGCAACAAAAAGCCTCTATCGGAAGTGAATGGCTTCTTGAATTGAGCGCGTTTACACCGCGACGTATCAACGCGCTTCTTGGGGAGGGTGAATGAGTGACGCCTGAAGGGACAATTCACGACTCTTTCCTTCCATCTGATCCATTCGCGCGACAAAAAATCAATAATAATACGTAAGTTATTGGGTTTTTGTTTTGTTGCACGTCCCTTCTGAGAGTGCGTAATTTCAACGACACTGGCTTTGTAAGAACTTTGCAAAAAGAGATGGTGATGATGATGAGAGGAGGGGATTGCAAAGTAGATCGGTGCGGGGAAAATAGCAGAAAGAGAAATATCGTCACGTGCAATGTGGTGAGCGAGTGGGTGAGTGGGTGAGGTGAGTGGGTGAATGAGTGGGTGAATGAGTGGGTGAGTGAGTGAGTGTGTGAGTGAGTGGNTGAGTAAGTGAGTGAGTGGGTGAATGAGTGAGTGGGTGAGTTAGTGAATGAGTAGATGAGTGAGTGGGTGAATGAGTGAGTGAGTGGTGAGTGAGTGAAGGAGTGAGTGAGTGAGTGAGTGGTGAGTGGTGGTGAGTGAGTGGTGGTGAGTGAGTGGATGAGTGAGTGGGTGAATGAGTGGGTGAGTGAGTGTATGAGTGACTGAGTGAGTGAGGGTGTTGTGAGNTGTTTGTACTTCGCTACCATTTCGGCCACCCTTGTTGTACACTTTATGAGCATCACCACTGGGAAGACAAAGGCGGTCGGTGGTGCTCCCGGAAACACCACGCAATCTTGTGCCGCGCCCTGGCGCTTTAATAGGTGCTCGCCAATATCCCTGGGTCCAGTGGTCTAATTCGACATTTGGATTCTTCACGGCGGACTCGAAGTTTCCTCCGGCGTAATTCGGGAAAGAAAAACAAAATAAAACGAGCGAGCCATTGTTTTCCGGCGTCACGGTCTACAATTTGTCCCGCATTGATGAATCACTCGCTAATTACTTAATTAGAGGGGGGGAAGCCACGTGGCCACGTGTCTCCCCTCCGGCAGACCCAAGTGCACTTTGCCTGCCGCGCTGCGCCGCACAGGGGCAGCTGCCACTGGGCGGCGGCGGGTGGTGGGGTGGGGGGGGATAGCGGTGGTAGTGGTGGTGGTGTAGTGGTGATGGTGGTGGTAGTGATGGTGGTGGTAGTGGTGGTGGTGATGGTGGGATAGCCGTAGTGGTGGTAGTGATGGTGGTGTGGTGATGGTGGTGGTAGTGGTGGTGGTGATGGTGGTAGTGGTGGTGGTGATGGTGGTAGTAGTGATGGTGGTAGTGGTGGTGGTGTGATGGTGGTAGTGGTGANAGTGATGGTGGTAGTGGTGGTAGTGATGGTGGTAGTGGTGGTAGTGATGGTGGTAGTGGTGGTGATTGTAGTGGTGATGGTGGTGGTGATGGTAGTGGTGGTGGTGACGGTGGTAGCAGCAGCGGTGGTGATGGTGTTTGTCTCTCAACAGACCACAACGGTGAGAAGACCACGGCAAGGGCACGTCCTGAGCGACCTGGAAGACCTCGACGACGTCGATTCGGACCACCTGGGTGACGACGAGCTGGAGGAAGGTGGACACCTCCAAGCGAAGCGCTTCCACAAGTCCCAGTGCAAGAACTACCCACCGCTAGCGGTGGTGGACGCATCATCCATCAACACCTCCTCCATCGCCGCCTCCAACACATCCACCACGAACAACAACAACAACATCATCATCAGCGGCNGCGGAGGAGGAGGAGGCAGCGGCGTTCAACAGACTTCCGAAAGCATCAAAAGCGTGTTCGCTCTGAGTTGTGGCGAGCCACAAGACAATCTGCAACTTTACGACTCTACCGATCAGCAGCAGCATCAGCAACAACATCACCACCACCACCATCAGCACCATCACCAGCATCATCAGGCGGTCAGCGGTGGTGCCAAGTCGCTGTTGCCGATTGCGTCGGAGAAGCCACGGATTTGGTCTCTGGCCCACACGGTCTCCAGCTGCGACTCCAAATACCCATCGTGTGCAGCGCTTCAACAGTTGCAGCAACAGCAGCAACAGCAGCAGCAGTCGCCTCTGAGCGGCTCGCAGGCAACAGCAGGCACGCTGCTGCAGAGACACCAAAAGTTCCACGCAACCTTGTCGCAGTGTCACCGCCGTGTTCCGAGCCCGTCGGCTCGTGGCGGCAAGTTGCCGCGGCCGCGTCACCCGAGCAACTTTTGTTGAAAGCAGCCGAACAGAACGGACTGGGTCCTACCTTCTCGCTCAGCAGCAGCAGCAGCAACAGCAGCAGCAGCTGCAGCAGCAACAACAGCTGCAGCAGCAGCAGCAACAGCAGTTGGCACAGGTTCAGCACGGGCTATTGTCGAGGGCAAGTTGCCAAATGTCAGGACTGCACATGGGAGCTCAACAGCATCAAGAGTTGACTTCTGCAAGAGCCAAGCGGCCGTCAATTCGCATCGACACTCCACGACGGATGTTGATGCGATTAGAAGTAAGATCCAGGGAACCGAGACGGGGTTTGCCTGGTCCGCGAGACCGTAGTCCTCCTCCTCCCCCGCCGCGTGTGTTAAAGACGAGGGTCAACCGAATATAACACGGGTTTTTTGGCCTTTTTGAGATCGCGTTAAAAAATCATATAACTGTGTCGTTAAACCCGCTACCACCCGACGCAGGCAATTGGTGTGATGTGTGTCAAGTAAGCGGAGCGTGGCCAATTCGTTACCGGCCATAATCCACGAAAACATTGTATTCAAGCGATCTAACCACGAAAAAAAACAACTCCTATATTACGGACGATATTGGTCGCGAAAGCCGACTTCGTGTCACCCGTATAGCCTACGCAGATTGTTGGGCAGAGTGCCTGAAGGCGATCGCTTTCAAAGTCGCGCCCGCAACGCAATGCGCGGCGGAAAAGCCATCGAGCGGAGTTCCGTTCATCGGCGAACATCGCTGGCGATTGTCCCAGCCGGTCCGGGTACGCACGCAGGTTGAACTTCTTTTACGTAGCCGACCGAGCTAATGAGTACCTAGCAGAGGTCGCAACCGGGTACCCGATACCCGTACCCTACCCGATACCGGCTACCCGTACACGGGTAGCCGTTTGCGACCCTGGTGCGGCCGGGTACGGGTACGGGTAGACCGTGAGTCACTGGTGAGTAGCCGTTTGTCACTCATTTCGGGTAGGGTACGGGTACGGGTAGGGAACGGGTACCCGTACCCGGCCGGGTATGGGTACGGTACCCATTTGCGACCCTGGTGCGGCCGGGTACGGGTAAGGAATCAAAACCCGTTTGCGACCTCTGGTGCCTGGTGCCACGTGTACAATCACATTGCACTGGGGAGACAAAGGCGGTCGAGCAATGGGGGGCCACCACCACCTCCTCGTGTGCCGTGCCGGCCTTAATAGGTGCTCGCTAACAGCACTTGCCCTAACAGTCTGTTAAGGATATACGGGGATCTTTGTATGTGTGTGAGTGTGTGTCGGTCAAAGTTTCCTCAATGTCGGCAATGTAGATTGTCCAATTAAAAGTGTTGTTAGCGAGCACCTATTAAGAATAATATGCTATGTAGTGTGTAAGTGTGTCTGTGTGTTTATACGTGCGAGTGTGTGTGTCTGTGGGTGTGTGTGTGTACGTGTGTGTGTGTCTTTGTGTCGTGGTGTGCGTGTGTGTCTGTGTGTATGTGATGTGTGTAAACGTGTTTTTGTGTGTCAGTCCTGTTTGCGTGTTTGTCTTTGTTGTGTTTAAGTGTCACTGTTGTTTTGTTGTGGGTTGTGCGTGTGTTTCATGTCTATCAGTGGTGTTCTGTGTGTATGGGATTGTGTTTGTGTATTTTTGTGCGTGTATTTTGCTTGTGTGTGTATGTATGCATGTGTGTATCGTGGTGTGCGTTTGTCTTTGTGTATGGATGTGTATTTATGTTTGTCAGTGTTGATACGCTTGTGTACTCGTGTTGTGTTGTACCCGTGTTTTTTGGGGCAAAGATCTGTAAAGGATTTAAGTGGGTATGTGTGTATATATATTACGTGTGTGTGTGTAAGCGTGTATGAACCTAGCTTGGCCAACCCCTCGATCAACTCAGCCTAAAATGAGCATCACCTAGCGCTGTGGTGTTAGTTACATGTGGTTGTGAACTGCGTTAGAGAGACAAAGGCGGTCGGGTAGTCAATACACAACACGTTAATTGAGTCAACCTGAACCAATATTAGCAATGTGTGTCGTCAGGGCCTTTAATAGGTGCCCGCTAACAGCACTTGCCCCAACAGTCTGTGTGGGCTACACGGGGGAGCTTTGTCTTTGTGTATCATTACAAGCCTCATAGGCATATCTTGGTGTATTGACATTCATACGTATATATATATACAAACATACGTTACTAATGTTTGCTAACAAAAAATAGTTAATCATTTTAATTTAAAATTAAAACTATGACGGATACGGCAGTTAACTTATGCTCCACTAGTTTTAATGATATTGTTCGACGAAATAAAATTCCTTTTTAAATATCTACGTGCCAATAATAGTAGCATTTGCAATCAAGCATACGATACCTATGTACATTTTTTAACACGGCGTGTACATAAACTCGACACAATATTATAGTGTGTATTAAACGTGTTTCTTTGTTACCGTATTCAATGATTATAAGTAACTCCGGAAATTAAGACGCATTTCCCCAAACTCGCTGTCAATACGGTAGTCGTACGAAACCTGGTCCTTAACACTCACACACACGCACACTTAGCGGATACTAAGACTCACTTAGCAGATAATAGGACTCACTCACTTAGCGGATAATGAGACTCACTCACTTAGCGGATAATGAGACTCACTTAGCGGATAATGAGACTCACTCGCTTAGCGGATAATGAGACTCACTCACTTAGCGGATAATGAGACTCACTCACTTAGCGGATAATGAGACTCACTTAGCGGATAATGAGACTCACTTAGCGGATAATGAGACTCACTCACTTAGCGGATAATGAGACTCACTCACTTAGCGGATAATGAGACTCACTCAGTTAGCGGATAATGAGACTCACTCACATAGCGGATAATGAGACTCACTCACTTAGCGGATAATGAGACTCACTCACTTAGCGGATAATGAGACTCACTCGCTAGCGGATAATAAGACTCACTCGCTTAGCGGATAATGAGACTCACTCACTAGCGGATAATGAGACTCACTCACTTAGCGGATAATAGACTCACTCGCTTAGCGGATAATGAGACTCACTCACTTAGCGGATAATAGACTCACTCACTTAGTGGATAATGAGACTCACTCGCTTAGCGGATAATGAGACTCACTCACTTAGCGGATAGTGAGACACACTCGCTTAGCGGATAATGAGACTCACTCACTTAGTGGATAATGAGACTCACTCGCTTAGTGGATAATGAGACTCACTCGTTAGTGATAATGAGACTCACTCACTTAGTGGATAATGAGACTCACTCGTTAGTGATAATGAGACTCACTCGCTTAGCGGATAATGAGACTCACTCGCTTAGCGGATAATGAGACTCACTCACTTAGCGGATAATGAGACTCACTCACTTAGTGGATAATGAGACTCACTCACTTAGTGGATAATGAGACTCACTCACTTAGGGATAATGAGACTCACTCGCTTAGTGGATAATGAGACTCACTCGCTTAGCGGATAATGAGACTCACTCGCTTAGCGGATAATGAGACTCACTCACTTAGCGGATAATGAGACTCACTCACTTAACANGGATAATGAGACTCACTCACTTAGCGGATAATGAGACTCACTCACTTAGCGGATAATGAGACTCACTCGCTTAGCGATAATGAGACTCACTCACTTAGCGGATAATGAGACTCACTCACTTAGCGGATAATGAGACCACTCACTTAGCGGATAATGAGACTCACTCACTTAGCGGATAATGAGACTCACTCACTTAGCGGATAATGAGACTCACTCACTTAGCGGATAATGAGACTCACTCACTTAGCGGATAATGAGACTCACTCACTTAGTGGATAATGAGACTCACTCACTTAGCGGATAATGAGACTCACTCACTTAGGATAATGAGACTCACTCACTTAGCGGATAATGAGACTCACTCACTTAGCGGATAATGAGACTCACTCACTTAGCGGATAATGAGACTCACTCTCANACTTAGCGGATAATGAGACTCACTCACTTAGCGGATAATGAGACTCACTCACTTAGCGGATAATGAGACTCACTCGCTTAGCGGATAATGAGACTCACTCACTTAGCGGATAATGAGACTCACTCACTTAGCGGATAATGAGACTCACTCACTTAGCGGATAATGAGACTCACTCACTTAGCGGATAGTGAGACTCACTCGCTTAGCGGATGAGACTCACTCGCTTAGCGGATAATGAGACTCACTCACTTAGCGGATAATGAGACTCACTCACTTAGTGGATAATGAGACTCACTCAGTTAGTTAGCGGATAGTGATACTCACTCGCTTAGTGGATAATAGACTCACACACATGCATTTATTGGATAATAAGAATCAAACGTCACGTTCGCTGTACTATATGGGGGCAAATGCGTCTTATAATCGAGACAAGACGGTTCTAATAGTCAAACCTGTAACCGCGAGCAGCAGATAACCTGCAAACACACAAATAGCTTTGTACTGCAATCATTATATATGGACGCGAAACGTCTGTTAAGACCCGATGTTGCTGTAAGATACATTTTAAAGGATCTTCTTCTCCTGCCTAATGTCAGGCGTGAATGGAAACGGTTAGAGGTGTTTGTTTTGAGGTTTTTGTTGTTGCTGTTGTTATTGTTGGTGTCACGGTCTGCATCCCGAGGATGAAAGCGTGGAATGAGTATGCGTTGTTCCGATCTGTCAACGTGAAACGTGTCGGGCTAGAGCACGACAGCTCCCGTAAGGATGATCAAATCGCGAACGAAACTTGAGCATTTCCAAAACTTCCATTGCTAATTGTTTTTTTTTACCCTTTTATTGGCAACAAACTGACATCTTTTTTACAAGGAGTCATGTTTGCATAGACCACAATACCTGCAGTCATAATGCAAACAAAAAACATAACTCTGATAATGTATGCACTGTCCTTGAAGTTGATTGGTCCACACCCGAGACAGCTTTCCTTAGAGCCTAGTCTCACATGGTGTTGGACCAGATGACGCCAAAAGGCGCACAACTCAAAGACAATGCACCATCAGAGTATGAGAGCTCGGGTAAGCATTTACACCATTGGTCTATGCAAACATGACTCCTTGTAAAAAAAAAGGTGTCAGTTTTGTTGCCAGATAAAGGGTAAAGAAAACAATTATCATATTTTTACTGGCAAATGAGGTTCCAATTGAGTTCCATCGCTGTTAGGGAATTGCATCTGGAAAAATATCGAGCCAAATTTTTCCAGGGTTTCCAACAACAACAACAACAAAGTTGGGAAAACTTTCAAAGTCACCGCCTCCGCGTGTCCCTGCCGGCCGAGGTTCGCCCTGCCTGGCAGAGACGCTATCCGAGCACCGTGTCTCGTAGCGGCCTACACGCTTCGTGCTAATTAATTATAGCTGCCCAACCCCTGATCAGTACCCTACCGTATTACAGACCAACTCACCGTATTGGTCACCCNCGTGCCCTTATACATCTCAACGTTCATCGTACAAAGTTCCATCACAAGGGAAAAACAACATACATTTTCTTGATTCTTTCGGTAAAGTCACGTAGAAGGGAAGTAATAACATAATAAAATAAAACATAATAAATATATTTTATGTTTTATTTTTATTATTTTATTACTTCCCTTCTACGTGACTTTACCGAAAGAACCAAGAAGATGAATCCTGCAGTCATGAAAGCTTTAAATTGAAACATACATTCTTTTTTTCCCGTATTGAAACGGCTGTACGCAGTATGGACCTGACAACTCCATTTCCCTGTACAAGAATACGGGTAAACCTCATGAGTTGACAGATACGCGACTATACACTACACTATACACTACTATACACTACACTATACACTACACTATACACTACACTACAACATACCTTCTTGGTTCTTTCGGTAAAGTCACTTAGAAGGGAAATAATAAAATAACTAAAATAAAACATAATAAATACAATTGTATTTTATTATGTTTATTTTATTATACAATTGTATTTTATTATGTTTATTTTATTATACAATTGTATTTTATTATGTTTTATTATTTTATTATTTCCCTTCTACGTGACTTTACCGAAAGAACCAAGAAGATGAATCCCTGCAGTCACGAAAGCTTCAAATCGAAATACAACTTACCTGTCAACCCTTATTATAGACCATTTAAGATCTTAGTGGTCACCCGTGCTCTTATAAATCTCAACGTTCATCCTACAGTTCCATCACAAGGGAGAAACACAAACATATGGACACAAAATTGCTGCCGTACTGAAACGGATATACACTGTATGGACCTGAAAACGCAATTTCCCTGTACAAGAATACGTGAGACAGTATGGTTAAAATGATTTACATACGAGGAAAAACCTCGTGTTGGAAAAGCCTTGCAGAGATCCATGCGTGTGCGTGGATTTTCTTCCTTTTATATACTTTCTGCTGTAGCCATGCGCTCATTTAGTGTATAATTGGGGGAGAAAAATAATTGCTGACAAAATGTTGTTCTCTCGGTGAATTGCATTGTTCTGATTAATAACTAATTCATCCTGTGTCTAGTCGTATATTGTTGCATAGTTGTAAAGTTAAATACAAATATTGTACGATTGAACCACAGACGTTTCATTCTGCCACTCGGCTGGTTTAGTGAATGACCCATACAGGCGTTTTTGGGTTAGATCACGTAAATATATAAAGTGTCGTTAAACCCGCCACCACCCGACACAGCCAACTAGTAAGGGTTGTCACGTGAACAGAACGTGGCCAATTCGTCACTAGTACAGCACTAACCGGTGTGTTGGAGAGCCAAGCCACAACATTTACAATCAGAGTACGACGTTTCGCCACTAATTACAACTAGCTTCATCAGGCGACAGCCAGATTTGTGGAGAAGTCCACCTGTTTTGCTCCTCATATAGAGGCCTAGATGTGATGACAAACTTGCACGGCATTGGCACAATGTTTAGTGAATGAAATTGGCACGATGTTTAGTGAATGGCATTGGCAGTGTTTAGTGAATGACATTGGCACAGTGTTTAGTGAATTAAATTGGCGCAATGTTTAGTGAATGAAATTGGCACAATGTCATTCAATCAATCGGGAATACCTTTCACAATTAGACGTATTCTTTGACTTATGAAAAAGACTCTGGAAAGTAAGACGCAACGCCCCAGATGCTTGTACCAGATGTCAATATACTACAATTAATACGTTACATCTGTGTAAACAGATAATGCCACACACACACACGTGCGCCTACCGGATTATAAGACTTTTGAATAGCGGGTCTTATATTCCGGTATTTTATTGAAGTCTCTGGTGTGTTTTTTTNGTCAAACGACATTGAACAACAGTATTAATGTTCCAATATGTGAATGACAATTATATATTTAAAAACAAAAGGTTTTTTTTGCGTGAATAATCACGTAAAATTATGAATAGCAGCTTTTACCTATCAACACTTTAACGATTTTGACTTAGATTGAAATGCATCTTAGCATTGGCTCTGTTGGCGGTCTGTCTCAGTCAGTGACACAATAATCAACGTAATTTATCATCCATAAGTTGGAACTATATCAAGTTATGTTGATAAATTGACAGAATTGGTTTCCCTATAGATTAAAAAACCGTGGGAGATCCAAGCTAGAGCGAAAATCAAAAGGACTTTGGTGTTTGCAAACATGCAAACGCGTTTCTTCCTGACAGGTCCTCGTCGGCTTCCGTACCGCTAATGGAATACAAATTTCGATTTAAAGCTTTCGTGACTGCAGGGATTCATATTCTTGGTTCTTTCGGTAAAGTCGCGTAGAAGGGAAATAATAAAATAAGAAAATTTTAACTAATTTAGGAAGCTGTCTTTCCTACAGCTTTGGTCTTCACCTGTGGCCGAAACGTCGTGATAATTTTATTATGTTTTATTTTTATTATTTTATTACTTCCATTCTACGTGACTTTACCGAAATAACCAAGAATATGAATAAAACTTAATTATTTATACAGCAGCAAAAGAAATCCGATGAACTATAAAGCTTTTTTTTCGCAGACGTCCAGTAGGGACACGGGGTCAGATCGTTACAACAAACATTATATATAACAAACAAAAAACACACGCACCAGGAGAGCAAAGTATAGGAAAGGTAAATAAATGTTATACAAACAAAACTAAAATATGTTTTTTTATCTTACCAGTGGCAAAATATAGTAATATGTTTTTACCCTTTCAACTGGTACAAAAACTGACACCTTTATACAAGGGATCATGTTTGCAAACCACAACACAAGCAGTCAAAATGCAAACAAAAAGAAACAACTCTGATAATGTGCACTGTCCTTGAAGTTGATTGGTCCACGCCGAGACAGCTTTCCTTAGAGCCTAGTCTCCATTGTGTTGGACCAGATGACGCCAAAAGGCGCACAACTCAAAGACAGCGCACTATCAGAGTATTGAGAGCTCGGGGCAAGCATTTACACTATGAGACATCTCCTTTACCAGTGGCAAATATAGTAATATGTTTTTACCCTTTCAACTGGTACAAAAACTGACACCTTTATACAAGGCATCATGTTTGCAAACCACAACACAAGCAGTCAAAATGCAAACAAAAAGAAACAACTCTGATAATGATAATAATATGCACTGTCCTTGAAGTTGATTGGTCCACACCCGAGACAGCTTTTCTTAGAGCCTAGTCTTCATTGGTGTTGGACCAGATGACGCCTGTTTAAATTGCAATCTAAATGAATAGATATTCCCTCCAATTCATAACTCATGCGTCTGTTCGTTTTATGTTGCTGCAGTTTTGCAATTAATCCAACTCGTGATGATTGTATACATTTTTTTATCACGCAAGAATATGTAACATTTCACACAACTTTACTTCGCAATTAACAATAGCCAATCTATTCCGGTCCTAATTCATGCAAGTGTATTTCTTGTCCCCATTAGCATAACATGATCGATACATTGAGTCATTCTCAACTCCCGTTTATCTTGCTTGTGTTGTGTTCACTAACCTGCCCGACCAGCGTGGTGAAGTATGGTTAAACATCCCCTGTGACCCGCACGCCATGGAGAGGCCCCCTTTTAAATCATCCAGCAGTGGATTGACAAAGCGTATCATGCGAAGCGTAACCTGACATAGCAGTTAAATAAGTAGAAATCTATTTTGCCATTCACGTTTCCTATCGCAATGCCACTTGTACGGTCACAAAAGCCATTCACCTGGCGATGCTGCCGCTGCCGCTGCTGCTACTGCGTTGTCAGTGGTGCACAACCACAAACAACAACGACTCTACACATTCGTCAGCAACAACACTGTGGCATTCAAAAGACACGTATATAATAGGCGACGTTTCAAGCAATGGCCCTTCTTCCCAGCGCGCTCTTAAAGAGGCTCCACAAGCGAGTGATCAGTTTAGCGAAAAACCAAAGCGTCATATTGGTTTGCTCAACTGGGTCGACGCCGACTGCTTTGTCCACATCTGAGCGAGTCGTTGCGCAGCCAGGGCAATGCACGCGCGTGTTCACCATTGTGACGACCAATCTCGTGGGTTAATTAAAAAAACAAAACGTCTCCACACAAATTGCCGAGCAGATCGACGCTGTCGGATCTGTCTCAACCGAACAGCGACCAGGGTGAGCAACTGCTTGCAACTGGTTGCTGATACGTCCACAGACACTCGACTCGGTTGCATGCAACCGGGGTGGAGCAACTGCTCGCAACTGGTTGCAGATACGTCCACTGACACGCGACTCGGTTGCATGCAACCGGGGTAGAGCAACTGCTCGCAACTGGTTGCAGATACGTCCACTGACACGCGACTCGGTTGCATGCAACCGGGTAGAGCAACTGCTCGCAACTGGTTGCAGATACGTCACAGACACGCGACTCGGTTGCATGCAACCTTGGTTGAGTAACTGCTCGCTAAAATGTGGATACGACTGCAGCGGTACCGAATGCTTTATATGTCACATCAAGTACTTGACAATACAGCGAAGACATAGACTGTAGATGGAAACAGTACGTGTGTCGATGCATAACGTGGTGTGTTATGCTGTGTGTGTATTGTTGTTAAATATGTTTAAACCCACGTACGCACCACGCATTGCGATCACGAATTCACGAAGCCACATTCTCGTTCATCGTCCGTTGGCGGCCCTCACCAGCGGCAATGCATTCCACGTTCGCAGGGCGGCGCCAAGTCCATCCAAAGTAAATTCACTTCAACAGCGACAATTAAATGCCCTGCCACACTCGTCCAATATAGCCCCATGTCGTAATGACGTTGATCAGTCAATGATGATGATCAGTTAAAATGACGATCGGTCAATAACGATACTATAATTAATCAGTCAATGATGATGAGCAGTCAATGGTGATCAGTTAAGAATGATGATCGGTCAATAATGATTTATTTAACAACAAATAATTCATCACGATCGTCGAAACAACACTACCTTGTCAGGAAGGATATTAATCGGCGATGTTTCGGGCAATGACCCTTTTTCAGAGCAGTCGCCGATTGCGTGCTATAAGGCCCACGTATGCACGTTGAACTTCTTTCGCACCGTACGTAGCCAACCGCGTTAATCGGAAGACACAAGCGAAACGCAGCAAGGTCCACTGCGCGAAACGTCGATATCACTGGTCAACAACAAAAAAAACATTTTTTTCTGGCCTGGACTTTTGCAGCTGTTTTAGACTAATTTCCGGGTGCTGATTCCAAATCTGATCTCAGATTTGCTCTATCACATCTCATTTTTATGCTATCGGCATACCCCATTTTCATTGATTTTACCCGAAATTAACTCGTCACTTATGATTGCAAGTTGTTGCGAGTCAGTGGCTGCTTTAGTGTTAAAATATGGTGCTGTATTTTTAGGATAGTGTGTTTATAATATCATTTTATGTAGATGTCCACATTTATTTAATATTTTTCTTCTGCAGTTTTTATTAAAAATGCAATATTTGATATCTCAAAAACCTGATGTGATAGCCAAAAACTGATGCCGGATTGGAATCAGCACCCCAAAATTACCGTTGGAATACCTATGCCAGAAAAGTGTGTTGACCAGTGTTATATATGTGTGCGTTGAGGCCACACGGGTTTGTTTGACTTTACTTTCGAGGGTGTTTATTGCTGCTGCTGCTGTAATTGTAGCCGTGCGTCTCTGCCAGCGGCATCAAAGTAGCATGGAATAATTAATTTATTTAACGAGCAAAATTAATTACAAAGCCATCGAGTCGCATAGGAGGAACATCGGCTGGGTTTTTGTTTTTGCAAAGTGAGGACCGCGATTATGCTGACGATTATGATTTTGATGATAGCGGTGATGATGATGATGATAGTGATGATGATAGTGATGATCGTGATGTCAATATTGAAATGATATTGATGATGTGTCAATAATACGTCATAACCGTTTATACAGCACGCTAACGTTTGTGTACATAGATACATGCATATATAAATACGCCGTCATTTTTCTGCTTCTGCAAAGTGTAAATACTGTATACGTGTGTGTGTATATATGTGTATGGTAACATACATACACATATATACACACACGCGCGCATGTAGGGAGTGGTGCAGCGGTTAGCACGCCGCGTGCTAAACCCGGCGACCCGAGTTCGATCCCCGCTCACGGCCACCAATACCAATGACGATTATCTGAACCGGTCCTGGGCCCTCCCTAGGTCGACTCAGCCTCAAATAAGTACCTGGGTGCGATGTGTAAATGCGGCCACTGGGGAGACAAAGGCGGCCGGGCGAGGTGCTGGCCCACCCCCACCCCTCGTGTGCCGTGCCGGCCTTCATCGATGCTGCTCGCTAACAGAACTTGCCCCGACAGTCTGTAAAGGCTACACGGGGATCTTTGTCTGTTGTATGGTACCAATGTTGTGCGAGTTGGATAGGGTACTTCATAAGCCATCCACTGGGATTGGAGTGGCGGGGGAGCTTCTGTATAATACATCGCACTCGGTATGCGCAAGGTACAATTGTTTATATAAACAAAACAAAAAGTCACCAAAAGTTTAATTTGGAAGTGTTTTTAGTTGCACAAGTAATTCACAGGTCCGGTGGTGATGATGATGGTGATGATGTTGATGATGATGTTGACGATGTCATTGACGAGGAACAAACATTTGCATGAAAAAGTTTGCATCACTTTTGATCATGAAAACAACACGCCGTTAAAGGACGCTGTACAATTTTAGTCTCGGTACGTTGGTGTAAATAAAATTAATAATAAAACACACACAAGACAATGCTTTTGTATAACTTTCACCAGACCTAACATTGCAATGTAGATATATTGTCTTCCAACATATATGTATAGAATTATAAAACACAACTGTGGTATTTCATAAAACACGTGAATCTGTACCGTGTGCTCCACTATGCATTTCAAAAATAGATGTCCGTCACAAAGACACGTTTATACGATGCCTGTTGTTGTTTTTTTACACGTGTAAATATTACTCTATTTGACCGTATTTCTCGGATTATAAGACACTCCGGAAAGTAAGACGCTCCCATTTCCCCCTCCCCCAAAAACGCGTGCTCGGTGTCAATAAAGTTATACGAACCTGGTGTCTCTCACACGCACACAAAATAATAAAGACAAATATCCCTCCTGTAGCCTTCACAGACTGTTGGGCAAGTGCTGTTAGCGAGCACACCTATGAAGGCTGCCACGGCACGCGAGGGGGTGGGTGGCCAGCACAACGCACGACCGCCTTTGTCTTCTGAGTGGCAATGTTACTTATTTTAGGCTAAGTCGATCTAGGCGAGGCCGGTTTAGATAATCGTCACTGGTGTTGGCCGTGAGCGGGAATATACCTCGGGGTGGAAATGCGCTAACCAGAGCACCACCGCTCCCCCACACACACAGATGCACTCTCCTACCAGATCACAAAACGCGCCCTTAACATTCCCTTACTAATACGCAATGGGAAGACTGCGTCTTAGAATCAGAACGCGCGTCGTCTCCGCATAGGTGTAACGTGGCGATCCTTGCCATCACGTCAAGATGCTGATCTCAGCCCGACTTTGCCACTCCAACCACTGGACGAAGAACTTCACAACTCCGTGTCGGATCGTTTGGCCATACTTCCCCGCGCTGGTCAAGTCGCGAGCACGCTCAAGGAGGCTGAGCCGCCGGTCAGACCGGGGCACTGGTTCAGACACTATTGGTATTTTTAGCCCGTGTCGGGAGTCGAACTCGGGATCGAGTGTGTGTGTGTATATTTGTGGGAGCGGTGGTGCAGCGGTTAGCGCGCTGCGCTATGAACCCGGCGACCCGGTTCGATTCCCGCTCACGGCCAACACCGCCAGTGACGATTTTCTGAACCGGTCCGGGCCTCCCTAGGTCGACTCAGACTCAAATGAGTAGCTGTGCGGTGTGTAAACATCACCACTGGAAGACAAAGACGGTCGGGCGTGTGCTGGCCACCCACCCCTCGTGTACCGTTGCGCCTTCATAGGTGCTCGCTAACAGCACTTACAGTCTGTTAAGGCTATACGGGGGATCTTTGTCTTTTGTGTATATATGCAATACACGATATTGCAAAGAGGTGAGTGCGCTTATTGCCGAGAACGTTGTCTGGAGGGGCATCAACATTGGAGGGAGGGCAGAAGGAGGGGGGGCAGAGGGGGGAGGGCGCCCGATAAGTTGCAACCATCGGGAGATGGAACGGTGCATTCAGCTCGAGTGTGGAGTGTGGAGGAGGAGGACTTCATCCAGCAGTGGATAGAACATGGCTGCTGATGCTGCTTCTGCTGCCGATGATATCGATTTGCAAGGCAGTGTTGGTTATTTGTGTATTGATTTCAGGGGCAGCCCCCTACCACCACCGACCAGAAATATTTTCCGGTCCCTGTTATAATTATTGGCGATGATGATTAGAGGGGGTAAATTGTTAACAGCCCGTGCTTGCACGGGCAGTTATAATGCAATCTTTGACATTTAAATTGTAAATGCAATTATGCATATGCGCATACACATATATATACACAAGACAAAGATGCCCCGTATAGCCGATATCGGCTGTTTGGGCAAGTGCTGTTAGCGAGCACCTATGGAGGCCAGAATAACACACGAGGGGTGGGTGGCCAGCACCACGCCCAGCCACCTTTGTCTCCCTAGTGGCGATGTTCTTACGCAACGCACCAGGTACTCATTTGAGGCTGAGTCGACCTAGGGGAGGCCGAAGGCCCGGTTCAGATAATCGTCACTGGTGTTGGCCATGAGCGCGAATCGAACTCGGGTGGCCAGGTTCGTAACGCTGCGCGCTTACGCTACACTAACGCTCATCGACACACACACAGACACACACACCCTATACACACACACACACACACACACACCCTATACACACACACAGAGACACACACCCTATACACACACACCACACACACACCACACACACACNTCCTATACACCCACACACACCCTATACACACACACCCGAAACACACACACCCTAAACACACACACCCTACACACACGCCATACCCTACACACACAATACACACACACACATCCTACACCAACACACATCTTACACACACACACCCTATACACACCATACCCTACACACACCCTAAACACACGCACCCTACACACACACACATTCTACACACACACACCCTAAACACACACACCCTACACACACACACATTCTACACACACACCCTAAACACACACACCCTACACACACACACCCTACACACACACACCCACACACACACACATTCTACACACACACACCCTAAACACACACACCCTACACACACACACACCCTACACACACACCATACCCTACACACACAATACACACACACATCCTACACCAACACACATCTTACACACACACACCCTACACACACCATACCCTACACACACCCTAAACACACACACCCTACACACACACACATTCTACACACACACCCTAAACACACACACCCTACACACACACACATACCCTACACACACAATACACACACACATCCTACACCAACACACATCTTACACACACACCCTACACACACCATACCCTACACACACCCTAATCACACACACCCTACACACACACACATTCTACACACGCATACCCTAAACACACACACCGTACACACACACCATACCCTACACACACACCACATACAATGTCCTTGAAAATACCGTCTTGGGCTATATGGGTTACACACGGGAAGTTTTAATATCCGTATATAAACGCACAGTTATAGGTATGTTTATACCTATAACGTGTAACAATATAACGATGTTAACCATTTAAGAGAATTTACCTATACGTTATTCATGTCATCCACACGTAACGAATTTATATCATCCACAGGTGGTCGCTAAAATCAGTACCGATTTGTGAACAGTGGTCGTTCTGTACTGATGTGCTCATCGCCGTCATAGGAATGTGGAATTTTGAGCAACCTCTAAGATTCGAATACATCCACAGTAAACCATTTAAGTTTAAATCCTATCACTTGTAACCTGTAGGATAGATCAAACCCCAAATAACTCGTATGCGTGCCTGTGTGTACGTCTCTGTATGTGTATCTGTGTGGGGAGCGGTGGTGTAGCGGTTAGCGCTCACGGCCAAAACCAGTGGCGATTATCTGAACCGGTCATGAGCCTCCCCTAGGTTGACTCAGCCTCAAATTTGTAGCTGGTGCGGTGTGTAAACATCGCTACTGGGGAGACAAAGGCAGCCGGGCGTGGTGCTGGCCACCCACCCCTCGTGTGTCGTTCCGGCCTTCATAGGTGCTCGCTAACAGCACTTGCCCCACCAGTCTGTTCAGGCTATACGGGGGATCTTTGTCTTGTATTTGTGTGGGGAGCGGTGGTGCAGTGATTAGCGCAATCCCCTACGGACCGGTCACCTGAGTTCGATTCCGGGCCACGGATCAAACAAACAGCGGCAAGTGATATCTTAGTCTCTCGTCTCGGTCGACGCTGCCTTAAAATGAATCATTCTTGCGGTGTGTAAACATCAACACTGGGGAGACAAAGGCGGCCGGGTGTGCTTCTAGGCACACTCCGATTCCTTTTGTACGCCGTTCCGACCTGAATAGCTGTTCGCTAACATCACTAGCCCCAACAGTTTATAAAGACTAAATACATACATATGTATGCGTTCACGCATTATGTGCATTATATGCAAGCATACATAATTGCTAATATTTTACAACTGTGTTTATATAGATAACAAAGTGGCTTTTAGACATTCCTTAGGTATCTCTACAGCGTCTACGCATATGTGCACACGTATAGAACCAATATTAATTTTAAAAATAACTTACAGACCTCTATCAATCCAGTACTGAATGATTAACTCACCGCGCCGGTCACTGGGAGTTCTTTGACCATACTTCACCACGCGTGTCATGGGAGAGAAGTCCAAAGGCGCTTCATGAATACAGTCCTGTACTGTATCGCTCGCCACTGATGTCAGCCGTGACCCGCAATCGAACGATATTCACCGAATTCGTGAAGGCAGTTGTCGTTGTTGACCACCCAGTCTCATCAACATTCACGAACATCAGCCGTGGTCCGTCCACTGCTGGATGAAGGTCTCCGCACGCCGTTAACGACTGTCAGGGTCCAATGAGCGAGAGAGAGAGAGAGGGACCATGTCCTTTGGTTATTTCTGCGCGATGATCTCCGTGTAGCGCTGCGAGATGCATCGGTGGCGAGATGTTAACTACATCGCCTGGTATGCAGGAGGTCGTGGGTTCGAACCCGAACCGACCCTGACGCCTGCTGCTGTATATTTGGAGTTTGCGCGTCTTTCTGTCTCCCTCTCCCGTGGTCGCGTGGACTTTTCTCCGGGTCCTCCGGTTTTCCCCATCCACGTTTAGAATCAACATCGGGCGCTCTCCATTTCCACTTGATAAGCCACTTTGTAGAGCTATCAAATGTGTGGCCAGGTCGCTTCTGAAATATATCTATATACGTACTATATAGCTTAGTGAGCCTTACCTGGTAAAATAAAATGGTTTGAGAATAGATTTTCCCCTTTTTTCTGACAACAAAACAGCTGTGTTAAGATGTTAAAACATCAAACTGAAACCTTTACATTATCATGTATGCACTATCAGAGTTATGTTTTTTGTTTGAATTATGACTGCAGGTATTGTGGTCTATGCAAACATGACTCCTTGTAAAAAAGGTGTCAGTTTTGTTGCCAGATAAAAGGGTAAAAAACAATTATCATATTTTTTCCTCCTGCAGTCTACACACAGATTCTGATTGTGAACTCCGCAAACCAAGATCGCGGTCTCATTCTGATGCTGTCTGCCGGCCCGAGTCGCCATTGGGAAATATCGTCTTCGCTCAAAGGTCTTGTACTCATTCTAGATTTGAAGTTTTCGTGACTGCAAGGATCCATATAGTCTTTTTGTTTTTGTAAAGTCACGTAGGTTAAAAAATAAAACAAATAAATTAAATACTCTTCGGTTTTTCGGTAAAGTCACGTAGGTAAAAGTGAAAATAAATAATACAAATAATAAATAATGATAGAAATTAAAAAAATATTTTATTTCTATTATTATAAAATAATTATTTCATTTCTATTATTTCTATTCTTTTATAGAAATATAAATAATAATAGAAATAATAATTATTTTATTTCTATTACTATTTCTATTATTTTTATTATTATTTTATTTTTACCTACGTGACTTTACCGAAAAAATCTAAGAGTATGAATCCTTGCAGTCACGAAAGCTTGAAATCTGAAATAAATTCAATCACGACGTTTCGGAGGCAACACAAGCTTCCGTCTTCAGGAGTATTTTTTGCTGTATCAGTAATTTTGCTGTGACGGTTCCACCTGAAGACGGAGGCTTGTGTTGCCTCCGAAACGTCGTCATTTAATTTATTTTTTACCTACGTCACTTTACCGAAACAACCAAAAAACCTTGTACTCAGTCAGTAAAAAAAATAAAAATACACCAAACATCTCCAACCGTGCACGTGAATTGATTTCACCACCGCTCCATCCGCCTGGCAGGGGTCCTCACGAACCGATAATTTTGTTGAAAGTCTCCATCAGCTCGTCCTATCTGGCCGATGGGTGCGTTGCCTCCACAGCTTCAAGAGACCCTTGTCAACTCGCGGCTCACAGCGCCCTGACCGCGTGTACACAAACCTCGTGCACGACGTAGATGGTCGCTTGCTTGCCCTTCGCCACATAGACAACCTCTTGTTGGTGTTGTTGTTTCACAGCTCTCTCGCTGGTTCAGCAGTTCAACAGCTGGATTGTTTATTCCGCCCGAGGACGACCGCTTGTGGTGCGATCTCGAAACGTCGTGATGTATTGTTTATTGTAATAGTAGGTTTTTACCCTTACAACTGGTACAAAAACTGACACCTTTATACAAGAGATCATGTTTGCAATAACCACAACACAAGCAGTCAAATGCAAACAAAAAAAACAACTCTGATAATCTTCTTGGTTCTTTCGGTAAAGTCACGTAGAAGGGAAATAATAAAATAATAAAAAAAACATAATAAAATATTCTCACGACGTTTCGGCCACAACGCAAGCAGCCGTCCTCATTATCATGTAATTTTATTATTTTATTATTTCCCTTCTACGTGACTTTACAGAAAGAACCAAGAAGATGAATCCCTGCAGTCACGAAAGCTTTAAATCGAAACTTGATGATGATAATGTATGCACTGTCCTTGAAATTGATTGGTCCACACCGAGACAGCTTTTCTTAGAGCCTAGTCTCCATTGGTGTTGGACCAGATGACGCCAAAAGGCGTACAACTCAAAAAGCGCACTATCAGAGTATTGAGAGCTCGGGTAAGCTTTTACACTTTGAGATCTCCTATACCAGTGGCAAAATATAGTGATAGGTTTTTACCCTTTCAACTGGTACAAACACTGATACCTTTATACAAGGGATAATGTTGGCAATAACCACAACACAAGCAGTCAAAATGCAACAAAAATAAACAACTCTACGTGATAATTGTTTTTTTACCCTTCTATCTGGCAACAAAACTGACACCTTTTTACAAGGAGTCATGTTTGTATAGACCGCAATACCTGCAGTCATATTACAAACAAAAGAAATAACTGATAATGTGCACTGTCCTTGAAGTTGATTGGTCCACAGCAGGTATTGCGGTCTATACAAACATGACTACTTGTAAAAAGGTGTCAGTTTTGTTGCCAGATAGAAGGGTAAAAAACAAATTATCAATTATAATATTTTTACTGGCAAATGAGGTTCCCATAACTCTACGTGACTTTACCGAAAGAACCAAAGAGCATGATGGATTCCTGCAGTGACGAAAGCTTCTAATCAAGACGCTGCAGCACGCTGCCCAAGCTCACGTTCTCGATCCATCACTGAGCCTGAGCCAGTTCTCCAACAAACTCTAAACGCTACGTAACACAGGTTTGTTTTGTTCGGGAGGGAAGGGGGGGGTTGGGTTAGATCGCGTAAATATAAATGCGTCTTCTTGGTTCTTTCGGTAAAGTCACGTAGAAGGGAAATAATAACGCTGTCTTCCCGACAGACCTGTTCTTCACCTGAGGACGGCTGCTTGCGTTGTGTCCGAAACGTCGTGAGAATTTTATTTTATTATGTTTTATTTTTAATATTTTATTATTTCCCTTCTACGTGACTTTACCGAAAGAACCAAGAAGATGAATCCCTGCAGTCACGAAAGCTTTAAATCGAATTATAAATGCGTCGTTAAACCCGCCACCACCCGACAGCAACTAGTAAGGGTTGTCACGTAAACAAAACGTGCCAATGCGTTACTGGCACAGCACACCGGTGTGTTGGAAAGCATAATCCAGTTGGAGAGCATTATCCAGCCAGTTATTACAACGAGCTTGATCAGGCGACGGCAAGATTTGTGAGAAATCCTCCTGTTTCAACAAACATATTTTTATACCTACGCCATCTAAAAAAAAAAACACCTGCATTATGAATGATTTGATTCCAAGTTTTCGTGACTGCAGGGATTTCTCTTTGGTTCTTTCGGTAAAGTCACGTAGAAAGAAAATAATTACACGCAACAGACCTGTTCTTCACCTGAGGACGGCTGCTTGCGTTGTGGCCGACACGTCGTGAGAATTTTATCGTGTTATGTTTTATTTTTATTATTTTATTATTTCCCTTCTACGTTACTTTACCGAAAGAACCAAGAATATGAATCCATGCAGTCTAGAAAGCTTTAAATCAAAACATAGACTCACACTCTGTGTGTCTATGTTGTGTGTAATTGTTGTATGTAAATAACAACATAGACTCACACTCTGTGTATGTTGTTCTTTCTACGTGACTTTACCGAGAGAATCACAGAGTATTATGAATGATATTGGTCGCGAAAACCTACGTCTAAAACAGACGAGAAATAATGTTGTTTCAGAGAGCCTACTTCAATGCCTTATCAACGCGCATTCGTGATGGACTGGATTCATGAAAAGAGTGCGCAAAAATAAAATATTCCGACTCTTAAATCTCGACTTAAAGCTTTCGTGACGGCAGGAATTCACATTTTTTTGTCTTTCGGTAAAATCATTATGACGGCCGCTTGTGTTGCGATCGAAACGTCGTAGTTTCTGTCATTTCCTTTGAACCTATCTGCGTGACTTTGACCGAAAGACCCAAAAAACACGTGTTCCTACTCTTACTCACTCTGTGTGTATATACTGTAGGCATGCGTGTATCTTGAACTTATTTCGCCCCGTACGTAGCCAACCGCGCTAATCGGAGTTCTTTAGAAGTGAGTTTTCAACCTCGATGGAAAAGTGCCACAGCTCCCAGTCGCCTCCGAATATCGGAAGGAAGAACGTTCCAGACGGCCGCAGAAGGCAGCCACAAGCCACTGCGAATGGCCCATACGTACGGCAGTGTCATCTCTTTCCAAATTTTGAAACACTTTACCCCGCTAAATGACTCGTTTGGAATACGCTGCAGCTGTGATCTACTCCCTACCCCTCTACCGGGCAGGACCCTCCTGAGAATAGAGTCACGAGACTCCGTGGCGAGCCGTTTCCTGCCGAGACAAACGTAATAATAACAAGATGTGAATGATGTTAATGGTTGACATTGCATCTTTGTAGCAGGACGTGTTGAGTGGCAGGAGAGAGTTGCATACAACGATGGTTATTTAGTTCGGCTTCTGGATATTTTATCAGAATTGTGTTTATGGTCGGGCCGTGTGTTTGTCTTTGTGTGTGTGTGTGTGCGGGGAGTGTGTGTGCGTGTGGGGGGGGAGCAGTGGCGCAGTGGTTAGCGCGCTGCGCTACGAATCCGGCGTCACGAGTTCGATTCCGCTCACGGCCAACACCAGTGACGATTCCTGAACCGGTCCTGAGCCTCCCCCATAGGTCGACTCAGCCGCAAATGAGTACCTGGTGCGGTGCGTAGTAAACATCGCCGCTCGGGAGACAAAGGCGTCCGGGCGTGATATTGGACGCCCACTCACTCGTGTGCCGTGCCGGCCTTCAAAAGGTGCTCGCTAACTGCACTTGCTCCTGCAGTCTGTGAAGGCTACACGGGGGATCTTTGTCTGTTGTGTAATTGACCACGTGTTTTTTGAAAGTGTGTGTGTGTGCCACTCTGCATGTGTGTAAGACATCCGAAAAAACGACAGAACCACATCTCCGAGGAGCACCTGGCTTTTTGTTCAACCTTGTACAGAAACTAAGTGATCGTGACGCGTATTTCAAAACCACCACTTCCCCGCATCACATCAGAGACACGAAGCACGCAATTTCCACATCGTGAAAGAAAAAAAAGCCACACTGATCGGTTAATGTTATTATTGAAAGCTCTATATTCATTAGTGTCTTATTTTTTTTACTGAATAATGACGACTATTATCATGAATTACGTCTGACTGTACGCTCTTGCAATATTTGAACTCGCCTGTTCGCTCAACATACTGCAGGTCATGACAACAACACACCAAGTCACCGACTCATTCACTCACTCACCCACTCAATAATTACATCACCACATACTGCTTTCGCACCTACGATAAGCACGGTTGGCTACGTACGGTGCGAAAGAAGTTAACATATACACTCAAACTCACTCACCGCACTGCAGTGACAACAACACAACAACTCAACCACAAACTCACTCACCCACTCACACTCCCCACTCACCCACCTACTCACTCAGCTACTCACACACCCCACTCACTCACCCACCACCCACTCACCCACTCACTCACCCACCCACACATCCACTCACCCCTCACTCACCACCCACTCACACACCCACTCACCCACCACTCACCCACTCACTCACCCACTCATTCACCGACTCACACACCTGCCCACTCACTCACACACCCACACACCCACTCACTCACTCACCCACTCACTCACTCACCCACCCACTCACACACCCACACACCCACTCACTCACTCACCCACTCACTCACTCACCCACCCACTTACACACCACTCACCCACCCACTCACTCACCCACTCACACACCCGACTCACCCACATACCCACTCACTCACCCGTCCACTCACCCACTCACTCAACCACCCATCCACTCACCCACTCACTCACCCACTAATTCACCGACTCACCCACCTACCTCACTCACTATCCACTCAACCACTCACAAACCACTCACCCACCCACCTACCTACTCACCCACCACTCACTCACTTTCGGTAAAGTCACGTAGTTAGACATAAAATAGAAACAAATCACGACGTTTCGATTGCAACATCAGGTTGGAAAAGCACATCAAGAATTGTGTTTGTTTGCTGAAATGGGAGAGAGATGCCATGGTAAGAGGTTATATAGGTGAGAGAGAGGGGGGGGGCAAGGGGGTAGGGGGAGCGTCGCGTGGACGATAGGAGAGGGACGTGAGGCTGGGGGGGGAAGTGGGCGGGGGGAAGTGGGAGGCCGAGAGAGCTGGGGGGGGATGCGGGGGGGGGAGTTAACTCGGAAACACGGGCGTGCACGAGTGCCAATGCAGCAGCAACGCCAATGCATCAACGATGCCAATGTAGCAACAATGCCAATGTAGCAACAATGCCATGTAGCAACAATGCCAATGCAGCAACAATGCCAAAGGATGGGGATGCGGTGGGGAAAATTAACTCGGAAAAATGACTATTTAGTATCCGGCAAATGTAGAACAACCATAAACACGCAACGCCCCCCCCTCTCCCCCCTTGCCCCCCTCCCCCTCTCCCTATATAACCTTTGACCACGGCATCTCTCTTTTTTTACGATTGGAAAACAAGAAGATGCTCGGTGTAGTGGAATTTGCTTCGTTCATCATTTTGTTTTTTGTTTGTTTGTTTTTTAAATGCTTTCCTTTATGTACCCCCCCCCCCCACCTCCTCGCTCACTCTCGCTCACTTTCGCTCACTCTCTCACTTCAGCAAAAAACGATTTCTTGATGTGCTTTTCTCACCCGATGATGATTGCTTGTGTTGCAATCGAAACGTCGTGATTTATTTTATTATTTTCTTCTACCTACGAGACTTTCCCGAAAGAACCAAAGAGAATGGGATTCCTGCAGTCACGAAAGCTTCAAATCAAAATACAGTGGTACCTCGTTATACGTCGTTAATTCGTTCCAGAAGGTAGGACTTAAACCGAAATGACGTGTCCCAAACGCATTTTTCCCATAAGAAATATAGAAAAAGGATATAATCCGTTCCAGAGTATAAGATATAATTCTTTGGTTCTTTCGGTAAAGTCACATATAAAGAGAAAATAACAAATTAAATACTAGCATACGACGTTTCGATTGCAACACAAGCAATCATCATCAGGTATAAATGAAATAGAAACACAAATCTAGTATACTTAGAAATGGAATGTAATACAACAGAGAGTCGGATAACATAACAGTCAACGCCCTACCTGGTTGATTACGTTCTTCCTGAGAATGCTAAATTTGAGAGAGAATTAAACACAGAACCAGAGACATATAGACAGGCATATATGTCTCTGGTTCTGTGTTTATCTCTCTCTCAAATTTAGCATTCTCAGGAAGAACGTAATCAACCAGGTAGGGTGTTGACTGTCATGTTATCCGACTCTCTGTTGTATTACATTACATTTCTAAGTATACTAGATTTGTGTTTCTATTTCATTTCCTGATGATGATTGCTTGTGTTGCAATCGAAACGTCGTATGCTAGTATTTAATTTATTATTTCTCTTTATGCGTAACTTTACCGAAAGAACCAAAGAGTAATTCCTGCAGTCACGAAAGCTCCAAATTAAATTTATAAGATATTAATTTTATAGTCATACTACATTAATGGGTTGTANAAAATAATTTAGACACTTTTATTATAAAACAACATTAATAAAATAANTGCCATAAAATGTAAGAATGTAAAAATAAAATGTCATCATTTACCTCGGATGGAGTGAAAATTCGCAAAAAAGTCATGTTAAAATGACAAAAACACGTGAAAATTCACAGAGAGTTATAGCAAGGGTTGTGCACTGAACGAGATCTACAGGCAGACTGAGGGACAGCGCTTTGTTTCAGTCGTGAACCGGGTCTACGCGGGTATGCGGTGGCTCATCACAACCCATACAAGTTCTAGCAAGCGCGTCGTATCCCAAGCAAGACGTTGTATCCAAGCAAGACGTCGTATCCCAAGCAAGACGTCGTATCCCAAGCAAGGCATCGTATCCCAAGCAAGACGTCGTATCCCAAGCAAGATGTCGTATCCCAAGCAAGCCGTCGTATCCCAAGCAAGGCGTCGTATCCCAAGCAAGGTATCGTATCGCAAGCAAGACGTCGTATCCCAAGCAAGACATCGTATCCCAAGCAAGGCATCGTATCCCAAGCAAGGCATCGTATCCCAAGCAAGACGTCGTATCCAAGCAAGACGTCGTATCCCAAGCAAGGCATCGTATCCCAAGCAAGGCATCGTATCCCAAGCAAGGCATCGTATCCCAAGCAAGGCATCGTATCCCAAGCAAGGCATCGTATCCCAAGCAAGGCACGTATCCCAAGCAAGCGTCGTATCCCAAGCAAGACGTCGTATCCCAAGCAAGACGTCGTATCCAAGCAAGATGTTGTATCCCAAGCAAGAAGTCGTATCCCAAGCAAGACGTCGTATCCCAAGCAAGACGTCGTATCCCAAGCGAGACGTCGTATCCCAAGCGAGACGTCGTATCCCAAGCAAGACGTCGTATCCCAAGCAAGACGTCGTATCCCAAGCGAGACGTTGTATCCCAAGCGAGACGTCGTATCCCAAGCAAGACGTTGTATCCCAAGCGAGACGTCGTATCCCAAGCAAGACGTCGTATCCCAAGCAAGACGTCGTATCCCAAGCGAGACGTTGTATCCCAAGCAAGATGTTGTATCCCAAGCAAGAAGTCGTATCCCAAGCAAGACGTCGTATCCCAAGCAAGACGTCGTATCCCAAGCAAGACGTCGTATCCCAAGCAAGACGTCGTATCCCAAGCAAGACGTTGTATCCCAAGCGAGACGTTGTATCCCAAGCAAGACGTATCCCAAGCAAGACGTCGTATCCCAAGCGAGACGTTGTATCCCAAGCGAGACGTCGTATCCCAAGCAAGACGTTGTATCCCAAGCAAGACGTCGTATCCCAAGCAAGACGTCGTATCCCAAGCGAGACGTCGTATCCCAAGCAAGACGTCGTATCCCAAGCAAGACGTCGTATCCCAAGAAAGGCGTCGTATCCCAAGCAAGACGTCGTATCCCAAGCAAGACGTATCCCAAGCAAGACGTTGTATCCCAAGCGAGACGTCGTATCCCAAGCAAGACGTTGTATCCCAAGCGAGGCGTCGTATCCCAAGAGACGTCGTATCCCAAGAAAGGCGTCGTATCCCAAGCAAGACGTTGTATCCCAAGCGAGACGTCGTATCCCAAGCGAGACGTCGTATCCCAAGCAAGACGTCGTATCCCAAGCGAGACGTCGTATCCCAAGCAAGACGTCGTATCCCAAGCAAGACGTCGTATCCCAAGCGAGACGTCGTATCCCAAGCAAGACGTCGTATCCCAAGCGAGACATCGTATCCCAAGCAAGACGTCGTATCCCAAGCGAGACGTCGTATCCCAAGCGAGACGTCGTATCCCAAGCAAGACGTCGTATCCCAAGCGAGACGTCGTATCCCAAGCAAGACGTCGTATCCCAAGCAAGACGTTGTATCCCAAGCAAGACGTATCCCAAGCAAGACGTCGTATCCCAAGCAAGACGTTGTATCCCAAGCAAGACGTCGTATCCAAGCAAGACGTCGTATCCCAAGCAAGACGTCGTATCCCAAGCGAGACGTCGTATCCCAAGCGAGACGTCGTATACCAAGCAAGACGTTGTATCCCAAGCAAGACGTCGTATCCCAAACGAGACGTCGTATCCCAAGCAGGACGTCGTATCCCAAGCAAGATGTCGTATCCCAAGCGAGACGTCGTATCCCAAGCGAGACGTCGTATCCCAAGCGAGACGTCGTATCTCAAGCAAGATGTCGTATCCCAAGCGAGACGTCGTATCCCAAGCAAGACGTCGTATCCCAAGCAAGACGTCGTATCCCAAGCAAGACGTCGTATCCCAAGCAGGACGTCGTATCCCAAGCAAGACGTCGTATCCCAAGCAAGACGTCGTATCCAAGCAGGACGTCGTATCCAAGCAAGACGTCGTATCCCAAGCAAGGCGTCGTATCCCAAGCAAGACGTCGTATCCAAGCAGGACGTCGTATCCCAAGACATGTTTTCTCTCGTCAAAACACGACGTATACCAAATTCGACGTATTCGAAAGCGGTCGTATACCGAGGTATGACTGTAAGTCGATGCTAACGAGTTTTCCAAACACATTTACCGTAAGAGTAAATTAGTAAATTGACACAGACTAAGATCCACGTTTAGCTTTATATGCTGTACTGTTGGCGAGCACCTATTAACCACGCTACTTGCGCCGAGCCGTCTTTGTCTCTCCTCTGCAACAGCTGGTCGTTTGAGGCTGAGACGACCTAAAGGGGGAACAGAGCGATGTTCAAATACCAGCGACGATGTGGAGCGCCGTGGTCGGAAATAGAACTTCAGAATGACTAGCCTCTCAGGGGTCAATCGGCTTTGGCAAAATGTAAAGACACACGCACGGACGTGTACGTGTGTACGTGTGAATGTGCCTACGTGTGTATGTATGTGTGTGCGTGTGTATGTGCGTATGTGTGCATGTATGTGTGCATGTATGTGCGTAAGTGTGTATGTGTGTGTACGTGTGCGTGTGTATGTGCCTACGTGTGTATGTGTGTATGTGTATGTGTATGTGCGTATGTGTGTATGTGTGTGTGTACGTGTGTATGTGTGTATGTGTGTACATGCATATGTGTGTATGTACGTGTGTATGTGTGTACGTGTTGTGTATTTGTGTATGTATGTGCGTAAGTGTGTATGTGTGTGTGTACGTACGTGTGTATGTGTGTGTACGTGTGTGTGTACGTGTGTATGGTGTGTGTATGGTGTACAGTGNGTGTGTGTGTATACGTGTGTATGTGGTAGTGTGTGCGTGTTATGTCTGTATTGCGTAGTGTGTATGTATGTGTGTACATTGTATGTGTGTGNACGTGCGTATGTGGTATGTGCGTAACGTAATCCGTAACAGACGCAACGGACATGTCGGTACGTGGTGGGTTACATTCATTAGCAAAATGCCCAAATCGTATTCTGTTTCAGTTATTGCATTTTATTTTAAACATGAGCAACAGCAGCGGGTGTGAGAGCCTGTGGGGGTGGATAGCAAGATCCTCAGTGGAGAAAAAAACGGGTTTCTCGCTCTGTTTTTTTTTACATCAGTGGAAACAAGAAGATGCTCGGTGTATTCGGCACTTTGCTTCGTTCATCATTTCGTAATTTTTTTAATTTGCTTCATGTAAAACCCCACCTCTCGCTCACTCTCTCGCTCACTCTCTCGCTCACTCTCTCGCTCACTCTCTCGGTCAATCTCTCGCTCACTCTCTCGCTCACTCTCTCGCTCACTCTCTCGCTCACTCTCTCGCTCACTCTCTCGCTCACTCTCTCGCTCACTCTCTCGGTCACTCTCTCGCTCACTCTCTCTCCGCCTCCAAACCGCACTGACCAGCGAGGGGAAGTATGGTCAAACAACCGCTCGCACATCCTGGGGAGGCCCTCATCCAGCAGTGTCCACGGTTGTTTTCACTTTTGTTGTTGTTGTTGTTGCAATAATTAATTCACAAATTGACACGTGACCCTGTCTGAATTCGCGTTTGGTTGTGGAGAGGATGAGGCAGTTGTGGAGAGATTCGGGCAGTCTGCTCATGACCAGCTCCGGTTCGGCAGCGCAGATCTCAACTCTGAATCAGTCAAACGGCATTATCTTTTCATCAGCTGCGTAACGCTGCGTGGTCGCGACATGGCCTGTCGCTCAACACGAAGCTCCCGGTCTTTCCGGCCACAGTTATGCCCACAACTCCCTCTATCCTATCGCAATGTGGACCCCTTTGAATGAACATTTGCGCTGTGGCTCTGCATAACCAGGCTGGATTGTGTGAGGAGGAGCTCACAGATCCCTTGAAGGGTTTGGACACTGTCCCATGAGTGAGCTACTCCGGCAGGCGAGTCTGCGTTGGCTGGGTCACGCAGCCCTTCGTGCCCAACCACCGCATGCCAAAGCGGCTTCTGCGTTGCCAGATAGAGGGTGCTAAGAAGGCACGGCACGGGCTAGAGAAGAGATGGAGTGATGGGGTACGGGAGGATGTGGAGCTGAGTGGACCTGCCGATGATCGGTACCAGCGGTATCAAGATCGGCCTCTGTGGAGGAGGCTCGTGAAGGACGCTACTGGGCAGTTGGAGGCAGTCGCCCTCCAGCAACAACGGAGGGCGGAGGAGCGACGCTGACAACAACGAGCGGAGCGTCGGGCGACTAAAACGCAGCGATTAAATCGGTACGGCGGGTAACAGAGGCAGTGCACCTGGCAGTCATCTCAGTCAACCCATGGCACCTGGGTCTGTCCCGTGACCTCCTGTCCACGAACACTTCACGTGACCTCAAAGTGCACCTAGCCTGGCACGACCGTCGTTAATACATTTAGTGGGTGTGCCTATCCCGAGTTCCATTCCAGTTGACGGCCAACACCATTGACAATTATCTGAACCGGTCCCGGGCCTCCCTAGGTCGACTCAACCTCAAATGAGTATTGGACATGTTTCAGTTTCATTTATTTGGTATAGCCCTGTGAGCCATTCGGCTCTTGAATCGGGTGCAACTGCAAAAACATGAACAAGAAACATCTTAAAGTGATTACGCGCAAACAGAAAAATCAGGAAAAACAGCAAAAACTTCCAGAAAAAGCACCGTACACCAACGCTGTGTGCGAGCATCCCAGTGGGATGCAAGTCAAACAACAACAACAACCACAAGACAACTTAGATTAAAGCCATCAGTCTAACTCCGTACTTCAACAAACCCCCTCTCGTGTGACGTTGCCGGCCTTGATAGGTGCTGCTAGCTAACAGCACTTGCCCCAACAGTCTGTGCAGGCTACACGGGCTATCTTTGTCTTTGTGTGTGAAACTGCGGCGAGAACGAGCTAAAGGCGCAGGCCTGCAAAGTGTCTCTCTCGCACCACTGCTGCCAGAAGGACCTCTCAAGCCCAGTGAGATCAGGAGAGGCCCTCCAGAAGATGCCTTGGCCTACTCTTCCACGCCGGGCAGACGTCTTGGGAGAGGTGGGAGTCGCCACACTGTACCCACCACGCGCGGTGAACCCGTTTGTGCCGCTGGATGGACGGAGGGGCACGGTGCCAGTGGAGTGTTTAGGTTTGACACGTGATCGTCGTTGTAGGCTTTCACGACGAATATTTTCATAAAAAAATTTGGGGGGGGNAGGTTTAAATCGCTAAGGGGCCGTCCATAAATGACGTCACGCGATTTTGGACGATTCCCCCCCCATTGTCACATGGCGTCACAAAAAGTCAGACCCCCCCTCAAATATGACGTCACAAAGCTCTGCCCCCCCCTAAAAAAAACATGCTTCAAATCGCTTTCAACTATTGTCATTGTAGTGCGTATTTAATGTGGCGCTGCACTCTGATGTTGTTAGAGAAAACATTTATTAAAAAATCTATTTCATTAAGTAGAACGTGTCGTCTATATTGATTTAAAGTTGCGCATTTTGATGTGACGTCACATTTCTCACCCCCCCCCCCTCGTCACACATCGTCACAAATGTCTGACNCCCCCCACCCCCTAGGTGCGTGACGTCATTTATGGACGGCCCCAAAGAAGGCGCGAGAAATCTAAGACAATGCAACTCATCTCGGCATGTGTGATGTGTGTGTATGATGTGTGTGTGTATGTGTGTGTGTGTGTGTGTGTGTATGTGTGTGTGTATGTGTGTGNGTGTGGTGTATGTGTGTGTATGTGTGTGTGTGTGNGTATGTGTGTGTGTATGTCGGTATGTGTGTGNATGTGTGTGTGTATGTGTGATGTGTTGTGTGTGTTTCGCCCTACAAGTATGGGGGTGGTAGGGGCTGGTTGGAACCTCCTGGTTACACAGCCCACAGGGGATTATTGTGTCCGTCCGTCCGTCGTGCAGGGAGGGGCTGGGTGGGGAGGNAGGGGCTGGGGGGGAGGGGATGGGTGAGGAGGGGCTGGGTGGGGAGGGTGGGGAGGGCTGGGTGGGAAGGGNTGGGGAGGGGCTGGGTGGGGAGGGTGGGGCTGGGTGGGGCTGGGTGGGAGGTGGGAGGGGTGGGGCTGGGTTTGGAGGGGAGGGTGGGGAGGGGCTGGGTGGGGAGGGGCTGGGTGGGGGGTGGGAGGGGAGGGGCTGGGTGGGAGGGATGGGGCTGGGTGGGGAGGGGCTGGTCACCGCGTGGTGCCCTTATAAAACTCAACGTTTAACTTACTCACGCCGGCTTGTGCCCACCCTCACAGTCGGGCACCGTTGACCCTGGCCATTGACCGAGCAACCCAACGTTCCTACCAGCTCCCTTGATTCATTGCAGAAAAGTTTTTATTTGGCGTTTGAACATCTTAACACAACTCCAGCTTCATTGCCAGAAATGGTCAAACCGATTCTTATTTTTGAAACTTTGATAGGGGCAAAAAGTATCCCGCGAGAGAGATGAAGACGTTACGTTTATTTCTGAACATTTCTATACACGCCGCAAATCGGTAACCGGTTTCTACGGGGTTTGTTGTTGTTGTTATTGTTGTTGTTATTGTTGTTGTTGGCCATGCGGTTGCAATACAGGAAGCGAATCTGCAGCCGCGTATCACGGCCCGAGCACCGGTCGCCCCCACTCCCCACACTGCCCCCACCCCCCTACCCCACTGCCCCCCCTACCCCACTGCCCCCCACCCCCCTACCCCACCACCCCCCTACCCCCACTGCCCCCACCCCCCTACCCCACCACCCCCCCTACCCCCACTCCCCCCCCCTACCCCACCACCCCCCCTACCCCATCCCACCACCCCCCCTACCCCCACTGCCCCCACCCCCCTACCCCCACCACCCCCCCCTACCCCATCCCAACCACCCCCCTACCCCATCCCACCACCCCCACTACCCCCATACCCCATCCCCACCACCCCCCTACCCCACTGCCCCACCCCCCTACCCCCACCACCCCCCCTACCCCATCCCAACCACCCCCCCTACCCCCATCCCCACCACCCCACTACCCCCATACCCCCATCCCCACCACCCCCTACCCCACCCCACCCCACTACCCCCCTACCCCNATCCCCACCACCCCCTACCTCCATCCCCACCACCCCCCCTACCCCACCCCCCCTACCTCCACCCCCCTACCCCCACTACCCCACCCCCNTACCCACACCACCCCCCTACCCCACCCCACTACCACCCCCCTACCCCCACTACCCCACTACCCCCACTACCCCCACCCCCTACCCACACCACCCCCTACCCCCACCCCACTACCCACCCCCCTACCCCCATCCCCACCACCCCCNTACCCCCACTACCCCCCCTACNCCCACTACCCACACCACCCCCCTACCCCCACCCCACCACCCCCCTACCCCCATCCCCCCTACCCCCACCCCACTTGATTTGCACTTCGGCTACCAATGAAGGCGGTGAGGGTAGCCCCATTACCCTCATCCCTATCCCCCTTATCATGGATAACAATACAACTAATGATGGTTATTATTGTTATAATAACTTATACATTGTGATCCACGCCACTGCTATTGCGAGGAGCTATCACGCAGCAAACACCGGAGCTGATACACTTTAAAATGATCATCTCGATAGAAAACTAATTTCCCTAGAACTGTTTTAAAGTCTGTTTGGTTCGTTGTCTGCCCCCACCACCACCACCACCACCGCGCCTCCGATTAGCACGTTCGGCATCGTACGGCGCGAAAGAAGTTCAACGCACATACGAAGGAAGACGAGTCATGCTTCACAGACGGTTGCAGTCCGCCAACAAGTAACGATTCACTTTCCGCCACCGCTGCTACTGCCGCTGCCGCTGCGTAATCCCAAGCGAGCAATTTTTGCGGCCGTTAAAATTTTTCTCTTTCAAATCCTTGCACAATTTTCTGACGGTGACGGCAGCGCACGCAACGCCACCCGCCCGGGTCGAAGGCGTCGCGGGATGACGAATTCCCCCCCCCTCCCAAGTTCTGCGGTTCTCTATATATGAAATGTTGATGAATGTGTGTCTCCATGTCGGAGGAAACTGAAGCAGCCGGAGTAAACACCCGGTGCGAGAGGGGACAACACTCTATCCCGTACAGATGGTAATATATATCTACGGCAACCCTCCGCCGATGCTCAACGAGATGGTGAAGTTTCACACACGCACACGCGACATCCTTGTGTGTGCGTGTGTGACCCACCAACCCTCACTGCTGCTGCCGCCGCTGCCTCCACATGATGATTGCAGACCACGTGGCAGCTCGCCACGAGCGTCACAAGGTGGGGTGACAGTGGCCCACGATTGCTTAAATAATTGCGGCTCCCGCAAAAAGTAGATTTGTAGTTACAAGAGATGATCCCCTAAGCCACGACTCATCTCGGATGGTCCACACATTATTTAATTTGCTGCAAATGCCATACATTGGGGGTGGGGGGCGGAGAGAGAATTAAAAAATATGAAAAATCAAGAGAAAAAAAAAGTCTTCTCGCCATTTGATTTGGAGGCACGACGCACAAAAGGTAAAGATCGCCCTATAGCCTTCGACGGACCGTTGGGGCAAGTGCTGTGAGCAATCACCTATTTAAGAGCACCACGGAGTACGAAGGAGGAAAGGGTTGGATGATTAGCACCACGCCCGGCCGCCTTTGTCTCCCCGCGTGATGATGCTTATACACCACACGCCAAGTGCTCAATTGAGGCTGAGTCGACCTAGGGGAAGCCCAGGACCGTTCAGATAATCGTCACTGGCGTTGGCTGTAGCGGAATCGAACTTGGATGGCCGGGTTCGTATCACAGCGCGCTAACCGCTACATCACCGCTTCCCCACACAACAAGACAAAGATCCCCGTGTAGCCTCAACAGACTGTAGGGGCAAGTGCTGTTAGCGAGCACCTATGAAGGCCGGCAAGGCACACGAGGGGTGGGTGGCCAGCACCACGCCCGACCGCCTTTGTCTCATACGCTCGTGCGCGCTGAGAAATATATATGAATATCAAAAATATAATACGCAGTTGGAAAATGAGTTTTTTGGCCCGTTTACGAACGCAATATTTCACATACATAATCATAGACATCCCCATTCATTACTGTGGTTGAGGGTATATCCAATATTGCACGGGGTAGGGGATAACATCCCAGGATTATGATTTCTCGCATCACAGATTGCGGCTCTGTAGATTATGAGAGAGAAAAAACAATCCCTTCGCACAAATATTAAAGTCCATATGACAAACCTAATACTTGTATTGTAAGCACGTGTGTCAATATTGTTTAGACTGTGTGCGCGCGCCTGTGTGTGTGTTTTNGTGGTTATATAATATTTATGCGTTAACATCACAGGTGCTCGCTAACAGCACTTGCCCCGACAGTCTGTTAAGCCTACACGGGGGATCTTTGTCTTGTGTAAATATCGCGACTGGGGAGACAAAGGCGGTCGGGAGTAGTGTTGACCACCCCCCCTCGTGCACCGTGCCGGCCTTCATAGCTGCTCGCTAACAACACTTGCCACGACAGTCCGTTAAGGCTACACGGGGGTCTTTGTATTTGTCTTCGTGGATATGTAAAAATCTGAACTAGGGAGACAAAGGCGCGCCGGGCATGGTTCCTGCCACCTAACCCCTCGTGCACCGTTCCGGTCTTCAGAAGTCCTTGCTAACAGCACTTGCCCCGACAGTCTTTTGAAGGCTATACGGGTGGTCTTTGCCTTTGTCTTTGTGTGTGGCTGTCGAACTGCGCTGCAAATCCCTCCAGACCCGGAGCGCGATTCCCACTCTCAGCCAAACGTCCGCGACGAATCATCTCGCACCGGACATCAGCGAATACGGAGAGACAAAGACGGCCGGTCGTAGTTCGTTGCACGTGATGGCAACTTTACGAGGTGCTCGCTAACAGCACTTGTCCCCCCCCCCNACCCCCATCGAGTCTGTCGACAAAGGCTACACGGAGGATATTGTCTCTTGTGTGTGTGCTCATTATTGTATTAAATACGATTCAATCTAATAAGAGTGATGATGTTGACGATGGTGTTGTTATTAATCTGGTAAAAGAGCGTCCATGCAAAATCGCACCCCCCCCCCCCGATTAGCACGGTTGGCTACGTACGATGCGACAGAAGTTCAACACACACATACATCGGCACAGTCACGGATGAAAATCACGGTCATGATCAGCACTGGGAAGACAAAGGTGGTTTTCATAGACGCTCGGTCTGTTAACTAACACAGGGACACATTCCTGCGGAGGGAGCTGGTAGGACGTTGGTTTGCTCGGTCAATGGCCAGGGTCAACGGCGGCGTGGTGTATTCCGCAAATATTCCCGACTGTGAGAGCGGGCACAAGCCGGCGTGAGTAGGTTAAACGTTGAGTTTTATAAGGGCACCACGGGNTGACCAGCCCCTCCCCACCCAGCCCCACCCTCCCACCTCCCACACNACCCCCCCTCCCACAGCCCTCCCCACCCTCCCACCCAGCCCCTCCCCCCCAGCCCCTCCCCCCCTCCCTCTCCACCAGCCCCACCCCTCCATTTGGATGCACGACGGACGGACAACAATTCCCATTGGGCTGTGTAACCAGGAGGTTCCTACAGATATANCATGTCACAAAGACAAGATTCCATCGCATTCTCACGATGTTAGTCGTAGCTGGACTCGAAGTCGGATGGTCGGTTCGTGTCGCAGTGCACACTACCTTGCAAACACCCGACAAATCATCTCTCACGCCGGCCGTACAGACTGTTAGTGCAAGTGCGTTGGCGAGCACCTATTAAGGTCAACACACCAGCGCTGGCCCCTATGCTGCATAAAAACAATGCATCAGGTACTATTTTTATGCTGAGTCGACCTACAAGAGATGATGGTCATAGTTGGCCGTGAGTGGTAATCGAACTTGGATGGCCCCNGCTCCCCCACTGCTCCACGCACCCACACACACAAGACAAAGATCCCCCGTGTAGCCTTAACAGACTGTTGGGGCAAGTGCTGTTAGCGAGCAGAACCTAAGGCCGGCACGGCGGGTGGGGTGGCCAGCACCACGCCAGGCCGCCTTTGTCTCCCCAGTGGCGATGATTTTACGCACCAGATACTCATCGGGTGTGAAAACCACAGCAAGATGATGATTGCTTGTGTTGCAATCGAAACGTCGTGAGAATTTTATTATGTTTAATTTTCATTAATGTATTATTTCCCTTCTACGTGACTTTACCGAAAGAACCAAGAATATGAATCCCTGCAGTCACGAAAACTTCAATCGAAACAACAACAGCAGCAGCAACAAGAATAAGATGAGAAAATTATTTACACGAAACTCAACGGCAGCGATTCGTCCAAACAGAATTAAAAATAAAAACACGTTCCTTCGGAGTGGGCAGGTAGGAACTTGGTTGGACAGCGCATTCGTGCACGACAGACAAATATGCACGACAGACAGACAGACAAATAATCCCTGGTGGGCAGTGTGGAACCTGTTGTTCCTACCTGTATGAATGCTTATATATATATCTAACTAAAGCAAAGGTCACATACAATAAGTTCGCGAGGGAATGGGAGGGATACAAACCGCGCAAGAGCAGAGAGCAAACCTATGACGGTTATTGAAGTCGCGTTGGCTAGGAGATGTTAACTCCCTCGCCTGGTATACAGGAGGTCGTGTGTTCGATACCCACCCAGACGCCTGCTGTATATTTGGCGTTTGCGGTTTCTATCTCTCATCATCATCACGATGGCTAGGAGATGTTAACTCCCTCGCCTGGTATACAGGAGGTCGTGTGTTCGATACCCACCCAGACGCCTGCTGTATATTTGGAGTTTGCGGTTTCTATCTCTCATCATCATCACGATGGCTAGGAGATGTTAACTCCCTCGCCTGGTATACAGGCGGTCGTGTGTTAGATACCCACCCAGACGCCTGCTGCTGTATATTTGGAGTTTGCGGTGTCTCTCTCATCATCATCACGATGGCTAGGAGATGTTAACTCCCTCGCCTGGTATACAGGAGGTCGTGTGTTCGATACCCACCCAGACGCTTGCTGTATATTTGGAGTTTGCGGTTTCTATCTCTCATCATCATCACGATGGCTAGGAGATGTTAACTCCCTCGCCTGGTATACAGGAGGTCGTGTGTTCGATACCCACCCAGACGCCTGCTGTATATTTGGAGTTTGCGTTTCCCTCTCCCCGCGTTCGCGTGGATTTTTCTCCGGATCCTCCAGTTTTCCCCTCCACATTTATAATCAACATCACGCGTTTAGAAAATTTAACTGCTGCTGTAAATGACCACGAGAAAAGCCACTTGCTTGAGCTAGAATTTGTGACCAAGTCGTTTCTGAGAAAAAGAGATTTATAAATGAGCCTCACCTGGTCAAATAAAAATATTATTCGATTTTAGTTGAGATTAATCGTATAGCTGAACAAAAGGAGGGTGTGGTGATTCATACAAAGTTAACTTGGTAATGAAAAGCAACGGAGCAAATGAGGCCACACAACGTAACAATGGTCCACACAACAACAATGAGTTCACACAACAACAATGAGTTCACACAACAACAATGAGTTCACACAATGGAACAATGGGTCCACACAACAGAACAATGCATCCACACAACGGAACAATGGGTTCGCACAACGGAACAATGGGTTCACACAACGGAACAATGGGTTCACACAACAACAATGGGTCCACACAACAGAACAATGGGTTCAAACAACGAACAATGGGTTCACACAACGGAACAATGGGTTCACACAACGGAACAATGGGTCCACACAACAGAACAATGGGTCCAGACAATGGAATCATGCGTCAACACAACGTAACAATTAGGCCACGCAATCGAACAATGGATCCACACAAAGAAACAGTCCACACAATGATTAAGTACTGCAGCTGCGATGGCATTCGTGCACAAACAACAACAACAACAAGTGAATGCGTTTGTCAACAACTAAGTGTGGATCTTAATAAGAAAATGTAAAGTAGACAACGTTTCGGGCAATCGCCCTTCTGCACAGCACAGAGAAGATAGAGAGGTAGTGGCCTGAAACGTCACCTATTGTATATCTATATACATATCCAAGGCCACAGTTTTGTTCGCAAATGTGTTGAAGGTTATTGTCCAAATAATGAATCACTTAACGAGTTCATTTGATCTTCTGTGCCACGTCAATCAGAAGCATAAGCATTGATAATGAAATGGAGCAGCATCTGTAATGTAATGGAAAATGGTTTCACACAACCGAACAATGGGTTCACACAAGGAACAATGGGTTCACATAAGAAACAATGGGTCACAAACGGAACAATGGGTTCCACAACNAACAATGGTCCACACAACGGAACAATGGGTTCACACAAGGAACAATGGGTCCACACAACGGAACAATGGGTCCACACAATGTAACAATGGGTTCACACAATGGAACAATGGTCCACACAACGGAACAATGGGTTCACACAACGGAACAATGGGTTCACACAAGAACAATGGTCCACACAACACAATGGGTCCACAACAGAACAATGGGTTCACACAATGGAACAATGGATCCAACAACAGGAAGGTGCATGCTTGCTAAAGACGGGAAGAGAAACACGTGGATAAGGGGACACGCAGGTTGGAGATCATCACATTGATCTTCATCCAGCAGTGGATGGACCATGATGGATGAGATCAGGGGNTGGGAACGTCCGGCCCGCGGGCCGTATGAGGCCCGCGAAATCATTTGGTCTTGGCCCTGCCAAGGCTAACCGCAGGCGGGACTCGAAATTCAATACATCTAGGAGCAAACCTGGAAAAGCAGTTGCGAGTAGCAGCAACATCATCAATACCAGCTAACATCACACGCCTCGCCAAAGAGAAGCTGTTCAGCCCATCGCATTAGGCTGAGTTGATTTCATGTTTGACCAAATATAACGGGCTACATTTTTAAGTTGATAATTTGTATGGCCGCGAATGATGTTATAAATATCCAAATGGCCCTTGGCAGAAAAAAAGGTTTCCCACCGCTGGATTAGAGAACGCATGCCGTTAGAGACATTCTCACATTGATCTTCGTCCACAAGTGGATGGACCATGATGATGATGATGATTGCACTGAGAAACAGCGGAACGCGCGGATTAGATAAACACGAGGGATAGCGATGATGATTACACTGAGNCCAAGCTGTTGTGTAAAGTAAGCGGACTGGTGTCATTCGTTTCCTTCTACCGGCATTGTTCTAAAGCATAGCACGGGCCGGGATATATAATGCGTTTTTTTTATTTAGCGGAATACGCGTGCGGTTTTTTGCGGTGCAACATCGGCATCTAGTGGCGTATCGTGCGGTTTGCAGGCAAAACATCGCCGTCCTTTATTCAACCAGGTGAGCTCCGGATTGAGTTTCAAGTTCATTTCTTAGGTATAGCCCTGTGAGCCATTCGGCTCTTGAATCGGGTGCAACCGCAACAAACAAAAACTAAAACATGAACAAGAAAACATCTTAAAGTGACTATGTGCAAACAGAAAATCCAAGAAAGACAGCAAAATATTGCAGAAAAAGCACCGTACACCAACAATGAGTGCAAAAATCCCAGTGGGATGCAAGTCAAACAACAACCACAAGACAACTTAGATTAAGGCCACCAGTCTAACTCTATACTACAACAAACAAACATTGCCAAACCGAAAACTTTTCGAAAATGACCAAAATAAAGCCATAAAAGCAATGAAACAATGATCATAGGATTGAGAGGGCAGGAAACAAATGGCGTTACAACCTCATGAACGGCACCGTACACAGACGCATTCAAGTTTCAAGTTTATTTATTAGTTATAGCCTTGTGAGCCATGCGGCTCTTGAGTCGGGTGCAACCGCAACAAACAAAATATGAACACAGAACATCTTAAAGCGACGACGCACAACAGAAACATCCTGGGATAAACCAGCAAATCTTCCAGAAAAGAAAAAAAACACCGTATTACAATGCTGTGTGCAAAAATCCCAGCGTGATGCACGTCAAACAATAACAACCAAGAGACAATGTTTCGATTTAACCGCCACTTGCTGTGCTTTTCACACCTGATGATGATGGCTTGTGTTGCAATCGAAACGTCGTGAGAATTTTATTGTTTTTTTTTATTTCCCTTCTACGTGACTTTACCGAAAGAACCAAGAAAATGAACCATAAGACAATTTAGATTAAAGTTATCAGGCCAACTCCGCAACTTCCGCAAGAAACATGGCTTCACCACATGTTTTCGAAATCACCAAAATAAAGCTATAAAATGCAATGTAACAACAGTAATCATTGGAACTTTGATTCAAATGTGACAATTAAAGATATACATAAGCATTGACGTATGGACACTGACATACACGTGGCCACACCGATGGGTACAAATACGCAGATCCCCCGTGGAGCTCACAGAAGGCCGTCATCGGGGCAAGTGCTGTGAGCGACAAAGATAAAGACAAAGCTCCCCCGTATAGCCTTAACAGACTGATCGGGGCAAGTGCTGTTAGCGAGTAGCACCTGTTGAGGCCGGCACGGCTCACGAAGCCGCGCGGTGTGGCCACACGAACCGGTTCTGGGCCTCGCTTAGGTTGACTCGGCCGTAAACGAGCGCCTGCGGTGTTGTTTCTTTTTTATCGTCAGCATTGTGGGGAGACAACGGCGGTCGTGGCGCTGGTGAATGAGCTTAATGTGTGGCGACTCTGGATAAAACATTACCTCTCGCGGGACATGCGAACAAAGACTTCCTTACATTTCCCCGACCTCCAGCACTGAACCCCAGAGGTACACTTACCTGCTCGTCTGTCCTCACTTAGCCATTAGCAAGGCTGATTAAAGTTGAATTAGTGCGTGTTTGTGTGTGTCTACGTGGTTGTGTGTGTGTGGGTACGTGGTTGTGTGTGTGTGTGTGATTGTGTGTGTGTGTAGGTACGTGATTGTGTGTGTGTGTCTACGTGGTTGTGTGTGTGCGTCTACGTGATTGTGTGTGTGTGTACGTGATTGTGTGTGTGTGTCTACGTGATTGTGTGTGTGTGTCTACGTGGTTGTGTGTATGTGTCTACGTGGTTGTGTGTGTGTGTCTATGTGATTGTGTGTGTGTGTCTACGTGATTGTGTGTGTGTGTATGTGATTGTGTGTGTGTGTCTACGTGGTTGTGTGTGTGTNGCTACGTGGTTGTGTGTGTGCGTCTACGTGGTTGTGTGTGTATGTGTGTCTACGTGATTGTGTGTGTATGTGTGTCTACGTGGTTGTGTGTGTGTGTGTCTACGTGATTGTGTGTGTGTGTCTACGTGATTGTGTGTGTGTGTCTACGTGGTTGTGTATGTGTGTCTACGTGGTTGTGTGTGTGTGTCTACGTGATTGTGTGTGTGTGTCTACGTGATTGTGTGTGTGTGTGTCTACGTGATTGTGTGTGTATGTGTGTGTGTCTACGTGATTGTGTGTGTGTGTCTATGTGATTGTGTGTGTGTGTCTACGTGATTGTGTGTGTGTGTCTACGTGATTGTGTGTGTGTGTATGTGTTGTTGTGGGGAGCGGTAGTGTAGCGGTTAGCGCGNTGCGCTATGAACCTGGCGACCCGGGTTCGATTCCCGCTCACGGCTAACACCAGTGACGATTATCTGAACCGGTCCTGGGCCTCCCTAGGTCGACTCAGCCTTAAATGAGTACCTGGTGTGTGTGTCTCTACGTGTGTGTATGTGTGTGTAGTGCTGGGGAGCGGTAGTGTAGTGGTTAGCTACACTACGAACCTAGCAACACGGGTTCGAGTCGCACTCACGGTCAACACCAGTTACCATTGTCTGAACCGTGCATGGGCCTCCTCTAGGTCGACTCAGTTTCAAATGCGTAAATATCGTGTGCCGTGCCGGCCTTGATAGGTGCCCATAACAGCACTTGCCCCAACAGTCTGTTAAGGCTATACGGAGTATCTTTGTCTTTTTTTTACTCTAACAACACTTGCCCCAACAGTCTGTTAAGGCTATACGGAGTATCTTTGTCTTTATTTTTGACCCTAACAACACTTGCCCCAACAGTCTGTTAAGGCTATACGGGGATCTCTGTCTTTATTTTTGACTCTAACAGCACTTGCGCCAACAGTCTGTTAAGGCTATACGGGGGATCTTTGTCTTTATTTTAGACTCTAACAGCACTTGCCCCAACAGTCTGTTAAGGCTATACGGAGTATCTTTGTCTTTATTTTTGACTCTAATAACACTTGCCCCAACAGTCTGTTAAGGCTATACGGGGTATCTTTGTCTTTATTTTTTACTCTAACAGCACTTGCCCCAACAGTTTGTTAAGGCTATACGGGGTATCTTTGTCTTTTTTTACTCTAACAACACTTGCCCCAACAGTCTGTTAAGGCTATACGGAGTATCTTTGTCTTTATTTTTGACCCTAACAACACTTGCCCCAACAGTCTGTTAAGGCTATACGGGGATCTCTGTCTTTATTTTTGACTCTAACAGCACTTGCGCCAACAGTCTGTTAAGGCTATACGGGGGATCTTGTCTTTATTTTTGACTCTAACAGCACTTGCCCCAACAGTCTGGTAATGCTATACGGAGTATCTTTGTCTTTATTTTGACTCTAACAGCACTTGCCCCAACAGTCTGTTAAGGCTATACGGAGTATCTTTGTCTTTATTTTTGACTCTAATAACACTTGCCCCAACAGTCTGTTAAGGCTATACGGGTATCTTTGTCTTTATTTTTGACTCTAACAGCACTTGCCCAACAGTCTGTTAAGGCTGCTATACGGAGTATCTTTGTCTTTTTTTGACTCTAACAACACTTGCCCCAACAGTCTGTTAAGGCTATAGGGGTATCTTTGTCTTTACTTTTGACTCTAACAACACTTGCCCCAACAGTCTGTTAAGTGTATACGGGGATCTCTGTCATTATTTTTGTGCTAGTGTCTACGTGTGTATTTATGCACGGGTTAAGACGAGAGACTGATTGCTAATGACCGGTACCAGCGGTGTCAAGATCTCGGGATCGTGAAGGACGCTGCTGGGCAGTTGAAGGCAGTCGCCCTCCAGCAACAACGGAGGGCGGAGGAGCGACGCTCACAACAACGAGCGGCGAACAGCGGCTGTTATTTGTTGTCAACTAGCGTCATGTACGTGTTATGGGNAGCGNTGGTTAGCTACAAACCCGGCGACCCGAGTGCCACCAACCGGTGACGAGTATCCGTACCGGTGCTGGACATCTCCTAGGTTGACTCAGCCTCAAATGAGTACCTGGTGCGTCGCCACTGGGGAGACAAAGGCGGCGGGCGTGGTGTTGGCCACCCAGCCCTCGTGCGCCGTTCCGGCCTTCATAGGTGCTCGCTAACAGCACTTGCCCCAACAGTCTGTTCAGGCTATTTTGCGGAGGATCTTTGTCTTTGTTGTCAACGCATAAAATGCACAATCAAAGCACGTCAAATATTCATGTCCGTTTGTGTATTATTCATTACTCAATCACTCGCCGTTCATTTGCTTAATATCGGGCTAAGGAGGCCAATTCCACGGCAGAGAGAATATATATATTTTTGCCGGTGTCACACGTCAGCATACAAATTGTATATTTAATACATATACATAGAATATACGCCCCTATTCACGCGAGTGCTATAATTGTCCCGTGGGCGACATTCCGGGAAGCGCACAGTCCAATATCGTGTGCGTACCTTGGCAGAGCCATCGCAAGCTGCCCTGGAGTCGAATTATCCTAATTAAGACAGTGACTTATTTACAATACGAAAGCCGCACTTAGTGCGACGGCAACAACAACACAAACCCAACACGTTCGTCAATTATACTGTGGCGACGTTTCGGGTAGTCCTCCTTCTTCACGGCAGGAGGACAGAGAGGAAGCGTTGGCAAAGCTCTGCACGGCATTGGCTGCTGTCTGGCCTCTAGATGTTGCTAACCGCGGTGGCTAGGGATGTTAACTACCTCGCCTGGTATGCAGGAGGTCGTGGGTTCAATCTCAACCCTGACGCCTACTGTGTATTTGGAGTTTTCGGTGTCTCTCTCTCATCATCACGGTGGCTATGGATGTTAACTACCTCGCCTGGTGTGCAGGAGGTCGTGGGTTCAATCTCAACCCTGACGCCTACTGTGTATTTGGAGTTTTCGGTGTCTCTCTCTCATCATCACGGTGGCTATGGGATGTTAACTACCTCGCCTGGTGTGCAGGAGGTCGTGGGTTCAATCTCAACCCTGACGCCTACTGTGTATTTGGAGTTTTCGGTGTCTCTCTCTCATCATCACGGTGGCTATGAGATGTTAACTACCTCGCCTGGTGTGCAGGAGGTCGTGGGTTCAATCTCAACCCTGACGCCTACTGTGTATTTGGAGTTTTCGGTGTCTCTCTCTCATCATCACGGTGGCTATGGGATGTTAACTACCTCGCCTGGTGTGCAGGAGGTCGTGGGTTCAATCTCAACCCTGACGCCTACTGTGTATTTGGAGTTTTCGGTGTCTCTCTCTCATCATCATCNCGGTGGCTAGGGATGTTAACTACCTCGCCTGGTGTGCAGGAGGTCGTGGGTTCAATCTCAACCCTGACGCCTACTGTGTATTTGGAGTTTGTGGTGTCTCTCTCTCATCATCATCAGGTTGATGTTACTATCGCCTGGTATAAATCTCAATCTCATGAGCCACTGTGTTGAGTTTTGGTGTCTCTCCTCATCATTTCAGGTCAAGAGTCTACCTCGCCTGGTCGGTCGTGGGTTCGACCCTGACGCCTGCTTTACTTGGAGTTTGCGGTGTCTCTCTCTCTCATCATCATCACGATGGCTATGAGATGTTAACTATCGCCTGGTATGCAGGAGGTGTGGGTTCGCTGACGCCTGCTATATACTTGGAGTTTGGGTGTCTCCTTCTCATCCATCTGGCTGGAGAGTTAACTACCTCGCTGGGTATGAGGAGGTCGTGGATTCGACCCTGACGCCTGCTGTATATTTGGAGATTGCGGTGTTTCTCTCTCATCATCATCCAGTGGCTATGAGATGTTAACTCGCCGGTGTGCAGGAGGTCGTGGGTTCGACCCTGACGCCTACGTATTTGAGCGGTGTCTCTCTCTCATCATCATCATCACGGTGGCTATGAGATGTTAACTACCTCGCCTCGTATGCGGAGTCGTGGGTTCGCCTACGCTGCTGTATACTTTCAAGTCAAGTTCATTTTCAAGTTTCATTAAGATCTGTGACCATTCGGCTCTGAATCGGGTGAACCGCAACAAACAAAAAAACAAAAACAGANCAAGAAATGACCTGGTGAGGTGTGTAAACATCACCACTAAGGAGACAAAGGCGGCGTGGAGCTGGCCACCCACCCCTCGTGTGCCGTGCTGACCTTCATAGGTGCTCGCTAACAGCACTTGCCCCACAGTCTGTTCCAGGCTATATGGGGATCTTATTTTGTATGTATGTACAACATACTGTGTATGTATATTAGGGGGGCGTAGAGCAGTGATTAGCGCACTGCACTACGAGTTCAGGTTCTGAACCGGACCTTTACCTCTCCTAGGTCGACTCAGCCTTAAAATGGAGTACCTGGGAGAGAGTGTGCTGAAGCATCAACACTGGGGAGACAAAGGCGGCCGGGCGTGGCGTGCGCTAGCCACCCCACCCCTCGTGTGCCGTACCGGCCTAAATGGCTTGCCGCTCACAGCACTTGCCCCAGACGGGTCTGTCGAAGGCTATGCGGGGATCTTTATCTGTGCGCGCCTCCACGTGTCTACGAAATGTGCGTTTGTAATTCATATCCCAGATCCCCGTACGTGGCCTCGCCGTGCGCTGAATATAATTTCAGGTTGCATTTTTTATGAGCGCTAACCTTTCCCTTTGTGAATGCGCGGTGCCCATTAGATAGTTGCCTCGCACTCACACAACATTCAGACAACAACGCACGGCTCTGGGAGACGGGTGAGGGGGAATTCCACAATTAACTCGCATATGCCTGACTCTGTGAGCCTCGGGCATTATCGCTGAACTATAATAATCCTATCTTCTTGGTTCTTTCGGTAAAGTCACGGAGAAGGGAAGTAATAAAATAATAAAAATAAAACGTAATAAAATAATTCTCACGACGTTTCGGCCACAACGCAAGCAGCCGTCCTCAAGTGAAGACCAGGTCTGTCGGGGAGACAGCGTCTGAATGAAACAACAACACGCTTGGAGCGTATATTTAAGCTGGGTTGGAAGGGGAGAAGGGCGCCTTGACAAAAGAATTTGCATATTAAGAGGAATTTAGCATATTTATGGGAAATACAGGTATGTGATTAATACTGCTTGTGAAATGCGTATAATAATCCTACAATTGCATTAGTCCGATTCTCTGAGGCTCCAGCGGCATTTAGAAGAGAACTATATTAATCATACAAGTATTCTTGGTTCTTTCGGTAAAGTCACGTAGAAGGGAAACAATAAAATAAAAACAATATAAAAGAATAAAATGCTCACGACGTTTCGACTGCAACACAAGCAATCATCGTCAGGTGTGAAATCCACAGCAAGATCAGGTGTGAAATCCACAGCAAGAAAATTTTAAAACAAATTATTTCTGTGGATTTCACACCTGATGATGATTGCTTGTGTTGCAGCCGAAACGTCGTGAGAATTTTCTTGTTTGATATTTTATTATTTTATTGTTTCCCTTCTACGTGACTTCACCGAAAGAACCAAGAATGTGAATCGAATATGAATCCCTGCAGTCACGAAAGCTTTCAATCTAAATCCTACAGGTGTTTTATTCTTGCTCTCTGTGAGCCTTGCCATTAACATCGCGAACCGAATGAAATTCGCCCACCAAAGGAGACGGAGTAACACAATCGCCTCGCGTGAAACGTTAGCCAGATGCAGCGTCGCACCGCAGGATTTTTTTTGCTAAAGTTTGGCCAACTGCCCGGGAAGGCATTTGCTCTAGCAGTGGATAGTTCATGGTCGATAACGAACTCCAGAGGTAATAGCCAGAACATTCCACTATCCACTCCGTCCTTCCCTCGTTCTCTTCGGCGGTTCGATCCCGGGCCCGATGTCAACAATTGCCGTGCAAATCTCGCTGCGGTTTTTATTTTCATTCTTTCTCCGTGAGATTATTATTGTGTTAAGAGCAAGAATATCCAAACCGTAGTAGTAGGTTTTTACCCTTTAAACTGCTACAAAAACTGACACCTTTATACAAGGCATCATGTTTGCAATAACCACAACACAAGCAGTCAAAATGCAAAAAAAAAACAACTCTGATGATGATAATTATATGATGGTGTAATGGAGGCTCTAGAAAAGCTGTCTCGGGTGTGGACCAATCAACTTCAAGGACAGTGCATAATTATCATCATCAGAGTTGTGTCTTTTGTTTGCATTTTGACTGCTTGTGTTGTGGTTATTGCAAACATGATGCCTTGTATAAAGGTGTCAGTTTTTGTACCAGTTTAAAGGGTAAAAACCTACTACTATATTTTGCCACTGGTAAAGGAGGTCTCATAGTGTAAATTAATATCCAAACCACTTCAAATAAGGGGGGGNCAATGCCGGCTCCCGCTACGAAGCGTGATTAATATATGATGAGCTCGGATTTGGTGGGGGGCTGCTGGGAAGGAGGAGAGAGGTGTGACGAGGCTCAGAGAGAGAGAGAGGGGGCACGGGGGGGCACGGGGGGGTACGAGGGGGGGGTACGAGTGGGGGAGGGGGGGCACGGGGTGGGGGGAAGGGGGGAGATGTCACGGAGTGGTCAGAACGCCACAATTCCTGACCGAGAGGACATTCATCACCACAGAGACGTGGGACATTGGTGACGATGTGAAGGACAATCGTTGTAGTGTGTGTGTGTGCGTGTGTGTGTGCGTGTGGGAGGGCGGGGGTCTTGGTGTAGGTGCAGTTGTATAAACATCAACACTGGGAGACAAAGGCGGCCAGGAGTGCGGCGTTGAACACTTCAGGCTCACCCCCCCCCCTTCCCTGTGAGTGAAACCAATCAACCTCAGTGCCAATCAACCTGAGTTACTGGTGCGGCGTGTGGAGACAGAACCGGGGAGACAAAGGCGGCCGGGCGTGGCGCTGTCACACCACACACACCACAACACGCGAAGTGCCGGCCTTCAGAGATGCTCGCTAACAGCATCCTGTCCCAAGAGTCATGTAGGCTACAAGCTACAAGGGAGGATGATTGTATTGTGTAGCGTGTGTGCAGATACGTGGGGAGCGGTGGCGCAATTGTTAGCGCACTGCGCAATTGAACCCGGAAACCCACGTTCGATTCCCGGCCATGGCAAACAAAAACCCATGCCTTGCGTGGGGGGTGGGGTGGGTGGGGGTGAGCAACACCATCCCCGTACAGATTGAAACAGATGCACATTAGTCCACACTTGCTGTACTGCCTTCTTCCGGCGCGCCACGGGCATGGCACCTCCTAGAAGCCCACGGGGAGGAAGGTGAGTTTCACAACACATCTGTGTGTGATCCAACAACCCTCGCTGCTACCTCCACAGTGCTCGAGTACAGGCAAGCCACGTGCAGCAGCAACAGCAGCAACAGCAACAGCAGCAACAGCAACAGCAGCAACAGGAGCAACAGCAGCAGCAGCAGCAGCAGCAACAGGAGCAGCAGCAGCAACAGCAGCAACAGCAGCAGCAACAGCAACAGCAGCAACAGGAGCAACAGCAGCAACAGGAACAACAGCAGCAGCAGCAACAGCAGCAACAGCAGCAGCAACAGCAGCAACAGCAGCAGCAACAACAGCAGCAGCAGCAGCAACAGGAGCAACAGCAGCAGCAACAGCAGCAACAGCAGCAGTAACAAAGCAGCAGCAGCAGCAACAGCAGCAGCAACAGCAGCAGCAACAGCAGCAACAGAGCCACCGCCGCCACCACCACCGCCAGCCAAATGGGCTCGAGAACAAACAGCAGCGAGTAGAAGGGAAGTAATACAATAATAAAANTAAAACATAATAAATAATTCCACGACGTTTCGGCCACAACGCAAGGTCTTCACCGTCTAGCTGTCTTTCGACAGACCTGTTCTTACCTGAGGACGGCTGCTTGCGTTGTGGCCGAAACGTCGTGAGAATTATTTTATTATGTTTTATTTTTTATTATTGTATTACTTCCCTTCTACGTGACTTTACCGAAAGAGCCAAGAAGATGAATCCCTGCAGTCACGAAAGCTTTAAATCGAAAATTAAAAACCAGCGAGTATATTTGGTCCAAGGATGCAGCCTAGTGGTCAATAAGAAACTTCCACTGCGCGTGCGTTTCAGTGCAACCTCGTGTCTGGCTGGGTGGGTGGAGTGCGGGTTTTCTGGTGGGGCTCAACTTCCTCCAAGCCCGTCCCCTTATACAGGTTTTACCTACCCCCCCNGCCCTCAGTTATTAATTCTGATAAGTAAAACACAGCGTTGGTGTACGGTGCTTTTTTCTGGAAGTTTGCTGGGTTTTTTTTAAATAGATTTCTGTTTGCACAAGTTACAAAGTCACTTTAAGATGTTTCCTTGTTCATGTTTTTGTTTTTGTTTGTTGCGGTTGCACCCGATTCAAGAGCCGAATGGCTCACAGAGCTGTACCTAATACATGAAACTTGAAAACTTGAAACTTGATATAATGCGGTTGTACTGCTTTGGCAGTGGTGCACAGGCGCACAGACAACGTTCTATTATTAAAATGATGTGCTGTGAAGGAGGGCCGTTGCCCGAAACTTCGACTCTCGTGTTTTATTTTGTTATTTTTAAAGTGCACATTGTTGTTGACAAACGTGTTAAATCGTGGGAGTTCAAGGTAAAGCCAAGTTCGTACAATGATGCTGAACATCGTTTGGTGGGATCTATTTAAAGGTCCCATACTCTTTGGTTCTTTCGGTAAAGTCACGTAGGTGAACATAATATAAAATAAAAANTAGTGATTTAGTTATTTTAATTTTATTTNCACCCACGTGACTTTACCGAAAGAACCAAAGAGTATGGATCCTTGCAGTCACGAAAACTTCAAATCTATAATAATTTAAAGGTTGTCAATTGTGGCAGCACACGTTCTCACGACTGCGCGTAGTTGTGTAACACCTCGGTGGGTTTTGCCTGGTAGGATGGGGTGGTTTAGTTTAATTTGTTTGCGTTTGGGTGATTTTTTTTACCTTTCTTGTACTTTCGTGTTGTTGTGCTGGTTGTTGTTGTAACGTTCTGACCCGGTGCCCCGAATGGACATCAGTGAAAACAAGACCTTCACACCTCATCGGATTCCTCCCGTAGTATAAATGCATATTCTGATTTACAGTAATAACGGACGTTTCGGGCAATTGTCCTACTTCATAGCACACAATGAAGCAGGGTCGTTACTCTGAACGTCAATTATTCTATATGTGTAAATGTTGTGTCATTGACGAACGGTGCTGAGTTTTTTGGTTAGTATTAACACATTCCTGCGGAGGGAGCTGGTAGGAACGTTGGGTTGCTCGGTCAGTGGCCTGCAGGGTCAACGGCGGCGTGGTGTATTCCGCAAATATGGCCGACTGTGAGGGCGGGCACAAGCCGGCGTGAGTCGGTTAAACGTTGAGTTTTATAAGGGCACCACGGGTGACGGGCCCCTCCCACCCAGCCCCTCCCCTTTTTGTTTTGTTGCTTGCGTTTCTACTGCTGCAGCAGCACGAGAAACGTAAGCGACAACATCATCACCATCATCATTCACATCATCACTGAGTGGCAGCCGACAGAGTTTCACTCTGAAGGAGTATTCACTCCGTGATGATGTAGATTAGGGGTGGGAACGTCCGGCCCGCGGGCCGTACAAGGCCCGCAAAATCATTTGGTGTGACCCTGCCAAGGTTAACCGCAGGCGGGACTCGAAATTCAATAGATCTAGGAACAAACCTGGAAAAGCAGTTGCGAGTAGCAGCAACATCATCAATACCAGCTAACATCACACGCCTCGCCAAAGAGAAGCAGTTCCAGCCATTACATTAGGGGTGAGTTAATTAAATGTTTGACCAAATATAACAGGCTACATTTTTAAGTTGATAATTTTGTATGGCCCGCGAATGATGTTATACATATACAAATGGCCCTTGGCAGATAAAAGGTTCCCCGCCTCTGATCTACATCATCACGAAGTGGCAGCCGACGGAGTATTCACTCTGAAGGGTATTTACTCCGTGATGATGTAGATGATGACGATGTTGTTGCTTGTGTTTGTTCCTGCTGCTGCTGCGGTGGATGATGGTGATAAAAAGACAAATAATTTTAAGTAAAACGTCGTAAAACATTGTCAACTCGTGTTGCCGAATGTCTAAGCGTCGGAGTTTTTGTGCGTAATTCCCAAAGAGTATTTTTTTATATAGAATTGGAAGAGTGAAAACTCCTTCGCCTGCCACTCCGTGATGATGATGTTGTTGTTTGTGTTTCTCCCGCCGCTGCAGCTGTGGATGACGATGATGAAAATGTAAATAATTCAAAGTGAAAGCGCTAAACATTGTCGACTTTCGTTGCCGAACATCAAGCGTGGGAGCTTTCGTGCGGAATTCCCAAATGTATTTCCCACGGAAAAATGCGGTGTCGTGTTTTCCCGCAAGGAATGTAACCTCTGACTCCGTCTGCTCAGGCCATGTGATGTCTCTCTGCGACTGGAGGTCTCTGATTTAAGATGATCGCTGCGGTGTTCCCCCTTCCCCCTCTCCTCCAAGCAGGGTCGGCGCAGTTTGAGCGAAATATACAACGCAGAATCACAGCCTGAACACTGACACACAGACTCAACACTGATACACAGCCTCAACACTGACACACAGCCTCAACACTGACACACAGACAATGACACACAGCCTCAACACTGACACACAGTCTCAACACTGACACACAGACAATGACACACAGCCTCAACACTGACACACAGCCTCAACACTGACACACAGACAATGACGCACAGCCTCAACACTGACACACAGCCTCAACACTGATACACAGACAATGACGCACAGCCTCAACATGACACACAGTCTCAACATGACACACAGTATAAGCACTGAATGACAGCCTCAACACTGACACACAGACTCAACACTGACACACAGTCCCAACGCTGAAACACAGTCTCAACCAGTGGCGGCTCCTGCAAATCTCTCAGGGGGGCAAATGTCTGGATGATTGATAAGGATAAGGTCCACCCATGCAATGGATAAATTAACAGCTTAAGCATGTAAAGGCAACTTCACTTCTTTAATATTAATGAAAAATAAAGTGACTCTTACAATACATCTTGTTTGTTTCTATACTCACTATTAAACAAACCACTCAAGTTTATTTATTAAAGATTCCACTAGGTGGCCACAAATTATATTGTTGGATGAAACGTGCTTACGTATGATGACGTAAGCACGTTAGGCGAGCCCTCCCGGAAGCCATAGAGAATGCATTGGAGCGCCCCCGGTCGAAAAAAAGCATCTTTGAATGTAAGTCTATGGGGCGACTCGGGCGATTCTCAGCCGGAGTGAAATCACCCAAAAAGAGGCGGTACTCCACAGAACGTGACATGACGCTGATTGGGCTATATCCAGAGGCACAGTGACGGCTCGCGTGACTCTGTGGTTCAATGACATTGGTGGTGCGTCGCCCAATCGCCCTAATGAAGAAACCGCCCCTGGTCTCAACACTGACACAGTATCAACACGACAGTCTCAACACTGACCCACAGACTCACTGACTCAACACTGACTCAACACTGACCCACAGACTCAACACTGATAGCCTCAGCACCTACACACAGCCTTAAAGATGACCTGACGTTGGTCTAACGTTCCACATGTGTCAACATCCTCAAGAGTACCTGCGAATCACTCAATTGTGATGACAGCAGCAGCAGCATCGCCCCCTGCTGTTGGACGACTCAGACTCAGGCTGCGTCTCTAAAACACAGCGGCGCCTTCCTCCGTGATAATAACTGCGCGACAGCACTTGTGCTAAACTATTGGTAATTTTATTAGTGCGTGTTTAATTAAAGAGTCGCGTGTGATACAATTAATCAGCAGCGCATTCGTGTTTGTGCAATTTCCGGTTTTCTGCCCGTAGCTCTGTTTCAGAGGCCACCTGGCCACTAACGATAACTTAGCGAAGCGGCCCATCACGTGGAAATGTATAGTGAATGAAATACTCTAAACGCGTGATGTTGATTCTACAAGTAGAGTGGAAGACCGGAGGACTGGAGATAACGGGGAGGGAGAGAGAGACATGGAAACTCCAAATATACAGCAGCAGGCGTCAGGGTCGGGATCGAACCCACGACCTCCTGCATACCAGGCGAGTTGCTTGGACCATCGTATATGGCAGGGGTGGGAACCTTTATTCTGCCAAGGGCTATTTGGATATCTACAACATCATTCGCGGGCCATACAAAATTATCAACTTAAAATGTAGCCCGTTATATTTGGTCAAACATTTAATTAACTCACCCCTAATGTGACGGGCTGGAACTGCTTCTCTTTGGCGAGGCGTGTGATGTTAGCTGGTATTGATGATGATGCTGCTACTCGCAACTGCTTTCCAGGTTTGCTCCAAGATTTATTAATTTCGAGTCCGCCTGCGTTAGCCTTGGCAGGGCCAGACCAAATGATTTCGCGGGCCTCGTACGGCCCGCGGGCCGGACGTTCCCACCCTGGTATATGGAATGTATAAGTCGCGGCAGCAATATCGTCTAACCGCTTGTTTCTATCTTCTTGGTTCTTTCGGTAAAGTCACGTCGAATGGAAATAATAAAATAATAAAATAAAACATAATAAANTAATTCTCACGACGTTTCGGCCACAACGCAAGCAGCCGTCCTCAGGTGAAGACAGGTCTGTCGATAAGACAGAGTCTGAATGACACGTCCTGGGCTTGGAGCGTCTATTTAGCTGGGAGGGAGGAGGAAGAGCGCCTTGACAAAATAAGTTGCATACCAAGAGGAATTTTAGCATATTTATGTAATATTACACGATGTATTATTCTACCCACCCTACTGCACACCACAGTGCTGCATATTCAACCATACAACTACGAATTTTAGCATATTTATGGGAAATGCAGATATGCGACTAGTACTACTTGTCATTACTATACACCACATTGTAATATTACACTATGTATTATTCTACCCACCCTTGTTTCTAAATGTGGAGGGCGAAACCAGAGGAAGCCGGAGAACAATCCACGCGACCACGGGAGAGGGAACACGCGGACTACAAATACACAATAGACATCGCCAGGGTCCGGGATTGAACCCGGGTCCTCCTTCCTTGTGCTATAGGCGAGGGAGATAATATGAAAGATAACGCAATGATTTTTATTGATGATGATGCACCAGCCCTCTCTGTGTCTTTTCCCGAAGCTGCTATAATAAACTAACTCGATTTAAGAAACGCATTAAACTCTTTATATAAACTCTACTTCTTCCGGTAAAGTCACGTAGGTAGAAAAATAATAGATCACGACGTTTCGATCGCAACACAAGCAATCGTCATCAGGTGGGACAAGCACGGCAAGAAAAAACTGCTGAACTTTGACAGCGCTGTTTGTTTGCTGGCCGTTTGATGTGTTGTGCCTCCCGTTGGAGTCTGTGCAGAAGCAATTGTTTATCAAGGACGTATTAATTCTAGATTTGAAGCTTTCGTGACTGCAAGTATTCATATCCTTAGGTTTTTTCGGTAAAGTCACGTAGGTAAAAAATCTAAATTAATAAAAATAAAATAAAAATCACGACGTTTCGGAGGCAACACAAGCTTCCGTCTTCAGGTGGAACCGTCAAAGCACGCTTGCTGTAATCAAGTAAATGAGACATTACAAGAGATACTACGTCGTGATTTTTATTTTATTTTTATTTTACTTTTATTAATTTTGATTTTTTTACTTACGTGACTTTACCGAAAAAACCTAAGAATAAGGACGTATTAGTCTCACAATCCCCGCCTTTATCACCAGAGAGCGCTCGTGGACAGATGATGCATCTTGATTTGAAGCTTTCGTGACTGCAGGGATTCATATTCTTGGTTCTTTCGTTAAACTCGCGTGGAAGGGAAACAATAAAATTATAAAATAGAAAACAATAAAATTCTCACGACGTTTCGACTGCAACACAAACAATCATCATCAGGTGTGAAATCCACAGCTGATTTTTGTTTAAAAGTGGCGTTTTTTACTAACGTCAGCACCACGGACAGCGATTTGGCAGTTGGTCAGATGTACGAGGCCATCTATGTTAAGAAAAAAACCGCCACTTTTTTTATTTTTCTTGCTGTGGATTTCACACCTCATGACGATTGCTTGTGTTGCAGTCGAAACGTCGTGATTAGTTTTATTTTATTTTTACCTACGTGACTTTACCAAGAGAACCAAGAATATGAATCCCTGCAGTCACGAAAGCTTCAAATCATGATTAAAAATAATCATACGCGTCGATGTAGATTGTAGAGAATGTAAATAAATAAAACGAATATTTTGGTTCTTTCAAATCAGTAGAAGAGAAATAATAAAATAATACAAATATAAAAAAAAANTCTTGCTGTGGATTTCACACCTGATGATGATTGCTTGTGTAGTCGAAACGTCGTGAGAATTGTATTGTTTTCTATTTTTATTATTTTATTGTTTCCCTTCTACGTGACTTTACCAAAAGAACCAAGAATATGAATCCCTGCAGTCACGAAAGCTTCAAATCATGATTAAAAATAATCATACGCTCGATGTAGAGAATGTAAATAAATAAAAATATTCTTGGTTCTTTCGGTAAAGTCCGTAGAAGGGAAGAATAAAATAATTCAAATATTAAAAAAAATCTTGCTGTGGATTTCACACCTGATGATGATTGCTTGGTTGCAGTCGAAAAGTCGTGATAATTTTATTGTTTTCATTTTTATTATTTTATTGTTTCCCTTCTCGTGACTTTACCGAAAGAACCAAGAATTGATGACATCGTCACAGACTCAAAGCTTTTGCGGCTGGGTATAGAATGAACGTCCATCAAGTCGGCCTTTTAAGTCTCCTCCCAATCATGGGCAGTGTTCGACGTAGAAGTAAGATGTTTAGACGTGTCGTAATCAAACGTGTCCGTTTCGGTGCTCGCCAAGCTGCATTGGGTTTTCGGTTTCCGAACAATCACATTGTGAGGTCGCACTCGTTAGGGGCCGTCCATAAATACGTCACACGATTTGGGCGATTTTTGAACCCCCCCCCCTCGTCACACGACGTCACAAAATGTCAGACCTCAAATATGACGTCACAAAGCTCTGCCCCCTCCGCCCAAAAACAATATTTCCATTTTGAAAATAAAACATGCTTCAAATCGCTTTAAACTATTGTCATTGTAGTGCGTATTTAATGTGGCGCTGCACTTTGATGTTGTAGGAGAAAAAATGTATTACAAAGTCTATTTAATTAAGTAGAACGTTTTATATTAATTAAAGTTGCGCATTTTGATGTGACGTCACGTTTCTCACCCCCCCGTCACATCGTCACATGTCTGACCCCCCCCCCCCAGGTGCGTGACGTCATTTATGGACGGCCCCTTACACACACAAGTGCTTGCTATAAGTGAACCACATACCTCGCTGGTCTCGTTAAGGAGCATAAACCATCGTCACGCAGACTCCGCTCAACCTTCCATTCAAAGCTTTCGTGACTGCAGGGATTCATCTTCGTGGTTCTTTCGTAAAGTCACGTAGAAGGGAAAAATAAATAATAAAATAAACATAATTAAAATTTCAATTCGGCCACAACGCAAATCCTCAGGTGAAACGTCGAGAATTATTTTTTATTTTTATTTTATTATTTTATTATGTTTTATTTTTATTACCCTTCTACGTGACTTTACCGAAAGAACCAAGAAGATGGATCCGCTCAACCTCGCAAGCAGCGGCTTTTGGCTGCTGAGCCATCGAACAAAGGCGGCGGTCACCGCATCGCGTGACGCTTTCAGATGCGCTTTTGCGGCCGTCTGGAACGCTCTTCAGATGTTAGGAAGCCACTGGAGCTATGCACTTTTAAATCATCATCTAGATTGACTACTAATTTCTTTAGAACTGATTTTGTATTTAGTGTTGATGCCCTTCCCCCACACCTCGAATTAGCACGGTTGGCTACGTACGGTGTGAAAGAAGTTGAATATGCACACAACTATTAACACATCTTCGCTGATCACCCTGCACCAACAATGTATAGAAATACTCTTTGTTTTTTTCGGTAAAGTCACGTATGTAATTTTTTTTTATAAAATAAATGAAAACAATTAAATTAAATCACGACGTTTTGGGCGCAACACAAGCGTCCGTCATCAGGTGGGAAAGCATGGACTGCTGCTGATGCAGACTGTTACGTATAGAAATAAAAACGACTCTAAAAATGCAGCAAAATGTGAACTAAAGAGCCATCACGATTATTAATTTTCTTTCTGTAGAGTCATCTAAATCGCCGAGAGTCGTGCATTGGGCAGTAAAATAACAACATTTACGTTCACCACAAAACTGACACATTTGCCATTAATACTCAAGGTGTGGTCTTAAAAGAAATACATAATAGGTGACGCTTCGGTGAATGGCCTTTTTCAGAGCACATACAAGAAGAGGCCAGAGATATAGAGTGGAGAAGAGTAAGATACTGCACTTAACACCGCGGGGCATGGGGAGAATTACATTGAAAAAAGATATTGTTTAAATTGTCAAACGACTATTTACCTTAATAGAGGGTTTTGTTCCTGTTAGATCGCGATCTAACCCACAAAAACCTCTATTATGGATGATATTGGTCGCGAAAGCCTACGTTTTAAACTATTTACCTAATGCAGTCGTAGCTATTGGGGTAACGTAACCGTTCTCCAGCCAGCCAGCAAAACTTACAAAATATATATCGTATCTTATCTCATATACTGTAGATGAAAATAGCGCCTTATTCCAAGGCGCTTTACAGCAATTAAAAATTGCACATCACGTGACAGCTGGGATAAAGAGTGCCGGTTGTTCAAAGTGCCGGTACGATTTAGGGACCGTCCATAAATGACGTCACGCGATTTTGGACGATTTTTGACCCCCCCCTCGTCACACGGCGTCACAAAAAGTCAGACCCCCCCCNTCAAATATGACGTCACAAAGCTCTGCCCCCCCCCTCCCTAAACCATATTTCCATTTTGATAATAAAAATGCTTCAAATGGCTTTAAACTTGTCATTGTAGTGCGTATTTAATGCGGCTCTGCACTCTGATGTTGTAGGAGTGTTGTTATAACAATCAGTGTTGTTATAACAATTCTTTATTTATTTAAAGTTGTGCATTTTGATGTGACGTCACATTTCTCCACCCCCCCCTCGTCACACATCGTCACAAAAATCTGACCCCCCCCCCACCTAGGTGCGTGACGTCATTTATGGACGGCCCTTAGCAGGAATTCACGTAGATCCACGTGGACTTTACCGAAAGACCCGGAGAATATTATTTTCAACTTATTTTGGGTGGCATTGCAGCCGCGTCCTCCCGTGCACACTCAAGACGCTCTCCTGCACGGTGTCCATGCCGCAGCCTGTCGCACGCAGCTGGGGCCATATCCACGCGCCGTCGCGTGGCCGGTTCCATTCACAATGGTGACAACAACAACAACAACAACAACCGCCATTCGCCACTAAGTGGCAGTGACGTCAACACGACGCTTGTGCCAGGCCATGTGCACCTTGAGGCCACGTCAAGTGTCGAACGCCCGCTGGCAGGAGGTCACGGGGCAGACCAGCAGGTGCCACGGGTCGACTGACCGAGATGACCGAGATGACTGGCTGATGCACCACCTGTGCCCCTACTGTACCAACTTGCTGTGCTTTAGCCACCCGGCGCTCCGCTCGTTGTTGTGAGCGTCGCTCCTCCGCCCTCCGTTGTTGTTGGAGGGCGACTGCCTCCAACTGCCAGTGGCAGCGTCCTTCACGAGCCTCCTCCACAGTGGTGACACACACACGTCCACCCAGCAGTGTGACAACGCACAGTGGGTGAAATGTGGGTAACAATAACACTGGTCAACACACTTTTTTCTGGCATAAGGTATTCCAACGGTTCTAAAGTAATTTTGGGGTGCTGATTCCAAATCTGGCATCGGTTTTTGTCTATCACATCAGGTTTTTGAGATATCAACTATTGTATTTTAAAAAAAACTGCAGAAGAAAAATATTAAATAAATGTGGATATCTACATAAAATGATATTATAAACACACTATCCTAAAAATACAGCACCATATTTTAACACTAAAGCAGTGACTCGCAACAACTTGCAATCATAAGTTACAGAGTTAATTTCGGGTAAAATCAATGACAATGGGTATGCCGATAGCATAAAAATGAGATGTGATAGAGCAAATCTGAGATCAGATTTGGAATCAACCCTGAAATTAGTCTAAAACAGCTGCAAAAGTCCAGGCCAGATTTTATTTTTTGTTGACCAGTGTAATCCAAGACGCCTGTTCGCACGTGCATCACTGTCAAGCAGTGAACGAAATTGCCTCTGGCGCTCCCCTGGTGGAGGTCCCCTTCAACCAACGAGTGGGGAATTGCAGGGCCTGCGCCTTTGCCTTTTTTTCGTTCGCTTCGCGACTCGTTATTAATTGGGATTTCGCCGCGCTTGTACGTTGTACGTATTGTAACGCGCGCTGCTTTGAATATCGTACTACGTTTAAGCACCCCCCATCCCCGCGCGCATGCGCAGTGCGCGACCCGGACCGCGGGGGTCTCAGAACCTCGCCGGGGTGGTTTGTGAGAGGGAACCAACAAAAATTTTAATCTCTAAACAAATCAACAAACGACCAAGACGCGCAAGCCTCGACGGCAACCAGCAAAAGCATCAACAGCTGAAGCAATCATTGTCCCCCCCACCCACCACCAACTCCTCGGGATCCGTTGATCTTCCCGCATGGAGGCGACGCCGAGACACCGAGGCCGAGACGGGGTAGGCCCTACGGTCGGCCCTGGGGCAGCTACCGAGGACGGCGCGCCCAACGCCGCGGAGCCGCTATCCGAGAGCCGGTGTCCCGACCTCCACCCTTCGAGCACGTCATCCAATACAGCCGCGCGGACAAGATACGCGTAAGCTCATAGTGGATTGTACATTTTTTTTGTTTTATTTTTTTGTTTTGTGATTTGTTCACGCGTGGCGTTTTCGTTCGCCGGGTAGACATTCGTTCACTCTACGTGTTGGTGTTGGTGGTGTGTAGTTTGGTGGTTTGTCTATTTTTTATTTTACAAAATTGGGATTTTTTTTTGCTGTTGAAATTCCTTACGGTTTTATGTGATATTTATTTGCGATGTTATTCAGATTTATTTTTAAAAAATGCATCACATTGTGCGATTTGCATGAACAGTAACATAATTTAGATGATGTACACTATTATTTTGTTGAATAATATCACAAGGCGAACAATCTGTATATATGATTCTGTTCATCGTTTGTCATTTGTGTTTACCCGTAGAAATTAAATGTAGTTTGATTTAGTTTCACTTACCCTACCTGTTGATAATTTGTGTTTTGTCTTTTGAAGCTTTATCTATTTTGTATGTAATTAAAATATATTTTTTATCGAAATGGATACAGTTGTGCTGTCAGAGATTTAGGTATTTGCAATTTAACTTAATTAATATTTTATGCAGTAGGTAAAAAAAAATTGTGTTTGTAATTAAATATTAAACACAATTTGTGTTATATAATTCAGTACAATTTAGGGTTCGTAATATAATCCTAATTGCGCAGTTCTAGTTTACAGTTTAATACAATTTATATCTAGCGTACAATAAATCATACAGTCCGTTTAAAATACAATTTCGATTTACGCCACAGTTTAAGTCATCATATATGCCAAATAAAATGTTTAATTATAATGCGACACTCGTTATAGTTGTGTATATGATCGCCTTCAGATCTCAGAAGCTAAGCGGGTTTGAGCCTGGATATTGCATGGATGGGCTTGCGTTTGTGTGCAGCAGAGATTAGTTGCAGGCGAAATGAATTCCGGGATTAAATAATAACTTGGGAGGCTTTCATCGCTTTCCTCGCCGCGTTGACCAGCGTGGTGAAGTATGGTCAAACTGCACTCACGATCAGCACGGTTTAAGCGGAGGGCCTTCACCCAGCCTTTGATAGACACCTGGTCAAACTTCATAGATACCTGGTTATATCTTCTTGGTTCTTTCGGTAAAGTCACGTAGAAGGGAAATAATAAAATAATAAAATAAATAAAACTTTCAGACGCTGTCTTTCCCAACGACCTGTTCTTCACCTGAGGACGGCTGCTTGCGTTGTGGCCGAAACGTCGTGAGAATTATTATGTTTTATTTTTATTATTTTATTATTTCCATTCTACGTGACTTTACCGAAAGAATCAAGAAGATAAATCTCTGCAGTCACGAAAGCTTTAAATCGATACCTGGTATACTTAATAGACACCTGGCCATCCTTCACCCGCCACCTGTCAGTCAGGTTTTGGCGAAGGTGGCAAGCATAGATGTGGGAGCGTAGAAGTGCAGTTCAACAATGGATATTTTCCGCACTGCCCTGGATAGCACCTGTTGTACGCACACTGGTAGCCCATTCGAGCACTGTCCAGGCTCAACCCTTGCTTAGCTTCTCGAGATCTGACAGCGTCGGGTGCATTTGGGGTATTTTTGGATGATGTTGATGATGGTGAGCAACAGCTGTTGTTTTACATGAAGTTGGTGGAGCCAGATCATTCCATGGGGAGTAGCAGAGCATCGCTGTTATACTGGTAGGAACCTCCTGGTTACACCAGCCCACGGGGATTATTGTGTCCGTCCGTCGTGTAGGGAGGGGCTGGGTGGGTGGGAGGGAGGGCTGGGTGGGGAGGGCCCGGGTGGGGAGGGNAGGGTGGGNAGGGGCTGGGTGGGGGGGGGGGCTGGTCACCCCGTGGTGCCCTTATAAAACGCAACGTTTAACCTACTCACGCCGGCTTGTGCCCGCCCTCAGTCAGCATATTTGCGGAATACACCACGCCGCCGTTGACCTGGCCATTGACTGAGCAACCCAACGTTCCTACCAGCTCCCTCGCAGGAATGTGTTGACAATGATGATGGGATGTCTCCTTCGTGTGTGTGTGAACTGGGTACTGAGACGTTAGACGTCCCGTGGTCTGTTCTGGGTGACATTGATCAGTTTTTTTAGTTTTCCATTTCGCAGTGATTTGAACAAAGAGGTTTACAAAAGACGTACGTGTGTTGAACTTCTTTCAAACCGTACGTAGCCAACCGTGCTAATCGGAGGTGCAATGTACACGTCAATACGGCGCAGATGTGTGCAGTTATGAGTGTTGAATTTTTACATTACTCGCTCCAGAAGTCCAATAATTCGTTGTTCATATTGGCACTTGCAGTGTGCACGTGACATATGGCTCCCAGAAACGTGGGCCTTACGAAAATACGGAACAAAATATTTAAAAGCGCTAAAACAAAAAAGCTTGGTGCAGATGCCGCATCGTTTGGCCATTAAATTTCGAGGCAGTAAGAGGAATTCGCGGATCAGAGAACTCTCACAGGTTCACGATGCCATCACACAAACACTAACAAGCAAAGTGAGTAGCGGCTGTGGGCAGGCGCGTCACACCGAGACGGGATGATGGACAAGGGGCAGAGAACGGTTACGGAGCGGCAGTCAAGGAGCGCAACGCGGTCCGAGAAGTACGTCCACTGGCGGAGGAGATCATTTCACGTGATGGATTTGCTGCCATCGCAGGTCGGTGGGAGGTGGCAACAGCTTTGGGGGGGGGAGGCCTTCATCCAGCAGTGGATTGGCCATGGCTGATGATGATGATGGTGATGATGAATGTGTATGAAGGCATCTGCAGAGAGTGAAATGGTCCTTATCTGTACGGCTGTCTAGGAGGTTGTAAACTTAAACGCTTTTATCTGCACCGGGTTGTGTTGCAGTGTGAATGATTAACTCGAGTTAGGCAATTAAGGCTCAAGTGGAAGCCAAGCGTTATCTTAATGCAGTTTTAATATAGTAACTCCAACTGCTCCTGCCGCAGTGTAATTCGAATCCGTTAATGATATGAAAGCCATCGCAACAGACAAATTAACGAGGTGTACATTGTGTTGATGCCGTCAAGAGTTGCCCGATATCCTTGAAGGATGATTTGTGTTACTAAACCTTTGGCAGCACGCTCGCTCTTTGGCTGCGTGCAAGTGAATATTTTTTGATCTGTTTAATCCGATTGCTTAAGTAATCGATTACTCAACCGATATCGTTCCATTATGGCCAAATCGGATAACATGAAATATAGTTTGGGGGTTGGCGGGGTGGAAGTCTCACTGCCGTTCCTCGTGTGCCGCTGGACGGGAGGTGACGGGCATGGCTTGGTAAGGCATCAACATCTTTAGCTGTGCCACACCATAGTGGCTTTTAAGGGGTTTCCTGCCTTCGATAGTCAGGAAGGTTGACAGACATTTTTAAAGGGGCCCTAGTGACGACCACTGAATAAGTGGTCGATTGCAATATTCAGTTGATTAATCAAGTTAATGGTTTCATCGTCCCATCTATAATGTTTTTTTCAATATTAGTAATTTATCCAATGCAACCCCATGTCTGGCCAATTCCATTCTAAGGAGCGTTTGTGTCTGTGTGTGCGCGTGTGAGGAAACTGGAGTATCCAGAAAAACCGACCACAAATATGAGAGGGCATTAACACTCCAACGCTTGCACAGATGAGTTAAGGAGCCCATGTTCTGTAATGCAATGCCCTGGCCACCTCTTCGCTCCTATCGCATTGAGTCTGTGAATATGAAGGATGTCAGCGCGATACACCAACCCTTGGCTCCCAACTGCTCAGCACTCCCGGGTCGACGTTGCGCTCTATTGGTGATCGTTGATTTTGTTAGCGTGGAACCCAAGCTAGGATGGAATGCGCATTATACAATGATTGTTATCATTGTACTCGTGTGTCATTATACAACTGTATATTATCTTCTTGGTTCTTTCGGTAAAGTCACGTAGAAGGGAAGTAATAAAATAATAAAAATAAAACATAATAAAACAATTCTCACGACGTTTCGGCCACAACGCAAGCAGCCGTCCTCAGGTGAAAACCAGGTCGTCGAGGCGACAGAGTTTTTTTTTTTCATTCAGACTCTGTCGCCTCGACGGACCTGGTTTTCACCTGAGGACGGCTGCTTGCGTTGTGGCCGAAACGTCGTGAGAATTGTTTTATTATGTTTTATTTTATTATTTTATTACTTCCCTTCTACGTGACTTTACCGAAAGAACCAAGAAGATGAATCCCTGCAGTCACGAAAGCTTTAAATCGGAACTGTATATTAATTATACTGGTAGGAACCTACGGCTCAGTGGGCTTTACCTGGTAAATAAAATAGTTTAGTTCGAGTTTAGTCTAGACCACCACGGCCAACGCCCCTTCTAGCCAAAACGGGTTCTGCCCAAGCCCACTTACTTTTCTTTACAGTCAATATTGTGTCTTTGACCGGCATCTCTAGTTCTCTGATTCGTGGAATGTTCTCTCACCGGGCAATTGCAAGCACGCACTTTTATTTTGGAAGACGCCAATTTATTTTCGATGTACATTTTTTTACATACTACCTTGTTCGGTCGTCCTTGTGCGTCTCAAGTTCCCAAAGTCATCACAGAATGACAAACACGTGTTTCGCAATAAATCAACATCACAACTTGAACATCAAAAGTAATTTGTGAGTTTTGCGGCTTGCGAGCCACCGGGCCTCACCGGGTGTTTTCTCTTGAGACCTATGAACGATGCCACCGTGAATTCTTGCCAAGCACACGAGCAGTACCGTTGTTGGCCTTACCATCAACACGGTATTGTTCGTGCCGACTGGAATACAGACAGTTGTAGTTGTTCGCTGCAGGGCAGGGCGTTGTATTCACGATGCCCTAATTTCCATTGTGGCTTGCGCTGGCGTGCGTATAGCCATGTAATGCATTTGTATCGACATGGGTGTGGGGATAAAGGAGCAGCCCTTGCAATGTGTGGCGCACGCCGCTGCGGCGGAAGGTCTGTCCCCNAGAGGGAAACTACTTTGGCCTAATATTCCGCTGAATGGGACGATGGCCGATGGGCGAGACTGGTGACGGAACAGCAGCCAGAGCACAGAATGGAGTGCCAAGAGGACGACCGCCGGGTAGATGGAGCAATGAGATCGGCTCATGTGCTGGGAGCGAAGATGGGATGGCAGCGGCAGTGACCGAGAGTGAAGGTGACAGTGTGGGGAGGGCTCCATCCAGCAGTGGATAGACAATGGCCAACGATGACTTTACATAATGCAAACTTACGACGTCCGTTTGTTTTCCCCGGTGCCATTGCTGGTAATTAATTAATTCTCAGACATTTTCACGTGAAAGATTATCGGTTTTCCCAGAGCAGTTGCCGTTTCAGCACGTTTGATTAATTTACTGTACTCGTGGCTATTAATAGAGTTGCGTTTTTACCGAATTGCTCTTCCACGATTTACTTCCTTGTCGCGGCGCATGCCTCGGTGTGAATGAATGAATGAGCGCGGTGTCAGCACATCCAACGCGCCGCAGTTCCAGGCGTTGCAGTACGGCCGCACGCGTGGCCAAGCTCGACTTGTCGCACCTCCGACTAGCACGACGCTTGGCTACGTAACGGCGCGAGAGGAGTCCAGCGTGCGTTCGAGCGTTGAGTGCCGCGGCGTCGACGACTGTGCGTCCTTACGAGCGATGCCGCGGAGAGACGCGATGCGCGCGCGTCCACACCCAGACATCGCACCAGAGATCGCAACCGGGTACCCGATACCCGTACCCGACCCGATACCCGGCTACCCGTACCCGTTTGCGACCCTGGTGCAGCCGGGTACGGGTACGGGTAGGCCATGAGTCACTGGTGAGTAGCCTTTTGTCACTCATTTCGGGTAGGGTACGGGTACGGGTAGGGAACGGGTACCCGTACCAGACTGGGTACGGGTACCCATTTGTGACCCTGGTGCGGCCGGGTACGGGTAAGGAATCAAAACCCGTTTGCGACCTCTGCATCGCAACCTGATTCCGTCTGTTCCATGTAATAAAGGTGCAGCCCTGCCAACTTCGCTTGCTCATGCCACTGCTGGTTCGAAGGCCTCTCATTAAATCCGCCGGAGGCACGAATGTTTCGGTGATGGCCGGGCATCTTAATGCAGGATGCCAGAGCTTGGGCAATTGTTGGTAACGCCGGTTCCGGCTGCCTTCCTCCTCACTCGTTGCGGTTTTCCGTGTCCCGTGCGAAAATTGTGGTCAGTACAAATCTACGCAATATCACTGTATTTATAAATAAATATTATTATTCAGGCTGTGAGTGTGTGAGCGTGGTTAGCGCGCTGCGCTATGAACCTGGCGACCCGAGTTTAATTCCGCTCATGGCCAACACCAGTGACGATTATCTCAAGCGGTCCTGGGCCTCCCCTAGGTCGACTCGACCTCAAATTAGTACCTGGTGCGGTGTGTAAAAGATTAGCACGGGGGGACAAGGGCGGTCGGACGTGGTGCTGGCTACCAATCCCTTCGTATACTGTCTGTTAAAAGGCTATACAGGGGATCTTTGTCTTTGTATATATGTATTTCGTGGAACTCTTTTGCACCATACGTAGCCTACCGTGTTAATCGGAGGTGAGTGCGTGTCTAGAGTGGGTGCCAGTGAACATGGACTGCACGACGAATTCCATTCCATTGCCATTTCCACCCCCATTTACGTGGTAACAAAATGCCCTGTGAGCCGTTAGTAAAAGGAAAGCTTAGAAGTTGAAACTTCAAATGATTTATTTACAGCTATATTTGCTTCTACAAAGAGTCGGTTGCTTGGTAGAACAGCCCTGATGGCCGTTAAGCGCCGTAACGTTGTTGCCGATGTCCTCGCGGGCACTTGTGGCACGTCGTGACCTCTGCCCCCTGGTGCGTGTGGACGTGTGTGTCTGTGCGCGTGTGTGGACGTGTATGTGTGTGTGCGCGTGTGTGTATGTGTGTGTGTATGTGCGCGTGTGTGGACGTGTGTGTGTGTGTATGTGTATGTGTGTGCGCGTGTGTGTGTATGTGTGTGTGTATGTGCGCGTGTGTGCGTGTGTGTGTGTGTGTATGTGTGTGTGTGTATGTGTGTGTTGTGCGCGTGTGTGTGTATGTGTGTGTGTATGTGCGCGTGTGTGGACGTGTATGTGTGTGTGCGTGTGTGTGTGTGTGCGCGTGTGTGTGTATGTGTGTGTGCGCGTGTGTGTGTGTGCGCGTGTGTGGACGTGTATGTGCGCGTGTGTGTGTGCACGTGTGTGTGTATGGGAAGCGGTAGTGCAGCGGTTAGCGCGCTGCGCTATGAACCCGGCAATCCGGGTCCGATTCCCGCTCACGGCCAACACCAGTGACGATTATCTGAACCGGTCCTGGGCCTCCCCTAGGTTAACTCAGCCTCAAATGAGTACCTGGTGCGGTGTGTCAACATCGCCACTGGGGAGACAAAGGTGGGCGGGCGTGGTGCTGACCACCCACCCCCTCGTGTACCATTAGGTGCTCGCTAACAGCACTTGCCCCTACAGTCCGTTAAGGCTATACAGGGGATCTTTGTCCTTTTGTGTGTGTGTATGGCGCGTGTGTGCGTCCGCGAGCGTGCGTGTGTCCGTGCGTATGTGTGTGTGTGAGACACGACACAGCGGCAGTGTCGTGGTTAGCGCATTGCCCTATGAACCCGGTGATCCGATTTTGATTCCCGCTCACGGCCAAGACGATTGTTAATTATCTGAACTTGTCCAAGGCCTCCCTAGGTCGACTCAGCCTCAAATAATTATCTGCTGCGGTGTATAAAAAACATCGCTACTGGGGAGACAAAGACGGCCGGGCGTGGTGCTGTCCCACCCACCCCCTCGTGTGCCCTGCCGGCCTTAGTCGGCGCTCCGGTAACAGCACTCGCCCCAACAGTCTGTGAAGGCTCTGGGGGAAACGGTTGTCTTTGTGTGTGTGTCTGTGTGACGAGACAGATCGGCCTCATGTCGGTGACGATCTTCCCATCCGGCTGCTGCTCGCCGCGTTCATGATGCTGCTTGCCTGGCCCTTCGCCTTCGTGGCCAGCCTGTGGCGCACCAAAGCCAACGCCGACCAGCCCTTCCCGCGGTGGCTCAAGTGAGTGCCTTGCCGAGTGCCGAGTGCCGGCCCGGCGCGGACCGGGACACGCCGGCCCGGCGTGTTTTTTTTCCACTGCGGAAGCCGTGCCGTGCTGGTGGCGTCATGCGTGGCGAGCCACGTGGGGCGCGTGTAGCGGGCGACGCGGTGGTGCCGTGTTTCTAAATATTGATGTCGGACTTCTTTTGCAGCGTACATAGACAAACCAGGCTAATTGCGGGGAGCGGTAGTGTAGCGGTTAGCGCGCTGCGCTACGAACCCGGCGTGCGAGTTCGATTCCCGCTCACGGCCAACACCAGTGACGATTATCTGAACCGGTCCTGGGCCTCCACTAGGTCGACTCGGCCTCAAATTAATACCTTGTGCGGTGTGTAACATCGCCACTGGGGAGACAAAGGCGGCCGGGCGTGGTCCTGGCAACCCACCCCTCGTGTGCCGTTTCAGCCTTCATAGGTGCTCGCTAATAGCATTGCCCCACAGTCTGTTAAGGTATACGGGGGATCTTGTCTTGTCTTTGTTAACTTTTTTGCACCGTACGTAGCCAACCATGCTAATAGCGGCACGCGGTGAGCGAGTGGAGACGCTGTGGTGCCGTCTTTGATTCCAGCACTGCGGTTTGGTTTTGTCTCGGCCGGCAAAATAGCCGGCGGCGACACCACGTGTACCGCGAGGCACCTGCGCTAGCGCGGCTCGCGTGCGCCAGTGGAAAAGGGCTTCTTACATGTCGCCCGGGTGGCGTAGGGGCCAATGCGATCTGAGAGATCCTTTATAGCAAAAAACAAACAAACCACCATCTTCTTGGTTCTTTCGGTAAAGGCACGTAGAAGGGAGATAATAAAATAATAAAAATAAAACATAATAAAATTGTACAATTGTATTATTATCTCCCTTTTACGTGACTTTACCGAAAGAACCAAGATGATGAATCCCTGCAGTCACGAAAGCTTGAAATCAAGACTCAAAATAATCATACGCGTCGATGTAGAGAATGTAAATGAATAAAGACGAATATTCTTGGTTCTTTCGGTAAAGTCACGTAGAAGGGAAATAATAAAATAATACAAATATAAAATTCAATTCTCTTGCTGTGGATTTCACACCTGATGATGATTGCTTGTGTTGCAGTCGAAACATCGTGAGAATTTTATTGTTATATTTTTATTATTTTATTGTTTCCCTTCTACGCGAATTTACCTAAAAAAAACAAGAATATCAATCCCTGCAGTCACGAAAGCTTTAAATCGAAACAAACCACCGACTTAGAGTAGAACGGGTGTCGGGGGAAGTGCACGACTGTTGAGAAACACGGGAGAGAGGTGGGCGCCCGCGCGGCATGGAGCAACCGGGTGCCCAACGACAACGACAAACTGCTTCTTTCGTGTGGCTGATGTAAGATACGGAGCAAGGACTGCAATTTCATGTTCAGGTGGCGAAGCCAGATAACCGGCGTCAGGAGGAACAGAGTGTATCATCGCCGTGGTGTCTCCTTCGTATCTGTGGATCGGGGCATTGCGTCATTATACGTTGTCGGTCTGTTCCGGATCACCGCAGTCGCACGCTGATGGAGAGTTTTTTTACTTTCCATTTGTGCCATTAGGTATCCGCGTCTGCCATGGTTTGTGCAGATGCGGTTCAGGGTGGACCACGAGCTTCGTAGAAGATAAAACCCAGGGGTTTGTGAGTTCTTTTGAACTACATTCAGTTCCCCAGGCTTCATGGGGGTTGAATTCGCTTCATTTTCCAACAACAACGATCCCCGGGACAGCTGCGGTGGCCCTGGGGGCACCAGCGAGTCCCCAGGGCATTCTCTGGGTGATGGAGCCCTTCAATAAGTCCCAGGGCAGCCACAGGGAGGACTTTGGGGCCTTTTTACCAATGAGTCCCTGGGGGAAGTATGGGGCAGCAGTCACGTGAATGAACAGTTTTACAGGGGCAGGCCCCTTCTGTGTTTTTTAAAATCCTTTATATTAAGTTCACTTGCTTGCTTGCTTACGACCGTGCAAATCTTTCGGTCGTTTTTTAACACACTTCCCGTGATCCAATCGAGCTGACATTTTCCACACAGACTCGTTGTTCGTGAAATTTTTTTTCCAAAATTTTACACTTTAGGGAATTTTTTTAAATATTTAATTACCAATTGCTTAATGCTGGCAGACAATCATCTGACCCATAGGTGGCAGCCATCTCAAGCCAGAGGACGAGAGGACTCTAGCCGCCACGCATGTAAAGGATTTAGAGTGAAAAACGTTGTTTTTACGGGTGAATTTTTATAAAGTGGACCTCAGGAGTAGTTCTACGACGTCAACTTCCAAGGAATTTTCGTAACGCACGGCGGCAATGTCTTCCGACCATAGCCGCAGGAAGTTTGGACTGGACCCATTTTTTTTTCCTGTTTGCTGAAACGAAGCCGGAAGCACGGACGCAATGTAACCCGAGATAATAAACAAATATATCTGAAATAAGAAATGTCAAAGTGAACGCAGCGATTTGTACGGCGTGTGCACCTGTTCCCTTCCTTGCCCGCACCATTCTTAGAGCCACGCATGTTTGCCTGGTACCCGGTTTGCTTTGTTGAGTGAAATATTTATTTAACAAAAATATGGATACATCCCACGGCGAAAAATTGTGTGAAGCCTTTACACGTCATCAAAGTGGCGGATGAGTTTTAAGCGGAGATGAGCCTTAACCTGAAGGATTACTTGTAAATTACAGGGAGCTGTAAGTGGGATGCTGTCACTAATGTTGAAACGACTGCACGCGATCCAAGCGGTGGCCGTTGACGGGAAAACAATCCCGTTTTGTGAATCGATGAAGTTGTTCCGGGAGAAATGCACTCCCGTGGAAGTCCAGGCCTGGTGCCTAGCATCGTAGGGTTGTTGGTGAAATGGCCAGGGTTTGGAGAGGCCTTCATCCACCAGTGGATTGATTATGGCTAATAATGATAATGGTGGTGGTCGTGACATTTTCACAAGGACCTTAAAACGGAAGTAACGACAGCCACGCGGTGATGTCGCTTTTGCGGAGAGGTACAAAGCTGCCGTTCATCCATTGACATCCTCTCGGAAGGCCACGGCCTATCACGCTCCTCATCAAAGCCATCCCATCGATTAGGGACGCGGTTATGTTCCAGATAAGATCTGGCGGTCGCCTCTTTCATACATGTATTATTTAAGGCCGCAGTGTTATTGACGAATTCGTTTTTTGTTATTTATGCGTTGTGCACCGCTGCCGATGCACTATCACCAATTAATTTGTTTCCTGACCGGCACTGAACCACCGACTACAGTATTATATTCTAGCGTGTGGCAATATGTCAGGAGCTAAATCAAATGTCGAGGTTTGCTAGCCACCACGGTGAGAGGGCTTCAGCAGAGAGAGAGAGTTGTCGTAGTAGTAGGTTTTTACCCTTTCAACTGGTACAAATGACACCTTTATACAAGGGATCATGTTTGCAATAACCACAACACAAGCAGTCAAAATGCAAACAAAAAAACAACTCGATAATGATATGCACTGTCCTTGAAGTTGATTGGTCCACACCGAGACAACTTTTCTTAAAGCCTAGTCTCCATTGGTGTTGGACCAGACGACGCCAAAAGCGTACAACTCAAAAACAGCGCACTATCAGATATTGAGAGCTGGGGTAAGCATTTACACTGAGACTCCTTTACCAGTGGCAAAATANGTAGTAGGTTTTTACCCTTTCAACTGGTACAAATGACACCTTTATACAAGGCATCATGTTTGTAATAACCACAACACAAGCAGTCAAAATGCAAACAAAAAGAAACTCTGATAATGATATGCACTGTCCTTGAAGTTGATTGGTCCACACCGAGACAGCTTTTCTTAGAGCCTAGTCTCCATTGGTGTTGGACCAGATGACGCCAAAAGCGTACAACTCAAAAACAGTGCACTATCAAGTATTGAGAGCTCGGGTAAGCATTTACACTGAGACTCCTTTACCAGTGGCAAAATATAGTATAGGTTTTTACCCTTTCAACTGGTACAAAACTGACACCTTTATACAAGGGATCATGTTTGCAATAACCACAACACAAGCAGTCAAAATGCAAACATATCATTATCAGAAGTGATTGGTCCACACCCGAGACAGCTTTTCTTAGAGGAGCCTAGAGATTGTTGTTTTGCTGTTCCTCCTCCTACTCCGTTGAAGGAGAGCAACCACTGTGCGTGTTACTCTGTGGCAGAGGTCGCAACCGGGTACCCGATACCCGTACCCTACCCGATACCCGGCTACCCGTACCCGGCCGGGTACGGGTACCCGTTTGTGACCCTGGTGCGGCCGTGTACGGGTAGACCGTGAGTCACTGGTGAGTAACCGTTTGTCACTCGTTTCCCAACGTCTTGTCTCTTCTCACAATTCAAGTTCCTAGAATCAACCCACCCACGCCTGCAACATGGCTTCATCTCAGAGGTAGCAACCGGGTACCCGATACCCGTACCCTACCCGATACCCGGCTACCCGTATCCGGCCGGGTATCGGGTACGGGTACCCGTTTGCGACCCTGGTGCGGCCGGGTACGGGTAAGAAATACAAAAGCCGTTTGCGACCTCTGCTCTGTGGTCCATACTTTGGGTCGCATGGCCGCAGTCACACTACTGTGGCTTGTCTCTTTAATTTCTCATTCATGAAGGAGGTGTGCGCATCAGCCTGTTAATGTTCTACGCTCGTGCTCGATTGTGCATTCAATAGTCGCCCGGTAAAATTCAATATTTTATCGACCCGATGATGAGATGTGGGTGACCCAGGTTGCTAACCCGATCGCTTGCGTTTTCACCTGCTTAAACAAATTTAACTCCACTTAACTTCAAATGCCACGCGCTTTCAAGTGAATATGGTGGCGTGCTACGGAGGTGAGCGGATACAGCTCTGTGCCTGCAGCGTAATGAATGAGTTGTTGAGGCAGTGTCTGATTTCAAGAGATAGGGCACGCCACAGATAATACAATGAATTCATATTTTAATTCTTATATCTCAGCGGCTCGCCATAACCTCGTAACTCTAGTGTTATGCAAAGCAGGCGACGAGTTGTTTGAGTTGAGCTGGGTGACGGGACTATACACTGTGTAACAAAAAAAANTTGTTCCTGGGTAGTAAGTGTTATTTCTCATTGATATGCCTCAAAAGTACAGAAAATGGCTATTATTCCCCATAAACTTTGCTTTTGTGACCCATTTTCAATGATAAACGTGGTGTGCATTTGTGTCATTCCTTCACGTAAAGTCCTGGTCACAAAAGCAAAGTTTGTGGGGAATAATAGCCATTTTCTATACTTTTGAGGCATGAGCAATTCGAAAATAACACTTACTAACCAGGAACAAAAATCGTGTTCCATAGTGAGCTTTGAAGATGAGAGAATGTTCGAAAGTCCAGGAGTTTGAGAGAGAGAGATTGAGGAAGAGCATGTCCTGACCTGGAGTGTGTCAGTGAAGCGCATCTTGAATGTTGACATGAACACACACAATGATATTAAAGACAAAGATAAAGATCCCCCCTCCTCCTATAGCCTTAACAGGCTGTTGGGTCAAGTGCTGTTAGCGAGCACCTTGAACACCGGCGTGGTGCACGAGGGGTGGGTGGCCAGCACCACGCCCGGCCGCCTTTATCTCCCCAGTGCTAATGTTTGCACACGCACGCTGCACAAGCTACTCATTTAGTGCGAGTCGACCTAGGGGAGGCCCCAGGAAAGTTCATGAATAATCGCAGCTGTTATTGGCCAGCAGTCACGTCAGCAAAGCACTTGCAGGGCTGCGCCTTTTACGTTGAATCTTTGCCGCCGCGAACCGTAAATATTCGGAATTTACGAGGTTAGGCGAATTGTTACAAAGCGTACCTCGTGTGGACCATCCCTTAATAAAAACGAACTGGAAGGGATTTCGCAACGCATTGCAGAAAATAGTAAAAGGGGGGGTTGGTTAACCATTCCCAGGCTGAGTTATCGTGTCCAGAGCGATTGTGTCTTACGCTGCGGTTATTCTTTAAGTGCAAACTTTTTTTTTTNGCCAGTGAACTTTAACCCTTTGGTGGCAATCGGTCACAGAAGCGAATTATTATTATTATTATTCGTGCTTCGGGCACACTGCATAGAAACGCGGGGATCATCATGGCCAGGTAGAGGCAGTCGCTCTCAGTTTACGACTTAACTGCGGGTAATTCCGATGCCGTGATTAGGGCCATGGCAACGTCCCACGGAGAACCACTCTTGAGAATGAAACCGATAAGCAGACAATAGCTCTCCTTTATACATCCGTCCGTCTCTCCAACGTCAAAATATTAAAGTGTTTATTTTGCGGAAAACACAACGTACGTGTTTTTTCGTTTCATGTACACTTCATAAGGGTGTTACAGGGTCCCCTTAATAAGCACCCTCGATAAAAAAACAACAATCTTTGGTAATGAATATCATACTTTCCTTTAATATTATCATTGCGCTTGAGTGAGTCTCATAACTCTCACCAAGTTTTCACGGTGAAGATATGATTCCTACGTGTAATGAAAATCGACGAATTTCTTGCGGTGTAACTGTTTCAAATTTGGACGAAATTTGGCCCACGACACACAAATTGCACGACTCTTGCGAATGACATCGCGGGATCTGTAATGTCTATCATGCGGCGGATGGCTCGTGGTAGTAGAAGTAAGTATTGTTTCGGTGAACACGCAGCACGGTAATATTGACCGGGGCCGTCGCCGGGATTCGAACCGCGCACCTCTGCAGCGAGCGAGCGAGCGCCGCGGCACCGCTGGGGGCTGCGTCACCGTACCAATTCACCGTACCAATTCACCATACCAATTCACCGTACCAATTCACCGCACCAATTCACCGCGCCAATTCACTGTACCAATTCACCGTACCAATTCACTGTACCAATTCACCGTACCAATTCACCGTACCAACTCATCGCTTACTCCCTTTTCCAAGCCACTGCCGTGGGAGGGCCTCACCCCACGCCTTGACGGTCATGCGGGTTGCCAGACCAAACTTCACCAAACTGGGCATGGCCGGTTGGTGACTGGGAGGTGGTGGTGCAGGGAGGGGGGGATGTTGGGGTGGGGGTGGGAACGTGGAAAGATATCGCCCGCCACTGATGTTTGCCGTCTTAGCAGGGGAGCCACGGTGGCGGGATGTTAACTACCTCGCCTGGTACACAGGAGGCCGTGGGTTTGATCCCAACCCTGACGCCTGTTTGAATGTCTCTCCTTGTGGTTGCGTGGATTTTTCTCTGGGTCCTCCGGCTCAATGACGTGGCTTGTCACCATGATGAGCCACTTTGTTGAGCTATCATTTGTGGCCAGGTCGCTTCTGATAAAGAGCCGTATAGCTCAGTAAGCCTCTCCTGGTAAAATACAAAATAGTTTCAATAGTTTAAATAGAACACTGGCTGCCGGGTTCGGTCTGGTCACCTGAGTTCGATACCATTGTCCTGCACCCCACTTTCACCAATCCGAGCTGACCAGCGTGGTGAAGTATGGTCAAACAAGATGTCTTCCCCCTGCCCACTCCCTGCCCCCCCACCCGCCCTGCCCGGGACCGACAAGGGCATGTTGGAAACCTTCATCCCCAGCGGATTGACAAAGGGCTGTAATTAATCTTGGATGCGACATTAGCATTCGCGATTTGCATAACGCTGGCTTAAATCGTAAAAAGAAAAGATCGATTCTCACGCGCACGATCTCGACGCGTGCGGCACGCTCGTGATATTCCATTTTAACCTCCCGATCGATTCCATCGTGAGATGCCCTCCCTGGTTGACCTTTAGCCTCTTCCGGCGATTGATGAAGACATCTCTCAAATCGCACGCGGCACCGCCGACCCACCTCGTTCATCCCTTTTCGTCTGCCGTGGATCGTGGTGGGTGGAAAGGGAAAAAAACACGGCAAGAAATAATAAATCAAACCCCTTGGCGGGTTGTGGAGTTGGGGAATCGTTGGTCTTGCGCCGTGTAAAATTCGCGCTCTTGTACAATACACGTTCGGCCACATTCCAGAGGCTGTTCTCGCCCCGTGTTGTTTAAGGTCAGGGGCCCTGAAATGTCCATCGCACGTTCTTCTCGGGGGCCCTTGCTCCTTGGGATGGGCTTGGCGTGCGTGTACGTGCGTGTACGTGCGCGTGTACTCGCGTGTGTGCGCACGCAGCGGGAGTGTGGAAGCAAGTGAGTGCCGCTGCGCTACGGTACCCAGCGACCCAAGTTCGATTCCCGCTCACGGCCAACTCTAGTGACAACTGTCTGAACTGGTGCTGGCCCTCCCCTTGGTTCTACTCGGCCTCAAATGAGTAGCCGGTGCGGTGTGTAAACATCGCCACTGGGGAGACAAAGGCGGTCGGGCGTGGTGCTGGCCACCCACCCCCTCGTGTGCCGGCCTTCATCGGTGCTGCTCGCTAACAGCACTTGCCCAACAGTCTGTCGAGGCTATACGGGGAATCTTTGTCTTTGCACGCATGCGTGCATGAGGACACGATTGGCGGAGGGTCCCTAACGGCATCGTCCCGGTGCAGCCGCGCTGTTTGAGAATCTGCGCGACAGTGCTTGGGAGCGGGGACGTTCAGTGTCTCGTAGGCAAAGTCAGCCGCGCTGAAGCCAATGCTGGTGAATCGCCTGATGTTAGGAGGCAAAGACCCTCCCATTAAGACATGGATCCTAGTAATTATCTCGTGACATAATTTCAGTGCGTGGCTTTCATGGATAAGTTGTGGCTGGCAAGGGGGGAATGAAGCCAAATCCATTGTTGTACTGCACTCCCATGCTCCCGAATGTGTGCGCCCTTCCCTTGCTCAGCTTTCACCCACCCGCACTGACCATTGCGGTGAAGTATGTTCAAAGAACGCCCACCACTCGCGCTACGGGGGCGGATGGTGGGGCGGGAGGTGGGTGGGGAGGGCGGTACGCCCTCATCCGTGCGTGCGTTGACACAAAAGAGCTGTACGTGTGCGGTGTGATTGTTTATGCATGAGAGCTAGGATGTGACGGTGAATCGGCTCATCAAATGAAATGCATTCTTACGCTCGCGACGCGCGCGTGGAAGCGTGCTCGTCTGTTGGGCTGCTCGAGATTAAAGTCACCGGCCGATCGGCTCGGGCAGCAGGGCAGAGTGGCTCGCAAGTCTGAAGGTTGTGAGATCACATCCTGGGTGGCTGTGGACGGGTTGACTCGAACCATCGTCGCTCCCTCCGGGGTCGATAGAATGAGGACCAACTTTATATTCCTGGGTCTTTCGGTAAAGTCACGTAGATAGTTGTAGATTTGAAGCTTTCGTGACTGCAAGGATTCATATCCTTGGGTTTTTTCGGTAAAGTCACGTAGGTAAAAATTTAAATTAATAAAAGTAAAATAAAAATAAAATGAAAATCACGACGTTTCGGAGGCAACGGAAGCTTGCATTTCGGAGGCAACGAAAGCTTGTGTTGCCTCCGAAACGTCGTGATTTTTATTTTATTTTACTTTTATTAATTTAAATTTTTACCTACGTGACTTTACCGAAAAAACCCAAGAATATCACGTAGATAGGTTTAAAGAAAATAAATGATTTTAACCTTTCTACGTGACTTTACCGAAAGATCCAAGGATATGAGTTCCTGAAGTCACGAGACCTTTAAGTCAAGTACCAACTTTGTGGTGGATAGACTCGGCCCCGTCATAGGAATGTGAATTTCCACCATTGGTCGGGGCTGTAAACGCCAGATGAGCAGCACCGCTGTTCCCGCGTGAGCTGCGGATCACTGACTTTGGATGTAAGCGGTGTGCTCGTGGTTAAGCCGGAGAGATGAAGCCACACACGTATAGTCACTGACATTAGCTGTGGCCGGGATTCAACGCGGGTCACACCACTCATGTTTGTAGGGTAAATGCCCTAACTACTGTCCCACCACTCCAAATTGATAAAATTACACAAAGACAAAAATACTCCGTATAGCCTTTAACAGACTGTTAGGACAAGTGCTATCAGCGAGCATTTCTGAAGGCCAGCACGGCACACAAAGGGGGTGGGTGGCCAATGCCACGCCCGGCCGCCTTTGTCTCCCCAGTGGCGATGTTTACTATACACCGCACCAGGTACTAATTTGAGGCCGAGTCGACCTAGGGGATGCCCAGGACCGTTTCAGATTACCGTCACTGGTGTGTTGGCCGTGAGCGGGATTCGAAGTCAGGTCGCTGGATTCGTAGTGCAGCACGCTAACCGCTGCACCACCGCTCCCCTAAAACTACACACAATAACAACCGCCATTCGCCACTACATGGCGTGACATCACCACAGCGTTTATGCCAGGCGATGTGCACATTGATGCCACGTGAAGTGTTGTACACCCGCTGGCAGGAGGTCAAGGGGCAGACCCAAGTGCCACGGGTCAACTGACTGAGATGACTGGCTGATGCACCACCTGTGCCCCCTACTGTGCCAACTTGCTGTGTTTTATCCGCCCGGTGCTACGCTCTTTGTTTTGAGCATCGCTCCTCTGCCCTCCGTTGTTGGAGGGCAACTGCTTCGAATTGCCCAGTAGCGTCCTTCACGAGCCTCCTCCACAGAGGCCGATCTTGACACCGCTGGTACCAGTCATCAGCAAGTCCACTCAGCTCCACATCCTCTTGTACCACATCACTCCATCTCTTCTCTAGCCCGTGCCGCCCCGTTTACCCCCTCTATCCGGCCAAACAAAAACTGTTTACCATGCGGTGGCTGGCCATGTGGACTACATGACCCAGCCAACGCAGCCTTGCCTGCCGGAGGAGCTCACCAATGGGACTTTGTCCAGATCTTTCAAGGATTTCTGAGCTCCTCACACAATCCAGCCTGGTTAAACCCAGGATGAATAGTAGGCAGGCCAGCCTAAATATTTCTAACCGGTGAAGATGTTTCATTAGGGGGGTCCATGTTTCGCAAGCATAGAGAAGGAAGGACATGCCTGTGGCCGAGAAGACCTGAAGCTTCGTGTGGAGCGACAGACCAGTTAACTTCCGAACAGTGTTACGCAACCAATGAAAAGATAATGCCGCTTGATTGATTTGGAGTGAGACCTCTGCTGTCAAACCAGAGCTGGTCATGAGCACACTGCCCAGGTATGGGAAACTCTCCACTCTCCCTCAACTGCCCCATCACCAATTGGGAGTTCTGGGGGTCGAGTGTCTGATGGTACAAAATACCCAGGCAGGTGCTTAGTTTTGGTTGGCTGATGGTAAGTCCCACCTCTTAGTGGCACGCTCCAGTTTCAGCAGCAGCGCCTCCAACGCCTCCTCTGAGTGAGCAGCAATTCATATTCTTAGGTTTTTTCGGTAAAGTCACGTAGGTAAAACATTAAAATTTATAAAAATAAAATAAAAATCACGACGTTTCGGAGGCAACACAAGCTTCCGTCTTCAGGACGGAAGCTTGTGTTGCTGAAGACGGAAGCTTGTGTTGCCTCCGAAACGTCGTGATTTTTATTTTTTATTTTTATTAATTTTAATGTTTTACCTACGTGACTTTACCGAAAAAACCTAAGAATATGAATCCTTGCAGTCACGAAAGCTTCAAATCTGAGCAGGAATTACCAGGTCATCGGCATACATGACATGGTTGACCAATAGGGAGCCATCCCTTTACCACACCTGGGCATCGATCAGCCTCCCGTTGTATCTGTACCAGATGGAAATTCCTCCGGTACAGACAATGAGTGAGCCTGTCGCTTTTTTCAGACAGCCTGAACACCTCCTCTGTCAGCCAGGGTCTCTGGGAGGTCTGGACCGTGTACCCAATGCAGCCATTGCAGCTGCATGAACCATTCCCAAACCTCGCCCAATTCCCTCGACATCAGGAGGAGTGGGGGACGATGCCAATCCCAGCTGCAAGTGATGATGAAGTTCTCGCTTTCAACTTTCATCAGCAAGCTGAGACTAGGCCACTATGGTTTGAATGGGGTCCTGGGTTACACCCACCACCGGAGTGGAAGAATGGCAGACGCATCTTACAGATGACAAGTCGATGGTCAGTGGGCAGATCAGCTCCACGGTAGGCCCTGGTGTCAAGGACATGGGCCCGCATCCGCTGTTCCTTCACTATATAGTCCAGCAGATGTTCTTACTTGGACCCGGCGTGCATCCATGATGTGTGGATGTGCCGATGCCAGTACAGCGTGCATCCATGATGTTGTGTGGATGTGCCGAACAGCATGTTGGTAATTACAAGCCCATTGGCTGCACACAAGTAGAGCAGCCTTCTACCATTGTTATTGAGCTGATCTGGCCCATGCCTTCCAATTACTCCAGACTATTAAAGTCACCCAACATGATGACTCTATTCTGAGGGTCACTTTAGCTAGCACCTATAACAGGAGGTCATCGAAGGCATCTGTCTCATCGGCCTTGCCTGCATCCCTCTACTGATGTTCATCTTCGGTGGAGGCATAAGTAACCACGACCACCACTCCTCGCACATATTTTGGCATGCCGAAATATGCCTTGTAGGCCTCGCACATCTTAGCAGATGCTTCCACAGAGTACTTTTTCGCTTTGTCTTGAGAAAATTGGCCGCAGACATAGCAAAATGCGTCTGCTGGATGCTTGCAGCCTCTTGATGCCATCTCAGAAAAATGCAGAGCTGGAAATAAACTTAACTGGTTGGCTTAAGGCCCGGTTTTTATACTACTATTTATATTACTGGAAAGTTCTAGAATGTTCTAGAAGTTACTCCAAGTTTACTCAGCACTGAATCTCTCTGGAATGTTCTGGAAAATAGGTGAATTTCTAAATATCACTGTCCTGGTCACAAAAGCAAAGATTGTGTAATAATAGCCATTTTATATGCTTTTGAGGCATGGGCAATTAGGAAATAACACTTACTACCCAGGAACAAATTGTTACACAGTATGATGTATGCATTGTCTTCTTCTTCTTCTTGGTTCTTTCGATAAAGTCACGTAGAAGGCAAATAATAAAAATAAAACATAATAAAATACAATTCTCACGACGTTTCGGCCACAACGCAAGCAGCCTCCTCAGGTGAAGAACAGGGCTGTCGGAAAGACAGCGTCCGAATGAACACCACAAGCTTGGCAGCGCATATTTAAGCAGGGGTTAGAGGAGGAGAGCGCCTTGACAAAGGAATTTACATATCAACAGAGGAATTTAGCATATTTATGGCAAATGCAGATCTGAGATTAGTTCACTACTTGTGAAATGTGTAGGTGGTGGTGGGGGGGGGGGAGGTCCCAAAGTCATATTATGTAGGATTAGCAGTGATAAAGGGAGGGAAATTTCGATTTAAAGCTTTCGTGACTGCAGGGATTCATCTTCTTGGTTCTTTCGGTAAAGTCACGTAGAAGGGAAATAATAAATAATAAACTAAAACATTCTAAAATAATAAATAATCATTTTGGGACCTCCTTTGCCAGTACCAAAATATACTAATAGCGTTGTCTTTGAACTGTGCGCCTTTTGGCGTCATCTGGTCGAACACCATATGAACTAGGCTCTAAAGAAAGCTGTCTCTGGTGTGGACCAATCAGTTTCAAAGACAATGCATAAATTACAGAGTATTGTTTTTTGTTTGCATTTGACTGCAAGTATTGTGGTTAATGTAAGCATGATTCCTTGCAAAAGGTGTCAGTTTTGTTGCCAGAAAAAAGGGGAAAACCCTATTAGTATAATAATTATTTTATTATGTTTTAAGAAGAAAAAAGGGAGGGAAATTTTAATAGCAAGGAGCTGCAGCTTCCAACTGATTGGCCTACAACTGATTGGCCTACACCAAAGACAGCCTTCTCTATGCCTTGCCTCACCACCGGTGTGTTAGGCCAGAGAGCGCCAAAAGACGAACGGCCCAAGTGGCGATGCAACTGTCAAAGCATCTCTAGCTCGAGTTGAGCAGTGGTATCTGTGGAACCTTTGTTTGTCAGTATCACAGTGGTGAAAACAAATACGAGAAATAGGCTTTCCTTTCTGGCAACAGAACGGGTGTTTTGCATCTGCAAGCAACGGTTCGCAAGGCATTGCGGATTTGCACAGCACCCACGTGTGAGTGCTCTTCGAGGATGTTTATTTTATAGGGGCGGCTTTTGGTCATCGGCCTGTACGCATTCTATGTGTCTATGTGGGGGCGGTCCTCTGTTTAAGTCGAGAGGTCTCCGCGTGAATCAGTGAGCCTCTGCGTAGGCTGTATATGTTACGCGGCTGTTAATGCAATCAGCGTCGTTTTATTTAGCCTCTAAATGCTGTCTAGTTTTCAGACACTGTATATGAAACGGTTGGCACAATTTGTTTGTCGAGAAGTCTCGATGCGAGTCTGTGGATCTCAATGTGAGTTGCGCAATACAATGTGAATCGAAATAGCGTGAAGCAGGTCTCCGTATGAGTCTGTGTCTTTATGTAAGTCTATGGGTCGCTGTGGGAGGCTGTGTATCTCACTCGGTCAATACAATAGAACATATGTATGTATGCCGAGCTCAAATGCAGCCGTGTTTCAAATGGCTAATATAAAACGATGGGTATTTTGTTGGGAGACGCAGTCAGTCGTAGGTATTTGTGCGAGTCTATGGGTCTCAGTAGGTATGGGTGTCTTGTGAATCCATGGGTCTCTGTGTGAGTTTATGGATCTCTATGACGAGTAATACAACGCAATGTGGATTTATTTAGCATTGGAATGGAACCTCACCTCAGAACACTGTATAGCAGCAGTCGGCATGTTTATCGCATCCATAGATGCAGTTTGTCACATGCCTGTATGCATGTCCTTGGATCTATCTTATTTAAGTCTTGGATCTATCTTTATTTAAGTCTGCGTTTAATTTGTTGTCCTTCCACCCGCACCTCCGATTAGCACGGGTGGCTACGTACGCTGTGAAATAAGTTCTACATACGTACATCCAAAATCAGCGGGTCTCTGTGCAAGTCTGGCAACCTCGGTGCGAGTCGTTGGGTCTCTACGCGAGGCTGTGGATCTCCGCGACAGTCAAATACGGTCCGACGTGGCTTCACGTCGCGCTCCGAACGCCACTCTGATATCAAGACGCCGCCTTGTACGAATTGATGAATCGTATTTACTTTCGTAGAGGGAGGAGCGGTGCGGGTTACGTAGTCGGTCAGTAGTTGAAAAGAACTCGCAAACGAACACCTTGTTGTGAAAGTCCCAACGCAGAAGGTCCCCGTGTTTTAGTTTTACACAAAGCTCCGTGGTCCACCCTGAACCGCATCCAGTGCAAACCATGGCGGGTGCAGATACTTGATGCACAAATGTAAAATGTAAAACTTTCCAGTAATGTGCGCTGTGGTCATCTGGAACAGACCGTACAACGGAAAAACTATTTAAAAATCTGTTTTTTTTACTAGGTAAGGGCCACTGAGCTATATAGCTCTTTTTCAGAAGCGACCTGGCACAAATGATAGCTCAACGATTTGGCTTATCAAGTGGAAATTTAGAGCAGCCAAAATCACGGGGAGAACACGCAAACTCCAAATATACAGCAGGTGTCAGGGTCGGGATCGAACCCACGACCTCCTGTACACCAGGCGAGGGAGTTAACATCTCCTAGCCACCGTGATGATGATGAGAGAGAGAGACAAACTCCAAATATACAGCAGCAGGCGTCAGGGTCGGGATCGAACCCACGACCTCCTGTACACCAGGCGAGGGAGTTAACATCTCCTAGCCACCGTGATGATGATGAGAGAGAGAGAGCAAACTCCAAATATACAGCAGCAGGCGTCAGGGTCGGGATCGAACCCACGACCTCCTGTACACCAGGCGAGGGAGTTAACATCTCCTAGCCACGTGGCACAATTCCCGATCCACGAATACGAAGGAGACACCGCGGCGACACAGACCGCTGCTTCCAACGCGGTTGTCTGCCTTGACCACCTGAATGTGAGACCGTTTGTCGTTGCTCTGCATCTAACAAAGCCGAACAAAAGCAGAAGAGTCGATCGGTCGCGACTAGGTNGAGAGACGGTGGCGGCGGCAAGAGAACTGTTGGCAGAGGAGTAGAGACCCGACGCGACGAGGTGGTGGTACGGGGCTGGGGGGGGCAGCGCAACGTTGGTAGCTCAAACGCACAGGAAGAGGCATCATCCATACAGTGTTTCCCCTCTCTCCCCACTGCCTCCACCGTTTAGGATTATACAAACACATGCAGCGGGCGGGAGGCGGGGTGTACTGCCCGGTGCGAAACGCATGCACACACACATTCAGAGCTCGTGTTGCAATCGGAGGATAGCCCGAGCTGTTGGCATTTGAGTCGTGCGTGTGTGCGTGCGTGCGTGCGTGTGTGCGTGCATGTATGGCGCGTGTGCGCGCGTGTGCGCGTGTGCGTGCATGCGTGTGTGTGTGCGTGTGTGCATGCGTGTGTGCGTGCATGTGTGTGTGTGCGTGTGCGTGCGTGCGCGTGTGTGCGTGTGTGCGTGCGTGTGTCGTGCGCGTGTGTGTGTGCGGCGCGTGTGTGTGTGCGTGCGTGTGTGCGTGCGTGCGTGCGTGTGTGCGTGCGTGTATGCGCGTGTGTGCGTGCGTGTATGCGCGTGTGTGCGTGCGTGTGTGTGTGCGTGCGTGTGTGCGTGCGTGTGTGCGTGCGTGCGTGTGTGCGTGCGTGTCTTGGGAACGGTAGCGCCGCAGTTGGCGCTGCCATTGGTAGCTCACAAAGCAATCGGAGGATAGCCCTGGGCTGTTGGCATTTGAGTCGTGGTGTCTGTTCTATGTGCGTGTGTGTGTACATTGCTTAGTGCAGTGGTGAGCGCACTGTTCCATAAACCAAGCAACTTAAATTACGTATCTATTTATATTACAGCTGAAGTGTTGTCATTACTTTTTTATCTCATCTGGACCGGTCCTGGGGCTGGTGCTTTGCGCCAACATCAGCACACCAGGGGTGTGTGTGTGTGTGTCTGTTGAGCCTCTTTTGCACCATACGTAGCGTCGTGAGCGGCCATACCGCACCCCATTGTGCACGCTTACCAGCCCTCATAGGTGCTACTCACTAACAGCACTTGCCCCGAGAGTCTATGTGGGCTACACGGGGGATCTTTGTCCATGGTGTGCATGTGAGGATTTCCCTTCCTTCCTTCCTTGGAGTGGCACATGCAAATATTCTCCGTGACACACAGGGTTTTAAGCAAACAAAGCATCTGTACTGGGTATTGACCCTTCAAGGCCTTCACCCAAGTTTACCTTTCCTTACACGTGTTCAATTAACTGCCACTCTGGCTTTTACTGCTACGAAGCTCATGGTCCACCCTAAATTGCATCCCCCCNTGCACAAACCACGGCAGATGCGGATACCTGATGCGCAAATGGAAAATGAAAAACTCTCCCAGTAGTATGTGCACTGTGATCGTCCAGAACAAGACCGTACGACGTCCAGCGACGCAATGCCCGATCCACAAATACGGTGGAGACATCGCGACGATGATACGCGGTTATCTGGCTTGCCCACCCGAATGTGCCGTTGTATTCGTTGCTCTGCATCTATATCAGCCGTACGTCAACAAGAAGAAGACCTCCATGACGGTTTCATGCTTCACACACTGGGCTCGCAATACAGAGGCCGCCAGTTTTCGTGATGGTGCAGGTTTCTCAAATCCTCCCCCCCCATCTCCCGTCGTCTCTCTCCACCCAGCAGCATGCACGTGTTGACCACGCGTGGTGGGGTAAAGTGTGGGTAGCTCCCACCGCCTCAAAAACATCAGGCAAGTGTTGAAAGAGTAGACCAAATGCCCTCAGGGATTCGCTAGCTTCCATTTTTTTCCGGCGTTAACGTAAGCGAATGATTGTGGGGCCGTGCACCTGTGTACCCTTTAAATTATCTCAATTAAATTGCCCTCTTCCCTGGCAGATGTCGATGAAACATGCCGCAGTCATTAAAATCCGTGTTGGGAATGTGACTTTGTGGCGGTGATGATAATAGTTTGAATATGGCCATGGTTTAAATTTCGATTTAAAGCTTTCGTGACTGCAGGGATTCATCTTCTTGGTTCTTTCGTAAAGTCACGTAGAATGGAAATAATAAAATAATAAAATAAAACATAATAAAATAATTCTCACGACGTTTCGGCCACAACGCAAGCAGCCATCCTCAGGTCAAGACTGTCTTCTCGACAGACCTGTNCTCCACCTGAGGACGGCTGCTTGCGTTGTGGCCGAAACGTCGTGAGAATTATTTTATTATGTTTTTTTTATTATTTTATTATTTCCATTCTACGTGACTTTACCGAAAGAACAATAAGATGGCATGGTTTACCCAAGAATGCTTCACCGGTTCCAAGACCATGTGCGCTCCCCCCCCCGCCATGAGATGTGCCCAATCTCATCAGCTCTCGTAAGCTCAGCAGGTTTGCCTGGTCAGCACTTACATGGGTGACCACCATGCATAACTTTCTGTCGGCTGCGAAACGGTGTTGTGTTACAGCGGAACGCAGTGTGGCAATAATTTTGTTTTACTGCTCCCTGCACTGACCAAGTATGTATACTCCTTGGTTTTTCGGTAAAGTCACATAGGTGAAAATGAAAATAATAATAAAATAATAAAATAAAATAATAAAATAAAATAAAATGAAAATAACTAAATTAAATCACGACGTTTCGGAAGCAACACAATTTGCTGGAGCAAATAATTTCTTGCTGTGGCTGTTCTACCTGATGACGGAGGCTTGTGTTGCTTCTGAAACGTCGTGATTTAATTTAGTTGTTTTCATTTTATAAAATTATTTATTATTATTATTATTATTTATTTTCACCTACGTGACTTTACCGAAAGAACCAAAGAGTATGGATCCTTGCAGTCACGAAAACTTCAAATCTAGAATTGACCAGGTATGGTCAAGCAATCGAGATGACCAGCCCGGCATGGTCCGGCAGTGGATTGGCATGTGGGCTATTAAGCATTGGATTGAAGATTCGAATTGTCACAATTCATTGAATCTCAGAGTGGTGATGGGGCACGTGGGGGCTAAGGGTCTGTGGAGCGGACAGGTAAATAATGACACCGCTAATCCTCGGTGGATTACGTTTTTTTTATATTTGTCTCCTAGGTTCATGCAAGGTACCCNGGAAGCCCGGCTGTGTAATTGTTCTTCGAGGTCGGGTGCGTGTGATTTAACGAGTGTGTTTTAATGAAAGCTGACTTATTAAGTGCTCCAGCCTCCGTAGGGCCGGGCAGAGCCACGGAGCTCTTACTTTATTGACCCCGCGCACTAAGAGGCCCTGCGTGTGTAATATTAATGCGGCATCGATTGACGTTGCCTGGGCGTGCCGTTTTATTTTTTAAAGCACGCGTTCTGATGTCATGTCGGGGTTAGCGCAGGGCTGTTGCTACGATCCCGGCGACCCCGGGTTCGACTCCCGCTCACGGTCAACACCGGTGACGTATCTGAACCGGTCCTGGGCTTCCCTAGGTCGACTCGGCCTCTAATGAGTACCTGGTGCGGTGTGTCAACATGGTTGTTGACCACCACCCCCTCGTGTCTGTGCCGCCTTCATAGGTGCTGCTCACTAATAGCATTTACTTCAACAGCCTGTTAAGGCTACAAGGGGATCTTTGTCCTTTGTGTGTTGTCGGAGGGCAGGGGAACTACATGGGGCAGATGAGCACGCTCACAACAATGAGCGGAGCGTCGGGTGGATTAACGGTAGAATTGACACAGTGGGTGCATCTGCCAGTCATCTCAGTCAGTAACTCATGGCACCTGCTGGGTCTGTTCCGTGACTCCTGCCAGCGGGCCTTTGACACTTCACGTGGCCTCAAAGTGCACCTAGCTTGGCACAGGCGCTGTAGTGGCATCACCGCCACTTAGTGGTGAACGGCGGTGGTTGTTGTTGTCGTGTGTTGTCGGCCGCCCCAGTTAAACCTAAACAATTTGTATTTTACCAGCTAAGGCCTCACTGAGCTATGTAGCTATTTTTCAGAAGCGACCTGGCCACAAATGATAGCTCAACGAAGTGGCTTGTCACGTGGAAATGTATAGCAGCAGCCAAGTAATTTAAACGAGTGATGATTCTAAAAGTGGAGGGAAAAACCGGAAGACCCGGAGCAAAATCCACGCGACTACGAGGAGAGATATGCAAACTCCAATATACGGGTGTCAGGGTCAGGATCAAACCCACGACCTCCTGTATACCACACAAGGGAGCTAACATCTCGCCAATGTGGCACCCCAGTTACACACCTACCGTGCCTGCCACAGTAGGTGCTCACTCATAGCATGGCTCAGTGGTAGGGATGCTTGTGTGTTTGTGCATGTGTATTCATGTTCTTGTGTTTGTCTATCTGTGGGGGAGCGGTGGTGTAGCGGTTAGCGCACTGCGCTACGAACCCGCTGACCCGAGTTCGATTCCTGGTCACAGCCAATATTGGTGACTTATATCTGAATTGGTCTGATGCCTTCTCTAGATCAACTTGTCCTTAAATGAGTACCTGGTGCAGTTCGTATACGTCAGTCCTGGGGAAACAAAGGCGGCCGGCCATGGTGCTGGCCACATCACCCCTCATGTGCTGTGCCGGCATTCATAGGTGCTCGCGAATAGCACTTGACCGAAAAGCCTGTCAACACTTATAGGGGTGGGCTTTTGTCTCTGTGCTTATACCCGTAGCCTATAACACCTGTATCGGTGCAACCCGTGTCTCTCTACCCCAGTATCTCCGTAGAAGAAAGACGGTCAACGGATCGTGCGCTTTTGTGGCCGTCACGGAACGCTCTTCCTTCTAGTATTTGGAAGCCACTGGAGCAATGCACTTTCAAATCTAGATTGAAAACTCTGTAGTTTAGAACTGCTTTTTGTGTTTAGTTAAGTAGGCTACGTACGGTGCGAAAGAAGTTCAACATGCCTCAATACACATTGTAACGCCTGTATCGGCTCGACTCGTATGTCTCTCTACCGAGTATCTCCGTAGCCTGTAACACCTGCATCCGTAACAGAATCAGAAGTTTTATTTATCTTAGGAGAGCGACAAAGCTCTTGTTCACTCGACGCTCTCTAAGTCCCCTCTCCGTGTGGCCGTTGTCAACAGGCTGCTCGACATCCCGCTCATCAGCATCATGCGGGCCTGTGGTTCGTGGGCGGCTTCCACTGGGTCAAGGTGAAGGGCCGCCCGGCATCCACGGAGGAGGCCCCATCGTTGCCGTGGCGCCGCACTCGTCATACTTCGACGCCATCCCCGTCACCATGGGATGTCCTCCATCGTGGCCAAGAGCGAGAGCCAGGAGGTCCCCATCTGGGGCAGTGAGTCTCCTCTTCCTCCTCTTCTCCTCCTCTTCCACCTGCTCCTCATCCTCCTCTCCGCATGTGACCTGTAAGACCGTGCCAGTGTCACGCTCCTATGGGACGACTCACAGTCTTAACAGGGACCTATAACACCGCTTAGCCTAATTTGGTCCATAAAAAAACAACTGTGAGTTTTAACAGCAAGCGAGTATTATTGTACTCGTGTTATTACCATTGTTGTGCTTGTTTACCCAGGAAAGGCTTCAGAGTCCCATGAATATTTTTCCAGAAGCTCTGCCAAGTTTTCTTAGTTGGGGGGGGGGGGGTGATGGTTGCTATGTTTCATCCAGTTAAGGTGATATTCTTTCGAATTTTGCTAAATATGGACTGTGACCCCGGCACAATGGCCTACTCTAGCGAGTGACATTGCGGGGACATTTAACGTGCCGCTGCGAAGCGATCGGCACGTACTAACAGGGCCCCCAACACGACGTTGCCCTCCAGGGTCTCTGTAAATCGTCCAGGGTGCTTAAGGGAGAACAACTCGGCCTAAAATCCTCGCCGGGTCGTTATAGAGGCATCCCTTATGGTCTAATATGGCCGTCACAAGCCTTTACAGCTTATAACCCTAAACCGCATCTTCACAAACCACGGCAGCAGATGCCCGTACTAGATGCGCGAGTGGAAAATGTAAATCTCTCTCCGGCAGCGTGCGGAGACTGCGGTCACCGCACAGAAACTCAGCCACGGAACCTCGGGGCTTACGGACGGTCGCCGTTTTCACGACGTTGCAACGCTTCCTGGAAACCCCACGTCATCGTAAATGGGATTGTCGTGAAGCCAGAACGCCCGTTGTCCGTAGGCGGTAGAGACGGTGTTGTTTTTTTCCTTTTATCAGCCGAATTTGAACGGGGTTTAAGCGGTGAACATCATCCACAACACCACTTGAGAAGAACAAAAGCTCCATGCCAAAGTCACGTCAGAAACCAGACAGACTCTGTTCACATGCGTTCGAAGTCGCGTCGGAAGATGCGTCCTAAATCAAGTTTCTGTAGAATCGATTCACGGTGCCGTTATTATATAAACATCGTAAATGTGGATAGTCGTCGTAAATCGAACAGCCGTAAATCGTAACGACTCCCAATTTTCCAATTCACAACTAAGGAGGAGGAGGCATCATCCCAGCAGTGATGATTCACCACTCCGCTGCTAATCCTGACGCAATCGTCCGGCACAACCATCTCGATGTTGAATCATGAAGACAGCGCCATACCACCTCGCGGTAACCCTCTTTGGATGACTCCTTTACATAACCCTCGCTACGTCCATTGGAGCTTGGAGATATGGCCCCGTGCCACCGCGGCCGTAGAGGCTGTGACACGAGCCGTGGCGTCGTGGTTAATCGATCGAGGGCGGCGCGGTGGTGGCGGCGTTGCGTGTGCGGGGCACAGCGCCATGTGTGTTTGTCCATGTGCGTTTGTCCACGTGCGTTTGTCCACGTGCGTTTGTCCACGTGTGTATGTCCACGTGCGTTTGTCCACGTGTGTTTGTCCACGTGTGTTTGTCCACGTGTGTTTGCCCACGTGTGTTTGTCCACGAGTGTTTGTATCACGTGTTTGTCCACGTGTGTTTGTATCATGTGTGTTTGTCCACGTGTGTTTGTCCACGTGTTTGTCCACGTGTGTTTGTCCACGTGCGTTTGTCCACGGTGCGTTTGTCTATGTGTGTGCGTGGTACTGGGAGCCGTAGTGCAACGGGGCTAGCACACTGCGACGAACCAAGCCACCGAAGTTGAATTCCCGCTCACGGCCACCAATACCGGTGACGATGATATGAACCGGTCCTGGGCCTCCCTAGGTGGACTCAGCCTCAAGTGAGTACCTGGTGCGGTGTATAAACATCAGTAGTGGTGGGAGAGACAAAGGTGGCCGGGTGCAGTGCTGTTTGCCACGCCGCCACCTCCCTCGTATGCCGTGTCGGCCTTCATAGGTACGCGCTTAACAGCGCTTGCCCTGACAGGCGGTTGTTGGAGGCGATACGGACGATCGTCTTGGTGGGGCGCGGCGCCATGGCACGTCACAAGGATGGACACGTCCAGAACGCATTCCAGCATTTTCGTTAAAACGCACAACGATGGGAAGCACATGGGATGGGTAGAAAATGGCATCAGGCTCCATTCGGCAGAATGCCATCAAAGTCACGATGATGATGATGATAATTACAATAATGGCCTTTGTCTTTATCTGGATTGAAAACTAATTTGTTCAGAAGTGCTTATTTGTGTTTAGTTTGTTGTCTTTCCACCGCACCTCCGTTTAGCACGGTTGGCTACGTGCGGTGTGAAGATGTTCAACATACATCTATATATATAAAAAAGGGAAATTTGTGAATGTGTGTCTGTTGGAAATGTTTAGCATACTTCCCAACATGCAACAAACTTGAAAGTTGGCATGTGGGCAGCTTCCAGACTGTACACAATGCAAAAAGTATAAAAATAGACTTTGTATTTGGGGGGGGGGCCCAATAATGGATATATTTTGCACGGCAAGTGAGCGGTGACGTCACATCTGTGATGTCACGCAAGTCTCGGGCGAAGCCGGGTAGTAAAGCTAGTAGTACATATATCCCGAAGAGCCTCACTGACTACCAGGACTCGTGTTGGCGGCAGGGTGGCACGAGTGGTAACGCTCGCTCCTCGCAGCAAGAACGGCCTGGGTTCGATTCTCAACACTGGTGGCTTTCTCTGTCTAGTGTGTGTACTCCTCCCTGTGGGCGCAAGTGCTGTTAGTGAGCTTCTATGAAGGCCGGCATGGCACGCGATGGGGTGGGTGACCAGCACACGCCCAGCCGCCTTTGTCTCCCCAGTAACGATATTCCTTTGGCACTCATTTGAGGCTGAGTCGACCTATGGGAGACCCTGGACCGGTTCAGATAATCGTCACTGGTGTTGGCCGTGAGCAGGAATCGGATTCTGGTCGCCGGGTTCGTAGCGCAGCGCGCAACCACTGCACCACCACTCCCACAATATTTAACACACACAGACTACGACTCGCTACTCAACTCCACACTTTCGACAATTCACATCCCGATCCACGAGGTCAAAACAGCGCTGGCAAAGCATTCGCCTTCATTGGAGCTCCTCGGCACGTCGGGGCATTTTCACTTTCATATCTACGTACGTTGAACCTCTTCGCAACGTACGTGCCAACTGGGGGTGCGGAAAGGACGACCAACTAAACACGCAAAAAAATTCACCAGATCTCCTGCGACTCGGATGCCAAGCAGAGCTCCGAGTCGAGAGTGTGTTTGAATGTTTCAGTGGCCACTCAAGTCGGCTTTATTCCCACGTGTAGGTGTGGAGGCTTTCCGGAAGTTAGATGCGTTTCGATAGCAGAGGTTCGCGGTTCGAATCCAGCTGGCTGCCCTGGTTATTACTGCACGCTCGAGGAGGTTGACCCCCTTTGGGGTCAAGCTCCCGAGTGTGTACATCTCTGGGCTTGGTGCTGTGCAACCGCCAGGGTGACCAATGTTGCCAGATTGGGCCAGATTGTAATCTGCCCCCGCCTGCCGCTGCCAACTGTTCGATTGCAACAGAAGAAAAAAACTCAACGTCGCGCTTTCTTCCAGGCCTCGATGCTCGCGTTTGTGCGCGCGATGGTTCGGTCAGTCGGCCGGCCAGCCGCTCTGTTTCCATCGTGGAGAAGTCGGGATAGAAAGTACGATCTTGATTTGAAGCTTTCGTGACTGCAGGAATCTCCATACTCTTTGGTTCTTTCGGTAAAGTCACGCAGAAGGGAAATAATAAAATAATAAAAATTACATTATAAAATACAATTCCACGACGTTTCGGCCACAACGCAAGCAGCCGTCCTCAGGTGAAGAACAGGTCTGTCGGAAAGACAGCATCTGAATGGGCACTTCTACGTGACTTTACCAAAGAACCAAGAAGATGAATCCTTGCAGTCACGAAAGCTTTAAATCGAAAAAGGTAGAAAGTTAATAGATCACGACGTTTCGATCGCAACACAAGCAACCGTCATCAGGTGAGACAAATACAGCGGAGAACTGCTGACGCAGGACAAAGAGCTGCTCCTACGTCAGCTGTTCCTCTGCTGTGTTTGTTTAACAAAATACAAATTAAAAACAATCAGATTTAAGCGAATTTGATTAAAGAGTAGCTTTGTCGTCGTCGTCAGTCATGATCAATCCACTGCTGGATGAAGGCCTTTGTTTGCGTTATTTTCTAATCCACCGGGTACCTGCGCCGAGCCGATTGAATTGCTCCTCGTCCCCTCCCCCATCCTTTGTCTGACATTCCTTGACGAGTCTCGCCCATCGGCCAACTCTCTCTCTTAACGGCACATGTCCTGGCCGAGCCCGCCTGCTTTTCTCAACTCTCAACGTGACTGATTTGTGTCCGCTCTCAAATCCACGTGTTCTTCCCCCCCCCCCCGTCTCTCAATGTAAATCCAAGGAATGCAACGCTCCACACGTCTGGGTGGCAGGGTGGCGCAGTGGTTTCCCTTCCATTTACAATCGACATCACTACGCACGCGTTCAAAGTGTTTGGCCGCTATAAATTTCCACGTGATCATAAGCCACTTCGTTGAGCTATCGTTTGTGATCGGCAGGCTGCTTCTGAAAAAGAGCTGTATAGTTCAGTGGGCCTTACCGGGTAAGATAACGATGGTATAGTGTAATACTTGTGCATCACACCAAGAAAGTTCTGGGTTCGATCCTCACTCGGGTTCCTTTGTATGTGGAGTCTGTATGTCCCCCCCGCCCCGCCCATGGCTATAAACACACACGCACAATGCTCATTGGTTAGTGTCTAACTGTGTTGTTGGCCGACTGGTTTGCATCACGTGATGTTTCTAAGGTCTGTTGAGTTTCTCGTCTCCCATCTTCTTGTTGCATTTGCTTCCGTGCAGTTTGCCGTTCTCTGTGTGCCGTGTGCCTGGTGTCCCCCTGTGTGTTCCCTCGCTGTGTTTCACCCCATTTCCACCTGATGAGCGCTTGTGTTGCGTTCGAAACGTCGTGATTTATTTTAATTTTATTTATTTAAAATTTATTTTATTTCTACACACGTGACTTGACCGAAAGAACCAATGAGTATTATTTCTGCAGTCACAAAAGCTTCAAACGCGCACAATGTCCATTGGTGGTGGCCAAACATCCCAGTGTAGCAGCAGGACGCTCCTGAAAAAGATTCTTAGGTCTCGGGCTTTCACGGGTAAATAATACATTTTATGAGTTGCACATTTTCCAAACGAGAAATGTTTATGTTTAATAGGCACGATAGGCTTTGTGTGCCGTGATTAATGGATTGTTTTACAATATCCTTCCTGTTTACATCCCTCTCTCAGGCCATTGCTGGATGAAGGCCCCCATGTCGTGTCAGTCACGCGGGTAGTTTGACCATACTTCACCACCTTGGTCATTGGGGTTGGTTAACAGGGGTGAGGCCCAGGACCGGTTCAGATATCACTTGCCACCCGGTTGATAGCATAGTGCGCTAACCGCTGCGCCACCGCTCCCTATACTCGTGGTATAACATTTGTGACTGCGTGAAATGTATCATCATTATTTATCCGTTATCAATCCACTGCTGGATGAAGGCCTACCCAATCCACCACCTCCTCTCACGGTCTTTCGATCCAACAATCCGCAGGGCACCTGCTTATCCAGGAGCTGATTTCATCGCTCCATCTCCTCGATGATGACGTAATTTCTCCGGCGCGCATTCCTTTTCTTGGCTGCCGCTCTGTTTTTTTTATTCTTGGCCACCGTCCGTCCATCACCTTATCTCCCGACGTGTCCGGGAAAGAAAAGAAATCGCTCGTGGCTGCTTCGAGTTAAAACTCAATCGCCTGCGTTCAAAATTATACGCAGTTCAACGACATCGTAAAAGATGCATGCGCGTGCGTATATCCTGACAGCGGGTGACAGTATCGGTCATCAAACCTAACTTTTATTCAAATCCATGGCACTTTTTGCAATAAAATAATTCAAACAAATTAATATAAAACCCAGGTGAAAGCGTGGTGGGTTGTGACGTAAAACTTCACCGCCCGGTTTTCAAACCGTCCAATCGGTGGGCAGGTAAAGGCGCAGGCCTCCAATGGCTCACTCACACCACTGCTGCCTGAAGTGGCCTTTGCTACTCTTCTCTGTTGACCGGACGTGATGGAAGATCTGGTCGCACCNCACTTCACCCCAATGCACGCGACCTGCCGACTGACCGACTGACCGTGGTGCTCCCCTTATACCGACTGGGTGGACATAGGCGGTTGGTGGTGGATTATTTAAAAAACTTTCCGAATTCTTTGAATTCGAACCAGCGAACTCTGGATCGCAAGCCCGGCGTGCGTAACCCTCGCACCGCTGGCAGCGATCCAACGCGCTAGCCATTAATCACACACGACAGCTCCATTGAATCACAGTATCGAGTGGAGTGTTCCATATTCCCCATATGGCAGGTGGTTTATGTTATCTGACCCCCACCGTGGGGCCAGTATGATAGTGGTACATTCCTGCGTTAACAAAAGCCATGGGCTTGGAACATTTCTATTTTAAATCCAGAGCAGTTCATAGCTTTGTGTGTGCGTGTACCCGTAATGTGATCGTGCCATGTCAAGTGAATGGTTATTAGAGTTAAGCGCAGCGTTAATTTATTTAGCATGTTCGTGTCCAGCGTAACGGACGTGTCTCAACTAATTAGTTATCGCCGCCACTTATCCGCGGTGTAAATTCTGCGCCAACAATGGCTCTTAGTTGGAGGTTGTGGGTTCTGTGTAGTTACGAGTGTCAGGCTACACTCTTCTGTTAGTTAATTTGTAACGTTTAAGAACCGCACCCAGGCTGTTGCGACTTTCGCGATATTAAAAGTGAACTCCCAGTTGCTGCCATGGCTGTCTTTTATTCGCCTTGTCTCCTCTCCCCCTCTCTTGCGTTGCCTCGTCTGTCTCTATATCCCTGGCTTCCTCGCTCACCCGACTCGTCCCTCTCTCTCACTCTTGTCTCCCTGTTTGTTTCTCTCTCCAGTCTTTTTTAATCCTTTATATTAAGTTCGCTTGCTTGCGTGCTTGCGTGCTTGCTTGCCTACGACCGTGCAAATCCCACTTCCCGATCCAATCGAGCTACATTTTGCACACAGACTCGTTGTGCGAGACAATTAATGTTCGTGAAATTTTTTTCCAAAATTTTACACTGTTTAGGGAAAACAAATTAAATATTTAATTACCAATTGCTTAATACTGGCAGACAATCATCTGACCCATAGGTGGCGGCCATCTCAAGCCAGAGGACGAGAGGACTCTAGCCGCCACGCATATAAAGGATTTATAGTGAAAAACTTTGTTTTTACGGGTTAACTTATTCTCTGTCTTACCAGACATCTTGTGTAAGATGAGGGAGTTGCCCACACTTTACCCTCACCACACGCCACCTGTTGAACCCATTCGCTGCTGTGCGGACGAGGGCTGGGAGAGATTTTAAGAAACTCGCACCATCGTTGTTGTTTCGATCGCCGCCGGGAGATGGAGTCGAGCCATCGACCTCTGGTGCGCAAGTCCAGAGTGCCGCACCATTTACACTGTAAAGCAGCACCTCTCCACCCACCACTGTGAAGCAACACAACTCATTTGGGGTACACGACGCCAGCAGCAGGCTATTGCAGAAACAAAAGCGACGACTCCGTTTTGCAATACAGGAAATTGCGTATTTTTTTACGGCTAAACGCAGGCCCATTTGGATTCCAATCGGTTGAGTTATTCCTACTTTATTCTGAACTGAAACTTGAGAGAGTGGAACATTCACGTGGCCTGGTGACTCGGAGGTCGGGCCCTGAGCCTACACTGCCGAGCGGCACGGGTTGGAATCCAGGCTGCGATGAAACTTAGGTTCTTAAGTTCTATATTTGAAGCTTTCGTGACTGCAAGGATTCATACTCTTTGGTTTTTTCGGTGAAGTTAAGACGGAAGCTTGTGTTGCCTCCGAAACGTCGTGATTTAATTGAGTTGTTTTCTTTAATTTTATTTTATTTTTTAACTACGTGACTTAACCGAAACACCAAAGAGTATAGGTTCTCAAGTGCCGATGGTCCCCTCGGCCCAGTCGCTCACGACGGAACTTAATTTGCCAACACTCCAGCTCTTGCGAGTTCAAAGTTATCGGTTTGACTGTCACGTGATGAACATCACGCTCAGTGGCGGCAGGGCGAGTGGGAAAGTGCCGCTCGCTGCCGTGTGGTGACCGGCAGCTCTCTTGAAGAAGGGATCTCGGACGTGGCTCTGCCACATCCACTTCCACGAGGCTGTTCTCCAACGCGTCGCACTGTCGTGCGAGACATCCGCACGGATCATTCGTATCGTGACATGACGCTGAGAGCAGCAATGGGGATAGAGTCGGGGAAAGAAATTACAAAGAGGAGCAGAACAATTCGCCACCTCCAGCAAATCGATTCGGGGCTCGGGATTCGATTCACAAATCACTCCCTCGTTCTTTCACACGGCAGTGAACGGTAGCGCCTCCTGTGTCGTGGGGGCGGTGAGGGGGGGCACAGGGCGACGTTAATCTGTTCCAAATCAGACAAACTATGATTTTTACATGATTCTATGCATGTACCGTGGGCTTCATAATTTATACAAGTCGTTAAATAGCGGCGTGTAAAAACACGCGTCGCGTGCAACCTTTCACGCGTGCGATCCGGAGCCTGCTTTGTCAGGTAAAGGTGCAGCCCTGCAATTGCTTGCTCCCACGACTGCTGACGTAAGGGCCTCCTCCGCTAGTGGCAGCTCTCCAGAGATGCATCTAGAGGACACTTGGCCTACTCGTCCGCGCCAGCTGGATGTCCTGGCAGAGGTGGGAGTTCCCACTCTCTACCCCCACCGCGTGCGATCGACTGACCGTGGTGGAACCCAATTATACTGCCGAGTGGACGGAGGCTCTTGGGGAGGAATTAAGATAAACTATTATAAAACTTTTTATTTTACCAGGCAAGGCCCCACTGAGCTATATATATTTTTTACCAAGCGACTTGGCCACAAATGAAAGCTCAATGAAGTGGTTTATCTCGTGGACCTTTATAGCAGCCAAATACCCTTGAGTCTAAACACATGTTTCTAAACGTGGAAGAAAAAAAACAGAAGACCCGGAGAAAGATCCACGCCACCACGGGAGGGAAAGAGAGAGAGAGCGAACACACAAACTCCAAATATACAGCTCGCGTCAGGCTCGGGATGGAACCCACGACCACCTGTATACCAGGCGGGGTAGTTAACATCTCTCCTGGCCACCGTAATGATGAGAGAGAGCGCACACACAAACTCCGAATATACAGCAGGCATCAGGCTCGGGTTGGGATGGAACCCACGACCACCTGTATACCAGGCGGGGTAGTTAACATCTCTCCTAGCCACCGTAATGATGAGAGACAGCGAACACACAAACTCCAAATATACAGCAGGCGTCAGGCTCGGGGTCGGGATGGAACCCACGACCACCTGTATACCAGGCGGGGTAGTTAACATCTCCTAGCCACAGTAATGATGAGAGAGAGAGAGCGCTCACACAAACTCCAAATATACAGCAGGCGTCAGGCTCGGGGTCGGGATGGAACCCACGACCACCTGTATACCAGGCGAGGTAGTTAACATCTCTCCTAGCCACCGTGCTGCAATGTTTCAGCTGCCCCTGCGGGAGATAGAATCGAACTGGTGACTGCGAGACTGCCAGTCTCGTGCGATAAACATTACACTCCGGCACTTTCCGCCTTCATATAAATATTTATATGTAAATATTTCTATATTTTTTAGCCGCAACGTTCTCAGTGGTTATCGCGTTGGCTTCCGGCATCCATTATTTAGCCATTCCTCCTGCAAGCTTCCTTCCTCAACGTTTAAACGGCTGTGGTCTCCGATGGTTTAGGGAACTGATTGTCAGTGCCTGCTGTTAGAGACGCGGGGAGCCCCGTTTAGCCCCCCCCTCTCTCTCCTGCCATTCTTGGTTCAAGGCCAGAGCTTTCGTCAAGTTAGATGCAATCTCAGAGGCTGGTAACCAATGACTGCACTCAATAACACAGTAATAATACTTTTAAAATGACGTTTGAGTGTGAGTTAGTGTGTGAGTGTGAATCAGTGTGTGAGTGTAAGTGAGTGTATGTAAGTGTGAGTTAGTGTGTGAGTGAGTGTGAGTGAGTGAGTGTGAGTTAGTGTGTGAGTAAGTGTGAGTGTGTGTGAGTTAGGGTGTGTGAGTGAGTGAGTTAGTGTGTGAGGTGTGAGAGTGTTTGTCAGTGTGAGTTAGTGTGAATTAGTGTGGGTGAATGAGAGTGAGTTTGAGTGAATTAATGTGTGTGTGAATGAGTGAGTGTGAGTGAATTAGTGTGTGTGTGTGAATGAGTGGGGAGCGGTAGTGTAGCGGTTAGCGCGCTGCACTATGCACCCGGTGACCCGGGTTCGATTCCCGCTCACTGCCAACATCAGTGACGATTATCTGAACCGGTCCTGGGCCTCCCCTAGTTCGACTCAGCCTCAAACGAGTACCTGGTGCTGTGTGTAAATATCGCTACTGGGGAGACAAAGGCGGTCGGGCGTAGTGCTGGCCCACCCACCCCCTCGTGTACCTTGCCGGCCTTCATAGGTGCTCGCTAACAGCACTTGCCCCTACAGTCTGTTAAGGCTATATGGGGGATCTTTGTCTTTGTGAGTGAGAGTGAGTGAGAGTGAGTGAGTGTGCGTTAGTGTGCATTGGTAATCCAGCATGCTCCGGACTCAGGCGGGCTTAGTGTGGCACGGTGTTGAGACTCGTCGTGCATCGCAGCTCGAAGGTCATGGGTTCGATTCCTGACTCGGGAATTTTCATGCGTGGAGTTTGTATGTTCTCCCTCGCTACCTAATGGGTTTCTCCAAAATTGGTATTTAAAAAAAAAGAAAATCTCGGTTCAGAAAAAGTCAACCTTAATTAATAATTATTTAATAAAATAACTGGGACTGTACGTGGCAACATTGCCCCTACTGGCAGACACGTAATGCCAGTCATTGTGCAGGATGCTTCATCTCAAGGGACGCACGGAGGTTTTATTAGACACGTGGCGGTACAGCAAGTGGGTTGCGGAACCCCTTCTGGTGCAGACCTCGGAGCAGAGGTCGCAACCGGGTACCCGATACCCGTACCCTACCCGATACCCGGCTACCCGTACCCGGCCAGGTACGGGTAGCCGTTTGTGACCCTGGTGCGGCCGGGTACAGGTACAGGTAGGCTGTGAGTCACTGGTGAGTAACCGTCAGTCACTCATTTTGGGTAGGGTACGGGTAGGGAATGGGTACCCGTACCCTACCCGATACCTGGCTACCCGTACCTGGTGCGGCCGGGTAAGGAATCAAAACCCGTTTGCGACCTCTGCCTTGGAGTGTTCTGTTCACTCCACGGCGAGTCGGACTCGTAGGGGAGTGGCGGACGCCTGGTCTGGCCGGAGCTGCAGGGCAGAGTTTGGCTCTCGGCTTGTGAAAACCTCGATAACACAACAACAACAACAACCGTGTGTTACTGTAAATGTGTTGGTGTGTGTAGTGTGTGCGTTACCGGACAGACATGCACATTTAAAAGTCGTCGGAGTATGCAATGCATCGAACCACCCCTCCCTTCACCCCCACCACCCCTCCCTTCATCCCCACCACCCTCCCTCCATCCCCACCACCCTCCCCTCCATCCCCACCACCTCCCTCCATCCCCACCACCCTCCCCTCCATCCCCACCACCCTCCCTTCATCCCCACCACCCNTCCCCTCCATCCCCCACCACCCCTCCCCTCCATCCCCACCACCCCTCCCCTCCATCCCCACCACCCTCCCTTCACCCCCACCACCCTCCCCTTCATCCCCACCACCCCTCCCCTCCATCCCCCACCACCCTCCCCTCCATCCCCACCACCCCTCCCCTCCATCCCCACCACCCTCCCCTCCATCCCCACCACCCTCCCTCCATCCCACCACCCTCCCCTCCATCCCCACCACCCCTCCCTCCATCCCCACCACCCCTCCCCTCCATCCCCACCACCCTCCCCTCCATCCCCACCACCCTCCCCTCCATCCCCCACCACCCTCCCCTTCACCCCNACCACCCCTCCCTCCATCCCCCACCACCCCTCCCTTCATCCCCACCACCCTCCCCTCCATCCCCACCACCCTCCCCTCCATCCCCACCACCCCTCCCTCCATCCCCACTACCCTCCCCTCCATCCCCACCACCCTCCCCTCCATCCCCACCACCCCTCCCCAATGAGGTCGTGAGGCATATGTGACGACACTTGACCGCGCTGGTCAGCGCGGCTTGCTGACGGCTGCCTTGAGCAGCCCGGCTGTGTCTGTGCGAGGCGGACGCCCTGTGATGGGACGTCACTCGACGCTGAAAAATTCCGTTCCGCGTCCGTAAGGAGCTTTGGGGGATGGAAGATGTGAAACATTCCCAGCCAGGTGCCAAAATTGCAACAACAACAACAACTTTAATTTAACACGAAGCCTTGCGATATTGTGATTCGGATCGATTTTTCTGTCACATCGCCTCAGAAAAATGCGTGTTGTACACAATTCTGGCGACTGCCTGATGTGCCCGTTGGTTGTAACTGCGAGCGAGATGTTGCGACACTGCTCGCCAACATTACCAGCGGGGTGCTGAAGCGGCAATAAATTTGGCACGTTTGTGTCACGTGACAACTTGATTGATTTCCCGTGTCGGGCGGAGGAGGGTTTACAACATATGTTACTCTGACGATCTGACCCAACGAACAATAATGAATGAGCGACTTAAACGTGTGATGTTGGTCGTGGTCAGAAATCGAACTTTGCTCGCTTGGTTCACAGCGCCGCAGCGTGCAGGAGATGCTGTCCGTCGCCTCGATTGTGTTCTGTCATTCTTCCTTCTCTGCTCGCGTACTCACTCGGCGATCTTCTTGTATCACCCTCGTGTATGTGCGTATGTTGAACTTCTTTCGCACCGTACGTAAGCCCAACCGTACTAATCGGAGGTGCGGAGAAAGAACGTATTAAGCACAAAAAGCAGGTTTAAACAATGAGTTTTCAATCTAGATGATGATTTAAAAGTGTTTCCTAATATCGGATGAGCGTTCCAGACGACCGCAGAAACACAACTGAAAGCGCCTCGCGATGCGGTGGCCGTCGTTGTTCGATGGCTCGCCAAAAGCCGCCGCCGCTGCTGCGAGGCTGACCGGAGTTCGCGAGATGATCTACGCTCCTTGACGATATCCGCAAGTTCAGTTGTGGCAAGCACTTTGTGTGTAATGAGTGCGAACTTGTAACGTATTCCCTCCGCAACCGGAAGCCAATACAGCTCTGCGAGCACTGGACGTCAGACGTCGCAACCGGGTACCCGATACCCGTACCCGGCTACCCGTACCCGGCTACCCGTACCCGGCCGGGTACGGGTACCCGTTTGCGACCCTGGTGCGGCCGGGTACGGGTAGGCCGTGAGTCACTGGTGAGTAACCGTTTGTCACTCATTTCCCAACGTCTTGTCTCTTCTCACAATTCAAGTTCCTAGAATCAACCCACCCGCGCCTGCAACATGGCTTCATCCCAGAGGTCAAAATTAGGTACCCGATACCCGTACCCTACCCGTACCCGGGTACGGGTACGGGTACCCGTTTGCGACCCTGGTGCGGCCGGGTACGGGTAAGGAATCAAAACCCGTTTGCGACCTCTGCTGGATGGATATCAGCCTGTGTTCTCTACCCGCGCGTATACCCTTGTGTGTACCCTTGTGTGTACCCTTGTGTGTACCCGCGCGTGTACCCACGTGTGTACCCTTGTGTGTATCCGCGTGTGTATCCTCGCGTGTATCCGCGTGTGTGCCCACAGCGCTCATCAAGTACGTGCAGCCCGTGTTCGTGTCCCGCGACGACCCCAACTCTCGGCGGAACACCGTGGAGGAGATCAAGAGACGAGCGGCCACCAAAGGGAAATGGCCTCCGGTGAGTCGAGTTCAAGCTCCCCCCCCACCACCACCCACCACGACCTCCAAAATCTAAAAGAAAAGGAAGAAAAACCACGCACGCACGTGGATTCTGTAACGCTTTCCCGCGTAAAAGTGTTGAATCGGCAGCGCGGACGCCGATGGAGAGAAGCTGAAAGCGCGTTCGCGTGCTCGGGGCCGGCGCTTACGGAAGCGGTGGTTTGCGCCGCCACATTTTGCGCAACCGTTTCATCGACGCGTGTGTGGCGGTTTTTACGTTCCGGTAATGTGGATTATTTTGTAGTGCTGCCATTTCGGGAGGGAAGGGAATGAGTTTTTTGTCACCAGGGGTGGGTGGGTGGGTGGATGAGTGGGTGGGTAGATGGTTGGGTGGGTGGATGGGTGGTGGGTGGGGGGCTGTGCGGTTCGTGGAAATTTTAGCATTGGCTGAGAAACTTCTCCCTACACTGACGACATCCGCCATATGAAGAAGCCGACGTCCGAATGGTCCAAGACAACTAGTTTCCGGATTCATCTTCTTGATTCTTTCGGTAAAGTCACGTTAGAAGGGAAATAATAAAATAATAAAAATGAAACAATAAAATACAATTATCACGACGTTTCGGCCACAACGCAAGCAGCCATCCTCAGGTGAAGAACAGGTCTGTCGGAAAGACAGCGTCTGAATGACCACCACTTGGTGGATGGGTGGGTGAGTGGGTGGATAGATGGACCACTTGGTGGTCATTCAGACGCTGTCTTCCCGACAGACCTGTTCTTCACCTGAGGACGGCTGCTTGCGTTGTGGCCGAAACGTCGTGAGAATTGTATTTTATTGTTTTATTTTTATTATTTTATTATTTCCCTTCTACGTGACTTTACCGAAAGAACCAAGAAGATGAATCCCTGCAGTCACGAAAGCTTTAAATCGAAATTTAATGATGGGATTGACATCGATTCCAATTTTTTGTTTTATCTATAACCATACTTTTATGAATTCATACAATTAGCTTAGGGATTGCAGACAAGCTACAGGTTTGCCAAAGATCTATGCAATTTATTATTATTATGCTTGTTTATCCAGGAAAGCCTCACTGAGTCCGATAAGTAAGTTATACGAGTCCAGTCCATCACGAATGCGCAACACTGAACACGCGTTGAATTAGGCTCTTTGGCAACAACAACTGATAATTGTTTTTTTACCCTTCTATCTGGCAACAAAACTGACACCTTTTTACAAGGAGTCATGTTGGCATAGACCGCAATACCTGCAGTCATAATACAAACAAAAGACATAACTCTGATAATGTGCACTGTCCTTGAAGTTGATTGGTCCACACCCGAGACGCTTTCCTTAGAGCCTAGTCTCCATGGGTGATGACGCCAAAAGGCGTCTGGTCCAACCCATGTGAGACTAGGCTCTAAGGAAAGCTATCTCGGGTGTGGACCAATCAACTTCAAGGACAGTGCATACATTATCAGAGTTGTGTTTTTTGTTTGTATTATGACTGCAGGTATTGTGGTCTATGCAAACATGACTCCTTGTTAAAAGGTGTCAGTTTTTTGCCAGATAGAAGGGTAAAAAAACAATTATATTTTTACTGGCAAATGAGGTTCCCATAGAACAACAACACTGTTTAGAGTCTGTTGCGGAACTGGCTCAGACTCAGGGATGGATCCCGAACGGGGATGCCGGCAGCGTGCTCCAGCATCTTTGGGCCCGGATAATCTAAGTTGTCTTGTGGTTGTTGTTGTTGTTGTTTGACTTGCATCCCACTGGGATTTTTGCACACAGCATTGGTGTACAGTGTTTTTTTCTTGCAATATTTTGCTGTCTTTTCTTGGATTTTCTGTTTGCACTTAGTCACATATTCACTTAAAGATGTTTTTTGTTAATGTTTTTGTTTTTGTTTGTTGCGGTTGCACCCGATTCAAGAGCCGAATGGCTCACAGGGCTCTACCTAATAAATGAACTTGAACTTGAACTCCCCGAAAACTGCGCCGAGCCGTTTCGCGCACGAGGTTTGTTTACACGCGGAGGGAGGTACAGCGGCAGGGGCGCCGCAAGCCGCCCGTCGCAGTCGGAGTCGACTTGGGTGTGTTGAAGCTGGCACGCACCGATTGGCGAGATAGGATGGCGCGGATTGATGGTGATTCTTGAAGAGGAGTAGGTATAGTTTATACGTGATCCTGTGTTTAATAGGTAGCCAGTTCAGCTCATCACGTATCAAACTCGTGATATGATCATATTTCTGTTTCCTATCAGACGAGCTGCAGCATTTAACTTTTTGAGGAGGGTCCTGCCAAACTTTCTCGCTCGGTGGCAGCGATTGCCCTTCATATTCCCATTGAGAAATTTTCGCTGGACATTTTTTGCCATGTAATTTTTTTTTNCATTCGTCAAAATTGAGAATGGAGGAATCCAATGAGGTACGAATCTCCGGTAGCGATGGGTCAGCGAGTTACGACAACAAACAAAAAATGCAACAAAAAAAGTGTGTAAATTCCTGCTGGGAAAGCCACACCCGTGCACGCCCCACGACTGTGAACGCGCCGCCTTCACCGTGTTCGTCTCATCGGACGCAGCCGCTACACGCGATGGCATAAGCCGCTGTTAAACATACGCTCGGAAGTAGTGTACCGCTGCCAACTCGGCCTTGTGTGGTCCCGGAAAAATGTCAGCGGAATTGCCTACGCGTGTAAAAAAAAAAAAAAGAATATCCGTTTGACCCAGGTCATTAAATAATGTTTGGAAGCCGATAAGCCCTTTGGAATTTTTTGTTGGTCCTTTTTACGCGACAGCGCAAAGCCCTTCTCAATACCCCTCCCCTCACTCCTCATCATCCTCTGATAGACAACACAGGGAGAGCTTAGTGGTTACCTGCCTTCCCACCTGCAGCGGCGTGAGCAGGCAATAACTCTGCGGCCTTAAATAGGAAGCGTGCAATGGGCGACGTTGCGGGCAACGGCCCTCCTTCACAGCACGCACACAGAGAGAGAGAGAGCCAGAGATGTAGAATCAGAACATTTATTGTGCTAAGAAGCTCTCTTGCAAGGGAGTCTCAACCAGCAGACGACATCAAAGCAATCCACGATTACAGATTGAAAAATAAAAACCCCACCAAACTTGACAATAGCAATTACGTTGCAAAAAATGACACGCTTTAACTTTGAGTGATGTTAACGGAGTCGGTTTAAGCGAGGACAGACATGGCAGAATGAAGTTGCCGAGAGAAGGTAAACTTAGTTGGGAATCCATGAAATACATTCGATCCAAATTGTTTGCAGAATCTGGGAACTATTAAAGAGACTATCCAGACGCGCATCGCAGAGTTTTAGGATCGTCTAATTGTAAAAAAAACCGGTCGGACAAAGAAAGAGCAGATTTTGCGCACAATAACCCTGTAAGAGAGCGGATCGCCCCTGTGCATTTCGGTGCAGAGTAAAGCTGTTGCGGATAAAAATAAATAAATGGGAAATAAATAACCCTGTTGTTCGAAACTTGTTCTGTCCTCTCTCGCCGCAGATCATGATCTTCCCAGAGGGAACGTGCACCAACAGGACCTGCCTGATCAAGTTCAAACCAGGTGAGGGGTGGCGACGATTCGCGCGCTTGCCACGAGTCGAACGGCAGCTGAACATCGCGTGCCAAACGATTTATAATGATAAAATAGTGAGCGCTCGTCTAAGGCGGTCAATGCATGTAAACACGCTGCTGGAAAGTGTTGATGGGGCGGGGGGTTACCAGTCTGATCACACTCGTCACCACACGCCCATTCTTGCCAGAGCTGACAAATCGTCTCGTTTGCTGACACGAGACAGGACTGTTGCATCCATCGCAGGATCGTGAGAGGTGGTGTCAGTGGCTTTAGGGGGGGGTCTTTGGTGGTAGCCTTCATCTAGCAGTGGATTGACCATGGCTGCTGATGATGAGGATATCTGATTGATTGTCTTCTTATCATTGCAATTGCTAGCGCTCTATTTATTCACAGTACTTGTTTGACCCTTTGATGCGTTCATTCATTCATGTTTTGTTTACTCTGGTGCAGGCGCTTTCATTCCTGGTGTGCCCATCCAGCCGGTGGTGTTGCGATACGGAAACAAAATGGTGAGCACCGAGATCTCCGGACGCGCTGGCAAGAGGCAGCCTCTGTAGCGAGGGGCATGTTGTTTCCATGGGTATCGCGTGATATGAAACGCAATACGTTTGTGCAGTGTCTGTTTTGTGTTGTGCGCGTGTTTTATAGGACACACAATACTCATCCGTTTATCAACCCCGCGCCTATAAAGTTTACACACTTCGAGTACAGCATGTCCCCCCGGAAGGGCTCGTCCACAATTGAAGGATTTCGTTCGACACCGCCAATGCATAATAGGTGCTATAGGTTACAGGTCCCGTCTCGTGGGCAGCAGAGGGCTAGGTGGCACAATTCCGTCGCAGCGCACTGCTTCTGTGCTCACCAACTTTACTGACCAGCAGCAACCAGGTGGTGAAGTATGGTGACATAATCCCCATCCACGACCGACACGATGTTGAGAGAGCAGTTGTCCAGCAGTGTCCGTCTGGAACGCGCTTCCTTCCGATATTAGGAAGCCGCTGGAGCTTTGCACTTTTAAATCATCATCTCGACAGAGAACTCATTTTTTAGAACTGCTTTTGTGTTTAGTTTTTCCTTCCCCTCGTACCTCCAATTAGCACGATTGGCTACACACAGTGCAAAACAATTTCAACATACGTCCGCACGCGAGCGTACACGCGAGGATCACCGAGTGAGCGCGCGAGCAGAGAGGGAAGCATGATAACACAACATCTCTCAACACATAATATAGGTTTTTGGGTCAGATCGCGTTATTTATAAATGTGTCGTTATAAATAACGCGATCTGACCCAAAAACCTATATTATGAATAATATTAGTCGCGAAAGCCTACGTGTTAAATTGATCTCTCAACACACGCACACGTTTACACGCATCCCGACCAGCAGTGGATCTCCCACTGGGCCCTTCGTTCGTCTTGGAGCACAGCGCCGATCGAGGGTTTCGCGTCCTCCTCGAAGCGGATCCTCAATCAGTGGGTGGCACTGCCAAAGAGAGAGGAGCGAGCGAGAGAGAAGCGGGGAAAGTGCCGGTGATTGTGGTCACTATGGCGCCGCCACGGGTCCGCGACACGCGATACCAACACCGGCTGTGTGTACGCGCCCTGGTAGAGGGGGGGGGGGGCAGTGAGGTATTTATAACCGATAATATTAATGGTGATGGATACGATGGGCAACTGAGAGGAGTGACCGATGTGTAAGTCAGAGAAAGGTTTGCACGTGGAAGAAGACGACTCGATGTTGCAGGCAGCGATGAGAAGGAAACTGGCATGATTTGGACACCTATCTACGTAGGATGGACAACAACAATAACAACAGGAAAATGTTAAGTATTGTTGTTCGGAAAAATGGAAGGAACTGGAAAGAGAGGAAAACCTAACAGAGAATGGCTTATATATTCTTGGTTCTTTTGGTAAAGTCACGTAGAAGGGAAATAATAAAATAATACAAATATTAAATCAAATTCTCACGACGTTTCGACTGCAACACAAGCAATCATCAGGTGTGAAATCCACAGCAAGAAAATTGTTTCCCTTCTACGTGACTCTACCGAAAGAACCAAGAATATGAATTCCTGCAGTCACGAAAGCTTTAAATCAAAATTTAAAGAGAATGGCTTCATAATAAAGATTTTTGGTTTAGGTCGCGTTTTTTATAAATGTGTCGCAACCCTCCACCACCCAACATGGTCAATCAGTAAAAAAAAACCCAGCCATTCAGTTCACCATGGGAATGGAGGTGAACAACACACCCCCCTTCTTGGATATTTTTCTTGGATGTGGTCAAAATGGCAAAATAACCCGCAGCGTCTACCGGAAGGGAACGCACACTGATGCCTATCTGAATGCAGATTCGCATCATCACCCAGCACAGAAATCCTATCTCATCAAGACGTTCATACATCGGGCAAAGACAGTGTCAGACGGTGAAAGTTTAGGAGATGATAATAATATTATGATAATATTACATTTAATACGGCATCATTCATTTCGAAACGCAGATCAAAGCTGCTCCGTGGTTGTTTTGTAACGCCTGCACAAGGAAGCCCGCACGCTAGCGCTTTAGGTGGTTTCACGAATTTATGTGCGATCCAACACCACCACCCCCCCCCCCCCACGCTGCCTCTACAGCAGAGGTCGCAAACGGGTTTTGATTCCTTACCCGTACCCGTACCCGGCCGCACCAGGGTCACAAACGGGTATCCGTACCCTACCCGATACCCGTACCCGGCCGGGTATCGGGTAGGGTACGGGTACCGATTGCGACCTCTGGGATGAAGCCATGTTGCAGGCGCGGGTGGGTTGATTCTAGGAACTTGAATTGTGAGAAGAGACAAGACGTTGGGAAATGAGTGACAAACGATGTAAAGCTTTCGTGACTGCAGGGATTCATCTTCTTGAAGTCTTCTCGACAGACCTGTTCTCCACCTGAGGACGGCTGCTTGCGTTGTGGCCGAAACGTCGTGAGAATAATTTTATTATGTTTTATTTTTATTATTTTATTATTTCCATTCTACGTGACTTTACCGAAAGAACCCCAAGAAGGGTGACAAACGGTTACTCACCAGTGACTCACGGCCTACCCGTACCCGTACCCGGCCGCACCAGGGTCGCAAACGGGTACCCGTACCCGGCCGGGTACGGGTAGCCGTGTATCGGGTAGGGTACGGGTATCGGGTACCCGGTTGCGACCTCTGCTCAACAGTGCTGGGTTTCGGCCACACTGGCAGTGAGAGTCGGCGGGGCCCGGCACGTGTGTGATAATTAAGTGTCAACACGGTTGCAAAATAAATAGACTGCGTAAGCCTGGGCGGCTCAATGCTCACGCAATAAAGCAGGGTAAGCACTACCATGGTGGAGCGGTGGTTAGTGCAGAGCGCTATGAACACCGACAACCTGAGTTTGATTCCTGACCACGGCTACCATGAGCGGTGTGAAAATTAGTCATGTACCTAAGGTGCATTATGTATGTGGCTTAACTGTGAATACCCCAACTTTCTAGATTTGAAGTTTTCGTGACTGCAAGGATCCTTACTCTTTGGTTCTTTCGGTAAAGTCACATAGGTGAAAAAAAATATATATATAAATAAATAAAAGTAATTTACTTTTAAAAAAGTAAAAAAAGTAAATTTACTTTTATTTATTTTAAAATTTTAATTTATTTTTCACCCACGTGACTTTACCGAAAGAACCAAAGAGTAATACCCCAATTAATAATAAATATATATTGTGATATAGATGACGACATTCACCTCCCCCACCCCTCGTCTGTGCACCTGATTGGCTTACAAGTGACAACGTCACATTTACCCCCCCCCCCCTCTCTGTTGAAGACCGCAACAGGCGGAGGAGAATCTCTCCACAACTCCGGCCGTCGCCTGACGATGCTGGTTGTTGCAATTACCAGCGAAATGTCACAGTACTCGAATTATAAATGTTGTAGTGGGTTTAGTCTCCAATACACACCGCTGGTGCTGTAGGAGTAACTAATTGGCACGTTTTGTTTACGTGACAAACCTCACTAATTGTCTGTGTCGGGTTTAACGACACATTATATTTACATGATCTAACCCAAAGAAACCTCTTGAATGTCAAAACTGGTCCTGCCCTCCCTGCCCCCCAACCCCCGCCCCCTTTATACCAACCCACACTGACCAGCGTGGTGAAGTATGGTAAGGGTTAGCCTCCATCCAGCAGTGGATTGACAAAGGGGCTTTGCTGCTGCTGATGCTGCCGGGATGTTGCATTATTGAGTGGCATAGCCACCGTAATCCCATCGACCAAAGAGCAAACGCGGGAGGTGTAATTTTGGAATCCAGAAACCCGATCCCGCATCAATATCCGTGACATAATGGCTTTGCGTCCGTCGACGCAAATAGCCTGCCTGTGAACAGCCCGTGAACCCACGGCCCGTGTAACCGATGAGAACATCCATCACAACAGCTCTGCGTGTGTGTGTGGTTAAATCTAGTACTCGTGTATTGCCTTTGCTGTGAAAACATTTGTAAGCGGTGCGTCGAAGTGCGCGTGTGGAGGGGAGCGACGGTGTGGCGGTTAGCGCGCTGCGCTACGAGCCCGTCGACCCGAGTTCAATTCCCGCTCCCGGTTTCTGGGCTTCCCTAGTCAGCTCGCCTCAAATGAGTACCTGTTGCGATGTTTAGACATCGGCAGCGAAGATACAAAGGGCGTGGTGGTGACGGCCACCCGCCCTACTCGTGTGCCGTACCGGCCTTAATGGGTGCTCGTTACGCAACTTGTATTGGTCTCATGTTCTTGGTTCTTTCGGTAAAGTCACGTAGAAGGAAAATAATAAAATATACAAACAAAACTACACGTGACTTTACCGAAAGAACCAAGAATATGAATCCCTGCAGTCACGAAAGCTTTAAATCGAACTTGTATTGGTCTGTTTGTATGTGTGTTGAACTTCTTTCGTAGCCAACCGTGCTAATCGCCCGTGCGTGTGTGCCTGTGTGCGTGTGTCCGCGTGTTAATTGCAGGACACGATAACTTGGACTTGGCATGGACCGACGGCGTGAGTTTTAACAATGTTTACTCCTCGCCCACATCGTTGCAAGTTACCACAGCTGCAGCTTCTATGCTCACGCGCCAACTTGTTCACATTTAGCCTGCACGTCCGTACCACTCGGAGACTCGCAGTTACGTAGCCACAAATGTGGCTGAGAATGACGAATGTTTAGCCGCTCCTAAATCGCCCGTGGTAGCGCCCGATATCATCAAGTCTCGCAAGCTAAGCAAGCTTGAGCCTGGACAGCGTATGACTCGGCGCTGAAGGGCTGAACGTGACACACACGTTCTAAAAACAACCACAAAAAGTCGATACATTGTGAGTGCGTAATTCGCATTGAATGACATTGATCGTTGGGAAGTGTTTGTGAATATCAATGATGTGCGAGGACCCAGCCACTCCCGTAAACAACTGAGAATATTCTCAGCTCTCCGATCGCTTCATCGGCTCATACGGCCACGATGTCCGACGTTTCGCTCCACGTCCTGGGAGTTTTAAGCCTTTCCCATTCCGACGACGTACCGGAATCGGATGTAAACGGCCGTGCGGGATGGAGTGTCCCAGTTTCGGCGCCAGCTATCGCGGAGTGCGGTCGTGTCACTGCGGTTCTCTGCGGTGAGTAACGACGTCTTGAAAAACAACGGCGCTGCTGCTGCTACGTCTCTATAAATCAAATCGAACGCCGAGCCGCGTGCTCCGAGATTCGGCGGTGAACGGGACACCCGCCCTGCGACTTGCACGCGTCTTGGAAAGGGTTCACGAGTTAATTTCCTGAAGAAGCTCCCAGCACGTGGAGCGAAACGTCGGACATTGTGCCAAACACGTGTTTGTGCGTGTGCGGGTATGTGTGCATGTGTGTTTAAGTGTGCGTGAGCATGCGCGTATGTCTTTGGGAGTGGTGGCGTAGTGGTTAGCGCACCTCACTACGAACCCGGCGACCCGAGTTTGATTCCTGCTCCGGGCCGATTAAAGTTGCGAATATTTGAACCGGTCCTGGGCCCACCCATAAAGTCGACCCAGGCTTCAATGAGTATCTGGTGTGGCGTGTCTAGCACATCAGCACTGGGGAGACAAAGGTTGCTGGGTGTAGTGTTGGCCACACAACCACCTCGTACACCACGCCAGCCTTAATAGGTGCTCGCTAACAGCACTTTCCTCAACAGCCTATTCAAGCTAATGTGATGATGTGTATGGATGCGGTGCCTTGGTACGATTATATCGGACGATTCACTCCGCATGCTGGGTGGGAGCTTCCGTCAGTTAATTTCCTGATGAATCCCCCAGAACAGGGGAGCGGGGGGGCGAGGGGCGAAACGTCGGACGTGGTGCCGAACAAACACGCGGCACGACTCGGCACACACATCGGACGGCTACACCGCCTGGCGCCTACGCAGGCTTACCGAGCGCTCGCTTGTAACGCAACGAAAGTTCACGTGACTCTACCTGGTCCATTCCGGCACTGACTTGGGCATTCCTGAACCTACGAGGTCAATAACGGTGGCCGGGTCAAGTAGCACGGCACGCGATGGGGGGGGGGGGGCCCTTTGTCAGTCCACCGCTGGATGAGAAGGCCTCCCCGCACCCATGCACGGTCGTAGAGGGGTTATAAGGCGGCTGTACCTCGCCACACCCGTCGGAGTGGTTTGGTGCGGGGGGGGGGTTAGGTGGCATTGTCGTGCCGACCCCGACTCCCCTCCTGTGTGGGTTTCCTCGGGAGGGGGGGGGTTCTCCGGTTTCCGTCCTGTGGCTATAAAACAAAAGCGTGCTCGCACACGCGCCACGACTTCACAATGTAGCGGGACCCTCCTGAAAAAAGTCTTGGGATTCGGTGAGGCTTTCCTGGGTATATCTGTATATAAAAGTCATTATAATGATGATGATTATTATACACACGGGAGTGTAGAGAGGTATGCTGCAGCAACAGGTGGCGCCACGGTGGCTAGGAGATGTTAACTACCTCGCCTGATATACAGGAGGTCGTGGGTTCGATCCCGACCCTGACGCCTGCTGTATATTTGGAGTTTGCATGTCTCTCCCTCTCATCACATCATCGCGGTGGCTAGGAGATGTTAACTACCTCGCCTGATATACAGGAGGTCGTGGGTTCGATCCCGACCCTGACGCCTGCTGTATATTTGGAGTTTGCAGTCTCTCTCATCATCATCACGGTGGCTAGGAGATGTTAACTACCTCGCCTGATATACAGGAGGTCGTGGTTAGATCCCGACCCTGACGCCTGCTGTATATTTGGAGTTTGTGTCTCCCTCTCTCATCATCATCGCGGTGGCTAGGAGATGTTAACTACCTCGCCTGGTATACAGGAGGTCGTGGGTTAGATCCCGACCCTGACGCCTGCTGTATATTTGGAGTTTGGGTGTCTCTCTCATCATGATCACGGTGGCTAGAGATGTCAACTACCTCGCCTGGTATGCAGGAGGTCGTGGGTTCCATCCCGACCCTGACGCCTGCTGTATATTTGTAGTTTGCAGTGTCTCTCATCATCATCACGGTGGCTAGGCGATGTTAACTACCTCGCCTGATATGCAGGAGGTCGTGGGTTCGATCCCGACCCTGACGCCTGCTGTATACTTGCAGTTTGCGTGTCTCTCTCCCTGTGGTCGCGTGGATTTTTCTCCGGGTCCTTTGGTTTTCCCTCCACATTTAGAATCATGCATTTATAGTATTTGGCTGCTGTAAATTTTCACGTGATAAGCCACTTTGTTGAACTATCATTTGTGAAAAAGAACTATGCAGCTCAGTGGGCCTTACCTGGTAAAATAAAAAATTGTTTACTTAGTTCCTCCCATGCCTTGCCAAAACCTGAGTTTTTGTTTTCCATTCGGCATTCACAAATCATCGCAAGGCTCCGATTCGGACCCACAATGCTTTGCCCAATTGCAACTTACTATTGCGTAGGGATCAGTTTAATTAATATGAAAACTAAATTGAAACGCCATGTTCGATTGGTTCGAGTTTGGTGTTTTGGTGTCAACTCGGTTGTGAGATCCCGAAATCCTCGCCCATCATCACTCCCGGTTCAATTTAACGAGTACCGCATTGTGCGTTTCATTGCGTTACATCATGTAGCAAGATCGCCACCTACTGGCAGATGATCCACGTTTGTGAAACACGTTAATGATCACCGTGTGCGATATTAATGCCGCAATACCAAACCTGTTCCAAAAAAAATGTTTCAGTGGTTCTATGGATAGGCTGACCCCCCTCCCCCCGCCATAGAAATGGAGAATTTCCACGACTCACTCAGGGCTGTGAACCAGAGGTCGCAACCGGGTACCCGATACCCGTACCCTACCCGATACCCGGCTACCCGTACCCGGCCGGGTACGGAGCCGTTTGCGACCTTGGCGGCCGGGTACGGGTACGGGTAGGCCGTGAGTCACTGGTGAGTAACCATTTGTCACTCATTTCGGGTAGGGTACGGGTAGCGTACGGGTACCCGTACCGGCCGGTACCCATTTGCGACCCTGGTGCGGCCGGGTATGGGTACGGGTAAGGAATCAAAACCCGTTTGCGACCTCTGCTGTGAACAGGAGAGATGCTGTATGAATCCACAGAAACCACGATGTTGATGTTATTTGAGCGCTGTAATTGCTTCGATTAAATGTATGGTTTATTTTGTTATAAACGACGCGCCCCGTCTAACCGTTTGCACACGTGATTGCCGCGTCACTAACGTGTTGTGTTTGGCTCGTGATCTTTGCAGCCTGCAGATATTGTGGCTCACGCTTTGCCAGCCACATAACCGCATTGAAATTGAGGTGTGTGTCATTCACTTTAATTGCTTCTTCTCAATCTGCGTCTGTGTGCGGCTGTGTCTGTGTGCGGCTGCGTCTGTGTGCGTGGCTGCGTCTGTGCGTGGCTGCGTTGCCTCTGCTGTGGAGGAGCGGTGGCACAGCGATCAGCGCGTTGCGCTGCGTACCCGGCGACCCGAATTCGATTCTCGCTCGCTGTCAGAAACAGAATATCTCTGAGCCTGGTGCGGTCTGTAAACATCAGCATTGGGAGACAAAAGCGCCGGGCGTGGTGTTGGCCACACCACCACACCACCACCTTCGTGCGCTGTACCGACCTTAATTAGGTGTTGGCTAACAGCACATTTCTGTCAAGGGCTATACAAGGGGTCTTTGTTACTTCTATTCCTGCTCCGTTGCATTGTTGCCGGCAATCGTTGCTGGCGGTGAGAGCAGTCGCCGCCCCGTTTTCAATCGTACACAGAATAATTTCTCACGTGATGAGCTGCTTCCGTTGAGCTATCATTTGTGGCCTGGTCGCTGGCGAAATAAAACTAGTTCTAAGTTTAAAGTAACGGTGATTAACTTTGAAAAGCGCGTGCTTCACTAACGTTGAGTGGTTGACTGCGCACTGGTAGTCACGTGACCTCTGTCCATGATCCGATTGGACGTCGCGATCTCGGTTGCCCAATCGCCGGCAACAGCAAAACGAATCTAATTTGTCCAGCTTTGGGAAGGTGAAATTAACTTAAACAAATAAAATTAAATTGTTGCTTTGGCCCAAAAATCTGATACGATGTAGCTTTCTCTGCTGAAGCTGGCACTGCGACTATCATTTAATTTACATTTTTTTTTTTATTATAACCGAGTTTTTGGCTTGAATCACAGATGTCTCGATGACCTAAGGTGGTGATTGCATCTCCATGTCCAAGCTTTCATGGCCTTGGGTTCAAATTCACCGTTTTCATGATCTCGCCGAAATTGTAGCCCTAATGAATCCGGAAGAGCGGTACCCTCACCCACAGATGTGTTTGACTTCCTCTGTTTTCATCGGTTCAATTGCACTGCCTGAATTTACGCATGGCGGCAACGAATGGCTCCTTCTATGAATTCCTCCACAATCATAACCACGCACCACACCATGGGATAACCAGAAAGCAACATCGCAAGCACCAGTGTGCTGCTGCTGCTGTGACAAGGCTGTGTGCCATCGTGTGATGTGTGTCTTGCCGTGTGCTGCTGTTGTTGCTGTCACCAGGCTGTGTGTCTTGCCGTGTGCTGCTGCTGTTGCTGTCACCAGGCTGTGTGTCTTGCCGTGTACTGCTGCTGCTGTCACCAGGCTGTGTGTCTTGCTGTGTGCTGCTGCTGCTGTCACCGGCTGTGTGTCTTGCGTGTGTGCTGCTGCTGCTGTCACCAGGCTGTGTGTCTTGCTGTGTGCTGCTGTCACCAGGCTGTGTGTCTTGCTGTGTGCTGCTGCTGCTGTCACCAGGCTGTGTGTCTTGCTGGGTACTGCTGCTGCTGTCACCAGGCTGTGTGTCTTGCTGTGTGCTGCTGCTGTCACCAGGCTGTGTGTCTTGCTGTGCTGCTGCTGCTGTCACCAGGCTGTGTGTCTTGCTGTACTGCTGCTGCTGTCACCAGGCTGTGTGTCTTGCTGTGCTGCTGCTGCTGTCACCAGGCTGTGTGTCTTGCTGTGTGCTGCTGCTGCTGCTGTGACCCGTCTGTGTGCTGTCACGTGCAGTGTTACCCCTCTGGCTTGTGCTGTGCCCTGCGTATTGCGTGCTGTGCACTGCGTGCCTTGCCGTGCGCCCTTCTTGGTTCTTTCGGTAAAGTCACGTAGAAGAGAAATATTAAAATAATAAAAATAAAACATTATAAATTCTCACGACGTTTCGGCCACAACGCAAGCAGCCGTCCTCAGGTGAAGAACAGGTCTGTCGGAAAGACAGCGTCCGAATGAACACCACCAAGCTTGGCAGCGTATATTTAAGCTGAGAATTTTATTGTATTACGTTTTATTTTTATTATTTTATTATTTCCCCTCTACGTGACTTTACCGAAAGAACCAAGAAGACGAATCCCTGTAGTCACGAAAGCTTTGAATCGAAATTTTACCGTGTGCTGTCACTGCGTGCAGTTCTGCCCGTCTACTACCCGAGCGACGAGGAGAAGCGGGACCCCACCTCTTCGGCAGCAACGTGCGGAGAATCATGGCCAGGTAAGGGCAACTGATGTGCGCCGTGAGTGCGTGTTTGTTTGTGTGCCGACGTACTGTGTGCTGTGTACTGCGTACTGTCTGCTGCGTACTGTGTGCTGCATTAATCCGTGCTGTCTACTGTCCGATGCATGCTGTGTTCAGTGTACTGCTATACTCCGTGTTGTCTACTGTTTGATTCATGCTGTGTACTGTGTGCTGCGTACTGTGTGCTGCGTGTACCGTGTGCTGTCTACTGTGTGATTCATGCTGTGTGCCGTGCAATGTGCTGCATGCTGTGTGATGCATTCCTCCGTGCCGAGTACTGTGCTGCGCTTTGTACAATCCCCAACTGAGTCATTTGCGGTGGAATTTCCGAATTTGGCAAATGTGGACCCCCGACGAGGCCGGCACACGATGCCCTCCCCTTGCCAATGACGTCATGGAATTTTTGTCGTCCGCTGCGAAGCGGTTAACGCGCACCCGCGGTTAATAACCGGGGCGGCCGCTGGATTCGAACTACGAACCCGTGCGACGAGCGGCAACGGTTGTCGAACGCGCTGTGTACCGCGTCACCGCGTCACCGCGTACGCACGTGCCAGGGCGCTGCGCGTGCCGCTCTCGGACGTGACCCTGGAGAGCTACCTGGGCAGCGAGACCGCCACGAGGCCTCGCGGGAGACGGTGGCCACGGCGGACGTGGGCGCGCTGCTCCGCTCGCTGCGGTACGCTCACTCGCCGGGTGGCTGGCGCGGGACGCACCTCCGCTACGCCTGCGACGCGCCGCCTGGAACGCACACACCAGTGACGCACACACCAGTGACGCACACACCAGTGACGCACACGCCATTGACGCACACGCCAGTGACACACGCCAGCGACGCACACGCCAGCGACGCACACGCCAGCGACGCACACGCCAGCGACGCACACACCAGCGACGCACACACCAGCGACGCACACACCAGTGACGCACACTCCAGTGACGCACACACCAGTGACGCACACTCCAGTGACGCACACACCAGTGACGCACACTCCAGTGACGCACACACCAGTGACGCGCACGCCAGTGACGCACACGCCAGTGACGCACACGCCAGTGACGCACACGCCAGTGACGCACACGCCAGTGACGCACACACCAGTGACGCACACACCAGTGACGCACACACCAGTGACGCACACACCAGTGACGCACACACCAGCGACGCACACACCAGTGACGCACCTCCTCTGCGCCTGCGACAGGCCCCTGATGCGCATGTAACACACCTTTATTTTTATCATCCCTATGGGAGAGGCAGGGAGTGCATGCAGGGAGTAGGGCGAGACGAGAGAGGAGAATGGTAGGGCAGGGTTTAGTTCCTCCGATGAGCACGGTTGGCTACGTACGGTGCGAAAGAAGTTCAACGTACACGCATTCCATGGAGGATCTAGCAGAGGATGCGTGCGATCTTGAAATTTATCCGGATTGTATTGGGAGCCAGCGGGGGTTAATCCTTACCGCGGCGCTTTAACTCTAACACGCGGACGCGACGGCGCCGCACGACGGCGGCGCTCCGTCGCCGTTGCCCCGTTGCCTCCATCTCACCAACGCAATTTAATGCGATAATTTACTTAACCGCCACAGTCCAGTGTTGAATTACGCCTCAATTATCTTGATTACCAGCTCAGCAGATGCTCTAAACCAGGCCAGAGCAGATGGTCAAGCGGTTGTCCGGGACAGGGACGACGCGGGCGGAGGTCCACCGGCCGGAGCCGTAGCACGGCGATATTCGCGTGAACCGCCGCCAGCCAACGATGGAAAGCGGACGAGTGGCTTTGTGCGTTTAGTTTATTGTCATTGCCCCCCCCACCCCGCGCCTCCGATGGGCACGGTTGGCTGCGTACGGCGCTAAACAAGTTCGACGAACGTTGCTCGTCCGTGAGCTCAGAGCAGACGTTGGACTGGTCGGCACCGCCCGAGATGGACTTACAACTTGTGGCCGGTAACAACGATAGCTCAACAAAGTGGCTTCCGAAGCATCGTCGGGGATGTATCGTATTAGCCGCGTGAATCGGTGGGTCCGACTGAAGCTGCGTGACTACCGTAGGCGGTAGCGTCCGAGACTGCCAACCGCGATCGCCCTTTGGGGTCGTTCTCAAGCAGTCCCATCGGTGTAGGAGATGGCGACATCTGCCGTGTGACGATGGTGACGACGACGACGACGATGACTCGTGCGTGCCCGTCAGCCTGGGTGCAGAGAACGGCGTGGAGCGGCGCGCGCGGGCGGCGCGTGCTCCCCGGCGAGCGTGGAGGAGTTTGCCCGCTTCCTGGAGCGGCCCGTGACGGAGGCCCTCCGGCAGCTGTTCAGCACCCTTGACACGGTGAGCCAGCGTCACACACGACACGTGAGGCCAGCGTCACACGCACAGACAAAGATTCCCAGAATAGCCTTTTGACAGACTGTTGGGGCAAGTGCTGTTAGCCAGCACTGGCCGCCGTTGTCTCTACCCGTTGCTGATGTTGACACATTGCACCAGGAGCTCATTTGAGGTTGAGTCGACGTACTGTAGGCACAGGACCATTTTAGATAATCGTCACCGGTGTTGGCCGTGAGCGGGAATCGAACTCGGGTCGCCGGGTTCCTAGATAACTGCTACACTAATGCTCCCCACAACTGCTCACAACACAAATACAGACAAACCTATACACGACACACAGACCTACACAAACCTACACACTGACACAAACAACTACACGCACAATTACACACAACACGCACACCTGCACACAAACCTACACACCTATACATGACACACAACCTACACACACCTACACACACACTGCTACACGCACACCTACACGCAAACCTACACACACCTACACACACACCTACACACACACCTACACACACACCTACACACACACCTACACACCTATACATACACACCTACACACACACCTACACACAAACCTACACGCCGACACACACAACTACACACGCTGGCGACACACCAAAATGAAAACCTTGCGTTCCCCGGCATGTTGCGACTCCTCCGCTGGTTTGTCCCCTCATCTAAAATCAAATCTCCACGCTCCCCTCGTCTCGATCGATCCCAATTACTCTTCCGCTGCCACCTATTAAAGCGCCGGCGCTGTGCGGGTGGCTTCGCGATCGATGCCCCAGAACAAGCGGCAAGACTCGCCGGTCAATGTCGCTCGCCGGTCGTTGTCCCTCGGCTGCGACCCGCATCGTCGCAGCACGGTCGATGGAATTAAGTGCCACTTTGTAGGAGGAGGATGAGGGTGGATGGTAGTATTCTTAGGTTTTTTTCGGTAAAGTCACGTAGGTAAAAAATTTAATTAATAAAAGTAAAATAAATAATCACGACGTTTAGGAGGCAACACAAGCCTCCGTCTTCAGGTGGAACCGTCACAGCACGATATCTGTATCAAGTAAGAGAAATTCCAAGAAAACAGTCCTTGTATGTAAACTGGTTGAGGGTGGGAGGAGCCAAGGTAGGCCCTGGATATTATTATTGTGAGGTTCGGTGCGGCTGAAGCACGCTGCTAGGAATGAGCCTTTGTTGTGTAGACTGGTTGAACTGGGAGGTTCCAAGAGTTGTTAAAGGGTGCGGCTGATGTAAAGGTGCGGCTGCTGTAAATTGGGACTGAGCCTTTGTTATGTGGAGGTGGTGCGGCTGAAACCGCTGCTAGGAATGAGTCTTTGTTGTGTAGACTGGTTGAACTGGGAGGTTCCAAGAGTTGTTGTAGTTGGTCACGTGATAGGTCGGACTTTGCCCCTTCCCCTTACCATGGGAATGTGGAATTTCCACGGCTGGTTTCGGAGCTGACGAGGAGATGAGCGTTGTCTCAGTGTGCGTGTGATCCGCGAAGCCAGCGGTTCACAACCTTTGTGAGCGTGCGGAGCCCTGTTGAGCCTCCAGACATTTCGCAGACCACCACATGTGCCACGAGTTGTTTGAAATGGTACATTGCCTTGACGGCGATGATTTATCATTTGTCTTCTCTGTCCCCCTGGACCCATGGAGGCTCGCAGGACCACGGGTTGGCAACCGCCCTCGGAGACGCTACGGGTCCCTGGTTGAGAGCGTCGTGAATCGATTGCTGTTGTCACTTCTATTTCGGTCACTAGAGGGCAGCGTTGACCTTCAAACCGCCGTGGTGGCTAGGAAATGTTATCTGCCTCGCCTGGTATGCAGGAGGTCGTAGGTTTNATCCCGACCCTTGACGCCTGCTGCTGTATATTTGAAGTTTGCGTGTCTCTGTCTCTATCATCATCATCATCATCACGGTGGCTAGGAGATGTTAACTACCTCGCCTGGTGTGCAGGAGGTCGTAGGTTTGATCCCGACCCCGACGCCTGCTGCATATTTGGAGTTTGCGTGTCTCTCTCTCTCATCATCATCATCACGGTGGCTAGGAGATGTTAACTACCTCGCCTGGTATGCAGGAGGTCGTAGGTTTGATCCCGACCCTGACGCCTGCTGCTGTATATTTGGAGTTTGCGTGTCTCTCTCTCATCATCATGATGGCTAGGAGATGTTAACTACCTCGCCTGGTGTGCAGGAGGTCGTAGGTTTGATCCCGACCCCAACGCCTGCTGCTGTATATTTGGAGTTTGCGTGGCTCTCCCTCTCTCATCATCATCATCACGGTGGCTAGGAGATGTTAATTACCTCGCCTGGTGTGCAGGAGGTTGTAGGTTTGATCCCGACCCTGACGCCTTCTGCTGTTTATTTGAAGTTTGCGTGTCTCTCTCTCATCATCATCACGGTGGCGAGGAGATGTTAACTACCTCGCCTGGTGTGCAGGAGGTCGTAGGTTTGATCCCGACCCTGACGCCTTCTGCTGTTTATTTGAAGTTTGCGTTGTCTGTCTCCCCCCGTGGTCGCGTGGATTTTTCTTCGGGTCTACATCATGCGTTTAGAGTATTTGACTGCCATACATGTCCACGTGATAATACACCTCTCCGTTGAGCTATCATTTGTGGCCAGGTCGCTTCCGAAAAAGAAGCTATATGGCTCACTGGTCCTTACCTGGTAAAATATATATTTTTAAGTTTAGTTTAAAACCCTTCGAGTGGCCAGTGTTTGTAAGGCCTTGCAAGCCCTATGCTCGCAGCCTTCATCCCCTGCCCTGACCAGCGTGGTGAAGTATGGTCAGATGGCCCCCACGATCTGCACGGTGTGGATGGAGGTCCTCGTTCAGCCAGTGGCATTGACAGAAAGGGCCTGTGCATGCGAAACGGCATGGTGAAGTACGGTCGGAGTGTTGTATGTTAGTTTGCGTTGGTTTAACCATCTTCTTGGTTTTTTCGGTAAAGTCACGTAGAAGGGAAATAATAATAAAATAAACTTATTTTTTTATATTTATTATTCCCTTCTACGTGACTTTACCGAAAGAACCAAGAAGATGAATCCCTGCAGTCACGAAAGCTTTAAATCGAAGTTGGTTTAACCAGGCGAGAACTGCATGCGGGAGACGTGACGAGTCTCATTTTCAAGGGTTACGTCAAAATAAGCACGGCGGCGAAGCGACGCGGAGGTAGGAGCAAAAACAACGGCGTGTCAGAATAAATCGAAAACGCTGCACGAACATACGTTGTCTTTTTACCCATGATAGGGTAAACAAGTATTGTAATAATAATAAAAACAAATCAATATGAAATAAATACAATCCCTGTTACACAAGTTGGCTCGGACAAATTACTTTTAAAAACAATTCTTAGAAAAGAACACATGCTGCTGGTGATGACGATGATGGCAAGTGATTACGTTTAGTGTTCGCAACTATTCTAATGGTGGGGAGCAACGTTTGCCGTGCGTAATCCCAATTGAGTAATTTGAAGTGGAATGTTTAAAATTGTGGGTATGTTTGTCCGTGACGCCGGCAATGCAGTGGCCTTCTCCGTTCAAATGATGTCACGGGGATGTCCAGTGTGGCGTGTGAAGCACGTACCACGTGGTTAACGCACACCCCGCAGTACTAACCAGGGCGGCCCGCCGGATTGGAATCGCGTGGCCCTAAACAACGAGCGGCGAACGCGCTACCGCTGGCAGTGGTGATGATGATGGCGATGATAGTGGTGGGAGCGGTAGTGTAGCGGTTAGCGCGCTGCGCTATGAACTTGGCGACCCAGGTTCGATTCCCGCTCACGGCCAACACCGGTGACGATGATCTGAACCGGTCCTGGGCCTCCCTTGGTCGACTCAGCCTGAAATGAAGACCCGGTGCGGTGTTTAAACATCGCCAGTGGGGAGACAGGCGGTCGGGCGTGGTGCTGGCCACCCACCCCTCGTGTACCGTTCCGGCCTTCATAGCTGCTCGCTAACAGCACTTGCCCCTACAGTCTGTTAAGGCTATACAGGGGATCTTTGTCTTTGGTGTCGATGGTGATGATAACTTTGGTGATGATGATGGCGATTGTGATGACGGTGATGATGACGTGATTGGTGTGCGCACTTTTAGGACGGCGATGGGAAGGTGGACCTCCTGCGAGCGGTGGACCGTCTGTGGGGGCACCGAGACGGCACGGAGACTGGGGGCGGCGGCGGGGCCTTGGCGACGGGGTACCAGGCGTCTCGACCGCCGCCTGCGCCGATTTCTCTTCCTCCGACGACAAGAAATCCGTCTAACCGCGCACACGATCGCCGTAAAGCTGGTGTGCGTGGGTACTTAGCACGTACGCACACACGCATGTACATATGTGTGTATGTCTTTACGTACGTGCGTGTGTACGTACGTGCGTGCTGGATAGACGAAAGACGGAGATGTGGGCACGCCGAGTGGGACGCGTTTGTCTCATTCGTATTTATTAGTTATTGCAAACATCTGCAGTACTTATATATTTGTAAGCAAAATGATTGTTGCTGGAATTTGCAAAAATATTACACGATGGGGGTGGGAGAGGGGGGTTTGGGGTGGTGCTGGTTTGGGGGGGTTTGGCGGGGGATGGAAATATGTTACACGTTGAACGTTGCTTGCGAAGTTTGTTAAATTTCAGATGGGAGCGCTCGCTCTCATTTAAAGAGTCAAACGACAACAACAACAACAAGCGGCGACGATGGCACAAAGGTGCACCGAGTCCTTTGTGTTTTTTAGTGGGTTTTTTTTGCTTAAAGGATTCATTTTAAAGAAAAAGTTTTCCTACTCTGGACGGTCTTATATTAACGACGCGGGCAGGAGCTGTACAATGGCAAATTACGCAGTTCAGGATCGAGTCCCAAACTTTGTCCGGAATGCGATGCATCGCAGCGATTTATCTCCGGCACCCGGCCGATGTTTTTGGAGTTGCCGTTTTTTTTACTACTCTCATCCGTCGTATCTGATGTTCCCAGGGCTGGTCCTGTTTGCAAACCGACGATGTCTGCAATTTAATTTTTAAGTCTTCGTTTTTTTTTCATAACCTGAGGCCTACGCCGAGGCTCGACATCCCGACCACCGCTGATGTTTTTTCCACTGGCACATCCGAGCCGAATCGGAGCTACGGCTGTCACGGCACGGCTTGTTTTTTCCTACTGGCTCTCAGCCGCGATGGCGAGATGTTAACTCCCTCGCCTGGTATGCAGGAAGTCGTGGATTCGATCCCGACGCTGATGCCTGTATTATATATATGGTCGCATGGATTTTTCTCCGGGTCCTCCGGTTTTTACCCTTCACATTTAGAATCATCATCATCACGCATTTAGAGTATTTGGCTCCTATAAAAATTTGCACGCGATGATAAGCCACTTAGTTGAGCTTTCATTTGTGGTTGCCAGGTCGCTTCTGAAAGAGAGCTTTTTAGCTCGCTGGGCCTTACCTGGTAAAAATAAAAAAATAGTTTAGTTTTAATAGTTTAATCGGTTCAGGAGACCACTTGGAACGCGCGATGCCCAATGCCACGCGCCCGATGCGCAGCTTGGGTTTCGCTGTGGAGGGGAACCGATACCACTCCGTCTGTATTTTAAACGTACGTTTGCAATGAAACGTACGCTCGAAATCTTGAGCATCGAAGAAAGTCCGTGCAGCGCGCGCACGCCCGCGCACGATTGCTCGGGGGGCGATTGCGGAACGTGATGCGGACGTGATGTGACGTTGTCGTTCGTCACGCGCGCGTGTGCGCGTGCGTGATCGCGAGCGGCTCGTTTCGAGGTTGCTCGTAGACAAATCGTGATCGCGCATTCGACGGGGGGGGGGGGGGGGGGGTCACACTTGGATTAAATTTTTACCTCAGGTGTCTGCTGCTGCAAATGCCATGTACAAAAAGTAAACGGACAGTGAAATACAAAATGCTTTGTCAGCATTGTAACCAAGCTGGCGATTTTTTTACGCGGAAGAACAGAAACTCCGATTCTTACCGTTCCTAGTTACACTCCAGATGTACTACAGAGGTTGATATTGAGAGAAATCAACTTCCGTTCTGTGTCACCACACACACACACAAATGCAATGCAACACAGCCGCGCACAGCGTCTGAACGCTTTTCCCGTCTCAGGACGCTGTGTCGAGCGACGGCTGCAGTCAATCGTAGACGGAGGAAAATAATGAAGGCTCTTTGAGCCTGAACAGGGGCTGGGAGTCGGCAGCACGTGTCGCTTGGGGGGAAGGGAGTTGTAGATGTGGGGGCAGCAGAGGAGAAGGAGCGACCCCCCCCCCCATTCCCCCTTCGATTGTCTGGCGGCTTTAATTGAAAGCCTTGGCTGCAGGCAACAAAATACGATTATAATGACAATAATTATTATGCAAAATAAGCCAACAGTATTTAACAAAACCTGTTTGCTGCCGAGTCTCATGAATGGCAAAGCCGGTGCATATTTTCAGCCGCTTTAGCAAATGCCGCCGATGAACTTGAGTCATCGGCAGCGGCGTTAGCGGCAATTGGGAGGTCGGCGTTAGCGGCAATTGGGAGAGCGGCGTTAGCGGCAATTCGGAGGTCGCCGCCGGTTCAATTTCCCGGCGCGGCAGTTTTAACGAACGCGGCTAGTTTCTTAAATTACCCCCCTTCCCCCCGGCGGCATCCGTCCAACCAGCGGTATTAATGGGCTCGGGTCAACGTGTTGGTGTGGGCAGCGTTGAGGGTACCGAAGTGGCAGAGAAGGCCGAAAGCGATTGCAGCGCTGCACCCTATTGACTTTTCGACGTAAATTACAGTGTCACGAGTAACATCGCCACATTGGCCAGCGATGCGAAACGTCGGAGAAGCGTTTATATAATAATAATATATATTTGGAGACACAGAACGGAGGCAGATATTTATTTTGCTATTAAGACGCGATTACCTTCTTAAACTGTGAGCCAGCAATGTTAAAGGGGAAAGAAAAAACAATGGAAGCTGTACGCGTTACACATAAGCCGGCTAACTTAACACATTCCTCAATCTACATCTCAGCCTATCTCGTGCCCCAAACGGGAACCCACAACACTGGACTTGCACACGGAACTCCCAGCGCTGCTGCAGCCTGCCCCCCCCCCCCCCTTTGTTGCTTCGTGTCGTAAATGCGCCGGGCTGCAGCGTGGAATTTCAAAAACAAAAGTGACCAAATGCATGTGGTTGGTTATTTTCGTTGGTAAGCTGAAACGGCTTTCCTTTGCTCTGTTCCCAGTGATCTCGAACGTACGTGAAACATTTTTTTTACACGGTGTATAAATATTATATACGGCCGCGGTCGATTGCGAATTTAACTTTGGCGGCCTTCCTTACATTTGGGTCGGCGCAACAATAAAATACAGCCTAATTACGAAAACTTTTACGGAAAAAGGGACGTGTGACACTTTTATTACGAAAATGGGAATGCGTTTTTAAAACGGAGCTCGCTACATAAATAAGCCTCGGGTTGATACTTTTTTTTGTTGGGGTAGTTGTTAGTACTATGGATATTGGTGATTTTTTGGGGATGTAAACAAAAAATTAGGGGGGGGGGGGGGGGACATTTTTTCTATAAAATGCCTTTAATGACAGCACGTGTTTGGGCCCCTTTTTTTTTAAACCAATTTAATGGACGCCTCGCCCGTTGCATCTTTAATGTACAAGGCTGAAGTTTAAAGGCCCGGCTTTCTTGCACGCAGCGGTGTGTGTTTTTTTTCTATTCGAATGAAACGTTGCACGACATCGCGTGTTTTCCCAACCGCCAATTCGTCGCCGTTTTATTTTGAATGCAGCTTTGCACGTTACCGAGTCGTCGGCAGGGCGGAGCGTTGTATATTCGTGAGAGTCGAGGCTGGGGAGAAGGCCTCTTTTTCCTGAATGGCCCAGCCACAATGGAGCTCACTCGATTCGGGCAAGGGCATGGGCAGAGGTCGCAAACGGGTTTTGATTCCTTACCCGTACCCGGCCGCACCAGGGCCGCAAAATTGTACCCGTACCCGGCTGGTACGGGTAGCCGGGTATCGGGTAGGGTACGGATATCGGGTACCCGGTTGCGACCTCTGGCATGGGCACCTGTGATGGCAAGGCCTTTCATGCGCCACCGAGTCTCAAGACTTATTTTTAGGAGTGGGGACGGTGCTACGTTGGGATGTCATTTCTAATTCCGTGAGAGAGGTTTGGCTTCGTGTGGGAGGAAATCTGGAAAAAAACGGAGAAACCCCACCGCGTACGAGGTGATGAAACTCAGAGCCCCGCGCGGATGGATTCAAGAATCCATTGCTATAAGATCCACCTTAAAGCCCTGCTTGGCCTGTGAAAACAAAAAGGCATTTTATAGAAATCAGGAGAAAATAAGAAAATGTACACGTGTTATTACTTTTTTTTTCGGATTTCGTATTTAACATATCCGAGTTCATACACAACAACATTCTTCCATGTTGGAGTTTTAGCCTTCGTATATTACCTTGATGGCATGGAGTGTTTTTTTTTCAGTCTTTGGCGCACAGCGCTCTGAACCTGTCCCACCTGTGTGCGCCGATGATTCCCAGGTCCCGGCTAACATCAGTGGCGAGTGATTTCTGAATCTGCCATCGGTGACCCCCCACTTGACCTTATCTAGTCGATCGACGCTGTTGTGCACGTGCCACCAAAATGACGGCATCATCTTCTTGGTTCTTTCGGTAAAGTCACGTAGAAGGGAAGTAATAAAATAATAAAATAAAACATAATAAAACAATTCTCACGACGTTTCGGCCACAACGCAAGCAGCCGTCCTCAGGTGAAAACCAGGTGGAGGACAGGTCGNCGGACGCTGTCCCTGGACGGCTCTTGGTCGTGAGAATTGTTTTATTATGTTTATTTTATTATTTTATTACTTCCCTTCTACGTGACTTTACCGAAAGAACCAAGAAGATGAATCCCTGCAGTCACGAAAGCTTTAAATCGAAATATTATCGTCTTTAACAAAGTTCCTGTGAATTGTGAACCTCCTGGGCCAATGTTTTAGTAGCACGCTGAACTTTAAATCCAGGGGTCGATTTGTTTGATCAAATTCCTTAGACCAGAGCGAGTCGTGTGGTGGGTAAAAGCGTGGGTATTCCCGCTCCACTTAAGATGTCTGGCTTCGAGTGGCTTAGGGAGAAGTAGGCCAAATATTGGAGATACTTGCGTCAGCAGAACCCTGAGCAAGCAATTATGGAGCTGCGCCTTTTTGTACCTTTGATAATGTCGATCCCAGCACCGCAGCGATCCGCGCCGGGCAGAACGGCACAAGCAAACGAGACGTTTTAACTCGGCAGTGAAAGCTGTGATAATGATAATGAAAAAAAATTGGGTTAGATCGCGTAATATAAATGTGTCGTTAAACCCGCCACCACCCAACACGGCGAATTAGTAAGGTCTGTCACGTAAACTAAACGTGCCAGTTAGTTACTACTTCAGCACACCATTATAGCGAGGTTTAACGACACGATTATATGTACGCGATCTAACCCAAAAAAAAAACTTTTATTCATCATGTGTGTCACGAAAGCCGCCTCCTACTAATTCTGCGTGTTAAACAAGGTTGCGCCCGTTGGCGTCAGCTTGAAGAGGATGACTCCTCCACCCTTGAGCGGAGATCGAATCCGCGTTGGCGTATTTATTGAGGGCGGCTCTCCTCCGCGGACGTAAGCAGCAGCCGGCGTCACGGCGTGAAAAGATCGCGGTGCATTTCGTCTCCGAAGCGCCGTTTATTTCTCGTTTAAATTCTTCCTTTTGTTTTACCTCCCAATGTTACAGCACTTACGGCGTTGTGCTGACGCGTTGCTCACGGACTCGTCGCCAACGGTGGAAATGTAATCCAACTTTATGTAGCACTTTAAAAGGATCGTGACATTATTTTATCCTTTTTTTAAGTGTATTTATTGGTATCACCTTGAAACGCGTGTTCCTGCAGAGTGAGCCATCTTTTTCTTTTTTTAACTTCGCACGGTGGACTTGACCTTTAACGCACTCCTCGACCGGCCCCGTGTGCGATTTGTTTTGGTTTTTCGAGTTTGATGGCGTGCGACCAGAGGTCACAACCGGGTTACCCGATACCCGTACCCTACCCGATACCCGGCTACCCGTACCCGGCCGGGTACGGGTAGCGTTTGCGACCCTGGTGCGGCCGGGTACGGGTAGGCCGTGAGTCACCGGTGAGTAACCGTTTGTCACTCATTTCCCAACGTCTTGTCTCTTTTCACAATTCAAGTTCCTAGAATCAAGCCACCGGCGCCTGCAACATGGCTTCATCCTAGAGGTCGCAATCAGGTACCCGATACCCGTACCCTACCAGGGTACGGGTACGGCCGGGTACGGGTACCCGTTTGCGACCCTGGTGCGGCTGGGTACGGGTAAGGAATCAAAACCCATTTGCGACCTCTGTGTGCGACCGACCTCATGGGTTGTCGTGGTACTGGGTGGGTGGGGGGGTCCTCGTTGACTAGCACACGGGGGGGGGGGTGGGGGAGGATGAGTTTTGGATTTAAAAACACACACACACGAAGGGGAATTGTATGGATATAGTTCCTGACATTATTTCACGAAGACATACCCGGACCGTTTCCACCGCGTGCTAATGTAACAAAAATGTCGTCGTGCTCGCAAAAGTGACGTCACCCGATACCACGTGACGCGAGGCTCGGATGGGGGGGGTGTGCGAACGGCACGACTTTGGGTCGATTCGAAAACTTTCTTGGGAAGCGTCTTAGTTTTAACTATTTTTTTTATCTGCTCTCAAATTTTGGATTATCCGGATTGATACGAAAATTGTGAACTATTTCGTCGCCAGTGAATGCGTTATATGCTGGCGACCTTCCGACTGGGCTTTGTATCCCGAGGAGATGTCATCTCCCTCGCCGCGTATGCAGGAGGTCGTCGGTTCAATCCCGACCCTGACAATGCCCTGTGTATTTGGAATTTGCATGTTGTTTCAGTGGTCGTGTGAATTTTTCTCTGGGTTCCTCCGGTTTTTCCCTTCACATTTAGAAACGTGCGTTTTAGATTATTTGGCTGCTGCTATAACTTCCTACATGTGATGACGATGATGATATGAGCCACTAAGTGGAGCTATCATGCGTGGCCAGGTCGCCTTTAAAAATCGAGCCATAGTAGCTCAGCGGGCTCTACCTGGTTAATAACAGTTTCGATTTTTTTAAGTTACGTGGAAAACGAGCGGTAGACTTTTAGGCTGGTGACACACAGCCCTTGACCTCATAGGGATGCTTAGATGTTATTACAGAGTGAATTTCATTGGCGCGACATGTTCGGCAAGCTTAATATTTTCATATACAATTATTAAACACTTCGCTCCACATGCAGTCAGCACACTCCATATGAACCCAACGATTCCTGGCCACGGCAACACCGCTGGCGAGTGGCATCTGAACAGCTGCTAGCTCAGCACTTCCCTTAAGCAAACCCGCACTGCCCTGGTCTGGTGAAGTGCGCTCAAAACAAATCCCTCTGTGAAACAATTACATATTACATATTAGGCCTTCGGTCACCCAGCAGTGGATGGAACAAGGGCTGGTAGTGATTGCCGTTAAAATATTACACGGACACAAATCGTCTTAATTCTAGATTTGAAGCTTTCGTGACTGCAAGGATTCATACTCTTAGGTTTTTTCGGTAAAGTCACGTAGGTGAAAAATAAAATTTAAATTAATAAAGTAAAATAAAAAATCACGACTTTCGGAGGCAACACAAGCTTCCGTCTTCAGGTGGAACTGTCACAGCACGATTGCTGTATCAAGTTTGCTGTATAAAAAAAATATCTTTACTTGATACAGCAATCGTGCTGACGGTTCCACCTGAAGACGGAAGCTTGTGTTGCCTCCGAAACGTCGTGATTTTTTATTTTACTTTTATTAATTTATTTTTTACCTACGTGACTTTACCGAAAAAACTAAGAGCACGAATCGTCTTGGTTCGTTCGCCAGCCGAATTTTTACTTTTGGGGAAACAACGACGCTCGCAGACGATGTCCTCGCGTGAATTTTCCTACGCTTATTAAGACGGGCGTACGTTTTTCGTGATCAGTTTTCGTTCAAATTCGTTTTCCCGCGATTGGAATGGCGATGACGGCTCTGTTGTCGCCTCCTGCCGCGCTGCACGTCTCCCGCGCTCCGCGCGTCTTCCTGCGCATGTCACACGCGGCTCCGCGTGTCGTCCGTCGGCAGTCCGGCGTGTCGTGTTTTGTATCGCTCTAAACATACAACAACAAAAACAAACGAACAGAAAAGGGAACAAAAAAATAATGATTTTTTTTTTATCTTCTTCCGTTATTATTCTGTTTCTTTATATCTATCTATCAGAGAGGGGGATTGTAATTATTTAGTGAGGGCCGCGTAATGTGTGCGCCTTGGACGATGTTGTTGTGGCGCATGAATGCAGTGCTCTGTCTCCCCCTCTCATCTCTCTATCCCTCTCTGGACTTTCATTGTAAACGTTGTTTTTTTTATTCTTGTAATTTCCACGGCGTTGGGAAAACGAGGAGTCGTGGTGGTGGTGGCGGCCGCCGTGCCCGAGCCGCAGGGAGGTTCTCGCCACCCGAATGGCGATGACAGCGCCGGCCGAAGCAGCCCCTCCAATCCTCCACGCTCGGTTGGTGTTGGGTTGGGCTGCTTCACACTCCGTGGATCGATGTCCCAAGCAGCTTAAACTTAATTTGGTTCTTTCGGTAAAGTGACTTATAAAGAGAAAATAACAAATTAAATACAGGCATACGACGTTTCGATGCAACACAAGCAATCATCATCACGTATAAATGAAATAGAAACACAAATCTAGTATACTTAGAAATGGAATGTAATACAACAGAGAGTCGGATAACATAACAGTCAACACCCTTCCTGGTTGATTACGTTCTTCCTGAGAATGCTAAATTTGAGAGAGAGATAAAACACAGGACCAGAGACATATAGACAGACATATAAGCAGACAGATATCACAGAGATACATAGAGACGAAATATACACACACACACGCGCGTCTGTAGCCAGGCGCCACGCCGTTACTGCTGCAGTGTTAATAGGCAGCAGCAGATTGGCGTTTCTTTTTTTTGGAGGGGTGGATGGTGAGGGTGGGTGGGTGGGGTTCCAATCGCAGGTGATCAACGCGGGCAGGTGGATTCATGAAGTCGCCGCAATGTGAATGAATGCAACTTGGCGGTGGTGGTGGTGGGGATGATGACGCACCGGTGCTGAACTGTCGTGGAGAGTGCAGATGATAAGTCACAGTGTATTGCAGTCGTATGTTACTCTGTGCGAGTCTACGGGTGCGAGACCGTGTCCATCTGTGGTTCCCTGCATGAGTTGTGGTTCTTCTCTTGTGTACGTACTCTTTGGTTTTTTCGGTAAAGTCATGTAGGTAAAAAATCACAATAAATTAAGTCACGACGTTTCGGGCGCAACACAAGCATCCTTCTTCAGATGGGGGACAACTTAGCGAAAGCGCAACCTTAAGTGGTCACGCTTGTGTTGCGCCCGAAACGTCGTGATTTTATTTATTAAAATTTTTTACCTACAGGACTTTACCGAAAAAACCAAAGAGTATGAATCCTTGCAGTCACGAAAACTTCAAATCTAGAATCAAGTGTACGTCTTTGGGTCTCCATGCGAGCCCGCGGGGTCTCCGTGCGAGACCGACGATGAAGCTACTGCTCGCGCGTTCCAGCTGGTCCGTGAATCCACCCGCACGCCTCGTCACCTGTGAGTGGAATGAAACAAAAAACCCGAGACGGATTTCGTCGCCTCCTCAACCCGGAGCCACGAAGTGCCACTGCTTCCATGTCTCACTCGTTTTTTAACCCCTTAAAATTCCACCCCATCCACCCGTGCAAAATAAATAAACAGCTCCATTTTCGGTGACGAGTTCCTTTTGCATACCTTTCGATGTTTCGTCCGTGTAGTCTGTGCTTACCAGTTTTTTACGCTACGATGTATCTTTTTTTTGTCGCGGCTAAAGGGAATTGTTGTGGTGACAAAATAAATAAGGTGTCTGTAGGCAAAGGCGGTGTCGCATTGTTGGTATCGGGAAATCATCATCATCACGATCGGAAAGCGCGGCGTTCTATCCTTGGGTGCATCGGGACGCTCATGGGACCCTGGGTTGTATGCGGGAGGCCGCCGTGGGTTCTATCCCAACCCAGACGCCTGCTGCTGTATATTTGGAGCTTGCATCTCTCTCTCTCCCGTGGTCCCGTGGATTTTTCTCCAGGTTTTCCCTCCACATTTCGAATGAACACGCCCTCCAAGAGTATTTGCATGCTTTAATTTCCACACGATAAGTCACTGGTGGGGTAAAATGTGAGGTGGTGGTAAACATTTCTGACTCGCCACTACTGGATATCTGTGAAAAAGAGCTTCATTGCTCATCGGATTCCTGCAAGATAAATAATAATCCATTCTGTGTAGTCCCACCAGCGTGGAAGAGTAGGCCAAATTACATCCCATGGAGGCTCTCTCCAGAGCTCCCTCTCGAAAATCTTCCGTCACAGCGGTGACGTGAGCGAGCATTTGCAGGACTGCACCTTTACCCATCGGCATGTGATCATTAGTTGATTGAAGTCTGCTCCTGTGATGGGGTTACACGTTAAAAATCGCGTGTGTATTTGGGTAAAATAATTTTTATCACGGCAGAATGTACATACTTAGCGCGCATGCATCATTTGCATGCGTGATATACACACGGTTGTGTATGTTGATAAATTTAACACGTAGGCTTTCGCGACCAATGTTATTCATAATCAACGTTTTTGGGTTTAGATCGCGCTATTTATAAATGTGTCGTAACCCTCCACCACCCGACACGGCCAATCAGTAAAAAAGTGTCACGTTGACAAAGACAAATAGTTCACTGCTTTAGCCCACCGGTGTGTTGAAGCCACAACATTTACAATTTAGTACTCAAATTGTAAATGTTGTATTGGGTTTACTCAACACACACCGGTGGTGCTGAACTCGTAACGAATTGGCACGTTTTGTCTACGTCACAAACCTTACCAATTGGCTGTGTCGGGTGGTGACGGGTTTAACGACACATTTATATTACGCGATCTAGCGTAAAAAAACTATTTCATCAGTAAAATATTTTATTTATTTCCCACCCCACGATTTAATTCCTGTCGGCGCCAAGTGGGAACGGCGCAGCGTAGCAGCGTCTCTCGCCCGGTGTCGGGTTGAACAGCTCCCGGAAGTTGCCGTACAGAACTACTTCTGAAGCCGCTTTGGACACGTGCACGCCAGGTGGGGGGGGGGGAGGGGCGGGGGCACACATTTCATGACATTACTCTCCGGGGTCATTCATCATGGAGCGACGCGGTGGCAGCCGTGGTGCACTCGCTGCAAGAGGTTCGCGGTTTGAGTCCGGACAGCGTCGCAGGATTCTGCACCACGCGCCGCCGTCTGCTGCTGCTGCTGCACTCGAAGTGGACGTTCAAGGTCCCGCCACGTCACTCGGAACGAGGATGCCGTTGCGTGCCGCCGCGATGACCCGTCGCAAAATGAGACCGCGATTACTCAGTTTGAGAACGTCAGCTCGCCGCACTTGTAAACCCGGTTTGATCACAACTCTTGTCTGTGTGAGTCTATGGGTCTCCGTGTGAGTCTATGGGTTTCCGTGTGAGTCTATGGGTCTCTGTGCGAGTCTGTGGGTCTCTGTGTGAGTCTGTGGGTCTCTGTGCGAGTCTCTGGGTCTCTGTGTGAGTCTGCGTCACTGTGTGAGTCTATGGGCCTCAGTGTGAGTCTATGGGTCTCTGTGCGAGTCTGTGGGTCTCTGTGTGAGTCTATGGGTCTCCGTGTGAGTCTGTAGGTCTCTATGCGAGTCATTTGTGACTGGCCTGAGACTCATCTCACTGCACTTGAGAACCCAGTTTCATCACAGACGCCTGGAACCCAGATTCGAAATCTGATTATTCAGCGGTGCCGGCTCCGCACTGTTGACCTCTGAGTCACCTGGCCGCCTCAATAATCTTAAGTCTTGTGTCCGTACGCTGCCCGTGGGGTCTATGTAGTTGAGTGAAACAAATTTTAGCCACCAACACATGCGCATTGGCCAAACAAAGAGTTGTTCTGTCATTGGATCGAATCGTAATCTGCAATCGTGACGCTCGAAAAGTGGGCGGAAATCATCATTTCATGCCTAAAAAGTCGAGAGTTGGTTTCCACTCAAATGAGCATGGGGGGGTGAGGGCGACAGCCCTGAGCCAGCGATGGAAGTTCCACATTACTATGGCAGGAGCTAGACCGGGGGGGGGGGTCGGCAACCAAAATAACAAGAGGCATTTTTTTCGAATTCGGTATTTAAAAAACCCAACTCAACATTTGTAAGCCGCAACGCGCTGTGTGTGTGTTGAACAGAGACGGCTTGTCCTTAGGAGACACGGCGACACCAAGGGGTCCTAAGAGCCACCGCCAGCGGTAAGCCACGGGCTCCCGATCTCCCCCGGGCTCCCCCGGGTCCATCTCGGCTGCCGATCTCCGGGCTCCCGATTCCCCCGCTCCGATCTGGGCTCCCGATCTCCCCCCGGGTCGATCACGGGCTCCCGATCACCCCCGGGCTCCCGATCTCCCCGGGCTCCGATCTCCCCCGGGCTCCCGATCTCCCGGGCTCCATCACGGGCTCCGATCTCCCCCGCTCCCGATCTGTCGATCCCCCCGGGCTGTCTGGGTGCCGATCTCCCCCGGCCGATCTCCCCCGGGCTCCCGACTCCCCCGGCTCCCGTCCCCCCGGGCTCCCGCCCCCGGCTCCGATCCCCGGGCTCCCGATCTCCCCCGGGCTCCAGATCACCCCCGGGCTCCGATCTCCCCCGGGCTGCCGATCTCCCCCGGGCTCCCGATCTCCCCCGGGCTGCCGATCTCCCCCGGGCTCCCGATCTCCCCCGGGCTCCGATCACCCCCGGGCTCCCGATCTCCCCCGGGCTGCCGATCTCCCCCGGGCTGCCGATCTCCCCCGGGCTCCCGATCTCCCCCGGGCTCCCGATCTCCCCCGGGCTCCCGATCTCCCCCGGGCTCCCGATCTCCCCCGGGCTCCCGATCTCCCCCCGGGCTCCGATCTCCCCCGGGCTGCCGATCTCCCCCGGGCTCCCGATCTCCCCCGGGCTCCCGATCTCCCCCGGGCTCCGATCTCCCCCGGGCTAGACGATGCTGCTTGGGACAACCACTTTTGTTCTAGATTTGAAGCTTTCGTGACTGCAAGGATTCATACTCTTAGGTTTTTTCGGTAAAGTCACGTAGGTAAAAATAATAATAATAAATAAATAATAGCATTAATAATAAAAAATAATAAATCACGACGTTTCGGAGGCAACACAAGTCTCAGGTGGGACCGTCACAGCGAGATTTACTGTATCAAGTGAGGCAAAATTCCAAGAGACAAGCCCTTAAGTACAAGTTAAGGTGGGAGGAGGGGGTTATCTGAATGTGGCAGCTATTGTAGGAATCCTTCCGCGTGCCGGCATAGCTACCCTTGTGTGTTTGTTCGTCTTCCCGCAACACCCTACACGTGCAAAGTAAAGAAAAGATAAGCAGATCATGATACACGTGAATAACGTGTGCAAGTACATTCCTGCCGATTTGTCAACAACAAATGCAAGCTTGGGGCAAGGCAGAAAGACAACAATTTTCCCAGACACCACGCAAATAAAATGTCACATTCACATTGAACGAGCGATATTACACGGGTAAGGATCAAAACGCTACAAATCACATTCACCAATGTGAGCGCTGTATCCAGCACTGATCTTCTGCTTCAGGGTAGTACTGGTAGGAACCTCCTGGTTAAACCAGCCCACGGGATTATTGTGTCCGTCGTGCAGGGAGGGCTGGGTCGGAGGGCTGGGTGGGAGGGGTGGGCTGGGTGGGGAGGGNCTGGTCACCCGTGGTGCCCTTTTAAAACTCAACGTTTAACCTACTCACGCCGGCTTGTGCCGCCCTCACAGTCGGCCATATTTGCGGAATACACCACGCAGCCGTTGACCCTGGCCATTGACCGAGCAACCCAACGTTCCTACCAGCTCCCTCCGCAGGAGTGTGTTTACATTTGTTTGATTTTAACAGCTGTCCATTATGGCGGGTCGGCAAGTTGCACCAACAAAGAAACTTACACCACAACACCAACAACAATGTCTGCTCTGTGTGTGTATATATGTTGAACTTATTTCGCCAACCGTGCTAATCTACTCGCTATGTTTACTACTAACTCTGTTGATTTTGCCAAGGTTAGGCCACTGAGCAACGGGCCTCCACCCGCACGGTCCAGACCGTCCGGGCCATCTGACCATACTTCCCCACCCCGGTCAGCGCTGGGATTGAAGGCTGAGAGCACAGGGATTTCGAGGCCTCACAAACATACTGGCCACTCGACAGGTTCTAAACTGTGTTGTTTGTTTGACCAGGTAAAACCTACTTCCCAATGTGGTATCTGTGTGTGTGTGTGTGTGTGNTGTGTGTGTGTCTGTGTGTGGTGTGTGTGTGTNTGTGGTGTGTGTGTGTATCTGTGTGTGGTGTGTGTGTGTGTGTNGTATGTATCTGTGGTGTGTGTGTGTGTGTGGTGTGGTATCTGTGGTGTGTTGTGGTGTATGTGGTGTGTGTGTGTGTATGTGTGTGTGTGTGNGTGTGTGTGTGTGTGTGTGTGTGGTGNGTGTGTATCTGTGGTCTGTATGTTTGGTGTTTGTGTGTGTGTATCTGTGTGTGGTGTGTGTGTGTGGTGTGTGTGTGTGGTGTATCTGTGTGTGTGTGTGTGTGTGTGTGTGTGGTGNTGTGTGTATCTGTGTGTGTGTGTGTGATTGTGTGTGTGANGTGTGTATCNGTGGTCTGTATGTGTGGTGTTTGTGTGTGTGTATATCNGTGTGTGTGTGTGTGTGTGNTGTGTGTGTGTGTGTGTGTGTGTGTGTGTAGTGGTGTGTGTGNGTGTGTGTGGTGTGGTATCTGTGTGTNTGTGTGGTGTTTGTAGGTGTGTGTGTGTGTGGTGTGTGTGGTGTGTGTGTGTGTGTACCTGGTGTGTGTGTNTGTGTATCTGTGTGTGTGTGTGGTGTGCAAACNTGTGTGTATCTGTGGTGTGTGTGTGGTGTTGTGTGTGGTGTGTGTGTGTGTGTGTATCTGTGGTGTGTGTGTGTGGTGTGTGTTGTGTGTGGTGTGTGTATCTGTGGTCTGTANGTGTGGTGTTGTGTGTGGTATCTGTGTGTGTGGTGNATGTGATGTGTGTGTGGTGTGTGTGTGTGGTGTGTGAATCTGTGGTGTGTGTGTGTGTATCTGTGTGTATCGGGTGTGTGGGGAGCGGTGCGGTGGTAACTGGTGTCCANTGTGCGANGAACCCGGTCTGAGCGGTGGGCCNTTAGGTGATCGCCTCTGAGTACCTGGTGCACGGGTGCAAACATGCTGGGAAGCAGGCGTGGGTGGTTGGCTGGCCACCCACCCCCTNGTGTTGACNTGTAGGTTGCCCATGCGTCTTTGCATGNTATCCGGGGTCTTTGTGGTCTGTTTTTCGGGGCACCTTACCCCCCCTGGGCGGCTGGGCAGCGAGCGGGCGCGAGCGGGCAGGGAGAGCGGTGGCGGGAGGGCGGCANGCAGGGTGGCACNGAGAGAGACAGGGAGAGAGAGAGGNNTGGGTGGTGTGTGTGTGGGGTGGGTGGTGGGTGGCTGGCTGGGTGGGTGGTGTGTGTGTGNGGGCTGGGTGGGTGGCTGGNTGGGTGGGGGGTGGTGGNTGGTGGGTGGTTGGTGGTGTGTGTGTGTGTGTGGCTGGTGGGTGGGTGGCGGTGGNTGGGTGGGTGGTGGGTGGGTGGNTGGGTGGGTGGGTGGCGTGGTGGGTGGNTGGTGGGTGGTGGGTGGGTGTGGTGGGTGGGTGGCTGGGTGTGTGGNTGGGTGTGGCTGTGGGTGGGTGGNTGGGTGGGTGGTGGTGGGTGGCTGGTGGGTGGTGTGGGTGGGTGGCGTGGTGGCTGGGTGTGGCTGGNTGGCTGGTTGGGTGGGGTTGGGTGNCTGGTGTGGGTGGGTGGNTGGGTGGGTGGGTGGCTGGGTGGGTGGTGGGTGGTGGGTGGGTGGTGGGTGNGTTGGTGGNTGGGTGGNTGGCTGTGGGTGGGTGGNTGGGTGGGTGGCTGGGTGGGTGGNTGGCCTGGGTGGGTGGCTGGGTGGTGGCTGGGTGGGTGGCTGGCTGGGTGGGGNTGGGTGGGTGGCTGGCTGGCTGGGTGGCTGGNTGGGTGGCTGGGTGGGTGGGTGGCTGGGTGGGTTGCTGAGTTAGCTGGATGTGGGTGGCTGGGTGGGTGGGTGGGTGNTGGGTGGTGGGTGTGTGGCTGGGTGGGTGGCTGGGTGGGTGGGTGGCTGGGTGGGTGGCTGGGTGGCTGGTTGGGTGGGTGGCTGGGTGGGTTGGTGGCTAGGTGGGTGGGTGGCTGGGTGGGTGGGTGGCTGGGTGAGTGGCTGGGTGGGTGGCGTGGATGGGGGAACGAGTGCGACTCGTGGCAGACATGGCATCGAAGCCACGTGCAGGGTGTCGGCAGCCTGCGGGTCCAGAGGCGCGTGCGGATTTATTTTAAGGACCGCTGCTTCGTGGTGCTGTTTTTTTTTAAATCAAGGACCACCGCTGTCTGGTATTCGCGCGGCATTGTGGTTCGTGAAATACTGACGCGTTTTTTTTGACCGAATTAAAAAAAAAANCTTTAACTGTGAACTATTTTNATTTTATCAGGTACAAGGCCCATTGAGCTACGGAGCTGTTTTTTTCAGAAGCGACCTGGCCGCAAATGATAGCTCAACGAAGTGGCTCATCATCTTGTGGAAATTTATAGCAGCCACATACTCTAAACGCGTGTTTCTAATTGCGGAGGGAAACACCGCAGGACCCGAGACACAACGCGACCACTGCACTGCAAACTCCAAATATACAGCAGCAGCAGGCGTCAGGTCGGGATCGACCCACGACCTCCTGTATAGCAGGTGAGGTAGTTAACATCTCCTAGCCACCGTGATGATGATGATGAGAGAGAGACACCCGCAAACTCCAAATACACAGCAGCAGGCTCGGGATCGAACCCACGACTTCCTGTATAGCAGGCGAGGTAGTTAACATCTCCTAGCCACCGTGATGCTGATGATGAGAGAGAGACACGCAAACTCCAAATATACAGCAGCAGGCTCAGGATCGAACCCACGACCTCCTGTATAGCAGGCGAGGTAGTTAACATCTCCTAGCCACCGTGATGATGATGATGAGAGAGAGACACCGCAAACTCCAAATACACAGCAGGCATCAGGCTCGGGATCGAACCCACGACCTCCTGTATAGCAGGCGAGGTAGTTAACATCTCCTAGCCACCGTGATGTTGATGAGATAGAGAGACACCGCAAACTCCAAATACACAGCAGGCATCAGGCTCAGGATCGAACCCACGACCTCCTGTATAGCAGGCGAGGTAGTTAACATCTCCTAGCCACCTGATGCTGATGAGAGAGAGGACACCGCAACTCCAAATAACAGCAGGCGTCAGGCTAGGGATCGAACCCAGACTTTGTAAGCAGGCAGTAGCATCTAGCCACCTGGCTCGAATTGTAGTTGCCGACCTGCGTGTGGGTTTGGGCAGCAACGTCATGCTGATGGAGTGGTGGCCGATGGTCGTGGTTATGGGCGGAGGGGGGGCACGACAGTGCGGCAGTGCGGTGGAAATCGCTCAGCGCGACGTGNATCCAGTCGTGTACGGTCAGTGGCCAGGGGTGCGATGAACCGGAGCCTCGGAGTCCCGGGCTTCCCTAGGTCGACTCAGCCTCAAATGAGTATCCTGCGCGGTGTGTAAACATCGCCACCGGGGAGACAAAGGCGGCCTGGCGTGGTGATGGTCACCCACCCCCTCGTGTGCTGTGCGGCCTTCATGAGTGCTCGAATATTTTCGGGATTACTAAGCGCTCCGGAAAGTAAGGTGCACCACTAATTATGTTTAACCATTAAAAATGATACAAATCTGGTCTCAGCAGAATAACAGAAACAACGACCGTGACGTCACCACGGCGCTCGTGCCATGCTAGGTGCACTTTGAAGCCACGTGTAGTGTCGAAGGCTCGCTGGCAGCAGGCGACGGGACAAACCAGGTGCCAAGGGTTGACCGACTGCACCCTGCACACGCGCACAGACTCACCCACCGGGGTTACGAGACGCACCGCTCCAACTTGTAAAGAAGGCGAAGAGATTGTGCGTCTTCAACGGGAGGCATCGCAGGCTCGCGAGAGATGCGGGCGGAGGAATGGTTAATCGAGCAGCGGATAGAGCATGGCTGGCCTGAGTAAGATGCTGAGTAGTAGCCGAGTAGTCGCCGAGGGTACACTTTAGAGGGCTTTCAATACTGTCCTCGGGTTTTTTTCCCCATCCACGTTTAGAAACATTCGTTAGATGATTTAAATTCATTTTGTTGCTATCAATGTCCACGTGACAAGCCTTTCGTTGAGCGTCATTTGTGGCCACGTCGCGTCTGAAGAGAGAAGCTGACAGCGCAGTGGTGAGAAACAACTACATTTTGTTTTACTTTCAAGACCTTTTGGTCAGTGATGTGTTTACAGAAACTGTGTATTTCAGAAACTTTGCGTGTTTTTGTATCGTTTGTTGTTGCGACGTTCTGACCCGCACGCTCCTACCGGGACTCTGTGAAAAAGAGCTTCATAGATCATCGGATTCCTCCAATATAAATACAGATTGTAAATATATATTTTATATGTTAAAACACCGAGTTTAAACGACTCTGTTATTTTGATTGACAATGTCCGTGATGAGAGGGGGGTGCGATGGTGGGTTGGTGGGGCTGTGGAGGGGCGGTGGTTGGGTGTAGAGAGGTGTGGGGAGGTGGAGCGGGGTCCGGTGTTGGGGAGAGAAATCAATCTCAGGCTTCGCTCCATCAAGCGCGTAATGAAGACAATCAGAAGCCAATTCCCTCCTAAACTCTGTTCGCCGAGTCGTGAGTGTCTCGATGTATGTGCGTGTGTCTGGGGAATCTTTGTATTTTTGTGTGGCACTGTGCGTGTGTCTGTGTGTGTGTGCGTGTGTCTGTGTGTGTGTGCGTGCGTGTGTCTGTGTGTGTGCGTGTCTGTGTGTGTGCATGTGTCTGTGTGTGTGCATGTGTGTGTCTCTTTGTGCGCGTGTGGTGTGATAGTGTAGTGGTTAGCGTGCTACGCTATGAACCCAGCGACACGAGTTCGATTCCCGCTCACGGCCAACACCAGTGACGATTATCTGAACCGGTCCCGGGCCTCCCTAGGTCGACTCAGCCTCAATGGGTACCTGGTGCGGTGTGTAAACATCGCCACTGGGAGACAAAGGCGGTCGGGCGTGGTGCTGGCCACCCACCCCTCGTGTGCTGTTCCGGCCTTTATAGGTGCTCGCTAACAGCACTTGCCCCTACAGTCTGTTAAGGCTATACGGGGGATCTTTATCTTTCTGTCTTGCGGTAGTGTAGTGGTCGCGCTGCGCTACGGCCACTCGAGTTCGATTCCCGCTCACGGCGAACACCAGCGACGATGATCTGAACCGGTCCTGGGCCTCTCCTAGATTGACTCAGCCTCAATTGAGTACCTGGTGCGGTGTGTAAACATCACCACTGGGAAGGCAAAGGCGGCCGGGCTTTCATAGGTGCTCGCTAACAGCACTCGCTCCTACAGTTTGTCGAGCTACAGGAGGGATCTTCGTTTGTTTGTATTATTGAGTGTTGTGTCTGATTGTGGGGAGCGGCGGTGTAGTGGTTAGCGCACTTGATAGCGTAACCCGGCGACCCGAGTTCGATTCCCGCTCACGGCCAACATCGGTGACGAAAATCTGAAAACCGGTCCTGGGTCTCCCTAGGTCGACTCGGCCTCAAATGACTACCGAGTGCGATGTGTAAACGTTAGCTGATGGCTNGGGAACGGTTTCAACAACGGTCACTGGTGTTGGCCGTGAGCGGGAATCGAACTCGGACCGCCGGGTTTCGTAGCGGTGCGCTAACCACTGCGCACCGCTCCCATAAAGTGACACATACACACACAGACACGCACCGCTACTTATTACATAGTCGCGCCTCAGCGACAAAGTGCCGTGGCCCAAAGACAACGTGCCGTTCAATTCCAGGGCTTTGGGTTTCCATAATGAAGTGGATATTGGGCAACTGTGGTCGATCACAATAACAGAGACCCGTGTGAGTGAGTGTGTTTGTTGATATCGGTGCTGTATATATATATATATATATGTAATAACCTCGCGGACACGACATTCACCAGCACGCGCGCGTGTACAACGAAGTCATCAAGATGAGTTTTGTGTGTGCGGTGTTTTGACCAACGGGGTTCCCATTGTTTTCTACGGAGCGTTCTTGCCAATAACATCTGGAGATGTAGCAAAAGGTTGTTTACCAACAGCCGTTGGGTCTAAATCAGCAGTTGGGTCTCAGTGCCAGAGCCTCTTCTGCTGATGATAAATAACTGCTGATGAGACCCAGAAGGTCGAAATCGGTCAAGGGTTTGCTTGCTTAAAACAAATGCTGCTGGATGAAATATTACCTTGTCTGGAAAGGCAGTGCATAGGCTGACGGACTCAACAATGCAGAGAGAAAGAACTGAGTTTTGATCGTGATTATGTTCTCCAGAGAACGTGTGGACAAAGATCGTTGTTGAGTGTTGCCGGAGAAGAGAGTGAACAGTAGTTTGCGAGCAGCTGTTAAGAATCAAAATGAACTAGCACGCAACACTCCTTCCCATATCTCTCCTTCCACGTAAACATAATGGATGTTTTTTTTCATTTAAAGCTTTCGTGACTGCAGGGATTCATCTTCTTGGTTTTTCGGTAAAGTCACGTAGACGCTGTCTTTCTGACAGACCTGTTCTTCACCTGAGGACGGCTGCTTGCGTTGTGGCCGAAACGTCGTGAGAATTATTTTATTATGTTTTATTTTATTATTTTATTATTTCCATTCTACGTGACTTTACCGAAAGAACCAAGAAGTGATGTTTTTTTCAACACATCCCATCAGCAACACGCCTTCCTCTGGAGTTTTTTTACTGCATCATTATTACAAGTAACACAAATTCTTAGACCGGTTTTGACATTCAGTGCATCATCAGCAGTGTCGACGGATTGCCTAAGCCCAATGCTCGAGAACTGGTCGCTGTTTCTCGATAGGCGATGCTTCTCTGCGAGGAAGGGTCGGCACGACACACGTGCGATGCAGAGTGGTGACTTGGTGCCAGAGGTCGCAACCGGGTACCCGATACCCGTACCCTACCGATACCCGGCTACCCGTACCCGGCCCGGGTACCCGTTTGCGACCCTGGTGCGGCCGGGTACGGGTAGGCCGTGAGTCACTGGTGAGTCACCGTTTGTCACTCATTTCCCAACGTCTTGTCTCTTCTCACAATTCAAGTTCCTAGAATCAACCACCCGCGCCTGCAACATGGCTTCATCCCAGAGGTCGCAATCAGGTACCCGTACCCGTACCCTACCCGTACCCTGCCGGGTACGGGTAGAGTACGGATACGACCTGGTGCGGCGGTACGGGTAAGGAATCAAAACCCGTTTGCGACCTCTGCTTGGTGCTGGGGAAAAAATAAAACCACGCCACGCGAGCCGCGGCCGCCTGTGTCTCTCCACTGCAAGATGTTTACACACACACCAGATACTCAGCCGAGGCCGAGATCGGCTCACATCACTCTCGGTTCATGCTTAGCCGTGGATTCGAACTGGGGCATCGAGGTCCATTCGCGCACTGCGTCACAACACTTGAACTACACTCCTATCTTTAAGCAAGGTGTGCTAACCACTGCTCCACCGCTCCTTCCAAAACAAAGACAGAGATTCCGCGTACAGCATTTAACAGACGGTTGGAGCAAGTGCTGTTAGCGAGCACCACGCCCGGCCGCCTTTGTCTCCCAGTGACGATGTTTTACACACCGCACTAGGTCGACCTAGGGAGGCCCAGGACCGGTAGAGACAATGGTCAATGCGTTGGCCGTGAGTGGGATTCGAACCAGGGCCGTGTGGTTCGTAGCACAGCGCGCTAACCACTGCGCCACCGGTCCCCGCACGCAAAACATGGCAAAGATCCCTGTGTAGCCTTCACAGACTGTAGGGGCAAGTGCTGTTAGCGAGCACCTACGAAGGCCGGCACGGCGCACGAGGGGTGGGTGGCCAACACCACGCCCAGCCGTCTTTGTCTTCCTAGTGGCGATGTTTACACACCGCACAATTACTGATTTGAGGCTGAGTCGACCTAGGGGAGGCCCAGGCCCAGTTCAAATAAGCGTCACCGGTGTTGGCCGTGAACGGGAATCGAACGGGTGGCCAGGTTCGTACGCGCTACGCACACCACCGCTCCCCACATAACACACACACAGACACACACCTACACACACAAGCCCACCCTACACACACACCCTACACACACACCACACACACACACCCTCACACACACACACCCTATACACACCTCCCACACACACACACCCTACACATACACCCCCCACACACACCACACACACATCCTACACACACACACCCTACACACACCCTACACACACACACCCTACACACCCTACATACACACACCCATACACACACACCCTCACACACACACCCTACACACACACACCCTACACACACACACACCCTACACACACACACACACACACCCACACACACACCCTACACACACCCCACACACACCCGACACACACACCACACACACACCCTACACACACCCTACACACACACCCTACACACACACGTGTTGCGTTGAGGCTTCTTTTATCGCATCGTGGGTGTGTGCTGGGTGATGGGGGGGTGAGAGAGACAAAGACGGCCTTTGAGCATCATATCAGCGCAATGCGCCGTGTTTACCCAGCTTGATACATGAATCCCCAAAACAATTGTGGAGCGCACACGAGCATGGGATGGAGGGGGGGCAGAGAGCCCCCTCCCCTCACTGACCCCCCTTTCGTGAACGTTGGGTTTGGGTGATTTGTGATTTGCGCTTATTTCACTCTCCATAGGCACAGACACACAGAGTCATAATCACACACACACAGAGTCACACTCACAAACACACACACAGTCACACACACAAACACACACACAGAGTCACACACACACACACACACACAGTCACACACACCCATAGACTCACACATACGGACAAACACACACACATAGACAAAGATCCCCCGTGAAGCCTTAACAGACTACTGGGCAAGTGCAATTAGCGAGCAGCACCTATGAAGGCCAGAACGGCACACGAAGAGTGGGTGGCCAACACCACGCCCGGCCGCCTTTGTCTCCCCAGTGGCGATGTTTAAACACCGCACCAGTCACTCATTTGAGGCTGAGTCGACCTAAGGGAGGCACAGGACATGTTCAGTTCATCGTTACTGGTGTTGGCCGTGAGCGGAATTGAACTTGGGTCGCCAGGTTCATAGCGCAGCGCGCTAACCACTACACCCACCGCTCCCAGTACCACGCACACACACGGACAAACACACCCACACAAAGACAAAGTTACCCCGTATGGCCTTAATTGTTGGGCAAGTGCTGTTAGCAAGTATGCGAGGCGGTGGGTGACCGACACCACACCCGGTCACCTTTGTCTCTTCCCGATGCTGATGGTTACACACCACACCAGGTACTCATTTAAGGCTGAGTCGACCTAGGGGCGGCCCAGGACCGGTTTAGATAATCGTCCTCTTGATAAAAAGTCTCGAGCCACAGTGACGCTTCCCTGCATCAATAAAGACGTCGTTTTTCAGTGTCATGATCATCAAACCCGCTTTGATTAATAGGACAGCTGATCGAATGAACGTCGTTTTAATTTCTGGTTATGATTCGGGATAGTTACTCGAGTACAGGCTTTTTTTAATTTTAGTATTTTTCTTGTACGTTCATGTTTTTCTCCAGAACAACGAGCGCTATAACGAATCGGCGTTCTACGGGGTCGCGTTAAGCGAGGTCTGCCCTATAAAGGCAACAACAAAGCAAAGGTAAAGCCCGCAATTGCCCTCACACACCATTGCTGCTGTCCACCACTGGAGCTGGACATTTTTGTGTTTGTTGTTTGACCAACTGCAACTCAGAACCCGGCCAAGTTGCGTTAGATTCCTGGCCACGGCTGACGCGTTAGCGGCGAGTGTTCTCTGGCAATCGGTCCTGTACCTCCCCTAGGTCGGCTCGGCCTAAACTGGGTACTTGCTGCGGCGAAGGGTGGGTGGGGAGCGCAAGCGAACGGGCGTGATCCTGGCTACACAGCTCCCTCGTGACCCCGTCCCGTGCCTTAATAGGTGCTCGCTAACAGCACTTACCCACACGCACACACACAACAAAAACAACAGCATCCACCACGGCGCTTGTGCCAGGCTAGGTGCACTTGGTCCGAGGCCCTGGCGGAGGGAAGGGTGGAGCAACTGTTTTCGCAACGCTGCGCTACGGACCGGCGACGCGAGTTCGATTCTCGCTCACGGCCAACACGGTAACGATTTTCTGAATCGCTCCTGGGCCTCCCTAGGTCGACTCAGCCCAAACGTGTACACATGTGTAAAGTAAACATCGCCACTGGGGAGACAAAGGCGGCGGGCGTGGTGCTGGCCACCCACCCACTCCTGTGCCGTGCCGGCCTTCATAGGTGCTACTCGCCAACAGCACTTGCCCCGACCGTCTGCCAAGGCTACACGGGGATCTTTGTCAATTTTGTTTTGGTTAGTTACGTGGCGTGCGTGGACAGACTCCATCCACCCCCCACCACCACCACCCAACCATCATCCCTCCATCATCACCAGCAGCGCAACCACCACCGCCAGCACTCCCTCCTTCGTGGACACACCTCCACTCACATTTAAAGCCATCTGCCTTTTGCCGCTCGAGGGATAGAAGTTGATGGAGAGCTAACGTAGTGGTGGTGGTGGTGGTGGNCGTGGTGGTGGTGGTGGAATCTGTGTGCTCTTCACACGCGCGTGCACACACAGACACACACAGTGTCCACTGCTTATATAAAGGCAAAGATCTCCCCCCGTGTAGCCTACACACACACACAAAGACATTTTAATCTGAGACTGCCGCTGCAAGATCAGCAGTCATGTTAAGATCCGACCGCTACACTTTTGCAGGCTTCCTTAAAGTGTTGCACGTGAGTACTTTCGTGACGCGTCTCGCTTTCACACATCGTCGTTGTCGTCGTTCGGTCACGATCTCTCCACTGCTGGATGGAAATCTCTCTCTCTCGCTGCCACACAACAGCTGACCCCGCACGCCGCTTCCATCTGCTCCGTCTTCTTCCCTCCTTTGGCTGCTCTTCCGCCACTCAACCGTGCCGTTCATCGTCATCGCGATCATCCCGTTATCCTGCCCGAGACCGCGCGAAACGTTTCCTAAACTGCATTCGAAACGTTGGCTCCGTTCGCACGCGTTATTATCAAAATGCTGCGCGAATGTGTATTTTTTTGCAAGTTATAAAACCGTGTTGGCAATCGCGTGTCACGCGAGTCAACAGCGCCGCCGTGTTACAACACCGGCACACAAATAGACCGACTGTGTGCCGTGGTGTGAGCGTCAAATCGCCGTGGTCCACCTCGCTGACCGTTGCGTTTGCCACGCGATAGAAATCCACACGCAGCAACGGCAGGCAGCCTCAGTTCAACAGCGAGCAGTAGGAAGAGGCTTTCGCGACCTGATATCATCTATAATACATGGGTTTTATGGCAGGTTAGACCGTGTAAATATAATAAATGTGTCGTTAAACCCGGCACCACCCGACACAGCCAATTTTTTTACGCGATTTAACCGAAAAAAACTATATTGCCAGGCTTGCCTCCTTTACTGCCCTTGATCCAGAACGCCCGTCGCCCGAACCGTCGGTACATTTTTAAACGTATCTGTTGTTTATGCAGAGCTGTTGACCTACCCTGTGCAGTTTGAACAAATGCAGTAAAAGATCAGCACGGCTTGCTACGCGCGGTGCGAAAGATGTTCAACATTCATACAGATGCAGCCGCAGCTGTTGACGCTAAACCTGACTTTTATGTGAGTCTATTGGTCTCTTTGGAGTCTACGGGTCTCTATGTGAGTCTACGGGTCTCTATGTGAGGCTATCGGTCTCTATGTGAGTCTACGGGTCTCTATGTGAGGCTATGGGTCTCTATGTGAGGCTATCGGTCTCTATGTGAGTCTACGGGTCTCTATGTGAGGCTACGGGTCTTTATGCGGGTCTATGGGTCTCTATGTGAGTTTACGGGTCTCTATGTGAGTCTACGGTCTCTGTGTGAGTCTATGAGTCTCTATGTGAGTCTATGGGTCTCTCTGTGAGTCTACATGTATTTATGTGAGTCTATGGGTCTCTATGTGAGTCTATGGGTCTCTATGTGAGTCTACGGATCTCTATGTGAGGCTATGGGTCTCTATGAGTCTACGGGTCCTATGAGAGTCTACGGGTCTGTGTGAGTCTACGGGTCTCTGTGAGTCTACGGGTCTCTATGTGAGTCTATGGGTCTCTATGTGAGTCTACGGGTCTCTGTGAGTCTACGGGTCTCAGTGAGTCTATGGACTATGTGGGTCTATGGGTCTCTATGTGAGTCTATGTATCTATGTGAGTCTATGGGTCTCTGTGAGTCTATGGGTCTCTGTGAGTCTATGGGTCTCTGTGAGTCTATGAGACTGTGTGAGTCTACGGGTCTCTATGTGAGTCTATGAGACGGGTCTGTGTGAGTCTACGGGTCTCTGTGAGTCAATGTGTCTCCGTGTGAGTCTATGAGACTGCACGAGTCTATGGGTCTGTGTGAGTCTATGGGTCTCCGTGTGAGTCTATGCAACACAACAGCTACAATGGGGTTCTACGTAGAGTGCCTCGGGCGGCTGAATAGGCGCAAGGAGGCGACAGCACGCACGGCGATGGAGCCTCTGTTTTGTCAAGAGAGTGCAGTTTGTCTCTGTTCAAGCGCGTGGATATAACTGGCGGGGAGCGGTGGTGTAGCGGTTAGCGCACTGCGCTGCAAGCTCAGCGACCCGAGTTCGATTCCCGCTCACGGCCAACACCAGTGACGATTATCTAAACCGGTCCTGGGCCTCCCCTAGGTCGACTCAGCCTCTAACGAGTACCTGGTGCGGTGTGTAAACATCGCCACTGGGGAGACGAAGGCGGCCGGGCGTGGTGTTGGCCACCCACCCCTCGTGTGCCGTGCCGGCCTTCATAGATGGCTCGTTTACAGCACTTGCCCAACAGTCTGTTGAAGGCTACACGGGGATCTTTGTCTTTGTTTTATAATCGAGGGTGGGAGGGTGGGGGTAATGCAGTGGGTAGCGCACTGCGCGACGAATCTGGCGAACCGAGTTCGATTCCCGCTCATGGCTAACATCGGGTGGCGAAACTCGGGCGTCCCCTAAGTCGACTCAGCCTCAAAACGAGTACCCGCTGCCGCTTGTGTACCACGCCAGCAACGTAGGAGAGACAAAGGCGGCCGGGGATGGCATCGGCCCACTACCTCGCCCATCGCACGTGCCTCGACCCTTCATAGGGACGCTCTCTCGCGGCGCTTGCCCCAAGATTCACACTCTTGGTTTTTTCGGTAAAGTCACCATGTAGGTAAAAAATGAAATTAAAATTAATAAAGTAATAATAGAAATAAAATAATATTGTAATCGTCGTTAGCCGAAACTAAATCCCGAGTGTGCCGATTAAGGTGATGGATCACGAAAGTGAAACGTGATCAACTACAAAAGGCCGATTATTTCAACTGATCCCCCAGCTGATCGATTGTTTTAGGGAGCAAAACGCACGCGGATGATCCATTCATAGACACCCGCTCAAATCAGTGAGACTTCAAACATATACGTACATTTTCGCTCCAATCTACACATCTAAATGTTCTCAGTAATTAGTGAACACTCTCCACTCAGCAATATCGCTCACACGATATTCAACTCAGCTGGGGTGTCTATAATTGGATCCGCGTGTACGCGTATTTGTACTCAAGCGTTGTGTTTTTGTTTGTTTGTTTGTTAAAGAATCATCGACCGATGTCACGTGGGAATCGGAAAGTGTGGCACGAGAAGGTCATCTGCTGTGGCCTTCACAAACTCTTGTGTTTAAAACTTGCATCTTGGATCCCTGCCTCACTTGATACAGCAAATCTAGCTGTGACGGTCCCACCTGATGACGAGACTTGTGTTGCCTCCTAAACGTCGTGATTTATTATTTTATTATTTTTTTATTTTCATTATTTCTTTACATTTTTTACCTACGTGACTTTACCGAAAAAACATGAGTACTTACCTTGTACTCATTATTATTTTTTTTAACGAAACAATATCAAATATAATAGCTTTACAATTAACACAATTTGCGGGGACCGGTGTATACCCGTCAGTGCCTACCGCATTACAGACCAATTCAGATCTTATTAATCACCCCGTGCCATTATAAATCTCAACGTTCATCATACAACGTCCCATCACAAGGGAGAAACACAAACAAATGACAAATAAATATACGTATCTTTATATTCATATATGTATACATATTTTGCCCGTATTGAAACGCTGCATGCCGCATGGACGTGAAAACTCAATTTCCCTGCGCAAGAATCCGGCGTAGACCATGTGGGTTGACTGCTACGGCNGTGGCACAGCGGCGAGCGCGACCACCTGCGTTCAGTTCCACGTCACTACGCGTCGAACGGCGGTGGCCGAGTGACATCTTCAACATAAACACGGCCAGCACTCAGTTCCGTTGAGCTGGTGGTCTGGATAAGGCCGAAAGCTTTTTGTTCGCGAAACACAGCATCAGTTAAACCGCCCCGAATCGAATCTGCAAATCTGTAAATTTGCCAGAAAATCTCAACGCAATTAAAATAAAAAAAGCGCGCCGGCCGGGAAAATCGTGCATCCCAAACAAAAANCAAAGACAAAGGTCCCCCATATAGCCTCACAGACTGTTGGGGCCAAGTGCTGTTAGCGAGTAGTATCTATTGAAGGCCGTCACGGCACATTAATGGTTTGGAGGCCAGCACCACGCCCGGCCGCATTTGTCTCCCTCGTGGCGATGTTTACACACCGTACTCATTTGAGGCTGAGTCGACCTAGGAGGGAGGCCCAAGACCGATTTAGATCATCGTCACTGGTGTTGGCCGTGAGCGGGAATCGAACACGGGATGCCGAGTTCATAGCGCAGCGTGCTGACCGCTACATACCGCTCCCCACAAACAACACACACGTGCACACACACACACGACACTCACACACGCACACCCAAAACGCGCACGAAATGCGCTCAGCCTTTTGTGCTATCGTGCTGTGACGGTTCCACCTGAAGACGGAAGCTTGTGTTGCCTCCGAAACGTCGTGATTTTTATTTTATTTTATTTTTATTTTACTTTTATACATTTTTATTTGGAGAACTCCCGCTGCATCGTGGGCCCTTAGAGTGTGGAAGCGGAGACTCCGCGTGTGCGGTTGCCCAGCGGCGAGCATTGGTGTCCTTCTTCTTGTTCTTTCGTAAAGTCACGTAGAATGGAAATAATAAAATAATAAAANTAAAACATAATAAAATCATTCTCACGACGTTTCGGCCACAACGCAAGCAGCCGTCCTCAGGTGGAGAGCAGGTCTGTCAGAAGACAGAGTCTGAATGACTCTGAGGACGGCTGCTTGCGTTGTGGCCGAAACGTCGTGAGAATTATTTTATTATGTTTTATTTTTATTATTTTATTATTTCCATTCTACGTGACTTTACCGAAAGAACCAAGAAGAATCCCTGCAGTCACGAAAGCTTTACATCGTCAATTCTCTGCATCGCTGCGGATGCTCTCTCTCGGTCACCGCTGGGTGGAATCTATTGCGATGGCGACCCAGGACGTGGTGGCCACGATGTGGATTAAAAACACGCAGTCGTGACTCGACGATTAACCCGAGAAGGCGAGTTACTTAACAGAGGCGCCTTGACCCCAACACCCTGCGGAGAGCCTTGAAATGAAAAAAAAACGACACCGATTATTTTTCGATTTAAAGCTTTCGTGACTGCAGGGATTCATATTATTGTTTTTTNCGGTAAGTCGCGTAGAAGGGAAACAATAAAATAGTAAAATAAAACATAATAAAATAATTCTCACGACGTTTCGGCCACAATGCAAGCAGCCGTCCTCAGGTGCAGAACAGGTCTGTCGAGAAACAGACTCTGTCTTCTCGACAGACCTGTTCGCTGTCTTTCCGACATACCTGTTCTCCACCTGAGGACGGCTGCTTGCGTTGTGGCCGAAACGTCGTGAGAATTATTTAATGTTTTATTTTTATTATTCTATTATTTCATTCTACGTGACCAAGAAGATGACACCGATCATTTTGGGCGATGCTGCAGCTCGAGGCAGCGGTGGCGTAGGTAGCGACAACAGCAAACACAGAACTCGACACGTTCCGTACTCCACGAACTGCTTGATGGGGTTATTTCGTGATGCTCAAAGGCCGAGTGCTCTTCACACGTCAGCCGTCGCGATGGGAAAAAATAAATAATCTGTCCCTGTATGTTGCGGGGAGCGGTAGTGCAGCGGTTAGCGCTGCGCTATGAGCCTGGCGATCCGAGTTCGATTCCCGTTCACGGCCGCCAACATCAATGATGATGATCCGAACCGGTCCTGAGCCTTCCCTAGGTCGACTTAACCACAAATGAATACCTGGTGCGGTGTGTAATCATCGCCACTAAGGAGACAAAGGCGCGGCCGGGCGTGGTGTTGGCCACCCACCCCTCGTGTGCCGTGCCGACCTTCACAGGAGCTCGCTAACATCACTTGCCCAACAGTCTGTTAAGGCTACACGTGGGCAGCTTTGTCTTTGTGTGTGCGCGCTGAACTTTTTTCGCACCGCGCGTCGCCAGCCGCGCCATGCGGACGTGGCGCGCCCGTTGACGTTTGCGCCCCAACCTCCCGACCCACGGCAGATCCGCAAAGGAGAGGGCACCGACACTCCGACACCGGCCGCAGAAGACCCCGCTCACGCCAGACCCTGGGCCAGGCCACGGAGGGTGCCCCCGAGGTGCCGGGGACGCGGCGTCGTCTGCGTCGTCTGCGCGCGGCGCCCAACACCTCGAGATGCATGAGGCGGTGGGCAAGGGCAGAACGGCGTTCGCTGCGCGATGCCCGACGACGAAGAAGACGACTTCGGCGGCGACGCTGCCGTCGACGGCTCTAAGGAAGCCGGCGGCGGAGAAGAGGACGACGCGAGGAGGGTCGAGGGGCGGAGGATGCGAAGAAGGATGTGAGGGAGGTGGTGGTGCTGGACGAGGCGGCGCTGCGAGCGGACGGATGCTCGGTGGAGCGAGAGACGTGGGGCAAGAAGATCGACTTTCTGCTGTCCGTGATTGGATTTGCGGTAGACCTGGCCAATGTCTGGCGATTCCCTTACCTGTGCTACAAGAACGGCGGAGGTGAGTGTCGTGTCGGTGTGCGTCCATCACTGCGTCCCTCGCTTCCTTTGTTCTGCACGGTTGTGATGTTTGACGTCATTTTAGAAAGCGTGGAGTTGGTCACGCATCCCACCCAGCTTTGGAGGCCAGAACTTGGGCGATTGTTGGTAGCTCAGACTCTGTCTGCCTTGCTCCGTTCTCCCGCACCTCTGAATCATTGTCAGTCTCGCTCTTTTGGTTGCCCCGAATGAGCGGAAATGTGCGTGTTCCAAATTATTAACTAATTATGAACTACTATCATCATCATCATCACCCATACAGACGCGTTGTGCAATGCGGAAACGCCGCCACGGAGAAAAGGAGATTGCAGAACAATCAGAATTAAACGTAAATAAAACGCGTGGGATCTCAAACAAATTGGGATATCATTGACACAGATACAGGCCTCAGCTGTCCAAGTGTTTGTTACATGGACACAGACACAAAGAGACACACAAAGACAAAGATCCCCGTGTAGCCTGAACAGACTTTTGGGCAAGTTCTGTTAGCGAGCGCCTATGAAGGCCGTCACTGCACACGAGAGGGTGGGGGCCAGCACCACGCCCGACCGCCTTTGTTTCCCCAGTGGTGATGTTTACACACCGTACCAGGCACCAATTTGAGGCTGAGTCGACCAAGGGGAGGCCCATGACCGGTTCAGATCATTGTCACTGGTGTTGTTGGCCATGAGTGGGACTCGAACAAAACAAAAGCGAAACTTTTTATTTCACCAGCTAAGTTCCCACTGAGCTGACAGCTTTATTCCAGAAGCGACTTGGCGATCACAAATGGTAGGTCAACAAAGTGTCTTATCATCACGTGCAAATGTACAGCAGCCAAATATTCTTAGGTTTTTTCTAAGACGGGTAAAACATCAAAATTAATAAAAAATAAAATAAAACAAAGATCACGACGTTTCGGAGGCAACACAAGTCTCCGTCATCAGGTGGGACCGTCACAGCCAGATTAGCTGCATCAAGTGAGGCAATGATTCAAGATGTAATCCCTTAAAAGCGAGTTGAGGGGGAGGAGAGGGGGGGAGATCATCAGAATGTGGTACCAATGAATGGAACGTATCGGGAGGGATATGAATCGGGAGGGATATGAATCGTTGCAGTCACGAAAGCTTCAAATCTAGAATTAGCAGCCAAATACTCTAAAGGCGTGATGATCGGGAAGATGGGTGAAACATCCACGCAACCACAGCGAGAGAGACACGCAAACTCCAAATATGCAGCAGGCGTCAGGGTCAGGATTAAACCCACGACCTCCTGCATACCAGGCAAGGTAGTTAACATCTCGCCACCGCGTACACTGACAACCACGCAGAGATTGGCACTGAGAGGCAGAGCGAGGAGCACACGGGGTGCGTGAGCGTGCGGTGAGCGAGATGCTTACGGTGAGACTTACGGAGTGGAAGCCAAAGGAGGAACGTGAACTCGTGCAGTGTGCCAACTACTGCACCACCGCTCCCCATTCAGAGAGAGAGACACACACACCGACACATGGAAGCAGACACGGACGCGCGGAGGGATGGAGACAGACACAAAGACACACGCTGTGATGGAGACACGGAGACACATGCCCTTTCATTGTGTCGGCAAATTCCCTTTTAATGAACCTGTAGCAATAAAGGTCCTGGACGTCAAAACCCCTTCAGTCAAGCTTTACTCAGTGGGAGATCGCTCCCTCTCTGCTGCTGCCCAACTGCCTGGAATTTCTTTTGTCCACGAAATCCCTTTGTACCGAGGAGACAGTGGTGGAACTAGGGGGCGTTGGTGCGTAGAAATGTAATGTTGTAATGAGTAATTATCATTGAATGTAGGGCCGATTTAAACAGATTCACAGTTTAGACACCCACCCCCCTCCGATATATCACTGGTCAACAAAAAAAAATTCTGGCCTGGACTTTTGCAGCTGTTCTAGACTAATTTCAGGGTGCTGTTCCAAATCTGATCTCAGATTTCTTTATCACATCTCATTTTTATGCTATCGGCATACCCAATTTTCATTGATTTTACCCGAAATTAACTCTGTCACTTATGATTGCAAGTTGTTGCGAGTCAGTGACTGCTTTAGTGTTAAAATATGGTGCTGTATTTGTATGATAGTGTGTTTATAATATCATTTTATGTAGATATCCACATATATTTAATATTTTNCTTCTGCAAAATGCAATATTTGATATCTCAAAAACCTGATGTGATAGACAAAAACTGATGCCAGATTTGGAATCAGCACCCCAAAATTACCTTAACACCGTTGGAATACCTATGCCAGAAAAAGTGTGTTGACCAGTGTAATAGGAAGCCACTGGAGCTATGCATCTTTACATCTAGACTGAGAACCTTTGGAGGTTCTAGAACCGTCCTCCTTGATCCAAGTCCAGGCTCAGAATTCCCACTTCTCTCTCCGTCTCTCTCTCCGTCTTTGTCTCGCTCGCTGTGCTCCGGGCGGGCAGAGCGGTGGCGCAGTGCTGAACGCTCGCTCTGAATGCCAAGCGGGGCCTGGGTTCCGATTCTCAACTGGGATGCCCTCTCTCTTGTGGGGAAGTTATAATGTTCTCTCTCCCCGGTTCTGCGTGGGGTTACCTCCGGCTTCTCCGTTTCTTGACCCCATTGCTAAATAACAAAACCCATCTATGGTGTAACTGCTACCGGCCAAGTACATCCCAAATATTCATCTTCTTGGTTCTTTCGGTAAAGTCACGTAGAATGGAAATAATAAAATAATAAAATAAAACATAAAAAAATTCAAAAAAATAAAATAATAAAATGAAACGTATAAAATATTTATTTATTATTATTTTATTTTATTATTTCCATTCTACGTGACTTTACCGAAAGAACCAAGAAGATGAATCCCTGCAGTCACGAAATCTTTAAATCGCAATCCCAAATATTATTGGTTCTTTCGGTAAAGTCACGTAGAAGGGAAATAATAAAATAATATTAATATGAAAAATTGATAATTTTTATTGTTTTATATTAATACTAGCTGTACTACCCGGCTTCGCCCGGGACTTGTATCCACCACGGCCGGCCGCCTTTGTCTCCCCAGTGGCGATGTTAATACGCCACACCAGTTACTCGTTTGAGGCTGAGTCGACCTATGGGAGGTTCAAATAATCTTGACCGGTGGTGGCCATGAGCGGGAATCGAACTCGGTTCGCCGGGTTGGTACGCAGCGTAGCGTTAACCACTACACCCACCGCTCCTCACACACACACGCACAGACACACACACAGACACACACACAGACACACGCAGACACACACAGACAGACACAGNCAGNCACACAGACACACAGACAGCACGCTAACCACACACTACCGCTCCCACACACCACACACACACACAGACACACACACACAGCACACACACAACACAGACCACGCTACACTGTACACCGCTCCCNACACACACACACACACACACAGACACACACACAGACACACACACACAGCACACAACGACAGACACACACACGCAGCACGCTAAGCACTAACTCCTTACCCCTACACACCACACACGCAACACACAGACACACACACAGACACACAGACACACACACAGACACACACACAGACACACACACACNGACACACAGACAGACACACACACAGACACACACACACACACACAATGACACACACACAGACACACACACACAGACACAGACACACACACACAGAGAACGCTAAGCACTCACACNCCGTTCCCCCNACACACACACACGCACACACACAGACACACACACAGACACACACACACAGAACACACACACACACAGGCAGCACGCTAAGCACACACNACTTCCCCCTACACAACACCGCGCACACACACAGACACACAGACACACACACACATGACACACAGACAGACACACAGACAGACACACACACACAGACACACACACACACACACACACAGACACACACACAGACACACACACACAGACACACACACAGAACACACACACAGACACACACACACAGACACACAGACACGCTAACANTACACACCGNTCCCCACACACACACACGCACACACACAGACACACACACACAGACACACACACACAGACACACACACACAGACACACACACAGGCACACGNTAAGCACNACACTACCGTTCCCCCTACACACACACGCGCACACACACAGACACACACACACACACACACACACACACAGACAGACACACACACACNGACACAACACACAACANCCCGCCATTCGCACTAAGTGGCGGTGACGTCACCACGATGCTTGTGCCAGGCCAAGTGCACCTTGAGGCCACGTGAAGTGTCGAAAGCCCGCTGGCAGGAGGTCACGGGCAGACCCAGTGCCACTGGTCGACTGACCGAGATGACCGAGATGACTGGCTGATGCACCACCTGTGCCCCCTACTGTGCCAACTTGCTGTGCTTTAGCCACCCGGCGCTCCGCTCGTTGTTGTGAGCGTCGCTCCTCCGCCCTCCGTTGTTGTTGGAGGGCGACTGCCTCCAACTGCCCAGTAGCGTCCTTCACGAGCCTCCTCCACTGAGGCCGATCTTGACACCGCTGGTACCAGTCATCGGCAAGTCCACTCAGCTCCACGTCCTCCTGTACCACATCACTCCATCTCTTCTCCAGCCCGTGCCGCGCCCGTCTAGCCCCCTCGATCCGGCCGAACAAAAGCTGTTTAGGCATGCGGTGGCTGGGCATGCGGGCTACATGACCCAGCCAACGCAGCCTTGCCTGCCGGAGGAGCTCACTGATGGGACTTTGCCCAGATCTTTCAAGGATTTGTGAGCTCCTCACACAATCCAGCCTGGTTAAACCCAGGATGGATCGTAGGCAGGCCAGCGTAAATGTTTCCAACCGGCAAAGATGCTCCACCAGGGGGTCCACGTCTCGCAAGCGTAGAGAAGGGAGGGAATGACCGTGGCCGAGAAGACCTGAAGCTTCGTGCGGAGCGACAGACCAGGTAGCTTCCACACAGCGTTACGCAACCGATGAAAAGATATTGCCGCTCGACTGATTCGGAGTGAGACCTCTGCTGATAGACTGGAGCCGGTCATAAGCACACTGCCCAGGTATGGGAAACTCTCCACTCTCTCCACAACTGCCCCATCACCAATTGGGAGTTGTGGGTGGAGTGTCCGATGGTACAAAATACCCAGGCAGGTGCTTGGTTTTGGTGGGGCTGATGGTAAGGCCCCACCTCTTAGTGGCACGCTCCAGTCTCAGCAGCAGCGCCTCCAACTCCTCTTTTGAATGAGCAGCTATTACCAAATCATCGGCATACATAACGTGGTTGACCAATAGGGAGCCATCCCTTGATCGCACCCGGGCGTCGATCAGCCTCCCATTATATCTGTACCAAATGGAAATTCCCCCGGTACAGCTATTGAAGGCTTCACGAACTACGCGGTCAAAATAGATGTTAAATAATGTGGGAGCCAGAGGACATCCCTGTCGCACCCCAAGGTGTACAGGGAAAGGCTCCGACTCCCGGCCACGTAGTTTTACCCGGGCCCGCTCACCATCATGAAAGTCCTTAATGATCGTGAGCAGAGGGTCAGGGACTCCGAAAGCACGAAGAACAACCCAGAGTCCAGTCCTACTGATGGTATCATAGGCCTTGACCAGGTCAATAAAGCAGAGATGTAGGTCTTTTTGGAATTCCCTACACCTCTGCTGTAGCAGACGGACAGAAAATATGGCATCTGTGCAGGACCGCCCTTTCCTGAAACCGCATTGGGGCTCCGCAAGCACCTCCTCAGCGTGCCTAGCAAGGCGATGTTGAATAATCCTTGCCAGGACCTTACCCGGCACACTGAGGAGTGAGATGCCCCTGTAGTTGTTACAGTCTGTGCGGTCCCCCTTCTTAAAGAGGGGGACCACCAGGGCATCCTTCCAGTCCTGCGGAACCCGTCCAGTGGTCCAGACTGTTGTTATGATGTCATATAGGGCAGTCTGTGCACAAACGCCACCCTCCCTCAGCATTTCGCTTGGGAGATCATCTCTGCCGGTGCCTTCCCTGGTCTCAGACTCCGGATCGCCCTCAGTACTTCCTCAACAGCTGGCACCTCAGCCAGCCACTCACAGGGGTGACCTCTTCCAATATTTGAAGCACCGCAGCCTCAGCAGGGTTATCCCCACTTTGTGCCATGATGTTTTCCTGGCTGAGAGAATTTCCCTCCCCCAGGACCTCACAGAAATGCTCAGCAAATCTGCAAACCTGTTCCTGGGGGTCGGCGATTGGATCACCGTTTTTTCCTCTAATGATGGTAATAGGTGTGGCGCTGCAGGTTACTTTTTTGATGGAGTTAAATAGTGATTTGTGATCACGGGCCACTGAGGCAGACTCCATCTCCTCAGCAACCCGCGACCACCACCCATCCTTACAACGCCTTACGGCTCTCCGAACTTCCGAGCGAAGGCTGCGGTAAACCTCCTCATTCTCTGACGTGGGATGCTGTAGGCGATGAGAGTGGGCCTGTCGCTTTTTCTCAATTAACCTGAACACCTCCTCTGTCAGCCAGGGTTTCTGGGGAGGTCTGGACCGCGTACCCAAAGCAGCCATTGCAGCTGCATGAGTCACAGTCTTAAACCTTGCCCATTTACCCTCGACATCAGGTGGAGTGGGGGACGATGCCAACCCCAGCTGCAAGCGATGATGAAATTCTCGCTTGCAACTTTCATCAGCTAACTGAGACCAGGCCACTTTTGGTTGGAATGGGATCCTGGGTGTACACCCACCACCGGAGTGGAAGAAAGGCAGGCGCATCTTACAGATGACTAGTCGATGGTCAGAGGACAGATCAGCTCCACGGTAGGTCCTGGTGTCAAGGACATGGGTTCGCATCCGCTGGTCCATCACTATGTAGTCCAGCAGATGTTCTTGCTTGGACCCGGCATGTATCCATGATGTTGTGTGGATGCGCCGATGCCGGAAGAGCGTGTTGGTAATTACAAGCCCATGGGCTGCACAAAAATCTAGCAGCCTCCTACCGTTATTATTGAGCTGATCTGGCCCATGCCTTCCAATCACTCCAGACCAGGTGTCAGCATCATGACCAACTCGGGCATTGAAGTCACCCAACAAGATGACTCTGTCCCGAGTGGCCACTTTAGCCAGCACCTGTGACAGGAGGTCATAGAAAGCGTCTGACTCATCGGCTTTGCTTGCATCCCTCCACGGATGTTCGTCTTCGGTGGGGGCATAAGTAACCACGACCACCACTCCTCGCCTCTGGTTGATGGGAAGGCGAGCCCAAAGTATCCTGGGCTTACAGCTTCCCACACCTCACCGCCACGCTCCCACGCCCCCTTCATTCTTTTGTTCAGAAGAAGAGCCACACCCTGTTGTTTGGCAGTCTCCTGCCCCGAGTAGAGGACTGTCCACCCCTCATGGTGGCAGGAGCCAGAACCGGTCCACCGGACCTCCTGAATGCCACAGAGATCCAGGCGGTACCGGTCCAGCTCCCGACAGAGGAGTGGCAGCCTCTCCTCCGCAGTGAGCGTTCGAACATTCCACGTGGCCATCCGCAATGGTTTTTTGTTGTTTCTGGAGGAGCCCCGAGGGTGAAAATTCAATCTCCTGGCTCCGCCAAATGGGGTTTGGCCAGGAGACGTCATAAAAGCCTGACCCCCGGGGCCTCCGGCACAAGCTTATTTGTTACAGGTTTATGTTTAATTCGCGAGGAGGTAGGAGGTTGTTTTGCCAGACACACACACACAGACACACAACACACAGACACAGGCGCAGCTACATACACAGTTCCCCTACACAACACACGCGCACACACACAGACACACACACAGACAGACACACACACACAGACACACAGACACGCAGCACGCTAAGCACACACTACCGTTCCCCCACACACACACGCGCGCGCGTCCATAGGTACACATACACGCGCTTGCTGCAGACACACACATACACATACATACACACACACATACACACAGACATACACATACATACAAACACACACATACATACACACAAACACATACAAATACACACACATACAGACACACACATACATACACACAAACACATACAGACACATACATACACACATACATCAGACACACAGACATACACATAAGCCTCCCGCCTTGCCTGATTTTCCCACCCGGCGAACGCTGGGTACGGGTGCCGCCCCCCCCCCCCCCCTACCTATTAAAAATGGCGTCCACCCCGCGGCGAAAAGTTGCTACTCGTTGCCAGGGGCAACCGCCGTCCAATGAAAGCGGCGAAGGCGTCGTTAGCTGTTGCCAGGGGCAACCGCCGTCCAATGAAAGTGCGTATGGTCCGAAATCCACACACAGACAGACAGACAGACATGCACGATTTTATATATATAGATTAGTTTATTATTTCCCTTCTACGTGACTTTACCGAAAGAACGAGAATATGAATCCCTGCAGTCACGAAAGCTTTAAATCAAAATTTACATCCCAAATGTTGACAAATTACCTGCAAATTACTCCAGTTGGGAGTATACACAGCAGCAGCAGCAGCATCGCCCTGTACACTAAAAACCTGGTAGGACCCTCCTGAAAATGAGTCCTGAGACTCATCGTGGCTCTCCTAGGCAAACAAACGGAATAATAAATTCCCCTCTCAACCCAGCCAATGTGAGAAGTTGACAACGCCATCTGATCCACAAACTTCCACTCCAAAGCTCTGGACTACAAGCTTGGCAACTCTGTGCTCTTGACTAAAAGAATGAATCTCACTTACAGCCCATTGTCAATACACTGCTGGATGGATGGTAGTTATCTAGGTGATTGGGTAGGCAGGTGATTGGGTAGGCAGGTAAATGGGTAGGTTGGTGATTGAGTTGGTAGGTCATTGGTTAGGTAGGTGATTGGGTAGGCAGGTAAATGGGTAGGTAGGTGATTGGGTAGGTTGGTGATTGAGTTGGTAGGTCATTGGTTAGGTAGGTGATTGGGTAGGCAGATAATTGGGTAGGCAGGTGATTGGGTAGATCTGTGAATGAGTTGGTAGGCGATTGGGTAGGCAGTTGATTGGGTAATTAGTTACTTGGGTAGGTAGGTGACTGGATAAGTAGGTGATTGGGTAGTTAGGTAGATGATTGGGTAGGCAGTGGATGGGTTAGGCAGGTGATTGGGTATGCCGTTGATTGGGTAGATATGTTATTGGGTAGGTGATTGGGTAGGCAGTTGATTGGGTAGGTAGGTGACTGTGTAGGGAGGTCATTTGGTAGGTAGGNTATTGGGTAGGTAGGTGATTGGGTAGGTAGGTGACTGGGTAGGGAGGTCATTTGGTAGGTTATTGGGTAGGTAGGTGATTGGGTAGGTAGGTGACTGGGTAGGTAGGTGACTGGGTAGGTGACGTTCCCGCTCTCTCTCTCTCTGCCTCTCAGTGTCTGTCTCTGCGTGCTTCTCTGTGTACGCGATATGTTCTTTTCCTCGGCTGGTATACAGAATATCGTGGGTCTGATCCCGACCCTGACACCTGCTGTATATTTAGAGTTTGCATGTCTCTCTCCACGTGGTCGTGTGGATTTTTTTCTTGGTCCTCCGGATTTTCCCTCCACATTTGGAAACATCACCCGTTTAAGCATTTGGCTGCAATGAATTTCCACTTGATGATAAGCCACCTCTTTGAACTTTCATTTATGATAGCCAGGTCGCTTCTGAACAAAAGAGCCATATAGCTCTCGTTGGCCATGTATCCTGGCCATGTGTCCTAGTCTAGCAGGTAACACACATGCCGATTCAAACTCCCTCCGTTAGGCTCATCGCCTTGCTGCGGGTGAGTGATCGGTTAGAAGGGTGAGTGATCAAGTAGGCGGGTGAATGATTGTGTAGGTGAGTGAATTCTAGGTAGGCGGGTGAGTGATCGGGTAGGTGGGTGAGTGATTAGGTAGGTGAGTGAGTGATCAGATAGGCAGGTGACTGATCGGGTAGGCGGGTGGGTGACCGGGCACGCGCGTGGGTGATCGGGTAGGTGAGTGAGTGATAGGGTATGCGGTGAGTGTTCAGATAGGCAGGTGAGTGATCGTTTAGGTGCGTGAATGATCGGATAAGTGGTGAGCGATCGGATAGGCGGGTGAGTGATCGGTAAGGTGGTGGTTGATCAGGTATGGTGGCTGGGTTATCGGTAGGCGCGTGGGTGATTGGGTAGGCGGGTGAGTGATAGGTTAGGCACGTGGTGATCTAGTAGACGAGTGAGTTTCTCCACGGACATGTCCGATGGCCCACATACGTATGTATGATGCTGAACTCATTTCCACCATGCATAGCCAAACCGTGCCAATTGGAGGTGCAGCAACCGCCGCCGCGTTGCAGCTCCATCTCTCTCTTTTTATTTATTTTTTTACGATCAGTGGAAACAAGAAGATGCTCGGTGTATTCGGCACTTTGCGTCGTTCATCATTTCGTAATTTTTTTTTTNAACTTAGCTTTATGTAAAACCCCCACCTCTCGCTCACTCTCTCGCTCACTCTCTCGCTCACTTTCTCGCTCAATCTCTCGCTCACTCTCTCGCTCACTCTCTCGCTCGCTCTCTCGCTCACTCTCTCGCTCACTCACTCCATCTCTCTCACTCCATCGATCTCACTCCATCTCTCTCACTGCATCTCTCTCTCCATCTCTCTCCCTCTCTCTCTCGCAGGAGCGTTCCTCATCCCCTACGTCCTCTTCCTCGTCATTGCTGGCATGCCGCTCTTCTACATGGAGCTGGCGCTGGGCCAGTTCAACCGGCAGGGAGCGGCCAGCGTCTGGAAGATTTGCCCCCTCTTCAAAGGTAAAGCCGAGGCCACGGCCTCACCTGGGCCGTGAAGTGTGGCCCGGCTAGTGGCGCGCTGGTGCTGAGCTTCACCGGTTCGGGTCTGGCAGGCCGCTCCGGTCAACGCCGCACGCCTCGGCTCAGCCGCGAGATGTACCGTGCGTTCGCTTCGCGTTGAAGGTTGCTCAACTAAAACTATCTTTCATGTTTGACGGGTATGGCCCTTCTGAGCTTAACCAGCTCATCACGTGAACATTGATATCAGCCAAAATACTCTGAACGCACGTTTGTAAATGTATTCTGTGATTGGTGCTATGTACCGCAGCAGCATCAGCTTCTGCTCCAACAGCAGCCAGAGCAGCAGCAGCAGCTGCAGCAGCAGCAGCTGCAGCAGCAGCAGCTACAACAGCAGCAGCTGCAGCAGCTGCAGCAACAGCTGCAGCAGCAGCAGCAGAAGCAGCTATAGCAGCTACAGCAGCAGCAGCTGCAGCAGCAGCTACAGCAAGCAGCAGCAGCTGCAGCAGCAGCAGCTACAGCAGCAGCAGCAGCTGCAGCAGCAGCAGCAGCTGCAGCAGCAGCTACAGCAGCAGCAGCAGTAGCAGCAGAAGCAGCAGCAGCAGCTGCAGCAGCAGCAGCTACAGCAGCAGCAGCAGCAGCTGCAGCAGCAGCAGCTGCAGCAGCAGCAGCAGCTACAGCAGCAGCAGCTGCAGCAGCAGCAGCTACAGCAGCAGCAGCTACAGCAGCAGCTGCAGCGGCAGCAGCAGCGGCAGCAGCAGNGGCAGCAGCAGCAGCTGCAGCAGCGGCAGCTGCAGCAGCGGCAGCTGCAGCAGCGGCAGCTGCAGCAGCAGCTGCAGCAGCAGCGGCTGCAGCAGCATCGGCAGCTGCAGCAGCAGCTACAGCAGCAGCAGCTACAGCAGCAGCAGCAGCTACAGCAGCAGCAGTGATTTAACTGATGATGTACACGTACGTCATCGTACGTGTACATCGGAGCAGAACCGACGAAAAACTAAAATAAAATAACTTTATCGGTACTGAGGCACACTGCCATGTGAGAGGGCACGTGGCACAGTTTGGAGCCAGCTATCATAGAGTGGGTCGTGTCGCTACAGTTCTCTGCGGTGAGTAGAATGTATTTAAAAACAATGGCGCTATGCCTCTCTAAGTACACTTAACGATGAACCGCTTTCGCGTTCCGTGATTCGGCGGTGAACGGGACCCACCCCACGGTGGAGAGATGTTAACTCCGTAACCTGGTATGCAGGAGGTCGTGGGTTTGCATATCTCTCTCCCAGTGGTCGCGTGGATTACAGAATCAGAATATTTATTTACACCAGAGGAATCCGATGAGCAATACATCTCTTTTTCACAGATGTCTATTTGGGATGGGTAAGATTTTTCTGAGTGTCTTCCAGTTTTTTAACCTCCACATTTAGAATCAACATTATGCGTTTAGAGTTTTTTGCTGCTATACATTTCCTCACGGCAAGACAATTCATTGAGCTATCATTTGTGGCCAGGATTCAACTTAAAAATAGCTATATAGCTCAGTGGGCCTTACCTGGTCAAATTAAATAATAGTTTAATTTTAGCTTAACTTGCAGTCGTGGAGTGGGGTCTGGGTGTCTCCGTGTCTCGGTGTAGGCGTGCAGGTCTGGTGTCTCTGTCTTGGTGTAGGCGTGACATCTCTGGATGTTTACGTGTCTTGTTGTAGGCCTAGGGCGTTTGGGTGTCTCCATTTTTCAGTGCAGGCGTGAGGGGTCTGGGTGTCTCCATGTCTAGGTGTAGTCATTGGGGTCTCCATGTCTCCGTGTCTCGGTGTAGGCCTTGGGGTCTGGGTGTCTCCGTGTGTCAGTGTCTCGGTGTAGGCCTTGGGGTCTGGGTGTCTCAATGTGTCAGTGTAGGTGTGCAGGGGCCTCCATGGCTTGGTGTATGCATTGGGTGCTCTGAGTGTCTCCGTGTCTCGGTGTAGGCGTTGGGTCTACGCGTCCAAGTGTCTTTGTCTAGGCTTCCAGGGTCTGGGTGTCTCCACATCTTGGTGTAGGCATGTGAGGGTCTCTGGGTCTCGGTGTAGGCAGGCGAGTTCTGGGTCTTCCCGTGTCTCGGTTTAGGCTTATGGGGTCTGGGTGTCTCCGTGTTTCTGTGTAGGCGTGCAGGGTCTGGGTGTCTCCGAGTCTCGTTGTAGGCAACGTGGGTCTGGGGGTCTCATTCTCTTGGTGTAGGCCTAGTGAGTCTGGGTGTCTACTTTTCTAGGTGTAGGTATGCAGGGTCTGGGTATATCCTTGTCTCGGTGTAGGCATGGGAGTCTCCGTGTCTCCGTTTCTCGGTGTAGGCCTAGGCGTTCTGGGTATCTCCATGCCTCGATGTAGGCGTGCGGGTTTGGGTGTCTCCGTGTCTTTGTGAATGCCTAGGCGGTCTGAGTGTCTCTGTGTCTCAGTGTAAGCATGTGGTGGTCTCCGTGTTTCGGTGTAGGCATGGGTGGTCTGGGGGTCTCCTTGTCTCGGTGTAGGCCTAGGTTTTTGGGGGTCTCTGTGTCTTGATGTAGGCGTTCGGGGTCTGGGTGTCTCCGTGGCTCTGTTTAGGAATGCAGGGTCTGGGTGTCTCAGTGTCTCGGTGTAGTCGTGCGGGGGTCTGAGTGTCTCCATGTCTCCGTGTCGGTGGGGTCTTGGTGTCTCTGAGTCTTGGTGTAGGCGTGAGGGTTTGGGTGTCTCCATGTTTCGGTGTAGCTGTGTGGGTTCTGGTTGTTCCCATGTCTCGGTGTAGGAATGAGCGGTCTGGGTGTCTCCATGTTTTGGTGAATGCCTAGGGCTTTGGGTGTCTCCGTGTCTCTGTGTAGGTGTGCCGGCTCTGGGTGTCTCCGTATCTCTGTGTAGTTGTGTGGGGGTCTGGGTGACTCCACGTCTTGGTGTAGGCGTAGCTGCTCTGGGTGTCGCCAAAACTAGGTCTAGGCGTGCGGGTTTTTCCGTGTTTTGGTGTTGGTGTGCGGGTTCTGGGTGTTCCTGTTAGGGTCTGGGTGTCTCTCTCTCTTAGTGTAGGTGTGCGGGGTCTGGATGTCTCCGTGTCTCAGTTTAGGCCTTGGGGTCTAGGTGTCTCGATGTCTCGGTATCCGGGTTCTGGGTGTCTCTGTGTCTTGGTGTAAGCGTTAGGGTCGAGGTGTCTCCGTGTCTCAGTGATGGCATGCAGGGGTCTGGGTATCTCCGTGTCTCCATGTAACCTTGGGGGGGTCTGGGTGTCTAAATGTCTCGGTGTTGGCATGAAGGGTATACGTGTATCTGTGTCTCAGTATAGGCGTGTAGGGGTATCCATGTATCGTGTAGGCATGTAGGGTCTGGGTGTTTCTCTGTCTCGGTGTAGGCCTAGGGTGTCTAGGGGTCTCTGTGTCTCAATGTAGGCATGAGGGGTCTGGGTGTCTCCGTGTCTCGGTGTAGGTATGGGGTCTGGGTGTCTCCGTGTCTCTGTGTAGGCGTGTGGGCCTCTGGGTGTCTCCATGTCTAGGTGTAGGCATGCGGGGTTTCCGTGTTTCGGTGTTGGTGTGCCAGTTCTGGGTGTTTCCATGTCTCGGTGTAGGCGTGAGGGGTTTAGGTGTCTCCGTGTCTCTGTGTAAGCATGCGGGTCTGGGTGTCTTAGTATCTCGGTGTAGGCATGGAGGGTCTGGGGGTTTCCTTGTCTCAGTGTAGTCGTGAGTGGGTCTGCACGTCTCTGTGTCTTGGTGGAGGATCTGGGTGTCTATGTATCTCGGTGTAGTCATCAGGTGTTTCCATGTCTCAGTGTTGTTGTGTGGGATCTGCATGTCTCGAAGTAGGCGTGAAGGGTATGGGTATCTCCCTGTCTCAGGCATGTGGGGGTTCTGTGTCCCGTGTAGGCATGCTTGGTCTGGGTGTCTTAGTGTCTCAGTGTAGGCGTATGGGGGTCTGGGTGTCTCTATGTCTCAGTGTAGGAATTGGGGTATGGGTGTCTTCGTGTCTCACTGTAGGCATGATGGGGTCTCCGTGTCTCGATGTAGGTGTACAGGTGTTTCCGTGTCTCGGTGTTCGTGTCCAGGGGTCTGGGTGTCTCCACATCTTGGTGTAGGCCTAGTGGCTCTGGGTGTCTCCATGTCTCGTGTAGCCATGATGGGTCTGGGTGTCTCCTTGTCTCTGTGTAGTCGTGCGGTACCTGGGTGTCTCAGTGTCTCGGCCTAGGGGNCCGTCCATAAATGACGTCACGCACCTGGGGGGGGGGTCAGACATTTGCGACCATGTGTGACGAGGCGGGGGGTGGGTTTGAGAAATGTGACGTCACATCAAAATGCGCAACTTTCTCCTACAACATCAGAGTGCAGCGCCACATTAAATACGCACTACAATGACAATAGTTTAAAGCGATTTGAAGCATGTTTTATTTCTTGGGGGGGGGGGCAGATCTTTGTGACGTCATATTTGAGGGGGTCTGACTTTTTGTGACGTCGTGTGACGAGGGGGGGCGGGTCAAAAATCGTCAAAAATCGCGTGACGTCATTTATGTACGGCCTAGGTTTGTGGTGAACTGGGTGTCTCCGTGTCTCGGTGTAGGCATGGGGGTCTGAGGGTCTCCTTGTCTTGGTGTAGGCCTAGGGGACTGGGTGTCTCTGTGTCTCGGAGTAGACGTGCGGGGTCTGGGTGTCTCCATGTCTTTGTGTAGGCCTCGAGGGTCTGGATGTCTCCATGTCTCAGTGTAGGCGCGCGGAGGTCTGGGTATCTCCGTGTCTCGGTGTAGGTTTGGAGGGGTCTGGGTGTCTACATGTCTTGGCTTGGGGATCAGGGTGTCTCTGTGTCTTGGTGTAGACCTAGGGGCTCTGGGTTTCTCCATATAGGTGTAGGCGTGCGGGGGTTTCCGTGTTTTGGTGTGCGGGTTCTGCGTGTTCCCGTGTCTCGGTGTAGGCATGAGGAGTCTGGGTGTCTCTGTGTCATCGTGTAGGCTTAGGGTGTCTGAATGTCTCGGTGTCTCCGTGTCGGTGGGTCTGGGTGTCTCCGTGTCTTGGTGTAGTCCTAGGTGCTCTGGGTGTCTCCATGTCTACGTGTAGGCATGCGAGGGTTTCTGTGCTTCTGTGTAGGCATGCGGGGCCCTGGGTGTCTCCGTGTCTCAGTGTTGGCATGAGGGTTTTGGGTGCTTCCATGTTTTGGTGTAGGCCTCGGGGCTCTGGGGTCTCCGTGTCTTGATGTAGTAATACGAGGGCCTGGGTGTCTCAATGTCTCAGTGTAGGCGTGTGGGGTGTTCAAGTTTCGGTGTAGGTGTGCGGGTTCTGGGTGTTTCCGTGTCTTGGTGTGGACGTGAGGGGTCTGGGTGTCTCCTTGTCCCTGTGTAGTCATTCGGGTCTGGGTGTCTCCGTGTCTCGTTGCAGGCATGGGGGTCTTAGAGTCTCCTTGTGCTGGTGTAGTCCTATGGGGTCTGTGTGTCTCCGTGTATCGGTGTAGGCGTGAGGGGTATAGGTGTCTCGGTATCTCATTGTATGCCTGTGGCGATCTGGGTTTCTCCATCTCACTTTGTTGTCTGCGGGGTATTGGTGTCTCCATGTCTCAGTGTAGGTTTCAGGGTTCTGGGTGTCTCCATGTCTCAGTATAGGCGTGTGGGGGTTCCATGCCTCGATGTAGGCCAGCGGGGGTCTGGGTGTTTCTATCTCTCTGTTTTGGGGTACGGGTCTGGGTGTCTCCGTGTCTCGATGTAGGCTTTGGGGGTCTGTGGGTCTCCATGTCTTGGTGTAGACATGCGGTGGTCTGGTTGTCTCCGTGTCTCGGTGTAGGCGTGAGGGTTTTGGGTGTCTCCGTGTCTTGGTGTGGGAGTGCTGGTGTCTAGGTGTCTCCGTGTCTCAGTGTAGGCGTGAGGGGTTGGGTGTCTCCATGTCTTAGTGTTGGCCTGTGGGGATCTCCGTGTAGGCATGTGGGGGTCTCCGTGTCTCGGTGTAGGTGTGCGGGTATCTAGGTGTCTCCGTCTCTCGGTGTAGGCGTTGGCGATTCTGGGTGCCTCCATGTCTCGGTGTAGCATGTTGGGGGTCTGGGTGTCTCAATGTCTCAGTGTAGGCGTGTGGGGTCTCCATGCCTCGATGTAGGCCAGTGGGGGTCTGGGTTTCTATCTCTCTGTTTTGGCGTACGGGGTCTGGGTGTCTCCGTGTCTCGATGTTGGCATGCTGGTGTCTAGGTGTCTCCGTGCTTCCGTGTAGGTGTGCGGGTGTCTAGGTGTCTCCGTGTCTCGGTGTTGGCATGAGGGTTTTGGGTGTCTCCTGTCTCGGTGTTGGTGTGCGGTGTCTAGGTGTCTCCGTGAATCGGTGTTGGCATGAGGGTTTGGGTGTCTCCGTGTCTCGGTGTAGGCTTAGGGTGTCTGGGTGTCTCCGTCTCTCGGTGTAGGCGTTGGCGATTCTGGGTGCCTCCACGTCTGGTGTAGGCATATTGGGGGTCTGGGTGTCTCTGTGTCTCCGTGTAGGCGTGCGGGGATCTGGATGTCTCCATGTCTCCGTGTAGGCGTGGGCTACACGGTGATCCTCATCGCGCTCTACGTCGGCTTCTACTACAACGTGATCATCGCGTGGTCGCTGCACTACCTCTTCTCGTCGTTCACTGGCGACCTGCCGTGGACCCACTGCAATAACTCGTGGAACACGCCCAACTGCACCGAGTACCACTCGCCCAGTTCCCCCCGGCCCCGCGCAGCCTCCACACAAAGTACGCCAAGTACAAGAGCACGCCGTCAGCCGAGTACTACGAGTGAGTAAGAGCCCCGCCGCCCCCCCCCNTGCCCCCCCCTCTTCCCCCGACACCCCTAGAATCTTCTTGGTTCTTTCGGTAAAGTCACGTAGAAGGGAAATAATAAGATAATAAAAATTAAACATAATAAAATAATTCTCACGACGTTTCGGCCACAACGCAAGCAGCCGTCCTCAGGTGAAGAACAGGTCTGTCGGGGAGACAGCGTCTGAATGAAACACCACCAGGCTTGGAGCGTATATTTAAGCTGGGTTGGAGGGGAAGAGTGGCGTGACAAAATAATTTGCTAGAATATAAAACAAACAAATATCCCTATGTCGCCTTCGTCAGACCTTTGGAACAATTGCTCATTTAGCGAGCAGATTGTTGTTTGGGGTGGGGGAGGTGTGGGGTTGCCCAGGCACACGCTACGAACCCTCCAGCAAAGAGAGAACCGAGTTTGATTCCCGCTCGTGGCTCCACCAACGGGCCAAATTGACGATTACCTGAACCCGGACCTGCGCCTCCTACCTAGGTCGACTCGGCCTTGAACCGAGCGTGACGTGTGAATGTACGCTGATGGACAAGAACGAGTGTTGTCAGATATTCGTCGCTGGTATTGGCCTCAAGCGGGAATCCAGTCAAGTGCTTGAGTGGCAACTATTGTCCCGGTTTTCTAGATCGCTCTGCCCCCAAACCTCCTTCCGTGGGCCACGAAGCGCACCTAGCCTGCCACATGTCCCTGGTGCCGTCACCGCCAATTTTTGGCGAATGGTAAGGCCCCCTGAGCTGTATAGCTCTTCGATTTAAAGCTTTCGTGACTGCAGGGATTCATCTTCTTGGTTCTTTCGGTAAAGTCACGTAGAAGGGAAATAATAAAATAATAAATATTAAACGTAATAAAATAATTCTCACGACGTTTCGGCTACAACGCAAGCAGCCGTCCTCTTCACCTGAGGAGGCTGCTTGCATTGTAGCCGAAACGTCGTGAGAATTATTTTATTATTTCCCTTCTACGTGACTTTACCGAAAGAACCAAGAAGATATTGCTCTTGTTCAGAAGCGACCTGGCCACAAATGATAACTCAACGCAGTGGCTTATCTCGTGGAAATGATAGCAGCCGAATACTCTAAACGTGTGATATGATTCTAATTGTGGAGGGAAAAACTGGAGGACTCTGAGAAATTATCCACGCGACCACGGAGAGAGAGACACGCAAACTCCACATTTTCAGGCGTCAGGGTTGGGATGAAATCTCACGATCTCCTGTATACCAGGCGAGGTAGTTAACATCTCGCCAATGTGGCTAACGGTAAGGCCTTGCATTAATCAGGGTGCTCGCTATGCTCACAAACAGCACTTGGCCCAACAGTCTTATTATAGTCTCGTTCTGGTCTTATTATAAGTAATCGGATTCCTGCAGAATTAATACAAATTTTGATTCTGATCAGTCAACCTCTTGGCACTTTAGTCTATCCATGATCTGCACCTAGCCTGGCACCATCAGTCAACCTCTTGGCACCTGGTCTGTCCATGATCTCCTGCACCTAGCCTGGCACCATCACTCAACCTCTTGGCACCTGGTTTGACCCATGAGCTCCTGCACATAGCCTGGCACCATCAGTCAACCTCTTGGCACCTGGCTTGACCCATGAGCTCCTGCACCTAGCCTGGCACCATCANTCAACCTCTTGGCACCTGGGCTGATCCATGAGCTCCTGCACCTAGCCTGGCACCATCAGTCAACCTCTTGGCACCTGGGCTGATCCATGAGCTCCTGCACCTGACTATCGATACCTACATGCCGATAGTGCCATTTGTATGCGAAATGTTATTGAGCAGCTGCGTTGTCTTGGTGTGGTGTTGTGGTTGATGTTTCGTTGCAGCAATGTATGTACTTATGAAATTTGTACCGAGATATTCCATTTATTATCATTTATTTATTTATCTCCACTTCGTTACCTTTTACTCTGTTGGACATCTGCAAACAAAATCTTCATCGGTTCATTGGATTCTGTTCAATATATAATCTATGTTTATCTTACCAGGTAAGGTCCACTGAGCTATATAGCTCTTTTTGAGAAGCGACCTGGCTTTCACAAATGATAGCTCAACGAAGTGGGATTATTACCGACACGTGGACGTTTACAGCAGCCGAATACTCTGAGCGTGTGACGCCGTTGATTCTAAATGTGGACGGAAAAACCGGAGGGCACGGAGAAAAATCGACACCACCACGGGAGAGTGAGAGAGAGAGAGACACTCCAACTCCAAATATACAGCAGGCGTCACAGGGTCACGATTGAACCCACGGCCTTCGGTCTAAATACAAATTCTGATATTGAAGGCTATGCGTGGCACGCGCGAGGAAGGTGGGTGGGCTGCCATCATCCTCGTCGTCTTTGTCCGCGTTGCAGGAGAGGAGTGCTGCACCTGCACGACAGCAGCGGCCTCAACAATCTGGGACTTCCTCGCTGGCAGCTCACCATCTGCCTCTTCGTGGTGCTGCTCATCCTCTACTTCAGCCTCTGGAAGGGCATCCGGACATCGGGCAAGGCGAGAGCTCGGAGAGTGTCGATGCTGGCGCGATCAATTACACTGGTCAACACACTTGTTCTGGCATAAGGTATTCCAACGGGTTTAAGGTAATTTTGGGGTGCTGATTCCAAATCTATCACATCAGGTTTCTGAGATATCAAATATTGCATTTTCAATAAAAACTGCAGAATAAAAACATTAAATAAATGTGGATATCTACATAAAATGATATTATAAACACATTATCCTAAAACTACAGCACCATATTTTAACACTAAAGCAGTCACTGACTCGCAACAACTTGCAATCATAAGTGACAGAGTTAATTTCGGGTAAAATCAATGAAAATGGGGTATGCCGATAGCATAAAAATGTGATAGAGCAAATCTGAGATCTGATTTGGAATCAGCACCCTGAAATTAGTCTAAAACAGCTGCAAAAGTCCAGGCCAGAAAAAAATGTTTTTTGTTGTTGTTGTTGACCAGTGTAATTGAGCCATGGGTGTCCGTATGTACGTATGGCTGCACGCATATTGGAGGGTGGACAAGCAACAGGAAAATGTGAAAGTGCGTTGGTGTTAAATTTCGATTTAAAGCTTTCGTGACTGCAGGGATTCATCTTCTTGGTTTTTTCGGTAAAGTCACGTAGAAGGGAAGTAATAAAATAATAAAAATAAAACATAATAAAATAATTCTCACGACGTTTCGGCCACAACGCAAGCAGCCGTCCTCAGGTGAAGACCAGGTCTGTCGGGGAGACAGCGGCCGAAACGTCGTGAGAATTATTTTATTATGTTTATTTTTATTATTTTATTACTTCCCTTCTATGTGACTTTACCGAAAGAACCAAGAAGATGCGTTGGTGTTGTTGAACCGGAAAGAGAGGAAGACCTAACAGAGAATGGCTTGACAATGACGACGATGAGAGACTGGCACCAGGAAGATGTGGCCGCTACTTGAGCATGTTGGCACAAGACAGAGAGGAAAGTGGAAACAACAATGACGAAATGTGCAGTGGACACCTACGGCCTATCTGCCCGTGGATGGTGATGATGATGTCTGCCGAACGTTTTTCGCATTGTACGTAGCCAGCCGTGATAATCGGAGGTGCGGGTTAAATAACTCCGTAGGTGTATGAGAAAGTCTATGGGTCTCTTCGTAGGTTTGTGAGTATCTCAAGTCCATGGGTCTCTATGTAAGTCTGTGGGTGTCTATGTAAATCTATGGATCACTCTATAAGTCGGTGGGTCCCTGTGTAAGTCTATGGGTTTCTCTGTAAGTCTCTTAGTCTGTGAATGTAAGTCTATGGGTCTTTATGTAAATATATGGGTCTCTATGTAAGTATATGGGTCTCTCTGTAAGTCGGTGGGCCTCTATGTATGTCGTGTGGTTATGGTGGTGGTTGTTTGTGNTGGTAGTTGGGTGGTGGTGTGATCTTNATGGTGTTTATGGTGGTTGTGTGGTGGTGTGTTTGTGGTGGTAGTTGTGGTGGTGGTATTGATGGTGTTTTAGTGGTGGTTGTGGTGGTGTGTGTTTGTGGTGGTAGTTGTGGTGGTGGTGGTGATCTTGATGGTGTTTTAGTGGTGTTTGTGGTGGTGGTAGTGTGGTGGTCTTGATGTTGTTTTAGTGGTGGTTGTGTGTTTGTGGTGGTGGTGGTTGTGGCCTGTAGGTGGTGTGGATCACGGCCACGATGCCGTACGTAGTGCTCACCGTCCTGCTGGTACGCGGCGTCACGCTGCCCGGAGCCATGGACGGGATCTACGAGTACCTCAACGTGGACTTGCGCCGCCTGCGTCAACTCTCGTGGGCGGCTTCCCGGCACACCACGCCAGTATACACCTCACNACGCCCCTGGCTCTTATTCACCTCTGCCACTACTCCCATCCACACAATCTGCTGCCTCTCCCCTCTCATCTCACTCCACTCCCCTCCACGCACTCTCCTGCCTCTCCCCTCTCATCTCACTCCACTCCCCTCTACGCACTCTCCTGCCTCTCCCCTCTCATCTCACTCCACTCCCTCCACGCACTCTCCTGCCTCCCCCTCTCATCTCACTCCACTCCCCTCCACGCATCTCCTACCCCTCCCTCTCATCTCACTCCACTCCCTCACGCAATCTGCTGCCTCTCCCTCTCATCTCACTCCACTCCCTCCACGCACTCTCCTGCCTCTCCCCTCTCATCTCACTCCACTCCCCTCCACACTCTGCTGCCTCTCCCTCTCATCTCACTCCACCCACGCACTCTCCTGCCTCTCCCTCTCATCTCACTCCACTCCCCTCCACGCACTCTCCTGCCTCCCCCTCTCATCTCACTCCACTCCCTCCACGCACTCTCCTACCTCTCCCTCTCATCTCACTCTACTCCCCTCCACGCACTCCCTACCTCTCAACTCACTCTACTCCCTCCACGCACTCTCCTACCTCTCCCTCTCATTTCACTACTCCCCTCCACGCACTCTGCTACCTTCCCTCTCATCTCACTCTACTCCCCTCCACGCACTCTCCTACCTCTCCCCTCTCATCTGACTCTACTCACCTCCACGCACTCCCTACCTCTCCCCTCTCATCTCACTCTACTCCCCTCCACGCACTCTCCTACCTCTCCCTCTCATCTCACTCTACTCCCTCCACGCACTCTCTACCTCTCCCCTCTCATCTCACTCTACCCCCTCCACGCACTCTCCTACCTCTCCCTTCATCTCACTCTACTCCCCTCCACACACTCCCTGCCTTACCATCTCATCTCACTCTACTCCCTCCACACACTCTCCTACCTCTCCCCTCTCATTTCACTCTACACCCCTCCATGCACTCTCCTGCCTCCCCCTCTCATCTCAGTCTACTCCCTCCACGCACTCCCTACCTCTCCCTCTCATCTCACTGTACTCCCCTCCACGCACTCTCCTACCTCTCCCTCTCCTCTCACTCTACTCCCCTCCATGCACTCTCCTGCTTCTCCCCTCTCATCTCACTCTACTCCCTCCACGCACTCACCTACCTCTCCCCTCTCTTCCCACTCTACTCCCTCCACGCACTCTCCTACCTCTCCCCTCTCTTCTCACTCTACACCCTCCACGCACTCTTCTGCATCTCCCTCTCATCTCAGTCTACTCCCTCCACACACTCTCCTACCTCTCCCCTGTCATCTCACTCTACTCCCCTCCACGCTCAAACCTGCCTGACCATCGTCAAAACAACCTCCCATATTGACACAGCATGGTGAAGCCTTCATCTTGTTAGATTGGCACGGTTGGTTCATTTTTATTCCCCGCACCTCCGTTTAGCACGGTTTGCACGTACAGCGCGAAAGAAGTTCAACGTACACATATACACACATTGTCAACCAACGCCTTTAGTCGAATCCTCCAGTCAACCTTCGCTCAATGGGAGGTCGCTCATTCTCCTCTGCTGCCCCCATGGTCTAGAGCTCCCTTCCCCCAGCCGTCTGTGCTGTTGACTCCCTGCCCCCTGTTCAAGTCAGGCTCCAGACCTTCCTCTACCCCACTCTGTCTCGAACCTTCCAAACATGAATTGTGAAGCCTCACCCAGTGGCGAATTCAATTGGACAAACATCCCAATGTAGCAGGACCCTCATGCGAGAGAGTCTTGAGACTCGGTGACACTTTACCAGGATACGAATCAGTATTATTATTGTTATGATAAAAGTGTAAAACTTATTTAAACTGTAGGGGGGGGGGGGGGTTATTGCAGCGAGATGAGCTACAAATGTTTGTTGTAATTCATCCAGAACTTGTGAATGGCATTATTATTATTACCCTGAATCCACATCAAGTGTGCGGACGTTCGAACAACGCACACGAACTCCCCCTTAATCCGCCGACTTGATTAGTCGACTGCGGTATTCCCGACGGTATTTCTCGCTCCGACCTCGCACTCTGCCGGATTCAGCATCGTCACCCCCACCCAGAGGTCACAACCGGGTACCCGATACCCGTACCCTACCCGATACGGTACGTAGCGGGCGGGTACGGGTAGGCCGTGAGTCACTGGTGAGTAACCGTTTGTCACGGGTAGGGTACAGGTACGGGTAGGGAACGGCTACCCGTACCCGGCCGGGTACGGGTACCCATTTGCGACCCTGGTGCGGCCGGGTACGGGTACGGGTAAGGAATCAAAACCCGTTTGCGACCTCTGCCCGGTAGCCATGTGGCGGCATCTGCAAACGGTAACGGCATGGGCGCTAAAAACACCCCGCCGCGCTCCGTTGGCAGTGCGCCCTCTGTTTGCACGGCACAGGCTGAGTGCTATCTTAGGTCGCGATCGTTCCGTCCCTTCTTGTAAATCCTCAGCTAACCTTTCATCTCGTTTTTTTATCCTTCCCGCGCTCGCTTACTCGCTTCCTCTCTCTCTCTGTAGTTTTAGTTTTTAACCCCGAACGCAGTCGTCCATGCGGAGGCTTGCGGCTTCTTGCGCTTTACTCTGTGGTTCTTTCGGTAAAGTGACGTATAAAGAGAAAGTAACAAATTAAATACTAGCATACGACGTTTCGATTGCAACACAAGCAATCATCATCACGTATAAATGAAATAGAAACACAAATCTAGTATGTTTAGAAATGTAATGTAATACAACAGAGAGTCGGATAACATTACAGTCAACACCCTACCTGGTTGATTACGTTCTTCCTGAGAATGCTAAATTTGAGAGAGAGATAAAACACAGAACCAGAGACATATAGACAGACATATAAGCAGACAGATATCTCTCTATGTATCGGTGTGATATCTGTCTACTTATAAGTCTGTCTATATGTCTCTGGTTCTGTGTTTTATCTCTCTCTCAAATTTAGCATTCTCAGGAAGAACGTAATCAACCAGGTAGGGTGTTGACTGTTATGTTATCCGACTCTCTGTTGTATTACATTACATTTTTAAGTATACTAGATTTGTGTTTCTATTTCATTTATACCTGATGATGATTGCTTGTGTTGCAATCGAAACGTCGTATGCTAGTATTTAATTTATTATTTTCTCTTTATACGCGACTTTACCGAAAGAACCAAAGAGTAATTCCTGCAGTCACGAAAACTCCAAATAAAGTTTATTGCGCTTTGTTTGCTAGGTTACCCACAGTGCCTTGCACGGACCGCAACACCTCGCTGATCTCGTCAAAGAGCGTAAACCATCATTGAGCAAACTCTGGTCATCACCACAGCAGCAGCGGCTTTTTGGCTAACCACCTAACAAAGAGGGTCGCTGCATCACGCGCACTTTCCGATGCACTTCTGCGGCACTCTTGAATGCTCTTCCGTCCTATATGAGGAAGCCACTGGAGCTATGCACTTTTGAATCTTCTAGATTGACAAACTAATTTTTTAAAACTCCTTTTTGTGCTTAGTTTGTGGTCGTTCCCACCGCACCTCCGATTAGCAAGCGTGGTTGGTTACGTACTGTGCGAAAGAAGTTAAACACACATTCCATATCTGATAATTGNTTGTAATAAATTTACATATTGACCTATACCCATAAAATTTAGATTTCAAGCTTTCGTGACTGCAGGGATTCATCTTCTTGGTTCTTTCGGTAAAGTCACGTAGAAGGGAAATAATAAAGAATAAAAATAAAACATAATAAATAATTCTCACGACGTTTCGGCCACAACGTAAGCAGCAGAACAGCGCTGTCTTCCCGACAGACCTGTTCTTCACCTGAGGACGGCTGCTTGCGTTGTGGCCGAAACGTCGTGAGAATTATTTTATAATGTTTTATTATTATTTTATTATTTCCCTTCTACGTGACTTTACCGAAAGAACCAAGAAGACCATACCCATTACTTTCTTCTACTTCCTGTTCACCTGTGTGGGGGTGAGCGGGCGTGGTGATGACGTCACACCGCCTACGTAACGCCGAGCACCTGGGGAGGCTTTCACAGTTCTGGCACTCGCCTGATGAAGACGCTGGTGGCAGATTCCAGCGAAGCGTCGCACACACAATAGATACACCCTGTGGATTACTCTCCAACACACACCACACCGCACACAATAGAGACATCCTGTGGATTGCTCTCCTCACACTCACACCACACNGCACACAATAGATCACCCAGTGCTCTCCACACACACACCACACCGCACACAATAGATCACCCTGTGGTGTGCTCTCCTACACACACACCACACCGCACACAATAGATCACCCTGTGGATTGCTCTCCTACACACACACACCACACCGCACACAATAGATCACCCTAGTGCTCTCCACCACACACCACCCCGCACACAATAGATACACCCTGTGGAGTGCTCTCCTACACAACACCACACCGCACACAATAGATCACACTGTGGATTGCTCTCCTCACACACACACACACCGCACACAATAGATCACCCTAGTGCTCTCCACACACACACCACACCGCACCAAAGATCACCCTAGTGCTCTCCACACACACAACACACCGCACCAAAGATCACCCTAGTGCTCTCCACACACAACACACCGCACACAATAGATCACCCTAGTGCTCTCCACCACACACACCACACCGCACCAAAGATCACCCTAGTGCTCTCCACACACCACACCGCACACAATAGATCACCCTAGTGCTCTCCACCACACACCACACTGCACACAATAGATCACCCTAGTGCTCTCCACACACACACCACCGCACACAATAGATCACCCTATTGCTCTCCACACACACCACACCGCACACAATAGATCACCCTAGTGCTCTCCACACACACCACACCGCACACAATAGATCACCCTAGTGCTCTCCACACACACACCACACCGCACCAATGATCACCCTAGTGCTCTCCACACACCGCCCACCGCACACAATAGATCACCCTATTGCTCTCCACACACACACCACCCCGCACCAAAGATCACCCTATTGCTCTCCACACCACACCACACCGCACACAATAGATCACCCTATTGCTCTCCACACACACACCACCGCACACAATAGATACACTCTGTGGATTGCTCTCCACACACACACCACACCGCACACAATAGATCACCCTGTGGAGTGCTCTCCACACACACACACCACACCGCACCAAAGATCACCCTAGTGGTCTCCACACCACACACACACCGCACACAATAGATACACTCTGTGGATTGCTCTCCTACTCTCCTACACACACACCACACCGCACCAATGATCACCCTATTGCTCTCCACACCACACACCACACCTCACAATAGATCACCCTGTGGATTGCTCTCCTACACACACACACCACACCGCACACAATAGAGNCACCCTAGTGCTCTCCACACACACACACACCACACCGCACACAATAGATCACCCTGTGNATTGCTCTCCACACACACACACCGCTCACAATAGATACACCCTGTGGAGTGCTCTCCACACACCACACCACACCGCACACAATAGATCACCATTGCTCTCCTCACTACACACCACACCGCACACAATGATCACCCTGTGGAGTGCTCTCCTCACACACACACCACACCGCTCACAATAGATACACCCTGTGGAGTGCTCTCCACACAAACACCACACCGCACACAATAGATACCACTGTGGATTGCTCTCCTACCACACACACACACCGCACACAATAGATCACCCTGTNAGTGCTCTCCACACCACACCACACCGCACACAATAGATCACCCTAGTGCTCTCCACACACACAACACACCGCACCAATGATCACCCTAGTGCTCTCCACACACAACACACCGCACACAATAGATCACCCTAGTGCTCTCCACACCACACCACACCGCACACAATAGATCACCCTAGTGCTCTCCACACACCACACCGCACACAATAGATCACCCAGTGCTCTCCACACCACACCACACTGCACACAATAGATCACCCTGTGGAGTGCTCTCCTCACACACACCACCGCACACAATAGATCACCCTGTGGATTGCTCTCCTACACACACCACACCGCACACAATAGATACACCCTGTGGAGTGCTCTCCTACACACACCACACCGCACACAATAGTCACCCTGTGGAGTGCTCTCCTACACACACACCACACCGCACACAATAGATACACCCTGTGGAGTGCTCTCCTCACACCGCACCACCGCACACAATAGATACACCCTGTGGATTGCTCTCCACNCACACACCACCCCGCACACAATAGATCACCCTATTGCTCTCCACACCACACCACACCGCACACAATAGATCACCCTATTGCTCTCCACACACACACACACGCACACAATAGATACACTCTGTGGATTGCTCTCCACACCACACCACACCGCACACAATAGATCACCCTAGTGCTCTCCACACACACACACCACACCGCACACAATAGATCACCCTAGTGCTCTCCACACCACACCACACCGCACACAATAGATACACTCTGTGGATTGCTCTCCTACTCTCCTACACACACACCACACCGCACACAATAGATCACCCTGTGGATTGCTCTCCTCACACACACACCACACCGCTCACAATAGATCACCCTGTGGATTGCTCTCCTACACACNCACACCACACCGCACACAATAGAGCACCCTGTGGAGTGCTCTCCTCACNCACACACACACCACACCGCACACAATAGATCACCCTATTGCTCTCCACACACACACACCGCTCACAATAGATACACCCTGTGGAGTGCTCTCCACACACCACACCACACCGCACACAATAGATCACCCTGTGGATTGCTCTCCTCACATACACACCACACCGCACACAATAGATCACCCTATTGCTCTCCACACACACCACACCGCACACAATAGATACACCTCATTGCTCTCCTACACACACACACACCGCAAACAATAGATCACCCTGTGNAGTGCTTTCCACACCACACACCACACCGCACAATAGATCACCCTAGTGCTCTCCACACACACACACCACACCGCACACAATAGATCACCCTGTGGAGTGCTCTCCCACACACACACACCGCACACAATAGATCACCCTAGTGCTCTCCNCACACACACACCACACCGCACACAATAGATCACCCTAGTGCTCTCCTACACACACACACACCGCACACAATAGATCACCTGAGTGCTCTCCTACACACTCACACCACACCGCTCACAATAGATCACCCTAGTGCTCTCCACACACACACACACCGCACACAATAGATCACCCAGTGCTCTCCACACACACACCACCCCGCACACAATAGATCACCCTGTGCATTGCTCTCCTACACACACACACACCACACCGCACACAATAGATACACCCTGTGGAGTGCTCTCCTACACACACACCACACNGCTCACCACACTGCTCACCACAGCTCACCACACTGCTCACCACAGCTCACCCCACTCCTCACCACTGCTCACCCACTCGTCACCACAGCTCAGCTCACTCCTCACCACAGCTCACCCCACTCCTCACCACAGCTCACCACACTGCTAACCACAGCTCACCACACTGCTCACCACTCCTCACCACGGCTCACCACAGCTCACCCACTCCTCACCACCGCTCACCCTACTCCTCACCACAACTCACCTCACTCCTCACCACAGCTCACCACAGCTCACCCACTCCTCATGACTGCTCACCCTACTCCTCACCACCTCTCACCCCACTCTTCACCACCGCTCACCCACTCCTCACCACAGCTCACCTCACTTCTCACCACCGCTCACCCCACTCCTCACCACAGCTCACCCCACTCCTCACCACAGCTCACCCCACTCCTCACCATCGCTCACCCCACTCCTCACCACAGCTCACCTCACTTCTCACCACAGCTCACCCCATTTCTCACCACAGTTCACCCCACTCCTCACCACAGCTCACCCCACTCCTCACCACAGCTCACCTCACTCCTCACCACACCTCATCCCACTCCTCACCACCGCTCACCCACTCCTCACCACTGCTCACCCCACTCCTCACCACAGCTCACCTCACTTCTCACCACTGCTCACCCCACTCCTCACCACAGCTCACCCCACTCCTCACCACAGTTCACCCCACTCCTCACCACAGCTCACCCCACTCCTCACCACAGTTCACCCCACTCCTCACCACAGCTCACCCCACTCCTCACCACAGCTCACCCCATTTCTCACCACAGTTCACCCCACTCCTCACCACACCTCATCCCACTCCTCACCACAGCTCACCCCACTCCTCACCACAGCTCACCCCACTCCTCACCACAGCTCAGCCCACTCCTCACCACAGCTCACCCCACTCCTCACCACAGCTCACCACACTGCTCACCACAGCTCACCCACTCCTCACCACAGCTCCCCCACTCCTCACCACAGCTCACCCCACTCCTCACCACAGCTCACCCCACTCCTCACCACAGCTCACCACACTGCTCACCACAGCTCACCCACTCCTCACCACAGCTCACCCCACTCCTCACCACAGCTCACCCCACTCTTCACCACAGCTCACCCACTCCTCACCACAGCTCACCCACTCCTCACCACAGCTCACCCACTCCTCACCACAGCTCACCACACTGCTCACCACAGCTCACCCACTCCTCACCACAGCTCACCCCACTCCTCACCACAGCTCACCCACTCTCACCACAGCTCACCCCACTCCTCACCACAGCTCACCCCACTCCTCACCACAGCTCACCCCACTCTTCACCACAGCTCACCCCACTCCTCACCACAGCTCAGCCCACTCCTCACCACAGCTCACCCCACTCCTCACCACAGCTCACCACACTGCTCACCACAGCTCACCCACTCCTCACCACAGCTCACCCCACTCCTCACCACAGCTCACCACACTCCACACCTCACCTCACTTCTCACCACCGCTCACCACACTCCTCACCACAATTCACCTCACTTCTCACCACTGCACACCACACTCCTCACCACCGCTCACCCCACTCCTCACCACACCTCACCACACTGCTCACCACTGCTCACCACACTCCTCACCACAGCTCACCACACTGCTCACCACAGCTCACCCCACTCCTCACCACACTGCTCACCACTGCTCACCACACTCCTCACCACAGCTCACCCCACTTCTCACCACCGCTCACCCCACTCCTCACCACACCTCACCCCACTCCTCACCACACCTCACCCCACTCCTCACCACACCTCACCCTACTCCACCCCATACCTCACCCTACTCACCCCACACCTCACCTCACTTCTCACTACAGCTCACCCCACTCCTCACCACTGCTCACCCACTCCTCACCACACCTCACCCCACTCCTCACCACAGCTCACCACACTCCACACCTCACCTCACTTCTCACCACAGCTCACCACACTGCTCACCACAGCTCACCCCACTCCTCACCACAGCTCACCACACTCCTCACCACCGCTCACCACACTGCTCACCACAGCTCCCCACTCCTCACCACAGCTCAGCCCACTTCTCACCACAGCTCACCACACTCCTCACCACCGCTCACCCCACTCCTCACCACAGCTCACCCACTGCTCACCACTGCTCACCACACTCCTCACCACAGCTCACCCCACTTCTCACCACCGCTCACCCACTCCTCACCACACCTCACCACACTGCTCACCACTGCTCACCACACTCCTCACCACAGCTCACCACACTGCTCACCACAGCTCACCCCACTCCTCACCACAGCTCACCACACTGCTCACCACTGCTCACCACACTCCTCACCACAGCTCACCCCACTCCTCACCACAGCTCACCCCACTCCTCACCAGAGCTCACCCCACTCCTCACCACCTCACCCCACTCCTCACCACAGCTCACCCNACTCCTCACCACCGCTCACCCCACTCCTCACCACACCTCACCACACTGCTCACCACAGCTCACCACACTGCTCACCACGCTCGCCACACTCCTCACCACAGCTCACCCACTTCTCACCACCGCTCACCCCACTCCTCACCACAGCTCACCACACTTCTCACCACAGCTCATCCCACTCCTCACCACAGCTCACCCCACTTCTCACCACGCTCACCCACTCCTCACCACAGCTCACCACACTGCTCACCACAGCTCACCCCACTCCTCACCACAGCTCACCCCACTCCTCACCACAGCTCACCACACTCCACACCTCACCTCACTTCTCACCACCGCTCACCACACTCTCACCACTTCACCTCACTTCTCACCACTGCACACCACACTCCTCACCACCGCTCACCCCACTCCTCACCACACCTCACCACACTGCTCACCACTGCTCACCACACTCCTCACCACAGCTCACCCCACTTCTCACCACCGCTCACCCCACTCCTCACCACACCTCACCCACTCCTCACCACAGCTCACCCCAAACCTCACCACACCTCACCCCACTCCTCACCACTCCTCACCCTCCTCCACCCCACACCTCACCCTCTCCCCCGTGCCGGTCGCCCCCAGGTGTGGATCGACGCCGCCACTCAGATCTTTTTCTCTCTGGGCGCCGGCTTCGGGTCCTCATCGCCTTCTCCAGCTACAACAAGTTCAACAACAACTGCTACAAGTGAGGTCGTCTTCGTCTTCGTCTTCTTCCGTATGGATTAATGACGGCAGATTAAAGATGTAATTTTAGATCCGTTAGCGACTCAATGGTTCAGAAGCAGTGCGTGGATCTCGTTCCATCTTCGCTAAGACGGCAGCGGCAGCAGCAGCAGTGGCGGTGGAGTGGTGGTGGTGGTGGATGGTGGTGGTGGAGTGGTGGTGGTGNAGTGGTGGAGTGGTGGTGNAGTGGTGGTGGTGGTGGTGGTGGAGTGGTGGTGGTGGAGTGGTGGTGTNGTGGTGGTGGTAAGAGTGGTGGTGGTGGTGGTGGTGANTGGTGGTGGTGGTGGAGTGGTAGTGGTGGTGGAGATGGTGGTGGTGGTGGANTGGTGGAGTGGTGGTGGTGGTGGATGGTGGTGGTGGTGAGAGATGGATGGTGGAGTGGTGGTGGTGGAGTGGTGGTGGTGGANTGGNAGTGGTGGTGGTGGTGGTGGAGTGGTGGTGGTGGTTGAGTGGTGGTGGTGNAGTGGTGGTGGTGGAGTGTCCACGGTGGTGGAGTGTTCACGGTGCTGGTCGAGGGTTTTGGATTTGTGGCGGCATCATCGCAGGACGAATCTTTTATTCGCATTTGTAGTGGTGGTGGTGATGGTGGTAGGGGTGGTGGTGTTGATGTTGATGGTAAGAGTGGTAGTGTTGATGATGATGATGATAGGAGTGCTCGTGTTGATGGTAGGAGTGGTGGTGTTGATGATTATGGTAGGAGTGGTGGTGTTGATGGTAAGAGTGGTGGTGTTGATGATGATGGTAAGAGTAGTGTTGTCGATGATAGGAGTGGTGGTGTTCATGATGATGATGGTAGGAGTGGTGGTGGTGTTGATGGTGTTGATGGTAAGAGTGGTGGTGTTGATGGTAAGAGTGGTGGTGTTGATGATGATGATGACAGGAGTGGTCGTGTTGATGGTAGGAGTGGTGGTTTTGATGATGGTGATGGTAGGAGTGGTGGTGGTGTCGATGATGATGGTAGGAGTGGTGGTGGTGTTGATGGTGTTGATGGTAAGAGTGGTGTGTTGATGGTAGGATGGTAGTGGTGATGATGATGATGGTAGGAGTTGTGGTGTTGATGATGATGATGGTAGGAGTGGTAGTGGTGTTGATGATGATGGTAGGAGTGGTGGTGGTGTAGATGATGATGGTAAGAGTGGTGTGTTGATGATAGGAGTGGTGGTGTTCATGATGATGATGATAGGAGTGGTGTTGATGATGATGATGGTAGGAGTGGTGTTGGTGATGATGGTGTTGATGGTAGGAGTAGTGGTGGTCGTGGTGTTGATGATGATGATGATAGGAGTGGTGTTGATGTTGATAATGGTAGGAGTGGTGTTGATGATGATGATAGGAGTGGTGGTGTTGTGATGATGATGATGAGAGCACCGATGTCTGCGTGTGCTTCACCGCCCTTGCAGGGACGCCCTCATCACGAGCTCCATCAACTGCGTCACGAGTTTCTTCTCCGGCTTCGTCATCTTCTCGCTGCTCGGCTACATGGCCAAGAAGCACGACGTGCCAATAGACGACGTGGCTACAGACGGTCGGTGCCTCGTCTCTGTGTGTGTGTCCGTGTGTGTCTGTCTGTGTGTCCGTGTGTGTCTGTCTGTGTGTGTCCGTGTGTGTCTGTCTGTGTGGGGCGGTTCGTGTCAGCTGCGTGCGACCGAGTTTGTCCGTCAGGGTGTGTATCTGTGGGTGACTGTCTCTGAGTGTGCGTGTGTAAACATCTGGGAGAGGCCGGGCGTGTCTGCCTGTCTGTGCCGTGTGTGTCGCTCAGCGCTTGCCCCAACGTATAAGGCTATCTGGGGATTTTTGTCTTGTGTGTCTGTCTGTGTGTCTGTGTGTGTCTGTATGTGTGTCCTTTTGTGTGTGTCCGTGTGTCTGTGTGTGTCAGTATGTGTGTGTGCGTGCGTCCGTGTCTGAGCGGGTAGCGGTCAGTGCACTGCGCTACGAACCCAGCGACCCGAGTTCAATTCCCACCCATGGCCACCACCAGTGGCGATTATCTGAACCCGTCCTGGGCATCCCCTCGGTCTACACGGTCACCAATGACGGCACAAACGAAAACCTGTCACAGGTGCGCCTATGGCGGCCTGGCGAGGTCCTCGAACGCATCTCGGATGTGCCGTGCCCGCCTCCGCGGGTGTTCCCGAACAGCACGTGCACCGTCGTCTCACGACATCCGGCGGACCGGGGATTTACATTATTTAGCTAATTTTGTTTGTTTGTTTGTACATGCCGACGGCTGTCGCCAACTGCGGGTCTGCGTGTCTGTCTTTGTACTAGAGTCTTCTCAATGTGCACGTACCGATAGGCCACTGAGCTTCGACAATGTGACTGGAGTTTTTTACCCTTTATCGGCAACAAAATTAACAACTTTTTTAAGGAGTCATGTGCATACCCACAATACCTGCAGTCATAATGCAAACAAAAAACATAACCTGATAATGTTGCTGTCCTTGAAGTGATTGTCAACCTGAGACNGTCCTTAGAGCCTATCTCACATGGGGTTGGACAGATGACGCCAAAAGGCGCACAACTCAAAGACAATGCACCATCGTATTAGAGCTCGGGGTGCTTACACCATTGGACCTCATTTGCAGTAAAAAATTGATTTCGTTTTTACCTTTTATCCAACAAAACTGACACTTTTTTACGAGGAGTCATGTTTGCATAGACCACAATACCTGCAGTCATAATGCAAACAAAAAACTACTCTGATCATGTAGACGTCCTTGAATGATTGGTCCTGTGCCTGGAGTTCAGTATGTTGGACCTTGTTCAACTTGCGGTATACTATTTTGTCGTTGCTACTGCAGATGCAGTAGCAACAACAACACCTGTCTGTGGACAGTTGTGTGCATTAAACGTGGATGTAAATGGATGGTCGGATGGATGGTGGGATTGATAAATAGATGGGTGAAGGGACAGATGTTTGGATTAAGCGAGGATGTATGGATGAATGGTCAGATGGAGGGATGGATGCTGGGATTGATAAATAGATGGATGGGTAAATGGATGGAAGGATTATGGTTAGATGGGAAGATAAATGGATGAAAGGAAAGATGCATGGATGGCTGGAGAGAGGTGTATATGTCAGATGGACATGCAGATGGATAGAGAGAGATAGACCTACACACGAACAGGTTGATGTTTGGACAGATCAATAGTTCGACAGATAGACAAATGGAGAGATAGACAGATGAATGGATGGATAGACGGACCAACAGACACTGTTCGTGATGACACCACGTGATGACACCACGGGAAAACGATGCTGCTGCTGATGCTGCTGGTCCTGCTGCTGCTGCTGCTGCTGGTGCTGCTGCTGGTGCTGCTGCTGGTGCTGCTGCTGGTGCTGTTGCTGGTCCTGCTGTTGCTGCTGTTGCTGCTCGTGCTACTGTTGCTGCTGCTGTTTGTGTTGCTGCTGCTGGTGCTGCTGCTGCTGGTGCTGCTGCTGGTGCTGCAGGAGCTGGCCTCGTGTTCATCATCTACCCGAGGCCATCGCCACCCTGCCGGGCGCCTCCATGTGGGCCATCATCTTCTTCATCATGCTGCTCACGCTGGGCATCGACAGCGCCGTGAGTAGTCGCCGTCGCTCGTCGTTGCGCACCTCCTCCTCCACCTCCACCACCGCGCCGAGCAGGCCACCCCGACACGGCCCCGGAGGCGCCAGGGATGTCCGTCGGTCCACTGCAAGAAGCTAAGCTGCAATGAACTGCACCCAGATACACGGTCACGTCGCGATCACGTTGGCTGGCATCGCGCGTGATGAACCAGCGAAGACACACGCCCCTCTCTCCATCCACATGTCCATCCATCTGTCCGCCTGTATGATCATCGTTGGTCCATCTCCACCCTGCCCGGTCGTCCATCTTACATCCGTCCATCTCGTGGTATGTCCATGTGTACGTAACCCACACCGTGCGTACGTAGTCACCCACCACGTGCGTACATAGTGACCCACCGCGTGCGTACGTAGTGACCCACCGCGTGCGTACGTAGTAACCCATCCGTGTGCGTGCAGATGGGTGGCATGGAGGCGGTGATCACCGGCCTCATTGACGACTTCCCGATTCTCAAGCGCCACCGTGAGAAGTTCACCCTCTTGGTGGCCGTGGGAACCTTCCTGGTGGCGCTCGTCTGCGTCACCAACGTGAGTCGCGGCGCTCGCACCGCCACCACCAAAGACAAAGATCCCCCGTGTAGCCTTAACAGACTATTGGGGCAAGTGCTGTTAGCGAGCACCTATGAAGGCCGGCACGGCACACGAGGAGGTGGGTGGCCAGCACCACGCCAGCACCACCACCACTGCCACTGTTGCTACCACCACTACCATCATTACCATCACCACCACCACTACTGCCACCACCAGCACCACCACTACTACCGGCACTACCGCTCCCACCAAAGACCTAGGGGAGGCCCGAGACCGGTTTAGATATTCATCACCGTGTTGGCCATGAGCGAGAATTGAACTCGGCTGGCCGGGTTCGAAGCGCAGCACACTCGCCACCACACTACCAGCACCAATGCCATTCGCCACTAAGTGACGGTGACATCACCACGGCCGATCTTGACACCGCTGGTACCGGTCGTCGGCAAGTCCACTCAGCTCCACATCCTCCCGTACCGCATCAGCTCCATCTCTTCACCAGCCTGTGCCGTGCCCGTTTAGCCCCCTCTGTGCGGCCAAACAGAAGCTGCTTTGGCATGCGGTGGCTGGGCGTGCGGGCTACATGACACACTACCAAACTACCACGTGCACGCCTGTGGCCGCAGCCTCTGAAACCATCTCACGTCTTGGTCCCGGACACCAACCCAGAATCCGTTGTGCCGGCTTTCCCATCGCTCGTCAGAACGTCCAACTCTAGAGTAACAAAAGTCGCGGTCGTCACAAAAACAACAACAACGGCAGCAACTGTGTAGGTGCTTGTTGTGAGCCGAGGAGGAGGACAGTGCCCCGTGCCGCCCCCCCCACCCCTCTCCCCCGTGTCACCAGGGAGGGATTTATGTCTTCACCATCCTCGACAACTTTGCTGCCGGCACGTCGATCCTGTTCGGCGTCCTCATCGAAGCCATCGGCGTCGCCTGGTTCTACGGTGAGCGCTCGCTTCACCACCCATGATGCACGGCGCATGGCCAGCCACTGCTGTGACACGTCTGCGGGGCATCATCACCATCATCAGCATCATCATCTTCATCTTGCACCGATCACACAACGGCTGCAACCCCACGGCACGGCTTCACCGCCCATAACTAATAGCTTCACCCATAATGCTCGGAGTCCTGCTAGCCACTGTTGTGATGCTACTGCGGTCATCATCGTCATCACCACCATCATCATCTTCAGCCATGGTCAATCCACTGCTGGATGAAGGGTCCCCTCCATAGATGCCGCTCCCGACCACCCTTCAGAATCCTGTGATGCACCTTGAACTCGTTTCGTCGCTCCATCTCCTCCCAAAGGGACGTCCTCAAGGACGAGTTGCACTCCTTGGTGGCCGCTCCGATCTTACTCTTGACCGTCGGCCATCGTCCCATCTCGCCGTGGATCGGCGAGCTCTTGATCCCCGCGTCAGCAACGGCGTTCCCCGCGTTAGTGACAACCCAAAAATCTCCCCGCAAGTTACACACGCTCAAACCCAAAACCGTCGGGTTCGGCAAAGTTGAAAGCAATTAGCTCATGCTTAATTTGTAACGCAGCCCGTAAACAAAGCACGTGTGTGTGTGTGCGCGCGTCCGTCACACAAAGGTTTAGCAGCAACAAAAAGCATAATTGCATCGTCACTTTAACTTTTTTTCCTTCCCTTTTTCTTATTTTGTTGTTGTTGCAAAAACCATCTTCTCACGGAACGGTCCCGGAGGTCAGGGTTCACCTGGACACTGGGTCGTTGTGCTCGACGAGAAGGCTGCACTTTGCGTTTGCGGCCTCTGGCGGGAAGCAGTTGGCTGCCCTCACGATTTCCAGCCACGTGTCCCAAGATTCTCCGTCCTGCCAGCGAATGTCCCAATGGCAGCGGAGCAGAGTATGGACAACAGGGGCCTCGCGTTCCACTCCGTACACTGCCGATATTTATTTATTTATTTTACGCTCTTTTTGCCGAACCGGCCGTGGAGGCATGGACCTGAGACTACCTGAGTGAGTGGCCACGCATTGATGCCATGGTCCGTGGCTGACCACGTTCCGTGCGGGTGGTCGTCGCGGTCACGTCGCCCCCCCCCCCAGGTGTGCAGGCCGTTTGCCCGCCCGCCGCCCGCCCATGGGCAGGCAGCGTCAGCTCGGACGGCCATGCTGTTGCGTGGGAAAGCAAAAATGCCGCACGAGCGTACATTGTCCTCTCATAAACAATAATAATAAACAATAATAATAAACAATAATAATAAACAATAATAAACAATACTTTTAATAAACACTAATAAATAATAATAATAAACAATAATAAACAATACTAATAAACAATAATAAGCAAAACTAATAAACAATAATAATAAACAATAATAATAAACAATAATAAACAATACTTTTAATAAACACTAATAAATAATAATAATAAACAATAATAAACAATACTAATAAACAATAATAAGCAAAACTAATAAACAATAATAATAATAAACAATAAAAAGCAACAATAATAAACAATAATAGTAAACAATAATAAACTTCCTAGCGTTGTTCCCGCTGTGGCGCAGGGTCCGCTTTTCGGCATTGTCTTCTCCATTTGGCAACAATAATAAACAATAAACAATAATAATAAACAATAATAGTAAACAATAATAAATAATACTAATAAACAACAATAATAAACAATACTGATAAACAATAATAAGCAATAATAATAAACAACAATAAACAATAATAATTAATAATAAACAATAAAAATAAACAATAATAAAAAAACTCCCCGTAGCGCGAGTCGGCTCGGGCGGAACTACCAAGTAGACCGACCGTCGCTCAAACTACAAAACAAAGTGGCACAAGACTCGACAAGCAGCTGGGTGATGATCACGGAGGAGGCCGTACGCACGCACGCTGAACTCCTTCCGCGACCGTACGTAGCCAGCCGTGCTCATGGAAAGGTTGCGCAGAGGAAGGGGAATGAGTGGGAGAGTTGAAGGGAATGAGTAGAGGGGGAATGAGTGTAAATAGTGAATGGGAATGAGTAGAGGGAGAACGAAGAGTGACGCGCGAGCGGAATGCGGTGACGACGCTGGGGGCGAGATCCGCGTGCGGATTCGGCATCCCGTGGCGAGCGACGCAGATCGGCACCATGGAGTCGCGGCCAGTCGCGTTGCTGCTGGCCGCCTCTCAAGGGGTACCGGTGGTAGCGGCAGCCAAGGAAGCGGACCGCGTCCGGGAAACGGAGCGGTGAGATAATTTCACGCTCCGGTGCTGGGTGGGATCGTGACGGACGGCTGGTGGCTTGCCGGGGGGTGGCGGGGGCAGAGGTTTTCATCCAGCAGTGGATCGACCACGGCTGCTGCTGCTGCTGCCGACGATGACAATCCTCAATCCTGGCTGACGAGGAGGCCGCAACGCGACGCTCCATCGGGCGACGCCGGCGGCATTGGCCGTGCGCACTCAGAGCGGCCGCCCTGTCTGCGTGCATCAGAGTTGGGAGCTGAGGGTGGTGGGGGGGATTGAGGGGGTAGGGTGGGGGGTTGCGCAAGGGGGTGGAAACTAAACCCAGGCACGGAGAGCGACGGGTCAGGCCGGGACATTTATTTATTTATTCAATTAAAGGTCGGCAGACGCGACGGGCCGCCGAGTGATATTTCAACGTGAAGGGAATCGAGATTTTAGTTTTTTGGCAAGACGCAGCGGCGTTTGAACAACGTCCAGTAGTCGTCGTTTGTTGTTGTTCGTAACATGAACAGCTCGCGATGCCGGTGCCCTGAGTCTGGTTTGCCAGAGGGGACACACGGGCGGGAAAGATTTGAGGCCCAAGCGGAGGAACGCGTCCCAGCTCCTCACCTGGGCACCCGCCGCACACACGCACACACCTGCTGGCCAGGCGTGCGCGCGCGGGAACCAGATGCCTTGAGTTAGAATCAGAATGACAACTTTTTTGTTGCCCGGGTAACTTACCATCGAGCTATGAGACTCTTTATTCAAGGGTGACTCGTCCAGCAGACAGACACGGCCAACAGCGAGAGTTCGTGAAAACTAGATGTGAAATATTAAAAATATTTTAAGTAAAATTTAAAGCAATTCCGTACGTTCGCATTCGTCTTGGTTCGACCTCAAAAATGTCTGTTTCAGAGAGTGCAGCGACTAGGCAGCGTGGCCATTCCCAGAGAAGAGATCCCAGGGTTGGTTCCAAGACTTTGGAGCAGCAGAAGCAGCAGCTGCTGCATGAAACACTTTGGAACCATCAGACACGCATCGCAGATTATTTTTTATTAAAAATATATTTGTACGTACAGGGTGGGCTAGAAAGTCAGGATATGTAGCGTTATTATATTTTCACAATCAGCTCATTTTGTTTTTTGGAACTCCAAACTGCAACCGTCTGTGTGCAATGGGCGCATTCGTGACGGCCACGTGCTATGAGAACTTCGGATTAAACCAAACGTCCACGTGAATTGAATTGATATTGACAACAGCCTCCAAGTCGTGCTGTGTTGTGTGCGTGGGGAGCCTGGCACAAGCGCCGTGGTGACGTCGCCGCCACTTAGTGGCGAATCGCGTTCGTTGTTGTTGTTGGGGAGCGGCGACCAACAGAGTTCGACTCCCGCTTGCGGCCAACGCCGATCCTGTGGCCTCCCTAGGTCGGCTCGGCCTCAAACGATTACCTGGTGCAGTGTGGCAACGTCAACACTGGGTAGACGTGGGCTGGCCGGCCGTGGTTCTGGACACCCACCCCCTTGTGAGCTGCGCCGTTCTTCATCGGTGCTACTCGCGAACAGCACTTGCCCCCGCAGTCTGTTCAAGGCTTACACGGGGGACCTTTGTCTTTGTTCTAGGTGTGGACCGGTTCAGTGAGGACATTGAGCAGATGATGGGATTCAAGCCCGGACTCTACTGGAGGCTTTGCTGGAAGTTCGTCAGCCCCTGCTTTCTGCTGGTACCCGCTCTGAACAACAACAACGCTCCCGTTGTCTCGCCACTTGGTTGTGACTCCCAACGTTAATATTGTACGTACGTACACATGTTGAACTTCTTTGGCACCGTACGTAGCCAACCGTGAAAATCCAGATGAACAACATTGTGGTGAAAAAGAAATTTCCTCCCGAGTCCTTTTTGCCGCGAGGTTCCGCCATCACCGGTACTGCACCACCACCACCACCATCACCGCCACCACCACCACCACCACTGCCACCACCACCACTACCACCATCACCACTANCACCACCATCACCGCCACCACCACCATCACNGCCACACCACCACCACACCACCNTCACCACTACCACCACCATCACTGCCACCACCATCACCGCCACCACCGCCCCCACCGCCCCCACCGCCACAACCACCGCCACAACCACCGCCGCACCCGGGTCACGGAGTGGAACCCGCGAGCAGTGCGGACGTAGCCATGGCCGGGNCGACTGCCGCATCGGAGAAGGTACGCAGAGAGAGACGCGGGATCCCGCGCCGGATTGCGGGCCGTCCTAAAGCAACTTGGCAGCTGCCAAACCACGAGCGCCTCTCCCCGGCACAGCGTCCACGCCACCTTTGATATTTCGCTGGAGCCTACCCACCAACCCCTCACCCACCCCACCACTCCACCACCGGCCCACTTCACAATCGCCTCTTTTCCGTCGGCGTGGCTTTAGGTTTTAACATCGTCGTTCATCCTCATCGTTGTCAATAATATTATTACCGCGCCGCCGCTGCCGGTCTGGCGCGCGCCCGCACGCCTGCTAATTTTGGGCGTCGGTGGAAGACAAATTAATAAAAGGGTTTGGAGAGGGGGAGCCGGAAAAAAANGTTGGCACGAAGGGGACTGTGTAAACGCTCGCGTCTGGGGTGGCCCAGACGTCAACTTGCTTCTCTGCTGCTGAGCCACTGCTTGGCCTTTATACTCGGACTTCCTGAGAATGCGGAATCCAGTTTCCGAGCGCGTATCGTATGCTTGCGTATTAGACGTTGAATTGGATATTATGACGTTGACTTCGCGTTGTGATGTTTGCCCGACAACGTTGACGTTTCGTGTGGGTTTAGCCACGGCAGGAAACTCGGAGGAATCCACGCAGAACTGGGGGAGAGAATAAAAAACTTCAATGCTCGCACGCACCACACGTTGAACAGAACAGGGGGACAACATGCAAACGTAGAAACTCCACGCAAAAAAGCTGCCCGAGTCGGGAATCGAACCCAGGCTGATTTACCATTGCACCGCCAGCAGCCTATTGTTAATACTACCCTGTCGAACAAGTGGTCACATTATGGGCTGATACTTCGTCGGAGATGCTGAGCCGGTATTGCCGAGATCAGTTTGACTCCGAGCTACAGCTGGCAGTGATTAATCTGGGTTCTGGCAATCATCAAAATAATCATCATCATCGTCGTCATCATCGTCGTTGTCATCCTCATTGTCTTTGATCAGTTGGTGGTGATATCCGCCAGAGGATGACTTGGAACGTTCCCAAGCGAAATTCATTTCTGCTCACAATGAAAAGTGAACGGAATATATATATAAACATAAATATGAAACAGATGCGAATTACATCATTTGCAGGCATGGATGTTGCTGGCTAAAATCATACCCATAAATATTGTGCTTTAATACAACCGCCACCCTATAATTTCAAATTATTATTAGTATTTCAACAACCCATGGCTTACGTAAACATGGTTTGATTTGATTATGTTATATAAAATTAAATATAATCAGACACTGCAATAGACTCAACAGAACCTATAGACAACAGAACTTATAGACTCAACAGAGCCCATAGACTCAACAGAAACCATAGACACACAGAGACTCATAGCCACAGAGACCATAGACTCACACAGAACCATAGACCAAGAACCATATACTACACAAAGACCTATACTCACACAGACCATAGACTCACATTGAGTGCCACCTACAAGCACTCCCCCAACCCTAATTAACAGCCAACCAGCTACGGGCACTACCCAAACGCCTAACCTCGATCACACACACAAGTCACGTGACTACGAGGTTGCGCTGGTGTAGAGAGACATGCACTTCGACGTTGCAATCCACTGCAGGATGAAGCCTCCCATGCTGCAGGCGGCGTTGGTTATTTGGCCACACCACACCTCTTCTTGGTTCTTTCGGTAAAGTCACGTAGAATGGAAATAAAAAATAATAAAAATAAACATGATAAAATAATTCTCACGACGTTTCGGCCACAACGCAAGCAGCCGTCCTCAGGTGAAGAACAGGTCTGTCGAGAAGACGAGTCTGCAACCGGCTGGAGCGCTTTTTTTTTAAGATGGGTTGGAGGGGGGAGAGCGCCACCAGCTTAAAAAAAGATGCTCCAAGCCTGGGGTTGTCATTCAGACTCTGCTTCTCGACAGACCTGTTCTTCACCTGAGGACGGCTGCTTGCGTTGTGGCCGAAATGTCGTGAGAATTGTTTTATGTTTTATTTTTATTATTTTATTATTTCCATTCTACATGACTTTACCGAAAGAACCAAGAAGATGAATCCTGCAGTCACGAAAGCTTTAAATCGAAATTCACCACACCTGTCAATCGTGTGGGTTGGTGAAGGTGGGAAAGGAAAAGAGTTCAACAGTGTCGTCGCCTGTGCTTGATGACCACGCTACCTTCCCAGAGCACCCATCCGATCTCGCCGCCAACATCCGGAGTGATCGGGCGAGATCGGGCGAAATTGGGTGGGATCCAGCGAGAATTTGGTGAGATTGGCGAGATCGGATGAGATCTGGCTAGATCCTGGCGAGATCCTGGTGAGATCCGGTGAGAATCCGGTGAGATCTGGTGCATATCTGTGTGATTTAGGCCGAGGCAATGTGGATCTATAGGGCACATGACCGCAGCTGCGTGTCAAGAGCACCGCTCTTTGTCTGTTGCGGTCCGAGACTTGCTCATCTCCAGATCTCTGAGCCCCAGACTCTTTCTAGATTTGAAGCTTTCGTGACTGCAATGATTCATATTCTTAGGTTTTTTTCGGTAAAGTCACGTAGGTAAAAATTTTAAATTAATAAAAGTAAAATAAAAATAAAATAAAAATCACGACGTTTCGGAGGCAACACAAGCTTCCGTCTTCAGGTGGAACCGTCGCAGCACGACTGCTGTATCAAGTACTTGATACAGCAGTCGTGCTGTGACGGTTCCACCTAAAGACGGAAGCTTGTGTCCCCAGCCTCTTGTCCGTGCGTACGCTCGCGTGCTGTGCCTGCCTCAATAGTTGCTCGCTGACAGCGCTCGCTGAAAGCGCTTAGACCACCAGTCCGTTAACGGCTACACGGGTGGTGGGATCGTTGTCTCTGTGCGCGCGCGTAGTTCGTGGTGGTGGCGAGCATCGTGAATGCGAAGCCGCTCTCCTACGACGAGTACCAGTTCCCCGACTGGGCCAACACGGTCGGCTGGGGCATCGCCATCTCCTCCATGATGCTCGTGCCGGTCTACGCCATCTACAAGGTCATCTCCATCCCGGGCACCTTCCGCGAGGTGGGTCACGAACCGCGGTCGCACGACCACCGACGCAGTAGGCCGAACCCCCGGCTCGCGAAGCCGGCGATCGAACCCTGGGTCCCCCGGCGGCGTTCCATGCCAGCCGCATGCCGCGTCCAATTCTGGGCTTCCGCAGGCCGCAGTTGGACGCGGCGTCGACAAGGCGTCGCTGACTAATTTCAGGGCTTTGGCAAAAAAGCTTTCTTGGGGGGGGGGGGAGGGAAGCCCGAATTCGTTTCCACGCCAAAAATATTCCTGGACGAGTGTTTATTTTTATTATTTTATTATTTCCATTCCACGTGACTTTTACCGAAAGAACCAAGAAGATGAATCCCTGCAGTCACGAAAGCTTTAAATCGAAATTCCTGGACGGGTGAACAAAATCGCGTGGACAAACACGGCGTGCGAGAAAGAAAAGAAAAAGCAAAGCAAGCAACGTCGTAGGCGGCAGGAACGTTTGAAACCCACGTGGCGATTGAACGCTGCACTTCGGCTTGGGGCCGGGTCCTCACCGCGTCACCGGCCTGACCCTGCCCCAACCACAGCGATTTTTGGCTCGTCAAAGGAGCATGAACCGTCATCACGCGACCTCCGCTCGTCCTGGCAGCAGCAGTGGCTTCTGGCTGGGCCATCGAAACAAAGGCATTGGTCACCGCATCGCACGGCGCTTCCAGATGCGCTTCTGCGGTCCGTCTGGAACGCTCTTCATTCCGATATTAGGAATCCGCTGGAGCTATGAATTTTTACATTTAAAAGTAATTTATTTTAGAACGGCTTTTTGTGTTTCGTGTGTTGTCCTTCCCCCGCACCTGCGATTAGTACGGTTTGCTACGTGCATTGCGAGAAAGGTTGAACATTGATACACACATGCAGCCTCGTAGGGGTAGCATTGAAGCGACACATTAAGTCAAAAGCGACTTCAGGCGTTGTACTTACATTTAAATCGTGAAGTGGAACATTAAAAAATAGATATATTTATTTTGGAACAGCAACACCTAACCCAAGCTGATAGTTAAACCTCGTGAAAATGATTTAAAAAGGTCGCGATTGCTTCGCTGTCGCACCAGTGAAGTTAAAACCCCGCGTTACATTAAAAAAAACGTGGATTGTGCAGAACTTGGAGTTCTGGAAGTATTCAATCTCTCAGAAACAAAACAAACCTTTGCTCTCAGTGTGGTTTCCGCCGCTGCGGGCCGTTGCTCAACACGACGGGTCTCGTGGCTCTCCGAGGAGGGATCTCAGAGGTAGCTCTGTGGTATCCCCTTCTGCGGGCCGTTGTTCAACACGAAGGGTCTCGTGGCTCTGCGAGCGTTCCCGAACGGATTCTTCATCATGTGCGAAGCCGGGAGCACAGTCCTGGGGGCCAAACTACAAAGAAGTGAGATGCAAAAAAATATATAAATATAGAACGAAGCAACTGGCCGCAACTCTTCACCACAGTGGTTATCGCCCAAATGTGCGGATGTGAAAGCTATGCGTTTGGAACGCTTTTCACAGTTTCCTTTGTGTTTCAGAGGCGCAAGGAAACCTCAGAGGAGAGGGTAAGGCAGCCAGAAGCGGCACGACTAACAATTGCCCAAGCTCTGTGGCCCTACGTTTGTATGTTTGGCGAACTCCATGAACGAGTTGCTTAAAACGTGGGAGTATCCGGACAAAACCCGCGCGCGCCAGGGGAGGGGTGCAATGCTCGATCCCTGTACAGCTGGAAACGTCTCTAAGTTGCAGGGTGGGGTCCCGTTCACCGCTGAATCTCGGAACGCGCAAGCGGCTCGGCATTAATTTTAATGAGAGGCATAGAGCCGATGTTCTTAAAGACATCGTACTCACCGCAGAGAACTGTAGCGACACGATCGTCGCACTCTACAATCGCTGGCGTCAAACTTTCCCCACACGCCCTGAAGCATGGCCTTGTGGGAGCCTCGGTACCAAAGAAGGTACTTCATTTCAGCTTTTCTTCCGATTCCCTTACGATGACGTACACGCACGCACGTCATCGGAACGGGAAAGGGTTCATCCCACTTGCTGTACCGCCATTTCCTGGAAGCCTTGAGACGTCACCATTCGCAACACCGGTGTGGCGATCCACCCAACCGTCACCACTTCTGCCTCCACAGCGTCGGCTACAGGCAGCCACGCGCGGAACGGTAGCCGTCATTCACTCGGCCACACCAGGTTTGCTGGCTTAGCTTAGCGAGTGGTGGTACAATATTAGCCACATCAGGTTTGTTGGCTTGGCTTAGCGAGTGGTGGTACAATATTAGCCCACCAGGTTTGTGGCTTGGCTTAGCGAGTGGTGGTACAAATTAGCCACACCAGGTTTGCTGCTTGGCTTAGCGAGTGTGGTACAATATTAGCCCACCAGGTTTGTTGGCTTGGCTGAGCGAGTGTGGTACAATATTAGCCACACCAGGTTTGTCTGGCTTGGCTTAGCGAGTGTGGTACAATATTAGCCACACCAGGTTTGCTGCTTGGCTTAGTGAGTGATGGTACAATATTAGCCACACCAGGTTTGTTGGCTTGGCTTAGCGAGTGGTGGTACAATATTAGCCACACCAGGTTTGTTGGCTTGGCTTAGCGAGTGGTGGTACAATATTAGCCACACCAGGTTTGTTGGCTTGGCTTAGCGAGTGGTGGTACAATATTAGCCACACCAGGTTTGCTGGCTTGGCTTAGCGAGTGGTGGTACAATATTAGCCCACCAGGTTTGTTGGCTTGGCTTAGCGAGTGGTGGTACAATATTAGCCACACCAGGTTTGTTGGCTTGGCTTAGCGAGTGGTGGTACAATATTGCCACACAGGTTTGCTGGCTTGGCTTAGCGAGTGGTGGTACAATATTAGCCACACCAGGTTTGTTGGCTTGGCTTAGCGAGTGGTGGTACAATATTAGCCACANCAGGTTTGTTCGCTTGGCATAGCGAGTGGTGGTACAATATTAGCCACACCAGGTTTGTTGGCTTGGCTTAGCGAGTGGTGGTACAATATTAGCCACACAGGTTTGTTGGCTTGGCTTAGCGAGTGGTGGTACAATATTAGCCACACCAGGTTTGTTGGCTTGGCTTAGCGAGTGGTGGTACAATATTAGCCACATCAGGTTTGTTCTTGCTTGGCTTAGCGAGTGGTGGTACAATATTAGCCACACCAGGTTTGTTGGCTTGGCTTAGCGAGTGATGGTACAATATTAGCCACACCAGGTTTGTCATGGCTTGGCTGAGCGAGTGGTGGTACAATATTAGCCACACAGGTTTGTTGGCTTGGCTTAGCGAGTGGTGGTACAATATTAGCCACACCAGGTTTGCCTGGCTTGGCTTAGCGAGTGGTGGTACAATATTAGCCACATCAGGTTTGCTGGCTTGGCTTAGCGAGTGGTGGTACAATATTAGCCACACCAGGTTTGTTGGCTTGGCTTAGCGAGTGGTGGTACAATATCAGCCACACCAGGTTTGTTGGCTTGGCTTAGCGAGTGGTGGTACAATATTAGCCACACCAGGTTTGTTGGCTTGGCTTAGTGAGTGGTGGTACAATATTAGCCACACCAGGTTTGTTGGCTTGGCTTAGCGAGTGGTGGTACAATATCAGCCACACCAGGTTTGTTGGCTTGGCTTAGCGAGTGGTGGTACAATATTAGCCACACCAGGTTTGTTGGCTTGGCTTAGTGAGTGGTGGTACAATATCAGCCACACCAGGTTTGTTGGCTTGGCTTAGCGAGTGGTGGTACAATATTAGCCACACCAGGTTTGTTGGCTTGGCTTAGTGAGTGGTGGTACAATATTAGCCACACCAGGTTTGTTGGTTGGCTTAGCGAGTGGTGGTACAATATTAGCCACATCAGGTTTGTTCGCTTGGCTCAGCGAGTGGTGGTACAATATTAGCCACATCAGGTTTGTTGGCTTGGCTTAGCGAGTGGTGGTAATATTAGCCACACAGGTTTGTCATGGCTTGGCTGAGCGAGTGTGGTACAATATTAGCCACACCAGGTTTGCTGGCTTGGCTGAGCGAGTGGTGGTACAATATTAGCCCATCAGGTTTGTTGGCTTGGCTGAGCGAGTGATGGTACAATATTAGCCACACCAGGTTTGTTGGCTTGGCTGAGCGAGTGGTGGTACAATATTAGCCCATCAGGTTTGTTGGCTTGGCTGAGCGAGTGATGGTACAATATTAGCCACACCAGGTTTGTTGGCTTGGCTGAGCGAGTGATGGTACAATATTAGCCCATCAGGTTTGTTGGCTTGGCTGAGCGAGTGGTGGTACAATATTAGCCACACCAGGTTTGCTGCTTGGCTTAGCGAGTGGTGGTACAATATTAGCCACATCAGGTTTGTTGACTTGGCTTAGAGAGTGGTGGTACAATATTAGCCACACCAGGTTTGTTGGCTTAGCGAGTGGTGGTACAATATTAGCCACACCAGGTTTGTTGGCTTGGCTTAGCGAGTGGTGGTACAATATTAGCCGCACCAGGTTTGTTGGCTTGGCTTAGAGAGTGGTGGTACAATATTAGCCACACCAGGTTTGTTCGCTTGGTTTAGCGAGTGGTGGTACAATATTAGCGCACCAGGTTTGTTGGCTTGGCTTAGTGAGTGGTGGTACAATATTAGCCACACCAGGTTTGTTCTGGCTTGGCTTAGCGAGTGGTGGTACAATATTAGCCACATCAGGTTTGTTGGCTTGGCTTAGTGAGTGGTGGTACAATATTAGCCACACCAGGTTTGTTGGCTTGGCTTAGTGAGTGGTGGTACAATATTAGCCACACCAGGTTTGTTGGCTTGGCTTAGTGAGTGGTGGTACAATATTAGCCACATCAGGTTTGTTGGCTTGGCTTAGCGAGTGGTGGTACAATATTAGCCACATCAGGTTTGTTGGCTTGGCTTAGTGAGTGGTGGTACAATATTAGCCACACAGGTTTGTTGGCTTGGCTTAGTGAGTGGTGGTACAATATTAGCCACACAGGTTTGTTGCTTGGCTTAGCGAGTGGTGGTACAATATTAGCCACACAGGTTTGTTGGCTTGGCTTAGTGAGTGTGGTACAATATTAGCCACACCAGGTTTGTTGGCTTGGCTTAGCGAGTGGTGTACAATATTAGCCACACAGGTTTGTTGGCTTGGCTTAGTGAGTGGTGGTACAATATTAGCCACACCAGGTTTATTGGCTTGGCTTAGCGAGTGGTGGTACAATATTAGCCGCACAGGTTTGCTGGCTTGGCTTAGCGAGTGGTGGTACAATATTAGCCACACCAGGTTTGTTGGCTTGGCTTAGCGAGTGGTGGTACAATATTAACCACACCAGGTTTGTTGGCTTGGTTAGCGAGTGGTGGTACAATATTAGCCACACCAGGTTTGTTGGCTTGGCTTAGTGAGTGGTGGTACAATATTAGCCACACCAGGTTTGTTGGCTTGGCTTAGCGAGTGGTGGTACAATATTAGCCACACCAGGTTTGTTGGCTTGGTTAGCGAGTGGTGGTACAATATTAGCCACACCAGGTTTGCTGGCTTGGTTAGCGAGTGGTGGTACAATATTAGCCACACCAGGTTTGTTGGCTTGGCTTAGTGAGTGGTGGTACAATATTAGCCACACCAGGTTTGCTGGCTTGGCTTAGCGAGTGGTGGTACAATATTAGCCACACAGGTTTGTTGCTTGGCTTAGCGAGTGGTGGTACAATATTAGCCACACCAGGTTTGTTGGCTTGGCTTAGCGAGTGGTGGTACAATATTAGCCACACCAGGTTTGCTGGCTTGGCTTAGCGAGTGGTGGTACAATATTAGCCACACTAGGTTTGTTGGCTTGGCTTAGCGAGTGGTGGTACAATATTAGCCACACCAGGTTTGTGGCTTGGCTTAGCGAGTGGTGGTACAATATTAGCCACACAGGTTTGTTGGCTTGGCTTAGCGAGTGGTGGTACAATATTAGCCACACCAGGTTTGTTGGCTTGGCTTAGCGAGTGGTGGTACAATATTAGCCCACCAGGTTTGTTGACTTGGCTTAGCGAGTAGTGGTATAATATTAGCCGCACCAGGTTTGTTGACTTGGCTTAGCGAGTAGTGGTATAATATTAGCCACACCAGGTTTGTTGACTTGGCTTAGCGAGTGTGGTATAATATTAGCCACACCAGGTTTGTTGACTTGGCTTAGCGAGTAGTGGTATATATTAGCCGCACCAGGTTTGTTGACTTGGCTTAGTGAGTAGTGGTATAATATTAGCCACACCAGGTTTGTTGACTTGGCTTAGCGAGTGGTGGATCAATATTAGCCACACCAGGTTTGTTGACTTGGCTTAGCGAGTAGTGGTATAATATTAGCCGCACCAGGTTTGTTGGCTTGGCTTAGCGAGTGGTGGTACAATATTAGCCGCACCAGGTTTGTTGGCTTGGCTTTGCGAGTGGTGGTACAATATTAGCCCACCAGGTTTGTTAGCTTGGCTTAGCGAGTGGTGGTACAATATTAGCCACACCAGGTTTGTCATGGCTTGGCTTAGCGAGTGGTGGTACAATATTAGCCGCACCAGGTTTGTTGGCTTGGCTTAGCGAGTGGTGGTACAATATTAGCCACACCAGGTTTGTTGGCTCGGCTTAGCGAGTGGTGGTACAATATTAGCCACACCAGGTTTGCTGGCTCGGCTGAGCGAGCGGTGAGCGACACGTGGCTGGCCCTAAGTGGGAGAAGCTGCGTTGCTGTTTTGGTTGACAATGCCGGGCCCACATACGGTGAAAATTTCAGCACAAAAACCAAAAACGCGAGCCCCTTTGTGTCCCAGCGGGTTGTCGGAGGGGAGGCAGTGTTGCCCGCCGTGAAATCGTGGCCGACACTCCACATGCAACAAATCCCCCCTCCCCCAGCCCCTCTATCGTGTTTTTTTCGTCGCGCAAGGCAAGATAAGTCAAGAGGTTCGTGTGTGCGCAGCTGCAAGCGTTTTACGCCCCAGCCCACGCGTCTCAGCGGGCCTCCATCTGGATTGAGGACACGCAGGCCACAGCGGCCGTGACGGCTCGCACCCTGAGGTCGCCGGTTCGACTCCCGGTCTGCCTGCGTTGGCGGTTGACGCTACGGCGCCCAATCACACGGCAGCAGGTCACGCTCATGCAGTTGGGTTAAGTGTGGGGAGCGGCACCGGGTTCCATTCCCGCTCACGGCCAATGCTAGCGACGATTATATCTGAACCGGCCCTGGGCATCCCTAGGTCGACTCAGCCTCAAATGAGTACCTGGTGCGATGGGTAAACATCGCCACCGGGAAGACAAAGTTGGCCGGGCGTGGTGCTGGCCACCCACCCCTCGTGTGCCGTGCCAGCCTTCATAGGTGCTCGCGAACAGCACTTGCCCCAGCCGTCTGTTAAGGATGAATGGGGGTCTGTGTCTTTGTAAGTGTGGGTACGAGCAAGACATTTGTCTGGCCAGCGAGGAAGTTTCATCCAAAATACCTTTCAGGGAGCGCTCTCTCGGCTCCCTCTAGCTGGCACACTTTCGCCGGCAGTGGCGCAGCGAGCAGTTGCAGGGCTGCACCTTTATCTTTTGAAAAAAGAGTCAACGTAATTTCCGGCTCAAAGGAGCATTGAGGCATTGGTGCCCTCTCCGTTAACAGCCCAGAGCCAGTGGTGGAAATTCCACATTCCTATGGCGGGACGGGGCGCGGCGGGGAGGGGGAGGGGGAGAAAGCCCATCCATTGAACAACTGCAGTTGGCTTGCCCACAAAGTGGTACTCGTTTTATCGACTCCATCAAAGCACCTCGAGTTCTGTGGATTATTGTGACATTCTCGCAAAGTCACCAAGCCGTGCCGTGTTGGTGACCGTTTTTCTTTTTATTCTTCTTTCTCTCCTTCAGAAAATTGCTTACGCCATCACCCGGAGAAGGAGTACCCGCTGGTTAAACAGGGGCAGATTCGCCAGTTCAAGGTACGTTGTGGGGACATCTGTACACGCGCACGCACAAAGACAATGATCCACCGTCTGTCGGGAATAGATTTTTGGGGATAGTGCTGTTAGCGAGCACCTATGAAGTCCACGGTGGTGAGATGTTAACTGGCTCGCTTGGCATGGAGGAGGTCGTGGATTTGATCCCGACCCTGACGTCTGTGTATTTGGAGTTTGCATGTTCTCCCTTCAAGTATAGAGTCAATATCCCGCGTTTAGAGAATTTTGCTGCTATACATTTCCAAATAATGATAAGCCACTTGGCTTCTGAAAACAAGATATCCAACCCAGTGGGCCTTACCTCGTATGAAGGCTAGAACGGTACACGAGGGGTGGGTGGCCAGCACCACGCCCGACCGTCTTTGTTTCCCCAGCTCCCAGCAATAACCCACATGGTTTTAGGATGATGCAGCGGAATGTCATTCGGTATGCCCATGCCATTGGGTGCTACAATGGCGAAGTGGTTAGCACCCTGCACTCTATTAACCCGGCCACCTGAGTTCGACTCCCAGCCGTGGCTAGGCGGCGAGTGATATTTGAATTTGTGTTGGGCACCAACGCACCACCATGTCCACCTACCCGTACTGACTAGAGTGGTGAAGTATGGTCAAACAATCCACATGACCGATACGGCGTGGGGAGGCCTTCGATCCGGCAGGAGATTTCATGGAAAAGCTGTAAATTAATTTCATCATCATCATCATCATCAGCCATGGTCGATCCACTGCTGGATGATAGCGTCTCCAAGTCATCGCCGCACACCACTCTCACGATCCGGTGACTTAACAAACCACCTGGCACCGGCGCACGAACTTGTTTCGTCGCTAATTTAATCAAATCATTATCGCTAATTACAAAATGAAACATCTGGCCAAGCTGATGACGAGTCTCCGTTTGCCCCGCATGTGATAAACAAGCCCTCCCCCCCGATCCTCTCTCTACCCCCCCCCCCCCNGGGAGTTTGAGCTGTTGCCCCCCCCCCCCCACACTGTGTCCCGCACATGCAACACGCGGTCACAACGTGGGTTTCCGCCGCCGAGAGGAGTTGGATCGCACATCAAGGGATGAATGTCGTCACGTGCCGCCTAAGAAGTCGAACTGCTCGGAGCTGTTCCTCATCTCTCGTTACCAGGGAGATGTGCGAAATTTATTTCGGATGTTTTTTTTTTNACTCCGGGAACTTTTTTTGTTAATGCGGATGGCATGGTGGGGGTGGAGGGGCGGTGATTGGGACGTGCTGCCCCTTACCGTGTGGACGGAGGTCACTCGAAGGGATCTCAGAGGTAGCTCTTTGATATCCGCTTCCACGGGCGGTTCTCTAAGACGGAGTCACACCGCTCTGTGAGGGAAATGAATGGATAATTTTTTTTTATCTGGTCATGTGACGCCAGTAACACGATCGAGATCAAATTGGGTGAAAGGATTAAACTACAACTAAACTAATCTTTTTTATTTACCAGGTAAGGCCCACTAAGATATGTATATTTTTCAGAAGCGACCTGGCCACAAATGATCACTCGACGAATGGCTTAACACGTGGAAATGTATAGCAGGGCAAATACTTTCAATGCGCGTTTCAAATGTGGAGGGGAGAACCGGAAGACCCAGAGAACCCGGGGAAAACTCCACGCGACCACGGGGACATGCAAACTCCACATGTAGAGCAGGCGTCAAGGTCGGATTGAACCCACGGTATCCTCTAGACCAGGCAAGGCAGTTAACACCTCGCTACCGTGGCACCCAATAGGCCAATTGAGGCTGTGATGACAACAGCGAAGTCAACATGAGTCGAGGGTTTACGTGTTCTCTCTCTCCAAAGTTTACGCACGGAGCGTCGTTGCGATTGAAACGCGCTCGTTCTCTCAGCCGAGCCAAGCGCCTCGTTCTCTCAGCCACGAGTTCCTCAGCTCGCCGTCGCGCGTCGCTCGCGGTCACTAAACATCACTCTCTCTTTGTCTCACTTTCAGATGCAGCACTGGCTGTCGATATAGCGGCCTCGCATCAGGTAACGGGCGGTGCGAGTTGGTGGGGTCACGGTGGGGGGGGAGGGGGGGAGTTGGGGGGGCTGGCGGCTGGATGGGTGGCGCATCCGTCAGCGCCGCGCGGCGACTCGTGAGGACGAAAGTGAGATGGCGGTGGAGCAGTCGATGGTGCTGTGAAGTTTAAACTCCACGTGTACTGCTGCTCTTCATCACAACTTGTGCCGCTCATGCCACTGTGGGGGGGGGGGGNTAGGGGGTAGGAAATATTGAAACAAAAAATTACTTGGCTGATGGTTTGCATAGTGGGACCCGTATTCGGCTGATAAAAGAAGCTGTTGGGAGTTTGTCAAGGGCTCTGGGAAGCTTTGGTTTAAATGTTTATCTTTGTTTTCCTTTTTAAACTGCTGACCTCCTTCGAGAAGCGCTGCTTGCGAACGCGTGAGTCTCAAACCGTGAACTTACCTTGGGCAAAAGCGACGAGGTCAGGCACTTGCAGACTCTGGGGGAAAAAAACTGTTTATTGTTAAATTGGGAAATTATCAGGGGTTGTTTGTTGTTGTTGTTGTGCCCGCAGATGTAACGATTACAATTTGGCACGTTGCACGATTGTGATAAATTGTTTGGGGCAATCGAAGGTGGCTGGATGGCTCAGAGATCAGAGCGCTGAGTCCGCACCGAACCCAGTGACTCAGCCGGGTTCTCAGTTATGGTGAGGTTGACAGTCTCACCCCAATCATCATTAATTCACGTAGAGACCCATATACTCTCAGAGACCCATAAACTCACCTAGAGACTCATAGACTCACGTAGAGACCCGTAGACTCACAAGGAGACCCATAGATTCACATAGAGACCCATAGACTCACATAAAGACCCATAGATTCACATAGAGACCCATAGACTCACATAAAGACCCATATACTCACATAGAGACCCGTAGACTCACAAGGAGACCCATAGACTCACATTGAGACCCATAGACTCACATAGAGACCCATATACTCACATAGAGACCCATAGATTAACAAGGAGACCCATAGACTCACATTGAGACCCATAGACTTACATGAAGACCCAAAGACTCGCATGGAGACCAATACATTTGCAAAGACACGGTTGTGATTAAACCGGGTACTCAGCGAGTTAATGGTCCCGTTATCAATGACTGCACAGCAACAACAACAACAATTTTCCATCACACGACATTTGGTTGTGCGCTTCATTTTGGCAAAAATTCTAGCCATGAGAACTAAAACGTTGATTTTGACCGCCGTGCCACAAACATCACTCTCATGTGCAGAGCGGGCGGGAGAGGCGCTGCCTCTGCTGCTGTGTCGATGTACCAGAGATCAACTGAAGGGTTCTCAGAGCTAGCTCTGTGGTGTCCGCTTCTGCAGGCCGTTGTCCAAAATGGAAGAGTCTCGTGCCGTGATTCCAATAAGCAGAGTTTGCATCAGGTTGGGGGAAAAGAATAAATGTATTAAAATGCTAATATGTATTGTAATTCGCTAAGGAGACATATCAGGATTTAGATTATAATGAATGTGTGGAGGTACGCTGCATATACACAATAAAAGGTACTCGCAAATAGTATTAACAATAGTTATAGACACAAATATTCAGTGTGGAGCGAGAGCCAGTGGTGGAAATTCCACATGCCTTTGACTAAGGCGAATTAATCTATGGACAACCACTGATGGATTTTTTTTTNCGAACAGGGGGAAAGGAAGTGCCAAGTCGAACCCTGAGCAGGATTTGAACGTGTACGTTTCTAATTAAGAGTCACACTTCATAACCCACTGCACCAACCAGGGACATGCAGCGATGGTGGCTCGAGGTTGAGTAGGCCACAAAGTACTCTTGGGTTTTGTCGGTAAAGTCACGTAGGTAAAAATAAAAATAGAAATAATAATAGAAATGAAATAATGTGATTTATTATTTTATTTATGTTATTGTTTCTAAAAAAATAGATAAAATAATAGAAATAATAGAAATAAAAAATGTGAATAATGTGATTTATTATTAAATAAAAAAAATAAAATAATATGATGTATAATTTATTTAGATTATTATTATATTAGTTTTTCTTTTTACCTACGTGACTTTACCGAAAAACCTAAGAGTATGAATCCTTGCAGTCACGAAAGCTTCAAATCTAGAATTAGGCCACAAAGTCTGTCTCGGGTATTTTTTCCCAATCTCAGGCGACGACGCGTGCGGGTCAAATCATGGACGAGCTCTCAGTGGCTTCATTGTCCATTGTCTGTCTCACGTAGAGACCCACGGCTCACTAGAGACCCACGGGTCGCATGGAGACCCCACGGGTCACATGGAGACCCACGAGGTCGCATGGAGACCCGAAGACGTACACAGAATCCATAATGGAGGGTGTTTTTTGGTTAGATCGTATAAATATAAATGTGTCATTAAACCCCCACCACCCGACACAGCCAATGATTAAGCTTTGTCACGTTAACACAACAGACCATTTCGTTACTAGTACAGCACAACGGTGTGTTGGAGAGTAAACTACAACATTTACAATTCGAGTGCTGTGACGTTTCACCTGTAATTATAACCAGCCTACACAGAGCCCCATAGACATACAGATATCCATAGAATCAGACAGAGACCCTTAAACTCACACAGGGACCCATATACTGACATAGAGACCCATAGACTCACACAGGAGTCAATATAGAAATATAGAGACCCATAGACTCACACAGGGACCATATACTGACATAGAGACCCATAGACTCACACAGGAGTCAATATAGAAAGATAGAGACTCATACACTCACACAGGGACCCATATACTGACATAGGGACCCATAGACTCACACAGGGACCAATGTAGTTACACAGAGACCCCTAGACTCACGTAGAATGCACTGGGAGTGGCTTCGTCATCAGATGGTCACACACATCCCATGTGGCTTCCAGTGGACTTCCAGCATTGGTGCATTCATCCTGGGACTTAATTGTAATGGTTTCTGCCGTCTTGATTCCATAAATTAGCACAATTCGGGATCACGGTTACGTTTTAAAGCATGGGGCTTTGCATGTGTATTATTTGCACCTTAAATAATGTATCATCCAGTTGTTACACGCAGCGCTAAATTTCAGTTGGAGCATCCTGGAACATATTTTGACGTTAACAAAAATAACGATGAATTACATTGACAAAGCGCCGTTCTATGGGGGGAGGAAATGCTGAGGAGTATAACGTGAGGCGGATGATACGGGGGTCACCGGAGGTTGGTTTTCTGAGGGTCGCGAGGGAACATTCCGTCAATAATGAAACCCAGTTCACGTGATGGATTCCACATATTGCGAGCGCAGGGATCCAGTGTAAAAATATATTTGAAAACAAACAGAAAATGTTTCATTTAATACATCGCCGTCACGCACTCGTGCAAATTGCAACTCACAATTAATGATGGGAGTCACAGACAAGCGAGAAGCCGGCCACACCAACGATTGCCCGAGTTCTGCAGTCCTCTATATATATGCACGTATAAAGATGCTTTCAGCCAAGTAATGTTCAGGTAATTACTCGTTGCTATATTCAGTTCGGCTCTATCGAGGACCCGTCAAACCTGAGACCAGACTGAAAAATCCTGACGTGGAATTTGAAAGCTTTCATATTCTTAGGTTTTTTCAGTAAAGTACGTAGGTAAAAATTAAATTAATAAAAGTAAAATAAAATAAAATAAAAATCACGACGTTTCGGAGGCAACACAAGCTTCCGTCTTCAGGTGGAACAGTCACAGCACGATTGCTGTATCAAGTGAGAGTCACTTGATACAGCTATTTTATTTTACTTTTGTTAATTTTAATTTTTACCTACGTGACTTTACCGAAAAACCTAAGAATATGAATCCTTGCAGTCACGAAAGCTTCAAATCTAGAAATTGAAAGCTTCTTTAACGCGGAGCCGTCGAGCCCTTTGACGGCGCTAGGCCCAAGCAAACCAAGCAAATGCGCAGGGCCCCACGTGGGTCCAAGGGACTTCAGATCAATGAAAATAAAAAAAGGTCTAGATACACATCGGCTCAAAATTCAAATGGGGAGCGGTTGTCAAGTGGTTAGCATACCACACAACGAACCTGGCAACTGGAGTTCTCAAGCCTAGCGAACCGATAGCCTAAATCTGGTCACCAGTGATTTGCGTAACCATCGACTGCACAATCCATAGACTCGCACAATCCCATAGACTCGCACAGCCCATAGACTCGCACAGTCCCATAGACTCGCAGTCCCATAGACTCGCACAATCCATAAACTCACACAGTCCATAGACTCCACAGTCTCATAGACTCGCACAACCCATAGACTCGCACAGTTCCATAGACACGCCCAGTCCCATAGACTCCACAATCCCATAGACTCGCACAGTTCCATAGACTCGCCCAGTCCATAGACTCGCACAATCCCATAGACTCGCACAGTCCCATAGACTCGCACAGTCCCATAGACTCGCACAATCCCATAGACTAGCACAATCCCATAGACTCGCNCAGTTCCATAGACTCCCAGTCCCATAGACTCCACAATCCATAGCTCGCACAGTCCAAGACTCGCCCACCCATAGACTCACAATCCCATAGATTCGCACAGCCATAGACTGCACATCCCATAGACTCGCACAATCCATAGACTACACAACCCATAGACTCCACAGCCCATAGACTCGCAGTCCCATAGACTCCACAATCCATAGACTCGCAAGGTCCATACACTCCACAATCCATAGACTCGCACAACCCATAGACTACACAATCCCATAGACTCGCACAATCCCATAGACTTGCACAGCCCATAGACTCGCACAATCCATAGACTCGCACAATCCATAGACTCGCACAGCCCATAGACTCGCACAGTCCCATAGACTCGCACTCCCATAGACTCGCACAATCCATAGACTCCACAATTCCATAGACTCGCCCAGTCCCATAGACTCCACAATCCATAGACTCGCACAATCCATAGACTCGCCCAATCCATAAACTCACAGTCTCATAGACTCGCACAGTCTCATAGACTCGCACAGTCCATAGACTCGCACAGTCCCATAGACTCCACAATCCCATAGACTCCACAATCCATAGACTCCACAATCCCATAGACTCCACAATCCAATAGACTCCACAATCCCATAGACTCGCACAATCCCATAGACTCGCACAGTCCCATAGATTGACAGAATGCGTGGGGGTGGGTGGGGCAAGTGCTGTTCGCTGTGGCACCTATAAGTTTGGCACGGCGCACGAGGCAGCGGTTTGGCCAGCATAACCCCGGCCGCCTTTGTCTCCCAAGCGCTGAAGCTTATACACACTGCACCAGGTACTGATGTTTGCTATGATTGGGAATCATTTCAGTTTTAGTTTCATTTATTAGGCATAGCCCTGTGAGCCATTCTTGCTCTTGAATCGGGTGCAACGCAACAAACAAAAAACATAAACAAGAAAACATATTAAAGTGACTATGGGCATAAATTCACGGGGGAAAAAACGACGTGATTAACATCGTCAATTTCTCATGGAGGTTCTCACTGAGGGTGTGCACCGGCACACTTCACCGTCCCAACACCACCCAGCGGAAAACACGCCGCGATGACTGGCACCCAGGAGCACGGTTTGGGTTTGCCACCTTTAGAGGGGCAAAATAACCGGCACGTATCATTGTCGCAAAAAGACGAAGAATATCTGACAATGCATTGAGAGGGGAATGGAGAAACCCCAATGTGTGTGAGCGTTGGCTGGCAGTGCTGTCTTCTTATTATTATTGTTCCTCGACCGACAGAAATTGGGCAACAAGGAATTGAACGTCCCGGGGAACATAGATTTCACCGGGGAAAAGTGGGTCTTGTGGCAACACGAGTTTTGGTACATCGCTCACCGTGCTCTGTTGCTAAAGCGGTGATACACCGGCGCGGCGCGTTGGTTCGTCGCGCGACGGGTTTATCGATTGGTTGCGTCGGGTGGAGGAGGTGCACGACACACACACAGCACACACTTTTACTGACGCGGCTATCTAACCCCAAACGTGAAATGCGACGTTTCCGCACGTTGGTGCTCGCCCGATGGATGAATAAGATGACGCGTTTAGATCCCACTTAAGATATCCAAAGAACAACCGAGGCCAAGGAATGTGCAAGCGAATTGGAAACACGAACATCAGAAATACAATCACCCTCAAAGTGTTTGCCCTGTGTATATAGTGTCGAAGGTTGATTACCCGTTGTACATGTGGCTCTGTTGTTATTGCTCTACGGCTCTACCTGTTACATGTATTTATATCACAAATGTATGTACAGTACTTAATGACAAACGTACGTTTTATTTTTCATTTTATATCGTGTTGCCATAATACGAATTGCTGTTTTAATATATTTGTTGTATCTCAATGAATGAAAAAAATATATATAATCGAATAATGGAAATATACGTTTTAAATTTGTATTTTACAATTTATATACTTTTCGTAACTACGACAGTTTTTTTCTCTCCCCTGTACGGTATACTGTGTGTTTACAGTAATGTATGAAACAAAGTATAATTAAAAAATAAAGGCATCTTACTCTCGGTACACAATTGAATTTCAGTTTGTAATTTATTTGGAATACAGTCTTCGAGAATTGCTCCGCATACAATCGTACAAAGTCTACACGCATACATTCACGTGGCATTGATATTGCATATACGTGACGGATAAGATCAAGCTCATGTGCACGAGCAAGAATGATTGTAACATCACATGATCAAACTAAACTGTGTAAAACTATTTAAACTTAAAAAATATGTATTTGACCAGAAGCGACCTCGCACAAATGGTAGCTTAGCGAAGTGGCTTATTATCACGTGGACATGTACAGCAGCCAAATACTCTAAACGCACGATTCTAAATGTGAAGGGAAAAACCGGAGGACCCGGAGAAAAAATCCACGCGACCGCTGAGAGAGAGAGACACGCAAACTCCAAATATACGGCAGCAGGCGTCAGGGTCGGGATCGAACCCACGGCCTCCTGCGTACCGGCGAGGTAGTGAACATCTCGCCACCACGGATCAGGATTCAAGGCAACAAGCAATCGAGTGGCTTTCATCTAGCAGTGGATAGACAATGGCTCATTCATCACCGTGGTCAAACCGTTGCTAAAATAACAGCAGTATATACTCTTAGGTTTTTTTTCGGTAAAGTCACGTAGGTAAAATAAAAATAATAATAGAAATAAAATAATAAATGAAAATAAATCAATTAAATCACGACGTTTCGGAGGCAACACAAGTCACCGTCTGTGTTGCCTCCAAACCGTCGTGATTTAATTGATTTATTTTCATTTATTATTATTTTATTTCTATTATTGATTTATTTTTTACTTTTATTTATTTTTTACCTACGTGACTTTACTGAAAAAACCTAAGAGTATAAATCCTTGCAGTCACGAAAGCTTCAAATCTAGAACAGCAGTACAGTTTATTCAGCACATAAAAAAATGCTTATACCATTATTTATAAGTCTTAGCAAGAGATTCAATGAAAATAAATCGTAAAGACAGACGGGAATCCGTACAATACGTGCAAGTGCATGAAGTCGTATTCGCGGTAACGGAATTACACAGCAGTGTGATGCGCATCGAGACAATTTCATCTCCGTGACTAACGCACCTACGTTGGCCTGGTAATTCCGTTACCGTGCAATCTCCCAAATATATATACTCAGTATAGGCAAAGGATGTTCAACATTGTATTGCTATCTTTATAATCGGTACATTATTGTTCATACGGCAGGCATGATTCTTTTACCAAGCAAACAAATCTTACACCTTACGATTTCTCACGTTAATTTCTTGCACATCACAGAAAATCAAGCTTACATCACTCACGCTCGCTATCGATAAAGCAACATAGTTTTCATCAAATGTCCACGAAAGGCACGAAAGGCTCCTTTAATAAAATAAAAAAACGCGCAGATGCATCGGGCTCCAAGGACTAAAGGCGCAGCCCTGCAAGTGCTTGGCTCGCGCCACTGCTGGCGCAAGTGGCCCCCGCTAGAGGGAGCTTGCGAGAGGCCCATTTCAAGGAACTTTTGGCCTACTCTTCCTCTGCACTGGCCAGACGTCTCGGGGAAAGTATGAGTAACTCACACGACACACCAACAACAGCCTAAACAGACTGTTGGGGCAAGTGCTGTTAGCGAGCACCTATGAAGGCCGGCACGGCGCACGAGGGGGTGAGTGGCCAGCACCACGCCCGGCCGCCTTTGTCTCCCCATGACGATGTTTACACATGGTGCGGGTACTCATTTGAGGCTGAGTCGACCTAGGGGAGGCCCAGGACCGGTTCAGAAAATCGTCACTGGTGTTGGCCGTGAGCGGGAATTGAACTCGGGGTCGCCGGTAGGCCTCGGCAAGGTAAGGTAAAAGTGTTAAAAAAACTAGCCTACCTTTACCCTACCTTTTACCTTACTACAATACAATCACTCTACCCTACCTTTTACCCTTTAGCAGGTAAGGTAAAAGGTAAAAAGCAACGAGTCTACCCTTACCCTACCCTTACCCTACCCTTTACCCTTACCCTTGGCATGTCGACACCTTTACCTTTACCCTTTTACCCGGTAAAAAGGGTAAATTACCTTACCTTGCCGAGGCCTAGTCGCCGGGTTCATAGCGCAGCGCGCTAACCGCTACACCACCGCTCCCCACAGACACACAAACAACCCCTGCCGATCGACTATCCGTGGTGTCCTCCGTTAAACCGCTGAGAGGTCATCAGCAAAGGAACGTGGGGGCGGGGGGGGTGAGAGTTTAACAAACTTTACGAATGCATCAACTGCTGCGCCGGATGCTTGATTGGAACCTTTGGCCTCTTTTAAGTCGAGCGCGCTGACAACACCGCTGCGGCTCCAAGCACGTTGACGACATTTCGCGCTCGGATAAACAAACGTGGAAGAGACCAGCGCGGGCCGCTGTCCCGACACTGAGGGCCGTGCAAGGAGATTCCGGGAAATCTATAATAAAAAACGACGAATTTTTTATTTTTATTTTAGCAGGTAAGGCCCACTGAGCTTATGGCTCTTTTTCAGAAGCGACCTGGCGATCACAAATGAACGAAGTGGCTGATCACGTGCAAATGTATAGAAGGCAAATACCCTAAATGCACGTTGGTTCTAAATGTGGAAGGAAAAAAANCGGAGGACCCAGAGAAAAAATCCACGCGAGCACGGAGAGAGACAGTGACACGCAAATTCCAAATATTCAGCAGCAGGCGTCAGGGTCGAGATCGAACTCACGACCTCCTCCATACCAGGCGAGGGAGTTAACATCTCATAGCCACCGTGATGATGATGAGAAAGAGAGAGACACCGCAAACTCCAAATACACAGCAGACGTCAGGGTCGGGATCGAACCCACGACCTCCTGCATACCAGGCGAGTGAGTTAACATCTCCTAGCCACCGTGATCATGATGAGAGAGAGACACTGCAAACTCCAAATATACAGCAGGCGTCAGGGTCGGGATCGAACCCACGACTTCCTGCATACAAGGCGAGCGAGTTAACATCTCATAGCCACCGTGATCATGATGAGAAAGAGAGAGACACACAAACTCCAAATACACTGCAGGCATCAGGGTCGGGATCGCACCCACGACCTCCTGCATACAAGGCGAGCGAGTTAACATCTCATAGCCACCGTGATCATGATTAGAAAGAGAGAAACACCGCAAACTCCAAATACACTGCAGGCATCAGGGTCGGGATCGCACCCACGACCTCCTGCATACAAGGCGAGGGAGTTAACATCTCATAGCCACCGTGATCATGATTAGAAAGAGAGAGACACCGCAAACTCCAAATACACAGGAGACGTCAGGATCGGGATCGAACACACGACTTCCTGCATACCAGGCGAGTGAGTAACATCTCTCTCCGCCATCATCTCGACGGCGGAGGGCTTCAAACGAGACCCGAGTCCGCGATCCCCAGCCGCCTCTGCAAGAGCGTGGCGGCTCTCCTCTGCTGCTGCGGCGTCTTCTCCTCTCCTCGCCCTCCGTGCCGTTCGTTCTGCTCGAGCCGTCCGCGGTCGCGACCTCCCCGACGCGGCGCCGTGGCTCTTCCGCGAATATTCGCGCGGACAGCTTGGCCCGGCCCGACACGGGCTTGTGTCTCGCCGTGCCTTCGAGGGTCCGCCACGGATGCGGTGGGCGGATTTGATCGGCTTGCCGGGCACCGCCGCCGCCGCCGCTTTCTCTTTCGTACGCGCCTCGGAAACCGCGCCGGTCTCGAGACACCGCCGGTGAGAAAGAGCCGTCCGAATCGTGGCGAGTTGTTGGTTATATTCTTCTTCTTCATTTCCGTGGCTTGAACGACAAGAGAGTTAAATGAACGTTAGGCAAACATTTGTGTGCGTGTGTGTGATACCGCATTCATTGGCAGCGGTGCATTTAGGACAAATAACTAAACAATTTAAAATCGACACGTCCGTAACAAGTGCTGTGAAGCGAAAAATGCGTACGCAATGGGCGACATTGCAGGAAATGGCTCTTTTTCTCTCTGTCATGATGAAGGGCCATTGCCTGAAACGTTGTATATTATTTATATTCTTTCTTTAATTTTTGCGGCAGTGATATCGATCGTCGTTAAGCGCTTCAATATGCGCTCGGGAGAGTACACTCTGTACTCTTAGTTTTTTCGGTAAAGTCACGTAGGTAAAACATTTAATTAAAATTAATAAAATAAAATAATAAAAATCACGACGTTTTGGAGGCAACACAAGTCTCCGTCATCAGGTGGGACCGTCACAGCCAGATTTGCTGTATCAAGTGATTCGAGGCAACAAGTGTCACAGGTGAAACAGCAAATCTGCTGTGACGGTCCTACCTGATGACGGAGACTTGTGTTGCCTCCGAAACGTCGTGATTTTTNATTATTTTTATTTTTATTAATTTTAATTTATTTTTTACCTACGTGACTTTACCGAAAAAACTAAGAGTATGAATCCTTGCAGTCACGAAAGCTTCAAATCTAGAATTCCCTTGTACTGCATTGAAACAATGCAGTACTGAATTGTACAGCATTGAACCATTTTTCTGCGTTGTACTGCAGCTCCGATTAGCGCGTTTGGCTATGTACGGTGCGAAAGAAGTTCAACATACACAGCAATTATGACGACTTCTTACCCTTCTGACCTCGTTTACACAGCAATGGGAAAGCAAAGCAAAAACATCGTTGACGAGCGTATCACACTCATCTCCCAGTACAAAGCCATTTAAATTGAACATTATATCTTTGCTAATCAAGACTAAGGGTCATTACTGTTAGGAAATTATATTTATTTATAGTTCTAATTAGTGATCATATCATTCATCGGTGCGTGGGGTCTCATGGAGAAATACACACACAAACAAACGCATCATAACAAGAACTAAGCGGAGTTCTTAACACTCAAATTAGTGACAAAGCTTAGAAGTGCACATTATTATTGCCTGTCCCTAAGGGGGTCATAATAGTGCTTATTATGGAGGCTTCTGTGTAGGGGTTTGTCGCGGTTATGCTGCTGCTGTGATGCTCTCCCCGCGTCTCGGGAGTCCCGTCTGTGTTTTTGTTTTGTTTCGCCACGATGTCCGACGTTTCGTTCCGCGTGCTGGGAGCTTCTTCGGGAACTCAAGATCGAGTTCGTGAACAAGCTGCCAGCAACGTGCGGAGTTACAACTCGAACAAGTCGCTCGCTCGCTGCGTCACAATCACCTGCGTGTGTAAACGGTTCGCAATTCGCCCCGTCTTATGTCAAGGTCACCACGGAGGCCAGCAACATTGTCGCCACATTCTCAATGTTCACGAGGAGGGTCAACAGAAGTGAGGCTCAATTCAGGTAAACAGAAAATAAATCATCTGGCAACAAACTGACACCTTTTTTTACAAGGAGTCATGTTTGCATTGACCACAATACCTGCAGTCGTAATGCAAACAAAAAACACAACTCTGATAATGTATGCACTGTCCTCGAAGTTGATTGGTCCACACCCGAGACAGCTTTCCTTAGAGCCTAGTCTCACATGGTGTTGGACCAGATGACGCCAAAAGGCGCACAACTCAAAGACAATGCACCATCAGAGATGAGAGCTCGGGGTAAGCATTTACACCATTGGAACCTCATTTGCCAGTAGAAAAATATAATTGTTTTTTACCCTTTCATCTGGCAACATTACGACTGCAGATATTATGGTCTATGCAAACATGACTCCTTGTAAAAAAGGTGTCAGTTTTGTTGCCAGATGAAAGGGTAAAAACAATTATCATATTTTTCTACTGGCAAATGAGGTTCCAATGGAGAAACTAAATCCTCTCTTTATATTAAGTTCACTTGCTTGTTGCGTGCTTGCATGCTTCTGCTTGCTTACGACCGTGCAAATCTTTCGGTCGTTTTTTAACCCACTTCCCGTGATCCAATCGAGCTGACATTTTGCACACAGACTCGTTGTGCGTGACAATTAATTTTCGTGAAAACATTTTTCCAAAATTTGACACTGTTTAGGGAATTTTTTAAAAATATTTAATTACGAATTGCTTAATGCTGCCAGACAATCATCTGACCCATAGGTGGCAGCCATCTCAAGCCAGAGGATGAGAGGACTCTTGCCGCCACGCATATAAAGTATTTATAGTGAAAAACTTTGTTTTTACGGGTAAATTTTTCCTTATTTAACATTGCCCGCTGAAATTAATTTGTTGCTTCTGCTAGCAAAAAGTAAATGCTGCTTTGGGTGTGCTCATTGTTTTACACGGCATCGACATTTGAAAAAAAGGATATCATATGTAGCCAACGTTCGTAGTTGTATTAAATATGTTAAAGCCTATGCAAGCGCACTGCAATTTCCTTTTGAAGACATATGTCGATTGCAACACAAGCAATGATCATCAGGTGTGAAAACCACAGCAAGACATTTTTGTGAAAGCGACAGCAAGAACATTTTCTTGCTGTGGTTTCACACCTGATGATGATTGCTTGTGTTGCAATCGAAACGTCGTGAGAATTTTTTTTATTTTTATTATTTTATTATTTCCCTTCTACGTGACTTTACCGAAAGAACCAATAATATTAATCCCTGCAGTCACGAAAGCTTTCAATCGAGATTTGGGTAAGTTAGAGGTATCAAAAAAGCGTGTTGTTCTGTTCCGTGCCAAAGCCTCGCTCTTCAATCATGAAGTCTTCCGACTGCAGCTGTACAAAGTACAAGTTCGGCCTCAGCTGCAATCCTTAGCCGTCACATGGGATGGAGCATCCCCAGTTCCTACGTCACTCTCCTTGGCACAACTCAACATCGTAGCAGCCAGGGTGACTGGTGTTCCAGCACTCATCAATTCACTCCTATCACTCGCTCACCGCTGGTCAAGTCGCCTCCTCTTCATCACCGTGCTATCGCCACTACCGCGGTTAAAAATAAATAATAATAAAATAAATAATAATAAAATATAATAATTGAAATAAAATAATAAATCACGACGTTTTGGAGGCAACGCAAGTCTCTGTCATCAGGTGGACCGTCACAGCTGACTTGTGTTGCCTGCGAAACGTCGTGATTTATTATTTTATTTCTATTATTTTTTATTTTTTCATTATTTATTTTTCCTACGTGACTTTACCGAAAAAAACCGAAGAGTATGAATCATTGCAGTCACGAAAGCTTCAAATCTAGAACTACCGCGGTTGTCGTGCCTGTGAACTGGACACATCGATTCCTCAACCCCGGTCACCGAAGACCTGACCCTCTCGTCTCATCCGCACCGCGTTCACCCACTACGAGTCACACCGGCCGCTTGTCGGTCTGCTTCTTTCCCGCTTAACGTCGGAATGAAGCCTCCCATCTATCCCTTTCTACAGGCGTCTCACAACAACTGTCGTTCAATTCCACGAACGATTCACACTGTCTCCTGTCCGGTTACAACTTTAACGGTGCTGTTTCTTGCCGGCCGTTTCGGTGCCTTTGGGCCTGACGAGAAAAAAACAAACCGTGCTTCAAATACCAACTTGCTCAACCGCAATGCACTCGGCATCTGACGTGTGGGTGTTTTTTTTATTATGCGAAACAAGTCAAGGTTGCTTCGTCAAAGGGTATTTTTTTTTATCACAAACCCTTGCAGCCCTTACTTACATTTTAAGCCGCATGGGAAAATGCGCAAAACAAAACAAATGAAAAACCACCCCACTAACGTTCCTTTTATTGGCGACTTGAACATTTAAGAATGTTAATATATAAAAAGCTCCATGGGTTGCTGGAATACGCTGCTAGCTAAATAACGACAAAAGCCCTTTCGTTGGCCAGAAAGAAACTTTGTCCGCACAAATCAACGGGAAGAGGGCCTTGATGCGTTTCTCTCATACTCGCTGGGCCAAGCAAAGATGGCAAGCAGGTCTAGCTGGTCACACACACACTCACAGAAAGATGGCAAGCAGGCCTCGCGGCTCACACACACACACAAACCCATTTAGCTGTTTTTTCCATCAGAGATTTATTGTAAATTTCAGTAACGGAACTCTTGAAAGCCCTAGAGATTTGGCAGTTTCAATAAACAATGGCATTCTGCACAGCCAGAGCTGTATTTACAGGAAACATTTGTCCTTATCCCGAATCATAAGTCAGGGCAGTGTTAATGAGGCATGGTGAGAGCATTAATAAGACGGAGCCAATACAGTCGGACACACATCGAGATGAGTAACGTCTCCCTATCCAAGACAAACAAAAGCACGACATCCATTATTATTATGATGATGCTTGTTAAACCAGAGACGCTTCACAACTCTTGTTTCAGGAGGATCCTGCCAAGTTTTCACAGCAGGGCGCAATGTTGCTGCTTCGTGTGATCCCAACTGAGTAATTGTCAGTGGCGCCACGGTGGTGAGATGTTAACTACCTCGCCTGGTATGCAGGAGGTCGTAGGTTCAATCCGCTACCCTGGTGCCTGTATATTTGAAGTTTGCATATTCTCCCTGTGGTAGCGTGGATTTTTCTCCGGGTCCTGCTGTTTTTCCCTCCACATTTAGAAACACGTGTTTAGAGTTATTTGGCCGCTGTACATTTCCACGTGATAAGCCACTTCGTTGAGCTATCATTTGTGGCGAGGTCGCTTCTTAAAAAGCAGCTGTATAGCTCAATGGGCCTTGCCTGGTGAAATAAAAATAGTTAAAGTTTAAATAGTTGTACACAGTTTAGTTTGATTCTGTGATGTTGCAATCATTCATGCTCGTGCACTCGAGCTGACCTTATCCGTCACGTATATGCAATATCAATGCGACGTGAATGTATGCGCGTAGACTTTGTACGATTGCATGCGGAGCAATTCTCATAAGACTGTATTCAAAATAAATAACTGAAATCAATTGTGTTGANTAAATGCCTTTATATTTGACTAGCTTTACTACCCGGCTTCCCAGGGACTTGGATTCACCACGCCCGGCCGCCTTTGTCTCCCCAGTGGCGATGTTCACACACTGAGTCGACCTAGGGGAGGTCCAGGACCGGTTACCGGTGGTGGCCATGAGCAGGAATCAAACTCGGTCGCCAGGTTCGTAGCGCAGCGCTGACCACTACACTACCGCTCCCCCAACACACACACACATACACGCGCTTGCTGCAGACACACACACAACTTTCAGGTGCGTACGGCAGTAAACGACTGAAATAATAAAGCAATGCTACGCGAAGAACGCCTTAGACCTGGCACTTTACCCGCAGAGGGTTGGGGGGGGTGACGTTAGCAGGCACACTCCGTTACGCTTGCACATACTGGTCACATGACTTGCCGTGCAAATATATGCATTATTGCGCCCCCCCCCCCCCCAAAACCAACACAGTCTGGAAAGTACCACATGGCAAATTTCAAGTTTGTTGCAAGTCGGGAAGTACGCTAAACATTTTGAACAGACACACATTCACAAATTTCCCTTTTATATATATATATAGTTATACATTGTAAACAACGTATCATAAGGGAGAAAAAAGAAGGCTAATGCTGAGTGACCTGTAAATAAAAAAGTTTTTAGTGTGCAGGTAATGCTTCAGCATTGAGATGTTTAGAAAACTCCAGTTACATTGTGTGGGGTATTTTGTTCGTCTTTATCCCTGGGATCAAACCAGAAAAGCCAGAGGAAGCCACCCGAGTCGAGTCAGAGATCTAACCCAGCAGTTTCTTGCCATGAGGCACAAGTCTTAACACCGCAACACCATGCCCGTCCATGCATTATAGACACGCATGATACAGGGCGGTCTAGATGTCTTATGACCCCAATTAATTGACCCCTAACATTAATGTCTGCTTTCAATAAAACTTTCTTAGAAATCTTACTTTGAAGCTTTTGTGACTGCAGGAATCTATACTCTTTGGTTCTTTCGGTAATGTCACGTAGGTGACTTTACCGAAATAACCCAAGAGTATTACTTAGAAATGTTTTAATATAATGAAATTGGAATTACAAGACATCTGGACCACCCTGCTATTGCATGCACATTGTGATTAAGAGGACTAATCCAGAGCCGCTCCTTTCCTCCGTTAAACACTGCGGGCTCAGATTCACATCTTGATATATTGACCGAAACTCCTCGCCTTGGCAATTAGCCTCACTGCTGGTCATGAACACATCAACATCGCGTGGAGTTTTATTTTTGTTGCCAACGCTCAGAAAAGGAAAGCAACAAATGTCAACGAGTGAATTTGTCCTGTAAATTTAGGCAGCAAGTTGTATACAGAACAACATGGTTTCTACATCCCTTGTTTGAATGATGTCTCCCGCTCAAGCAAGCGCGGGGTGATGGTGACCTCCTGCCATCAGCGAGTGGTTAGTGTCCAGGTTGTGTAGACTACAAAGTCCCCTGAGTTTCTTATCTCAGGTGATGGTGACCTCCTGCTCACCAGGGAGTGGTTAGTGGCCCCAGGTTGTGTAGACTACAAAGTCCCCTGAGTTTCTTATCTCAGGTGATGGTGACCTCCTGCTCACCAAGGAGTGGTTAGTGGCCCTAGGTTGTGTAGACTTCAAAGTTCCCCTGAGTTTCCAATCTCAGGTGATGGTGACCTCCTGCCCACCAGCGAGTGGTCAGTGTCCAGGTTGTGTAGACTTCAAAGTCCGCCTGAGTTTCCAATCTCAGGTGATGGTGACCTCTTGCCCACCAGCGAGTGGTTAGTGTCTCCAGGTTGCGTAGACTTCAAAGTCCCCCTGAGTTTCCAATCTCAGGTGATGGTGACCTCCTGCTCACCAGCGACTGGTCAGTGGCCCCAGGTTGGGTAGACTTCAAATTCCCCCTGAGTTTCTTATCTCAGGTGATGATGACCTCCTGCCCACCAGCGAGTGGTCAGTGTCTCCAGGTTGTGTAGACTACAAAGTCCGCCTGAGTTTCTTATCTCAGGTGATGGAACACGTGCAGGTGAACTGATTGATACTTGCACCACGCCTGACAGCGTGTGTGGTGGTGGTGGTGACTTTGCCAGTGTGTCTTGTTGGTGTCACCATCTGTAATAGACCTCAGTGTCGATCTCCGTTTCCTTTATTTGGGTTCGAGAACTCCTCACATGGCGTGTCGCTAGGGTCTCCTTCGACATACTCCACAGCCCACTGCTGCCCCGCCCTCAGCCCATGCTGCTCCGCTCTACAGCCAGCCTTCCACCGCCCGCTAGCCCTCTGCGTCCTGACACCGATGGCTGACGGTGTCGAGGTCTCCCACCGCGTGGCGATCGCGCCACCTCCCCGTACTGCCCAGCGTGGCCTCCTCCGTTTCCCGTCTCAACTCCCTAACCCCTTCCGGTTCTCCCCCTAATCCTTCCCCCACGCCTAACTCCTCCTCTCCTCACGTGACGCTCCGCCCCTCAATCTTGCTCGCATTACAAATCGATTGGTCTATGTCAGGGGTCGACAACCTGCGGCTCCAGAGCTGCACGTGGCTCTTTGGCTGCCCCCTTGAGGGCTGCCCCCTTGCGGGCAGCCGTCTTTTAATTTAACCAATGATCATGAGCAATGTATTGAATGGCAGGAATGGGTCACTATGTAATGTCTTGGTGATAACAAAATGAACTTCCAAACTGTATTGTTAATGAATAACTAACGTAGAAAATAACTAAATTAACGCAGTTTATTCCATCACCTATTTGTTTAAGTCAGAATGTCTTGTTGTTGTTGTCATCTGCTGTATCCCCGCTGTGTCCGTGTTTTGTACGAGTGGCTCTCTCTCTCTGCGTATGATGCGGCTCTCGAACTAATTTGGTCAAAGACAACAGCAAAAAAATGCCTCTCTTCTTCTTTGAAAAGTTGTCGACCCCTGGACTCTATGTGGCGCAAAGCACTGCGCATGAAGACACTGGCAGCACATTCCGGTTTCTAAATACCTCCTGCACTTCCAGATTTGAAGCTTTCGTGACTGCAAGGATTTATATTCTTAGGTTTTTCGGTAAATCACGTAGGTAAAAAAATAAATTTTAATAATAAAAGTAAAATAAAATAAAAATCACAACGTTTCGGAGGCATCACATACAGCAATCGTGTGGACGTCACAAGACGGAAGCTGTGTCTCCGAAACGTCGTGATTTTTATTTTACTTTTATTAATTTATTTTTTACCTACGTGACTTTACCAAAAAAACCTAAGACAATACCTCCTGCACTGGTTATCAGCTGAGGCTGGAACACTTGAGATGGATGTTGTTGCTTCTCAACCTGGAGCAACGAACCACCAAGTGCTGTTCACATCCCTGCCGAACAGTGGTGGAAATTCCACATTCCTATGGCGGGGGACAGTTGAACTGTAGGACAACCACAAATGTTGAAGAGGATATGAAGGAATGAGTGACCTGGGATTTGAAGTTGTGAACTTCTGATTGCTATCCGTCTATAACCACTGTGCCACTCCATTGCACCATGACTACAATGTTACAGCCCGTTTTCAATCCAATGCTGGATGGTCTTCCCAGTGCTGCCCGTTTTGCGGGAATTGGCTGAGCATGCGTCATCACGCTGCTGGTCAAGGGCGGCCACGTGGCATCGCTTGGCAGTCTGATTGTTGCAGAGGCTGCACGGTTCGAGTCCAGCAACTTCTCCCTGATGAATACTCTGGTTGTACACGATTAGGGTACCATAAGAAGACGTTATTCATAAAAAAGTAGGCCAAATTTGCTTACTATGCAACAACAACAAAATACCCGGAAATGACTCAGTTGGGATAACACCACCACTGCGAAAATTGGCATGAGAATCCCGAAAGAGAGTCCTGAAGAGGGAAAGGCGGGAAGAGGGGTGCTCCAGGGACTGGGTTTGCTGGCTCCTTGGGTTGCCACCTGTCCCGGTTTTGTTTTAGGCAGCTTTCGCGATAAATCTGCAAGTCCACCCCGGGACATTGCAATTCCCGTTTTTTTTTGTCAGTTGTAATACACCACTCGCGACGATGCATTTACACGGACTATAGATCTTGCCGTCTTATGGTATTGTGATATTGTGTTCTTCTTCCTGTGATATATCCCAGAGTTGAGAAACCCCCTACTTGCTGCTGATATTAGCCATGGCTGGAAATCGAGGCCCCTTCGTGCCCATAGTTCAATCAACACAGAGCAGAAAAGCGACGGCGTAACCGTGACATTTTCTGTATCGCTACAATTTGCAAAGTGTTTTGTTTTCTGCTCTTAAATGTTGACATAATAGATCTCCCCAAATGTCAAAAGGGTCTCAAATTAATTTATCAATGCACAAAGTGCATGATGAGCATTGATTCAGGGGGGGGGGGGGAAGATAATGGCTCAAAATTCCCAGTTACATTAAATTGCCCAATTATCCAATGACTGCTGCCCGAGTGTATGCACGTGTCTGGGTTAGGGGCTGTAATGTCATTACCATCCATTTATTTTTCAAACATTTAAGAAAATATTCTTTTACTGTTTTTTTTTAATTCTTTAAATGTCATTTTAATGATTGTTGATGTATCTGAGTTGGCAACGAAGGTTTAGATTTTTTTTTTTTGGATTTAACAGGTATCTTGTGAAATGCACACAGAGTGAAGCGTTCAGTTACTTGGCGCAGAAGGTCCTGGGTTCAATTCCCGACCCGTGGTGCCTTTCTAGGTTTAGTTTGTATGTTCTCCCCCAGTTCTGCATGGGTTTCCTCCAGGTTCTGGGATTCCTGACATAGCTAAACACACAAACTGTGCAGTGCAATATAACTGGTCAAAGATACCACAATTTAATTCAAGTATCAATTATGTTTTGCTTACATTGAATGATAACGCTTCTCGCAAATTGAAGGACGCTATGAACCCATTACACACAGATCAATCAAAATCGATCATTACACATGATTCAGCATATGTATTGTGAGCTTAGGAATCGATAATAATTGTGAATCGATGCATCGTTCCACCACCAGCAGTCACTCGTAGCGCAAATGCATTTCTGATTGACAAAGACTCGAATCATAACCTTATTCAGAGAACATTCTCAGAACATTTTGACAGCTCCATTATGAATGTGTCTTCCATAATAGCCTACGTGTTAAAATGAATGGGTCTGTTTGTCCGAGGTCAACTTAAGCCTTTGTAGCTGGTACAGCGAATAAATATTAGCACTGGGGAGACAAAGCGAAGCCCAGATGTGGTGCTAGCCACAACACCCCCTCCTACTGTTGTTCTGGCCTTAATAGGTGCTTGCCAACAACACTTGCCCCAGTAGTCTATGTAGGCTTAAATGAGGGCCTATTTGTGCCTCATGTGTGCTCGCCTATCAGCTGGAATGCACCCGATCTCATCAATTCGTGGCGTAAGCTAAGCGGTGTGAGCCTGGAGAGTGCTTTGATGGACAACCATCCAAATGAAAGGAGGTGCAACTTTAAGTGCGCACTCTGTAACAGCCTATGATCATATATCATACTGATAGACAGACGATCGTGATTCAATTGTGATACCTATACGTTACAGGTAATTGTAAATACACGGAGTGACCGACTCGTATAAGTATAATCATGTTCCAAATCATCAAATTACCTAAAGTGTGCCCGATTTCGCACAACTCTAGTAGTTTTGAGACTGGTCATGCTTGGATACGTAACTCCCTCGCACAATATCTGTTATTTTAGGTTTTGGGGCTAAGCTGATGGGCTGGAGAGGACAATGCAGCACATTCATCATTGTACCGTACTTCTATGATCCCGCGTCTACGCTCCCTGCCTTCCACAATCCGCGTTGACCACGTGGTGAAGAGGTCAAATATTCTCCACGACCCACACGTTGTGGCGGAGGTCTTTCATCGAGCAGTGGATTGACAACGAGGGGCTGTGCACGCACAAAGGTGTGCCCGCACACGCAGTGCATCCACCGTCTTCACATCACGCAGCATCTATTGCGCGACACGCCTGAATTAACACTTGAAAGCGGCAATTATTTTATTGGTATTAAAATACACTAATTGCCGGTATTCTTACCTCTTTTTTCCCCCCTTTAAGGCAAAACATGGGAAAATACACTGGCTTGAAAATGACCGTGTTTATTTAATGAATGTGATGTAAGCATTACAAATCAGCCGTTGCTATGGCCTCTGCGGGTTTACATGTTGAAAGCGGCAGGGGCGCGGGGGGGGATAAACGGAGCTCCCAACAAAGCCACAACGGAGCCCCTAAACAATGCCTTGAGAGACAGCTGAATCGGCCGTAATTGCAGGCTCCTGAATCAAAAACTTTGCTCTGCCGCAATTTTCGGGATCAGTTGCACAATGGTGCCTGCAATTACCCGGCCAACCGCCCGCCCGCCCGCCCGCAACACTCGCGGCCACTGTCACTCGACCACGCGTGCAATTTTTTCAAATGACGCACTTACGGAACATTATTTTTGAAATGTTTTTTTTCTCTCTCTCTCTCTTAAAGGGCTCCTTCGCCACATCGCTGGGCGCAGAAGGCGGCCGTCCGGCAAAGGACCGCGGCGGTGGGCGGTGGGGAGAGAAACGATCGGCTAAAGGTCCGAAACGTCGGAACGATCAGTGAATTCTGGGGCGACATCTGTGAAAAAGAGCTTCATAGCTCATCGGATTCCTCCAGTATAAATACAATTCTGATTCAATTTGTGTCGTGTGACTGCTGCGCCCCCTTTGCTCAACACGGGTGGTTATGGTCTAAACTGCCCACCGAGCTTTTATCATTGATATATTCAAGCCGGCGGGTACGCTGCGTCATTCCTCGTTAGCTCTTCTTGTCAAGATACAGAATCTGTATTTATACTGCAGGAGGAATCCGATGAAGCTCTTCACAGATGTTCAGCGGGTCGTGCGTCACACTCTGCCGATATCCGCGTAAATAAACACGGTGGGTTTTTTGTTTTGTTTTGCCCCATATGCTTCCAAAAGAGAATTAAAGAAAAATAACAACTGTTGACACAGCCGAATGGCCAGGAAATAAGGATCTAGCTTAATAATGCGATGCAAAAAGCATCGCATTACTCGGTCGTGATTAGCCATGGCTTTCCACGCAGAGGCCCTCCTGACCAAAAGGGCGATTTCTATTTATATTCCACTTTTGGGGCAACTTTTTTCTTTTCACGCCATCCCTTCCCAGTGCTTTCCCCGTGTCTATTACGAGGCGTTTGTGCAAAACGAACAAACAAGGCTTGCCAAATGAAAGTCAAATTGCCGTGTGGCACTCCACATATCATTGGCCAATTTGTGCGGTAATAGCATGTGGCATGCGGTGGCTATGGAGTGCAATGTCCCTCAAATTAACCGGTGGGATTGGAAGACCTGCAGCCTTATCCTTTTTTATGGCATCCTCTCTCCCTCTGCAAACTTTTGCCCAAAACACCGCCGTCAAAACGGCTCCCACGAAAGCCAAATCAATTTCAGTGGCGAAACGCAACGCGCCCTGTTCACATATCATATATATCACACACACACGTCTATATATCAGTGTGGTGGCGTAGTCACTAAATGTGTTTGAGTGCCGAACACTTTCACTTCATACTTCCACGAGTAAGATTTGTTCAACAAATTTATATTTGTTCGCCTGTTGGCGTTCTCTGGTCTGACACGGCGAGTGAGACTATGCCATAAAGAAGGCTGACTCTGGTGTAGGCCAATCAGTTACAAAGACAATTGATATGTTACCAGAGCATGGTTGTTTGCATGTTCACCACACGTACTGTGTGTATAAGAATAGATTTGACCAGTTTTTGACAATAAAACAGGTGTTAAGATGTTTAAACACCAAACAACACATTCCTGCGGAGGGAGCTGGTAGGAACGTTGGGTTGCTCGGTCAATGGCCAGGGTCAACGGCGGCGTGGTGTATTCCGCAAATATGCCCGACTGTGAGGGCGGGCACAAGCCGGCGTGAGTAGGTTAAACGTTGAGTTTTATAAGGGCACCACGGGGTGACCAGCCCTCCCCACCCAGCCCCACCCTCCCACCCCCNACCCAGCCCACCCTCCCACCCACCCNTCACCACCCTCCCACTCAGCCCTCCCATCCTCCCCTCCCACCCTCCCCACCCAGCTCCTCCCCACCCTCCCCACCCAGCCCCACCCTCCCCACCCAGCCCTCCCCACCCTCCCCTCTCCACCCAGCCCACCCCTCCCATTGTTGGATGCACGACGGACGGACACAATAATCCCCTGTGGGCTGGTGAACCAGGAGGTTCCTACCAGTATACACTTTATATTGTGATACTGGCAAGGGAGGTCCCATTATGGAGCTGCTCACCCCGAGCTCTCAATGTCCTGATCGTGGCGTTGTCTTTGTGCTGGTCGCCTTTTAGAGTCCTCTAGTCAAACACTGTTGAGAATAGGCTCTAGAGAAAGCGTATCTCTGGTGTGGACCAATCATTCTCAAAGACAATGCATATATATTCTTGGTTCTTTCGGTAAAGTAACGTAGAAGAGAAATAATAAAATAATAAAAATAAAACATAATAAAATAAAATATTATTATTTCCCTTCTACGTGACTTACCGAAAAAACCAAGAAGATGTGTGAAATCCACAGCAAGAAATTTTGAATATAAATATAAAACAATAAAAAATTCTCACGACGTTTCGACTGCAACACAAGCAATCATCATCAGGTGTGAAATCCACAGCAAGAAAATGTCACACCTGATGATGATTGCTTGTGTTGCAGTCGAAACGTCGTGAGAATTTTTATTGTTTTATAATTTATATTGACTGCAGGGATTCATATTCTTGTTTTTTCGGTAAAGTCACGTAGAAGGGAAATAATAAAATAATACAAATTAAAAAATATATACTTTTTTTTTTTATTGTTTTTTTATTTTCTCTTCTACGTGACTTTACCGAAATAACCAATAACATGAATCCCTGCAGTCACGAAAGCTTTAAATAAAAAAATACAATGCATATACTACCAGATAATGTTTTTTGTTTGCATGTTCACCGCAAGTATATGTGGCTAATGCAGACATGATTCCTTGCAAAAGTGATCGATTTGGTGTTTGAACATCTTAACACCTGTTTTATTTCCAGAAAGAGTAAAACGTATTATTTGTTTCATATTCGTTCTCTTTACACCCCTCTATTTGCCATCTGTCGTGTTGTTTTGGGACACATCACACGGCGTTTTACCGACGAACTGCATAGAACAGAACGCCGGGCAGGAATCCGCGGAACTTTCGCGGTAAAACGATACATAGAGGTCTCGTGATTTCATCAACACTGACTTCACACGGAAATGTTGATCTGTTGTTTGTTCAGATGCACTGAGGCGTGCGTGGTGGGCTTCTCTCTGTTTGTGTGCCTGTTGCTGTGTGACCCCCCCCCTACCCGTTCAGTTGTACTGTGCACCACCGATGCCTACTTTATCGAGGGATATATTGGCACGTAAAATGAATACTGATCGATTGTGTATATTTTGATTGACGATATACGGTGCTGTTTAGTTTGGTTTATAGCTTAAATCTATATATGTATAAAAGGGAAATTTACTGGTAGGAACCTCCTGGTTCCACCAGCCCACAGGGATTATTGTGTCCGTCCGTCCGTCCGTCGTGCATCCAAAAATGGAGGGTGGGGCTGGGTGGGAAGGAGGGTGGGAGGGGCGGGTGGGGAGGGGCTTGGTCGGAGGGTGGGCTGGTGGGAGGGCTGGTCACCCCGTGGTGCCCTTATAAAACTCAACGTTTAACCTACTCACGCCGGCTTGGCCCGCCCTCTCAGTCGGGCATATTTGTGGAATACACCACGCCGCCGTTGACCCTGGCCATTGACCGAGCAACCCAACGTTCCTACCAGCTCCCTCCGCAGGAGTGTTGTGAATATGTGTGTCTGTTCGAAATGTTTAGCATCCTTCCCAACATGCAACAAACTTTAAATTTGGCATGTGGGTAGCTTCCAGACTGTACACAATGCAAAAAGTATAAAAATAGACTTTTGTATTAGGGGGGGGGGGGGGGGCGCAATAATGGATATATTTTGCACGGCAAGTGAGCGGTGACGTCACATCTGTGATGTCGCCCGCATGCGGCAGCGTCACGCAGTGTGCCTGCTGACGTCACGCAGTGTGCCTGGTGACGTCACGCATCCCCCCCCACCCTCCGCGTAGGCCGTGTGTTAATCCAAGACAAGAATCCAAGTCTCGGGTAGTAAAGCTAGTCGTGTATATGTATGCCGAAAAGAAATGACAATGATTCACCCCCTCTCCCGGCCTCAACCAAAATCCCGTGTGACGTCATGGATCCCTTGTCCTCACCACTCCCGCCTCTCTTGACGTCATCACTACCTCTCACACACCTCACCCCGTTAGCGTGACGTCATCGCCCTTCTCTTCACAACCTCACCTCGACGTGGCGTGACGTCGATACTCCTCTCAACACCTCCCCCGCGTCTCTGTCATCACCCCCCCACCGCCCCAATCTCACGTGACGTCATGCCAGCGCGTTACAGACAGAGACAAAGTTCCACCGTGTAGCCTGTAACAGACTGTAGGGGCAAGTGCTGTTAGCGAGTACCACCTATGAAGGCCGGCACGGCACACGAAGGGGTGTTTGGCCAGCAACCACGCCCGGCCACCTTTGTATTCCGAGTGGCGATGGTCTACACGTCGCACCTGGAACTCATTTGAGGCTGAGTCGACCTAGGGGAGGTCCCATGACCGGTTCAAAATCGTCACCGGTGTCGGTGGCCGTGAGCGAGAATCGAACTCGGGTCGCAGAGTTCGTAGCGCAGCTGTGCCACCGCTTCACACACACACGCGCTTGCGCGCACGCAGGAACACGCGTCTGACGATCTGGATGAGATATTGTTGTTACCAGCGCTGAATGGCCTTGCTTCTCCCGCAGTGGCCTTGCCGACGACGGCTGTCCCCGGCCGCCGCTGCCTTGCGACGTCTCCGTTTGTGCCGCCGAGCGTCTGCGGCGTTCGAAAGGACACAATTTGACACGCGGTCGCTGGCATTTTGTCCTCTCATTAAGACGTCTCCCGCCACGGGGATAAACAGCGCTTCGTGCACATCAATTAAACCGCTGAGAAATAAAAAAGACAGTACAAAGTGCAGATGTTGTCCATCTGCATCGTTCTCTTTTTGTTTTGCTTCTTCAATCTGCGTTGCATTTACAAGGGCGAGGTGCGCGATGCATTTTCATCAGCGTAACAAGGTAATTGCCGTGCAATTATCACTCGGTTGATCAAAGGGCAATTCGTGGCTTGAAGAAAAAAGGAATGATTTGTCGAACGCAGCACGATGAATGAGGTGGGTGGGTGGGGGCATAGCGGAGGCTCGGTGGTTTACGCGCTGCGCAACGACCCCGCCAACTTGAAATTCGCCCTCGCCGGCCACGGCTCACATCAGTGGCGAGTTTATATCTGAACCGCTCCATGGGTCTGCCCTCTGCACCGCCAACCTGCGTTGACCAACGCGGTGAAGTATGGTCAGAGGGCCTCGGTAACCGACACGAGAGTGAGCAGGCCCTCGTCCAGCAGTCGTTTGACAAAAAGAGAGGTAAATTGTTATGAATGAACGATGACATGATCTGAAAAGTGGCACGCGCGCGCCTATGAATTAAAGCGTTGACGGTGTGGAACAACAACAGTGTGGATGCCTCGCGGCAGAGACTGAGAATCTGTTTGTCGTCTCCGACCAAAAAGATGTGACACTCTTGCCAAAAAAANGGCTTTGAAGCGGTGGCAAAATGTCCATTTGACAAAAAAAACCGACACGCAATGAAAGCCTGATGGGAGCGCTTTCCAAAACAAAGTACTCTTATCGCACGAAGGAGCCACCGTTACACAACATCGTACCCCGAGACTGCGGTCTATTTTCTCAAAAAAGATCACGTGACTTTTTGTTAGATCGGTTTGGTTGCCCGTGTGCCTTTCTATTTTGCTTTTTTTTGCTGTAAAGAGAAACAAAAACATGCCAACTTGGAAACGTGGGATATAATCCATGTCCATTCCCATTACCCTGCCATTTATCAAAAGCGATATGGGAAATGTTAAAAGTGGATCCCTTCACGGTCACGCTAAAATGTAAAATCCACTTTGGTCATCCTTAGTTCACTGGCCGTCACGTGAAATGTTTTGTGGGTTTAAGTGACGCGAGTTGACGGTATATGGCGGAGGGCTGGCCTGGTCATGGCTGGAGAGGCTAAGAATCCGTATATTTTGTCCCACGATCCATTTAGCAAGTGGTAGAACGAGCCGCTTGCAATCGGGAAGCTGTGAGTTTCAAATACCGGTTGGGGGTTTTACTCAGCCCATAATCCCTCTGGGATCAATAACAAGTATAACCCATAAAACAAAGTTTTCACTATAAATCCTTTATATGCGTGGCGGCTAGAGTCCTCTCGTCCTCTGGCTTGAGATGGCTGCCACCTATGGATCAGATGATTGCATGGCAGCATTAAGCAATTGGTAATTAAATCATATTTTTGTCCTAAAAGTGTAACATTTTGGAAAAATGTCAGCTCGATTGGATCACGGGAAGTGGGTTAAAAAACGACCGAAAGATTTGCACGGTCCTAAGCATGCAAGCAAGTTAACTTAATATAACGGATTTAAAAAAGCACCAATTTATCGGAAAATCAATCACAGGTATCTTGTGACAGAATCGCCGCCTGGCATAGGAATGTGGCATTTCCATCAACGGGCTCAGGCAGCAAGCGCGAGATGAGTCACCGCCTCGACACACACATGAGCAGTAAAACCGCTTGATCGATCTTGCGCTGACATGACAACAGTGAATATAATACAATGAGGCTTAATTAAGTGAACCCCCCCCCTCAGCGAGTTGATTTTGTATGTTAGCATAGGCATCGTGTTTTACAGAAATGCCCAGGATGTAATGCTTGGCCGTACCTGCTGAAGTAGTTTGAACGCGGTGTTGGGCGGTTCACGTGGGGTCCATCCACACAGCGCCGTTTGTTCTGCGAGCTGAAAAAACAAAGTTCACAACCTGGTCGGCTTGCGCGAGCGACACAGAAAAAACCTTCTTGATGCTTGAAAAACAAATCTCGCAAACATTTATTTTATTAATTTGCTTGTTATTACATTCATATCCGCCCGTTTCTTTTTCTTGTCCGCGTGCCCGCGTGTTTTACGCTGCACAAGAGGCGCGTGTATTTCATGTCCAGTAACAACAGAGGGCCACGTAATTTATGCAACAAAAAAACACAAACATCTACCGCGGTATGTTACTAAATGAGCATCGGCGAGTAAATACAGAATACGCTTAATGGATCCTTGTTTTTTCCTGATGTCATTTTCAAGGAACAGCTGTTCCTGCTAACCTTAATGTGTCAACACGCCCTGCATGGAATTCCATAAATGTCAGCGTCGCATTTAATAGAAGCGAGGGAAGCACAAAGGTTCTTGCACCGCACTATGGATCCGAGTTCATTTCCCGGCCACGGCTATAATGCTGGCGACCAATGTCTGAACTGTCGCTGAGCACCACCTTCACCACTCTGCACTGATTTATTTTGAAGTATGGTCAAACACAGGGCTGCACACGTGCCACAGAGTAGAACGATTCTTGCAGCAATTGTCATGGGCTATTAAATTATTAATGATCTTGAATGGGATTCTGCCATAGAAGAACCATTCAGTAGCATGCCATTGAATTGAATAGAGATGCTATACACACTATTTAAATGAATGGATGTTATGTGGACAATGAATAGGTTAGACATACTCATTCATTTCAATGGAAATGTCTGTTATCTATAATACAATTAATGGATTCTTTAACATCCTAAGGATCGTCCAACATAATGCCATTTAGTTTAAACACATTCCTGCGGAGGGAGCTGCTAGGAACGTTGGGTTGCTCGGTCAATGGCCAGGGTCAACGGCGGCGTGGTGTATTCCGCAAATATGCCCGACTGTGAGGGCGGGCACAAGCCAGCGTGAGTAGTTAAACGTTGAGTTTTATAAGGGCACCACGGGTGACCAGCACCTCCCCACCCCTCCCAGCCCCACTCAGCCCACCTTCCCCACCCAGCCCCTCCCCACCCTCCCCACCCAGCCCCACCCTCCCCTCCCCTCCCCACCAGCCCTCCCTCCCCACCCAGCCCCTCCCTGCACGACGGACACAATAATCCCCTGTGGGCTGGTGTAACCAGGAGGTTCCTACCAATATCATCATCCATAACCACAATGGTTGTGGCGGCACTGCTGATTCTTCAGTCTTCAACTCCCTCTACTTTTGCCTGTCCGTCAGTCATCCTGTTAGTTGCGTCCTTTATCAGCCCACCTTATCAAAAACCCATTCAGTTGAATAGAGCCATACTATTACTATACTCTTTGGTTCTTTCGTAAGTCACGTAGGTATAAAATAAAATAAATCACGTTTCGGGCGCAACACAAGCGTCGTCATCAGGGGGAAAGCATGGTCTGCTGCTGATGCAGACTGTTTTAATTTTATTTTATTTACCTACGTGACTTTACCGAAAGAACCAAAGAGATGGATTCCTGCAGTCACGAAAGCTTCAAATCAAGATTAATACTATTGACTGTTCCGAAAAGTAAGTGGGACGTATTACTATCAAGGGATCATGATGATGATCGATGGAAGAGGCTGGTAATGGAATGCCAGCCCAGACAGGGAACATTCCCCGGAGGACAGTCACTGGGGAGATGGAGCCATGCAATCAGCACACGCGCAAGAGAACGATGGTTCGTGACACCAGGAGACCGTGTGGGATCCTGTGAGATGCGATAGTGTCTGCTGATGATCAAGTTGGTCTTGAAGGCTTATATAAATAAAGAAGTGTATGGCAATAACGGGAACACTGAAATGTACCAAGCGTTAGGTCAACGCAATTTTACTGTGCGTCACTGTGTGTACGCAGATACACAATAATTTACGAATCATTTTATTACATGACATCTTTGTACTTGTGTCCAAATTCTAGATTTGAAGCTTTCGTGACTGCAAGGATTCATACTCTTAGGTTTTTTTCGGTAAAGTCACGTAGGTAAAAAAGAAATAATACCTTGTGTCCAAAGACAATCATCCGAGTTCATGCTCAGTACTCTTACGGGGTGTCATCATGTGCACGCGCATACAATTTATTAATTAACAGAAAATGTGCTTAGTCGCATGTTGTGTTGTCTTAAGCCCCCCCAACCACCTGTGCAGACAGTGACCAACACCGATAAACACTTATCCGTCATGGATTCCCAAGAAATTGTTCGTCTCAAAACAAACCTCATTGACACACCACGACAGATCGGAGCGTGGTGGCAGCAAAAACACAAATGTTCTCAGCCCGAGCTCTGGGTGCTTGATACCTGCATTGTCTTTGTGCTCTTCACCTCTTGACGTTCTCTGTTGAGACTGGCAGTGAGACTAGGCCACTAAGAAGGCTTTCCCTGGTGTAGGCCAATCCGTTCCAAAGACAATGCCTATATATGATCAGAATTCGTTTGCATGTTCACTACAAGTACCGTGTGTAGTTGATGCAGACTCGATTCCTTGCAAAGGGTAAAGCCTATCTTATTTTGCATGCATTATAACTGTGACAGCAATAGGGGGACAAGACAATACTGAGTCAAACATCAATCGTTCGTGTGTAGAATAGTTGCGTTATTTGGAGGACACGTAACACCTTGATGTACAATCGCTAGGATGGAAATACGAGACTGACTTGACTTTCTCCATCAACGACTGTGCCCCTCCCCCTACCTACAAACAGAAGCTTAAGGATTTCCAAAAAGAGTTCGGTAATATTTCGATTGGGTGAGAAGGGGAAATACAATCCTGTGAAGTATAGCAACAGCGAGAAAACTCGTGTTCATTTTAAAAGGCCAGAGTGGTAAAGCGGTGACCGGGTGGGGTGGCTAAAGATATCAGATGCCAAGGTGGCATCGCGGATACCCTGGGTTGATTCTGGGCAACTGCACAGGGTGAGAGCCAGGTTCTCAAGTGTCAGTTGAGGGATCTAAGCCCGCCACCAATGACTGTACCACACACAACAACAACAAAAACCCCATCGCATTACATTTTGGTTCTCAATTTAATTCGCCTAAATTCCAGCTCTGGAAATGAAAAGCATCGGTTCGACGGTCGTGTGACGAGCATCACTCCTCGTGTGACACGGCATGTGTGGGAAGTGCTCCTCCCTATTGTGCGGACCAGAGGTCACCTGATCTAAGAAGTAGTTCTGTGATGTATCTTTCCACATACCGTTCTCTGACATGGAGGCGGCGGGGGGGGGGGCACGCACTGGTCTGCAAAAGTTTAAAATTAATGATACCTCCGATAAGTACGGTTGGCTACGTATGGAAGGAAAGAAGTTGAACATATATACGTTTGTCTCATGACATGACCCAGATTGCACAATCACAATAACATGTGGTGACAAGACTTTTGATTTATATATTTATCAAACTTACGTCCCTCTCCGATGAGGCACACATCTCCTGATACAGTTCTAGGCTAGATGTAGACATTCCACATTCCCTGGGCAGGGCTGAGTAAATTCATAGGACAAGCCCTGCAAGCTCATTGTAGATGTTGAATTTTGCACACAGTTATTATTCTATACATAAGCACATTTGAATTATACTGGTACGAACCCCTGGTTACACCAGCCCACAGGGGATTATTGTGTCCGTCCGTCCGTCGTGCAGGAGGGGCTGGGTGGAGAGGGAGGGAGGGGCTGGGTGGGNAGAGTGGGGCTGGGTGGGAGGGAGGGTGGGGAGGGCTGGGTGGGGAGGACGGGGAGGGGCTGGGTGGGGAGGGTGGAGCTGGGTGGGGAGGGGCTGGTCACCCCGTGGCGCCCTTATAAAACTCAACGTTTAACCTACTCACGCCGGCTTGTGCCGCCCTCACAGTTGGGCATATTTGTGGAATACACCACGCCGCCGTTGACCCTGGCCATTGACCGAGCAACCCAACGTTCCTACCAGCTCCGTCCGCAGGGATGTGTTTTAGGCATTTATTCAAAGAACTTGGATGACTGCATCAATTTCCATTGAGTCAATTGCCTTTTCATAGTCTGCAAAGGCTACAAGAATAATAACAATATTTAATATCAACTGGTGAGTTAAACTAATGTTCTGCCTGCATTTTCCAACAGCGTGTCCAGATCCTGGCACCAGTGAGCCACAACTGTGTGCTGTTGGTGTCATGTCTTGAAAATGAACGATGGTACATTCATAACTCTTGATGAATAAATGTGCAAAATTAATGCACGTGCATTCATAATTCTTGTTGCAGAGAACAGCCTAAAACCACGACGTCACCAACCAAAGTCATCTTAATCCACGCTAATGGTACACCTTTATTCTTATTCTTCTTCTCATGTCACTCAAACCCACAAGTTAATTATCAGAGCTGGAATACGCCAAATTGAGTGGAATACAAAATTAATTAATCTTGTGTGTGTGTGTGTGCCAGTCTATGGTGACTGGGCTAAGACCATAAATCACCACACTCGAGAAGACAATTTTTTTCATCTGTCTTTCATCTGTCTTCTTATTTTATTATGTTTTATTTTTATTATTTTATTATTTCCTACCGAAAGAACCAAGAAGATGAATCCCTAAAGTCACGAAAGCTTTAAATCGATTTTTTTCATCTGCTTTTATTTGACCAGGTATGGCTCACGAGCTATGCGGTTCTTTTTCAGAAGCGACGTGGCCACAAAAGACACCTCAACGAAGTGGCGTATCATGTGGACATTTATAGCAGCCAAATACTCTAAATGTGTGATGTTGCTTCTAAATGTGTAGGGAAAAACCGGAGGACCTGGAGAATAATCAACGTGACCACGAGGAGAGAGACACGCAAACTCCAAATATTCAGCATCGTCAGGGTCGGGATCATACCAGGTGAGGTAGTTAACATCTCCCATCACAGTGCCCCCACATGTAGCTTCCAGGATTGCAACCCATGATAGTAGCAGAGCTGGCTTAGCGCTCTGATGTCTAATGGCTTCCTGGGAAAGTATATTCTTAGGTTTTTTCGGTAAAGTCACGTAGGTAAAAAATTTAAATTAATAAAAGTATAATAAAAATCACGACGTTTCGGAGGCAACACAAGCTTCCGTCTTCAGGTGGAACCGTCACAGTACGATAGCTGTATCAAGTTACTTGAGTCACAGCACGACAGCTGTATCAAGTTACTTGATACAGCTGGTGCTGTGACGGTTCCACCTGAAGACGGAAGCTTGTGTTGCCTCCGAAACGTCGTGATTTTTATTTTATTTTATTTTACTTTTATTAATTTAAATATTTTACCGACGTGACTTTACCGAAAAAACCTAAGAATATGAATCCTTGCAGTCACGAAAGCTTCAAATCTAGAATTCCTGGGCAAGGTTTCTAAGCTTCCAAAGCACCATGGAGGTTGGCCTTAACGAAGGGCCCAAAGGCTTTTGACCAAAATGTTGTTCTCATGTATCACAGGGAAGGATTGTACCACTGACTCCACATCACCGACTCTGCCAGAACTTCCCTTGGCAAAAAGAATGGGAAAAAATAAGCGACAAAACTGTTCAACGAGCTCCCGTCTGACTCCAATTCCAAAGGCTCACATGGCGGAGCCTCAACAGACTCAAGAGAGTGGCTTTTGGCAGATGCAACTCTCTCATAAAATCATGGGTGGGGTGTGGGAGTATTCCACACAACCCCGACACCAATGTGTGCTTGTCTGGAGAAGCAACCATGGATCATCTCCTGAGATGCCCTGCAGCAACCGCAATGCGCTCCTCAAGACTTGGCAATGCCGACACCGCAAGCGGTGGCCTGTGCAGAATTTTCAGAAACGACCGTCTAGAGGTTGAATATGAGACGCGATGAAGAAGACAATAGTGGTGTCTGCGTTCGTGGTAATTTCGTCAAAACCTTTGGGCCCTCATCACGACCAACCCTCACAAGCACCTTGCCACCTTGAACTGCCTGTGGATTTAATCCCACTAAAACCAGAATTTGCGGGGAATTGAGCTACAGCGTTTGACCTTGGTCAAAGAAGGTTCCCGCAAATGTACGCCGGGCACCTTGTCATCTGGGTCCTTGTCTCCTGTCAACACCGCCGTGGTCAAAAGGGAGTTGATGTCGCTTATGTCTTGCTCCGACACCATGTTGCTCCTTTTGCCGAGGAATGTGTTTGCCGGTGCGGACGCCGGAGAATCCATTGGGCTCGGTGCAGACAGCTGACAAAGACACGGCAAAGGCAGAAAAACATTGAAGGTGTAACTACGACATCAAGTAAGAATTATCATGCGTGTGCATAGATTACGTCGTGGAATGCATCTGCCTTGGGTAGTATTTAAATGAGCGATACTAATGGTAGTGCTTGCGCCAGGGCGCGCACAGCAAGTAGTACGCTCGTAAAGTCACGTGGGTATAAAATAAATTAAATCACGACGTTTCGGGCGCAACACAAGCGTCCGTCATCAGGTGGGACAACCACAGCAAGAAACAGTTGCTGAAGTGGGCAAAAGGGCTGCTGTACTAAGAGGCCATATAGATAAGAGAGGGGGAGGAGCAAGGGGGAGAGATAGAGAGGGGGGTGTAATACCTGATGACAGACGCTTGTGTTGCGCCCAAAACGTCGTGATTTAATTTATTTCATTTTATACCTACGTGACTTTACCGAAAGAACCAAAGAGTATGGATCCCTGCAGTCACGAAAACTTCAAATCTAGATTAGTACACTCGTAGCCCATGAAGAAACCACGGGCTCGCATCGCAGCTCTGCCCGGTGAGGGCGCGCCTCGGGCAGTCGGTCTGGGATGCCGAGGCAGGTACTCTCAGCGCCGACGATCAGCACGGTTGGCTACGTACGGTGCAAAAGAAGTTCAACATACACACGTTGCAGCACTGGTTTGTGGCCCCGTGTTTTGATCAATTTGTCCCGTATTCAATGGTGTCCGTCTCTATTGGCAACACATATACTCAAGTTTAACCTATATTGGAACGTGTATTTTTTTTTAAGTTAACATGCCAACCCTGTTACGGATAGATAGGCAGATGGATAGACAGACGGAGGTATGGAGATACAATAATCCATGAACAATTTCAAGCTTTGTTGAAAAGCGTAAAAATAATACCGTTAAGTACACAGCATCTTGTTCCAGAGTTCAGCGGAGGCTGCTACTTGTATTATGTATCATAGCGATCAGACAGAGTTAATAAAAGCAACACATTTGTCTCCACTGGCCTTATGTTAAACTCTGGTTACAACTGATTGGTGTTACGTACCAGCAGTTCAACAGTGAACACTGATTTGACACGGCACATACACGACGGAAATCGCAAAACAAGTGGTGCATAGCAACAAAACACACGGCTGTCTCAAGGAAATGTTTGAACTGGGGTAAGTATGATTTACAATTGTGGCTAACCTTAAGAAAAGAAAACATTCCAGATTCAGAAATCACTGATTCAATCTGAGGAACAACATTTCATTACAAGGTTGGACGTTTTAAGAGAAGGACTGAAGCAATATTATTCCACGTTTTGTTCCGATTCCATTTATAAAGAAAAACCTCGTGAATTCTCAAGACTTTTTTTGTTGCAGGAAGATCTTGGATGCATATGTTTGGCCAATTCCTTTAAAAAAATAATGTTGTGCGTGTGGGAGGAAACCGGAGGAGCCGAATGAAACCCATCCGTATGACAAGATGACACGCAAACATCTGCACAGATTAGGTTTCCAAACCCACTTGCCATACTACTGCCTCGCGGCCACCTCGTTTGCTTGGCAGGTATAGAAGTATATTATTGGTTCTTTCGGTAAAGTCACGTAGAAGGGAAATAAAAAATAAAATATATAAACAATAAAATTCCACGACGTTTCGACTGCACCACAACCAATCATCATCAGGTGTGAAATCCACTGATGTGGATTTATATTTTTATTATTTTATTATTTCCCTTCACGTGACTTTACCGAAAGAACCAAGAATATGAATCCCTGCAGTCACGAAAGCTTTAAATCAAAGCTATGGAAGTGTCCCAACTTTGTGTGATCCACCAAACCTTGCCTCCAAAGTTCAGGGCGCACCCAAATAGAAGCAATTTTTATTTATAATTTTGGTGAAACGAGTGGGCAAAACAAAAAAAGTTCAAATTGGGCACACGGAATCATTGCTTCCACCGCTGGTTGAAAACTCACTGCGTGTCGTTTGCGGTTTGCATTGTGCGAGTCGGGTTTGTGTTCGTCCAATGAAACCAATTCTCCAGATACGGAACGTCTCACAAGTGCAGAATGCCAAGTCTTGCTCACGTAAATAATAATAATAATCTCTGTTTTATAAAGCGCTTTTCATATTGAAGTATCTCAAAGCGCTGTACATGAAAGTAAAACTCCACGCACGAGTACAGATACAATCTAAGCGAAATAGAAACTTTTAATAACAATATCAATGGCTACACTCGAAGTTGAAATAAAATGAGGAACCGGGATAAAAGCAAATAATAATAAACTAATGGACCGAGGAAGGGATTCCACAATCGTGGAGACTGGCAGCAGAGTCTCCGTCTCCATTAGAACATCAACAACAACACAGTCTTGTCTTAGGAACGATTTTTTCTGGATTTTTCTGTTTGCGCATAGTCACTTTAAGATGTTTTCTTGTTCATGTTTTGTTTTTTGTTTGTTGCGGTTGCACCCGATTCAAGAGCCGAATGGCTCACAGGGCTATACCAATGAATGAAACTGTAATGAAATAAAATGAAAAAACTGAGCAGACCAGAAGCAGCTGATGTAAGTTTTTCGCAGCGGTGTCTATGACGCTTGAGCAATCGGCGGCGAGATATTTAAGCGCTGGTCCATTCAAGCAGAATCCTGAAGTCGACTCTGCTCTTTACGGGAGCCAGCGCAGGGACGACACAATCAGAGTAGTACGGTCACACGATCTAGATCTGGATAAACCCCGGGAAAGATGAGTTTGTATATATTTAAACCTTTCGTGACTATTTGTATTTTTATTCTTGGTTCTTTCGGTAAAGGCACGTAGAAGGGAAATAATAAAATAATATAAATATAAAACAAAAAAATTTCTCTGTGGATTTCACACCTGATGATGATTGCTTGTGTTGCAGTCGAAACGTCGTGAGAATTTGTATTGTTTTGTATTTATATTATTTTATTATTTCCCTTCTACGTGACTTTACCAAAAGAACCAAGAATATGAATCCCTGCAGTCACGAAAACTTTAAATCAAAATGCATTTTATTTTACCATGTGTAGTGTAATAGCGCCGGCTGTGGTGGATAGACAGCGCGCACGCCGGTGAGCGTGAGCATGGTGTGTGTTGGCAGAGCGGAGGAACTAGGGCAAGGGTCACGGAGGACACCGTCTGGAGGCCCGTGGAACCTGCTAGCGGGTTCGAGAAGGGAGGCGCGGTCAGGGCGGAGCCAGGCCGTGCTGGGAGCATAAAAGGAGCCGGGAGCGGGGGGCTCGAGGCTGCCGGTTCTGGGAGTGGACTCGTCTCGTCGTCGCTGTCGTCTCGTCGCCGTCGTCGCTAAACGTCTCCGCTAGACACTGCGCTACGAAGGATAGCAGTTGGCAATCTCAGTCAGCGCCGTCAGTGTTAGACGGCTGGTGTTGTGTACAGGCCCTAGGCTGAGCTGCTGTGGAGAGGGTGAGGACGAGACTGTGGAAGTTGTTTAATAAAGAAGGTGCCTCCTACAAATCTTGCCTCCGTCTCACTGACACTACACATGTGTAAGGCCCCACTGAGCTATGCAGCTCATTTTCAGAAGCGACTTGGACATAAATGATAGTTCAGCGAAGTGGCTTATCACGTGGAAATTATAGCAGTCAAATACTGTAAACGCGTGTTGATTCTAAATGTGGAGAGAAAAATCAGAGGACTCGAATAAAAATCCACGCGACCACGGGAGAACATGCAAACTCCAAATATACAGGCATCAGGGTCGGGATAGAACCCACGACTCCTGTATACCAGGTGAGGTAGTTAACATTTGCCACCGTGGTGCCCCATGATATCTCATAGCATGAGAGAACACATTCAATAAAACTGATCCACGTTCGGGGTTTTAATAACATCCAGCGGGGTGGGGGAGGGGTTATTTCCTGGTTGGGGGTTAACTCAGCCCCATCATCCCAACAGTGGTTGACCGATGGAGAGACTCGCCCTCGCCATAGAAATGTGGAAATTATGTCACTGGCTAAGGGCAGTAAACTGTAGATAAGCTATTTAAATGATTTTGCTGCTATAAATATCCACATGATAAGCCACTTTGTTGAGCTATCAGTTCATTCCTCAGTGGGCTTTGCCTGGTAGGATGGGGATGGTTTAGTTTATTTGTTTGTGTTTGGGTAATTTGTTTACCTTTCTTGTACTGTGTTTTGTATTGTTTGTTGTTGTAACGTTCTTACCCGCCCTTACGGGACATTGTGAAAAAGAGCTTTATAGTCCATCAGATTCCTCCAGAATAAAGAAAAGTTATGATTCTGACTAATGCAGAAAATCACTTGGACTTTTCATTCACCAACCCTCGCCCCCAAGGTGCCGTATCACAGGCGGCGTGCATCGCCATCCGCCGGTACCGCGTGAGCAACGAGAGACGTGTGCGGCTCCTGTGCCGACTTGTCGCTTGAGCTGGCACTGCCTGTGGCGAAGGCAGTGGTGGTGGCGGCGGCGGCGGTGGCGGCGGTGGTGGCAGCCGGCTGAGAGAGAGGACGGTGGGGCCGGGCTGTTGAACCGCGCCATGGAACTCCGAGCGATGGCGATCGTAGCCTTGCATGCTCCTGCATTTGTTCGTCCAGGTATGCCGTCCTGTGTGGATAGCATCATCATCGCCAGTTTAATACGTAGGCTTTCGCGACCAATATCCATAATATTCGGGGTTTTTTTGGGTAGATCGCGTAAATATACATTTATTGTTAAATCCGCCATCACCCGACACAGACAACAATTAGTAAGGTTTGTTACGTAGACAAAACGTGCCATTTCGTTACTAGTTCAGCACAACGGGGTGTTGGAGAGTAAAGCCAATTAAACTTGTAATTAATTATATTGACGCGATCTAGCCAACGATCAATCCACTGTCGGATGAATGCTTCCCCGGTCGTCGGCATGGACACGTGTGCGCAAATCGAGGTGGCGTCATACAGCTCCCCCACAACGCGCCTCTTGCATGTAGGTCATCCGCCTTGTAGTTTATCAAATCAGGTAACCGATAGATGGGAATATCTATCTATGATTAAATAACCGTCAAGGAAATAGCTGGGTGACTCAGGGGTTGGACGGGCTCGGGATAAAAGCGGAGGAAAGTACAATGGGAAAAAGCCAATAGCCAAAGTGATATCCTCCCAAAATAAGTGTGTGGCGACACTTATTTTCGTTAAACAGCTCTGAGCCGGTGGTTTAAATGCTGTATCCCTATGACAAAGGCCAGTTTATTGATCGTAGTGAGATTTGAACTTGCAACGTGAGTGGCCTGCTTGAATTGCTGGTGCCATCTCACCAGATTAGTAATGTGTCATATACAATCTTGATTTGAAGCTTTCGTGACTGCAAGAATCTATACTCTTTGGTTCTTTCGGTAAAGTAACATAGGTATGACGCTTGTGTTGCGCCCGAAACGTCGTGATTTATTTTATTTTATTTGACACCTACGTGACTTTACGAAAGAACCAAAGAGTATGTAATATACAGTACATGTTAAACCATACTACTATGGACTAATGGAAATATGATTTTTTTCCGTCCTCCTGCTTATAACTGAAGACTGAAACGCAGTGCAGGGATGAGAACACACACACACAAATCTGCAAAAGTTTCCACTTTCCAAACAGTTTTTTCTTTGTGGACAGGGCGTGACCTGATCTGAAGAGAGGTCAAACACATCTAATGAAGAGTTACGAACAGGTCAGGGGCCACTGCCTCATTGTCATCTGCGAGTCACACGGTGATAGATGTTGAGAACATTCCAGATAGTTTTCAACAGTGCGCATCGAGAAAGATGAAACTAGAACTAGAATTTTTCTTTTTACCAGCTACGCCCCCTGAGCAAGATAGCTCTTTTTCAGAAGCGACCTGGCCACAAATGATAGCTCAACGAAGTGGCTAATCACGTGGTAATTTATGGCAGCCAAATAGTTTAAAGCGTGATGTTGATTCTAATGTGGAGGGGAAAACCGGAGGACCCGGAGAAAAATCCACGCGACCATGGAGAACACGCAAACTCCAAACATACAGGCATCAGGGTCGGGATCGAACCCACGCCCTCCCGTTTACCAGGCGTGGTAGTTAACATCTCGAGAGAGGGATTGCCTGACACAAGGTGATGCACTACTGGCAACACGAATATTTTCTGAAAACATATTTATAAAATATGGATATATATATTAACCATCACATCAAAGTTTAAATAGCCATTTCACACACAAACCGTATGCACGTACGACTTCAAACCAAACAGGAATACACATTTTTCGGGTGCAAAATACCGGAGTTGCAAAGAAAACGAAATAACACGAGATAAATAATTCAACAGGCACGAACAATTTAAATGTACGAAAGGACGTGGCAAAAATAAGCCCTGGGAATAATTCCCCCGTTTCACTGTTTGCATGTAAAATCTAATCAGGATTAATGTAATCTGCAGTAGTGTACCTATCTGGCTTAACAGTAGCAACGGGGAGAGAAATGCACCCTGCCAAAGACTGAAGGACTTGGGCTCAGCTGGTAGATGGGCTTCATTGAGTGGTCCTAATGTGCCGTTTCTCATTCATCTTCGCTTTATTCCACCCGCACAAAGGCCTTCTTTCAGCTTTGCGTATATCACTAACAGAAATGATTCTGATTTGCGGACATGTTTTAAAATTGAAGGAGAATGATGAATATTAAATACGTGTGCGCACACACGCGTGTGTGTGCGCGCGCGTGTGTGCACGTATCAACATCATCACACATCATCATCAGCATCAGAAAGCATCATTCTATCATTATCAGCAGCAGCAGCAATATCACTCTATTCATAATCAAATATTATCACATCATCAGCAACATCACTCAGAATGCACGGGAGTAGTCAAAAATGTTTTCCGGAGTTTGAAACATATGCATTCATGCTGATTACATTCGATTGCAATATCCTCAAACATCAACATTATACCACTGTAATTGTCTTCATACAACACATGAACGAGACTTCCTCATGAGTCCAACTCTGTGTGTGCTGTGACTTTATTTCAGAATTCCTTTGCACAACTGTATCAACGCTCTCCTCCCACGTATTGTTGGAAAGCACCACCTCTACAGAACTCAATAAACTGTTTGCATGTTTGCGCACAGTTAACATTTCAGAAATTATACGTTATATATATGAGTTGCAGAAAAATTAAGAGCACATAAATTGGCGAGCAAATCAGAGGCATCGCATTGACCATTCAGAATGGTAATTGGTTTAAAGGGAGTGAAGAGGTTTGTATGTATTTATGTTAACTTCTTTCGAACCGTATGTAGCCAAGCGTGCTCATCGGAGCTGTGGAGGAAAGTCAACAAACTTAACACAAAAAGCAGTTCTAAAGAAATACGTTTTCAATATAGGTGATGTAAAAGTGCATAGCTCCAATGGCTTTCTAATATCGGAAGGAAGAGCGTTCCAGACGGCCGCAGAACGTATCTGAAAGTACACGATGCAGTGACCGTCTTTGTTCGATGGTTAACCAAAAAGTTTGATGGCTGCACCTCGGGAGAGACCACCGATATAATGTCACGTGGACACAACCTCAACAGCCTCATGTTGCATCGTTCCAATAACTTAGATTTAAAAGTGCTTAGCTCCAGTGGCTTCCTCGTTCATATATACATTCAGAATGGTAAGTTGCAGAGGTGGGACGTCATTGTTATGCAAGTCCAAGTCGAGTCTGAAGTCATCAAATTCATGACTCGAGTCTGACTCGAGTCCAAGTCACATGACTCGAGTCCACACCTCAGAGGTGGGACAAAGTCATTGTTATGCAAGTCCAAGTCGAGTCTGAAGTCATCAAATTCATGACTCGAGTCTGACTCGAGTCCAAGTCACATGACTCGAGTCCACACCTAGAGGTGGGACAAAGTCATTGTTATGCAAGTCCAAGTCGAGTCTGAAGTCATCAAATTCATGACTCGAGTCTGACTCGAGTCCAAGTCACATGACTCGAGTCCACACCTCAGAGGTGGGACAAAGTCATTGTTATGCAAGTCCAAGTCGAGTCTGAAGTCATCAAATTCATGACTCGAGTCTGACTCGAGTCCAAGTCACATGACTCGAGTCCACACCTCAGAGGTGGGACAAAGTCATTGTTATGCAAGTCCAAGTCGAGTCTGAAGTCATCAAATTCATGACTCGAGTCTTACTCGAGTCCAAGTCACATGACTCGAGTCCACACCTCTGGTAAGTTGATTGGGGAAAGGACACATCGTAAGAAGAGTTTACTGCCGATGGACAAGACTGGTGACAGAACGCGAGCCAAGGGAGTGAATGAGCGTTAAAGAGCGACTCCTGTGGAGAAGGAGCGGTGAGATCTGTCCGTGTGTAGGAGTGGATGGATTATCGGAACCTCAGGACTGTAGGAGATGGGAAAACCTTCGTCCAGTGGACCGACAAAAACTGATGATTGTGTTCATTACATAAATTCAGCATTGCATGCAATACTATTTAATTGCAATATCTTGAAAGAAAGGGGCGGCGTGCGATACAAAAAAGGAGTGAATGTAGCCCTGATGGAAAAAACCCCAAAAGAACAAATTATTAAACATGGATTCAAACTACAAACAATCCAGTACAATCTACTGGGAATCAAGAGCTATTGACATTTCCTGATGAAAAAGTCACGGCAGTAATTTCAGTAATTACCTAAATGGAGCTGCTTCTGTTCAATGTACTTTATCTTTGGAGAGGGCAGTCGATCGACCACACGTAGTTTGTTTTACCTTCCCCCTCAGTCGTTCTGCTCAAGCTCAAGTAGCGGCGGCTATCACAGTCTGTTCTCCTATAACGCGCATTGTTTTCATGACGAGAATTGCATACAACGTGATGAATGTGTGAGGGAACGCATCTTTTATAACGCGGAATGCGAATTGGATGAAACGCGATCGAGACAACAAAACTACGTCGCGTGAGTAGGAATGAGCGGTCGTACGGCAGCCTCGGCGTAGCGTCACCGCACAAGGCAGTGGGATGCTGCTGGATACTTCTAGATGCTACCCACGCGCCTCAGGCTTTGTTCGGGCCACGTACGCATCTCACGCCTGACTGTGCTTTACCCGATATTATATAATGGTTATTGTAACGCGATGTTTCCCCAACGTGGTGTTCTTCAGGAACGCAGCTACCGCCGCGTTGTAGAATACAGACCGCATCTGTGAGGTTACAGGAATGTGTTTTCCCCGACATGTTGGCCCAGCGAGCGTATTTCGCGCAGATGTTCGTGACGCGCGGGGTTTTTTTTCTTTCTTCCGCAATGCGATGATGATGAACTAAGCCGAGGCCATTTCGCCGCGACGTTGTATTTACTTAAACTTTCCCATCGAGGCTGAACCCACCGAAATAAACATGGCGAACGTCAAAAGAACATTAGTCAGGTTTAAAAAAAACACAAACAGGGCACTCTGCGCCCATCCACAAGAGGTAGAAATCACCATAATTCAGCTCTGGGGTTAACAAAAACACGGCGCCCCTCCGACGTATTTGTCATTGTCTTCATACACGTAATGACATGACAGAGATAAAGGTGCAGCCCTGAAATAGCTTGCTCATGCCAATGCTGGGAAGGGCTTCAGCTAAAGGGTGGAAAGTTTGCGAGTGAAGGGATTCCCACATCAAGAGGGTACGTGGCCTTCTCTTTCACGCACGACAGATGTGAATTAAACTAAAATTACGAAACTTTTTTTTTTCCAGGTAAAACCCACTGAGCGAAATCGCTCATTTTCAGAAGCGACCTGGCCACAAATGATAGCTCAACGAAGTGGCCCATCACGTGGAAATGTATCGCAGCCAAATACTCTAAAAGCAAGATTCTAAATGTGGAGGGGAAAACCGGAGGACCCGGAGAAAAATCCACGCAACCACGGGTAGATAGACATGCAAACTCCAAATATACAGCAGGTGTCAGAGTCAGGATCGAAGCCACGATCTCCTGTAAACCAGGCGAGGGAGTGAACATTTCGCCACCGCGGCGCCCTTTAGAAGTGGTCGGAATAGTCACACTCAATCCCACCAACACGTGACCTGCGGTTTAGATTTTACAGGTGAACCCATTTATACTGCCCGCGGACGGAGGCAGTGCGGTTTAAGAAACACACCCATTACTTCAATGGTCACGGCGGGAGATCAAATGGGACCGGTGACCTCTGGATTGCAAATCCAGTGGGTTGACCATTACATCACCGAATAATAATGATATGCCTCGGACAAATATATTATTGAGCGAATATGAATGCGCGCACACAAATGGCATACATCAAATAGCGGCGTATAATTACGATACTCGGAATACTGTATAATTTATGCTCGATTAAAGTTGGCGCATCCTGTGGATACGGGCTCCCTACCTTTGGATAAGGCGCTTTGTTGATTCGCGCGTGGAATTATTGTCCTCTTTTTCCGATCCGGTTGCTTTCCACGGTGAAATATGCTGCGCAGAGAGCAGGAAAAGTTGCGCTATAAATGCGGTAACATGTTAGATTTCAGTAGTAGGTCAAACCGCCACTAAACCACCCGCAAAAAAAGTAAGAAAACACAACCATTGAAACCATAGCAATCCCCACATTTTTTNATTATTAAGTTGTTTGCCTTTGCAATCTTGCAGGCGATACACTCATGGGAAGTTTGGCAGTAATATTGGGTGCATTGTATTTTAATTCTAGTTAATGATTTTAAATGTAGCGGTAACTCCTTTGCTCATAATGATGAACGCGTCCACCTGTGTACGTCCCTTAATGGACAACAACATATCGCTGTATAGGCTGCCAGTCTGCCCTAATGCTTTTAAAAGCATTCATCACATCTGTCAGTTCAGCATTAAAAACTTGACCTAGGTCCAAGGAAAGTTTTGATATATAGCAGCCCTTTCTCCTGGCTGCAGCTTTTGAAAAGCATCACATAAAGAGATGCAAACAACCCACAAGTGGGTTGGTTTACTTAACGGGCATTTAAAAAAAGTTTGCGCGTAAGTGCATTCGCTCATGTTTAAGGCCACGTGTAAAGTGATATTTAAATTCGTTATAATCGCACTGCAGTGATCAGAGAGAGAGTAATCATCAACGATGGTTGCACCACATATTGCAGCCACTTTCCTGCACCACTGTATGCATAAAGTGCCACATTTTAAGATACATTTCAAGGCTCCAATAATAATAATAATTGACATTTGTAAGGCGCATTTCATCCGAGATCCCGATTGATCCCAAGTTATGGAAAGCGAATTTAAATACCCTGTGGAATTTTACTGATGCTACAGATGCAACGCTTCTACCACATTCAATCGATACAAAGTGCATTTATACAGCGTCTAAAGCAGCGTTCTTTACGAATTTTCAGAGAGGGGGGGGCACTGTCGCCGATAAGACATCATCAGTGTGAGGGCCGCCACACATTTGAAACCATTGGGTTTGACAGCAGCACGATGACGATAATGATGATGGGAGGTGTTGTTACTCTTTGTATATTGTCGGGGGCCGCACGAAAAGCCACCAGGGACCGCCGGTGGCCACGCGATGGCCTTGCAATGAAGAACACGCTCTAGGAACAGTGGGCACAATTTATAATTACGGAGAGACTAAATTTGATTTGAAGCTTTAGTGACTGCAGGGATTCATCTTCTTGGTTCTTTCGGTAAAGTCACGTAGAATGGAAATAATAAAATAATAAAATAAAACATAATAAAATAATTCTCACGACGTTTCGGCCACAACGCAAGCAGCCGTCCTCAGGTGAAGACAGGTCTGTCGATAAGACACATTCAGACGCTGTCTTCTCGACAGACCCGTTCTTCACCTGAGGACGGCTGCTTGCGTTGTGACCGAAACGTCGTGAGAATTATTTTATTATGTTATATTTTTATTATTTTATTATTTCCATTCTACAGAGAGACTACCAATCGTACAAGAGGAGGGTGTCGAATGTAGATTTTAATAGAGGCAGGGAGTTGGCAGCATGCACTTCTGTCGGTAGGAAGTTCCAGACTATGGGGGCAGCAGATGAGAACGTGACTTCCCACTGAGTGAAATCATCAGTGAGGGCTATGGACACATCTGCAGATGGTATCCCTGTGAATGCACAGCTATCATTCATATAGAGCATTACTGGACGTGCTGCACTCTGCTCAGGGTAAACCAGGCAGCTTGCGATGGCTTCCTCTGGCTGGGATCTTGTAACATCGCCTGGTAAGGTGATGGATGGAACCTCCAGCTTTGAAACGTCTCTTCGAAGGACGGCTCGATTTCGAGAATTGCCTTGCAATACGTGTGGATGCAGGCCTGGGTCAGTCACGCTTACTTAACATGAACATATGGTCATCCCGCGCAGAACAGCTTTCAAACCGCCTTATTATATACCTTTGTATCTTATTCATCTGTGAATAAAACTGACGCGAACGTTCGCCACACCCGGTGTTATCGCCGCGGAGCGTACAATTACTGTCGAACCCGCGCTTTGTCCGTGGCCCACAATCTGCCTGCGCCACACTGCGCGGATGAAAATAACGGTCATTAGGCTATCCCCTCACGTGGATTGGCGACATAACAGGGCAGCAGGAGAGGCTGAAGAATCTGGGGTCATGTTTTAAATTCGCATTTACTGTCAGGCCGCCTGAAATTGATGGGTGCTAACCTCACTCCCCATAATATTAGCGGCAACACAATGACAGCTCGTTGAACTTCGTTCGCGCCCTACATAGCCAACCGTGCTAATCGGAAGTGCGGCGGGGGGGGGGGTGGCGGCAGGTGTGGGGTCAGTGGCTTATCCTGGTTGGCATAGGCTTTGGAGCGAGGAGTTAAATGGGCCTCCCTGTCAAATGTCGCCCGGTATCTGGACCCCTGCAGCCTGTGTGGGCTGTGGTGCAATCGCTCCATTGGTCGGTAGCCCCTTCGCGGGCAGTCACATGGGCCCAGCGGCAGCGCGTTTTGCCACTCGTAGCAGAGGTTCGCCCCCGGTGAACACTGGGGCATTATTTCAGCGTGAAATACACGCACCGCCTGCTTCAGATGCCGTCACGTCGTTTGGAAATGAGTGGGACGTGTGCCGGCGACGTGGTCCAAATTTGATCAAATGCTAACAAATAACTGAATTAGGAAGTCACAAGCCAACCTCACCCCCCCCCCCCACTCCTGCAGGTCTAATGGCCATTTGCTCGCCGGTTTCTGTGCTCACTGTTTTTGTGCCACACAGGGACAGCTGCCACCAAGGGTTCCCTGCTGCACGACTCAAGTTCAAGTTCATTTATTAGGTATAGACCTGTGAGCCATTCGGCTCTTGAATCGGGTGCAACCGCAACAAACAAAAATAAAAACATGAACAAGAAAAGATCTTAAAGTGACTATGTGCAAACAGAAAATCTAAGAAAGACAGCAAATATTGCAAAAAAAGCACCTACACCAACACTGTGTGCAAAAATCCCACTGGGATGCAAGTCAAACAACAACAACCACAAGACTCATCGAGATATACCGCATGGGAGGCACGTATCGAGTAGTTGGTTGCTGTGCAATTTCCACGCAATAAGCCACTTCATCGAGTGGTGAATGAAGACTCGGAGGCAGATTTCCAGGTAAGGGCTTGCGCCGATTTATTAACAAAGAAGACGGTAACTAAACAACCAGGGGTAGGTGCCTACACTCGGTCCTTCCCGTGAACCCTCGGCTCCATCTATGCCTAGCCTCGGCTAAGCAGAAGCTTTCTCAAGACGCTCACCACCCAGGCCCCACAACGACCCCGCCTTTCGTCACGGGGTCCCCCAGAGGTCGCAACCGGGTACCCGATATCCGCACCCTACCCGATACCCGGCTACCCGTACCCGTTTGCGACCCTGGTGCGGCCGGGTACGGGTAAGGAATCAAAAGCCGTTTGCGACCTCTGGTCCCCTGAAGTTCCTCAGGTGACATGACGTCATCGCGTCTCACCGCGCGCATGACGTCACGTCGCCAAAAGGCTCCTCGACAGAGCAATAATTTCCCACTTCAGGAATTGTTTCTTGCTGCGGTTGTCCCACCTGGTGACGGACGCTTGTGTTGCGCCCGAAACGTCGTGATTTATTATTTTATTTCTATTATGATTTCTATAATTGTATTATTTATTTTTATTATTTATTTGTACCTACGTGACTTTACCGAAAAAAAACTAAGAGTATGACTATAATTTGTGGCCAGGTCGCTTTTGAAAAAGAGATTTCTAGCTCAGTGGGCCATTAAAAAAAAAGTTTAGTTTTACCGGCGACGCAACAAACCCTCTACGCGTGAACTGACTTCATCGCTCAATCTGCTCGGTGGACGTCCACTTGGACACGTTCCAAATCGGCCTCATGCAACCAAATTTGTCTGAACCGATCTTGAGCTTTCGTGACCGCAGGAATTCATACTCTTTGGTTCTTTCGATAAAGTCACATTGGTAGAAATAAATTAATTAAATTGTCTGAACCGTTCACGTAAAGTCAAATTTAAAAAAATAGTGTTTAGTTTAAATATCAAGCGATAATAATGATTATATTGGCGTTGAAAGGTGACTTCATTTGCCAACCTAGCGCGCGTCGACTACCCACGCTGCTCTATTCGCACTCGCAACACCAGCCAGCCATCCTCTTGCCTGCCTGCCCGCCTGCATGGACACGTGGAAACATTTCTCCGTGCCCCCCCCCCCTCCAAGTTGCTTTCTTGACGTGGAATGGGAGAATATCTTGACGCATCGTGTAGCAGGATAAACGAAAAAGTGAGACAGCGAGTGAGCGAGAGAGAGAGCGAGAAAGCCACGTGAGGCTTTTAGGAACTGGCACGCAAGCCTAGAGCGATTGACCAACCCCCCCCCCCCCCCGTTGGCATCTGTTCAATGTTGAAGGAGCTCTGTGGAAACAGACTCTGTGTGTGTCCCGGTGTCATTAGCCAATCAATCACCGGCTATATGGCCCCAACGCAAACAGACTGCTTTCAATACGCTGCCCTGTATGCATAAAGATAGTGTGTGTGTCCTTGCGGGCAGGCTGCATTTGCTTTGCGAGACGTATAACGGGACGAGGGCGGACGCTGCTGTAACTGTGCAAAAATGCACAGCGATGCGTGTGTGTGGTACAAAGCACTCGGGCCCGTTATGTAAGACGACAACTGACTAACCTCTTCTTGTCTTTCGGTAAAGTCACGTAGAAGGAAGTAATAAAATAATAAAATAAAACATAATAAAACAATTCTCACGACGTTTCGGCACAAGAGCACGACCGTTGCGTTGTGCCGAACGTCGTGAGAATTGTTTTTATGTTTTTTTTTATTTTATTACTTCCTTCTACGTGACTTTCGAAAGAACAAAGATGAATCCCTAGTCCGAAAGCTTAAACGAATTTGCTAATCCTCGCTAAGAGCGTCATCTTGGATCGTGGCCCCGCATTGCAGTGTGCCCCGGTGCTTCGCCTTCAGTGCAGAGCTGAGATTAGGGGTGTTACCAGCCAAGGGATTTGATGTGAAGTCAAGTAAGCTGCCAGTGTGCAACAACAACCAAACGTATCCCACTCTGTGTGAAAAAATCAAGTTCATCTTTGGTTCTTTCGGGAAAGTCACGTAGGTGAAAAAAAATGAAAATAACAAATTATATTTTATTTTCACCTACGTGACTTTACCGAAAGAACCAAAATATGGATTTGCAGTCACGAATTAAAATGGTTACGCCTATTCATATTCTTGGTTCTTTCGGTAAAGTCACGTAGAAGGGAAATAATAAAATAATACAAATATAAAACAATAAAAATTCTCACGAAATTACCAAGGCTTGTTCCTGCATTATGACTGATCAGAATATGCATTTATACTGAAGGAACCGATGAGCTATAAAACCTTTTTTCACAGATGTCTGGACTGATGCAATGGCACTGCATGTATACACGTACATGCAGAGCCGTCTTGCCAATCCACTGCTGGATGAGGGGCCTCCTCATGCCGTGCGGGTTGCGAGGGTTATATACTCTTAGTTCTTTCGGTAAAGTCACGTAGGTAAAAAATTAAATTAAAATTAATAAAAATAAAACAATAAAAATCACGACGTTTTGGAGGCAACACAAGTCTCTGTCATCAGGTGGGACCGTCACAGCCAGATTTGCTGCATCAAGTGAAGCTTCAAATCTAGAATTGCGAGGGTTATTTGACCATACTTCACCGCGAATGGCCAGCGCGGGTTGGTGAAGGCTGGGAGTGTAGACAGACGTTGGTGCTTAGTGGAGTACAACAGTGGATTTCGCTGCACTGCCCTCTGCTGCCCTCTCTGCCCAGCCCCGCGAGTTCTGTGACAACCTCTCAGCGCTGTCCAGGCTCACGTCAACTTCTCTCACGTGAAGAGATGAGCGCACTCCAGGTGATTTGGTCACAGACGCTGGGCACTGCATGCATAGCTAAATCAAATTGTGCAGTTGCATCGATAGAGCTGTATGTTGAACTTGAGCTTATTTCGATAACGCTGGTCAACACACTTTTTGTGGCATAAGGTATTCCAACGGTTTTAAAGTGATTTTGGGGTGCTGATTCCAAATCTGGCATCAGTTTTTGTCTATCACATCAGGTTTTTGAGATATCAAATATTGCATTTTCAATAAAAACTGCAGAAGAAATATATTAAATAAATGTTGATATCTACATAAAATGATATTATAAACACTATCCTACAACTACAACAACTTAATCATAAGTGAAGAGTTAATTTCGGGTAAAATCAATGAAAATGGGGTATGCCGATAGCATAAAAATGAGATGTGATAGAGCAAATCTGAGATCAGATTTGGAATCAGCACCCTGAAATTAGTTTAAAACAGCTGCAAAAGTCCAGGCCAGAAAAAAATGTTTTTTGTTGATCAGTGTAATCCATCCCACTCCTACACACGGACTGATCTCACCGCTCCTTCTCCACAGGAGTCGCTCTTTGACGCTCATTCACTCCCTTGGCTCGCGTTCTGTCACCAGTCTTGTCCATCAGCAGTAAACTCTTCTTACGATGTGTCCTTTCCCCAATCAACTTACTAATTCTGAATGTATATATGAATGAGAAAGCCACTGGAGCTAAGCACCCTGAAATTAGTCTAAAACAGCTGCAAAAGTCCAGCCCAGAGAAAAAATGTTTTTGTTGTTGTTGTTGACCAGTGTAATCGGAGGGTGCGGGGAAGGACAACAAACTGAATGCAAAAACGCAGTTTTAAAATAAATGCGTTCGTCAATCTCGACGACGATGATTTAAAAGTGCATAGCTCCCAGTGGCTTCCTCATAGCGGAAGGAAGAGCGTTCCAGACGGCCGCAGAAACGCATCTGAAAGCGCGCAATGCGGTGACCGATGCAACGTGAGGAAATATTCGTTGGATTGACACAACGGTCTCGAGGAAAACATTAACAAAACATCCGATTGTAGTCGGTTATATATATATGAAGTGGATAATATTTTTCCGAAATTTCAACTGAACGTGACTTGACATGAATGGTTTAGTCAAATTGGCTGCATGAGGCCGATTTGGAACGTGTCTAAGGGTACGTCCACCGTGCAGATGGAGCGATGAAATCCGTTCACGTGCGTTTGAAGGAGTGTTGCACCGCCGGTTAATTTAAACTTAAACTTTTTATCTTCTTGGTTCTTTCGGTAATGTCATGTAGAATGGAAATGATAAAATAATAAAAATAAAACATAATAAAATAATATCATTTTTTAAATATTTCCATTCTAAGTGACTTTACCGAAAGAACCAAGAAGATGAATCCCTGCAGTCACGAAAGCTTCAAATCAAAATGTAAACTTTTTATTTTATTTTACCAGGTAAGGCCAACTGAACTACATCAATCTTTTTTTTTCAGAAGCGACCTGGCCGTGAATGATAACTCAACGAAGTGGCTAATCACGTGGGGATTTATAGCAGAAGCCAAACACTCAAAACGCGTGTTTCTAGAGGTGGTTGGTGAAATGTAGCAGAGGCTTGGGGAGACCTTCATCCAGCAGTGGAATGATCAGGGCTGATGACGATGATGATGAAGCCGTTCATTATTCTTGGTATCAAGACCCCCTGATAAACGTGAATTTATGTGTTCACACTATAGTGATGTATTCTGTTTTAAAGTGGGATAGGCTTGCACACAGTCTAGGAATGCATTACAATTAACTTAACTTGTCATTAATGTATTTGAAGATCTAACAATTCACATAAACACCACGATAAAGGCCTTTAAGCAGATACATTGGTGTCTGTATTTGTGTTGTGGTCTAAGCAGTTGAGGTTTTTTCAATCGTGACCCTTTAGCACCATCTCGTGGTCAAAAAAATTGTACAACGCATTCAGGTGCTATGCACTTTAGTCTTCGTAAGTACATATCATCTTCTTGGTTTTTCGGTAAAGTCACGTAGAAGAGAAATAATAAAATAATAAAAATAAAACATAATAAATAATATATTATTATTTCCCTTCTACGTGACTTTACCGAAAGAACCAAGAAGATGAATCCCTGCAGTCACGAAAGCTTTAATAAAAGTACACATCAATTCCAATACTTATATTTACATATGATCTTGCGTTCACTGTTACCATCATCAGCAATGGTCTATCAACTGCTGGATGAATGCCTCCCCAAGCTCCGTCATCTCTCATGGTCAGATGTACCAATCCATCCAGAATGCACGTGACTTATTTAGAATACTATGTTTTATCTTTCGTTGTTTACGTGTGGTTTGTTCTGCAGCTACATACTATTAACACTCCTTCCCTTTATTAATGCACCCTCCCTTTGAGCTGCTAATCCTGCATAATGCACGGGAATAATTAGTCATTCACATACCTGCATTTCCCATATCCCTCCCTTTGATGCTGCTTGTCCTGCATAATGCACGGGCATATGTAGTACCAATCACATTCCTGCATTTCCTATAAATATGCAATTCCTCTTGATATGCAAATTATTTTGTCAAGGCGCCCTTTCCCCCCTTCCAACCCAGCTTATATATATGCTCCAAGCACGTGTGCTGTTTCATTCAGACGCTGTCGCCTCGACAGACCTGGTTTTCACCTGAGGACGGCTGCTTGCGTTGTGGCCGAAACGTCGTGAGAATTATTTTATTATGTTTTATTTTTAATATTTTATTACTTCCCTTCTACGTGACTTTACCGAAAGAACCAAGAAGATTTTTCATTGCTTCATCTCCTCGTTGACACCCTTCGGCATGGCATGCACTCTCCCTTGGCCACGACTCAGTCGTTTTGACTACCAGCCATCATTTACCTCGAGCAGCGTGTGTTATCTTGCTTCATCATACATTTATCTAGGGCCTTAACCAAGGCGCTGTACAGTGCACTAAATATGGCACAAGATGATTGGCGAGATGAAACGAGATGAAAGGACGGGATATATGCGTGGAATAAACCAAGAGGAAATGAGATGAATGGATTGATGATGGGTGACCATGGGAGTTGGGGACGGCGGCGTTAGTACAAGTGGGGAGGAGAACAAGGGGAGAAGGGTGGGCAAAAGAGAGAATAAGTTATACTCTTTGGTTCTTTCGTTAAAGTCACGTAGATAGAAAATTATAATAATAAAATAAAGTTAAAACATTAAATAAACCACTAATGTAGACTGTAGCCTGGTTATTAACCTCGGTGAGCGTCCTGGCAGTCTATAATGTAGACTGTAGCCTGGTTTTTAAGCTGGTGAGCGTATTGGCAGTCTGTAATGCAGACTGTAGCATTGGTTATTAAACTCAGTGAGCGTACTGGCAGTCTATAATGTAGACTGTAGCCTGGTTCTTAACCTCAGTAAGCGCATTGGCAGTCTATAACCACGACGTTTCGATTGCAACACAAGCGGAAGAGGGGTTAGCCTCTCAAGGCAAACTGTTTATAAATGCTAGATCATGGGACCTCCTTTGCCAGTACCAAAATATGAGAATAGGTTTTCCCCTTTTTTCTGGCAACAAAACAGCTGTAAAATGTTAAAACACCAAACTGAAACATTTTTCAAGGAATCATGTCTGCATTAACCACAATACTTGTGGTCAGAATGTCTATCACATCAGGTTTTTGAGATATCAAATATTGCATTTTCAATAAAAACTACAGAAGAAAAATATTAAATAAATGTGGATATCTACATAAAATGATGTTATAAACACACTATCCTAAAAATACAGCACCATATTTTAACACTAAAGCAGTCACTGACTCGCAACAACTTGCAATCATAAGTGACAGAGTTAATTTCGGGTAAAATCAATGAAAATGGGGTATGCCGATAGCATAAAAATGAGATGTGATAGAGCAAATCTGAGATCAGATTTGGAATCAGCACCCTGAAATTAGTCCAAAACAGCTGCAAAAGTCCAGGCCAGAAATTTTTTTGTTGACCAGTGAATTTCCAACCTATACTGACCAATGTGGTGAAGTATGTTCAAACAACCCTCGCGGCCAATTCAGCCTGGGCAGGCCTTCATCCAGTAGCGGTATACATGTTTTATTCATGTATTATCGTTGAGGCAATTAGTGTAACTAGAAACATCTAAGACACTCAGTGTTAGCCCAAAGCAGAGTCAGCCTCAAGTTCGGTTTAAGTTTCATGCGCGACAATTAAACGTATAGTATACGATGGGCATTATCAGTGAAACAAGTAATTATATCGTGGATTGTGACACTACATCCAAAAGAAAACGAGGAGATTTGATTAAATTTAAAGGGAGTTAATTTAGAGGTGTGTGACAGGCGTAATGAGCAGGTTAGATGTAGGAAACTGAGAAGCATGCACATAGCTTTTAGTGCGCCATGGTTAATTGAACTTAATGGACTGAATTACTTTTGATCTCATCTCCTGTGGTCATGCCCTGTGCTTGACACACGGTCCTGTGTATAAAAGGTTAAGGCGCTGCCCTGCATCTGCTCGCTCACGCCACTGCCTGGAGAAAGCGCCTCCACTAGAGGGAGATCTAGAGAGCCACTGCTAAATGTATTTGGCCTCCTCTTCCACATTGGCCAGACGTATGAGAAGAGGTGTGCATTGAATGTATAGTGTAATGTTGAAGAACCGTTGCTGTACTCGGATTTAAGCACAAGGTGTCAGTATGAGATGCAAGATTCCCAACACGGACGAGAAGTGTTCCCGTGCAAAATGTCCTGATTAGTCATGTAACCGTAGTAGTACAGCCCTGTTGTCAATCCACTGCTGGATGAATGCCTCCCCCTTTGCCGTGCATGTCGTGAAGGTGGTATGACCAAAGAGGGAGCATATGTGGGAGCGCAGAAGTACAGGACAATAGATGTTGCTGCACTGCCCTTTGCGGCCCACAATGTAGCCCACAACTTACAATATCCATTCTGCATCATAGTGGTGACTCATCCATTAACTATACAGCAGGCTAAAATCTGCTGAGCTTCCGAAGATCAGATTGGGTGCATTGCAGGTGATTTTGTCTGAGGCACAGTACTGTGTACACGTATACCGTAGTACTGGTAGGAACCTCCTGGTTTCACCAGCCCACAGGGGATTATTGTGTCCGTCCGTCGTGCAGGGAGGGGCTGGGTGGGGAGGGGAGGGTGGGAGGGAGGGTGGGAGGGGCTGGGTGGGGAGGGTGGGGCTGGGTGGGGGGTGGAGGGGTGGGGCTGGGTGGGGAGGGGCTGGTCACCCCGTGATGCCCTTATAAAACTCAACGTTTAACCTACTCACGCCGGCTTGTGCCCGCCCTCACAGTTGGGCATATTTGTGGAATACACCACGCCGCCGTTGACCCTGGCCATTGACCGAGCAACCCAACGTTCCTACCAGCTCCCTCCGCAGCAATGTGTTATAATGCACTGTATTACCATGTTGAATGAATATTATGAATAGAAAGGTGTATGAGATACGATTCAGCGCTATAGATGAAGGCTAAATAAATGTTCAGATTACGGTTATGGACCTGAAATGGTTTGGCGTTGTGGTTATGGGTTCAGACTCAGTAGGACGGCCCGGATTAGCACGGGCGGCTACGTATGGTGCGAAGGAAGTTCAACGTACGTACTGAAGGGGGTGCGACAAAATGAATGATTTATCCCGGGCCTTACACAAAAGAGGGCCTCATAGTAGGCCTGCAGATGGTGGAATAAGGGGGCCGCACGTGGATTGTGCCCCGGGCCTCAGGAACCTCTTAGCGCCTTGAAGCTTGGCTCAGGTATGGCTAGGGTTTAAGGCTAGGTGTGTTTGAATCAGAGTAGAGGCTTGCTAGGTTAGAAGTTAGCATAAGAATAGCATTGTTGTAGTTTTTTTTTGCTAGGGATAAGCTTAGTATCAGTAGGTTAGGGTAGTGAATAGACTTACAAGGATTAGGGTGAGGTTATATTTGAGACTTGTCATTGCTGGGCCAAGTGTTACGCTTGTTAACATGCAAAGAAGTCCACACAAATGCATGAACAACAATTCATGGTCAATTTAGTATGCATTCTTAGAAGAAAATTGATTTTCACAGGTGAGAATTTTCAAGTGGTGTTATTCTCACGGCATTACAGTGACACTACGGCTCCAGGTTGAGATGCAATAAATCCGCCTCGGGTTTTTGTGTTGCAGTCCGCGTGGATTCATTAGAAACTGGAACGTGTTGGCAGTGGCCTTCTGTATCAAATGGGGCACAGCCCCCACGCAGCTTCCCAGGAGAATGAATCTGGTGTGAGCCCGCCACTGATGCATTATCACCACACATTGTCTTTGGGGTGGCAGAGTGGTGCAGTGGTAACACTTGTTTGTGCCTCACGGCAAGACGGGCCTCTGCAGTTTGATTGCCGACTTGGGGACCGTTCCGTGTGGCCTTTGGATGTCCTAACCCCAACTCTGGTATTTGCCAGACTCGTGCAGTAAAACTGCTGTTAGTCACTGCTGTTGTTGGCCAGATATCCTCAAAGCTAAAAAATTACCTGGAAATTGCTCAATTTGGATTAGATATAGCAGCAGCTCCCTGCTGTGAAATCTGGGCAGGACCCTCCTGAAACACAGTCTTGCCTCAGGCTTCCTCAGGTAAACAATACTAATTAATTAGTCCTCCTGCATGACGCATTGTCATCTTAGACTGGAGAACCCACATGGGGACCGCGTTGCATATTTAACTGGAGCCTGCTGTAATGACACAATTATTTTTTTATGTATGTTGAACTTCAATCGTGCTTATCGGAGGTGAGGGGGAAGGGCAACAAACTAAACACAAAAGGCAGTTCTAAAAAAAGAATTTTCAATTTAGGTGATTTAAAAGTGCATAGCCCCAGTAGCATCCTAACATTGGGAGGAAGAACGTTCCAGACGGCCTCTGGAAGCGCGCGATGCGGTGACCGTCTTTGTTAGATGCTGCTGCTGCTGCTGCAAGGATGACCGGAGCCCCAGGACTAATGTGGACACTGCTTGGCCATGCTGACAGAAGACTCACCTTGATGTGAGCCATGACAATCTTCCGTCCATCTGCAGCATCGCCCACCGTGAGCCGAGGTGGAGCCACTCCTGTGAGCAATACACAAAGTAACTCTAGATTTGAAGCTTTCGTGACTGCAAGGATTCATATTCTTAGGTTTTTTTGGTAAAGTCACGTAGGTAAAAAAAAACTTGATACAGCTATCGTGCTGTGACTGTTCCACCTGAAGACGGAAACTTGTGTTGCCTCCGAAACGTCGTGATTTTTATTTTATTTTACTTTTATTAATTTTAATTTTTTACCTACGTGACTTTACCGAAAAAACCTAAGAATATGAACACAGAGTAACCTTTAAATTCAATTTAACTTTTGATATTTTACATGTAAAGCGAAACCAGGTGGAGTCATGCTCACACCTTGATTGCATTGTAAGAAGATGTATTATAACATAGCCACTACTGAATGTCGTAGTTAACAAAGCATGTTCTAAATGTTTCAGAGAGTACTGTGCTACAATATATTTCTTAATATAACAGTCTGCAATCCTATGGATTTGTAGGCTGGCTTGTAAACTGTAGATTCTTGAACCCTACATTTTGACTTCAAACTTTCGCGACTGCAGGAATTCATATTCTATGGTTCTTTCGGTAAAGTCACGTAGGTAGAAGAAAAAAAGCAATTAAAAATATCACGTTTCGATCAAAACGTCGTGATATTTTTAATCACTTCTATCTACGTGTCTTTACCGAAAGAACCATAGAATATTATTGAACCCTTTTTACTGCATTCTGATTTTAAAACCTTATCACTTTAATTTTTGCAAAGGAAATGTTTGCTTTGACAATTAGACTGCGGTGAAATGGTTTAGAAATCGGCAGCCCACTGATTAAATTGTTAGGGCCGGCAAGCATGCGTGACTGCGTTTTATAATTTACCTTTAAAGACAGCGCTATTGAATAATGAATTGAGTTTTGTGTTATCTGTATTTGTGCACCACTGCCAATGCAGCAGTATTTCAGAATTATTAGTTGTATATTAACAGTTGCAAGGAGGCGCTGGGGTTATTGCTCCGTTGAGTAACATCGCTTCAACTGGTAATAAAATGTACCGATTTTATTGTTGAGCTTTCATTCAGCAGTGGGTACACATTACAAACAGGCATGTAAAATTGAACACTGTGTACATTAGTGTACGTGACAAATATAATTAAAACATGAGCTGTGCACAGCGTGTTTTAACCATTACCTGTTGTGTTGCTTAGATTCAATACCAGACTCGTTGAACTTTATTGATGCTGTAAATACATGTTTACGAGTTTGTCTTAAAAAGTTGTGACGTAAAAAAATTATTGGATTGCATTGGCAGGAGTACGGAGACTACAAAACAATGTTTAATGCCATTTGTTGATCCATGAAAGTATCAATGAGTTTCATTGATTGTTTTTAACGGAAGGTTTTGCATGTCAATGTTTGACGGGTTCCATGTTCGCTGGTGGTACCATGCTACGTGCTTCAGGTCATGCATTCACATCTTGTGATGTTCGCCAATAAATGTTTATCGTAAAATGTCATCGATAATTGAAAATGTGCAAATTATTATTTTATTGCTTTCAAATCGTGTATGCATTTGTGTTTTTTGTGTGCGAACAATTGAGTTGGGTGGATACATGGAGAGGCGTTTGATCGAAGTGGTGTTTTGGTGCTGTGCATTACCAACTATGTTTGCAACGTGAACTGCAGCTGCAGCGTCACCGGTCCAAGCCCTGTAAAATCAATATTGCAGTCAACATCCGATCTTTCTTGTCATTTCAAGACAGTTGTTAAAAAAAATCTGCAGCATATAATTTCAATATTACCATAACATGAACTGAAATTAATTCCATTTGTGTTCCCTTGTAAAATCAGCCGTTTTGTCCATATTGGTGGCACCATGTCGTAACCTTCTGGCAAATGTCTATGCAAAAACAGTCAAGGTACTTCCTAAAATGTGTCTCATTCTGAATTCAAATTGCTGATGTCGGAATGCTGAGATTTATACATTACGGTACGGAAATGATCACGACGCGAGTTAATTGCATGCAATGCTTTTATAACACTGGGATTTTTGCACACAGCGTTGGTGTACGGTGTTTTTTCTGAAATATTTTGCTGTCTTTTCTTGGATTTTCTGTTTGCACTTAGTCACATTCACTTTAAGATGTTTTCTTGTTCATGTTTTTGTTTTTGTTTCTTGCGGTTGCACCCGATTCAAGAGCCGAATGGCTCACAGGGCTATACCTAATAAATTAACTTGAACTTGACACGCATCGCACGCGTTTGATGTCTAGAATATTTCAGGTATTATCCATTACACTGTAAACTGTTATTATACCGCAGTTTAAACCGCAAGATTGAAATGTTGCCAACATATTCCTCATAAACGATACAGTAGTGTCCTAAAGCTGTTGCTTTTACGACAAATCTTGAGTGACTTTCAACAGCAAATGGTAGAAGCATTCGAAACAATCACCCCTGAATTGTTGGTGACGAAAGGACCGTTGAGTAGTCTTCAACTCGACTTTTCAAGCAGACACCTCCACACGGACAATCTGTTCGGGTTATGGGCCACGAGGGGAACGTGCACCCAGTTGTAAAGAGTGGTGTGAAGTTAAATTGCGGCCAAAGCGGATTATCGACTTACGGTAGCCGCTCTACTTCTAACCTCTTGTTGCCACTCTCAACTAATTCCCAGAAGACTGCAAATCCTCGCAACACAGATGAAGCAATTGTACTTTCGCGAGCCGATTTGGATATCGGCATACACATCCCTTGCAAGGTTGTCCTTACTGTGCAGCCTACATCGTTTGTCTTCCCCTTTTTAGAGTTTTTTTTNGAAAATGAATCAAACCAGGATATCGATGGTTCCTCAAATACTGTGACTGGCTTTGCACAAAATATGTGGTGCCTTGTGCTTACTGGTGCCTTTTAATTTGTAACTTTGATCCTCACACGTGTGGTATCGATAGTTTCATATTAATGTGATTTAATTGAGGGACTCCTGTGTATTCTTGGTTCTTTCGGTAAAGTCACGTAGAAGGGAAATAATAAATAATAAAATAAAACACTAAAATTCTCACGACGTTTCGATTGCAACACAAGGAATAATCATCAGGTGTGACACCTGATGATGATTGTGGTTTTCACACCTGATGATGATTGCTTGTGTTGCAATCGAAACGTCGTGAGAGTTTTATTGTTTTATTTTTATTATTTTATCATTTTCCTTCTACGTGACTTTACCGAAAGAACCAAGAATATGAATCCCTGCAGTCACGAAAGCTTTAAATCGAAATTGATAATAAATAGTCTTATTCTGATGATGCCAAAAGTGATATTTGTATGATATTTAACAGGTGGTCTTTTTTGGTTGTTAAATACTCGACTGGCTGCACGTGACTAACGTGTCGGTGAGTCAATCAGTTTGATGCGAGGTTTCCATGGAGACCAGACATCACACCTGAACTGTGCTCGACAGCTCTCGGTACAGCATGGCTTAGCTTTTGTTCCAAACACTTAAATAACTCTGAAGCTCCGCGGGCTTGACTGACCCCTGCACCCCTGTCCGTGCCATGGCTGATTGAGCTAGGTTATGGTATTCAAAGAAAAAAATTGTACGTAATTTTACACAATATTCTTACAAAAAAAACACAGCCCTGAAATTGACGTAAATGAGAGAAGTTACTGAACACGTGTCTCTCTGCCACGTTGACCCCGTGATGTCAAGGACACGGACTACCCAGACTGATCGTTTCGTCTCATTCATACGACGTTCAACCACCATGCCGCAGGTCAAAACACTTCTCTTACCACTCTCATATTTCCTTGAACTTGCTAGACTTTGGAATCCCCTCCCATCATCTCGTGTATTCACTAAAGTTGGTATTACTTTGCTCAACTCAATACATTATCTAACACACCTACAATAGCGCCGTTACTTGCTGGCTGCCTAGCAGTTTGGACCTTTGGGCCTGTGCTGAGCAATGTGATTTCACAATTTTTTTTCAAGAGTGGAAATCAGCCCAGATGAAATTGGCCAGCTTCCTTAGCAAAGCGAGCCACATGGCCCATAAGAAGTGGCTACATGGCCAGGTGGGAATTGGCTTGGGCTGGTGTGGCTTGCCACGGGAATCCAGGCCACGGTCACTTCACCGGTTGTGAATGGGCTGGTTGCAGCCCAATGATCGTTGTAACAACGCAGCATGAGTATGTTGAGGTTATGTTCTAGTGGCATTATATTGGTGGTCTCTCAATGTGCCAACCATCAAACTTTTGGCTAACCATCAATCAAAGACGGTCACTGCATCATGTACTTTGAGATGCGCTTCTGCGGCGTACGGAATGTTTTCCTGCCGATATTAGGAAGCCACTGGAGCTATGCACTTTTAAATCTAAATTGAAAACTCATTTCTTGAGAACTGATTTTTGTGTTTCGATTGTTGTCCTTCCCCGCACCTTGCTTAGCACGTTGACGACATAAAGTGCAAAAGAAGTTCAACATACATATGATATAATGTCTCAAACATTGGAACTTTGTGGAGTTAAGACTTCAACTCTGACCATGAAAGAAGTGTTACTCATGCAAGCAAATTGGGCCTGCCCCATAAATTATAACCACTGCTTCCAGAAACACATATTTAATACTTCTGAAATGCAGTTATAATCCCATTAAATTTTTCGGCTGCTTTATAATTCCTTGGCATTTCCAATAAATCAGCACATAAGCTGAAAGTGTCACTCTCTCATCCAGCGCTTTAAATATTCTCATTAAAATTTCTCATTAAATTTAATGTTCATATGCCTCACACGGAACACTGTCAATTAATCAGCACCCAATGCCGTTGTCATTGGAATCCCCTGTGACATATGAGCTACTCACAAGAGCGTGAGCCATTGGGTAAGTTTTCAAATTGACACTGCAGGTACACCCAGATTAATTGTAGACTTTATATACCCTACCTGCAAGGAGTAACCGATAAGTTCTCTTCTACTCTTTGGTTATTTCGATAAAGTCACGTAGGTATAAAATAAAACAAATTAAATCACGACGTTTCGGAAGCAACACAAGCATCCATCATCAGGTGGGACAACCACAGCAAAAACAATTTGCTGTAGTGGGCAGCCATAGCAAGAAACAAATTGCTGTAGTGGGCAGCAATTTTTTCTTGCTGTGGCTGTCACACCTGATGACGGACGCTTGTGTTGCTTCCGAAACGTCGAGATTTAATTTATTTTATACCTACCTGACTTTACCGAAAGAACCAAAGAGTATGGATCCTGCAGTCACGAAAACTTCAGATCTAGATTGAAGTTATCTTCTATGCCCAAGATCATACGAACGTTGGGTGTGTACTTATGTCCTGCATGGACCACTTTTAAGAAACTAAGATTACTCAAACAAGAAAATGTAGAGATATTAATTCAGTAAAAATATCAATGTAAGTTCAGACTCAACAGCAAAGTGCGAACAAGGAGAGTGCACTTGAATGTGCAAATCCATGCCCGAATAGTTAAAGTTGTCATGCTATTGAGTAAGCTGAAAGAATATAACATCAAGCGTTGTGAAGCTGAAAGAATATAACATCAAGCGTTGTGAAATCGAGGTAACCCGGTGAATCATAGGTCAGAGCGATGAGCTTGCAGAGCTGATGTCTGAGTTCCAAGTCAGGGCAGCTACTCATGGTTAAACCAGTTTCTCGTCGTAGCGAGTTGATGGTATCAGCTGATCGATACAACAAAAAACCCCTATAATATAAACTTGGCGTTGCACGTTATTTCGCTAATTTCCAGATCTAAAAATAAATAAGGAAATTCGTATATATGCATACATTCTGTAACACTTTCCAACATCCGTTTTTTCCCCCNTGGAATTATTTAAGGAGCAAAATAACGGTAGCGCTCACGGCGTGCACGTAGGAAGCAGTGCGTAGACCGTGGTGAGACAATGTTGGCTCGGATAGCGGCTCTGCCAGAAGGGCCGCGCGTACCTTGACCAGGCAGGGCCAGCTTGTAAAGATAGGTCCTTTGAAACCGAGAACCCTTTGGTGCAAAGGCTAAAAAGGCCATTATGAAGTGTTGTGAATTATTTTTTGCGGTGCCGTTCTCTAACACATGGGGTGCGTGAAGGAGCAGCATGCAGGAGAAGTTGAAAGAGCATGATGAACTGTGCACCATCAGGTCATGGAGGGTGATATATTGCAGGTAGTTCCTTGACAATGATTCAGTGTTTGTGTAAGTGTAGTGACATCGTGGACGTCACTGTTTAACCGGCCCTAGAGAGGCACGGCATGCGATGAATGATAGCGCTGAGTGGCACCACGCTCGGCGTGCAGTGCCGACCCCTACAGGAGGTTGCCAGCAAGGAATGGGGTCACTATAGGCCATGGCACTCTGGTTGACCCTAGACGACACGTGACCGGTAAAGTCGACAAGGGGCCCCAGGTGGGGGCTAGGGTGGTCACGTGTCAGGGTCGAGATCCTGCTGAGGGTTCGAGAAGGTGGTCGTGGCTAAGGGCGGACCAGCCCCGCCACAGAGGATATAAGCCGGGTCCCTGAGAGGGACCGGCCGCTTTGTTCATCCGAAGAATCTACACGTTCTACGTCCTGAAGAGTCACTAACAGTGGACCCGGACCCATGCTGTGGTCTGGTCCGTTGTAGCTAGTTACAGAGTATTGTCAGTAGCCTGGTGGTCCACCACCATAGGTTGTTAGCTTGTTAACCCCGTGTGTTGGTATAATAAATATGTGTTGCCTCAAGAAGTGCGTCTGCGACTCGGTTGAACTCACTACATAAGTATGCAAACGTGAATACAAATGAAACCCTGTCTTGCATCCTTCAGTTGAACAATTGCATTGTTGTGAGGGCGAACCATCGAACAAAGATGCTCACTGCATGGCGCTTTCAGATGCGCTTCTGTGGCCGTCTGGAACACTCTTCCTTCCGATATTAAGAAGTCACTGGAGCTATGCACTTTAAATCTCGATTGAAAAAATTGTTTAGATTTGCTTTTTGTGTTTAGTTTATTGTCCTTTCCCCGCAGTTCCGATTAGCATGGCTGGCTACGTACTGTGCGAAAGAAGTTAAACATACATACAGATAATCTAAAGAGCAGGCATGTTGGTGAGAATGGTCACTATATTTTTAAGTAATTTACGAGGTGCAAAGGAACCCTTCATCCATCTTTCAGAGATTGAAATTCATCTTTCAATTCAAGTCCTAAACAGATTGATGAATTTCAATATTTAAAATGTAAGTGTTCACATTTAACTTCACCAGATGGATGGTCCAAATCTCTGGATTAATTCATTTCCATTTGCTGCCAACAAATTAATCACTGTCAAACTGTAACCTTCGCAGAACCCAACACAGCCAGAAGATTCAATTTAGCATAACCCATGCCAAGACAGACGCGTTCAGAACCCTCAAGGCACACAATGACATTGTAATATGATTGACTGACATTGTGATACCTTGGTGGTTCGGGCAACTGACTTGTATAAGGAGTAAGCATTCAGAAAGCGGAGTAAGGTCTCATCTGTACTCAGCAGTAACTTCACTGCAAAACACGACATGTAACTCCGTCCTAGTCCGGACCTCCGTTGCAACCTAAAGAACTTCAAAGACTACAAATAACCGAGCACGCGTCGTCATTGCCACACTCATCCCCGTCTCGACTCACTAGCTCGTCTCCGCGCTCTCAACTGGCTACCATCGCCAGTAGGTCACATACAAGACCGCCTGCCTCTGCCACAATGCCTCATATCCGCCTGCCCGCCGTACCTCTCTTCACTATTGACACTTGCAGCTCAGCGACTCACGACCTCCTCTTGATACCAAGATCCAGGATGGTCATCGTGTCTATGCGCCGCTTCTCGTGCAGCCCCACAGTCTGGACGATATCCCTCTGCACATTCGCAGCACCACCTCAATCGCCTCCTCAAGACACTTCAAACTCACCTCTATAACTACGCGCTTTGAGCGACTCTGACTTGCTCCGCGCCTCTGAGTTGCGGCCACTACGTCTGCAATTTGCGCGTGTTACAAATTGAACTATTATTATTAAGGAAAGTCTGCGATCACTTTTCAGTCACGGTGCCTTACCTGTGTTTTGCAATACAGTACTTCATTTCACGGGCATTTTGTAATAGTTTTTTTTCTTCCATAAATAATTGTGGAAAAGCCGAGTGTGTGCCGTGCGATCTGTTGACACCTTGAGCGTGGCCATAGATATTAATATATAACTCCAGTGATGTCATGAAATGTAATTCCATACAATTAAACTCAACACAGTGGCATTGTCACAAACCCTGTGGTGAAGTGGAGATGTGGCGGTGAAATCATCTTTGTGTGGAGGTAGTTGCTAGCTGCTAGGGATGCGGCAGTGTGATGATTATCTGTACCGGTGCTGGGCCTCCCCTAGGTCGACTCAACCTCAACTGAGTACCTGGTGCGGTGTGTAAACATCGCTTCTGGGCAGACGTGTGCCGTTCCAGCCATCATAGGTGCTCGCTAACAGCACTTGCCCCAACAGTCTGTTAAGGCTACAGGTATTTGCCTTGCTAACTGCTCGGTGCACTGCTACATTGCGGCGGCTGGAACCGGCCTTCATCCAGCAGTAGACTGACCATGGCAGATCGTGAAGACGATGATGACGACCCCTCCGTTGCTACGCAACGTGTTGCTACGCGGGTTCCCATGGTAACCATACGCGCTAAGGACCGTTCCAATCGCCGATACGCTCCTGTTCCCGCCAGAATAGCAACACAATATGCATATTTATATATTTTAAAAAACCGATTAGTTTTATGGAACCTGGACGATTTCTTCACCTTTTAACGAGGCCCGTGAGGCATCCAGCTGCTGCTGTCCGAAGTGTACGGCGGCCCTCAGAGCAATCAGCTCGCGATTCAAACGCGCCACCGTCTCGCGTAGCCTGAACACTTCGTAGCCGGCGCTGCTCGCTCGCTTGCGCTCTGCCATTGTCGTTGCAACGTTAAGATGTGTACGAACGCAACAAGCGTGCCATCTAAGCGTCTCGTGATCACGCGGGGTGTGGGCCTGTAGCTAGTTTATTTGGAGACTGGACGCCGACGCGCGTCGTCACGGCAACCGTCGTGAAGGCAACGGATTGCGTGATGACGTAATTGCGTGATGACGTAGGCAACCCGTTACGTCAACGCGCGGCAATTGCACGGAGACGTGACGCGGTGACGTCACCACAGCAGCAGGTGCGTGATTACGTCATGACACATCAGAATATTACTGGTAGGAACCTCCTGGTTACAGCAGCCCACAGGGGATTATTGTGTCCGTCCGTCGTGTAGGGAGGGGCTGGGTGGGGAGGGCTGGGTGGGGAGGGTGGGAGGGGCTGGTGGGGGGGCTGGGTGGGGGGAGAAGGTGGGGAGGGGCTGAGTGGGAGGGTGGGGAGGGCTTGGTGGGAGGGTGGGGCTGGTTGGGGGTGGGATGGGTGGGGCTGGGTGGGGAGGGGCTGGGTGGGAGGAGAGGNTGGGGAGGGGCTGAGTGGGAGGGTGGGGAGGGGCTTGGTCGGGAGGGTGGGGCTGGGTGGGNAGGGAGGGAGGGCTGGGTGGGGAGGGTGGGGCTGGGTGGGGGTGGGATGGGTGGGGCTGGGTGGGAGGGGCTGGGTGGGAGGAGAGGGTGGGAGGGNCTGGGTGGGGAGGGCTGGGTGGGGAGGGTGGAGGGCTGGGTGGGGAGGGTGGGGCTGGGTGGGGAGGGAGGGAGGGGCTGGGTGGGAGGGTGGGCTGGGTGGGAGGAGAGGGTGGGGAGGGGCTGAGTGGGAGGGCTGGGTGGGAGGGCTGGTGGGAGGGAGGGGAGGGGCTGGGTGGGNAGGGTGGGGCTGGGTGGGGGGTGGGATGGGTGGGGCTGGTGGGGAGGGCTGGGTGGGGAGGAGAGGGTGGGAGGGNCTGGGTGGGAGGGCTGGGTGGGGAGGGGCGGGTGGGAGGAGAGGGTGGGGAGGGGCTGGGTGGGAGGGTGGGGAGGGCTGGTCACCCGTGGTGCCCTTATAAAACTCAACGTTTAACCTACTCACGGAAACACAACATGCCAATTCGTTGCTAGTACAGCACACCGGTGTTTGGAGAGCGAATCCACAACATTTACAATCTATCTAAAAATAAATATATATATTTGTTTCTGTTTCTCCCTTGTGATGGGACCTTGTAGGGTGAACGTTGAGATGTATAAGGGCACGGGGTGACCAATATGGTCTGTAATAAGGGCTGTCCATAAATGACGTCACTCACCTTGGGGAAGAGGGGTCAGACGTTTGTGACGATGCGTGACGAGGGGAGTTGAGAAATGTGACGTCACATCAAAATGCGCAACTTTAAATAAATATAGAATTGTTATAATACTAATTTTTAAAACAACACTCCTGCAACATCAGAGTGCAGCGCCACATTAAACACGTATTTAATGTGGCGCTATGTCTCATAGTGTAAATGCTTACCCGAGCTCTCAATACTCTGGTGGTGCATTGTTTTGAGTTGTGCGCCTTTTGGCGTCATCTGGTCCAACACCAATGGAGACGAGGCTCGAAGAAAAGCTGTCTCGGGTGTGGACCAATCAACTTCAAGGACAGTGCATATCATTATCATCATCAGAGTTGTTTATTTTTGTTTGCATTTTGACTGCTTGTGTTGTGGTTATTGCAAACATGATGCCTTGTATAAAGGTGTCAGTTTTGTACCAGTTGAAAGGGTAAAAACCTATCATTATGTCTCATTAGTAGTCTGACTTGCTTGATAGTGAACTGCCAGATGCCCACAGGCAAGCACATCATTCGCAAAAATAGGCCATTGTGTTGTCAGTGGCACGGTCCTCGTTTGCCAAATTACCCGCAAATCACTCAATCGGAAAATAAAGGCAATAAATAGGCTCCTTACGACACAAACTCGGCACTCCAGTAAACAAACGTTGGGCAAACGTTGCATCTGTTAATTTGGGAAGGACCTTGTTTAAGAAGAGTCATGAGACTCAGAATATTAATTCATACTGGAGGAATCCGATGAGTTATAAAGCTCTTTTTCATAGATGTCCAGTAGGGGTTGATTAGAACGTTACAATAACAAACAATACAAAACACGATAGGAGTTCAAAGTATAGGAAAGGTAAACAAATCACTTAAAAAATTGTAGACAAATACTACTAAACTGTTTTTTTACCTTACCAGGTAAAGTCCACTGAGCTATAAACGTATTTTTAAATCATTTATATTAAGTTCACTTGCTTGCTTGCGCGCTTACGACCGTGCAAATCTTTCGGTCGTTTTTTAACCCACTTCCCGTGATCCAATCGAGCTGACATTTTGCACACAGACTCGTTGTGCGTGACAATTTATTTAGTGAAAAAAATTCCTAACTTTACACTGGGTTGTGGCCCATTGAACACGCATATAAATGATTTATAGTGAAAAACTTAGTTTTTACGGGTTAATTTTTTCCTGGCCACAAATCATAGCTCAACGAAGTGGCTCATCATGTGGAAATGTAAAGCAGCAAAATAATCTAAACGCATGTTGCTGGGTAAACATGCATAATTTAAAACAATCATCCAAAATTATTGCAAGTACAGTCGACTCTAGATTGTCCGCGTGCGGTTGATCGGATTTGCAGATGAACAGTGCGCCTGAGATTTGAGATATATTACTAACTCATGGATTGTTAACACGTAGGCTTTTGCGACCAATATCATCCATAATACAGGTTCTTTTTGGTTAGATCGCGTAAATATATAAATGTGTCGTTAAACCCGCCACCACCCGACACAGCCAATTGATAAGGTTTGTATTGTGGAAAATAACGACGATTAATGTGTATTATTATGAGGTTTGTAGCTGGTGGCTGGTGTTTGTGTGAATGCTGCGCTACCGAACTCTTGTTGAGTGGGTGGCTGGTGTTTGTGTGACCGTTGCACTACCGAACTCTTGTTGAGTGAGCGGCTGGTGTTTGTGTGACCGCTGCACTACCGAACTCTGTTGAGTGGGTGGCTGGTGTTTGTGTGACCGTTGCACTACCGAACTCTTGTTGAGTGAGCGACTGTGTTTGTGTGACCGTTGCACTACCGAACTCTTGTTGAGTGAGCGGCTGGTGTTTGTGTGTGAATGCTGCACTACCGAACTCTTACTCTTAGATATTTTCTGTAAAGTGATGTAGGAAATAAATAAATATATAATACAAATAAATACTAATACAAATAATAGAAATAATAATAGAAATAAAATAATGAATCACGACGTTTCAGAGGCAACACAAGCTTCCTTCATCAGGTGAAGCTTGTGTTGCCTCTGAAACGTCGTGATTTATTATTTTATTTCCATTATTATTTCTATTTTTTGTATTAGTATTTATTTGTATTATTTATTAATTTTTTACCTACGTGACTTTCCGAAAAAAACCTAAGAGTATAAATCCTTGCAGTCACAAAAGCTTCAATACCGAACTCTTGTTGAGTGAGCGGCTGGTGTTTGTGTGAACGCTGCACTACCGAACTCTTGTTGACTGAACGGCTGGTGTTTGTGTGATCGCTGCACTACCGAACTCTTATTAAGTGAGTGGCTGGTGTTTGTGTGAATGCTGCACTACCGAACTCTTATTAAGTGAGTGGCTGGTGTTTGTGTGACTGCTGCACTACCGAACTCTTTTTCTTGTTTACGTGACGCACCGGAAGCGGCGCAGATCAGCTGAGCCGGGTCTCAATAGCCTTCTCAATATCCTAGTCCGCATTGGCGCACGGTGGTGGGGATCGAGGGCGGGGCGCCTGGGCCCGTCGGCTGGGGTCCAATCAGGAGGCGGCGACATCCACGGCGAACCCGCTTATGCGGTCTACGGAATCAAAAAGGAGGCCGTTCCACTCCTGACTTCAAAAATTGCTTTGCCGGTGGTTGTCGATGTCGAGACGTCGCTTCAATGAGTTGATTGATCAACGCGTGCGTCGATTGAACGGGGGTGGTGGTGGGGTGATTATTGGTGGACTATCACGCGCCGATTTGCGTTGGTAATTAACGTAGGAACTAAAAGCGAGGTTGAATGGGGTGAGTTCGCGCACTGTGTCTCTGGACTCGTATCGTAACGAGAGGCCTGTGTTTTATCGCGTTTAAAGTTGCGTCGATTGTCGAGTTTAAAGTATCTCAAGTTTGGGTTTTTTAAATCCTTTATTTTCGTATTAATTTGGCGTTCGCGGGGGCGCTCTACGCGATGGCTTTCGTGGCGAAAAAGCCCGGGCAGAAGGAGAGGTGAGTCGTGCCTTTAGCAATGCTGTTTTGCAATGTGCTCTGCCAATGTGTTGTAATCCAATACAGTTTTGTTTGTTAATATACCTGGAGTGGTTGCTTGTAATTAGTTTAACATTACAATTTAGCTTCAATCGGAGAACCAAAAAATAATCGCGTGAGGCCTACAGGCCTAGGCTAACGATCGCAATGTCCCCTCGTAAATTCGATTAAAGTTAACATTTAAGTAGCTCATATTTCGTAAGATTCCGTTAAAATATTATTTATTGTAATAATCTCCCGTAAGCCACCAAGATGAAGGATTGCAGTTATATTTTTTATTTCGAAAAAAGTTTTGGCTGCAGACACTAAGCAGTTTTAAGGGCCTTCAAAACATGGGGCCAATTCTAGTATCTTTTGATAAACTAAAGTTCATTGTCACTAGTTTATATTATTTTATTAAACGTGAGGTCATTGTCAATAGTTTGTAATTTTGCAATCATTGTGCAACATCACGATGCAATTGTGGTTCATCGTCGTTCTGTATAATGTTTGTTGCCCATTGTAGTGCTGATGTATGCGTCTTATTCCTGGTTCTTTCGGTAAAGTCACGTAGAAGGGAAATAAGAAAGTAATGGAAATAAACATGATAAGATAAAATTATCACTACGGTGAAGAACCGAGACTGCTGCTTGCGTTGTGGCCGAAAAGTCGTGATATTTTTATCTTATTAAGTTGTATTTATATTGTATTTCCCTTCTACGTGACTTTACCAAAGAACCAAGAATATGAATCCCTGCAGTCACGAAAGCTTTAAATCGAATTTATTATGCGTCTGTATGTACCCTTTTTAAGATGAATGCTTGGACCTTTTTCAGATTTGCCATTGTCGGTAATGTGTTGTTAATATTAGGCTCGCAGCCCATTGTTAGCACTGCGCAAGCTTTCCATTGGAAATAATTACTTATTCAGCACGGTTATACAATGTATCCATTTTAAGATGCGTTAATTATAACCCATTGTCAGTGTCGTGTATTGTTTCTATCCATTTTGAGCCAAAATGTGAACAAATAGGGGGTTCAACCATCATAAATGTCCTGATTTCAGGCCATTGCTGGACAAATAATAATACAATTGTATGTAGCTGGCATTGCCTAATTGGCAGAACTTGCTCGCTTTGGGCCATTCATTTTAAATATAATGTACGGAATTGCATCGAGATGTATTGCTGATTTGGGCCACTGTCCAACATGTTTATGTTATCCGGGCTGTAACATTTTGAATGTAGATGTTCTTCGGCTTTGTGCCAGTGCCTGGCCAAATCAACGATCGCTTCTTGTCAATATTTAATCACACGTCCGGACTTTGTCGATTCCAAAAAGTCAGCTTGCGTTATGTAAATCGCATCTTGTGTACTGCTGTGTGTTTGGTCAGCATGTTCACAAATTACACTATTGGCTGATTAAAAAAGGTGTTTATTCCTACGTCGTTGATAATGCTGCAACTGATGTTGAAGTTGAATACTTATGAATGTCAGGATTTATTAGGACTGGCGCCCTACAAACAGCAGGTGCACAACTGTGTACTGTATTGTCTAATGCTATTTAAATCGTACTTGGGAGTTGGAAAATACCAGATGCCATGGTGGAGTTTTATATTGAACGTGGAGTCCTCCATATGGTTTCAGAGACCGCCTTTGCACCAGTGATCATTGGTGACTATACTGTGTGATGAGTCCTAATGCCAATGAGCATTTTTTCAGGAAATGCTCGTGTTATTTTTCTTATGCACAATGGCTGTTTTTTTTTACTATTGTTTGGCTTGTTTTAAACGTACAGCTCAATTCCAGCAGTTGATTAAATGTTTGTACAAGTGCATTTACACGAGATTTTCCAGGTGAAATATTTTGAAAAAAAGTAAATCCACCAGTGGCCTCCCCATGCTATGTCGGTTTGGAGAAGTTTTTGGCCTTACTTCACCACACTGGTAATTGAAAGTTTGTGAAGGGGTGGTTGGGGTGTATGAACGGCTCTCCACTCGTGTTAGCTGTGGAAAAGAATCGAACTGATTGCTGGATTCGTAGTGCTGCTGGCACCGTGTATGACGATACTGGATGCCGTTGCGATTTCGTATTGTATTCTACGATATATTTCCTTGGAAATCTCAGTCGTGAAATCTGCCTGATTTTACTAATTATACATTCGCCAAAAGTTTTTTTATCTCTCTTGTAATTATCTTTTGCAGGTTTTCCCTTTTGATGCTTGACTTGGGCGAGTTTTACTTTGAGCATCATTCTGCTTTCTACACCAGTAAGGAGGATGGCAGGTACGCTGGTTTCAATTCTCCGGTTAGGATTAGCGTCAGATCGGTGCGGTTGGCATTGCGTCACGAGATGAAGACATTTACTTTTCAGAAGTCTTTCAGAGCTTTGCATCACCCTTAGACACCAGCCTGCAGATGTATGCATGTTGAACTTCTTTCACACCATACGTAACCAGCCGTGCGAATCGGAGGTGCGATAATTTTTACGTGCCATATTATTGTTTTTAGGAGATCCACCATTGGGATGTTGTTGGCCGATTCGATTGACGAGTGTTTGGTTTGTGGGAGGAAAGCGTGGTACCGGAAGAGAACGTTGGCATGTAATAACAATTTAATATATAATAAGGTAATGCTTCTTCTTGGTTTTTTCGGTAAAGTCACGTAGAAGGGAAGTAATAAAATAATAAATATAAAACATAATAAAAGAATAATAAAATAAAATAATTAAATATAATTTATTATTTTATTACTTCCCTTCTACGTGACTTTACCGAAAGAACCAAGAAGATGAATCCCTGCAGTCACGAAAGCTTTAAATCGAAATTTAAGGTAATGCTTATCACTGCTCTCTTTCGACCACCTCGCAGCCCCCCCACCTACTACTACGCTGGGAAAGCCCTGGTCGCTGCACCCATCTAAGCAATAACCAGGCTCGACCTGCTTGGCTTTTTGGTATGATTAGATGGAGCACATCCAGGATTACTTACTGTATTTAGGTTCTAGATCTTCTTGGTTCTTTCGGTAAATCACGTAGAAGAAAAGTAATAAATAATAAAATAAAACCTAATAAAATAATTCTCACGACGTTTCGGCCACAACGCAAGCAGCCGTCTTCGGTGGAGAACAGGTCTTTAAATCGAAATTTAGGTTCTAGATGTTTGTCACGTGCAACTACACCTGATTTTGATTCGAAAACAATTCCAGATCCAGGAATTGGGCCATTTTTAAGTACTAAACTGAATCTTTCTGCGGAAGTATTATTTGCGTTGTCATTTGGCTGTCAGACTGACACCATGAACTCGCCACACCTTGAGAATCCAGTTTGACCACAGCGGGCAGAATCTCACCGGTGGTGCCAGTATCGTGGATTCCTCAGCCACCTGGCTCCTACTCAATCCTCGTTGCAAGCGAAAGGAGAGCTGTTATTGTGTTTTCAAACGTGCACTAATCTTTTGCAAGCGAAATCTAATTCTCATATAGTCAATGCAGAGGACGTTTTCTGCCTGAATTTCTCATGTAATCTAACCAAAAACCCGTGTTGTCATATTTCCATTTTTCCAACGTTCTTTTTAAGTGTAAACACTTTTGGCAGGTATATAATAATTTCAACTAATTGCGTTATAGATATAGATTACCCACTCGTTCATTAAACTTGAGTCCAAGTAAGTTCTTGGTGTAATCATTTTTGACTTTTGAAAGGGAACCGTGGTTAATACGAACGATTTGGTGTGGCTGTGTTGGACAGCGGTGCACAGGCAACATAAGTATAACCCGTAAAAACAAAGTTTTTCACTTGCATCCTTTATATGCGTGGCGGCTAGAGTCCTCTCGTCCTCTGGCTTGAGATGGCTGCCACCTATGGGGATGATTGTCTGCCAGTATTAAGCAATTGGTAATTAAATATTTAATTTGTTTTCCTAAACAGTGTAAAATTTTGGAAAAAATTTTCACGAACATTAATTGTCTCGCACAACGAGTCTGTGTGCAAAATGTCAGCTCGATTGGATCACGGGAAGTGGGTTAAGAAACGACCGAAAGATTTGCACGGTCCTAAGCAAGCAAGCGAACTTAATATAAAGGATTTAAAAAAAGGTCTTTTCGGCACCGAGTTTCGTTTGTATCACCAGTGGAAAGTTTGTATGAGAGGCATATGCTTGCCCTCGTTGGAATGCATATACACCCCAGAGTAATCTACAACACTTTAGAAACGTGCTTGTGATTTGTGCTCTAAATGTGCACTGATCAGCCATTTTGTTGAGCTTCGTGTGTCAGGTCTCTTCTAAAAATAAAGTTAATTCTTGATGGTCTTTGCCAGGTAGGATGGGATGGTTTAGTTTTACTTATGTTGGGTGATTTGTTTGCTTTTTTTGCAATCCTCTGTGTATTATTTGTTAATGTTCTACTCACACCAACTGGGCATGTGATATTAATAGGTTTTTACCCTTTCTGGTACAAAAACTGACACCTTTATACAAGGCATCATGTTTGCAATAACCACAACACAGCAGTTGAAAGGGTAAACACCTATTCTATGTTTTACCACTGGTAAAGGTCTCAGTGTAAATGCTTACCCCAGCTCCCAATACTCTGATAGTGCACTGTCTTTGAGTTGTACGCCTTTTGGCGTCATCTGGTCCAACACCAATGGAGACTAGGCTCTAAGAAAAGCTGTTTCGGGTGTGGACCAATCAACTTCAAGGACAGTGCATATATTACCAGAGTTGTTTTTTGTTTGCATTTTGACTGCTTGTGTTGTGGTTATTGCAAACATGATCCCTTGTAAAAGGTGTCAGTTTTTGTACCAGTTGAAAGGGAAAACCTATTCTATATTTTACTGTAAAGGAGGTCTCATAGTGGACATGTGTTTTGTATAGCTCATTGGATTCTCCCATTATAAATAGATATGATACGCACAATTTGATTAGCCTGCCCAAGGCACTTCGCTCGAGCCAATTACCGTGCATCTTCCCTTGCACTTAAGGATTTGTAGCCCCAGTCTTTTAAGCATGTGACAACACGTCCATTCAATTATCATTATCGTTGCTTTCACCCGTATATGCAACGAATTTGGTGTTTGAATTTTTTTAAATGTATGATTTATGCAAATTGTATGCCAAATAATTGGTAATGATTTGAAATGTATGTCACAGCAGGTAATATGTGAAGTACTTGAATGTTGCCTTTCATTTATTATTGAGTTCAGTTTTCCAAAAGCACTCCAACTTGCTCTTGTCCACCGCTTGATTTCATTGTATTGATCCCGGTATGCCTTCAATAACTGCCTTTTTTTTAGATGAACCGATCAAATGTGCTCATGTGCAGGACTGACAGCGGGTCGTAACGCGAGCCGTGAGAGATGGTGACGGTTTGGGGCGGGGGGGGAGGCCTTTATCCATCATTCGATAGATAGTAGCCGAGGATGATTTTATGACGTTACATTTTACTTCAAGAGTTTGGGGGAAAAAAAAGCTGAAAAAACTGAGAAAAATATAGTCACATTATCAACGGGATGCTAAATAAGTCAACGAAATGAATAGATTTTTTCAATCCATGAAACATCATAATTGCTGGTGGTAGATTTACACACTTGGTATTAATCGTTTCTAAACACGCCATTCCACTACAACCAATAAACAGATCCTTTTGAAAGTGGTGTTTTAATAATTCACAGGCTGTGTATTTGGTTAATTGCTGTGTGGAGCCCAAATAGGTCTCAAGTTGCCATTTTCTTGCAATAACTAATTAAGATTTGTTTNGTATTTGCAACATTTTTCCCCCCAGAAAAGTGAAAGGTTCATTTAAGATTTGCTCCAAGTCCTTGGTGTTTGAGCCAGAGAGCATTAAAGAGCCCATAGTTAAGGTAAGCATCAAGTTTTAATTAACTCGTAATAATTTTACTTTATTTGCGACCAATTATGTAACATTGTGGTTTTGGTATAGTAATAGCAGAGTAGTATGTGACATTGTGCTAATGTAATTGTTTGTTTTCAGTTTTCCATAAAGGACTGCACCAAGATTGAAGAAATTGGCTTTGTAAATACCTTGAACCCATTTGATGAGTGAGTTGCGTTGTGCTATCTATCAATATATGATTTTGAAAATACATTCAGTTTCCTGTTCTCGATGCCAAGTGTACTTTCCTTACCAAAGTCTGTGATTTGCAATGCAATTCCTTTTATTCATGCCGAGGTGGGTGGGTGCTTGCTATGTCCTGTGGGTCCTATTTACCCGTATTTTTTTCTATCCCAATAACTCTTGGCTGCAAGAAGTGCGTAAAATACGTCCATATGGCAACAACTTTTGTCAATCCGCTGCTGGATGTGGGCCGAGCCATGCCAGTGCGGTTAAGGCTTATTTGACCATACTTTACCACGCCGGTCAGCAGGTTAATGAAGGCACGGGGCATAGTTGTGGAAGCATACGAGTACAGTACAACATGGCTTTTGCTGGGCCCTACCCACCTTCACCACCTTGCACGTGCAGTGTGGTGCAAAATAGTTACCCAATCCCCTATGACTAGCATGGAGGTCTTCCTCCAGCAGTGGATTGTTAAAGGGCTGTAAGTTATTTGTTATTTTTACTACCTTGGGTATATCTAATTGGTAATGTAAACTCTGCAGCCACCTAGCTTCTACACATGTCACATTGCTAAAGGAAATAATCGATTTCTTGAATCAGATTATTTATCCTTGAGGAATCTGAGCTATGAAGCTTTTTACAGATGTCCAGAAGGGGCATGGGGTCAGCGAGTTGCAACAACAAAAGATACACGGCACACGATAGGAGTGCAAAGTAAAGGGAAATCTAAGCAAGTCACAAAATATTAAAAAATAAAGTAAATCTATTGTATCAAGGCAACGATACAATCTAATATTGACGCTTCACGATTTCTACCAGTCGTGTTCATTGTTACATATTTGCGGTGAAACGTTAATTAAACTCGTAGAGGCAGCTTTTGTTTTTGGCACCACACCATTTTAATGTACGATTTGCAAGACTTGATACTTTAGGACTTGCATTCCAAAGATTGCCAGTTTGATTAGACTTCCTGGCTTTGCCGTTGATACAATGGGGCAAGTTTCTTAAATCTCCCTTCCCCACTGCCTCCATCCACTCGGCAGAAAAAGTGAGGTCCACTACAAATAGTCCATCAGTAGGTCTTGTGTTGGTTGGGTAAATTATGGGTTCAGATCGCCCCCCCCATCCCCCAAGTTGTCTGGCCAGTATGGAAGAGTAGGCCAAATCACTCGAAAGGTTTTCAAGAGCTGGTCTAGTTGCTTCCACTCAGATGGAGGCTGAGCAAGCAGTTGCAGCGCTGCACGTGTACCCTTTTACGACCAGGGATATTAATGTGATAGGATCTATCCTAGCACCCTAAGCATGTGACTCTTGGGGAATTGATTTGAACGCTTATGGCTCGTATGGACGTTGTCATTTCCTACTGCATACAGCTGTGGGCTTTGTTCGTGTAATCGGTGATGCTTTTTTGTCGGTTATTGTGCCAACATATTTATATATATTTTAAGCAACATGGTGATTGCACTGTTGTGAACAGTGTAAATCTTAATCGTCTTAAAGCGTTTTTTGTTTCCCCTACATTTCAGACCGAAAGGATCTGGCTGTGGATTGGTTTGTAAGCAGGTAATGATGTTTTTACTTCTCGTTTCATCACTTATGTGGTTACTTGCCTATGAAGTAGTTGCTATCACGTTCAGATGATGATAAAAAACCTCCATTTAACATTTCACGGGGAAGTGATGGTGCACAGGTTTGCGCACCACTGCTTTAGACCCAGTGACCCGAGGCTGATCCCTGGCCACGGCTAGCATCGATGGTGTTTTATGTCTGAACTATCCATTCACCAAACCTGCCCCCGAGCAGCAGCATGATGATGAAGTGCGGTCAAACAATCCCCACGACCACCACGGCAATGCCAGGCTTTCGTCCAGCCGTGGAATGACACGTGCCTCGGAATCGTAATACGTTGAAAAATTCATGGCAAATTTGCGAGCACGGTCACATACGTGTTGCATACGGCGACATGTGTAACTGCACGAGCTTTTCGGTTTCCAAAAATCCTAAATCCACCCCAATGGTCACACATCATCCTCATGTACGCAACAAATTATTTGATACTGCTGCGTTTGCAGTGGTGCACGAAAAGCAAACCTATCCAGCGCATTTGTCAACACTGCCTTGTGCAAGGAGAGGATGCAATGCAGTGGCTCTTCAGAGCACATGGAGAAGCCAGTGTGAGTTTTTTTTATCTCTTGAGCGGGAGCTCTTTATGGTTGTAATTTTTTTTTTTTCCCCATGCTCTCAGGTCTTGGAAATCAAGAAAGGAAATGAAATTGCACCATACATATCAAGCCGTGTGAGTAAGGGGAATTTATTCTATTTCCTGCATTTGACAGTGCACACTTTCACTTCCAGACATGCCGAGTGTCGGAGCACTATACAGGCAATTCTGAGAACCCCTGTATTTGAATCTGGGCTACCAACTACGATTGAACCGAGTTTTAAAGTGTCGATGGTCTTGGCTTGGTCACCAATAAACACACAAATCATAATGTGTTTTTTTTNGCATAAATGTGCTCCATTTAATGCTGGTGATTTTAGATAAGTTTTGCCCCTTGTATGGATAAATAAGCTACTGAAGCTTTCTGCTAATTGTGAGAGTTCGAAATTAATTCGACTCGTAACAGTGGTGTGATTGGAATTAAATAATTACGTGTGTGAATATATTCATGTTGCATGTGGATTATGATGGCTATTCAATTTCCTTAACCGGTGGGTCTTTCGGTGCTGGTAAGGGGCTTCAAATTAAATTTAATTACTATAAATATAACACGTGTTGCTCACGGTTTGGGGCTTTCTCTCCTGATAACCATGCCACCAAAAATTGCATTGAGCTCCTTCTGTTGTTCTCTACACCTGTAAATTGAACAACTTCCCAGTGTTGGTGGCTAACCCCAACAATTTGCCATGTGTGGGTTTATTGTGGGGCGTTCATGTGGGATGTGCTTTAATCGGGTGTCAAAATATAACCTCCGACTGTTGAACATTGAACCAGACCTTTCACTTATTTTGGTCGGTACAAGGTTGGTGAATCATCACCCTTGTATAGTAACAGTCGCACGGTTGGGAAAAGAACTCCAAATTTAGCAAAACACTGCCTAAAAATATCAATAGCGCTATAGTTAGTCAGATTTGGAGACTGCACTTGACACCATGGGTTCATATGAGAATTGCATAAGTTTTCTCATGAACCGTATTTAAATTGGCATGAATAGTTACACTAATCAAAGGAGTTACCAAATGGACTAATTTATATTACAAACAACATTATAAAATGTTGATCGCACATTACAACGTTGAAAAGACAACTTGTTGAAGACCACACACGTCTTCAATAAGTTGTCTCTGCCAATAATTTTATTACGTTCATGTCTTTAACAGTGCAGGGCATAACCAAAATGTAGTGGATGCATTATTTTGGGTGGCCGGTAGATAATAAAAACAACTGCTGGAGAATCGGATAACGTTGAATGGCAGATAGTTCTGCCACGTGTTTTTTCGGGTCATACTGAAAACGCACGGCACGATGTCCCACCGTTTTTTTCCACGTGGTGGGAACTTCAGGAACCGTATTTAAGGTTGGTACCTGAATAAGCCCTCGGCACATCGAAGAAGTAGTCTGAATTTCTGCCGACAAATTGCGTGGCACCACAATACCTTGCTGATCTTGTCAAGGAGCATAAACCATCGCGCAAACTCCGGTCATCGTCGTGGCTTCTTGCGAAACATCGAACAAAGACGGTCACTGCATCGTGCGCTTTCAGATGTGCTTCTGCGGCCGTCTGAACGTTCTTCCGATATTCGAAGCAACTGTGGATCTATGCACTTTAAATCTCTAGATTGAAAACTAACTTATTTTAGAACTGCCTTATTGTGTTTATCCTTACCTCGCACTCCGATTAGCACATTGGCTATGTACGTGCACAACAAGTTCATAGATACGTATGCAATCCAACCGCGCATAGGAGCGTTAAATAGCGCAATGGAAAGAACCTACGCAGTGTGGCGCTGTATGGTGTGTTTTATGTGTAATAGGTTTAGGAAATATGTTATGGTTCCTGAGATTGAATGACACAGAAATTCGTGTTCTGAGCATGATTGATCAATTTAGGCACTGGGAATAAGAGTTGGGGAAAGTGGATATGACACGTGTAATTTGATATCCTGTGAAGAGTTTTTGTAGAAAAGCCATGCTATCTGGAAACGCTCATTTGCATATAAAAAAAAATGTAATAGTGACACGGTTCTTTTAAAATTATCTTTCTAATATATAGGTTATTAATTTTTTCCTGAACTTTACATGGGTCCTTGATAATATTTTAGGGCAAGGTCACCTCCTATATAACCATTTAATTCAGATTCATTACTGTTCAATAAAAAAGTGTCACGGTAGCAATAATCAGAAATAGCACCCGGATACAATTGTAGCCGTCTGCATTAATTCTAAGAGATTGATTTTGTATGAGTGTCTGACAGACACAACACTTGAGTCATATCCATCCAACATCGTGGAGAAAGGCTTTGTTGATGTGCCATGTACAATATATAACCTTTAACCTTGTTAAATAAAAAACGAGCAGAACATGTTTCTGTTAATCTTAATAGGTTTTATGAACCCTTAAACTCTTCCATCACACTTATCTGCGGGTTGACAGTTGCAACCTTATGAGATCTCTTTTACCAGTGGCAAAATATAGTAGTAGGTTTTTACCCTTTTTAACTGGTACAATAAAGGTGTCGTTGCAACCTTGTTTTCCGAATGAATAAAGATGTGGGAAACGTAAAGTTTCCCTGGCGTTTTCTATTACCCACATTATCTTGACCCAATTTTTTTAAACCTGAGAGCTTGATTTGCATTTGGGGGATACACAGTCTCCGAAAAACGTACTGATGAGTTTATTGTAGGATGGTGATACAAACAAAAACACTGAAGGATTTACGGTTGCCTTATTCTTAAGATTTTTAACACTCTGGAAAGTAAGACGCACCCAAACTTGTGACCTGGTGTTATATTAAAAAAATTCTGTTCTCGCACACGTATACCTACTGGGATTAGAATGCACACTCCAACTTATACTTTTAAATACCTTGGGGTGGAGGGGAAGGGTGTCAGTGTGAACTTCTTTCGCACCGCATTTAGCCTACCATGCTAATCAGAGTTGTGGGGGAAGGACAAATTAAAGAGTGCGTCCTTATGATCCAGAGAATATGGTACGATTTTTCTGGGTTGTAAAACGATAAAGTGCAATATTTTTTTTATTCTTGCTCTCACTCTCATAGGGAAGCCAAGAGTATGAGTTTTATTTTGAACATGGAGACCCCGAGGATATATTGCACACCATCCATCAGGTGAGCCACCCACTGTCGGGACCTTTATCTGAAACAAGTCATCCTTACCATAAGCATCTGTTTTTAATTAATTATCCGTCGGTTAAACTTTGAGCCCTACTCTACGATGGCAGTAACTCCAGCGAATTGGGGAAGAGAGGCTTGGAACGCAAGTATTGGCATACTGCCCAAAGGACTTTTTTTTTAATTGCTCAAGGGCCATGATTTTCTTTTTGTTGCAAACGCACAATTGGACCCTCCCTGAAAAAGAGTCGCGTCTCGGTGACGATTGCCTGGATATTAAGCGGAATGCGAGCATAGTACAGGTAGTCTTCTACTTACGATGGAGATGTGTTACGACGACCCCATCGTAAGTCTAAAATATGTAAGTCGAAGATGGCCTCGCCTACCCAGGAGAAAAAAATACACGCGCTAACACCGAGACAACTTGACTCCGTCAACGCTGGTGAGAGTGAGACATCACACAAGGCGGGAGATGCGTACATCCCAGCAGCGTCCCAACGTACAGTATCGTACCTCGTACACTACTGCGTTTGCCTGCCGCGCGAAATTAAAATATTTAAAATTTTGTCGTATCGCCATCGTAAGATCTAAATATCGTAAGTCGGACCATCGTAACTTGGACTATCTGTACTACAGTTATCTTCATCAGCCATTATGCACTGCTTGGTGAAGATCTCCCTCCGTTGTTAGCTTCACTCGTAGTCATGCGATGCTGTAATTCAGTAGTCTTATCTGATATGGTAACAAGGTGACGTTGACTCTATAAACCAGCAAACATGGTCCAAAGAAAATTAATGTTTATTAGTTCCAAACGTGCTGTAGAATACATGAGATTCATGAGGTAATAAACCAACATTATTATCACACTTGCGTTGGCTTGTTATGTCGAGGAATGAACATGCACTTATTAAGTTATTCATCTTTTATNAGAAAACCAATTATCCAATTGTTTGCCAAAACCAACTCCATCAGATTTTGCTTCATGTCCTAAAACTGCGACATTCATGTTTGAACACTTTTTTTCGCGGAGTAAATTTTTCATAGGCAATTGTGCGTAAACACTTGCATGCTGTCTTGTGCGTTTTTACAACGTTTTAAATATGTTCTGCTTCCCCCTCACCTCCGATGAGCATGGTTGGTTACATACGGTGCGAAAGAAGTTCAACTACATGCATACAAATTCTTTTTAGTTTTGAAGCTTTCGTGACTGCAAGGATTCATACTCTTAGTTCTTTCGGTAAAATAAAATTAATAAAATAATAAAATTACTTTATTTTTATTAATTTTAATTTCATTTTTTACCTACGTGACTTTACCGAAAGACCTAAGAGTGTGTATACAAATGTATCGCGTAGAGTTTACGATTTTGTGCTGTGGTTCTCCGATGTGCTTTCGTGGTTGTACCGTGTGTTACTGGGTATGATGCCTGCGCTGGGAGCTTCTTCTTTGTGAGCTAAAAAAAATTGCGTAGCTTTGACTGAAGCTGTCCAGGGGAACTGAATTTTTTATTCTGTTTCTGAATAGTCTCCCAGCGCGTGCGGCGTTGGAAACTGTTCTTGCATGTCGCTGGACAACATGCCGCGGCACGATCCGAAAAACCGCGATCGGAGAACCGTGTTTGAACATCTCTTAGTCTCTCGTGGAATGTTTTTCATTTGGTGGGGGGATGGTTGGGGGGGTAACATTTAAATTTAACGTTAGGAGTTTTGTTTCCTTGCTCGCAGCTGCACAGAGCATCACAGTTGGAAAAGCTTGGAGATCAAGCCGCAATGGTAACTTCCCTTTCCAATAATACAACTTTCCGTGCACACACGTGTTGCATGCTTCCTGTAGCAAATGACTACATTTGCATTCTCACATTTGTATCCCTGACTCAATTTAGATCGACTAGTTTTTGTTATTGCAGTCAATTGGAGTTCCACGATTTTAGTCTGACATTCCAGATGCTTTTTTGTAAAGCTGTGATTTTAATAATTTAGCATTGTGTAGTGGCTATTTATTTCGAACCAATTATAACTTTTGGTTTGTGAGAACCTATTTGCTAATACTTAATAATTAACTTCAAAAATGTCACCCCAAGTTTTTAATTATTAGTACGATTATGAGAATTTGACCAAGGCTGCCCAATTTGTGGAACTGCCCTTGTATAAACAATTAAATGTCCGTGATCGGATTGATCGTAACAATTCTATATCTTAAGTCTATAAACGATTCCCGATTTTTTTTTTTTACTATAATTATTTGCCACGTTTATCTTGTCTTGATTCTGTTCATACCTTTGCCATTCCTTTTTCGTTTGTTTCGTGGTTTTTGGTGTCAAATCTACAAATCTCGTTTTTATTGTCTCGTTTATGCTGTCGTGTCTTTTTCGTACCATCGTCTCGCTAATGTGTTTTTATAATGTCTGGTTTGTTCTGATGGTTGCATTTGTACTGCCATGTTCAGGCTTTTTGTTATGAGCCATATGAGCATCACGGAACTATCGTAATATATTCACGATTTTAGAAATGACATGCATTCAGTGCATGTCCTGTGAGTAAAATAATCAATTCGATCGGTAATTCTGCATTGTTTACATGCCTGCAATAGTCCAGCATTTTGGAAACACAATTGGTCGTCGTATATTTAAACTGATTTTACTATTTGAAGACCATAATCTGTTGCCTGCCTTTATTTAGATCACGGCTATATTGCAATCAAGACTTGCCAGGGCTTCATTCAACAAAACGAGGTGATTTTTTTTTTCTTATTTGAATAAGTATTCTCTTTTAAACTCCTAGGTGTTTCTTTATTAGCTCGTGCTTGTTTTGAATTGAGCCATGCACTACCGCTAGTTCCCCATGTTTTGGGGGCCACATGCCCAGTGTCCGCCATCAGAAAACTCGGACCAATTTGAATAAAATTGTAAAAAATATTTTATAATTTAAGCGTTTCATCTTTTCACCACAACTAATATATCCCTTCCCCTATCTCAGCATCACTAACTAACACGCGTGTTTTGTGTGCGTCTTGGCCGTTGGTATGGGGATGGTGGTGTAGCATTTAGCGCACTTGCAGCTAACAATGACAATTATCTGAACTGGACCTACCTACTTCCCTAGGTCGACTCGGCCTGAAATGAGTACCTGGTGTGATGTTTAAACATCGCCACTAGGGAGACGAAGACAGCCAGGCATGGTGCTGGCCACCCACGACCTCGTGTACCGTGCCGGCCTTCATAGGTGCTCGCTAACGGCACTTTCCCCAAGAGTCTGTTAAGGCTATACAGGGGATCTTTGTCTTATCTTGGCTGTTGCCCTTTTTGTTCTGTGCTCTGGAGGCTGGACTTTGCGGACGAGACGGCGTGCGTGGAGAGGGCGGCTGAGATGGTGACGGCGCTGGTCACAAACCCGGGCACGTGTGTGTGACGGAGTACCACCTCTTCTTTCAGCCGCTTAACTCCTTCCCGGTGAGACCCGCGGGTTCGCTCTCACTGGCTGGCTCGTAATGATACGGCTGCGTAGGTTTACGCGGTTATACTGTCAGAGTCTTGGTTAAAAAGCTGCCAACATTACCAACACCCCTTTTTAAATCCTTTATATTAAGTTCGCTCGCTTGCTTGCGCGCTTACGACCGTGCAAATTTTCGGTCGTTTTTTAACCCACTTCCCGTGATCCAATCGAGCTGACATTTTGCACACAGACTCGTTGTGCGTGACAATTTATTTTCGTGAAATTTTTTTTCCAAAATTTTCCACTTTTTAGGAAAAAAAATATTTCACTAACACAATCATATATTTTCCCTAAACACAGAAAATTATTCAAGAAAATAACAAATGTACAATATAAACAATCATACAAAAACTGAAAACCTTATAATCCTTATATACGACTTTCCTTATATTTAATTTAAAATACCAATGTGATAAAAATGAAACCCTTACTCAAGAAAAACAGAAATGAATAATAAAATAAAACCGATGCCACGCATATAAAGGATTTATAGTGAAAAACTTTGTTTTTACGGGTTAATTTTTTTCATGTGAAATCTGAATGCCATGGGTACGTCATCCTCGCAGCGGCTTTTGGCGAACCGTCAAATGAAGACGGTAACCACGTGGTGCGTTCCGATGCGCTTCTGTGTCCACGTGGAACGCCCTTCCGATATTAGGGAACCACTGAAGCTGTGCACTCGTCTAGATTGAAAACAATTTCTTTAGTGCTGCTCTTTGTGTTTTAGTTTGTTCTTCCCCGCACCTCCGATTTAGCATGGTTGGCTATGTACAGTGCGAAAGAAGTTCAACATTACATCTCGGTTAAAGATGAATTCACAGTCTTGTAAAACAAATGTTACCTGTTTTGTAATGGAACGCGCTAACCACTCTTACCACTGCACCCCCGCCGCCTTTGACGTTGCTTTGTATTAAATCGCACAACTCTCGCTGGTGTGCCTTTATACCCGCAGGACCCTGTCTTGAAGATTAAACTCAAGGAAATACGGAGAATCTTCAAGCGGCGACACGGGTTGAGGCCTGTGGTAAGCACAGATTTTTCTACTGCTGAGAAAACAACTTATAGAGATTAGCTCCTTTTTTTTCTTTAAGATCGTAAACCTTCGCTGCTTATTGTGCATTCAGCCAACAGCGCTGGCTGCCAACAATGTTATTGTTGCAGTGAAAGTGGAACGGCGTGAACTTTTTTTAAAGGTTACTTTTGAAAATTGAGACGTGTCGGCACCTTGGGTAAAACAAGCCATGGAGGTAATTGGACTCGTTTCGATCAATAGGCTGCTACCCTGCAGACTTCGTCCAACAGCAGACGAAGCCGGGTGAGGTCTGATTGGCAGGAAAAATAATGGTGTCCTTCGCTTATTTCCCCCGCTTAGGATATTTGAATGTTTTGTTTGCATGAGCCCACCAGGCAAAGGCGCACAATTTGTCCTTGAGGTTGTTCCGTTCAGCTGGTGAATTCGTTTTAACTTTGAGATTTGCTCACGAGTTCAACCTTGATCTTGCTTTATGGTAATATCACCGTGCAGCAGAGGTCGCAAACGGGTTTTGATTCCTTACCCGTACCCGGCCGCACCAGGGTCTCAAACGGGTACCCTACCATACCCGATACCCGGCTACCCATACCCGGCCGGGTATCGGGTAGGGTACGGGTACCGATTGCGACCTCTGGGATGAAGCCATGTTGCAGGCGCGGGTGGGTTGATTCTAGGAATGTGAATTGTGAGAAGAGACGACGTTGGGAAATGAGTGACAAACGGTTACTGACCAGTGACTCACGACCTACCCGTACCCGACCGCACCAGGGTCGCAAACGGGTACCCGTACCCGGCCGGGTACGGGTAGCCGGGTATCGGGTAGGGTACGGGTATCGGGTACCCGGTTGCGACCTCTGCCGTGCAGTGTTAAAGATGAGAAAAATGGAGAGGATGGGCTTGAGGATCCGAGTGAGCTGGCACCATTGATATGCTGGGTTTCAAATCCAGGCTTCAACTGCCTGTTTATTAAACCATTTGGTGAGTTGATGGTTTTGGCTCCAATGATTGGCCACATAAAAAAAACCCATCACATACCAGCTTTTGAGAATGTTAAGGTTTTTAATTTCCCTGTCACGTGGCAGTGGATTGACAAAGTGCCGTACGTGTACAATATTTAACTGCTTACCGAATCGTAATAGTGCATGCATTGTGTTTTTTTTTTTTTTTTTTTTTTTTTTTTTTAGTTGCGGCTTGACTCAAATTTTGCGCCGTCTCAGATGAGTTTGGCTCAAAAAGCCATGCTCAACTTGCGTCGGCTCTGAGCATTGCCAGCCGTGTTCAGGATTTCCACGAGTCGCGTCCGAGCCGCTTTTGTATCTTTGCAAGCCACTGACTTGAGCCTGCGCTGAACCGCTTAAGGCCAGGCCAAGCTAGAGCTGAGACTAAGAAATGCAGCCCTTATTGCCCAGCAGATATCACATGTGCCTAATAGACATTCGAGAGAATTATTTTATTATGTTTTATTTTTATTACTTTATTATTTGCCTTCTACGTGACTTTACCGAAAGAACCAAGAAGATGAATCCCTGCAGTCACGAAAGCTTTAAATCGAAAAAGACATTCGGAGTTATCGATTGAATGTGCTTTTCGTCAATGACATTGTGTAACTTTCGTTGTCTGAAGCCTATGCCTTCCTATTCTCTCATTGGGCCCGCAGGGACTCGAGGTGTTTTGCACCGAGAAGGATTTTTGCTCCGACATCTACTTAAAGTTCTACCACAGCAAAGACCGGGATGAAGTCTACTTTTACATCGCTTCCCAGCTTGGTAAGTTGTTGAACGGTGAGCACATTTTTAGATGTAGTTAATTGCACCATCAACCAGGCCTCTTTACTGACCTACACTGACCACCCCACAGGCAGGTATGGCCGAATCCCCCCCCCCCCCCCCCCCATGAGTGACAGTGTGGGGGAATCTACATTCGGCAGTGGATTGATAAAGAACTGTAACTTATACAGAAGGAACAACAGTTCCACACTGCCCACCAGGGATTGTCTGTCTGTCTTTCGTGCATAGCCACGCCCTCGATTTGTATTTCATAGAGCGCTCTGCACCATGTACGCGCCACCCCACGCAGCTTGCGCCGCGTGACACTGATCGCACGAATGCGCTGTCCAACCAAGTTCCTACCTGCCCACTCCGAAGGAACGTGTGTACCCTTTCCGATGACGTACGTGCACATCAAACTTTATCGGTACCGAGGCTCCCACAAGGCCGTGCGGAAGGCGTGTGGTACAGTTTAGCGCCAGCTATCATAGAGTGGTGGTCATGTCGCTACGCCTCTAAATAAAATATAACGCCGAGCTGCTTGAGCGTTCCGAGATTCAGAGGTGAAATGGGACCCCACCCTGCAACTTGCAGACGTTTTGGGACTGGAAAGGTTTAAGTGGCAACCTAGGGGACTAAATACTGTGTGAATGCGATCCGGGACTGCTGACATGCGAGTTTAAATCCCGGTTTCACTTGGCCTAAGTTTTTTTTCATCTTGGACAATTTAGATTGTATTTATGGCCATGCTTTATAATTCACACACCTGGTATGGTACGAATGGAAAGATAAGGAAGGCAATACTCATTCCAAATCGTGGGCAGCCGGGCATGATCTGAGCGATCGCTCCCACTCAAAATAATCAAGAGTTTAAATCCAGGTCGAGGTTGGTCAACTCGATAACATTTTCTCGCCGCCTATATATAGTGTCGCATTAACTAAGTTAATTTTTTAATGGGTAGAATTTACACTGCAGGCTCAGGTGTAAATGGCAGATGATCACGGCTCGACGCATGCTGAAGCGGAAACCACTTTATTTGTTAGTTTGTATTCTGAATTATTGGAATAAACTTAATAAAATCTCGAAATTAGTCAAGCCACAACTTCCCTGTCCCGTGCCAACTACTGCAAATATTGCTTCCAGTTCCACTTGGATGAATTAGAATGTAAAGCGTTTCCCCAACTAAACAATTTCGAGTTATAGTTTTATAACCTGCAGTATAAAGGTTGGCTGGAATATGTTTATTGTCCGTTGCTTCCTCTTTGCACGGCTCGATGGTTCAAGTGTCATCTCTACGCTTGTTGATGTGGTGGTGGCCTTCACCGGTTGCCTGCACATGGGCGCGTAATATTGATATATTGCATCGCGTGAAGTCTGCCTTGGCACTTATGGGTCTGCTGCAGAATCGTGTTCTTAGTTTGTAGGTGCAACAAAGTGTTTTAATTTCAGTAGTAATAGGTTTTTACCCTTTCAACTGGTACAAAAACTGACACCTTTATACAAGGCATAACCACAACACAAGCAGTCAAAATGCAAACAAAAATAAACAACTCTGATGATGATATGATACCAGTTGAAAGAGTAAAAACCTATTACCATATTTTGCCACGGTAAATGAGGTCTCTAGTGTAAATGCTTACCCCGAGCTCTCAATACTCTGATAGTGCGCTGTCTTTGAGTTGTACTCCTTTTGGCGTCATTTGGTCCAACACTAATGGAGACTAGGCTCTAAGAAAAGCTGTCTCGGGTGTGGACCAATCAACTTAAAGGACAGTGCATATCATTATCATCATCAGCGTTGTTTCTTTTTGTTTGCATTTTGACTGCTTGTGTTGTGGTTATTGCAAACATGATGCCTTGTATGAAGGTGTCAGTTTTTGTACCAGTTGAAAGGGTTAAAACCTATTACTATATTTTCCACTGGTAAAAGGAGGTCTCCTAGTGTTTTAATAATTTCACCACGATTCAGGAATTTGCCTGCTTAAAGTTTTGGAATTTATTCCAGAAGCTAAGCGCGAGAGAGTTATTTTATTAATAATACGTAAGCCTAGACCAGCATTTGTTTTTGTTGCCAGTGGCAAGTGCTGCGTGTAGTTGGCCATGAAAATCATTTCCACGTGATTTTGTTGGAACGGTTTGGGTTTGTGCTGTATTTTATGCCATTTTTAACCACTTTTTTATAATGAAGTGTTTCAATTGTGGATCCACTTGTGTCAAGAATGAAGCAATGTGGTGACTTGTAGCTGTGGAAGCGCCATAATATTTTATAGTGAACTGCGATGACCAATGCACACAGTGGGTGGTGACCTCGGTAAAATTACTAAGCTCTGGTCTCTCTTCTTCTGATGCCAAGAAGTTGGTCAGCAGTTTTTTTTATATAATCTAGAGTGGATTATTGCAAGGCTCTTATGGAATATTTTCAATGGTCTTGTGGCAAAAATTTGTATAAAATGCTGCTGCTCTAATTCTCTATCTAAATCTGTAAATAAATTGGGACGCGTGCTCTCATTCCTCCCAGTTATGGGTGCCATTGGTACCTTTCGTATGAATTAATAGCAGCAGATTTCAAGATCTAATTTTAGATTTGTTATCCTCAATTGTCTGTTAAGATCCAGAGTGGATCTCGTCCCTTCCTCCTCTTAAAGGAGTGAAGGCAGCAGCAGCAGCGGAGTATTTACGATGCGGCGGTCGATGCTTTGGGATTCTTCGCCGCACTCGCAGGCTGCAGAATCTTCGATGTGCCATTTGTGCATCGGGCGGCCGCATTGGCCGTCTCTCTTCCTGATTCGGTTGATGGTTGACCATTGGCGCGCGTGGAAGGTGTTGAAACCGGGAGGTTCGATCGGTAAGGTCGCTGTACGAGATGTTTATTTTTTTACGTCGGTCGCAGTCGAGACTTTTCAATCTTTCGCCTTCATTTTTGTAATTGTGGCGTGGAGTGAGGCTGCTGTGATCCAGAAAGGGTGGTGTGATTTTAGACGAACTGGGTTTATAGCCCGACTGGTATTGATACCGATTTCAACGTTCACTTTCAGCTTGTACACATACAGCTGTTTTGTTAATCCGCTGCTGGATGATCGCGTCCTCATGCGGTGTGGTTTGTGCGTTTTTTTATTTAACTGTACTGTGCTGATGAGTGAGGTTTGGGAGCATATTATGTAGAGTGTACTGCTTGCAGCTTCTCAGTTATGGGTTGAGAAACAAGCCCTGGATTTTCTGACGGGGTTTTGGCCCCATTTGTGAGCGACACCTTGCTGCCAGAATCCTTAGCTTTTACTGGACATCCGTGAAAAATACTTTTTTATTCCTCCCATTGGCTTCCTCCAGTATAAATATTCTGAGTGTGAATGCGTTTTGGCCTGGATTTATAACCCTCCCACATTCAATTTATATTACCCCAGGTTATGAATAAATGAGGGATATGTTAGAATAACTATAGGTAAAATGGGTACGAGGGAAACGTTAATTGAAATAATTTTTTTGCCACACTGCGCTCTGCTGATAATACGTCTGCGCATAGGTCTGATTGCCTCCCTTTATTTTTTTCCATATTCTAGTCGCCCTTTCAAGCACTATCAGGCTCGAGTCCAGCTTGGCTTCTGCGACATGACGAGAATGAAATGATTTGGAATGGGTGCCGTGGTCGCGATGTTAACTACCTCGCCTGGTATGCAGGAGGTCGTGGGTTTGATCCCAACCCTGAAGCCTGCTGTATATTTGGAGTTTGCATGTTTGCCCCATGGTCACGTGGATTTTTTTTCTCCGGGTTCTCCGTTTTCCCTTAATGTTTAAAATGAATAATCGTTAGAATATTTGTCTGCTATACATTTCAACGCGATGATAAATAAACTTCGTTGAGCTATCATTTGTGGCCAGGTCGCTTCTGAAAAGAGCTATATATCTCAATGGGCCTTCCCGACTAAAATACAAATAAATTTCGATTTAAAGCTTTCGTGACTGCAGGGATTCATCTTCTTAGTTCTTTCGGTAAAGTCTTCTACGTGACTTTACCGAAAGAACTAAGAAGATAAAATACAAATAGTTCAGTTTTATTTGCTGGCGTTTTAGTGATTTAGGTCACACAGCCCCCACTTTAGCTCCTATTTCCCATTTTTGTTTTCAGTGGTGGCTGGGCTGAGACCATCAACTCACTCTTGAGAACCCCATTTAAATCTCGGTCAGAAGCCTGGTGTCGAACGCAGGCACTGAGCAGTGCCGGTAGCGTGACGCTTTGACCTCACTCACCCGGCAACCTCCTCGCAATGGCGCTGTCGTTTTTGAGTACGTCTTTCCCCCCCCTTTTTTCTTTTCAGACAACCACATAGTGGAGCACACCGCAGAGAGCTTCATGATGCAGTGGCAGAGAGGCCTCATCTCCAACTACGACTACCTGCTGCACCTCAACAACCTTGCCGACCGCAGCTGCAACGACCTGTCCCAATACCCGTCTTCCCATGGGTCCTCAACGACTATAGCAGCCAGGAACTGGGTAAGGCCGTCGATGTCGCTCGCCGTTCGAAGGGCGATTTGATTTTTTTTTCTTTTTTCCCCTACCCATGGGTGTGGAATGTGTGATGCCTTTGCTGTTCCATGCATCGTCACGAATTCGGGGTAAAAATTATATTATAGATTAATTGTAATTAATGATAGTGCAAGTCATCTTTCGTATGGCTGATGTACATGCAAATAAATGGATTTTCTCTTCAACACACCGGTGTGCTGTACTAGTAACGAAATGGCACGTTCTGTTTACATGACAAACTTTACTAGTTGGATGTGTCGGGTGGTGGCCAGCTTTAACGACACCTTTTTATTTTCACGCAATCTAACCCAAAAAACCTAATAATGGCTTCTCTATTTTCCACCCTTCCTTCTCCCCTTGTTGTCCTCCCACTCGTTCTAACGCCGCCTTCCCTGTCCCCCAACTCCACTCATCTCATTGCCCTCTTGATTTATTCCATGCATCGTCACCACCATCTCATTTTAGGCACACATCCCGTCCACTCATCTCATTTCATCTCGCCAACCATGTTGTACTATAGTACAGCGTTTTGTTTAAGGCTTGAATGAAATGTATGATAGATGCTTTTTAAGGTGACCAGTACTGGGCTCGCAAGGCACGAGGAGCCGGGAATTGAAGAGACGTGTAAACACACCCTGGCCTTGCAGTGCGGCGTTGGATTGTGCGGCGACGCGGACATTTGAGAGAGAAAGAATCTCTTCAAGTCTGTAAAGATTTGAGTTGTGGGAGGCATTCATTCGGCAGGGTTGATGATGACCTCGTACAAAGCGCTCGTTGATGATTTGACAACTTCACCAAACGGAGAACCTTCCTGATTTTTAAACACAAGTATCGTAAGACTAATTGGAGCCATCCTAATTACTTTGATTGTTCATGTTGAGAACCAGAAGGCTGCAGGGCAAATTAGTTTAGTTTAATTGTCACTCCAATAGTTAACCATAGGACCACAGTGCAGATTATAATGAATACTTTTTCCTGCTGTGCGAATGTTCCAGACTTGAACAATCCGGACTTTTACAGAGACTTGAGCAAGCCCATCGGTGCCCTGAATCCAGAACGGCTGGAGAGATTGCTGGTAAGTTTCTATCGCTCCCGTTTTGTCGGGCATCATTTGTGCATAATAATGTGCGTCCCTTTTTAAATCCTTTATTAAGTTCACGTGCTTGCTTGCTTGCTTAGGATCGTGCAAATCTTTCGGTCGTTTTTTAACCCACTTCCCGTGATCCAATCAGCTGACATTTTGCACACAGACTCGTTGTGCGTGACAATTAATTTTCGTGAAAAAAAATTTTTCCCCAAATTTTACACTGTTTAGGGGAAAAAAATTAATTGAATTACCATTTGCTTAATGTTGGCAGACAATCATCTGACCCATAGGTGGCAGCCATCTCAAGCCAGAGGACGAGAGGACTCTAGCCGCCCCGATGCCACGCATATAAAGGATTTATAGTGAAAAACTTGGTTTTTACGGGTTAATTTTTTTGTCAATCGGTTGCTGGGTTAAGGCGCGAGGCCATGCCATGTTGATAACGGGGATTATTTGGCCATACGTCACCATGATGATCACTGCGGTTCATGAAGGGGATGCAGGCTCTGAGACTGGTTCAGATCTTGCGCTACTGATGATGTTATCCGTGGCCGGGAATCAAACTCGCCAGGGGTTTGTGGTACAACGTGTTTAACCGCTTCACCACTGCCTCCTCCATTGGAAACTTGACTATGTTACCGAATACTAAATATTGCTATTGTGTGAATTCACTCTTTTGCATGCGAGATGCAAATCTCAAATGTTTCTTGGTTATATATGAATAAAAATGTAGTAGTCAATTTTACATACTGACACCATGTCTTGGCAATATGGTTTCTGTATAAAATTGTACCTGATCAGAATGTGTGTAAAATATTTTTTTTAATACGATTTTGTGAAAATGTCTGTAGCCTGATGTTGAGACGATATAGCCACAACATATGGAGAGATAATACACTGCAAATGAGATGAGCAGTACAGATTGCATTCATGAGACAACAAATGAGACTGATTGTACAAACATACATATGGCATCACAGGGGTATAAATCTACATGGTATGTGGGTTCAATCTTGACTTAAAGCTTTCGTGACTGCAGGAATTCATATTAAAAAAATAGGTATGTGGGTTCTTCTACCACTTCATCCGCGAATTCCATAATTGCTATTAAGTAGGGTTGTCACGAACAGCATTGTACGTGTGTTTACCTTCTGTCGCACCGTACATAGCCGACCGTTCTGAGTGCAATAACATCACAGCTTGCACAGTGTGCTCTAACGTCAATGTACACTGCACAGTGATATCACAACTTTCTCTGCGCCGTGACTTCATAGCGTGTGCTCTGCCGTGCCTGACATTGCAGCTTACGCTGACATGACTGATGATGCGAACAATGACATCACAACTTGCACTGCATGACATCACAACTTACCCTGTGGTCTGTGACATCGCATCGTACAACGTGACATTGCAGGATTATCGTAATTGCTCGGAGGTCGGGGGAGTTGTGAATTGTTGCGCAGCTGTTCATTAGCGCGATAAATAAATGTGTTTTATCGATTTATAATTTTTTGGCTGGCATTGCAGGAACGATTCCGCGATATGCCCATGGAGCCAAAGTTTTTGTACGGCAGCCACTACTCATCCCGGGCTATGTTCTCTTCTACCTTGTACGTGTGGGTGAGTAACGCAGGCGGTCGGTGTTTGGTTTTTAAAGTCCATTTTTTTTGTTTTTCCTGTGCGGCGACAGGATCATGCTGTCCAGTAAAAATGTATTTCAATAAACGTTCCCTCCTACCCATATACCGCCTATGGTTATTCCAGAATGTCCCTTTTATTTATTCATAACCTGGGGTTATGTTTAATGGAACGGTGGGGGTTCATGCATTGTTGGTGAACTAGATTCTGAGCTGTGCACAGGAAACTGCAGGCTCCAACGCATTCCCACTCGAGCTCTGTTCGGAAGTGGGGGAGGAAATCTTTTGGACAAACCAATTGCTCGTTTATTAACCCATCGCTGAGATGTTATTTTAGTAGTACACGTTACATCGCCAGGCGGTGGTGGGCTACGCTGCATGTGGTGGCGATGTTAACTACCTCGCCTGATATGGAGAAGGTCGTGGGTTTGATCTTGACACGAACGCCTGTATATTTGGAGTTTGCGTGTGTATCTCGCCCCGTGGTCACGTGAATTTTTCTCCCGGGTTCTCCGGTTTTCTCTCCACATTTAGAAACATGTTTTTAGAGTATTTGGCTGCTATAAATTTCCACGTGATAATCCACTTTAAGCTAGAATTTTTTTTTTTNAAATCGCACTTCCATACTTTCGTTATTTATATTTAGTGACTTGCTTACTCCTTTTCACGCTGCAATTTTTTTTGCATTGTTGTTGTAATCACTGACCTGCCCCGACTGGACTTCTGTGAAAATGCTTCATAGCTCATCGGATTCCTCCTCTAGTTTAAATAAAGCTTCTGATTGTAATGGATATACACGTGACAATGTCTCATCCTACGATGATACGGCTCCATCTTGTCGGTTCATCCCTGCAGTAGTCGCCCTTTCTGGGTGCACTCTGTCTTTGTGTCTGCGTGCGAATGTGTTCATATATTCACTTTGAATTAAAACATTTTCCCTGCAGCGCCGGAACACATGCTGTGTCTACAGAACGGAAAGTTTGACCACGCAGACCGCATGTTTAACAGGTGATATGCCTCCCGCACAAACATTCTTTCTGCTTTTTTTCATTAATCGCTCTCAATCGATGTTTGATTTTAAATCTAATTGATAGACCCATAGAAGTCTACTCCATGTGGATAGAGTACACTGAAGCCTTTTTAATAGAATGGATTCACGTTTGTGCAAACATTAATTTCAAGTCGTACGCAGCGGAGAGGGGCCGTGCTTCTATGCTGTTGTACAGCAGAGGACAACGTTGCACTGTACTACCATTCCTCCCAAAAGATGTGCACCCTACCTCACCAGTCCACATTTGCCAATGTAGTGTAGTATGGTCAAATTGCTGCCCCCCTGGACCCTAACCGTGAGCGGCACTGGGAGGTGAGGCTATTATTCGGTCAGTGGCTTGACAAAAGGGCTGTACGATGTGTAATACCGATTTGTAACGGGTTCATATGGCGACTCTAGCCACCAGGGCCGCTATGATCACCACCATTGTTGAATGATTCTTAAATGGAGTTGTGACCGTTCATGGAATAGCTGAGCAAGAATGGGGGGGGGATGAAAGAGAGATCATTAATCTCATAGTTCTGCTCTGCATTCCATTATAATGTACTCACTTTTTATACTGTAATTATTACGCAACCTGCTTGCTAGGTAAGTTCTGTAATATATTCTTTTAAAGAAAATGTTTAAAAAAATAATGGCCTGCCATTTGGAACGCTGACTCATACCAGAACGCTTGTGAAATTGAAATATTTTAGCATTGCGACACTTGGAGAAACTGCTTGGAAGGTGTCACAGACTTCAAAGAGGTAAACAATGCATATTTTCATTTACTCGCACCCCCAATTGCCATGCCTTTCACTCCTAACTGCTTGAGCTCTTTCATGTTTTGGCAATCCCTTTAAATTAATATCATGAAGTGTTCTTTTTNGTGTAGGTGTGAGAAACTGGACTGGGATTGGTACCCCAGGGATTATTGGAACTTTTAAGTTGTAATTCACTTTGCCTTCCAATTTTTACCGTGCCCCTTTTGCGATGAGCCACAACCAGAAGTGAAATGAATAATGCCAAGCCAATTGCAGGTTGAATTGTTTATCAAAGGACATTGACTCGTCTTGCACAGAGACAGGCCAGAGAGGGTAGGGTCAAGCTAGTGATGCTCTCTTACTCCATTAGCATTCGTTGTAATTATTTCTCTGCCGTATGAAAGTCAAAGCTGCATTTTCATTTCTTGCAAGCCCTTCATTAAATATTTAAACAAATTAATGCACAATAATTAATACCAATGATGGAGGTCTCTTCTCATGCCATGTCAGTCATGGGGTTTGCTCGATCATCTTCACCACGGCAGGTCCATGCAGTCACGTAGGTAAAAAATAAATTGTAAAATAATAAAAGTAAAATAAATAATAAAATCACGACGTTTGGAGGCAACACAAGCTTCCGTCTTCAGGTGGAACCGTCACAGCACGATTGCTGTATCAAAAAAGCTCACGAAAGCTTCAAATCTAGAATTAGGTCCATGCAGGGTTTACTAAATGAATGGGGCACCTCGGGCCATTTATGACATCGCTTGCCACTTGATGTTTAGCTCTGGCCGGGAAGCGCACTTCCGATTTTTTTTTTTTTTTTTTTTTTTTTTTTTTTCCTCCGTATTCACACCACGGTGTGACCACTGCGCCACCGTTCCGCGTCTTTCTATCTCTGGCTGGATATCGAAAGTAAAAAGCGGCGCTCGAGCGTGCCTCCTGCCCCTCCCGAAGTTCTTGATTCCCATCGAGGTCGTCGCCCGCGACAATCGCATGGCTCTGCCCGTCCTTCCAGCTGATTCCCGAATTCTACGGGACTGACACAAGTTTCCTGAGGAACGTCCACAACCTGGACCTCGGCGTGCGACAGGGAGGACAGAGGAGCAACAATGTGGAGCTGCCTCCTTGGGCTAAAGGTGAAATGCGAGCTGCCTCCTCGCCCCATTTCGGTTTTGTCGGCTGGTGTCGCTCCAGTTTAGAGGTTGAGGTCAACGTATGCTCCCGCGCTTCCCCTCGACGCAAGCTCCCGTTGTGTTGTCGCGTTGAACTGTCCCCCGTCCTTGACGCCGTTGTACCGCCACGTCCGTCTTTGTTTCCCCTCNGACTTCCTGTGCTGCTTCACTCGTGCCGCAAATATAGCATCTTCCTTCGTCTGACGGATTGCGTTTATCGTACGCCTCGAGACCATTCGCCGTTGCTGCCCTGTCTTCTGCCCTCCCGAGTGTATTCTGAGCGCATATGTTTCATGAGTGTAAGAAGATGTTATTTTGTGAATACACTGGCTTAAAGAGTGTGATAGGTGACCCATTAACTCTCTCTGGCTTCTGTGCTATGAAGAATGCCATTGTCTGAAATATAAATTACATTTTTAAGGCCAGTGTTATTGACGAATGCAAATTTTTTTTTTGTCAACAATTTGAACCACACTGCCAATTAAAATGATTTACATTTACGCATCGTGGCGGGATTGTAAGACTCCACCCTTCGGTCCTTCCCCCCCCCACCCATGCGACGACGCAGATGCGGCGGACTTCCTGGCAAAGCAGCGTGAGGCTCTGGAGAGCGCCCATGTCTCGGAGCACTTGCACCAGTGGATCGACCTCGTGTTCGGTTACAAGCAGCAGGGCAGTGAGGCCATCGCGGCGCACAACCGTGAGCAAAGAGACGTTCTCTCTCTTCCCCCCCCCCCACGCGCGGCAGTTAGAACACCGCATCGGTCGGACGGAAGTGGACATAACCCGCGAGTGCCACAGGTTGTAGCCTGGTAATGCCTGGCCTGTGTTTTCTCATTGCAGTCTTCCATCCACTGACTTATGAAGGAGGAATCAACATCGAAGGGTACTTGCTCTTTCTCTTTTTTTACTTGCGTCAAATTCTTCCGAGGGAGGTTTAATCTCGGCTACCGATCTAGACACGCTTTATGTATCCGTCGCTGGCCGAACGGAATGTGTAAATCTGGATTGGATTGAAGGAAAATCTTAACATTCGTAGCCTTTTTTTAGTTTGCCTTACCACGCATCTCCGATTTTGGTGTGGTTGGTTACGTTGGGGTGCGAAAAAAGTTCTAGATTCATAAATATCGGCGCTCGAATGTAATGTCCCTTAATGCAAACCGAGTGCGTCGTAAGAACCAAGTGTTTTGACTCGGGCTCTCCTTGTGGGTTAGTGGCAGGTGTGTGTGCGCTAGTAAAGTTAATTTCAATCAATTGGTGCTTTTCTTTGGAATTCGACAGTAAATCTTATGGAGCACATGAACAATAAAATGCCGCCTGGCTCTCAAACTACGCACAGGGTGAATACCTATGGCATTGCATTGGCATAACGTAATTGGGTAATAAATATTAAACTGAGCATATTGGGCACCGCTCTTTATTTTTAAGCATAGTCCTTGTGCGTGCTGCCTCTGCATCGGCGTGCACACCATTTAATGATGTCACATTCCTCAAATTGGACAGTTTTGGGCTTGAATTAGACTGTCGTCAAAATAATTTGCGGCCAAAGCCGAGCCGCGGCTGGATTAAGGCCCCTCCGATGTCGGCGCCGTCGGTCCTCCGCCGACTTGCGACTCAATTCTCCATTTTTCTCATGCATGTGAGGAAATCTCCACTGTGGTGGTCGTCGTTTTTGTCATCGTGTGTCCGTTTAGCTATTGTGTGTCGTCCACCATCCCTTGCCGCAGCGTGTCCTGCCGATGCTCGCTATTATTAATGGTCAATGCCGTGTCTATAATTCGCGTTTTGTTCTCCGATCCAAGTGTTCGTTTTTTTTTNCTCTCGGCGTAATTCCAAGCATGCATCTTCCCCACGTTTTCAGTCGTAGGTGTAGTATCTATTTTCTCGTTTTTAAAGGACAGACTATAGAATTCCATTAACTGTTGCTAATATTGACCCTGTCGGTCAATTCACAATCTTTGCCGTTTTAATTTCCTACAACTTTAATTATTTGAATTTCGGATGAAATGTACACACGCACGCACAAATGCCCCTTTTATTATTCAGTGTGCGCACATGCCTTAGTAATGCATGGTTAGGAAGACTTGGCTTCCTTTTCACACCTTCGATTCTGCAATACATTACACACATGACAAAGCAGACATTTCAAAACAAACCGATTACTTGATTGCTGTGCCGCACGCTCAAGTAATAATAAAAGTTGAGTTTCAGTTTCGTTGTTGTTGCCACTTCGAGGCTCCCAAAACACACATTGGGAAAATCTCCCGCGTCACTCAATGAAGATGTAACAGTTTTCCCATAGCCGTTTTCTTCGTCCCACACTAAAATTGCTTATCGATTTTGGCCCTTGGCCTCTCCACCCACTGCGCCCCCTCCGACCACACCACTCCCTGCCTCCTCTCCAGGGTCCGCGATGCCACGGACAAAATAGCGGTGCTGACCCAGATCCTGGAGTTCGGACAGACTCCGCTACAGCTCTTCAAGACGCCGCACCCGCAGCGTCTCGCTCCGCGCTACCACAGCCACTCGGCCCGCTCACCCTCCACTCCCAGCAGCCGTGGTGTGCCCTGGACCACCGTAGGTACGGCCCGGCACCGCAGCTCGAAAAATAGAGCAGAGGTCGGCGGATCGAAATTGGTGGATTTTTACCAGTTTAACACCGAAAAGCTTTCGACCAATATTATCCATAATACTGTATAGGTTTTGTCGGATGGAGCTGGTGGTAATCGCCAGCGAAGCATCACGCTACTCGAATTGTAAAATGTTGTGGGTTTACTTTCCAACGCACCGGTGTGCTTGAAGTAGCAACTTATTGGCACGTATTGTTTACGTGCCCTTATTATAATTGGCTGTGTCGGGTGGTGGTGGGTTTTAATGAAACGTATATTCATGCATAGATTTACAGATGTTATTTTTTGTCGGTTCCGTGATTTTGTAAGCACTTGGCAAAGCAGCGGTAGTTTTATTCACGGAATATACTGTTCAAAGTGCGATTCTTTGTTTTATTTAGTCGTTATTGTTACACTTGAGTACCCAGAAATGTGTCCGAGTTTCAAGACTCGTTTTCAGAAGTCTCATGCCAAGTTTTCACAATGGGGTGATGTTGGTGCTGCGGTGTAATCCCAATTAAGTAATTTGTAAGGTGGTGATTGGCCAATTTCAGTTACTTGTGTGTGTGCGTTTTAATAACGATGACTAATGTATGAGTGATGACTACTCAAGCGTGGCGATGACAACTACCCACCAAAGTGTGACTGACTTTGGCTCGACTGAAATGAAGATGCAGATAAAAAATAATTCGGCAACGTTATTAGGGCTAGTAATGTCGTACGATGAAGCGCAAACGTGGGTCTTGGCTGAGCTCATAACATGGTTGCGGGTGGGGCGTTGAGAGGCGGAGGTGGAAATTGCATAACCCATCTCTCCAATATTTAATAACGGAGTACACTAATTTTTTCCTGCTTCAGTCGACGAGACCAGAGCCATTGCTTCACGAAATCCACAGACCTAGACTTGACCAACAGTCCTCTGGTTGCCATTGACTAAGATCATGACTGAAATATAAAATAATTGTTGCTAAGTTAACACCGAAATGTCACCTACATTTTTTTAATGTTAATAAAAGTAAGCGGGCTTGACGAGGACATTTCGCGAGCGAGGATTCTGGTTGGGGNTTTGGGTCTCGACCAATAAGAGTGGCAGCCAAAGGATGGAACGATGAAGTCTGCTCGTGCGTGGGTGGATTGTTTAGTCCATGAGAAGTGGCGTCAGCCTGAGGAGGCCTTCATTCAGCAGTGGCTTGATTTTTTAAACTTCCTTTTAATAATGAGTTGCGCTATCTACCATTGGACCCTGCATACTTGTAATTGCGTAAATGGGATTGTGGTGTGTGGCAGGACACCCAAAACTGTCCAATTGATGATGAAGTCAAATCCCAGTTGCGTGCGCTCTGGTTCCATCTTTGTGATCAACCCCCCCCCCCCCACCATCATCAAGATTGTTGGGTTGCTGGATCACAGGGCAGAAAGCTACCATAACCCCCCCTGCTGGAAAATAACAAATGCCACCTGTTCACAGATCAGGCGACCGACGCAAGTCCTGAAGACTCGTGCTTTGAAGACCTGACGGAGGACAGCAAAACACTCATTTGGAGCAACCTCGGCGAGATGAAGATCTCTTCACGGCACAAGTTTCACAAGGAGTGAGGAATTCCCCTTCCCTCACACGTGAAGGCTGCCCACGATAGGGTGATGCATCGTGCGTTAAGAGGCTCAACATTCGCGTCATCCAGTTTTTTTCCCCTAAATATCGTCAAATTGTGATGGTCCAAGCACTTTTTCGTTTTACTTTACACCTTGAAAAAATATGCCCAAACGTAAGAGGTTTTTTTTTTNGGGTTAGATCGCGTAAATAGAAATGTTTTCTTAAACCCACCACCGCCTGACAACCAGCATCGTCAGGCGACAGCCGGGGTTGTGGAGCGATCCCCCTTTTGTTTCGATTTAAAGCTTTTGTGACTGCAGGGATTCATCTTCTTGGTTCTTTCGGTAAAGTCACGTAGAAGGGAAATAAATTGTTTTTATTATATTATTTTATTATGTTAAAATTGTATTATTTCCCTTCTACGTGACTTTACCGAAAGAACCAATGAGAAGAAAGATCCCCTTTTGTTTGGGGGTGGGGGTTTATGTATTCCTATATCCTTTTTCGGCTGGGTTATGCATGGTTAATCGACATGTATAATGTGCATGCGCGATGTACTTTCATTGTGCATGAAAAAATCGTTTAAATATCTACGTGAATAGCTATAAATGTATTCTGAGTATTTGACGGTGTGCCAGTTCATCTTCTTGGTTCTTTCGGTAAAGTCACGTAGAAGGAAAATAATAAAATAATAAAAAATAAAATATTATAAAATAATTCTCACGACGTTTTGGCCACAACGCAAGCAGCTGTTTTCAGGTGGAGAACAGGTCTGTCGAGGAGACAGAGTGTGCCAGTTATATGACATCATCATTTTTGTTGTTGGTGGACCCAGTTCAGTTGGTGATTGTGCAACTCGCAGTTTTTGTGCATCTTTTATGGAGCAGCGTTGTGGGTTGCAAAGCTGTGGTGCGTGGAAAATGAACCTCGGGCTTGAGTTTTGATTAAACTGCTATTGCAGAATAACTTTTTAAGTGACTGTTAATCCTACTGCGGAAGAACAGCAAGCACAGGCAACACGATAAACTTTCACGATACAATTTACGAAGTTGCGGTCGACTGACACAGGCAATTGTCACGTTGTGAAAATTTATATCAGAATCATTATTTATACTGGAGCTATAAAGCAATTTTTCACGGATGTCCAGGGAGGTGTATCATGAGGATTTTATCTCTGCAAATCTAATTCACACGACACTCGCGGTCGCTCGCCCCACCGTACGAAACGCCCCCACCCGTGCGTCACGCCGTTACTCCCCGCTAGTTTAACACGTAGGCTTTCGCGACCAATATTATTCATAATCAACGTTTTTGGGTTTAGATCGTTATTTATAAATGTGTCGTAACCCTCCACCACCCGACACGGCCAATCAGTAAAAAAGTGTCACGTTGCAAAAGACAAATAGTTCACTGCTTTAGCCCACCGGCGTGTTGAAGCGTGAAACCACAACATTTACAATTTTAATTGTAATTGAATTGTAAATGTTGTGGTTTCACACTTCAACACACCGGTGGGCTAAACAGTGAACTATTTGTCTTTTGTCAACGTGACACTTTTTTACTGATTGGCCGTGTCGGGTGGTGGAGGGTTACGACACATTTATAAATAACGCGATCTACTCCCCGCTAGCTGGTGGTGTTCATTCAGACGCTGTCTTTCCGACAGACCTGTTCTTCACCTGAGGACGGCTGCTTGCGTTGTGGCCGAAACGTCGTGCGAATTGTATTTTATAATGTTTTATTTTTATTATTTTATTATTTCCCTTCGTGACTTTACCGAAAGAACCAAGAAGATACTCCCCGCTGTCGCTGCTAATGCCTCCCCTGCCTCGTGGTGGCACTGACGAGTCGCGTTCACCCCTCCACCCGTTGCTGGTCCCATGCGGTGAAAGCAAAGCCCGCTTTTGTGGCCGGAGGAATGCTCAATAATCCAATTACCGCTGACCTTTAGTGGGCTGGCAGGATGCTGCACGTTTCCCTTGCGCGTTTGGCGTTAGACGGGGCCATTTCCAGAAGACGAGGTTTTAATTGATACCCGCCTTCAGGCCATGCTGGACGGATTAACTTGGCCGGTCTGCAGTGCAGGACAATTTACGGTGCATTGTGAATTTATATGGCATCTAATGCGACCTGCATTTCCAAACGTATAGAAACAGTAGACATTTACTGTGTGTGTGTATATTGGAGACAATCGCATAGACCCACAGATGCACCCCAGAGACGTATATATATTAACCTCGACACCTATAAATTTCCACGTGGGTGGGCACCACAGACTCGCATATGAACCCACAATCGTAGGCTTGGACCCATAGAACCCCTGTCTTGTGACTTTGTGTGTGTGCCGTTTAGTTTTTTATAAATATATTTTTAAGTGATTGGTTTACATTTTCTATACTCTTTGGTTCTTTCGGTAAAGTCACGTCGGTGATTTTTTTTTTTTTNAGAAATGATCAAATTAAATCACGACGTTTAGGAAGCAACACAAGCTTCCGTCATCAGGTGAGACAACCACAGCAAAAAACTACATTAATTACTGTAGTTGGCAAATGAATGATTTTAGTTTTTTGCTTTGGTTGTCCCAACTGACAAGCTTGTGTTGCTTCCGAAACGTCGTGATTTAATTGAAATTTTTTTTAATTTTTTTTACCTACTTGACTTTACCGAAAGAACCAATGAGTGGATCCTTGCAGTCACGAAAACTTCAAATATTGAATAACATTTTCTATACTTTGCACTCCTGTGTTTTGTTTTCGTGTTTGTTGTAATGTTCTTCATGTGAAAAAGATCTTTATAGCTCATGCATTCCTTCCCGTATAAAGATTCTGATTCTGTATTTCTCAGTCCGGTGTCTGCGATCTGCACCACGTCCGATGACTCTGCCGTGTTCACCACATCTCAAGGTACGGCAATGTTGGTAATGATACTGTACATGCTCATTGGTTCTTTCGGTAAAGTCACGTATGTAGAAATAAAAAAAATAAAATTACAATAAATACACGACGTTTTGAACTCAACACAAGCGCTCATCAGGTGAAAATGGGGCAAAACGCATAGCGAGGGAACAGAGGGACATTACACACACAGAACAGCAAATACAGCAAGAAGATGGGACATGACAAACCTTAGAAACATCATGTGATGCAAACCAGTCGGCCAACAACACAGTTAGACACTAACCTGGTTGACCACGTATTTCAAAAGACTGCTAAATATTGTGTTCATCTTCTGGGCTGAACATGCCAACGTAAACAGAGGACAAGGACTCGTGAACAGACACGAGGTACAAGATAGCAGAGATGCATACACAGAGAAGACACACAGGGAAAGATCTAATTGTTTTTTTCGGTAAAGTCATGTAGAAGGGAAATAATAAAATAATAAAAATAAAACATTATAAAAATAATTCTCACGACGTTTCGGCCACAACAGAACAGGTCTGTCACCTGAGGATGGCTGCTTGCGTTGTGGCCGAAACGTGAATTATTTATTATGTTTTTATTTTATTATTTCCCTTCTACGTGACTTTACCGAAAGAACCAAGAAGATGAATCCCTGCAGTCACGAAAGCTATACAGGGAAGATGTTTGCCCCTCCATGTGTGTATGTCTCCTTGGTGTGGTGTTGCTCTGGTTGTCCATCTGTGCTGCCCGAAACATCTTTCCCTGTGCGTCTTCTCTGTATGTATCTCGTGTCTGTTAACGAGTCCTTGACCTCTTTACTTTGGTATGTTCAGCCCAGAAGATGAACACACAATTTAGCAGTCTTTTGAAATACGTGGTCAACCAGGTTAGTGTCTTGTTGGCCGACTGGTTTGCATCGCATTATGTTTCTAAGGTTTGTCGAGTTTGCGTCTCCCATCTTCTTGCTGTAATTGCCTCCGTGCAGTTTGCCATTCTCTGTGCTCTGTGTGTGATGTCCCTTTGTGTGTTCCCTCGTGATGTGTTTTGCCCCATTTACACCTGATGATGAGCTCTTGTGTTGCGTTCGAAACATCGTGATTTATTTTAATTTTATTTCTACATACGTGACTTTACCGAAGGAACTGAGTATAGTAATTCCTGCAGTCACGAAAGCTTCAATTCTAGATACTGTACGTGTGCCGCGGTGGTGACGTTAACTACCTCGCCTGAAGTACAGGAGATCGATCCTGACGCTGTATTTCAAATTTTTGTTTCTCTCCCCGTGGTAGCGTGGATTTTTCTACACGTCCTCCAGGTTTTCCTTTCACATTTTAGTCTATCATGCGTGTGAAGAGTATTTAGCTATCTTAATTTTGGAGCTTTCGTGACTGCAGGAATTATTCTTTGGTTTTTTCGGTAAAGTCACGTATAAAAATAAAATAATATTATTTAATTTATTATTTTATTTTTATACGTGACTTTACCGAAAAAACCAAAGAGTATTTATATGCTTAAATATCCACTGTAAAGCTAAATAGTTTAGCTACTATTTGTGATGGCCAGCTAATTTCTGTAGGTCATGAGGGTCATTTGACCTTTTTCCGTGCCGGTCAGTGCAGATTGGTGAAGGCAGGGAGCATAGGAAGAACAGTACAGCAATGGATATTTCTGCACGGCCTTATGCCCCGTGGCCTATATACCCTTGTGAATGGTAATCACACGTCAAAGCATCATCCAGGCTCAACCCTGCTTGGCTTCCAAGATCAATAGGTGCCTCCAGGGTAAAACGATGTTAATGTATTTTATGTGGCGAGATGGATATGAACGAAGACGTATGGTCTGCTTGACTCCTGTGGTTACGAAAGGTCATTCGGGTCCTTTATGTATGTAATGGTTGATGCACTGCTGTGAACCCAGCAACCTTCATTTGATTTTGTGGCCACTGCTGACATCATTTGGCAAGTGATGTCTGAACCATTGCCCCCCCCCCCACCTTTGTCGCCAAGCCACACTGACCAGCATGATAAAGTATGGCCAAAAAACCCCCATGACTGACATGGTATGGGGAGGCAAAGAGTTGTACATTCTATTGAAAACCGGCTGTGAAGTATTTAAAAAAATTAATATGCATACAGTGGTACCCCAGAGATCGAACTTAATTCGTTCGTTCCAGAAGGCCGTTCGAACACTGATTTGTTCAAACACCCAATTTATTTTACCCATAAGAATTAATGTAAATTACATTAATTGGTTCCAGACACAAGAAATCTCTGAAAGCATTTTTACACGAAGTTTACAGTAATTACATGCATGAAATCATGCTAAAAACCAAGAAACACACTAAATAAATAAATGGAATAAATGAATAAATATATGGAATACATGAAATAAATGAACATTGAACTTCACTTTACCTAATAGTAAGGGGAGAGTTGATGGCTTGAGTGGAAGGTGGTGAGGAGGAGGAGGAGGTGGTGGTGTTATTGTTTGGAAGGGGGTATCCACTTTGTCTGGGCAAAGCGGTCATGCGCGCTGGCCATACGTGTCTCAGCCGTACAAGTGCTTTCAAGTAGTAATAGGTTTTTACCCTTTTTTATCTGGCAACAAAACTGACACCTTTTTTATACGAGGGATCATGTTTGCAATAACCACAACACTTGCAGTCAAAATACAAACAAAAAGACAACTCTGATAATGATATGCACTGTCCTGGAAATTGATTGGTCCACACCCGAGACGGCTTTTCTTAGAGCCTAGTCTCACATGGTGTTGGACCAGATGACGCCAAAAGGTTATTTCAAGTCACGATTGCCCGTTCGACCTCCGAATTTCGTTCGGTTTCCGGGGCAAAAAATGTTCGGAAATATTGTTCGAACACCGATTTTGTTCGAGTTCTGCTGCGTTCGATCTCCGAGGTTCTACTGTGTATCCATAATGTGTAGCTCGCTTTACTGCTAATCCGAGCGCTTCTCTTTGTCCGGCTTCCCTAGCACTGCTCCTCCCACTCGGATCACCTCCCGTCGTCCCTTGTCCCAAGTTCTTCTAACCTCTCTCAATTCAAGAAATGCTTTCACTGTTTGCTACTGTAACAGAGTGCTGTTTGCTGTTGACCACTCTAGTTGTGGGCCCTTTTTGGGCCTATGCACAGAAACCACGGTTTCGAAATGCACAACTTAAGTGACAGTTTGTTTTTAACTTCATACACATGCATTCACGACCCAATATCATTCATAATTGTTTTTTTTTTTGGGTTGGGTCTTGTGCAATGTGTCGTCAATCCTCCACCACCCAACAGACAATTAATAAAAGTGTCGGGTGAATCACACGTGCTCGCTTTATTAATCTCACTATTTAAATGTGAAATTATTCTCCAACACACCGGTGGTGCTACTGAAGTAGTAATCGATTTGGCACGTTTGATTCGCACATGACACTTGTATAACATGGGCGATGTAATGTTTTAGAGGGGTTGACAACGCACACATTTACACTACAACCTAACCCAAAAGACAAACCAGTTACAAATCATTCCTTGATGTTTGCTTGTTTCCGTCGCCATGTTGGCATTTAGTGCTGACTGACTCGCATTTCTGTAAAATAGAAGGTGCACATGCCCGGCTGATCGGCCTGACTGGAAGGGAAAAACCCGCAGCAGCAATTGTAATTCACTTTGCTGATAATGACCAGACGGTCTGCTACAGGCATGCTGCAATTTGATGCCATGTGGTGCTTCACTAGATGGTAGTTGCACGAGACGCCCATGGAAGCCCTGGAGAATAGACACTTTAATTGGAAAGAAATGTAATGCGGGCTCGCGTGTGCGTGCCGTTGCCACAAATTGAAAGCCAACTGGCACGCAAAATGTACCCAAGCATAATTTATCTCTGGTACGTAAATCGCACAACCACTGCCATGTACCCACTAACGCAATGAGGGGCTGGCTGCATTGACGGCAGTGTCCAACTGCAGATCGAAAGTGCTGTGCACCGCTGGGATGAACGCGCGCTGTGCTATAACGTAAAACATGCACACTCTGTTCCTTCTCGTCGTTGAAATGGACAGTGAATAAAATCGCTTTTAGCTCCTCGAGCCCCAAAAAAAAGGTAATTTTTTTGCAAACTTTTTGGTTGCATTTTGTTAGGGCAAGCAACACCCTGGAAGTGTTTCAACTTCCAAGTCTCATTGGCAGAATGTGCCCCATTTGAATCCATTCAGCTTTTCACGTGGTTGGTGCTGTAGGGCGAGGGGAAGCCCCCCCCCCCCCCCCTTCTTCTAACACCCATGGGTTGGAGTTGTACAAATCGTGTTTTTAACAAAATATATAATGGACTTGACGGTTTGGGCAGTGGCCAAAAATGTAGCTAGGCAAGGAAAAATGGATTGAAATATTTTCTTGCTGCAGTAATGTGGTGGGCCAAAAATCAGAATACAGGGTTATTTAATTTATTTGAACACTGGCATGGAAACCATTTTAATTGTTTATTATTTAAGTTTCTGTTTTATCTATTATCATTTATCTATTTCTTACTGGTGGGGTCACCCCAAATCTGTCGTTCACAAAACTCGACAAAGAACCCAGAATGAATTTAGACGAAACATAGTTAATAATTGTTGAAAGATTATACCTTTTTTCTTAAATAAAAAGAAACTTACTAAATGCATTTTAAGAGTGTATGCACTAATGTTACGTTTAAAATGAATATAATTACCTTGCGTGGTCCTGACTTTTGGGCCACCCTGTATAATTAGCTGTTTTAATGTAGTGCTTTATCCGCGGGCACGCCCGCCAAGGAGATGGAGTGTTTAAATCGGCTGCGGTTAGCGCACTGCGCTCTGCACCAGGTGACCAGAGTTTAGATCCTGACAACAGCTGATGTCAGCGGCACGCGATGACAAGTGAAACTTTCTGCGTTCCTACCCCATCGAGTAAGAGCGCACTTACCAGCGTGGTGAAGTATGGTCCAACAATCCTCATGAATGATACTGTGTTGGGGTGGGGGGTGGAGACTTGCATTGACCAAGTGCCTCTGAAATGATTTTATGTACTTAGCAGTGTTAATGACAAAAGTGACAAGTTGATATTGGTTTGGTCGCTCGTTGATGTAAGTTAATTTCTACCTTGTCCTCTTCCGCAGACTCGACCTTGAAAATGTTTTCCAAAGATTGCATGGCTCTTCAACGCAGCGTCGCATTTTCCTTCATGGTAAGGGACCCCCCCCCCGGTTTAAATTTGTGCGTTGTATGCCATTTTTTTAAAGCCGGTAAAAACAAACAAACCACAGTTTTGACACACCTGCAAATTGAGGCATCACGCCAGGATGCCGATGAAGTTACCCGTGTCCAACTACTTCTTTGACCTCTCCATGTGCAGTGCATGTTTGTGAACATCGCCACTGGGGAGATAAAGGCGGGCGTGTGTGGTGCTGGCCATTCGCCCCCGTCGTATGCCGTGCCGACCTTCATCAGTGCTTCTAGATTTGAAGCTTTCGTGACTGCAATGATTCTTACTCTTAGGTTTTTTCGGTAAAGTCACGTAGGTAAAAATAAAAATAAATGAAAATAATAGAAATAAAATAATAAATCACGACGTTTCGGAGGCAACGCAAGGCACGGCAAAATAACTAGTGGTCCCACCACAATTATTTTGCTGTGCCTTTTTACACCTGATGAAGGAAGCTTGTGTTGCCTCCGAAACGTCGTGATTTATTATTTTATTTCTATTCTATTGTTCTATTTTTATTTATTTTCATCAGTGCTTCTCTCTAACAGCACTTGCCCCAAACGGCCTGTTAAGGCTATATGGGGAATATCCATCTTTATATATATATATAAATATATGCATGCACATGTGTTTTTAAGATGAATGGCATTCGCGTTTGTAAAGTAATTGCTCATCATGACCTTTTCATTACAGGCCCTGTCTACATGCACAGTGCTCCCTGGAGACTCCACCGTTATATGTGGCTCCTGGGATAACAACGTGTAAGTGCTCGCTGCTCTGTGCCGTAGTAGTAGTAGTAGGAGGCTTATGATTTAGCTCGAGTCTCAAACCTCCTTCTTCAGGAGGCTCCTGTCAAGGTTTTGCAGGCGCGGCCAACGTTGTCGCTGTTCCGTAATCCTAATTGAGTAGATTATAGATAACGTTTCAGCATTGGGACATTTGGCCCACGCGATGTAATATTTTTGCTTTCTAATAATACAATTTTGCTATGGCAGGACACCAGGTGAATCTGGAGGAAACCTAATAAAACCGCTCCTCCGCTCTTGAGATGAGTGCTAAGCAGAATAGACAACCTCCCAGATAATACCGTTACTCTTAAGATTATTCGTGAGTGGATTATCCGGGTTGTTGAATGACCGTGCTTGTAAAAAAAAAACATTAAATGTCAAACTTCACATTCATTGCGCTCTGCCACAGTAGTGGTGTAAATGATCAGCACGCCAGACTTGGCAGTACAGAGGTCACCAATTTTTTTTTATTCGCTATCCTGACACGGAGGCGAGTAGGTGTAGACCGGTGTGTGCACCGAGCCCAGCTGTAGCACAGCAGGGCAATCGAGGGATGGCGACCAACGTGGGGAAGGCGTTCATCCAACAGTGGACAAAACATGGCTGATAAGTCAACCTTATCCTTACAACGAAATAACTCTGAAACGGTGTGTTCAGGACATTTATTGGATATCGGGTATGCACCACCACGCCTGACCACAAAGGTCAGAATTGATTCGGATATCACTCCTCCACCTGATGTCAGTCGTCGCTGGGAGTCGTCGAACTCAGGCCTCCCAGGTTTTGTAGCGCGGTGCGCTAACCAAACGAGATGGTACAAATAGGATTACAAATATTTCGGTAAATAAATAATGTTTTTGGTCGGAATGTGTACAGCGTTGTTTTTATTTCCTCATTTATTCATGGTGTTTACTTTTTCACGGTAACAAATGGACGTATTTGCAAGTGCTGTTCATGGACAGAATAAAATTTGAAAATGATTTGCATCGATCATGATGGTAAATCCGGTATTGAAAATGAGTTATTGATTTCTGGTGAGGATTTTGGAGAGGAAAAATCCTGACATGCAATACATTCTCTCCAAAAATAAATAAATAAATCGTTGAACACTTTAATCTACATCAGCGCCCATTCAACATCGCAGGGCCTTAATTCAGGAGTCGGTGGTACCGTGCCTTGCCAGTTTTTGATGTAGAGTTGTCTAAATCGTCAAAAAAAGTGGTTTTATTCCGCCTATACGCGCACGATGTCCAACGTCTCCAACTGTACACTAGCTGTCTAATTTGCCCTTCGATTCAATAATAGATATATTTTTTGTTTTTAAATAATATTATTTTTGTAACTACTGCTGTTGCTTCTTCCTGGTATTTCTGCTCGCATGGCGGCTGCTTCGCCGGTTCTCTTCCACCGTCCATTGCTGTCCTCATTGCTATACCACCTCGATTTGTCAGTTGTGTAATATTCCTTAGGCTCCTGCTGTACTCGGTCGCTGCAATGTCGATGTTTTTTTTTTTGCTGGGCTTACGCAGCACCACGGGACTCCCTTGTCATATAGCCTTTGTAATATAATATGCGCTAAACGGGCCATCATCCGCGTAACAAATAAAATAATTTTTACTTGATACTAGAATTCCATTTCTGCACATCTGTATTGTTTATAACTTTCTTACCCACCCCTACGAGACATCTGCGAAAAATTGCTTTATAGCTCGTCGGATTCCTCCAGTATGAGTAGATATTCCGAGGTATGAACATTCATATAATTTCAGCCGCTAGGCCTATTCCTCCTCTCGCTGCAAAGACAAAGATCCCCCCCCCCATAGCCTTAACTAGCTGTTGGGGAAAGTGCTGTTAGTTAACACCGATCAAGGCCCCCGGCACGGTACACAAGGGGTGGGTGGCCAACACCGTGCCCGGCCGCCTTTGTCTCCCTAGTTGTGATATTGGCACGTGTACAAGGTACTAATTTGAGGCTGAGTTGACCTAGGGGAGGCCCGGTACGAGTTCAGATAAATGCAGTGTGTGGGAATCGAACTCTGGTCTCCAGTCGTAGCGCGGCATGCTAACCACTTCTCCTCCATCCCCCACATTAGGTACTTCTACTCGATAGCGTTTGGCCGCAGGCACGACACGCTGATGGGCACGATGACGCGTGTCGCGCGTCTGCTGGCGCGCCGACGTCCTCTACACTGCCTCCTGGGACTCCACGGTCAAGGTAAGGAGGAGCGCCACTCGCTACCACGAACCCTGGTCAACAACGACTCCCATGGCACGCTCGCTCGCCCACCCACTCGACCACTTTTTTTTAGTTTGGTTTGTTGTCCTTCCCCCGCACCCTCCAGTTAGCTACGTGCAGTGCGAAACATTCTACACGGTTCTAGATTTGGAGCTTTCGGTAAAGTCGCGTAGGTAAAAAAATTAATAAAAGTAATAATAGATTTACTGTATCAAGTGAGGCCTTGCTTGATACAGTAAATATAGCTGTGACGGTCCACCTGATGACGGAGACTTGTGTTGCCTCCTAAACGTCGTGATTTATTATTTTATTTTATCCCTATTATTACTTCTATTAATTTTTTACCTACGTGACTTTACCGAAAAAACATAAGAGTATTCTACACCGTTGCATACAACTACATTTAGAGCTCTGGTAAAATATTTTTTTCATCTAGTTATTTAGTTTTGTTATTTAACGAACACGAGGAAGACCACTTGTGCGTATGCATGGTTGTGACATGTGGCAAATCAGTTTTATACAACTGTAAGTCACCGAAAAACGTTATTAAATTCTAATAGGGTAAATCTTGACTAGCAAGATGAGACGAATGCAATTTTGTTAATATTCAATCATCTTAACGAGATCGACAGACGGACATGGCTATTGCATTAACGCTTTCAACCTTGGTTGGAAAGCATTAATAAAAAATGTACAACCCATTTTCAATCCACTGATGGATGAGGGCCTCCCCATGCTGCGCTGACCATGCGGGTTGATTGATTATACTTCATGATGGTGGTCAGTGTGGTTTGAAGGGGGTGGGGGTTATCTACTGCCAGCTCCTATGCCACTCGCCACTTCTTGGTTCTTTCGGTAATGTCACGTAGAAGGGAAGTAATAAAATAATAAAAATAAAACATAATAAAATAATTCTCACGACGTTTCGGCCACAACGCAAGCAGCCGTTCTCAGGTGAAGAATGAAACACCACCAAGCTTGGAGCGTATATTTAAGCTGGGTTGGAGGGGAAGAAGAGCGCCTTGACAAATAATTTGCATATCAAGAGGAATTTAGCATATTTATGGGAAATGCATAGGAGGAGTTTCAAAGTCATATTATGCCCGTGCAATTCACTCGCCACTTGTGTCAACCCTGGAATCGACTCTGCCCGCTGGGTTCAAAATACGACGCGCTAACTGCTGCGCCACCACTCGACCCCTTAATTTAATTATTTAAAGGGGAGGAAATGGTTTAATAAAAAAACCTATTTAGCTGTTGCTTCGTTAAATATTAAAGATCTGTTCCCATTCTCTCCTGAGTTTAAATCTGTGGCAATGGAGAAAAAAACCCACTTTTTTATTGATGTCCGGCCCTTCTACAAGGTCCGTGAAATGTGACCGGCTTGCTTGGGTGCCTCCAGCCATGATCACTCCACTGCTGGATGTGTCGGTGTACAACCACCATGCGCTGTTTGAGTGGTGCTCTTATTCCAGCAGCACGTAGTTTCGGGTTTTGTGCATGGCTCGGTGTGTTTTTATGAACTACACATGATTGCTGCCAAACTTTTGCGCAGCCTTGTCGGCGCGCAAAGAATAGCCAAACAACAAATGTGCGGCGTTTGGTTATTTTGTTAAGTAATAAGTTCCAGTGCATTATTTCCTAATGGGTGGAATGATGGTGGATTACAAGAAACATGTCAGCCACTACATCAGGTGGGCGCCACAGCAGAGAGAGAGCGATTACAGGTAATGGTATTTATGTTTTAAATACGTGATGTGAATGGGTTTAAATTTTCACAGTGAAGTCAGGAACTGTTTGCCCTGAACATAACGATCTCATTGCTTTCTTGCCTCTGCCAATTGGATATTCTGTCGTAAAATCATTCCTTTGGCACCTGAACGCATTATTTGGTGCTGCTGCGTTGGCATTGGTTGATTTTATCTGTACCGGATTTGGGCCTCTCCTAGATCTGCTCAGCCTCAAATGAGTAGCGAGTGCAGTGTGTAAACTTCCCCATGAGGTAGACACCGTCTGCGGGTGTGGTGCTGGATACCTACCTCCTTTCGTGTGCCGTGCCAGTTTTATATAAATGCTCGTTAACTGCAATTGCCCCACAGTCTAAGGCAAAACGGGGGATCTTCCTCTGTTTTGCGGTGGTGCACAAGCAGAATTTAACAAAAACAACACTCCACATGCATCAATAACAACACTGTGGCCTTTGTGGGGAAAAAGATATAACGGGCAACAATTTGGGCAGTGTACCTGAAACGTCAGCTATTATATATTATTTTTATTTTAAGACCAGGCACGGTGTTGTTGACATGTGGTGAGTTTTTATTTTCCCTTACCAAATTGTGTTTGTTTTGAAATTAATTGCAGCTGTGAACGAAATTGATGACCTAATATGCACTGAAATGTAGCAGACATTTTTTTTCTGTTTGCACCAGGTATGTATTTTACAAAGTGACATTTTCCGAAAGTTTTTTTGTTCATAAATATTTAAAACAAGATGCATTGCAGTTCGAGAAACTCCCGTTTATAAATTTTAGGCACGGCTCTGCAAAAATGTCAACGTTCTCCCTCTGCTTTGTGACAAATCTCGTTAGCCAAGCAGGACCCTTTGCTTGGATAGCGTTCGGCTTGGGGTGACTACCACCATCGGGTTATTTTAGAGAATTATTTTATTGGTTTATTTTTATTATTTTATTCCATTCTACGTGACTTTACCGAAAGAACCAAAAGATGAATCCCTGCAGTCACGAAATCTTTTATTTTATTATGTTTTATTTTTATTATTTTATTACTTTCATTCTACGTGACTTTACCGAAAGAACCAAGAAGATGAATCCCTGCGGTCACGAAAGCTTTACATCAAAATATTTTAGAGGTGTCTGGTGGGGCCATTCCACGCGTTGGTTAGCAGAGCGGCAGTGCACCGAAATCTGTAGCGGTTTTTGTACTTTATTGCTCCACGTAGTGATCCCTGCCTTCACCAGCCTGCACTCGCAGCTTCGGTGAAGTATGGTCGACTAATCGCCCACTCCCAGGCGCGGCATGTGGAAGCTCTCGTTTAGCGGTGGACTGACAAACCGGGACGCTGTACGCGTAGGAAAAATGTGGTAACGCTAACCTCCGACATCCTCGAGAGAAAGGGTACACCGTCCAATTGCCTTCCACCTGCAAGAGCACCTTGATCAATGTGTGCGCAACGCTACATTACCTTGTACCTTGTGAAAGTGAGATGAATGCGAGCTCCGCACAGACGCGTGTGTATTTACTCACCCGTGGAGGAGTCGCGGACGTGTGTATGAATGGACGTTTCTCATGCCGTAGCTTACCATGTGCTCGCGTGTCTGCGGTTGATTTGTGGTCACGCGCGTACTCGCTCGCCTGTCCCTGTACGTCGATGTGTAATTGCGCGTGTGCCTGGGGAGCGGTGGTGCTAGCGGTTAGCACGCTGTGCCACAGATGCACAAAACACAAGTTCGATTCCCGGCCACGGCTAACATCAGGCATTTGTCTAATGCAGTTGAGTCGCCAATTCGGCAAGATGGTTAACTACCTAGCCTGGTAATACAGCAGGTCGTGGATTCAATACCAACCATAATGCCTGCATCTGTTTACTGTTTGCATGTCTCTCTCTCTCTCTGGGTCGTCCGGTTTTTCCCTCCCCATTTTAGAATCAACATCACACGTTTAGAGTATATTTGGCGCTATAAATGTCCACGTAATAAGGCCACTTCATTGTGCTATCATTTGTGGCCAGGTCGCTTGTGAAAAAGAGCTATACAGCTTCGGTGGGCCTTACCGGGAAAATAAAAAATGCTCGCTAGTTTTAAACAAGCACCTGGGTGCGATGTGTAAACATGAGCACAGGGAGCCAGCGGCAACAATGGGCTGGCTTCACGATCTCCTAGTAAGTCATGCTATCCCTCCAAAGGTCCCTGCTAACAGCACTTGCTCCAAACAGCTCTGTAGGTTCATACGGGGAGGTGGGGTGGCACACGTTGACTTTGTCGTCGTGACTGTACTTGTCTTTTCATTTTTTGTCCCAAGATGTGGTCATGCCGGGCTGAAGACTTGATGAGTCACGGCGGAACAACTGTGAGCTCCTTGTAGAGCTGGAACATGATGCTGGGGTAGACTCCATTAGTTTGCAACAATTTAAATAATAAATAATTAACACACCCGCCCTCCCCCCTGAAGGTCAATGAATAAATGCTTCTCGTAATGATCGCACCGATTGCTGCATCCTGTCATCCGATCGATATTGTGCATCGCATTAGAATTAGCAAATGTCAACAGTTAATAACCAATTTGTTAAAGTGTTGTTCAGTTGCTTATCCTCCATTTAACCAGGCTGGTGACATTATTATTATTTTAACTGGGGTGGAAAAGAGAGATGGGGGTGGGTGGAAAACGAACTATCCATTGATATCTCGTTCCGTTTGGCAGGCAATCGTAAATAATTATTAACTGCGATATTGTCCTGGGAGTAATGGGGTGTTGAGCAGGTCATTAAAAAGTCCTAACTTTGATTTGAAATCACAGTAAAGGATTTCTTGGAAACTATCGTGTGGCTAAATTTCTTCCAGCAGCTTTGGTTTCCTTCCACGCATGAAATTCACAGCCTCTTTGTTCATCCACTGCTAGATGAAGGGCCCCCCCCCCCTTCATCCGGCAGTTATTTAACCATACTTCATTATGCTGGTCAGCACAATTCAGACTGAGTTTTTAGACATCGCCTGCTACTGGCGCACGCCATCTTATTGTTACAAACAGACCACCTGGTTCATTTGATCACTCGTGCAATGGCCGCCACGGAGACGTGGATACGTGCAGCCCAAGTGGGGGCCAGTGTCGAGCAAGACTCGAAGCACGGCGGACGCAGTCACGCACCGAGTCCTAACGCGGCTGAAAACCCGCCGGCACGCACGTCGTACCCGTCATGCAGGTGTGCTGCATGCACGTGAACGAGGCCAACACGATGCTCGCTTCCGGAGCCAAAGACGGCCTCGTCACCATATGGGATCTGGAGGCCTACGTGGTGCTGAGGCAGCTCCACGCGCACGCGGGCACCGTCAACGACATCGCCTTCAGTCCCGGTGAGAGTCGGAGGGCCTTTGGAGCTTGGGTTCAAGTCTGGATCGGAGGGTGGCTGTTGGTTCGGCAGTTCGGATTGGGAGCAAGGGTTATAATTGGTGTGAGCGAATATTTGGATGGTTGGGTGAATGTTAGGGTTTGGTGTCAGGTTACAGTTCGCGCTCGGGTTAGGAGCTTGAGCCCTAGTTAGGAGCTGGGGTTCGAGCTAGGGTTAAGGCGAGCTTTACAGTGGGTGTTTGCATTGGCTCTATGTTCGGGCTGAAGGCTAAGTTCAGCACCTAGGGTTAAGGCTAAAGGTTTGGTGAGGGTTGTCGTCCGTGTTTAGTGTTAGGGTGATGGTTATAGCTTTAAGCACAAGAACTAAGATTAAGATTAGGGTTGGGTTTAGTGTTTGGACAAGGATTAGGAATAGGGTTATGATAAAGACTTGAATTGTGGTGAGGCTTACAGTTATAGCTCATGATATTGTACATGTTATTCGACATCTCTCCATTCTTTTATCTTCCTGCTCTATCCACTGCTGCATGAAGATTATAACCACGCATCTAACCTGCGCGTACGTTCTCTCCTATATGTGTAACCTTTGTAGTAAGGACTGGTTCTCGGACTAGATGTGAGAGCTCGGGCGTTGGGGGTTAAGTTCCGGCTGCCCTAGGGAGTAACGAGGGTGAGGAGTGATTTGGCTCTGCGGTGCGTGCGGCCCAAGCGCTAATGAGTGCTCCGTACAGGTTGTGCATCGTTACACTTTGCACTGGCACTGTGATAGCGTGAGGGGGAGGGCAACTGGGCACGTCTGCCATTCGCCCTAGAGCAGCCCACTTGGCCAAACCACATTGTGTTTTGATAATAATTTTCATGATCATTTATACAGCTGTTTTTGTCATCTGGTAAATTATCACTTCTTTGGGATGAAGTCCTCCCAACGCCATGTCGGTCATTGAGGTCGTTTGACCATAGTTCACCAGGCTGGTCAGTGCGCGTTGGAGAAGAGGGGGGGGGGGGTGCCCAGGATAAAATTTGGATATCGTTCGCCACTGATGATGAGGATGATAATTTACAATTCTAAAGCGCCTTTTCACCGTAGATCCCTATGTTTGTATGTTGATCTTCTTTCGCACCGCACCTAGCCAACCGTGCTAATCGGAGGTGCGGACGGGCGCCGTTCAAAACGTACGGCGAGACTATCGCCAATAAAACGCAACCCAAAACGAAAGATTCAAGAAATATAAATAGATAAATCCCTTTTCAGAATAAGTTCGTCCTTAAGTTGATTAATTTTTTTTTNATATATATAAGCCGGGAGTTGAGAATCAAACTCCGAAGGCTGGTGGATTTGTAGTGCGATGCACTAAGCGCTGAGCGACCGGTCTCTCGTGTTCAGCGAGCAGACTGCTTGTGGTGAGGGTGTCCGGGCACGCTGTGCGACAATCTGTGGGCCCCCCATTTGCGATACCTGGCCGCACGCAGATGCTGAAATTTGTGTCTGAACCTGGCCCCCCCTGGGGTTCCGCTAAGTCCACCTCGGCGTGAACCGGCTAGCACGGTGTGCCGAACATCGATACCGGGGGACGAGACGTCACCAAGTGTGCGTGTGGTGCTGGCTGAGTGCCACGCTCATCTTAATTGACGCTGACGGTGCTTGCTTGAGGCAGCCTATTATCTGAACTGGTCTTGGAGCTCCCCTGAGTCGACTCTGTCTCAAATGAGTGCCTGGTGCGGTGTGTAAACATCGTCACTGGGGAGACGAGGCGTGCCGGCCTTCATAGGTGCTCGCTAACAGCACTTGCTCCTACAGTCTATTAAGCCAATACGGGGGGATCTTTGTGTATGCATGCCTTTGGCCAAATCACCGGCGGTACGTTCGATGTAGTCATTCTTTCCAGCTCAAGTAGGTTTGTCCTGGATAGTGCTTGTGATGGGGGGGACCGCAATGCACTTGGGTTGCTACAGGCTTCGTGGGGTTAGTGGTGGGCAGTTGTAGGCAGTGCACAAAAGATCGGTTGTACTATTCTATGCTACGCACTCCTTTTTTCTGCCGACCCACACTGAATCGGCGTGGTGAATCCTGGTTAAATAACCCCTGGTGACCCGCACAGCGGGGCAGGGTGAGACCTCGTCCAACAGTTAATCTACAGAAGGCCTGCTGTACTTGCACACACGTGCACGTCGCTGGCCACAGCATGCCCTGCTGTGCCTAGATGGCCCTAAATAGGCGTGCACCAACACTGCTTGCCCTTGGCAGTCTTATGGAGATAATCTTTTTCTCTTTCTTTTCTCTTTTGCACTTATGATGGATTACGTATAGGTATACGTGTGTGTGTGTGTGTTTCTCGACAGATGGGCGGCACTTGCTAAGCTGCGGGGATGATGGATACCTGAAGGTTGTGGACGTACAAACCGGCACTGTCACCGCTTCGTGTTTGGCGAACACACCTCAAAGGTGAGGTTGCGCTTCACTGTTGTGTCGGTTTTTTGCGAGCGCACACGTGTGCACACACGCGCGTGCTGCTGCTTGGCCCTCCGATGTGCTTTCGGGTCGCGCCGCGCGATGTCCGACGTTTCGCTCCACGTGCCGGGGAGCTTCTTCAGGAACTGAAGTGAAGCGAGCTGCCCAGGTCGGTTCCAGACATCGTGCGGAACGGCACTCTCACTTTTATCTGAAAACATTCCGGCGAGTGTGAGCTTTGCTCTTTTTGCATTTGTGGTTATTTGTGCTGTCGATTGTCCATGAAGACGTTTCCATTTGGAAATCTCACAGCCAGCAGAGATTGGCCCACAAAAGAGGACGTTGTAGAACTACTTTGACGTCGCATCAGTTGGCCTTTTTGTCCAAGATGTGCAGGGTTGACATGTAACCAGCATGGTGAGGTATGGTCAAACAACGCACACAACTGACACGGTGTGAGCCTTCATCAAGCAGTGGATTAACAAAGGGCTGTACATTAGCATAACTTTGGCGGCTTGTGTAATTCTTCTTCTCAAGCAAACATAAATTAATCCTCTCCATTGAATTATGTCATTTGAACAATGGCGCATTATTCAATTTAACTATCTTGCTGAGCATATGGTTATGGGTTTTTGTGCCCGCTACATTAGAGTAATTCTGCAATGAATAAGCGGCGCCAAACATCTCGGTACAAATACTAAAATAACCGAACGAAAACGCGTCTGAAATAATTGGAAGATTTGTTTTTTTTAATATGTAAACTCCCTGCGGTAAACGAAATGTGCGACCCCATGTTTTTTTGGAACGCGTCGTGAAAAATACACTGGCTGCCATCATCGGCGCCTCGCGGAGGCGGCCACCCTTGCCCTCCCGTCTGCAGCCGCGGCGCTAAAATATTCGGCGGCACGGCCGCGGGCAGCAATCCCAGCCCCAACGTTCATCCGCCGTTCGTGCCTGCACCACGGTGGGGGGTGGCGGTGACGATTCGCCAACCCAGTGCCCCTGCGGGACACCACGGCCGGTCCTTACTGGACATCTGTGGAAAGGATTCATAGTTGATAGGATTCCTCCAGTCAAAATAAAGATTTGATTCTATGCCAAAGTAAATCCCGCTTCCCTCATTAGCCTGGTTGTGACCTCGCTTGGCTGGCATCGCACCCACGAGCGTGTGGACTACTAAGATCTGCGTCCTCGCGCTCAAATCCATCTATGGCCCTCCTGCCTCTGCCTCCAGCCTCCCTCTGCTCCCGGGATCTGCTGCTGCTGCTTTGGTGGTGGCCGCTCTTTTAGCTCTCTGTTAGTCTGGGTTCTTTTGGTTCAAGTTCATGTATTAGGTTAGCCCTGTGAGCCATTCGGCTCTTGAATCGGGTACAACGCAACAAACAAAAAACATGAACAAAAAAACATCTTAAAGTGAATATGTGACTGAGTGCAAACGGAAATCCAAGAAAAGACAGCAAAATATTGCAGAAAAAAACAGTACACCAACGCTGTGTGCAAAAATCCCAGTGGGATGCAAGTCAAACAACCAACAACAACCACAAGACAACTTAGATTAAGGCCATCGGTTGGTGGCCGCTCTTCGCCATTACGCCCCCACTCTCTCTAACTCCCTCCCCAGGCAACGCCACCTGGTCCCCCCCTCTTGGCTTTTCAAATTTCCTCTCAAATCCTTCCTCTTCAATCCCGTGCTGTTGGGACTCCCTTAATTGCTTCCTTTCTCTCCCTTCCCCCTGCTCTGTCGCTCACGTTCCCTCCCGCTCTGCATGTGTATGTACCTATGTTGAACTTCTGTCCGCCGTATTTCTGAGATGTTTGTTTCTTTTTGGACTCAGGCCAAATGTAAGATTGCACTTGGTGGATGAAAGCAAATGTGCACCAACATCTGTTTTGTGTTTACGCACACGCATACAATAAAATATCGCGCACCGATATTATATTCCGCGGCATGTCTTTAAGTAAGAAAACTCTGGACAAGTTTCAACTTTCTGAGCTTGGCAGCAAAGTCAGGCTTGTTGAACGGATGCTGCTGGGTTTTACCAGATGTTATTGGCAAGAACACTTCATGTAAACTATGGGGGGGGGCCCGTTGAGTGAGTTTGCGCACCAGGTGGATAGGTGTGTGCGTAGGGAGACAAACGCGGTCGGGCGTGGTGCTGGCCACCCACCCCTCGTGTGCTGTGCCGGCCTTTATAGGTGCTCACGAACAGCACTTGCCCCAACAGTCTATTTAGGCTATACGGGGGAGTCTTTGTTTTTGTGTGTCCGGATTTTGTAATGTGATTCATGGCCCTGTATCATCTCCTGCGATTCCGATGATTTAAATTTTTGCGTAGTTTTTTGGAGCCGATTTCAGTTCAAGAACTTTTTTTTTTCCGTTTGTAGGGTTTCTGATTTTTTCGCTGTACTGTTTTGCACCGTTTAATTTGCACACATTTAACATTTAATGAAAACTTAGTTTTTTTTCGGTAAAGTCGCGTAGGTATAAAATAAATGGAAACAACTAAAAATCGCGACGTTTCGGGCGCAACACAAGCATCCTTCAGGTGGGACAACGTAGCGAAAGCACAATGCTTAAGTATGTCTAAGAGATGGCTGTGACGGAAATTCATAGCCGCCAAGTATTCTAAACGCATGTTAATTCTAAGCGTGGAGAGAAAAACAAGAGGACCTGGAGAAAAATCCACGTGACTACAGGGAGACCATGCAAACTCCAAATATACAGCAGGCATCAGGGTCGGGATCGAACCCAGGACTTCCTGTATACCAGGCGATGTAGTTAAGATCTCACCACTGTGGTGCCTTGATGAAACACTGAGTTGGTACGTAGGAGGCGTGTAATGATTCACCACGCAGGCAATTTTGTCACCACGCTTATTTCGAAGACGGCTCTCGCGTTTCGTATCGTTTTAATATCTTAAGGATGCTACGTGGTATAACGGTTGGGCACACCAGACTGCCATCCAGATGTTGTCGCGTTGTTCTCGCAGCACGGCAGTTGAAGCAATGGGCTCAGTCTCTTGTCCCCCCCCNTCGCCGTCTCTGTCCATCCCATCAACATAATTAGTCGATCGGCAAAGCCACCTATATCCTTGGGTGCTCTCACCTCTTTTACGATGCAAGAAATTGCAGGGCTGCACCTCTGCCTTTTGATTTCATTACCATATGGCCTGGGTGTGATTTGGTTCTACAGTACATTAATGGTTCTTTTGCAAGGGAATGAAGGTTGCGTTGATGACTGCCAAAGGGACCAATTTGTCTCTGGGGAATAGTATTTGACGAGTGTAGGCGAGGTGATGGTTGAGTAATAATGGAATGGTCGTTTGTGTGTGGGAAGCGGAAGGGTAGTGGTTAGCATGCTACGCTACGAACCCAGCGATCAGAGTTCGATTCCGCTCGTGGGTAACACCAGTGACGACTATCTCAACCGGTCCTGGGCCTCCCTAGGTTGACTGCCTCAACTGAGTACCTGGTGCGGTGTCTAAACATCGCCACTCGCGAGAGAGGCACAGGACGTTGTGCTGACCAACTTACCCCTCGTGCACCGTGCCGGCCTTCATAGGTGCTCGCTAACGGCACTGGCCCCAACAGTCTGCTAAAGGCTCTACGGGGAATCTCTGTCTTTGATTTGCAGGTGTTTGCGCTGGATGGGCACACGGCGTTGACGGGCAGTCAGGATGGAGAGCTCCGCGTGTGGAATGGAACCACCCTGGAGCTTACCAGCAGAATCCCCGGACACAACGGTGAGTCGGAGCCGTTCCAAAGCCAACAAAAATCGCAACGCACACCACCAGGGTGATCATCTTTTTGATATGTGATTTGCCCAAAACGGTAGGGCCTCTTTCGATTTAAAGCTTTCGTGACTGCAGGGATCCATCTTCTTGGTTCTTTCGGTAAAATAAAATTTTATTATGTTTTATTTTATTATTTTATTACTTCCCTTCTACGTGACTTTACCGAAAGAACCAAGAAGGTAGGGGCCTCGTTTTTTGTAAAAAAAAAATTTTGCATTTCCTCCCAAATTTCATGCCAGGTTGTGCTATATCGGTATCGTGCCATGGCATAGTCAATTTGGATCTCTAGCAGAGCATCGCATCCCTTCGTGTTAGGGAATGGGGGCACAGAAGCAGATATCGGAGCCTACATCCATTACTTTCCAGTGACCTCCACCCCAGCAGAAGGTGCCACGTTCCCACTCGCGCAACATATGCGAGGTGATCTCTCCTCGCGCGAGAGTCGTATCAATATTTTAACTCTCAGAGCTGGAATATCGCCAAATTATGCACAGAACCACATTTTACGTGGTGGATTTTTCTGTGCACTCGTGGGGTGACCCAGCAGAGACCCTCAGCTCCGCAGCACTTGAGAGAGAAACGGTGTAATCTGGTACCTGGTATATAATCGCAGTGAGCGGCTGAAATTAGGATTTTTGCCAGAGATCTTGGCAGCGCTTGCTTGTCCCTGGCCTGACCTGTGAGCCACCCGGCCAACCTCCCAGCAAATCCCCAATTCTTATCGCAAACCAAAAAACATGCGTCTGCTGAAGGACATTGGAGGTGAAAAGGGACTGGGTGGTCCGGTCGAACACGTCGCTTGCTGTGGAGCATTGGATTAATTGAAGTCCACTTGCACTGCACCATTGAACCTGCGCGCGTGTGTGTGGGGGACTTGCGAAGAACCCACTTTCTGGTGAGCTCGGCTAATTGAAATGAAGATAATTGATTGCTGTCCGTCCCCTACCCCCCCCCCTTCCTGCCATTTTCGGTCGATCCGTTTGCTCCTTTGCTCTGGCTTACGCACGCACTTACGAGTGCTTAAGGGAAAACCCAGCGGGCCAAGTTCATTTTGCTAATCAAAGGTAGAGTTTGATTATCCCCTTTTAAAAAAAGAATCATTCACCGGCAGCGAAATAATGTGTTTAATCATCGACTGCTGATCGCGTGTTGACCATCCCGGGGTTGTGGTCCACCTCCACGTTACTCCGTTTTGGTTAAGTGACACTCACTTTGTTTTTTTTGGTAAAGCCGCGTAGGTGAAAACAAAATAAAATAAAACAACTAAATTAAATCACCAATTTTTTTTATTTAATTTTCACCTACGTGACTTTACCGAAAAAAACAAAGAATGTGGATCCTTGCAGTCACGAAAACTTAAAATCTAAAATTAAGTCCCACTATCTTGATATGGGCGCTCGGGGTCAGGTCCTGACACCTTGAGGAATACGTCTCGTGATGGAGTTTTAGTTTTATCTCACTTAAAGAAGGAAATCCTTTAAATGCAAGAGTTTATCTTAACCCCCCGCAGTAGCACATTTTTACATTGCAGTATCGTGAGATGGCGATGGTGGGGAGGCCCTTCATCCAGCAGTGGATTGACCATTGCTGCTGACAGAGGGAACTATTCTCATCATGGGCTGGGGAAGTTGTATAAAGGACGTAACATTTGTTTGATTATAAAATAATTTGCAGTAAATGTAAGGTAATTTTTAAGTTTGTTGGAAACCACATTTCTAGATAAATTGGTTCCCAAATTCGAGAACTGCATAAGGCAACACTGAGCTTGATGACGATGATAACGTGATGGATGATTAATGAATGACGTGCCGATTTATTGATGCTGATCGTGACACTGATGGATGATTCGCGTATAATAATCACGTTGATGATGATGGTTCACGTGACCGATTGATGGCTGTGATTTAACGACTACGATCGATTGCGATAATAATTACAATCATGATTATTTTGGCGATCACCGCTGCAGGAGCCGTCACGTGTCTGCACTTGGACGAGACGAAGGGCTCGCTGATCAGCGGTGGAGAGGACAAACAAATAATCTTCTGGACTCTGCGCTAAGCGTCGTCCCACGCCTACCTCGCGACTTCCTTCGGGCGGAACCAGCCACCGTCGGGAGGGAGCACAGAATGCGTGGAACCTCCCTCGGCGATACGACGCCGCTGCGGTGAATCCTGTGCCAACTGCGGTCTCCGTCCGTTCACCGTCTCCGCTCTGTCGAGGGCCCTTGAGCTCCAGCGCGAGGGAGGCTCCTTGGTTTCCCCTTGGCGACTGAGCGAGTGAGAGCGTGCGCGTGCCGGGCTGTGTTCTCTGCATTGCGACGTTTGCCCACCAACTTGGAACGTGAAAAGCCTTGCCGTTGTTTACACTAAAAGGACCCCGTGGAACTGCTGGGGGGGGGGNTGAAGTGTTAGGAAGCTATCGCCCGCGTAATGCTGATTTTACAGGAATGTCTATCCTTCTTAAAATCCGAAGCCAGACGGAGTGCCCTGTTATTATTAATTGTCTGTAAAGTATTTACATTGTGAACGCGATTCCTGTTGAATTCTGTTTTTGTACAATTCGCGTTTAATCCGTATCGACCCGCTGCATTTGAATTCTCCGAAGGTCCGATATTCAAGCCGAGACTTCACTGCACTGCTTTGTCGGGGGGTGCGATGCACTCGGCGTTTGCGCAACTCTCCTCCACTCGATCCGAGACATTCTGTACGCACGTGAGATGGTTGTTTAGCAGAAACGAAACCCGCAAATAATGCCTCGCCGTTAAACTTTTTTGTTCCTTCGATCCTACGGCTGCAATTTGCAAGGTGTCATGGCGGGGGGCAGGGGGGGGTGGGTAAACGTGAGTCGCGCAGCAGCCCGTGGTGTCACGGTTGACGGCAGCGGACTTGCAACCCGAGGTTTGCTGGTTCCGTTCAACCTTCCCGTCACGGGTTGACCACAAGTTGAGCGGTGGGGTAAAGCCGTGGGCACTCTCGCCCTGCTCTTCTGAGACTATGTCTTGGCCAGCGTGGAAGAGTAGGCCAAAGACGCCTTCTAATATATCGAGGGACTCTCTCTCGGTCGGCCCGCTGCCAGTGGCGCGACAATTTGCAGGTCGGAACCCTTATTTACCCAGCGGTGAACGGAAGTGGTTCGGCGTGGGCGGGAATTTAGTTTTATTTTTTATTTGTGGATTTGGTGGCCTCGTACAGTATTTACTGTGTAATTATGAAAACCACTGCACGGTTGAATTATGACATTCGCAATAACTGCCTTCTCATAATGCCCTCTACGTTCGTGTTGGCCAAATTTAGGCGGCTGCAGAAAGCTATTGCATGTACCGCACACATTGATTATTGCTTTTATATACATATAAAACAGGTCGACGAAAATGAATGAATGGCGCAAAATACAATTTCGTCCCTCCCCATTTTGGGAACGAACCCCCATCAGCTGGAAAATGACGCCCGTTCATTCCTCGGCGCGACTTATGGGTTCGTTTTCATTTAGCTGGCGGGGTGTTATTGCGTCCAACAAAGACATTAAGCTGTGCCTTTTTTTTTTGGTCGTGAGCTCTGGCGGATGAAGATGGGATCGGTGCTCCACAAAACGGCCTTCACGCGCGACGCAGCACAGAGCAGCTGACCCGTGCCCTGCTACTAAATCTTAGCCGGAGCGAACCCAGTACGACGTTGACAACTGTGTTGGCGCTAAATATTACCAATTTAACCAGGAAAGCCACACCGGCACTCTTGCCAGGATAGGCTTTGATTAGGATGTTCTGGCCAACTCACAAATTAAATTGTTATAGTTTATTTCTCCCCCCCCCCCCCCCCCCCGAGTCTGGAATCGAACCCTGGCTGGACTTGCTGCGAAACACGAGAGTTACCACTACGCCATCCTGGCGGCCCAACAAAGCTACGGCTTTCTCCGCACGTGGCGCTTTGCGCGGCGCCNGTATTTTAAACTTGGTATTGTGCTCGTGAATTATTTTGCGACCTTAATGGTGGTCCTGTTTGTTTTTTGTTCGTGCACCTACTTAATAGTTAATGTGCTGCCTTTCTTTTGCGAAATGCACGACAGAGACGACACCCCATGGCTGCCGAGTGCCTTCAAATCATCATCATCATGCCACTAACTGGGTATGTAGGATTCCACCAAAGGTTTTATACATGCTATTCGTATTCATTAAAACGGCTTGTGATTTAAAGTATCCTGCAGGAATGGAAATTGAAGGTTATAATTTATATAGAAGATAATCCCAACCCAAAGAGTGTTGCTACATTGCAGATAAGGCTTTCTCATTAATTGCCTTAATTCTTCGCGCGAGAATCTGCATAAGATGCGTGGTGCGGTGCACATGTTCGATTCTTACCCAATGCATTATACACCGGTGGCAATTAGAATCTGAACCTGGCCTGATCCACCTGGGTTTAACTCGGCCCAAATAACGAGTGGCTGGTGCAGTGGTCCGATCTTATTGGCGCTGGGAGGTGCAGTCTGCGTGGGGTGCCGCTCTTCATCGTTTGCCGTCTTCCGCCAAGACGACACTCTCGAACGACGGCTGCTGGTTGCTCACGGACGGCAGCAGCGCCGTGTGTAGTGGGGGGGGGGGNTACATCGATGCGCCGCACCCGACGTTCAAGGCGTTAGAGGCTCGTCGCGACGCACGCGGCAAAGGTTGCACATGCGCACGTTTTAAAATGTCAGCAGGTGACGCGTTCGTCGTCACGTCCGTGCGCGTGTTGCGAACAAAAGTACGACACGGAAAATGAGAAATCGGTACGACACGATGGTTAAACACGCACGGGGGGAGGGGTAGCGTTTAAACCTTGCACCCCCCCCCGCCCACCACGATAAGCTTGAAAGGATAACCATGCACACGCAGTGTATTTGTCATTGTCTTATAACGACATCTGTTAGAATGCATCGCTTAACAGCTCGTCGTTCGCATTGGTGTTAGCCAGTGTCGCACAGGCTTTCGCGACCAATATCCGTAATACAGGTTTTTTTTAGTTGGATCGTGTAAATATAAATGTCCGTTAAACCTGAGCCAATTGGTAAGGTTTGTCACGTAAACAGAACATGCCAATTCATTACTAATGTTGGAAAGCAAATCTTCAACATTTACAATCGAGCGACGCTTCGCCAGTAATTACAACCGGCGTTACTGGCGTGACGTCAGATCGTAAACGTGGATTTACTAGATTTACTCCAACACGGTGTGCTGTGCTTGTAACGAATTTACACGTTCTGTTTACGTGACGAACCTTACTATTTGGCTGGTGTCGGGTGGTGGCGGATTTTAACGACACATTTACGCGATCACCCAAAAATAACTTTAATTATGGATTGGTGTTAACGTTCAACGCATTCTTTCCCACCGATGCGATGATCGTTGCAATCGCAGCCGTCGCCGGACGCCCACCGAGGAAACGCTCCTGCGTGTTGTTTGTCGTTTCGTTTTTATTCTTGCCACCACAGCACCTCCGATTTTAGCACGGTCGGCTACGGCGGTGCCAAAAGTTCATCGTGCGTACGATGGTAGCAACGCAGGGCATCATGTGAAAGCACGTCGCCGTTTTCGTCTGCACGCACGCACACGTGTTAAATATCGCATTTGTCTGACAGTGGATGTTGTATACAAACATAATTACGCCAATAAATAACCAGCTTTTTAAATATACAGCGTCATCCACCGATTTTTGTTGCAAATGGGTGACGTACTTGTACCGAGTGAGTGGTTTCAATCTTTGCACGCGACTCGTGTGATTTTTTTTTTTCGAGAACATGACGGCTGATGTATTCATCATCACACTTTTACTAAAATACGCTTCTCCCAGCAGACCATAGGTGTCGTAATGCGTGGCACAGGCGCGTGTTTTCAGCTGCTCCATAGCGATGACCGCCTTCACAGCTGAACACATCGGCTTTCGTGACCAAATTTCAAAATACAGGTTTACATAATACAACAACCTGTTATGGATGCCTTCACAGTCGAGACTGGAAACCTTCCACCAGAGCACCGTCATTTGTTTTGAAGGTCCAAACCAGATGCGAGTCCAAATGGACTAGTTCTGGGCCGTGTGCCGACTTGTCTCCAATCGGTCCATCCAACTCGCCCCCCCCCCCAACTCGTTGTTGCACGCGGGAATAGTTCGCGGTTAAAGTCCGGAAGGCTTCCCTGGTTAGTACTATGGCTTTTTGGCTCGCAGCGGCTTTTGGCTGGCCATCGAACAAAGACTGGTCACCACATCGCGCGCGTTTTCAGATGCGCTTCCGCGGCCGTCTGGAACGCTCTTCCGATATTAGGAAGCCATCAGAACTATGCACTTTTATATCCAGATTAAAAATGCATTTCTTTTTAGAACTGCTTTGTTTAGTGTGTTCTTCCTCCGATTATCACGGTTGGCTACATACAAAGCGAAATAAGTTCTTCATATATACATTAACCATAATGTAAAAAATACCCGCAGCCTGCTTTACACAGTCGGCATTAATAGGCCATTGTGTGCTGGCGGTTGTGGTCCAAATTCGCAAAAAATACCTGCAAATAACTCTGGGTTTACACGTAACTGATTGTCCCATACTTCGACTCGTACCCACTTTCAGACCAGTTGCCGAGGTCTCCTTGTGCGGCAAGTTACAGCTTCCACTGCCCTTTCAAATGCTGGGGTCCCAAGGTGGCGAGTGTTATCTCCCTCACCTGGTGTGCAGGTGGTCGTATGTTCGATCGCGACCCTGACGCCTGCGTGTCTCCCCGTGGTCGCGTGGATTTTTCTCGGGTCCTCCGGGTTTCCCTCCACATTTAGAATCTACATCACGCGTTTAGACTGTGGCTAATAAATGTCGACTCGGCAAGCCACTTCGTTGAGCTATCATTGTGGCCAGGTCTCTTCTGAAAAAGAGTGATATAGCTCAGTGTTTCTTTCGGTAAAGTCACGTCGAAGGGAATTAATACAATAATTCTCACGACGTTTCGGCCACAACACAAGCAGCCCGTCCTCAGGTGAAGACCAGGTCTGTCGGGGAGACAGGGTCAGACGGTCTTCACCTGAGGACGGCTGCTTGCGTTGTGGCCGAACGTCGTGAGAATGATTAAATTGTTTATTTTATTATTTTATTATTTCCCTTCTACGTGACTTTACCGAAAGAACCAAGAAGATGAATCCCTGCAGTCACGAAAGCTTTAAATCGAAATTTTAGTTCTTTATTTAGCGGAATTTTTCACCGTCCGTTGAATTACTCGGACGATCCGTGCCCGACTGCCCTTTAGTGCAACATTTAAATAAGCAAGAATCTCGCTAAATGACAACCAGTGACGACCAGCAAAAGATTCGTGCCCAAACGGCTCAAGGGGACGATACATCGTTGAGTCAACCCAGAGCAAGCAAAAAACAATTCTCCATTGTGACTCCAGCTCGAATGGGTCGGGATTTTTGTTGGTAAATCCGTGCCAAATGCCAAGCAACGTTTCTGCGGCATTGTAAATTTAAGAAAAGCAAAATGGAACTGTCTATGCTCTGCGAGACGCCTTGACTTTGTAAACGTTTACGATGTCTCGTGGAAAGCAAATTAAGGGAACATAGATTCTAATTATTTATTCCTAAGTCAAACATTTTATTTGGTGCTGCTGTTGCTGCTGCGTTGGCAGTGGTGCACAGTCAGCAACAACAACCAAGAGCACCTTCACTAGAACACGCTCATAACAGGCAACGTTTCGGGCAACGACCCTTCGTCACTGCACATAACTGGAAAGGCAAATGAGGTGGAGTGGAAAGAGTTAGAGACTACTTAATACTGGTAGGAACCTCCTGGTTACACCAGCCCACGGGATTATTGTCCGTTCGTGCAGGGAGGGGTGGGCTGGGTGGGATGGTGGGGAGGGGAGGGTGGGCTGGGGGAGGGTGGGGAGGGGCTGGTGGGGGGGGGCTGGGTGGGGGGGGCTGGGTGGGGGGGAGGGGTGGGGGGGGGGGGGGGGGGGGGGGGGGGGGGGGGGGGGGGGGTGGGGGGGGGGGGGGGGGGGGGGGGGGGGGGGGGGGGGGGGGGGGGGTGGGGGGGGTTTTGGGGNCGNTGGGGGGGGGGGGGGGGGGGGGGGGGGTGGGGACGGTGGGGGGGTGGGGCTGGTGGGGAGGGGGGGGGGGGGGCTGGGGGTGGGCGGGGCTGGTCACCCCGTGGTGCCCTTATAAAACTCAACGTTTAACCTACTCACGCCGGCTTGTGCCCGCCCTCACAGTCGAGCATATTTGCGGAATACACCACGCCGCCGTTGACCCTGGCCATTGACCGAGCAACCCAACGTTCCTACCAGCTCCCTCCGCAGGAATGTGTTTGTATCTAGACCAGCGGTCGGCAACCCGCGGCTCCAGAGTCGCGTGCGGCTCTTTAAGGACCGCTGCTTCGACACGGTTGATTAAGAGCAAACAGTGTATTCACCACAGCGCATGCGGCTCTTTCGGATTTTGGATGCGCGCGACCACTGCCCCTGATATATACCACGGGGCCTGAGCAAGTTTTATACATTTTTTTTCCCGATTAAAATTTTAACACCTATCAAACTTTTTGTTTTAAAGTTTTCGTGACTGCAGGGATTCATATTCTTGGTTCTTTCGGTAAAGTCACGTAGAAGGGAGATAATAAAATAATAAAAATAAAACATAATAAAATACAATTCTCACGACGTTTGCTGTCTTTCCGACAGACCTGTTCTTCACCTGAGGATGGCTGCTTGCGTTGTGACCGAAACGTCGTGAAATTGTATTTTATTTTTTTATTTTATTATTTTATTATCTCCCTTCTCCGTGACTTTACCGAAAGAACCAAGAAGATGAATCCTGCAGTCACGAAAGCTTTAAATCGAAACTAATAATTGTTTTATAATAAACAATTGTTTTATTTTCATTATTGTATTATTTCCCTTCTACGTACTTTACCGAAAGAACCTTTCAAACTGTTCATCGTAATTTAAATCTCATCAAGCACCGTGGCACACGAAGTGCAGCCTAGCCGGTCTCCACTCTCTACGTGCTGTTGAGTAGGGTCAGTGCCTCAAACGTCGCCTATTGCACACACGTTCTTTCGAAAGGCCACGGTGTTATTTGACGCGTGTGATTTTTGATTACTGTAAATGTCAAGTGTTCAGTTGGTGACTTTCAGCGCACAAGAGGCATGCTCTAACTGCCAGCGGTTGTTATTAAAGTCGTAATGAACAGTTGCGTTTATAGTGTTTGGGTCTTTCGGTAAAGTCACGTCGATATGTTCAAAGAAAATAACAAAAAATGTACAAAAAAACTACGACTTTTCGATCACAACACAAGCGATCGTCATCAATAGTTTTTTGTTTGTTATTAGCGTCGTAGTTTTTTGTTATTTAATTGAACCTATTTACGTGACTTTACCCAAAGACCCAAAGAATATGAATTCCTGCAATCACAAAAGTTGCATTTGTAGTTTTCAGCTCCCTGTCAATGACTACTCTTAGGTTTTTCGGTAAAGTTACGTAGGTAAAAAATTAAAAGTAAATAAAAATCACGACGTTTCGGAGGCAACACAAGCTTCCGTCTTCAGGTGGAACCGTCACAGCACGATTGCTGTATCAAGTCGTCTCGAGAAGCTGTGACTTCTTGTCTCGTTGTCTGTTAAAAACTCTAACAGATAGGTGAAATTCCTCCCGTAGAGGGTATTAATTCTAGATTTTTTTATTTTTTACCCACGTGACTTTACCGAAAAAACCTAAGAGTATGAATCCTTGCAGTCGCGAAAGCTTCAAATCTAGAATCCCTGTCAATTCACTGCTCGATGAAGAATGATCTCCATTGCCAGGTCAGGAATGGGGGTTGTTTGTCCATACGTCAGCCACCCGGTCAGCATGGATTGACACGAGTGAGCCCCAGGACCGGTGCAGACAAACAACTCGCGGTTGAATGTGAACCGTGGTCAGGAGTCGAACTCGGTGAACGGCTTCAGGGTGCTGCGTGCGCTGATCACTGTCACTGCCCAAGCACAGGAGTGTACAGTATGCATTTGAGTGAGGTGTGTAATAAATCAAAATCGACATTCACTTGAAATCGTAATTATAATTGTATTTCATCACTGGCGAAAGTAGCAGCTGTTAGTGGGTTGAGAGGGGGTTACGGTGAACCCATTCAAATATCATAATTGAAAAATATCGATCCCCATGCTATTTGATGCATTTAGCTGAATACACGCACTGTGCATGTGCAAACTGTTGTGGTTCTTTTATTTTAGAACAATGTTTTCCCTTCCTGGCAATAACATGTTTTAACATCTTAATACGGCTGTTTTATTGTCGTATTTTGACACTGACAAGAAAGGTCCCATATTGTGTTGTTTTNGTTTGTTTCTCCACTGCTGGATGAGGGCATCCACATGCCGGAGGACCTGGAAGGTCGTCATCCGTGACGCTCGTTGAGACTGATGGACTTTTCCAGATTGTATCAACTTAATTTACATTTATAGAGCGCCTCGGTTCAAGGGGCAGTGCGAGAGTCGAGGAGTGAGTGACCCTAAGAGAGAGCACGGAGTGGGGGGGGGGTCACGGAATGGTTACAGGGGAGGGACGGGAGGAGTGGGGGGGCGAGGGGGAGGGAAGAGGAAGGGAATGGGCGATGGGGAAGATGCGGTGAGGATTTGAGAGAGGAGCGGAAGGAGGTTAAGGAGGGAGGGGCTGCTTCATGTACAGGGGACATGTTGAGTCTATGGGCAGTGTTGAGTCTGTAGGTGGTGTTGAATTTATGAGCAGTATTGAGTCTATGGGCAGTGATGAGTCTATGGGCAGTGTTGAGTCTATGGGAGTGTTAAGTCTATGGGCAGTGATGAGTCTATGGGCAGTGATGAGTCTATGGGCAGTGTTGAGTATATGGGCAGTGTTGAGTCTATGGACAGTGTTGAGTCTATGGGGAGTGTTGAGTCTATGGGCAGTGTTGAGTCTATGGGCAGTGTTGAGTCTATGGGCAGTGTTGAGTCTATGGGCAGTGATGAGTCTATGGGCAGTGTTGAGTCTATGGGCAGTGTTGAGTCTATGGGCAGTGTTGAGTCTATGGACAGTGTTGAGTCTATGGGCAGTGTTGAGTATATGGGCAGTGCTGAGTCTATGGACAGTGTTGAGTCTATGGGGAGTGTTAAGTCTATGGGCAGTGATGAGTCTATGGGCAGTGTTGAGTTTATGAGCAGTGTTGAGTCTATGAGCAGTGTTGAGTCTATGAGCAGTGTTGAGTCTATGGGCAGTGTTGAGTCTGGGCAGTGTTGCGTCTATGGGCAGTTATGAGTCTATGGGCAGTGTTGAGTCTATGGGCAGTGTTGCGTCTATGGCAGTTATGAGTCTATGGGCAGTGTTGAGTCTATGGGCAGTGTTGCGTCTATGGGCAGTTATGAGTCTATGGGCAGTGTTGAGTCTATGGGCAGTGTTGCGTGTATGGGCAGTTATGAGTCTATGGGCAGTGTTGAGTCTATGGCAGTGTTGCGTCTATGGGCAGTTATGAGTCTATGGGCAGTGTTGAGTCTATGGGCAGTGTTGAGTCTGTGGGCAGTGCTGAGTCTGGGCGGTGTTGAGTCTATGGGCGTGTTGAGTCTATGGGCAGTGTTGAGTCTATGGGCAGTGTTGAGTCTATGGGCAGTGTTGAGTCTATGAGCAGTGTTGAGTCTATGGGCAGTGTTGAGTCTATGGGCAGTGTTGGGTCTATGGCAGTGTTGAGTCTATGGGCAGTGTTGAGTCTATGGGCAGTGATGAGTCTATGGGCAGTGTTGAGTCTATGGCAGTGATGAGTCTATGGGCAGTGTTGAGTCTATGGGCAGTGTTGAGTCTATGGGCAGTGATGAGTCTGGGCAGTGTTGAGTCTATGGGCGGTGATGAGTCTATGGGCAGTGTTGAGTCTATGGGCAGTGATGAGTCTATGGGCAGTGCTGAGTATATGGGCAGTGCTGAGTCTATGGGCAGTGCTGAGTATATGGGCAGTGATGAGTCTATGGGCAGTGTTGAGTCTATGGGCAGTGATGAGTCTATGAGCAGTGTTGAGTATATGGGCAGTGATGAGTCTATGGGCAGTGTTGAGTCTGGCAGTGCTGAGTCTATGGGCAGTGTTGAGTATATGGCAGTGTTGAGTATATGGGCAGTGCTGAGTCTATGCAGTTTGGTCTATGGGCAGTGTTTCTATGGGCAGTGTTGAGTATATAGTGTAGTCATGGGCATATGGTCTGAGCAGTGTTGAGTATATGGGCAGTGGAGTCTATGGGCAGTGTTGGTCTATGAGCAGTGTTGAGTATATGGGCAGTGATTAGTCTATGGGCAGTGTTGATCTATGGGCAGTGGAGTCTATGCAGTGTTGAGTCTATGGGCAGTGTTGAGTCTGTGGGCAGTGTTGAGTCTGTGGGCAGTGATGAGTCTATGGGCAGTGTTGAGTCTATGAGCAGTGATGAGTCTATGGGCAGTGTTGAGTCTATGGCAGTGTTAAGTCTATGGGCAGTGTTGCGTCTATGGGCAGTTATTAGTCTATGGGGAGTGTTGACTCTATGGTGCAGTGATGAGTCTACGGGCAGTATTGAGTCTATGGGCAGTGTTGAGTATATGGGCAGTGATGAGTCTACGGGCAGTGATGAGTCTATGGGCAGTGTTGAGTCTGTGGGCAGTGTTGAGTCTATGGCAGTGTTAAGTCTATGAGCAGTGTTGCGTCTATGGCAGTCTTGAGACTATGAGCAGTGTTGAGTCTATGGCAGTGTTAAGTCTATGAGCAGTGTTGCGTCTATGGGCAGTTATGAGTCTATGGGGAGTGGTGACTCTATGGGCAGTTATGAGTCTGTGGGCAGTGTTGAGTCTGTGGGCAGTGATGAGTCTATGGGCAGTGTTGAGTCTATGAGCAGTGATGAGTCTATGGGCAGTGTTGAGTCTATGGCAGTGTTAAGTCTATGGGCAGTGTTGCGTCTATGGGCAGTTATTAGTCTATGGGGAGTGTTGACTCTATGGTGCAGTGATGAGTCTACGGGCAGTATTGAGTCTATGGCAGTGTTGAGTATATGGGCAGTGATGAGTCTACGGGCAGTGATGAGTCTATGGCAGTGGTCTGTGGGCAGTGTTACTAGCAGTGTTAAGTCTATGCAGTTTGGTCTATGGCAGTCTTGAGACATGAGCAGTGTTGAGTCTATAGTGTAGTCATGAGCATGTCGTCTATGGGCAGTTATGAGTCTATGGGGAGTGGGACTCTATGGGCAGTTATGGTCTATGGGGAGTGTTGAGTATATGGGAGTGTTGAGTCTATGCTGCAGTGCTCCTTAATGTACAAGGGACGTTAATTCCAGTGGAGGGGTTCAAGGGGGAGAAACATCGAACACGGGATTGGGCACAGGCCGCTGTTGCAACCACCCATAACATAAGGTTTCCCCTTTTTTCTGGCAACAAAACAGGTGTTAAGATGTTAAAACACCAAATTGAAACCTTTTACAAGGAATCATGTCTGCATTAACCACAATACTTGTGGTCAGAATGCAAAAAAAGTACTGATAATATATGCATTGTCTTTGAAACTGATTGGTCCACACCAGAGACAGCTTTCTTTTGAGCCTTGTCTCAAAACGGTGTTAGACCAGAGGACGCCAAAAGGCGTACAGCACAAAGACAATGCCACTGTCAGAGATTGTATTTCTCCATTTACTCTCTAAATTGCGATGTTGCTGTCACAGTGGTGGGATGGTGAGCACAACAACAACAACCACTGAGTGGCGGTGACGTCACCACACCGCTTGTGCCAGGCTAGGTGCAATGTGAGGCCACGTGAAGTGTCGAAGGCTTGCTGACAGGAGGTCACAGAACAGACCCAGGTGCCATTGGTTGATGAGCCGAGATGACTGGCAGATGCACCAACGGTGTTCCTCACTATGCCAACTCTCCGCGTTTTAGTCGCCTGGCGCTCCGCTCGTTGTTGTGAGCGTCGCTCCTCCGCCCTTTGCTGTTGTTGGAGGGCGACTGCAGCAGCGTCCTTCACGAGCCTCCTCCACAGAGGCCGATCTTGACACCGCTGGCACTAGTCGTTGGCTCCACTCAGCTGTACATCCTCCTGTACCGCATCAGCTCCATCTCTTCTCCAGCCCACGCACACGCTGGCCTTTCGATACAGAGGGGCGTCTGAGCTACTCCATCTCCAGGCGCGGCAGCTGAAATAATTGGGCAAGTGTATTTAATCCCAGTCGCTGCTGCCTCTGACTAGTCGCGTTTGATGGGGTAAAGTGTGCAAAACTGCACCACCTTTGCCTTCCCAAGTTTACACATCACATCAAGTCGTCGATTAAGATTGAACAGGGGCGGTTTCTTCATTGGGGCGATTGGGCGACGCACCACCAATGTCATTCAACCACAGAGTCACGCTAGCCGTCACTGTCAGCCTCTGGATATAGTCCAATCAGCGTCATGTCACGTTCTGTGGAGTACCGCCTCTTTTGGGGCGATTTCACTCCGGCTGAGAATCGCCCGAGTGGCCCCATAGACTTACATTCAAAGATGTTTTTTTCGAACGGAGGCGCTCCAATGCATTCTCTATGGCTCCGGAGGGCTTGCACTAACGTGCTTACGTCATCATACGTGCTTACGTCATTAAACGTAAGCACGTTTCATCCAACAATATAATTTATCGCTACCTAGTGGAATCTTTAATAAAATAAACTTGAGTGGTTTGTTTTAATAGTGAGTATATAAACAAACAAGATGTATTGTAAGAGTCACTTTATTTTTCATTAATATTAAAGAAGTGAAGTTGCCTTTACATGCTTAAGCTGTTAATTTATTCATTGCATGGGTGGACCTTATCCTTATCAATCATCCAGACATTTGCCCCCCTGAGAGATTTTGCAGGAGCCGCCACTGAGATTGAATCGACTGGTTGACTGATGTCAGCTGCGGCCGGGAATCGAATTTAGTTAGCCGGGTTCGTAGTGCAATGAACCGCTCCTGGAGGCCCAGGACCGGTTCAGATGATCGTCACTGGTGTTGGCCGTGAGCGGGAATCGAACCCGGGTCGCAGTGCACACACACACGGACAAGGTTGATCATAACCGTGCGGCGAGCGCGTGTTATGCAAGTGAAGATGCACCATCTACCGCTGTGTTCGCGATGCGTAACAACGAATTATCTTGCGTGATAATTGATTGCGTGATAATTGATTGCGTGATAATTGATTGCGTGATTATTGATTGCGTGCGTAAACTACACGCGGACGGTGCGCCGCCCATTGCTACGAGGCCCATCGGTTCGTCGTTGCTCGGTTGCTTCGAGGTTCGACGAGCCCGTGGACGGCCACCCTGGTCAATCCTGCGGGCGTATTGACCGCGCGGCACAAATGCGACCTGCCTAAGTCAGCTGTTATTTACGACTCTGTGTCTTTCTCTCTCTCTCTCTGTGCATCTCTCTCCGATCTGCTCTGCCTCCACCCCCCCCCCNTTCTCTCTCCCCCCCTACAGCCGATCTCTCTTCAGTCCGTGTGAGTCTATGGATCTCTATGTCAGTCTATGGATCTCTATGCGAGTCTATGGGTCTCTATGCGAGTCTATGGGTCTCTATGCGAGTCTATGGGTCTCTATGCGAGTCTATGGGTCTCTATGTAGGTCTATGGGTCTCTATGTGGGTCTATGGATCTCTATGTGAGTCTATGGGTCTCTATGTAGGTCTATGGGTCTCTATGTAGGTCTATAGACTGTTTGTGAGTCTGGATCTCTATGCGGGTTTATCGGTCTGTATGTGAATCTATGGGTCTCTATGTGAGTCTATGTGTATCTATGTGAGTATGGGTCTCTATGTGGGTCCATGGGTTTCTATGTGAGTCGATGGGTCTATATGTGGGTTTCTATGTAAGTCGTTGGTGATCAGGCTGAGGCCATGTGCCCGCTGCATTTGAGAATCCGGTTTAAACACGGGCAGTGGCTGAAACTTGGATTCGAAGCCAGGATCTGACCCATGAGCCACCCAGTGACCTCTAAAAAATAATAATTATACATTTAAAAGTTACTGCTACTTACAAATGGTAAACTCTTTCAAGGTTTCTACAACTCAACACTTCCTTATGCCGAGCCAACGAGTCTGCAACATTAACGAGCCTCCCTCGATACATTTCGCGTTGAACTTTAAACTAACTGCGTGCACCAATGTTTTCATTATCGATCAGTGTTCAAGTCAGAGGTGAACTTTAACTATTTTTTGTGGGCGGAATGTTCGCAAAAAGCAAAAAACCAAACCGTTAAGCACCGTCGCAATTAGCTCATTGTTTAGTTTGGAGCACAGTACATTGAGAGGGACACGTGGATTAGAACACAGGCACGGGTTTAATGGCATAATTATAATCGTAAAGTAAAAACTATTAAACTTTAATTTATTTTACCAGGTAAGTCTCGCTGAGCTATGTAGCTCATTTTCAGAATCGACCTGGCCACAAATTACAGCTTAACGACGCGGCCATGTGGAAATGTAGAGCAGTAAAATACTCTTAATGCGTGACGTTGATTCCAAAATGCGGAGGGAAAAACCGGTGGACCCGGAGAAAAATCCTCGCCACCACGGGTAGAGACACGAAGACTCCACATGAACAGGCGTCAGGGTCGGGATCGAACTCACGGCCTCCTGTATACCGGAAAGGTCGTGAGCATCTCGTCACCGTGGCCGAAGTGAGTCGGGCCTGGCATGACGTGTCACGGCTAGAAGGGCAAGGGTAACAGACTGAAGGCGGCACGGCACATGAGCGGGTGGGTGGCCAACACCACGCCCGGCCGCCTTTGTCTCCCCAATGTGATGCTAACACCACATCAGGTATTCATTCGAGGCCGAGTCGACCTAGCGGAGGCCCAAGCCTGGTTAAAATATTCGCCACCGTATTGGCCGTGAGCGGGAATCGAACTCGGGTTGCTGGATTTCGTAGCGCAGCGCGCTAACCGCCGCACCACCGCTCCCCACAACAGGGCTGTCAATCAGCTGACAACTACAGACTGTCATAAACCGTCGCAACCCCGGGGGAAAGCAGGGCTCAGTGTAGTCACCGTTGCAGTACAGGAGGTGAATCCGTGATGCGTTTTTGTGTTTAGTTTGCTGTCCTTCCCCGCACCTCCGATTAGCACGGTTGGTGACGTACGGTGCGAAAGAAGTTTAACGTACATACATACATGGGCCACATTACTCGAGCCCGCTCCGTTGCGTTCAGTTAGTTCATGAATATTTTGGCACTTTCACACTGTTAATTGGCTCTCTCTCTCTCGTTCTCTCTCGCTCTCTCGCTCACTCTTCTCCGCCGGGAGACGTGGCGAGGCGCTCCATCCGCACGTTTAGCCGCGCAGATTTCCACCGCAGAGCAATCCTCAACCTCCTCGCCGCCGCCAGCCGCCTTCGGCTCGGAGAAGGCTGCGTTCGCTTCTCGCTTTTGTCTTTTGAAAGGATTATTTTTATTATGAAACAGATGCAAAGGAACGCCGCTCGATCATTATCATCATCATCACGATCCGTGGCACATGTCGTCATGTTTACACTTTCCTCTCTGTCTTGTGCCAATGGGCCCAAGTCAGTGCCACATCTTTCTGGCACCAATTCCTTGCGTCGTCATCGTCTCAAGCCCATTCTCCGTGAGGTCTTCCTCTCTTTTCGGTTGCTTCCATTTGTCCGCGGCTGTCTAACATCCTCCAAATGACGGCGTAGTTGGTACGCAAGTGCTGGATCCAAGGAGGTTACGAAAATTGATCATTGATATTTAGCAGATAAAGTACACTGTTGTTTAATGATATAGAGGGGCATGATTCTAAAATATTGACATTTCAGGCCCATTACTCCCCATCATTGTGGTGCTGTCAAACCCCAATGGTTTCAAATGTGTTGCGGCCCTCGCACTGATGATGCCTTATCGGCAAAGGTGACCCCTCCCTCTGAAAATCAGTGAAAAACGCTGCCCTAGCTGACCCTGCTGGCGATGGAGGGAGGAGGCGAAGATGTCACAGTAACGGGCGAGGATCGGATCAGATCAGGAACGGAATATTTACTTACTTGATACAGCAATCGTGCTGTGACGGTTCCACCTGAAGACGAACGCTTGTGTTGCCTCCGAAACGTGATTTTTATTTATTTTATTTTATTTATTTAAATTAATTTTTACCGACGTGACTTTACCGAAAAAACCTAAGAATAAAAAAATGAATCATTGTTTGTGAGCGTGGGGCTTTAGGGAGATGCTGTCTCCTCTGTCTCCAGAGCGTTGTGATCGCAATCTGTGAAAATAAATGTACAAACGATAGAGGTCGGAGCGTTTGCTCGAGTGTGACACTGCAACGAGACGTCGTCATTGTTGGGCTAATGTTGCCCACACATTTGTTATAAAAAAACATGTTTTTCCATATACATGTTTATATAGGCTTTTTTTGTACCAGGGTTACTTAACACAGGCTCAAGGGCAGAAGATATCCCAGCAATTGTCCATTTGAATAAAAAAAATGTGGAAATAAATGAAACATTGTACGGAGAGATGCGCATGGCTGTAATTATGTTGGGACGCGGAGAAGCGCGTGGATTTGTGAAGGTGCCGTGAGTCACGGACACCACCCAAACTGGAGCACGTGGGGCTGGGGATGGACGCGTCGCTATGGATGAGGTTGGTGGTGATGCAACGGTGGTCAAGAGTGGCGGCCAAGGGTGGAACTCGTCTTAGAGGGCATCCACCGAGGGTGGACGATTACATCGCAGAGTCGTGAAGATGGTGACGGCTGCTTTGGGAGGCCTTCATCCAGCAGTGGATCGACCATGGCAGATGATTCTATCATTGATATGCTAACTCGCATATTGATTTGGAATGCACTCCAAAAAACACGTATGTTTTTTTNGTGCACGTGTGAAAAATAAGAACGTTAACTCGGCACGTAATTTTTTATGTTGTAAATCCTCCACCATCCGACACGGCCAAACAAAGTCGATCGTCGCGTGTGCAAGTGTTTATATTATTGTTGTGTTTATAATCATATAGTGTTTATATTATTGTTTCAGCTCCCACCGCTAAGTTAAAGAACGATTCTCACAGCCAAACGTGGCAATGATCACGCGCAGGCTCGCGTGAAACTAGCCGAGCCGTTAAAGACGCGACCCAGAAGTCGGAATAAAATTCAGGAAGGTTGGAAAATCTTCTTCTTGGTTCTTTGGTAAAGTCACGTAGAAGGGAAATAAATAAATAAATATAATTCATAATTCTCACGACGTTTCGGCCACAACGCAAGCAGCCGTCCTCAGGTGAAGAACAGGTCTGTCGGGACTTTACCGAAAGAACCAAGGAGATGAATCCCTGCAGGTTGGAAAATGTTTGGTGGGTTTAAAAACAACAACAACAAAAATGTCAAAGTTCAATTCTTTGCTTAAAAGTGGTCGGCAAACGTTCCGGGAAAACGCAACACCCCGACAGCTGAACCCATCTCGGGAGAAAAAAACAATCCTGGATGGATCTTTCTCTGGAACGGAATCGGAGATTCGTTGCTTCAATGTTTTTACGGTGGTAAGAACACGGGCACGGTAGAACGCGCCGATGGTTTATTGGGGGTTCGGGGGGGGNCAGAAACCCGCGGTGGAGAGGGGGGGGGTGATGCCCCAACCTTTGGGATAACCGGAGCGAGACACTTTGTGATGGTGGCTCACTGGGGACTTCGAGGGCGAAGGTGCAAATTGCGTGATTGTTTCTTCTTTGGTGTTGCAAGTGGCGAGAAAATTGGGCAAGTGGCAGAGGCGAGAGAGAAACGGGTAAGGAAGGGGGCGGCAGGTTTTTTTNGTTGTTGTGTGAAGTGCCCCTAAAGAATATAATGAATCTCACAGCAGCTTCCGACGATGACTTTGAACCCGCGTGTTCCTGCGTGTCGAGGTGACATTGAATTACCCGCGAGATGAAGGGCTGCACAAACACCCACAGGAGCATCATCATCATCCCAGCTACGCTTCGTAGTCATTTGCTTTGCTCGTATTAGGGGCCGTTCATAATGACGTGACGCGATTTTGGACGATTTTTGACCCCCCCCCCCCTTCGTCTCACGGCGTCACAAAAAGTCAGACCCCCCTCATATGACGTCACAAAGCTCTGCCCCCCCCCCAAAAAAACATGCTTCAAATCGCTTTAACTATTGTCATTGTAGTGCGTATTTAATGTGGCGCTGCACTCTGATGGTAGGAGAAAACATTATTAAAAAGTATTTAATTACGTAGAACGTGTTGTCTATATTTATTTAAAGTTGCGCATTTTTACGTGACGTCACATTTCTCAACCCCCCCCCCCTCGTCACACATCGTCACAAATGTCTGACCCCCCCCCCCTAGGTGCGTGACGTCATTTATGGACGGCCCCTTACGCAAAGGTTTGCAATTGTATGTTATTGATTTCTGCACATGGGATTCTGCCCACGTGGTGGAGTGGTCAGCGCACTGGACTTGGCAAATCCGGAGGTCGCCGGTTCGATTCGATCTCCAGTCGCGGCAGTCAAGCATGGTGACAAGTTTCTACAATCGACCCCTATCCTTCGCCTCTGTGCACTCAGCAGCATCAACGGTCGGCAGGCCGCGTGTTGTTGGGGCGAACAGTGGGTGATGCCACTCCTCAGATTTCTAGCCAGCGTGGAAGAATAGACCAAATTATTCTCTCTCCCCGTTAAGTTATTTGCCANCAAATGAGATTTGTTTTAAATCCAAATTTGTGCCGTGACGTCGCCGCACGAGATCTTTGACTGCTCACTGCAAAGCAGGCCGGGGGCGAATTTTTTTGCGGTGGATTTAATGCACCCTCGGTATTAACCAGGGCGGCCCTCGGGGTTTCGGAATCTCGAATCTCCGCTCCGAGTGGGCGAGCACGCTGTGCACGCTCGAGGCCACGTGGCCAATCTCCGTAGAGTGTGCCGCGCTCTCCGCGGACTCAATTACTTCTTAAATTGCTCAAGCACTCAGCTCCGTTTTCTTTTTATGTGCCCCAGGTTCAAAAGCTTTTCAACGCCAACGCCAAAAAAAATTGAACCCCTGGCAATTGTGAGAACCCGCCACGTTTTTCTCATCATCAACCACAGTTGTCTCAGCCGCTAAAATTAAAAAAAAAAGCAACTCACTGATCCGGCAAACCTTCCAAGAGGGGAAAGAGACGCTCAGTAATTGAAGTTTTAGGTATAGTGAACTCAGAGTGCAGGAGGGAGAATAGCTCAGAAGGAGGGTGGAATGTTATCCTAATTGTGTTGGACGTTTGCCAGGCCTTCATATAAATTCGTTGAGAAGTGGCAGCTGTATCTTGCTAATAAGCCCATTGCATTGCTGCGATGAGAGAAGGAATCAGCTGTTGCAGAGTAACACTTAGCATTGTTGTTTTGTGCTTGGCCCATTGGGAATTCACTTTTTGTGGCTGTCCAAACTGAGGCTCCTTGCCAAGACTGCACGGAGTTTTGCTCTCACGTTTCATTCCCTCCTGTGGCCACAAATCAACATCTCTTCGTTCAGCAAGTTGCGTGTGTGTTTCCCCCTGGCTACGCATAGCACTACAGCTGCCGTGTTAACGATATTGTAATCAAGTTGTGTTGCGATCGAAACGTCGTGAATTATTTTATTTTTCTACCTACGTGACTTTACCGAAAGAACCAAAGAGTATGGATTCTTGCAGTCACGAAAGCCTCAAATCAAGAATCAACTAACCATGAGCGTGTTTGTGGATAATTAATATTTGTTTTACTATAATTTGTATTGTACCAGGTAAGGCCCGACTGAGCTGTGTAGCTCTTTTTTTCAAAAGCAACTTGGCCACAGATGACAGCTCACAGAAGTGACTCATCACGTGGAATGTATGACAGTCAAATACTCAACGCATGTTTGTAAATGTGGAGGCGAAAACCGGATAATCCTGAGAAAACCCCACGTGACCAAGGGAGAGACACACGCAAACTTCAAATATACAGCAGGCGTCAGGGTCGGGATCGAACCCACGACCTCCTGTGTACCAGGCGAGGTAGTTAACATCTCCTAGCCACCGTGATGCTGATGATGAGAAAGACACCGCAAACTCCAAATATACAGCAGCAGGCGTCAGGGTCGGGATCGAACCCACGACCTCCTGCACACCAGGCGAGGTAGTTAACATCTCGTCTCTCCCTCCGCATCATGCTAAGGATTGTTTACAAGTCCCGACGACAGCACGGCCGTCTGGGATGGCCATAATTTCAGCAGCATTGCTTCAGTACAAGCAAACTCTGGAATGGCTTCGACATGCAGTGCCTCTTCAGCAGTCAGGCTGCTTTAAGCAATGCTGGTAAATAGTCATATGTCAGAGATAAAACAATAACATCTTATGGCGAATATAGCAACGCTATAAATAATAAGACTTTATCTCTCGTGTATCTGTCCCGTGTGAAAACAATTGNTTACACATCCCTTAAGCGACACGGCCTTCTGATCTGTACAAAGACAAAGATCCCCGCGTAGCCTTGACAGACTGTTGGGCAAGTGCTGTTCGCGAGCNGCCAGACAACACCACGCCCGACCGCCTTTGTCTCCCCAGTGGCGATGCTTACACACCGCACTAGGTACTGAACCACTACACTACCGCTCCCACGTGCACAGACGAACACAAGAACGCGCACACCACCCCCATAAGACAATGTCGGCTTCTAGGCAGCAGGGACTCGGGTGTTTGCAAGCAAGGTTTGAGCCACGTTGGATTTGACCACCAGTGAATAGTTGCGTTGAACGTTGAGCTGAGTTCGTTACGAGACGTAATGGTACGACCGTTTTGGGTAAGGAACACTTTATCGCTAAGACCATTCGTGCGGTCCGGATATCGAATCGAACTGGTGAATTCCGTAGAATACATATATATATATATAACCTGCGGCCCTTGCTACTCTACTGCTGGATGAAGTATATACCGTACATATCTTCTTGGTTCTTTCGGTAAAGTCACGTAGAATAGAAATAGTAAAATAAAAAAAATAAACGTAATAAAATAATTCTCACGACGTTTCGGCCACAACGCAGAAGACAGAGTCTGACTCTGTCTTCTCGACAGACCTGTTCTTCACCTGAGGACAGCTGCTTGCGTTGTGGCCGAAACGTCGTGAGAATTATTTATTATGTTTTATTTATTTATTTTATTATTTCCATTCTACGTGACTTTACCGAAAGCACCAAGAAGATGAATCCCTGCAGTCACGAAAGCTTTAAATCGAAATTTTACGTACGTATGTTGAGCTTCTTGCGTACGTAGCCTGCCGTGCTAATCGGAGGTGAAGACTCCAGATGCCGTGAGGGTTGTTCGACCATACTTCACCATCGGTCAGTGAGGGTTGGCTGAAGAGGGAGGCTCACATGTAGCCCACCATTGATGTTAGCGTGATGGGAAATCAGCGATGTTAACTCCCTCGCCTGGTTACAGGAGGTCGTGGGTTCGATCCCGACACTGGAACGCCTGCTGGATATTGTGAGTCTGCGTCTCTCTCTCCTCGTGGTCGCGGTTTTCCCTACATTTAGAATCGACACCACGCGTTTCGATTATTTTGCTGCTATAGATGTCCACCTAATGATGATACGCCCAATTCGTTGAGCTATCATTTGTGGCCAGGTAGCTGAAAAAAAGAGCGATCAAACTCAGTCGGCGTTATCTGGTTAAATAAAATTAAAAAGTTTAGCTCAGAGCGCAAGTGCGCTAACCGCTGCGCCACCGCTCCCCACCACTCGCGCGGCTTTCTTAACATTCGATTTGTCTGCGCTGATGCATTCCCCCTCGATGGGGAGATCAAAGAGGATTTTTTTTTATTTGGCAAGCAATGCACGGCAGTCAATTAACACTTCGATTTCGACTGCCTTCAAGACCGAATGCCTCGGAGAGTCAACACACGGTCTGGATTTCTTGTTTCCATATATCGTTGTGTGCGCGTGTGTAAAGGGAGCTTTGTTCGGCATAGAATAACAACCGCGTTTATTGTTGAGACATTTTCTGCTCGTTATTTTGCAAGCACAGCCCTCCACCCCTGCTCCCGAGTTCGCACCGTATATACGCAGTTAACTTATTTCACCAAACATTATTTTTATTTACTATAAATGCGGCTAATTCAGCCGCATGCGGCTATGCGGTCGNACGTGTGGCGACATTGCGTGTGTAGTGTGTGTACTGTGTGTGTACTGTGTGTGTACTGTGTGTACTGTGTATGTTGCGTGTGTACTGTGTGTGTACTGTGTGTTGTGTATGTTGCGTGTGTAGTGTGTGTACTGTGTGTGTGTACTGTGTGTGTGNACTGTGTGTACTGTGTATGTTGCGTGTGTAGTGTGTGTACTGTGTGTACTGTGTGTGTTGCGTGTGTACTTGCGTGTGTACTGTGTGTGTACTGTGTGTACTGTGTGTGTGNCTGTGTGTTGCTCGTGTACTGTGTGTACTGTGTGTGGGCGTGTGTACTCTCTGTACTGTGTGTGAACTGTGTGTACTGTGTGTACTGTGTACTGTGTGTACTGTGTGTACTGTGTGTGTATGTGTGTGTACTGTGTGTACTGTGTGTGTATGTGCGTGTGTACTGTGTGTACTGTGTGTACTGTGTGTACTNTGTGTGTGTCGTCTGTACTGTGTGTACTGTGTGTACTGTGTGTGTACTATGTGTACTGTGTGTACTGTGTACTGTGTGTACTATGTGTACTGTGTGTACTATGTGAACTGTGTGTGTAACGCATCTACTCACACTCCTACTGAACTGCCGCACACACACGAAGCGGACACCCCCGTGTACAAACCACCCACCCACACGCTGCCGTTTCTCTCTCTCCAACGTCGTTCCACCCCGCGTCTCAACCGAGTGGGGGAAGGAGGATGACGAGGGTAGGAGGGCGAGGTGGAGCAGGTGGAGGACAAGGAGGTGGAGGTGGACGAGAATGAGGAGGAGGTGGAGGAGGAGGTGGAGGAGGGCGAGGTGGAGGAGGAGGGGACGAGGAGGTGGAGGAGGACGAGGATGAGGTGGAGGAGGAGGAGAAGGTGGAGGAGGGCGAGGTGGAGGAGGAGGGGGAGGACGAGGAGGTGGAGGAGGACAAGGATGAGGTGGAGGAGGAGGAGAAGGTGGAGGAGGAGGATGACGAGGTGGAGGAGGAGGAGGAGGAGGACGAGGAGGCTGTCACATGGCTCTGTGGCCACGCGGGGCTGACGTTCACTCACAATCACGTAGACACGCGTGCATGCACGTCGCTCCGTACCCCACCCTTGTGGACCCAGTGGTCTCACTGTGTCAAAGCATTCGCTGGGTTAAATTAAAAAAACACAGTCGTGTGCGAAGGAATGAGTCAATCGCCGTCGATGTTTTCTTCGGGGCTTGGGATCGAACTCGCCTTGGGATCGAACTCGCCTCTCCGGATTCAGAGCGCAGTGCGGCGCTAGCCACTGCTGCAGCCCCATCACATGTTAACATGCACACACGAGGCACACACGAGGTAGAGGGAGAACAACACAACACAATACAACCGTATACTCTGATGGTGCATTGTCTTTGAGTTGTGCGCCTTTTGGCGTCATCTGGTCCAACCCATGTGAGACTAGGCTCTAAGGAAAGCTGTCTCGGGTGTGGACCAATCAACTTCAAGGACAGTGCATACATTATTAGAATTATGTTTTTTGTTTGCATTATGACTGCAGGTATTGTGGTCTATGCAAACATGACTCCTTGTAAAAAGGTGTCAGTTTTGTTGCCAGATAGAAGGGTAAAAAAACAATTATCACAATACAACCGCTTGGCGAGCGATGCCCTTGGTGGGAGACTGACAGCTGACTTGTGCTGCTGCGTTATTGAGTAGAAATGATCAGTCGTGAGCATTGGATTGAATCAACAACAACAAAAGGCTTCATCTTCTTGGTTCTTTCGGTAAAGTCACGTAGAATGGAAATAATAAAATAATAAAAATAAAACATAATAAAATAATTTCACGACGTTTCGGCCACAACGCGAGCAGCCGTCCTCAGGTGAAGAACAGGTCTGTCGAGAAGACAGAGTCTGAATAAAACACCCCAGACTTGGAGCGTCTATTTAAGCTGGGTTGGAGGGGGGGAGCGCCTTGACAAAATAATTTAACAACAATGCTGTCGCGTGCCCCTGTGACAGCCTCAGTGAGTTGTCCCATGGCACCGCCTTGGGTCTGTCCGTGACCCCCTGCCAGCGGGCGTTCACACAGGCTGGATTGTGTGAGGAGCTCACAAATCCTTGAAAGATCTGGGCAAAGTCCCATCGGTGAGCTCCTCCGGCAGGCAAGGCTGCGTTGGCTGGTCATGTAGCCCGCATGCCCAGCCACCGCATGCCTAAACAGCTTTTGTTCGGCCGGATCGAGGGGGCTAACGGGCGCGGCACGGGCTGAGAAGAGATGGAGTGATGTGGTACAGGAGGACGTGGAGCTAGTGGACTTGCCGATGACTGGTACCAGCGGTGTCAAGATCGGCCTCTGTGGAGGAGGCTCGTGAAGGACGCTACTGGCAGTTGGAGGCAGTCGCCCTCCAACAACAACGGAGGGCGAAGGAGCGACGCTCACAACAACGAGCGGAGCGCCGGGTGGCTAAAGCAAGTTGGTACAGTAGGGGGCACAGGTGGTGCATCAGCCAGTCATCTCGGTCATCTCGGTCAGTCGACCCGTGGCACCTGCTGGGTCTGCCCGTGACTCCTGCCAGCGGGCGTTCGACACTTCACGTGGCCTCAAGGTGCACATGGCCTGGCACAAGCCGCCCGCGTGACGTCACGGCCACTTAGTGGCGAATTGCGTTGTTGTTCCTCGTCGTTGTTATTGTTGTGGCTACGTGGGGATGACGTATGTGATTTCCAAAACGTTTTGGTTTAGCCATATTTGTTTGTTGTAGTACAGAGTTAGACTTGCATCCCACTTGGATTTTTGCACACAGCGTTGAAATACGGTGGGTTTTTTGGAAGCCTTTGCTGTTTTTNCCTGGATTTTCTGTTTCGTGTAGTCACTGAAGATGTTTCTTGTTCATGTTTTTGTTTGTTGCGGTTGCACCCGATTCAAGAGCCGAATGGCTCACAGGGCTATACCTAATACATGAACTGAAAATGAACTGAACGTAAATGGGCGTGTGAAAGCTATTTTGATTTCGATTTCAAGCTTTCGTGACTGCAGGGATTCATCTTCTTGGTTCTTTCGGTAAAGTCACGTAGAAGGGAAATAATAAAATAATAAAAATAAAACATAATAAAATAATTCTCACGACGTTTCGGCCACAACGCAAGCTGCCGTCTTCAGGTGGTCTGTCGAGTAGACAGACTGTCTACTCGACAGACCTGCTCTCCACCTGAAGACGCCTGCTTGCGTTGTGGCCGAAACGTCGTGAAATTATTTTATTATGTTTTATTTTATTATTTTATTATTTCCATTCTACGTGACTTTACCGAAAGAACCAAGAAGATGAAGCTATTTTGCTCAATAAATGAGCGGAGAGTTCAACAACCAAGACTGCGGGCGCTAGCGAGGAGTTTGAAAATGCTGCGATGAGGAGGGATCGTGGTGGTGGTGGAGGAGCCGTTCCCACTTGTGTGCTGTCAAGGAGGCTGTAAAAGCATCACCGGCACACACACACAAACTAAAATTGACTTAATTGTGAGGAGCGATGTTGCTTGCTGCTTGCTGCTGCTGTTGCCTCCTTTTGTGGGCGGGATATTCAAGGTGACACGTGCGGTGATTTATTTTGTTGATTTACAATTTTGCAGTCACTGTGAGATAAAAAAAAAATAAAAGGGCCTCTATTTAGTGGCATTAACCCTTCAGAGTGCTCTCTGTTTGATGGACTGGTGGCTTGAAGGCGGTTTTGATGCATTTTTAAGTGTGCGCGTGTAGCACGAGATCATACGTGTTTGTGTGTGTTGTGAGGACGTGGGTTTGTGTGTGTGTGTGTATGCTGGTGTGTGTATGTGTGCTGGTGTGTGTGCTGGTGTGTGTGCTGGTGTGTGTGTGTGCTGGTGTGTGTGCTGGTGTGTGTGGTGTGTGCTGGTGTGTGTGCTGGTGTGTGTGTGCTAGTGGTGTGTGTGNTGTGTGTGTGCTGGTGTGTGTGGGTGTGTGTGTGTTGGTGTGTGTGTGTGTGTGGTGTGTGTGTGTGTNGTGTGTGTGCTGTGTGTGTGTGTGTGCTGGTGTGTGTGCTGTGTGTGTGTGTTGGTGTGTGTGTGTGTTGGTGTGTGTGNTGGTGTGTGTGTGTGCTGTGTGTGTGTGGTGTGTGTGTGTGTGTGTGTGTGTGTTGGTGTGTGCTGGTGTGTGTGTGCTGGTGTGTGTGCTGTGTGTGTGCTGTGTGTGTGTGCTGGTGTGTGTNCTGGTGTGTGCTGGTGTGTGTGTGTGCTGGTGTGTGTGTGTGTGTGTGTGTGTTGGTGTGTGTGCTGGTGTGTGCTGGTGTGTGTGCTGGTGTGTGTGTGCTAGTGTGTGTGTGTGTGGTGTGTGTGCTGGTGTGTGTGTGGTGTGTGTGTGTGTGGTGTGTGTGTGTGTGGTGTGTGTGTGGTGGTTGTGTGCTGGTGTGTGTGTGTGTTGTGTGTGTGTGTGTGTGTGTTGTGTGTGTGCTGGTGTGTGTGTGTGTGCTGGTGTGTGTGCTGGTGTGTGTGTGTTGTGTGTGTGTGTGNGTGTGTGTGGTGTGTGTGCTGGTGTGTGTGCTGGTGTGTGTGTGTGTGTGTGTGTGCTGTGTGTGCTGGTGTGTGTGCTGGTGTGTGTGTGTGTNCTGGTGTGTGTTGGTGTGTGTGTGTGTGCTGGTGTGTGTGCTGGTGTGTGTGCTGGTGTGTGTGTGTGCTGGTGTGTGTGCTGGTGTGTGTGTGTGTGCTGGTGTGTGTGCTGGTGTGTGTGTGTTGGTGTGTGTGTGTGTTGGTGTGTGTGCTGGTGTGTGTATGTGTGCTGGTGTGTGTGCTGTGTGTGTGTGTGCTGGTGTGTGTGCTGGTGTGTGTGTGTGTGTTGGTGTGTGTGTGTGTGTGCTGGTGTGTGTGCTGGTGTGTGTGTGTGCTGGTGTGTGTGCTGGTGTGTGTGTGTGTGCTGGTGTGTGTGCTGTGTGTGTGTGTGNTGGTGTGTGTGTGTGTGTGTGTGTGCTGTGTGTGTGTGCTGGTGTGTGTGTGCTGGTGTGTGTGTGTGTGCTGGTGTGTGGTGTGTGTGTGTGCGTGTGTGTGTGTGTGTGGTGTGTGTGTGTTGGTGTGTGTGCTGGTGTGTGTNCTGGTGTGTGTGCTGGTGTGTGTGTGTNCTGGTGTGTGTGCTGGTGTGTGCTGGTGTGTGTATGTGTGCTGGTGTGTGTATGTGTGCTGGTGTGTGTATGTGTGCTGGTGTGTGTATGTGTGCTGGTGTGTGTATGTGTGCTGGTGTGTGTGTTTGTGCTGGTGTGTGTGCTGGTGTGTATGCTGGTGTGTGTGTGCTAGTGTGTGTGTGTTGGTGTGTGTTGGTGTGTGTGTGTGCTGGGTAGGTGTGTGTGTGTTGGAGTGTGTGTGTTGGTGTCTGTGTGTGTTGGTTTGTGTGTGTTCTGGAGTGTGTGTGTGTCTGGTGTGTGTGCTGTGTGTGCTGTGTGTGTGTGGTGTGTGTGTGCTAGTGTGTGTGTGTGTGTGNTGGTGTGTTTGGTGTGTGTGTGTGTGTGTGTGTGTGTGTGTGTGTTGTTTGTTTGNTGTGTGTGTGTGTCTGTGTGTGTGTGGTTGGAAACATTTAGGCTGGCCTGCCTACGATCCATCCTGGGTTTAACCAGGCTGGATTGTGTGAGGAGCTCACAAATCCTTGAAATATCTGGACAAAGTCCCATCGGTGAGCAGGCAAGGCTGCGTTGGCTGGGTCATGTAGCCCGCATGCCCAGCCACCGCATGCCTAAACAGCTTTTGTTCGGCCGGATCGAGGGGCTAAACGGCACGGGCTAAAGAAGAGATAGAGTGATGTGGTACAGGAGGTCGTGGAGCTGAGTGGACTTGCCGATGACTGGTACCAGCGNTGTCAAGATCGGCCTCTGTGGAGGAGGCTCGTGAAGGACGCTACTGGGCAATTGGAGGCAGTCGCCCTCCAACAACAACGGAGGGCGGAGGAGCGACGCTCACAACAACGAGCGGAGCGCCGGGTGGATAAGCACAGCAAGTTGGTACAGTAGGGGCACAGGTGGTGCATCAGCCACTCATCTCTGTCATCTCGGTCAGTCGACCCGTGGCACCTGGGTCTGCCCGTGACCTCCTGCCAGCGGGGGTTCGACACTTCACGTGGCCTCAAGGTGCACTTGGCCTGGCACAAGCGTCGTGGTGACGTCACCGCCACTTAGTGGCGAATGGCGGTTGTTGTTGTTGTGTGTGTGAGTGTGTGAGTGCGACTGTGTGTGTGTGTNCATGTGCGATCATTACTCGTGCGTTCGTGACCTTACACGATACTGAGCACGCACGGGAGTCATGGCGTTGCGGTCAGCGCTACGAAGCCCAACGGGAAGAGTTCGATTCTCACCCACGGTTAAATCAGTGGTGGATGTCAGAGACGGCGCTGGACCTCACCTAGGTCGACTCATCCTTAAATGCGCACCTGGTGCATAGTGTCAACATCAGCACTGGGGAGACAAAGGCGGCTGGGTGTGGGGCCGGCTCACCCGTCTCGCCCGTGACAGCCTTGTCCGTGTGTTTGTTGAATTTCTCTCACGCCGCACGTAGCCAACCCTGCTAATCGGAGGACAACAAACTAAACACTAAACGCAGCTCCACGGAAATTAGTTTTCAATTTGGATGATTAAAAAGTGCATTGCTCCAGTGGCTTCCTAATATCGGAAGGGAGAGAGTGTTTGCTAACGCATTGGCCATCACACGATGTAGGCGATACGGGTGGCGGCTTTTGTGTGTCTAAAGTGCGTGTTCAATCATGCATGTGTGAGATAATCTTTTGATGTGTTTGTGTGATGATAGAATAATGTGTGTGGCTGTCACGTGATCATTTTCATTACAAAAGTTTACCAGTCGCGACACGTTCGCGTGCAAATTCACGGAACACTTTTAATAAGGTTTTTGTATTTTTTGAAAGGAGAAGATTATTCCAAAACAAACAAAATTGGGTAAACGATTTGTGAGAGTAACATTTGTAATTTCGTGCGCCACCACGGTTTCCACAATGCTGCCGCTGTCTTTGTTGTTTTATACGCGTTCGAAGTTGTCGTCCACAGATGCGAATTATGAGCGTCATGCTGCACAGGAGGGCCTGGGTTCGATCCCGGACCCTGGCGATGCCTGTTGTATATTTGGAGCCCGCGCGTTTTCCCTCTCTCTCTTTTTTTTTTACGATCAGTGGAAACAAGAAGATGCCTTTGCTTCGTTCATCATTTCGTAATTTTTTTTACTTTGCTTATGTAAACCCCTCTCGCTCACCTCTCACTCACTCTCTCGCTCGCTCTCTCGCTCTCTCTCGTTCTGCACGCAGCCCTTCTCGCAGTCCGACGGCCTCCNACGGGTAGCTCATATCAGCATGCAGAGCTCCCCGTCTTCTGCCACGAGCACACGGCCTCCTCCATCGCCCACGCTCCTTGAAGGCCGGCACGGCGTGGGTCAGCCGCGCATGGCGGAACTCCAGCCCACACCGGCTCCGACCAGAGCGGGAAGATGCCCAGGCTGCTCTCTCCTCCGTGGTGTTCGCTTGGATTTTTCTCCAGGTCCTCTAGTTTTACCCCTTATCACGTTAGAAACAACGTGTGTTCATTATGGGACCTCCTTTGCCAGTAGCAAAAATATGAGAATAGGTGTTCCCTTTTTTCTCGCAACGAAACAGCTGTGCTAAGATTTAAAACACCAAACTGAAACTTTTACAAGGAATCATGTCTGCGTTGACCACAATACTTGTGGTCAGAATGCAAACAAAAAGTACTCTGATAAATATGCATTGGTCCACACCAATTTAGTTTGCATTCTGACCACAAGTATTGTGGTTAATGCAGACATGATTCCTTGTAAAAGGTTTCAGTTTGGTGTTTTTAACATCTTAACACCTATATTCTTGGTTCTTTCGGTAAAGTCACGTAGAAGAGAAAAAAAAAAATAATAAAAAAAAATATTTCTTATTTTATTTCCCTTCTACGTGACTTTACCGAAAAAAACAAGAATATGAATCCCTGTAGTCACGAAAGCTTTAAATCAAAATTTAACACCTGTTTTGTTGCCAAAAAAAGGGGNAAACCTATTCCAACGTGTATTTAGATTATTTGTCTGCTGCTATAAATTCCCACGGATGATGATACCGGCCACTGTTATTAGCTGTCACGTGTGTGGCCAGGTCGCCTCTGAAAAGGGGGCCATGTGGCGAAATGTTAACTACTTCGCCTGGTATGCAGGAGGTCGTGGTTCGAACCCGGCCTGACCTCTGCATGTTCTCCCCGTGGTCGTTTGGATTTTTCTCCTGGTCCTCCGGTTTTTACCTTACAATCAACATCACGCGTTTAGAGTATTTGGTTGCTATACATGTATACATGATAAGCCACTTCGTTGAGCTACATTTGTGGCCAGGTCGCTTCTGAGAATAGAGCGATATAACGCAGTGGGTCTTAGTTAAAGAGAAATATCTCTAGCTCCGTGGGCTCTACCTGGTTAAACATAAACAAACGAACAACGCGGCTTTTATCACCACGGGAGAGATCGTAATGATGTACCTCCTTACTCACGCTTAGCCCGATGTCTGGAGTACAACGTTTGCATCGTTAACAACACCGCCGCTGTTCTGCTTCCAGGCGAGGCGATTTAAGCCCAGCCAACGTTTGTCATCATCATCATCACCACATCATCATTANATCACCATCATCATCATTCACCACATCATCATCATACCACACCATCATCATCATTACACCACCACCATCATCATCATCACCACCATGATCATCACCATCATCATCATCACCATCATTACCATCATTACCACCATCATCATCACCATCATCACCATCACCACCACCACCATCATCACCACCACTATGATCACATCATCATCATCACCATCATCATCACCACCATCATCACCACCATCATCATCATTACCACCACCATCATCATCATCATTNCATCACCATCATCATCACCATCATCATCAACATCATCATCACCATCGTCACCATCATCATCGCCATCATTATCGCCATCATCACCATCATCATCGTCGTCGTCCGTTCGCCAAGCTCCATCCGAGGGTCACCCACTATATATAGAAACATAAAAACATTTACTATGCAGAAGCGACCTGGCCATAAATGATAGCGCAACAAGGTGGCTTATCACGTGGCAATGTATAGTAGCCATACGTCGATCATATATGTGGAGGGAAAACCCGGAGATCCGGAGAAAAATCCCACGCGACCACGGGGAAAGAGACACGCAAACCTCAAATACAGCAGCAGGCGTTGTCAGGGTCGGGATCGAACCCACGACCTCATGCACACCAGGCGAGGGAGTCAACATCTCGCCCGGCCCCGGGCCCCCCACACAAAAGCCCCCCCCCACCCCCGACAGAGGAGGAGCTATAAACTAGAAACTTCCCAAGGGGTGGCAAAGCTGCAGTTCAGAAATATAAAGTTTGTTTTTATTTTACGTGCTCGATGTTAATAAATAACATACGTGAAATGCATTTTCGCCAATTGTCAACAAACCGTCAATGCCCCCGTCTCAATGGGGACATCACCCCGATCCGCTCCCATAACCAGCCACCCTGCTCGGCCATTGACTCCACAATGGGCCTACTTGTTGCAAATGCAATGATTCTAAGTTCATGAATAGAAGTGAATTGTGATAAATGTGGGTTTTTTTGGGTTGAATAAGTTGTGGTATTGTGTGGAAGAAATGTTGAAGTCGGTTTAGCCGTGGATGATGGAGGAATACGAGGGCCCACTTGGAATTCTGCCCCAGGGCCTCTAAGAACCTCTAGGCGACCCTGTTCGATCCTCTGCTGCATGAAAGTCTCCCGGCTGACAGAAGCCGGTTTGGAACCGAGCCTCTCATAGGTGCTGGCTCGGTGTTCATGACCTTTTAGTCACTAAATGTGGAATTTCATGAATTCACTCCGAACCAAGATTTCAGATGAGTCCCGTAACACAGCTTATTTGGGCTGCAGAATGGCACGGTGGTCACGCTTTGCCCGCAACACGAATTTCCTGGGTTCGATTCCTGACTCGGACATCTTCTCTGCGTGGAGTTTGTATTCTGTCCCCATGACCTGCGTGGCTTTCATCCAGATTCTACAGTTTCCTCCCGTAGCTACAACACCACACAATGCAACCGGCCTCGGCCACGAATCAAATTATCGTAAATAGAAAAAAATCTGTAATTTAGTTGGGATCGCGAGTAGACAAAATTATAAGCCCTTTCTGTGATAACCTGGCAGGACCCTCCTAAAAGAGCCTTGAGACTGGTGAGCTTTCCCTAGAAACGCGAGCGGAGTAATAATGCGAGTAAACTTTTTTTATTATTATTTGAGCTTGGATAATCTTTCAAACTTTTTTAAAAGTCGCTCAGCATGCAGCCTCTGCGTGCGTTCATGTGCCGGTAGATCTGTATGGGCTGTCTCCAAGAATGACAGTGGCCCCAAGGCATCCACAATATAACTTTTAATATCAATATATAGCGTTTGTGAAACACCTCCTAACTTGGCAGTTTGGCTGACTTGTGATGTTGGGGACGTGGTTTTGTATCATCGCAACTGGCTAAGGGTCTCTTTATACGACTCCCAATTCAATCCCACATTTCCATAAGTATAAATGTATTGTTTGACACGTTTATGATACGGGTTTGGAAAATGTATGTATCGTATATTGTTTGTGTGTTGGGGGAGAGCGGTAGTGTAGTGGGTCGCACACATCACTACAAATCCAGTGATCCGAGTTCGATTCCGGCTCACGGCCAACATCAGTGACCAATATTTGAATCGGTTCTGTACCTCTCCCGAGGTGACTCAACCTCAACTGAGTACCTGGTGCGGTGTGTAAAAATCATTGCAAGTGGGGAGACAAAGGCGGTCGGGCGTGTGCTGGCCATCCAACCCTTCCTTGCCATTCCGGCTTCATAGGTGCTACTAGCCAACAGCACTTGCCCAACTTTCTGTTAAAGGCTATACGGGTAATCTTTGTTTTTAGTTCACTACTATGAACCCCCCCCCGGCTAAATGTGAAGCTTCATGCGGAATCTTTCTATTCTGTGCGTGTGCACGTTCGCTGACGGCACTTGCCAAAATAGTCTATATCAGGCGATACGGGAGACGTGTGTGTGTGCGTGCAATTTGATTCCTGACCATGGCGAACGCCACTGGGCGAGTGATATCAGAACTCTGTCCTGGGACTGATTCGGTTATCGCTTGTCGAAGGCAGCCAGGCGTGACAATGTTCATGCAACCCTCTCGCGTGCCGTGCCGGCCTCCATGAGGGCTCCCAAACAGCGCTCGCCGCAATTCTGAATGGGCCCAGAAACGATTCAGATATTTCGTCTTTGGAAGACCGTGGCAGCGATCTTTGTGCGCGCGCGTGGAGCGATGGCGTAGCAGCTGTTACCCGCTCGATGCCACGAACCCAGCGACACGAATTCGATTCGCACTCACGGTCAACACCGTTGACGAATGTTTATACCTGGGCCTCCCCTAGGTGGACTCGGCCTTAAATGAGTACCTGGTGCGGTGCGTGAAACATCAGCACTGGGGAGACAAAGGCGGCGGGCGTGCTGCTGGCCACCCCCACCCCTCGTGTACCGAGCCGGCCTTAATAGGTGCTCGCTAATGGCACTTGCCCAACAGTCTGTTAAAGGCTATATGGGGGATCTTTGTCTAAGTGCGCGAAGCTACAAACCTTGAATCACGTGACCTCATTCCAGCCACCCTTCCATACTTATCGTGATCGCCTCAAAGTCACCTAGCCTGGCACGCGCGCCGTAGTGACATATCCGTTGGTGTGTGTGTGTGTATACAAAGACAAAGATCCCCTCTATAGCCTTAACAGACTGTTGGGGCAAGTGCTTGAGCGAACACATGTGAAGGCCGGCACGGCACACGAGGGGTGAGTGGCCAACACCACGCCCGGCCGCCTTTGTCTCCCAAGTGGCGATATTTTACAGACCGCACCAGGTACTCATTTGAGGCCGAGTCGATCTAGGGAGTGCCGAGACCGGTTCAGATAATCGTCACCGCTGTTGACCGTGAACGGGAATCTAACTCGGGTCGCGGGTTCGCAGCGCAGCGCGCTAACCGTTACACCACCGCTCCCGCCATATATACGTAACGCCAATCCACAATGTATACAGTACTTCTGTATATATACTGCATATAATACAACCAAAATCTAAATGTAAAGGCTGTCGCCAGCGTGGGTGACTCTGGACCAAGCGCGCGTGTTTGGGAGCTCGGTCAGATTTGAGAATGCGTTCGCCCCCCTAACGATTGTACACCGATCCGACTGCCACCGACTTCCAGGCTAGTTTGCATGCTAATAGGAATTGTCCGTCGGTAGCGTTTTGATTCATTGCCCGCTGCAGTTCCCTCGTTCTTAGTGTGGGGGGAGGGTGCTGTGGGTGGGTGGGTGGGGGGGGCTACACCCGTGACGGTCGTTAACTCGCGTATTTGTTTTGGTCGTTCTTGAACGTCTGCCGACGTTCGCCGCTGTGACACATTCCGTTCCGCGTGAGCGTCACGAAGATTAAGGTGACCTTTTTTTTGTGTCCACACCTCCACCCGCCCCTACACCCCCCCCCTCCGCGCCCTCCTCCCACCCATCCGCGAAATGTCGCATTAAGAATTGAATGCTGACTTCCCTATCATCCGCGCAGCCTGCGAATAAAATATAAATAAAACAATACCGTGAACGAGATGGGTTTGGCCTTTGAACTGCCAAGAACCTTGGCCCTCATTAATATACATTGGACGAATTAAATAATAATAATAATTACATTTCTTATGAGCGGGGACATTTTTGTCACCCCCGAGTCAAATCTGTGGAAGTCTTAACTTTGTGCTTGAAGCTGTCTCGCGGCTGGCTGTACATGAAATACGTTAAGAAAGAAGACAAAAAAAACCCAGCTTCCCCTAATTTGCCACTGATTTTGAGTGAGAGCCAAGTGAAGTATTTGTGTACGAACGTTTGCTTTAAACAACGGACCCCAGGCAGGGCTTTAGTGGGTTGTAGAATCCGGTTCGATTTTATCCAAAGAAGCAGCACCGAATAACATTCGCAATTCCGTTGAGAGAGATAAAGTGCGATCCATCCAAAAGTCCATTCCGCGTGGGAAAATTACTCCGGTCCGGGTGTTCGTGGTGAGCGACTGCAGCTCCAGTGTCCACAAGTGCAGTCGTACATTAATTCATGTTGGCTTTAAACGACGCAACAATTCCAAGATCTTCTTGGTTCTTTCGGTAAAGTCACGTAGAATGGAAATAATAAAAAAATAAAATAAAACATAATAAAATAATTCTCACAACGTTTCGGCCACAACGCAAGCAGCCGTCCTCAGGTGGAGAACAGGTCTGTCAATCTGAGGACGGCTACTTGCGTTGTGGCCGAAACGTCGTGAGAATTATTTTATTATGTTTAATTATTATTATTTTATTATTTCCATTCTACGTGACTTTACCGAAAGAACCAAGAAGAGAATCCCTGCAGTCACGAAAGCGTTAAATCAAAATGTAACTGTTCGTGTGTTAAAGTTTGTCGTCCTTCTTCCGCACATCCGATTAGCATGGTTGCCTAGGTACGGCGCGAAAGAAGTTCAACATACATAAATGCCTTCAATTCACTAAAAGCTTCTTAAAATAAATAAATAAACCCCCAATGAAAACGGGACCTTCATAAAAAAGCACTCAAGTGTGACTCCAGTGGATACATTAGTTAAAGGGGGGGGGGNAGGTCAATAAACTTGGTGCTGAACAAAATTTTTTTCCAAACAATTCTGGCCCCAGTTCAGTGTCGGCTCCTTGAACACAGAGGCCACCACGCGACCCGGTTGCAGCTGTCCCGTGGTGTCACCGGGCTATTCCATGGCATGTTGTTTGGAAACGTGTTAAACCGTCCGTTTGGTATCATCACTAACACATTCCTGCGGATGGAGCTGGTAGGAACGTTGGGTTGCTCGGTCAATGGGCAGGGTCAACGGCTACGTGGTGTATTCCGCAAATATGCCCGACTGTGAGGGCGGGCACAAGCCGGCGTGAGTAGGTTAAACGTTGCGTTTTATAAGGGCACCACGGGGTGACCAGCCCTCCCCACCCAGCCCCACCCCTCCCACTCCCCACTCAGCCCCACCCTCCCCACCCAGCCCCTCCCCTCCCACCCTCCTCTCCCCACCCAGCCCTCCCTCCCCACCCAGCCCCTCCCTGTACGACGGACGGACGGACACAATCCCCTGTGGGCTGGTGTAACCTCGGGGTTCCTACCAGTATTACTACTGTGTGTCACCCAGACAGCTACTGTTCGCCAATTATGGACGCGGTCATTTACAAACCTTTCATGCCCGTGGTGTCATATTCCAGTTTCCAACTCTTATTGTACACTATCTCTCTCCCCTCGCCTCTCTCTTCATGCGCTAAAACATTTGGACCATTGCCGCAAACGGCTCATGTATATTCTATTTATATTATGTTAAGGCCGCAGTTTATTTGATTAATATGTTGAGTATTTATTTTATTACGTATAATTATTATATTTTTAGGGGGGGGGGGGACTAACCGATCACCTTCAAATCCACTTCACAAAGTCGGCACTGGCACGCGTGATGAGTCACTTGGTTGAGCTTTCATGTGTGGCGAGGTCGCTTTTGAAAAAGAGCAACACAGCTCAGTGAGCCTTGCCTGGTAAAATGAAGAGACAGCGCAACGAATGTCTGTAAGAGAGGTTTTTTTTGGGTTAGATCGCGTAAATAAAAATGTGTCGTTAAACCCGACACTGCCAATAAGTAAGATTTGTCACGGAAACAAAACACGCCAATTCGTTACTAGTCCAGCACACCGGTGTGTCGGTGAATAAAACCAACGTCTCCTACACGTTCACATCTCCACGGCGCTCTGGCAGTTCATCACTTCAGCAGCAATGTGTCAAGGCAAGTAAACTCCGGGTCCGGTTTCGACATCGAGTGTCTCATCAGCAGAGTCGGGTCGCTTGCATCGGTGCTGGTGAACTGCCCATCTTACAGATGACGGGGGTCGAATCGCGCGGTGTTCAGCGATGGTGACAGAGCGGATGGCACGCGCTCCGGCAAACTCCGCACTCCATTCTCTCTCTCTCTCTCCTAATCTTGATTTGAAGCTTTCGTGACTGCAGGAATCCATCATGCTCTTTGGTTCTTTCGGTAAAGTCACATAGGTAGAAAAATAAAATTAAATAAAAAATCATATATCACGACGTTTCGAGATCGCAACACGAGCGGTCGTCCTCGGGCGAAATAAAAATCCAGCAGTGGAACTGCTGAGCCAGCGAGAGAGCTGTGACAACAACACGAGGCTGTATATGTGGCGATGGGCAAGCAGTCTCTCCTCTTTTATCCGCCGGCCTTCCTCTCCTTCATAACCAACGTTTTTAGGTTTAGATCGCGTTATTAATAAATGTGTCGTAACCCTCGACCACCCGACACGGCCAATCAGTAAAAAAGTGTCACGTTGACAAAATACAAATAGTTCACTGTTTTAGCCCACCGGTGTGTTGAAGCGTGAAACCACAACATTTACAATTTTTGAGTAGCACGACGTTTCGCTGGTAATTGCATCCAGCATCATCGGGCAATTCGCCAGAATGGTGAGACTCTGCTGTGTCCCGTTCTTATATAGAGCAGCAGCAGGGTGAGTCATCATAACTTTCTCTCCTTGCCTGACATCGTTGCTGCTGCCCTAGCCAGTGCTCTTCACTGGTGGCACCTTGTGGTGGCCTTTAGTGCCCCCCCCCCCGACGAGAGACAATGTCAAAACTCCCCCACCGTGCTGCTGCCAACCCCCAATGGTTTCAAATGTGTGGCGGCCCTCACAGCGATGATGTCTTATCTGAACATGAGTGACGGACACTGCCCTCGATGATGCTAATAGGCGCGGCGTTTCCACGTATCCTGCACGGGCGGGGAGGCCCTTCTCCTTATGCTACGGGATCAGGGGCGCCACGGTGGCTAGGAGATGTTAACTACCTCGCCTGGTGTGCAGGAGGTTGTGGGTTCGATCCAGACTACCTCGCCTGGTGTGCAGGAGGTCGTGGGTTCGATCCAGACCTGACACCTGCTGCTGTATATTTGGAGTTGTGTGTCTCTCTCATCATCATCATCACGGTGGCTAGGAGATGTTAACTACCTCGCCTGGTATGCAGGAGGTCGTGGGTTAGATCCACTCTGACGCCTGCTGCTGTATATTTGGAGTTTGTGTGTCTCTCTTATCATCATCACGGTGGCTAGGAGATGTTAACTACCTCGCCTGGTATGCAGGAGGTCGTGGGTTAGATCCAGACTCTGACACCTGCTGCTGTATATTTGGAGTTTGCGTGTCTCTCTCATCATCATCACGGTGGCTAGGAGATGTTAACTACCTCGCCTGGTATGCAGGAGGTCGTGGTTCGATCCAGACTGTGACGCCTGCTGCTGTATATTTGGAGTTTGTGTGTCTCTCTTATCATCATCACGGTGGCTAGGAGATGTTAACTACCTCGCCTGGTTGCAGGAGGTCGTGGGTTCGATCCACTCTGACGCCTGCTGCTGTATATTTGGAGTTTGCGTGTCTCTCTCATCATCATCACGGTGGCTAGGAGATGTTAACTACCTCGCCTGGTGTGCAGGAGGTCGTGGGTTAGATCCAGACTCTGACGCCTGCTGCTGTATATTTGGAGTTTGTGTGTCTCTCATCATCACGGTGGCTAGGAGATGTTAACTACCTCGCCTGGTATGCAGGAGGTCGTGGGTTCGATCCAGACTCTGACGCCTGCTGCTGTATATTTGGAGTTTGTGTGTCTCTCTCATCTCATCATCACGGTGGCTAGGAGATGTTAACTACCTCGCCTGGTATGCAGGAGGTCGTGGGTTAGATCCAGACTCTGATGCCTGCTGCTGTATATTTGAGTTGCGTGTCTCTCTCATCATCATCACGGTGGCTAGGAGATGTTAACTACCTCGCCTGGTATGCAGGAGGTCGTGGGTTCGATCCAGACTCTGACGCCTGCTGCNTATTTGGAGTTTGCGTGTCTCTCTCTNATCATCACGGTGGCTAGGAGATGTTAACTACCTCGCCTGGTATGCAGGAGGTCGTGGTTCGATCCAGACTCTGACGCCTGCTGTATTTGGAGTTTGCGTGTCTCTCTCTNATCATCACGGTGGCTAGGAGATGTTAACTACCTCGCCTGGTGTGCAGGAGGTCGTGGGTTAGATCCGACTCTGACGCCTGCTGTATTTGGAGTTTGCGTGTCTCTCTCNTCAATCATCATCATCATCACGGTGGCTAGGAGATGTTAACTACCTCGCCTGGTGTGCAGGAGGTCGTGGTTCGATCCGACTCTGACGCCTGCTGNTATTTGGAGTTTGCGTGTCTCTCTCTCTCATCATCATCACGGTGGCTAGGAGATGTTAACTACCTCGCCTGGTATGCAGGAGGTCGTGGGTTCGATCCAGACCTGACGCCTGCTGTATTTGGAGTTTGCGTGTCTCTCTCACTCTCATCATCNCGGTGGCTAGGAGATGTTAACTCTCTGGTATGCTCGTGGGTTCGATCCAGACTCTGACGCCTGCTGCGTATATCTCCGCGTTGGAGTTTGCGTCTCTCTCACTCTCATCATCACGGTGGCTAGGATGTTAACTCTGCTGGTTGCAGGAGNTCGTGTTCGACCAGACACGCCGCTGTATATTTGGAGTTTGCGGTTCTCTCTCTCTCTCNTCACGGTGGTAGTGTACTACCTTCCTAGTTGCAGGAGNTTGGGTTCATCCAGACATCTGACGCCGTGCGTTTTGGAGTTTCGGTCTCTCTCCCGTGGCTAGGAGAGTTAATCCTGGTAGCANGAGGTCGTGGGTTAGACAGCCTGACGCCTCGGTAGATTTAGATTGGGTTCTCTTCCCGGTACCGTGATTTTTCTCCGGGCTTGCTTTTCTCCACAGACATGCTTNNAGAGTTGGCTCACAGCCAATGANACTTTTTGAGCAATAATTTAATTTTGTGAAGNCGGGGCAGCCATCAGGGAAAGCTAAGCGCCATGGTCCCCGGTCCATGAAACCANGGTGTCAGTAACGGGGAATATTTTTATTTCGAGGCGAGCACGAAGNCCTTGACCACGGAAGTAAGNATCGAAGCCCGTGGGCTGGGGGACTTCAGAATGGGGATCAGCAGAGGGAACGAAGCGACTTTCCACTGTAGAGGAGTGTGTAATAAACGGGAACAAAGGTATATATAAAGACAAAGAGAGCCCGTGTAGCCTCACACGCTGTTGGGCAAGTGCTGCTAGCGAGCGCCGATGAAGACGGCGCGGCACACCAGGGGTGGTGGCCAGCACCACGCCCGGCCGCCTCAGTCGATGTTTACACTGCGCACTAGGTACTCATTTGATGCTGAGTCGACCTAGGGGAGGCCCAGGACCGGTTCAGGTAATCGTCACGGTGGTGGCCGTGAGCTGGACTCGAACTCGGGTGGCAGGTTCGTAGCGCTGACCGCTACACTACCGCTCCCCTCTATAAATAAACATACACGTGCACTCTACTGCGAAGGGAAGGGGTGTATATCATCGTACATTACACACACACACAACAAACGCTATCACGACACTTTTTAGTCTGATCTGATTAGAGAGAAAAAAAATCATACAAATTTACGGCGGGAGTTTTGTTTGCGGTGTGTTTGTGTTTGTTTCGGCCGATGCGGTCAAATGACCGCCGTGATAGGTGCCTTCCGGCTGGCGGTAAATAATTTCAAGGCCGTTTCGACAGCGGCTTTCGTACGATAAGGAGGAAGTGCGCCATTAAACATACATGGCCACCGTCTGCCGGTTGTGCCCACGAGGGATGGTAAATTATACATCGCTCCGGCATCGTCGCCGCGCGAGTGGCTGTCTGTCTCTCTCTCTCTGCTATTCGCCCGCGGAGATGAACACCTAAACTCATGGGTAGCCTCCCGACCAAATAAAGGAGCGCCCGAGGTCACCGCGGGTGACTCGGAGGTCGAAGCGCCGAGTCGGCACCGCTGAAGAACCCCTCCCGTCCCCGGGGATGAACACGGGCTGGGTTCAAGCCCCCTGCCCGTGCTCAACTGCATTCTCAAGCGCAGGGTGTTGTGTTCTTGATCGGCAGCTTGCGTACGGCGGGATAAAGCGTGGGTGCTTCCACGGATTCCAAGATCAAGTATATGTTTTATTGCAACTCAAGGGTTGATGGTCTTTGCCGGGTCACCAATGACTTCAGGTCGGTGCTGTTTGTTGCTGGCTGCTAGGCGTTTGGGTCTATGGTCAGCAATCCTGGGGGGGGGGGGGTTAGTGATGGAACAACGGAGATAACATTGGGAATGAAACATGAATTTGTTCTAACCCAGTGTTGATTTTGCTGCTGTCCATGGTACTGACAGCTCATTGGATGAGTTTATTTATTTATTATTTAGTTATTATGAAACTTGGTTCCCTAGGACAGTATCAATTCTCTTTTTCAGGAGGATCCTGCTAAGTCTTCGTCGTCGTAATTCTAAATTACATTTTTGTAGGTAACTTCTCAGTATCGGATGTTAGGCCGGTGCCGGTGACTTTGTACGTGTGGGTTTTTTCGTTTGCTTTTCTTTTAGCCATCGGAGGAATCCAGAGAACCAGTGGAAACCCGGGCAACAACAACCCCAACACAGAAAGGCTCCCTCGGAACAATCTTGCTGCGAGTTCACTGTGCCATCCTGCCGCCTCGAGCACACACGCGGAGTCATGCTCCAAATCCTGGGCTGCACGCTTGGGCTCTTTAACGCAATCCGGCTCCGGGTTTTCCACCTCGCCTCTAATGGAACGGCGGCGTCCTTGTTGGGCTCAGGGGGTTGGTGGTGAAACTTCGGGCATGAGTACCCACGCCTGTCGCGACGTATCGGGGAGGGGGGGTATTGGGTGTGTGTGGGGAGCGGTGGTGTAGTGGTTAGCATGCTGAGCTATGAACCCGGCGAGCCGAGTTCGATTCCCGATTACGGCCAACACCAGTGTGGATAATTTGAACCGGTCCTGGGCCTCCCCTAGGTCGACTCAGCCTCAAATGAGTACCTGGTGCGGTATGTAAACATCGCCACTGGGAACAAAGGCGGTCCGGCGTGGTGCTGGCCACCTACCCCCTCGTGTACCGGTCTGACCTTCATATGTTCTCGCTAACAGCACTTGCCCAACAGTCTGTTAAGGCTACACGGGGGATCAACACTGGGCTAAAAATATAAATGTCTCTTTGTCTTGTGTTGTCCTTCCCCGCACCTCCGATTAGCACGGTTGGCTAAGTGCGGTGCGAACTAAGTTAACATACACACACGCAGGGTGTCTAGAAAACGGCACCACATATATGACCAGGCATAAGACAATTTTCGTAACAAGGCAGTGAGTTGAACGTTCGATTTATTTAAAAAATACAGAATGATACAATTCTAGATTGAAGTTTTCGTGACTGCAAGGATCAACTCTTTGTTCCTTCGGTAAAGTCACGTAGGTAAAAATTAAATAAATTAAATCACGAAGCCGTCATTAATCCATGAAAGCGCCACTGAGTCACCACAAGACGGGCTTTCAGGGAGGGCCCTGCCTGCATCGGGATAGTTGCGAATTCCATCACTCACCACTGCTGCGTTAGCCGCCACCGCAGGGGACCGAACCAATGGTCTGTGGGTTCAAAAGATGGGTCACAGCTCCACCACATAGAACATTTATGCACTGCATTAAAATGTTTAATAAAAACAACATCCCAAGAGATGTTCATAATATAGGTTTTTGGGTCAGATCGCGTTATTTATAAATGTGTCGTAACCCTCCACCACCCGACACGGCCAATCAGCAAAAAATGTGTCACGTTTTTCAAAGATGAAGCTGATTGTAATTATCAGCGAAACGTCGTACTACTCAAATTTTAAAATGCTGTTCATTCTCTCTTCAGCACACCGGTGGGCTAAAGCAGTGAATTATTTTGTCCTTTGAAAACGTGACACGTTTTTACTGTTTTGGCCGTGTCGGGTGTGGAGGGTTACGACACATTTATAAATAACGTGATCTGACCCAAAAACATATATTATGAATAATATTGGTCGCGAAAGCCTCCGTGTTAAATTAAATCCCAAGAGATGGTTACAGACACATATCAACTACCTGTCACGTCAACTCCCTGCGGAGTGTTGCCACGAGCAAATATCATCGGCTCATTCAGGAGGAGAACGAGCGAGTAAGGGCCGTCCATAAATGACGTCACGTACCTATGGGGGGAGGGGGGTCAGACATTTGTGACGATTTGTGACGATGGTGGGGTGGGGGGTGGGGTTGAGAAATGTGACGTCACATTAAAACGCGCAACTTTAAATAAATATAGACAACACGTTCTACTTAATTAAATAGACGTTTTAATAAATGTTGTCTCCTACAACATCGGAGTGCAGCGCCACATTAAATACGCACTACAATGACAATAGTTTAAAGCGATTTGAAGCATGTTTTATTTTTTTTTGGGGGGGGGGCAGAGTTTGTGACGTCATATTTGAGGGAGGGGTCTGACTTTTTGTGACGCCGTGTGACGGGGGGGGGGGTCAAAAATCGTCCAAAATCGCGTGACGTCATTTATGGACGGCCCCTAAGCGAGTAAGCGGTGTGTGAGTGGGTGGGTGGGTGGTCAGCTCGTTGCTTGAGTGACTGAGTGGGGGTTGTGGTGGTTACTGAGCACGTGGGTGGTCGGTTGGGAGAGGAAATGAGTGAGCGGAAGGGTTAATTGAGCACGTGAACAGGTGAGCGAGTGAGCAAGTGAGTCGGCCGGATCTTCTCGTCTTATCTTGAATAGATTTTTTGTAACGCCTTAAACGGGGCGCTTCACGACGAATTAACGACGGTACAACGTGTGGATGTGATTGGTGGAAATGAGGCGAATGAAAGAGATGAGAAGAAGCAATGGGTGGCAAATCGGTGACGCGTGAAATGGGTGAAAGCGACGTAGATGACAGTAAATGATGATGAATGGATTTGATGAATGGGGAATTAGTGAAAGCCGTGTAATGAGAATATGAAGAGTGAACGGCGGGTGATTGAGCGGGGGTTAAGGGGCGTGGGGTGAGCAGACAAATGAGTGACGGAGCGAGTTAGTGAGTGAAGGTGACAGGCTAATGCGTGGGGAAGTTTGTTCGTGAGGGGTGGGCGACAAGAGAAGAGATGAGCGACAGCGTGGATTAGTGAGAAGGAGGAGACAGAAAGAGAGAGAGCGATTGAGAACGTAGAGGGCGAGAGACAAGGAAAGTCAGGGGGCAAGTGTGGTGGTGAGCGAGGGAGTGACCGGGGTAGTGGAGTCTGAGTTTGTGGGTGAGGGAGCAAGTGAGTTGGTGGGCGAGCGAGCGAGAGAGTTAGCGAGCGAGTGAGTGACCAGGCAATGAGTGACCGTGTGAGTTAGTGGCGAGCGAGTGACCAGGCGAGTGAGTGACCGAGTGAGTTAGTGAGCGAGCGAGTGACCAGGCAAGTGAGTGACGTGTGAGTTAGTGAGCGAGCACGTGACCAGGCAGTGAGTGACCGTGTGAGTTCGTGGCGAGCGAGTGACCAGGCAAGTGAGTGACCGAGTGAGTTAGTGAGCGAGCGAGTGACCAGGCAAGTGAGTGACCGAGTGAGTTAGTGGCGAGCGAGTGACCAGGCAGTGAGTGACCGTGTGAGTTAGTGAGAGAGCAAGTGACCAGGCAGTGAGTGACCGTGTGAGTTAGTGAGCGAGCGAGTGACAGGTAGTGAGTGACCGTGTGAGTTAGTGGCGAGCAGTGACCAGGCGAGTGAGTGACCGAGTGAGTTAGTGAGCGAGCGAGTGACCAGGGAGTGAGTGACCGTGTGAGTTAGCGAGCGAGTGACCAGGCGAGTGAGTGACGAGTGAGTTAGTGAGCGAGTGACCAGGCAAGTGAGTGACCGAGTGAGTTAGTGGTGAGCGAGTGACCAGGCGAGTGAGTGACGAGTGAGTTAGTGGGCGAGAGTGCCAGGGAGTGAGTGACCGGTGAGTAGTGAGCGAGCAAGTGAAACGCAGGTNAGTGATGACTAGTGTGAGTTAGTGAGCGAGTGACCAGGTGNGGAGTGACCGTGTGAGTTAGTGAGCGAGCGAGTGAAGGCGAGTGAGTGACCGAGTGAGTTAGTGGGCGAGCGAGTGACCAGGCGAGTGAGTGACCGTGTGAGTAGTGGGCGAGCGAGTGACCAGGCGAGTGAGTGACCGGTGAGTTAGTGAGGTGCGAGTGACCAGGCATGAGGAGNGTGAGTNAGTGAGCGAGCGAGTGACCGCGAGTGGTGACCGTTGAGTTAGTGGCGAGCGAGGACCAGTGAGTGAGTGACCGTGTGACCGAAGGTGCACAATTAGGGCGAGCGAGAGCCAACAAAGGCAGCGCTGCGTAGTAAACAACTCTAGCCAAATGAAACGCATCTTTGCCACGGCTAGTTTTTTTTGTTTGATCGATTTGCTTTTGGGAGCGCTCGTGGTCTCCCTTGACTCTGTGGCCTTCACGGGTGAGTGCGGCGTCTGTCGATAGAGATTACGGTGAAGGGGCCAGGGGGTCCCGTGCTCTGTCGCTGTTGCTCCGCACTGCCCAAGTCAAAGTGATGCGCCGCTCATGCAACACTAGGCAGGTGCTCACTCGTTCGGCGGCTCATAGCCCCTGGGGAAATTACTTCCTTGGGGAGATGGGGGGCGAGCGAGTAACCGCACAAAGTGGTAACTCTTGCATCGCTCCATGCGGGGAGCTGCTTCGAGCAACGTCGGACACGATGGTGCCGAACGGCTTCACAGAGGGCGTTCCAACACCGCCGTGAAGCACCCACGCGGTAATTTGCATTCGTTGTTTCTATTTATAGGCGTCGTGTACATCGCGGATATCGAAGGCGGATTTAGGGACGCAATCATTTAATAACACCAATGGTATTCACATCGCCGATATTGCTAAAACTCCTCCGATTAGTATGGTTGGCTACACGTCAAGAGCGAAAACAAGCTAGATATACGTACGGACACGCTAAACCGTGAATTTGTTGCTGTTGTTGCTGTTGTTGTTGTTGTTGTCTTCTGCGCATGCAACCCAAGGTCAATCGTTCACACAATCGATGCCTCCACTAGAATCCCTCCTTCCCACGGGACATGACCAGTAAAACATCAGAAGGTGAGCATTGAAGTGTAACGCTCCCTCGTCAAATCATCGTCTGAACCGCGCCTGCACGATTGACATTATTATTTATTTTATTATTTTACTTTGATTAATTTTAATTTTTACCTACGTGACTTTACCGAAAAAAACCTAAGAATATGGCAATTACGCTTTTGTTTTTCACCTTCGAGCCCAGGGCTGAGTTCGGCTGAGTCAATCTGTTCTCAACAAATGGGCGCTAAATCTCCCCGGAATTGCGGACTAATTTACGAAACGGACCGATCTGGTTCCGTTAAAATCAAGAAAACAAATCGCTTGGGGGGGGGGGGTGGTTGTTGTTGTTGTTGTTGTTCCAATGAGTGTACGAGTCAAAGGTGCGGCCCCGCAATGAACCTGGCCACGCCGCTGCTGTCTGAAGGGGTCTCCACGTGGGCTGCGTGGCCATCCAGGGCCAGTGGAGACATCACTAGCCCGACGATGTGACCTCTTGGCCTGGAATCGAACTGTGGTTGACGCGGTCAAACGAGTATTGACCGCCACGCCGTGGTGACTGTGAGTGTGTGTGACGTGCCAGAGAAGGGGGCTGTCACTAAACACGACAGGCCCGGCACTCGGCTACCCGTGATTTCTGTTCCCATTGCAAATTCGCATCCGCCATGGAACATTGAGAATTCAATCCATGTGACCCCTCCCTCTCTCTCTCGTGTCCCCTTATAAACATTTTATCACTCACCTTGTCTCCTGCCCACACCCCGGCTAACACCTCCTCCTCCCCCTCTAACCAAGAGGCCACGGATGTAAATGTCAAGGTTATTGTGTTACAAGGAGTGGCATATATTTACGTGGCATGTAAATGCGTATCATTTGGCTGCCCGTTTGAGATTTACTTGGCAAACTGACAGCCGACGGAGGCATATAAATTGATTTGCGGTGGTGTGTGGTGTTTAGGTGTTTAGGTGTGTAGGTGTGTAGTGTGTAGGTGTGTACGTGTGTGGTGTGTAGTGTGTAGGTGTGTACGTGTGTGGTGTGTAGGTTGTACACGTGTGGTGTGTACGTGTGTACGTGTGTAGGTGTGTACGTGTGTATGTGTGCGGTGGGTGAGGAGCGATAGTGTAGTGGTTAGCGTACTGCGCTACGAACCACGGCACCCGAGTTCGATTTCAGCTCAAGGCCAACATCGGTGACGATTATCTGAACCGTCCTGGCCTCCCCTAGTCGACTCAGCCTCAATGAGTACCTGGTCGGTGTTAACATCACCACTAGGAACAAGCGGTCGGCGTGTGCTGCAACCCCCTCGTGTACCGTCCTGCCTTCATAGGTCGCTACAGTACTTGTCCACAGTCTGTCAAGGCTATACGGGGGATCTCTGTCTTTGTGTATTTTGTGTATTTGGTGTGTGCGTGTGCGGTGTGTACATGTGTGCGTGTGTCCATTTCAGCCGACGAGTGTTTTTGTGTGCGAGTTACACGGCTGGACTAATTTACGCACGAATGGACATTTATTTTAACACTGGAATCAAGATATTTTAATTGTTTATAATTAAATTAAATATTTCATCTATTATTATAAAAATAAAATTCGTGTTGTGTCACCTCAATTCCGTTGATTGCAAAACTCGACCAAGAAGCCTGAATTAATTGCGACGAGACGCTATCGATGGGCGAATGTTGAAAGTTGAACACGTGCAACCATATTCTTTGGGTCTTTCGGTAAAGCCACGTAGATATAAAAAAATTTTATCACGACGTTTCGATCGCGACGCAAGCAATCGTCATCAGGTGAAATAAATAGCGGGAGAACTGCTCTACTGAAAGACCCAAAGAATATGAATTCCTGCAGTCACGAAAGCTTAAGTCACGTAATCATCGCAACAAAAATCTAAATCAACGTCGAAAGAATTCACATACGCATGATGTCATGTGAAGTCAGTTCAACGTTTGTTAAATAAATTGAATCCTGTATTCTGACGTTTTTACCATGTACTTTTTGCGGTAAAGTCGTCACGTGATATTGTAAGTTTGTTTGATACACTATAATAGATGTTTGTTAGATCGTAAAATATAAATGTTCGTTAAGCGCACACTCACACAGCAACTAGTAATTGTCACGTAAACAGAACGTGCATTCGTCACCAGTACAGCACTAACCGTGTTGGAGAGCCAAGCACAACATTACAATCTGAGTACGACGTTTCGCCAGTAATTACAACTAGCTTCATAAGGCGACAGTCAGATTTGTGGAGAAAGCCTTGCGTGTTAAACTGTACAGTACTGTACTTTATTAAACATTAATGTCCATTGTATATCAACTCGTATAGGCGAACCCAACTCCCGCGAATTCGCGTACTCTGTATATATGTGTTTTAACAGTTTTCGGCACAGCACGTGAGACATTCATTATTACGTTGCTACTACTGATAGAACATGCTCCGTTCTGCGCTTCATAGCGCCCCATGTGGTTCATTAAAGAGTCGCATGCGGCTGGAGAGACGCGGGTTGGACCCGCTGCTCTATTACACATTGAGGTGTTGTCGGCCAATGGATTGGAGTTCATGTATGCAGTGTGGGAGCAAACCATAGAACATGGAGAAAACCTGAACGTGCGAGGGGGAAACACTCTATCACCATAGAGGGGAAGAGATTGAGTTCACATTTGCTGTACCGCTTCTGCTGGGGAACCAGAGTATGGAAACCCTCTCGCGAAGTGCACGGGAAGGACAACAAACTAAACACACAAAGAGCAGTTTTAAAGGAATGAGTTTTCAGTGAACGAGTTGTTTATACGAGTTGGCTGAAGCCAGACTACTCAGAGAAAACGCACTTATTCACTCCATCCCCATATGGATGTAAACACATGGCAATTAGTCCACTTGCTGCATCGCCTTCTTCTCGCAAGCCAGGGAATGGAACCTCAAACCCCATGGGAAGGGAGCATCACAACATCTGTGTGTGATTCACCAGCCCTCACTGCTGCATCCACAGCGCAGGTCACAGGCCGCCATGTGCATAGCCACCACCACCACGCTAGCAGTTCCATGATTAATATTCCACGATTTGAAGCTTTCGTGACTGCAATGATTCATATCTTTAGGTTTTTCGGTAAAGTCACGTAGGTAAAAACATTAAAAAGTTAAATAAAATAAAAATCAAGACGTTTCGGAGGCAACACAAGCTTCCGTCTTCAGGTGGTACCGTCACAGCCACGACAGCTGTATCAAGTAAATGAGAGATTGCCACTGCGTTTATATAATGGTTGGAGAAGGTGGTGGGGCATGGGCCGCATCTTTATTGTTAATAACTTTACCGAAAAAACCTAAGATAATATTCCACAGCCATTCTCCAACACAAAGTAGTTCGCTGATCGCTGCGAGAGCCCCAAATGGATGTAATCTGATGTGCACACTCTGTTTTAACAGCAGCATCTTTATTGCGCGCCATATTTGCCCGTAACGACCGAAATGCCGTTACCGAAACATTCAATTCCATCTCATCCCAAAAATAACATTTATTTCAATATATATTTAAAAATACAAATGCAATTACGCGCGCCTTGCTGTGTCTTCGCAAGGCTTCAGACTTATTGAAAGCGGATTTTTTTTTAATTGAGGCATACGTGCGGAGATTATTTCTGGATTGTCAATTTCACCTGGGGCATTCGTTACCAAAACGACGGCAAGTGTCGGCTCACAGCCCACGAACCGCAAAGCCACCGAGACGGAGGCACTGCTGCTGCCACTGCTGTGAGGTGTCGTCTTGCTGTTGCCTGGGGCTCTTTTGTGGTCGTCGTTTGCAAGGCCGTAATTATAATATCCCCTCAATATTCAAATATGCTCAAAATGTCCCCCCCCCCCCNAATATATTGCTATAAAATAAAAAAANTATAATAATTGCTATGCTATGTAAATAAAAAGAACAATTTGCTAAACCTTGGCCACAATATCTGGACTTGTCTTCATATAAATGAATGCATAGATTTCTGTTTATATGATTGTGGTTGTATTTTATTAATCCCTAATCTCAAACATTACATACAATGAAACAAGAAATGGTAAAAAAAAAAAAAACAGAGCAATGTAGACATTATTGTAAAAAAAAAAAAAGTCCATCCCATGTGTTGTGAATTTTTTATATTTTAGGCAGAAATGGCAGGAAATGAGTTTTAAATTTTGATATTTTTATGGGTTGGTCCCCCCAATGTTGACTCCAATGCTACGACCTTGGTCGTTTGCGCTGCCTTGCCCAATATTGACGAATCTGACTTCTAGAATTAACGTCAGTTTCATTTACTTATATTGTGTGACTTGTTTACCACTCCTGTCGGGTTTTGTGTTGTATTTGTTCGCTGTTGTAAACCTTGCTGATCAGCCCCTGCTGGACATCTGTGAACAAGAGAGCTTCATGAGCGCATCGGATTCCCCTCCAATCTCAATAAAGATTCAGATTCTGATTCTGGGAAGCCAAACCCATGAGCCAAGAATTGGCGATAGTGTGTCAAAACGAAGTGTACAATCTCTGCGAATGTTGCCTTTCCAATTGACGAATAAAGCAAGCTGTAATTTTTCGATTTAAAGCTTTCGTGACTGCAGGGATTCATCTTCTTGGTTCTTTCGGTAAAGTCACGTAGAAAGAACCAAGAAGATCAAGCTGTAATTGACGATGCGTATTTGCGGGGAGAAGGTGATTTGATTTTCATTCCCCTATCTCAATTTGATGGTGACATGAAGCCTTCCGTTGACGTTCTTGTTCTTGGGCAGGATGCGATGTCTCATGAAAGTTGCGAGATGTTAACGACCTCGCCTGGTATCCAGGAGGACGTGGGTTCGATCCCAACCGAATTTGCATGTCTCTATCCCCGTGGTTACGTGATTATCTGGTTTTCCCTCCACGTTGTAGAATATGCATTAAGAGTATTTGGCTACCGCTATAAATGTCCACATGATGTTAAGGGGCCGTCCATAAATGACGTCATGCGATTTTGGACGATTTTGACCCCCCCCCCGTCACACGGCGTCACAAAAATCAGACCCCCCTCAAAATGACGTCACAAAGCTCTGCCCCCCCCCCCAAACCATATTTCCATTTTGAAAAGAAAACATGCTTCAAATCGCTTTAAACTATTGTCATTGTAGTGCGTATTTAATGTGGCGCTGCACTCTGATGATGTAGGAGTGTTGTTATAACAATTAGTGTTATAACATTCTATATTTATTAAAGTTGCGCATTTTGATGTGACGTCACATTTTCAACCCCCCCCCCCCTCGTCACAGATTGTCACAAATGTCTGACCCCCCCCCTAGGTGCGTGACGTCATTTATGGACTGCCCCTAAGCCACTTTGTTGAGCTATCATTTGTGGCCAGGTCGCTTCTAAAAAAGAGCTGTACAGCTCAGTGAGGCCTTAGCTGGTAAAATAAAAATAGTTAAAAATCATAAGTCAATAGAAGTCGGACTGACGACATTGGTGACTAAATGGCAGCCACAGAGTGAAGGTACCCAGCAAGATGGCCTCAGCGTTTATTTTAGTTTATATTTCGATTTAAAGCTTTCGTGACTGCAGGGATTCATATTCTTGGTTCTTTCGGTAAAGTCACGTAGAAGGGAAGTAATAAATAATACAAATAAAACTGTTTATTATTTTGACGAGATATAGTTATTTGTTTTATTTACATGGATGACGATCCCTTTCAGCGCCAGTTTAATAAATGTGTAAAGGAGATCCGACACAAGGTTGCAGGGGGGTTCGTCCTGTATTGCTTCCCCAGTCCACACTCGTCCCCAGACTTCGCGGTCCGTTTCCCGCCAGTTTTCTCCCCTTCCGTGTCAGTTTTTGCTCTTTCCCGCCAGTTTTTTCTCTCTTTCCCGCCGGTTTCTCCTTCCCGCCAGTTGATCATCTTTCCGCCAATTTCTCTCTTTCCGCCAGTTTATCATTTATCTCCTCGCCTGCTCCTCCCCTTCCACTGTCCCCCTCCTTTTGGCGGGAATCCTTCCCCTGACATCCCTTACACCTGTGTAAAGTCAATTAATTAATGACTATGCCGGGTTAAGCCCACTTTTTCAGAAGCGCCCTGGCTACCACAAATGATAGCTCAAGGAAGTGGTCTATCATCATCGTGGACTTGATAGCAGTAGCCAATATAAGGGGCCGTCCATAAATGACGTCACGCACCTGGGGGGGGGGGGTCAGGCATTTGTGACGATGTGTGACGAGGGGGGGGGGGTTTGAGAAATGTGACGTCACATCAAATGCGCACTTTAAATTAATATAAACACGTTCTACTTAATTAAATATTTTTAATAAATGTTTTCTCCTACAACATCAGAGTGCAGCGCCACATTAAATACGCGCTACAATGACAATAGTTTAAAGCGATTGAAGCATGTTTTTTTTTTGGGGGGCAGAGCTTTTGACGTCATATTTGAGGGGGGGGGTCTGACTTTTTGTGACGAGGGGGGGGGGGCAAAAATCGTCCAAAATCGCGTGACGTCATTTATGGACGGCCCCAAAGCGTGTTTTAAATGTGGAGGGAAAACCTGGAGGGCTCGGAGAAAAATCCACGCGACCACCGGGAGAGACTTTGACTTTTAACAACTTTTATTGCCGCCAGCAGCAAAAGCACTGGAGGCGATTTCAATATGAAATACACAAAGTCACCAGCAAACAAACGAAAATAAACGCTACAAATCGACGCGCTGTGGTGCTGAAAGCACCGCGCACAATACAAAAGAAAAGTCACGTGGTTGTGGTGTCGTGCAAACTCCAAATGCACAGTAGGCGTCAAGGCCGGGCTCGAATCCACGACCTCCTGCGTTCCAGGCGAGGGAGTTAACATCTCGCCACAGCGGCGCCCAATTGCCCCGCTATTGCACGCGGGAAATCGGCCGTGCTCCGTGAACGCAACAACGGCAACAATAACAAAAGAAAATCCTCAAGGCAAACATCCAACATTGACGAGAACGCGGGATGCGGAGTCCTTCAGGCGGAGTGCGCAACTAGCGCACGATGCGTATTATTTGCCGGAGTGAGATGGATCGTGGGAGTGTGGCAGTGCAGGGCCGTGAGGGATTACGATAATAATGCGACTTGTAACACGCAACGGACGTCCCATCGACAGCGGTGACCGTGACTCGGAGGCGCCAGAGGCCAGGATCCGTGCCTCTCGAAATCCTGGCGGAGAGGTGGGGGGGGGGGGCTTTGAAAAAGGAGGGGGGGGNCTTTGATAAAGGTGGGGCTTTGAGAAGGGGGGGCTTTGAGAAGGGGGAGCTTTGAGAAAGGGGGCTTTGAGAAGGGGGCAGGGCTTTGAGAAAGGGGTGCTTTGAGAAGGGGGAGCTTTGAGAAAGGGGGCTTTGAGAAAGGGGGCGGGGCTTTGAGAAAGGGGTGCTTTGAGAAGGGGGAGCTTTGAGAAAGGGGGCTTTGAGAAAGGGGGCGGGGCTTTGAGAAAGGGGGGGNCTTTGAGAAAGGGGGGCGGGCTTTGAGAAAGGGGGGCGGGCTTTGAGAAAGGGGGGGGGGCTTTGAGAAAGGGGGCGGGTCTTGAGAAAGGGGGTGGCGGGTCTTCAAGTGTCTCTTAAAAGTCCGTGTACATTGAACGCTGCTGCTGCTGCTGCTGTGACTGTGCAGCCAGCAATGGGATGATGACGATGACGACGATGGGGGCTGCCACTGAATAAACGACGCCCGGCAGTGACCATGGCCCTGCTCCTGGGTGTGGAGTGGAGCAGGAGGAGCAGGAGGAGGTTCTGAGTCGCTCGGCTGCTTCCACCGTGGACGGCCGAGAGCGGATGCGCCGTGACGCACCGTGCGAACGATTTCATCCAGCGGTGAATCGACGAAGATGAGAACAATGGCGATGCGGGTGATTCTGTAGCATTTGTCTACGGCACGCACGTTTCCACTTGCGATGCCTCTTTAGCTTTTTTCCGCTCCAGAACTCCCCAAATAAATATCTTCGTATTGTTGCAGGTGGCAACCGTGAAAGTGATGCAAGCTTCGCAAAGAAACGTGTGAAAGGAGACGTGTGAAAGGCAAAATGTTCTTCTCTGCAATTCTTTGCATCTTTCCCCCACACTCGTTACCCTGCCCCCTCCCCCCTGTCCCCCCTGCCCCCCCCNGCCTGCCCCCCTCCACCTCTCAATACCCCATAGCCAACCACCATCATCTTCCCGCGGTCTTGTAGCGCAAAGTCACTGCTGGAGCGCCCGTGTCGGGCGGCAGCCGAAGTGACATCTGGCGAACAGGTTGGGACCAGAGCTGGTGGCATTTAATGAAAAGCAAACAGCGCTAATGGGAAAGATAATAGCGTGACACGGCCACGGTGGAATGTGGCATTTTAATCAAGACGCACCCACTGCTACAGAAAGAGAGATAAATACAAATCCGCCCACATCCCCCCCTCCTCCCATCGAGGTACGGGGGGNTCTAAGGGGCACGAACTGACGAGCGGCGTTGCGATTCCGCATGCCCACCATGCCCCCCCCCCCTCGCATCTTCCTCCCCCCTCGCTCTTCCAATTTGACTCAATGTGGTACAACGTACCTTGATCGTCATCATCATCCAACAGACACAGCAGCCGTGGTCAGTCCACTGCTGATGGATCATCCATCAGCAAGAGCAGCAGCGTGGTCAGTCCACTGCTGGATGGACCTTCTGGCCACCTTTCACCATCCCGCGATGATAATAACGCTGGGTAACACAATTTTTGTTCCTGGGGAGTAAATTTATTTCCTAATTGCTTATGCCTAAAAATGAAATAAATGACTATTATTCCCACTAACTTTGCTTTTGTGACCAGGACAGTGATATTTGAAATTTACCTATTTTCAATGAGAAAACGGGCGAATTTGTGTCTTTTCGGTCACATAAAGTCATCAAAAACAACACATGAATCAAAATTAACATGTATTTATATAAAGTAATACAAAAATGACTACAAAAGATTTAGAAGTGAGTAGTTTTTCGAGATTTACAATTATACTGTAAATCACTTTCACGAATCAGCCCCCAAATGTAGTCTCCCATCATGTTCTCGTTACACTGTCCTTGGTAGCGGCGTTCAATGTCCAGGAAATCCTGGTGGAAGCGCTCGCCTTGCTCCTCCGAGTACGCTCCAATGTTCTCCTTGAGGGACATGCTACAGCCCATTGTGCCATAGTTCTTCACCAGAGTCTCAACCACTCCACACAGTTTTGACTGTGTGATTACCCAGCAAGCCACGAACCACTGTGACAAAGCTGTTCCAAGCTGCTTTCTCCTTCTAGTGAGGTTCTTGGGGAATTAATTGCACTCCAGGATCGTCTATATCTCTGGTCCGATGAAGACACTGTCTTTGACCTTTGCCTCAGACAGCTTAGGGAAGAAGTCTTGAGGTACTTAAAGGCTGCCGACTCCTTATCTATAGCTCTGACAAATTATTTCACAAGTCCAATTTGATGTGTAGTGGTGGCATCAGCACCTTCCGGGGGTCCACCAGTGGCTCCCACTTGATGTTGTTCCTCCCCACAGAGAACTTGGCCCGCTGTGGCCAGTCCCGCCTGTGTAGTGCGCTTGGTGTCCCTGCTGTCCAAAGGCATAGATAGCAGGGAAACTTGGTAAAACCGCCTTGGAGACCCATCAGGAATGCCACATTTTGAAGTCTCGATGACTCCCAGCCGTACTCATCATACTTCGAGGCGTCCAGCAAGGTGTTGATGCTGTTGTAATCCTCCTTGAGGTGCACCGAGTGAGCCAGGGGAAGAGACGGGTTTTGTTACCATTATGGAGCAGCACGGCTTTGAGGCTCTGGATGAGCTGTCAATGAAGAGCGCCACTCATTCTGGTTACAGGCGATTCCGATTGCCTCGAACAGACTGGTCCATTGTGGCAGAAGCAGAGCCATCTGACGGGTGAAGAAGCTGCAAAAAGGTTGGTGACGCTTCCTCTGATCTGCAACTTGCACACTTTCATGTAACAAGTTCCACTGCTTGAGCCTAGACATCAAAAGCTCGGCATTGGACTTGGTGAGCCAAGATCTCTGATCAAGTCGTTGAGGTCTTTTTGGTTGGGTAGTATGGGTTTCTCTCCTCACCTCCACCTCTGAAATTTCATTGGATCTACAACGGCTTCCTCGATCTCTGACTTGCCGCTCTCTTCTAAAGACGGCTGCTCTCTCTCCCGGAGGATGGGTACGGGGAGCTCATGGCAGTGTGGCACCGCGGCGATGGATGAAGGAAGGTTCGGATACGTGATAGCAGGTGCATTCTTGCCAGTCCGACGTTTGGAAGGGTCCACCATGCAGAAGTAGCAGCTGCTTGAGTGGTCAGTGGGTTCCGCCAAATTTTTGGGATAGCGAACTTCATGGCTCTCTTTTCCCTCTGTATCATCCTACAAAAAAAAATTTCACCCATGACTAATGTGTAAGAGATTCTCACAACATTTTTCATATATGATATATTTTTTCAATAACATTGAAAATTGTAAAACATTTTATTTAAAACTTTTACAAATTTTTTGTGCAAATGTATAACATAAAATTCCAAGCAACAATTGTCCATCTTACCTTCCAGAGTTTTTGTTGCATTGCTTGTAGGTGAAATGAGGTGCCCAGGGTTTGTCTTGATTCCCGACAGGCATGCCGAAATATGCCTTGTAGGCCTCACACATCTTAGCAGATGCTTCCACAGAGTGACTTTTTCGCTCTTGTCTTGATACATTGGCCGCAGACATAGCAAAATGTGTCTGCCGGATGCTTGCAGCCTTTTGATGCCATCTCAGAAATATGCAGATATGTATCCACTTAGGAAGCTGGAACTAAACTAAACTGGTGGGCTTAAGGTCCCAGTATTTATACTACTATTTATATTACTGGAAAGTTATAGAATGTTTTCGAAGTTACTCCAAGTTTACTCAGCACTGAATCTATCTGGAATGTTCTGGAAAATAGGCAAATTAAAAAAAATATCACTGTCCTGGTCACAAAAGCAAAGTTTGTGGGGAATAATAGCCATTTTCTGTACCTTTGAGGCATAAGCAATTAGAAAATAACACTTACTACCCAGGAACAAACATTTGTTTTGTCACACAGTGTTATTATTCTTGGCCATCAGCCCTTTGCGTCGCATGTCCTGCCCAAGTCATTGACCTGCTTGTGCTTTCTTATCCAAGTGCTGAAGGATTTTAGGAAGCCGATGTTATGGCATTCACGTTACATTGCCCTAACCATCGCAATTGGGGGATTCCAGCTCTCGCCAACATATCGGTGCTGGGAATTCGATCTTACCACTTTATCCTCATGATTTCTCTTCAATGTCTCAGCTGTAAAACAAGTCAGTTTCTTCACGTGTCGTCTGTATGGAGGCAATGTTTCTACAGAGTAAAGTAGTAAAGGAATTGCCACTGCGCTGCGACCCTAAGACTGGATATCTGTGAAAAAATCTCATAGCTCATGGATTCTCCGTGTGCATACATATTCTGACTCTGATCCCTCTCTCTCAATGTAATTCCACGCTTGAATGTCTCCGTTGCTCCTCGGTGGATTTTGTTTTGGTTTTGCTCCGTATTTTTCCACTAATGAGAGCGATTCAGAACCATATCCAGAGCAGGTACGTAGGCACTGATTGAAACCCGCATTTTTAATCAATCCGCTGCTGGATGATGATGGCCTCCGTGTCTCGCGGTTCACAGGAGTCATTTGAAGCATTTTCACCATGCATTATGCATTCATTACTTACGCAAAATGAATGATCTTTCACTCTCTGACTTATAACCCCGCCCCCCCCCCCNGAGAAACTCAATGGAATTGTGAAGTTAACTGAACGGCGTTTAAACATTTGGAAATATATCCTCAGGACCTATCAGTAAAAATCTTGGCTTTAATCCGAGAGACGTCCAAGCCCAGCCACACATTCTAGATAAGTTAAACAAACGATTTGGTGATCACACTGCGGTGGCACCAGTGCACCATCTTTCCTCTTCTCCATTGCCCTTTGACTTCCTCTTGCCCTCCACTTCTTCCCTATCCTCCCCTGCCATTCCCTAACCCCCCGCACCTCTCCTCTATCGCGGTCACCAATTCTCAGCCTTCGCACCCTCTGCCATCTAAATCATTCTTGTATTATACCGGTTTGCTTTTAACTAAGTTAAGCACCTTGAACAAATTCGATCTATAAATCTAAAACAAGTATAACCCGTAAAAACAAAGTTTTTCACTATAAATCCTTTATATGCGTGGCGGCTAGAGTCCTCTCGTCCTCTGGCTTGAGATGGCTGCCACCTATGGGTCAGATGATTGCATGGCAGCATTAAGCAATTGGTAATTAAATATAATATTTTTGTCCTAAAAAGTGTAAAATTTTGGAAACATTTTTCACGAACATTAATTGTCACACACAACGAGTCTGTGTGCAAAATGTCAGCTCGATTGGATCACGGGAAGTGGGTTAAAAAACGACCTAAATATTTGCACGGTTGTAAGCAAGCAAGTAAGCACGCAAGCAAGCAAGCAAGTGAACTTAATATAAAGGATTTAATAAGATATGAATAACTACACACTCAACAAGTATGGTCAATAACACTTCCGCAAAATTTTAATACATGTGTTTATCATCGGTGATACTTTGGGTAAAGGTCTTTCTTCATAGAACGTACACACATGTTCGAATTATGTTGTACTTGGTGCCCGGGCTGAGATCGTGAACTCTCCACTCTTAAGATTTTGGTTTAATCCACGGACGGTCATGAACTTCTTGAATGAGCAGGTGTGCGTTGCAATTTCTGCATTGCACAGATGAACAATGAACTGTCCAGCGGTGCAGATATCGTAGCTGCTAAAGCCAGACGTGAGTTTTGTCTCCTTGTTCTGCAGCACCATATCTATAATGTATGGCTGGCTGGCTGTCTCATGAGATTAAAATCCAAGATACACCTGTAAAATAACTCTATTTGCTATTAAAATAAAATCTGACATGTACCATGGATCTATACCGAAATGTTTAAATGCCGTTTTTGGTTTTCCTTATAACTTCAGAGTTTTTTTTTAAGTCCTTTCTATATTATTAAATATTGCACAAGTAATAAATACACTCTGCATGATAAAGTATGGTCATGTGACCCCCACCACCGGCACAGCATAGGGATGCCCTCATCCAGCAGTGGACAGACAAAGGGCAATACATGTACAATAATGCAATTGAACACTAAGCAGGCTTTCGCGACCAATATTATTCGTAATAAAGTTTTTGGGTTACATCGCGTAAGTATAAATGTGTCGTAGCCCTCCACCACCCGACACAGCCAATTAGTAATTAAAACGCCAATTAGTTCAGCCCAACGGTGTGTAGGAGAGTAAATGCACAACATTTACCATTGAGTAGTACGACGTTTCGCTGGTAATTGCATCCAGCATCGTTGTAAATGTTGTGGGTTTACTTTCCAACACTGGGCTTAAGTAGTAACTAATTAGCGTTTTGTTTACGTGAGGTAAGATTCCGTCTGCTTCATACTGCAAGTATGTTTGTTGAACTTCTTCCGCACCGTAGTAACCAACCGTGCTAATTGGAGGGGTGGGGAAGGACAACAAACTAAAAACAAAAGGAAGCTCTACAGAAATTAGTTTTCAATCCAGACCTCAAAGTGCAAAGCTCTGGTGGCTAGCATGCAACTCTGAACCCCGTGTTTCCACCCCTACATTCCACCAACTCGCATTGACCAGAATGGTGAAGTATGGTCGGACAACAAACCCACCCGACTTTTAACAGTGGATATAAACCCAGCTATATATATATATTAGCTGGAAGTACCCGGCGTTGCCTGGGTCTTAAAAATATTTCAAAGCTACTCTTAAAAATCTAACAGCAGTGCGTACTGACTGTGGTACCTGCTATGATTACAGCAGTGCATACTGCGGTGGACCTGCTATGATTACAGCAGTGCATACTGTGGTGGTACCTGCTTTCACTGCAGCAGTGCATACTGTGGTGGTACCTGCTATGATTACAGCAGTGCATACCGACTGTGGTGGTACCTGCTATGATTACAGCAGTGCGTACTGACTGTGGTGGTACCTGCTATGATTACAGCAGTGCATACTGTGGTGGTACCTGCTTTCACTGCAACAGTGTACTGTGGTGGTACCTGCTATGATTACAGCAATGCATACCGACTGTGGTGGTACCTGCTATGATTACAGCAGTGCATACTGACTGTGGTAGTACCTGCTATGACTACAGCAGTGCATACCGATTGTGGTGGTACCTGCTATCACGACAGTAGTACATGCTGACTCTATATCAGTATTTATCGACTCTATAGCACAAAGTACTCACCTGACAGAGTGGCGCGGTGAGGCCTAGTCCCGTGCAGAGCCTCCGGCCTCGCCTAGATTGTCCAGCCGGCCGAGGTGGCACCTTGGCAGGCTGGGGCTGGGCTGCTACCCCTCACCCCCCCCCCCCCAAGCCACGATCTCCCCGGCCGCTCTGCAATAATATCTACGGCCTATAGTGGTAGCATCTAGCGACTGTATAGTAGTAATAACTACACGCTTCACACAGTGAAGAATTAACGTCAGCGTTTAGTGTATTTTTATAGCATTTTTAACGCAAAAGAAAATGTCCCCTCGCTCCCACAGAAGGCGTGCAACTTGGCGTGGGCCGTCCCCTCACCAAAGGTGCGTGAGTTGGTATGGTCGTGCACGCGTCATAAATAAATAAATAAAATAGAAGCGCACAAAAATAGCACTAAATCGCTAATTAAACTAATTTAAAGTTGACGGATGTGAAAAAGGAATCGTGCTTGCTCACCGCGAGGCATACGGCGTGGTACCTGGCCATTTTTTCTTACGTGAACCTCACCGTTGGAGAGCCAAGTGCGCGACCACACACAAACCCACACACAATTTTTTACTTTTTTATATATAGATTTAAAATTAATACCCACAAAAGAATGTGAAATTGTTGCTAAAATTAATCTGCTTAATTCCTGAATCCTTCATATCCGTGGATGAATTGTCTGACTTTACCATTCAAGAGCTGCATTAGGGAGTGACAGCTTCTAGTGACCTCTGGGTGAAAGGCGCTATTGACGTGTAAATTATTATCATTGCTAACAGCGTTTACCGAGGATTAAATGTATCATCCGAAAGCACAATCGTCATCTTGGCAGCTCGAGGTGCCCTGGATAGTTCCACTCCATGATCCAAGTTCAAGTTTCATTTATTTGGTGTAGCCTTGTGAGCCTTACGGCTCTTGAATCGGATGCAACCGCAACAAAAAAAAAACATGAACAAGAAAACATCTTAAAGTGACTATGTGCAACAGAAAATCCAAGAAAAGACAGCAAAATATTGCAGAAAAAGCACCGTACACCAACGCTGTGTGAAAAATCCCAGTGGGATGCAAGTCAAACAACAACAACCACAAGACAACTTAGATTAAGGCATCAGTCTAACTCTGTACTACAACAAACAAACATGGCCAAACCAAATTATGACGTCACAATAGAAAAATACCCACCCCACTCATCATCCATGCCCACCACTCCGAAAATTACAATGCTACAATAGAAAAATGCCCCCCCCCCCCACTCATCATCCCATGCCCCACCACCCGCAAATTATGACGTCACAATAGAAAAATCCCCCCCCACTCATCACCCATGCCCACCACCCGCAAATTATGACGTCACAATAGAAAAATACCCCCCCACTCATCACCCATGCCCACCACCCGCAAATTATGACGTCACAATAGAAAAATACCCCCCCNACTCATCACCCATGCCCACCACCCGCAAATTATGACGTCACAATAGAAAAATACCCCCCCACTCATCACCCATGCCCACCACCCGCAAATTATGACGTCACAATAGAAAAATACCCCCCCCACTCATCACCCATGCCCACCACCCGCAAATTATGAGTCACAATAGAAAAATACCCCCCCACTCATCACCCCATGCCCCACCACCCGCAAATTATGACGTCACAATAGAAAAATACCCCCCCCCNACTCATCATCCCATGCCCACCACCCGCAAATTATGACGTCACAATAGAAAAATACCCCCCACTCATCACCCATACCCCACCACCCGCAAATTAGACGTCACAATAGAAAAATCCCCCCCCCCNACTCATCACCCATGCCCACCACCCGCAAATTACGACGTCACAATAGAAAAGTGCAGGCCACGAGGAAAACAAAATGTAGAACTGGCGAAAGGGGTGGGGGGGGGCGGAAAGTGAAACCGCGAAAATAATAAAAAAAANTTGCAGACAAAGACAGAAATAATATCGTGAGCGCCCTTTCCATTTTGGCGGGAATTGTTGGCGCGCCCCGGGAGATCGATGGCGATTAACGACGAAAGAGATTTCGTGGCACCACGACCGAGGGGACCAGGGGGGGGTGGAGGGGGGGCGATCGATACGCGGGCCGCCGTGACGCGGCGCGGAAAGTAAGAGGTGGGGGGGGGACGATGGCGTTTGTTGTCAGCGCCGTCCTTTACACTCACAGCCCCCCCCAGCCTCCTGCTGCCCCCCCCCCCTGCCTCTAAGCGCCAGATAACCTCCCCAGCGGCAACAAAGCCCAGGCACTGACCCCAGAGAGAGAGATGTGGAGAGAGAGGGAGAGGAAACGCGATTGCATTGTGGGACGGCCGCCAACAATTGCATCAAATGCCACCGCGCCTCTGGGGTCACGTGGTGGGCGGGAGCTGTCTGCTCTCGCTCTCTCTCACCAAGTGCTAACCAGGCTCAAGTCATAATAATTATAGTCATTCTACCACAAATAATACACGGTCGTGACATGGCAAGCCATTTGCCAGGGTTGATTTTCTATTTTTTTTTAGAAAGACCCACAACGCACAGCAGAAGAGATCAGCAAAACCTGTGCAGCGTCTGAGACCGGATGATACCGAGATCATCAAACACTCTCAGTGACTGCTCGATGTTGAAATTCAGATGTCTGATTTGAGTCCAGGGTCTCCTTCAGTGCTTCGACCAGCGCACTGACCTCTTGAGCCAAGCGGCCACCACCATAGCAGCTGATTCTTTTTTTTTAAGATATATAACTGAACCCTGCGATGCAGGCCTCGCGTGGACTACTGCTGTGGTTACTCACTACACACACACAACACGCCAATGAATATATTCTCACACGCACAGACGATTCGAGTACATTTAATCGATGAATCTGTGTACCGTCAAACTCTTGCATCCCAGCTTTCGTTCACGCGAGTGAGTGGCTGAGTGAACGAGTGAGCGAGTGAGTGGCTGAGTGAACGAGTGGGTGAGCGAGTGAGTGGCTGAATGAGCGAATAGATGAACGAGTGAGTGGCTGAATGAGCGAGTTGGTGAGCGAGTGAGTGCCTGAGTGAACGAGTAGATGAGCGAGTGAGTGGTTGACTGAACGAGTAGGTGAGTGAGTGGCTGAGTGAACGAGTGGTGAGCGAGTGAGTGGCTGAATGAGCGAATAGATGAGCGAGTGAGTGGCTGAATGAGCGAGTTGGTGAGCGAGTGAGTGCCTGAGTGAACGAGTAGATGAGCGAGTGAGTGGTTGACTGAACGAGTAGGTGAGTGAGTGGCTGAGTGAGCGAGTGGGTGAGCGAGTGAGTGGCTGAATGAGCGAGTAGATGAGCGAGTGAGTGGCTGAATGAGCGAGTAGGTGAGCGAGTGAGTGCCTGAGTGAGCGAGTAGGTGAGCGAGTGAGTGGCTGAGTGAGCGAGTGGGTGAGCGGGTGAGTGGCTGAGTGAGCGAGTAGGTGAGCGAGTGGCTGAGTGAGCGAATGAGCGAGTGGCTGAGTGAGTAGATGAGCGAGTGAGTGGCTGAGTGAGCGAGTGGGTGAGCGAGTGAGTGGCTGAGTGAGCGAGTAGATGAGCGAGTGAGTGGCTGAGTGAGCGAGTAGATGAGCGAGTGGGTGAGCGAGTAGATGAGCGAGTGAGTGGCTGAGTGAGCGAGTAGATGAGCGAGTGGCTGAGTGAGCGAGTAGATGAGCGAGTGAGTGGCTGAGTGAACGAGTAGGTGAGCGAGTGAGTGGCTGAGTGAGCGAGTAGATGAGCGAGTGGCTGAGTGAGCGAGCAGGTGAGCGAGTGAGTGGCTGAGTGAGCGAGTAGATGAGTGAGTAGCTGAGTGAGTGAGTAGATGAGCGAGTGAGTGGCTGAGTGAGCGAGTAGATGAGCGAGTGAGTGGCTGAGTGAGCGAGTAGATGAGCGAGTGAGTGGCTGAGTGAGTAGATGAGCGAGTGAGTGGCTGAGTGAGCGAGTGATGAGTGAGTGAGTGGCTGAGTGAGCGAGAAGATGAGTGAGTGAGTGGCTGAGTGAGCGAGTAGATGAGTAAGTAGCTGAGTGAGTAGATGAGCGAGTGAGTGGCTGAGTGATCGAGTAGGTGAGCGAGTGAGTGCCTGAGTGAACGAGTAGATGAGCGGGTGAGTGGCTGAGTGAGCGAGTAGATTAGCGAGTGAGTGGCTGAGTGAGCGAGTAGATGAGCGAGTGAGTGGCTGAGTGAGTGAGTAGGTGAGCGAGTGAGTGAGCGAGTGGGTGAGCGAGTGAGTGGCTGAGTGAGCGAGTGGATGAGTGAGTGGCTGAGTGAGCGATTAGGTGAGTGAGTGGCTGAGTGAACGAGTAGATGAGCGAGTGAGTGGCTGAGTGAGCGAGTGGGTGGCTGAGTGAGCGAGTAGATGAGCGAGTGAGTGGCTGAGTGAGCGAGTGGGTAAACTACCCTTTACGCCCCTCTGCCTAGTTCTGACTGTTTACCCCTGCATGTTATGCTTATTTCCTGATTCTTTACGCACACGGTGGCGGCGGTGGTGGTGGCGCATTGCGGGTGAAATGCACCACTTTACAGAGTGTAAATCATTTTTTTGCATGAATTATTTTTGTTGCTGTAATTGGTGAGCACCATCTCAGCACTCGCGGGGGTCGCCTGCTTGCTGCGATGTCTCGTGCGATGTCGGGAGCAGAGCCAGAGGTGGCGTTCGGTCGTCATCTCTTCACTGCAGCAGCGGTGGGGAGATGTTAACTACCTCGCCTGGTATACAGGAGGTCGTGGGTTTGATCAGGACCCTGATACCTGTATATTTGGAGCATGCGTGTCTCTCTCCGTGGTCGCGTAGATTTTTCTCAGGGTCCTCCGGTTTCCCCCTCCACGTTTAGAAACACGCGTTTAGAATATTTGGCTGCTTTACATTTCCACGCGATAAGCCACTTAATTGAGCTATCATCTGCGGCCAGTTCGCTTCTGAAAAAGAGTTATATAGCTCAGTGGGCCGTACATGTTAAAATAAAAAAAATAGTTTTCGCGGAATAGTTTATGTATGTTAAACTTCTTTCGTACCGTACGTAGCCAATGGTGGGGGGACGGGACGACGACAACAAACTAAAGACCAAAATGTGTCTCCGGATCAAGGTGTCTCCGCGTGTCTCTCTCGCCACGTCCGGGGTAGTACGGCCACGTGGCCAGGGTAGATCTTGTGCTGCCCGCTTGGGGGGTCCTGAGTCGCTTAGGAGCTTTCGCCCACGTGGTCCACCGCGTGATTGCACCGAGGGTGGCCGAGTCGCCACCGCCGCCGTCACCGCCCCTCGTTTGTAAACAAAGGTTCCTCCCGATTGATCGACTTGAGTGAATTGAATTCGCTGCCACTGAACGCCGAGCCGAGTGGGAGCAGTAGGGCTTGGTGGGAATTGGGATGGGGGGGAGATAAAGGAGAGGAGAGAGGCTCTCAGCGCCATTATCGGATATGATGGCATCCAATTGCATCGTCATTATCGCGAGAGACGGCACGAGGCTAAGAGCACGGAGAGAGAGGGAGACAGGGAGTGGGAGAGAGACAGATGCCCGCCTTGATTCCTGGCTTGGCGCGCGAGATGATCGCGCCGCGCGCGGCTCTCGCATCTCGGGTCTCGCTTTGCGCTCGATTAAAGTGACGACCACCAGCCCCCCCCAACACCCCCCANAACACCCCCCCATCCCCACCTCACCACCCCCCAACACCCCTCCAACACCCCCCCCACTACCCCTCCCAACACCCCCCCAACCCCCCACCACCACCCGGCGGCACGTGGGATCTTCAAACAAAAACGACAGCAGCAGCAACAGCAGCAACAACGAGGGGGGGGGNATTTAAAAAATAAACAGCCAACAAGGAAGGTTACCGCCCGCGCGTTCGAGAGTAAAAAAAAAGCAAATTAAGCGAGACTCTTTCCTGCCGTAATTAACGGGCAGCATTATTTAAACATTCGCTAACGCAATATTTGTTGCGATAAATCAGTCGGCTGCCTAGCTCCGCTGACGGCGGGATTGTTACCGATGTATGAATCGGTTTAATTAGCTCGAATTGTAATTACATTTACCAATCTGTTGGGTTTTTATTTAGTTTTTTTTTTTTGGCGCGGTGATCTGCCGGGAGCCATAAACAGTTATAATAAGGCAGGATGAAAACGCTCATGTGAGAAAAATGTAATTCTCGCCTGCCGAGCTGCGTACAAGAGAAGCGTTGGGACTTGCAAAGCAACGTCGTTTCTTATTCTCTGGGTCTTTCGGTAAAGTTACGTAGATAGGTTCAAATAAATAACAAAAAACTACGACGTTTCGACCGCTTGTGTTGCGATAGAAATGTCGTAGTTTTTATATTTTTGTTATTTTCTTTGAACACATCTACGTGACTTTACCGAAAGACCCAAAGAATTTGAATTCCTGCAGTCACGAGAGCTTTAAGTCAAGATTTAACGTCGTTTCTCCAGGAGTTATTTATTTTTTCACCGTGGCCACATAATCTGGAGCTCACCATTACCATGACGGGTTTTGTTTACGGCAACGCGGACTGCGCCTGTACTCTCGTCGGCGGATTTGAAACCAGGAGGGGGAGGAGTGCAAAGGAGGCGTGCAAATTCGATAGCCATGAAATACAAATTAAGTTTGGCAAAATTATTTTTTTTAACAAAAAGCCGAGTTAAATTAAGAGCAGTTGTTCTGTGCAAGAATACGGACACAATGGTGATTGAGAGCTTTCGAGAGGCAACAATTATCATTCGTTGTGCTGTTTTTAAATCCTTTATATTAAGTTAACTTGCTTGCGCGCTTACGACCGTGCAAATCTTCGGTCGTTTTTTAACCCACTTCCCGTGATCCAATCGAGCTGACATTTTGCACAGACTCGTTGTGCGTGACAATTTATTTTCGTGAAAAAATGTTTCCAAAATTTCCACTTTTTAGGAAAATTTGTTATTTTCATATTTAATTTAAAATACCAATGTGATAAAAATGAAACTCTTACTCAAGAAAAACAGAAATGAATAATAAAATAAAACCGATGCCACGCATATAAAGGATTTATAGTGAAAAACTTTGTTTTTACGGGTTAATTTTTTGAGACTTATTGCCACCTGGGTAGCGCCGCTGTGCTTAGCGCGTTTGGCTGGCGATCATTTAATCACCCGTTCAAACAATTCAACGAGAAATAGATTTAGTAATAGGTTTTTACCCTTTCAAATTGTACAAAAACTGACACAAAAACTGAACACCTTTATTGTATAAAGTATAAAGGTGTCAGTTTTTGTACCAGTTGAATGGGTAAAAACCTATTACTATATTTTGCCACTGATAAAGGAGGTCTCATAGTGAGAAATATTTTTTTTTCACGCAGACATATGCTAGATCACGTGGCCCTCCCGCAATCCCATCTCTATTCATCGCAGCGAGCTTCGTGCCCATTTAGAACGAAAAAACTAAATAACTCCCGCCGTTCCGTAGATTTGCCAACGAAATGTGAAGATCAGACTTGCCACACGGGCACACGGCGAGGATGAGCGGGCGTTGTCCACGTGGTGGTTCGCACAGCGCGCCACGAACCTGGCAACCTGAGTTCGATTCCCAGAGCCAGAGGCTTAACATCAGCGGCGAGTGATACCCGAACCGGACAACGCGTTTCATCTTTCACCAACCAAGCGTTGACTCGGCGTGGTGAAGTATGGGTGAAACGATCCGTACGGCCGACGAGGCGAGGCAGGGAAGGCCTTTGTCCAGCAGTGGATTGACGAAGGGCTGTGTGCAATCTGTTTAGAGTTACCACACACGGGTGAGTGTAGTCACCTATAGTTTCGGAAAACAAATACTTTGTCCTGTGTTTGCAGAGGTGGAATGCACCGCCACCATTCCAGCAGCGATGAAATCGTTAGTTCGTCAGAGTGCGTCTGACACAGTGGAAGCGTTCACAACAGCCCGTCCAAGCTCGAACCAGGCTCAAAATGCCTGTTTCGCTTCCGAGGATGTGACGAGATGGGATTTCGTCTCGGGCCGTGTTGGTAAGATGAAGCAGTTAAACATCGCGTTACTACACGATTCGATATCTGTCCATTTCACCACCATAGCTGCTTCTTTCTGTGCACCGACTATTACAGGAACGTATGAACGCCGTATAACCTCTAGCAGAATTCCGCATGAATGTTTTACACCTGCAATTGGCCCTGTTACGATCGACCCTGAAACAATTTAATGAATTTCCACAATTCGGGCTGACGATTCAATTTCAAACAATAATTGTTTCAATATGATGAATAATAATGTTTAGTTTATATGTCATGCAAATTGCATCTCACATTCTGAGGGCCACAGACAAAGCAGCGGCTGAGCCGGTGCGCTGCCAACGATTGCCCAAGCTTTGCGGTCCTCTACATATGAAGATGTTTTGTTTATCAAACTGATGACGAGCGTTCATCATCTGAGTGCCAGCCGCCACCAACCTAGCATGAATAGGGTGGTCCAGATGTCTTGTGAACCCCCATTGGATTCTCTAAAACTGAATATATATTTTGTTAAAAAGTTTTTTTAACACGTAAATTAATACGGGCCGTCCGTAAATGACGTCACGCGATTTTGGACGATTTTGACCCCCCCCCCAGCGTCACACGGCGTCACAAAAAGTCAAACCCCCTCAAATATGACGTCACAAAGCTCTGCCCCCCCCCCAAAAAAAAACATGCTTCAAATCGCTGTAAACTATTGTCATTGTAGTGCGTATTTAATATGGCGCTGCACTCTGATGTTGTAGGAGAAAACACTTATTAAAAGTATATTTAATGAAGTAGAACGTGTTGTCTATATTTATTTAAAGTTGCGCATTTTGATGCGACGTCACATTTCTCAAACCCCTCCCTCGTCACACATCGTCACAAATGTCTGACCCCCCCCCNTAGGTGCGTGACGTCATTTCTGGACGGCCCCTATGCATAGGTGAAAACACAATTATCACTGGTCAACAAAAAGCACTTTTTTTCTGGCCTGGACTTTTGCAGCTGTTTAGACTAATTTCAGGGTGCTGATTCCAAATCTGATCTCAGATTTGCTCCATCACATCTCATTTTTATGCTATCGGCATACCCCATTTTCATTGATTTTACCTGAAATTAACTGTCACTTATGATTGCAAGTTGTTGCGAGTCAGTGACTGCTTTAGTGTTAAAATATGGTGCTGTATTTTTAGGATAGTGTGTTTATAATATCATTTTATGTAGATATCCACATTTAATTAATATTTTTCTTCTGCAGTTTTTATTAAAAATGCAATGTTTGATATCTCAAAAACCTGATGTGATAGACAAAAACTGAAGCCAGATTTGGAATCAGCACCCCAAAATTACATTAGAACCGTTGGAATACATTATGCCAGAAAAAGTGTGTTGACCAGTGAATTATTGGGGTCACAATACATCTGAACCGCTTTGTAAAGGTAGCGCCTCTAGTGGCCGGAGCAGTCATGTAAACCAATTCCTCTGAACATGTCAGCAAATTACGAAAAATAAGAAGAGCTTTGACCCTTTCTGACAATAAAACAGTTGTGTCAAGATGTTCAAATACCAAAAAGAAACATTTTGCATTTGATTTTGTCCGCATTAACCACGCGTACTTTTGAAACTAATTTGTCAACACCAGCGACGGCCTCGTCTCACCAGTGTCAGACCAGAGAACGCTAAAAGGCGAACAGTTTATTGCCAAATACACATTCCTGCGGAGGGAGCTGGTAGGAACGTTGGGTTGCTCGGTCAATGGCCAGGGTCAACGGCGGCGTGGTGTATTCCGCAAATATGCCCGACCGTGAGGGCGGGCACAAGCCGGCGTGAGTAGGTTAAACGTTGAGTTTTATAAGGGCACCACGGGGTGACAGCCCCTCCCCACTCAGCCATACCCCTGCCACCCCAACCAAGTCCCACCCTCCCCACCCAGCCCNTCCCNACCCTCCCTCCCACCCAGCCCTCCCTCCCACCCAGCCCCACCCTCCCACCCAGCCCTTCCCCACCCTCCCTCCCCACCCAGCCCTCCCTCCCCAGCCAGCCCTCCCCACCCTCCCCTCCCCATCCAGCCCTCCTCCCNACCCAGCCCACCCTCCCCACCAGCCCTCCCCACCCTCCCNTCCCCACCCAGCCCCCCTCCCCAGCCAGCCCCTCCCTGCACGACGGACACAATAATCCCTGTGGGCTGGTGTAACCAGGAGGTTCCTACAGTAAAAAGGTTTCTATTTGGTGTTTGCACATCTTAACACCTCCTGGTTTTATTTCCATAAATGGTAAAACCCATTCTTGTTTTTCATACTTTGATACTGGAAAAAAAATCCCATTATATCAGCATATGTACAATTAATAACCAATTCTAACATGCAACGATTCAATGTGTGTTTCATGACCATAGTGAAAAAATGCACTCAATCATTTGCTGCTTTTTATATACCTAATTATTTATTACTTATATTCTTGGTTCTTTCGGTTAAGCCACGTAGAAGGGAAATAATAAAATAATATAAATATTAAACAAAAAAGGGATGGTTATTGATTACTTATTCCTTCCTGTCCAATGTCAGTACACCGCCGCACGAAGGCTTCCCCATCCCATGTCATGGCAGTGTTTGACCATACTTCACACGTTCTCGGCTCAGTTAGCGATATGTGGGCGCTCGGACCGGTTGGGACATCTCTGGCCACGATGTGGGCCGTGGCTGGAATTGATGTGCACTGTCTGAAATTATACACGGCTCCAACTCCGGTGTGCGATGTTAATTAGTTTTGTCTGGTGATTTTGTAATTTTTTGTATGAGGACATTGCATATCGCTCCTATCTCGCCATGACCCAGTGTGGCAATGAGAAGTGGATGTGAAGTTAAACAAAAAATCTATCCCATCCCCCGTCTCCTCCTCCCCTTGTAGGATAACGTGGAAGGAACTTGTGTTAACATTTTTAGGATACTGCATTGAACTTTGGGATTTTTATGCCCAATTTCAGATTGCATTTCAAAAGTTCGTGTTTAATGGACAGTGTGTTTTCATGAGGATCGTTGTTGGCCACACTTAAGCGTGTTAATACATGTGATGATTTCATAGTAAAAAAAACTGTTGCCTGAGAAAATTGTTATTTGAATGTGAAGGTGTTGATATTTTTTTCAGAATTTAAGGCAATATGATGCAATGTCAGTAAAATCACCGTACATTTTCTAATAAATCCGAATGCATTTCAGATGTTTCAGATGTATCTGTAAATCGAGGATACCTGTCTAAGTAGACAATGATTTACAAAGTATACTCTCTCTGGGGATAAGAAAATCAATCGAGTGCTACGTATGTTGGAAGTCAACAAAAGTTGTCTTATGGATACAATATTGTCTTGCCAAGGGAATGTGGAATTTCCACCACTGTCTGGGGGCCCTCGAACAGGTGTGAATGCTACCCCCATTTGTCATTCTATCAGTGAGATTAGACTATTGAACGTGAAGAATTAGAACAAAAAAAACACCAATATATTAGCATTGTCATTGCAATCCCTTATGGGCCTTCCTTTTTTATTCTGTTTACTCTTTTTAAATGAAAATATAATGTAATTAGTAAGAAGCTGGTGTCAATACATTAATGATTATGTTCACTTTGCAAAAAACACGACTACTCCCGTTGATTGGGCTGATTTATGAGTTGGCGCCTAATGTATAGTAGAAGAGCAATGTGGTAATACTGTATAATGTAGCATTTTATCGTACAATAAATCTGCATTAATAAGCAATTCATCTAAATAACTAATTAGTTTCCAACGATTAAAATGTGTTGTTGTTGTCAAGGTAACATCACCAGCAATTCGCGTGTGTTGCATTTTTTGTGTGTTTTATAAACCGTGTTTTTAACTGATATGCGTTGCATGGGCGTTACGTAACTCATGGCCTTAGCAGGGAGACACCACTGCTCAGCTGTCTGCTTTAGATCTGGGATCAATCCACCCCGCAACTGAACCGTGCTGATCGGCGTAGCGAGTCGGTGGAATATCGTCGCAGTCTGTCAGTTTAATTTTGGGCTTAATTTTGGGAAGCATTCAAACATTATTTCTCTGCCAATACGCTGAACATCTCTGGAGTGACGTGTGACAAATTTGCAGGGAATCCTCAGAAGTAGTTCTTTGATATCACTTCCCGCGGCCATTTTCTAACGTGCTGCGCTACTGCTTTGTATGCGATGGTTCTGAATGGGAACTTTGAATTCATGGCACGACACCCGGTAGCACATTTGGAATTAAAAAAATGTATTGTACTGCTCTTAGCCATCCACGACTGATTGGATAAAGGACATTGCATGCTGTGTCCACTCATGGGGGTTGTTTGACCATACTTCACCACGCTGGTCAGTGCAGATTGGTGAGGAGTGAGGGGTGGGTGTGGTGGAGTAGGGGGGGAACCACAAACCGGTTCAATATCATTGGAGTCAGTAGTGGCCGGGAATTAAACTCAGGTTTGTAGCAGTGGCTAACCACATATTATTATTATTGTAATTATAATTGTTTACGAAAGAGAGCCTCGCTGAGCCCCAAGACGTATTCCCAGGAGGTTCCTGCCCAGTGTCTCAGTGGGTGTCGATGTTGCTCAGTGCACCATCCCAATTGGGCCATTGTCAGGTGATGTTTTATCAATGGATGTTTATGACCAGTACCAATTACTTCTAGATTTGAAGCTTTCGTGACTGCAAGGATTCATACTCTTCGGTAAAGTCACGTAGGTAAAAAAATGAAATCGTCACAGCCAGATTTGCTGTATCAAGCACTTGATACAGCAAATCTGGCTGTGACGGTCCCACCTGATGACGGAGACTTGTGTTGCCTCCGAAACGTCGTGATTTTTATTATTTTATTTTTATTAATTTAAATTTCATTTTTTACCTACGTGACTTTAGCGAAAAAACCAATAGTATGAATCCTTGCAGTCACGAAAGCTTCAAATCTAGAATTAATTGGTACTGGTCAGAAACATGCCATTGATATACTACCAATTACATTGCGTGGGTTTTGTACGTGAAGATATAATCTATTGGAGGAAACAGGAGAAGCCAGAGGAAACTCACGCAGAACATGGGGAGAACATGCAAACTCCATGCACAATGGGTGGCCGTGTCGGGAATCAAACCCAGCCGCTTGTCGGTGCGATGTATGAGTGATACCGCTGTCGCCATGCCACTGGCATCACTGTGTCAATTTGGTATAACTGCAAGCCAAATACAAAGATCCCCTGTATATCCTTTAACAGACTGTTCGGGCAAGTGCTTTTTAGCGAGCAGCAAGAGGGGGTGCGTGACCAGCACCATGCCCGACCGCCTTTGTCTTCCCAGTGACGCTGTTTACGACACACCGCACCAGGTACTCATTTGAGGTTGAGTCGACCTGGTGAAGTTCCAGGACCGGTTCAGACGATCGCCAATAGTGTCGGAGGCCGTGAGCGGGATTCGAACTCGGTTCGGCGGTTTCGCAGCGCGGCGCGCTCACCGCGACGCTAGCGCTCCCCATTTGGTGTAACCGGAAAGACACGAGCGGACACACACACACACACAAGTGGCAACCGCAGCGTTGGGCCTTGCGTGTTATATAAATAAATAAAAAGATCATCGCCGCTTTGTTTCGCGAGCAACGCTGATCAGCCCCGCCGTGCAGCCACGCGCCCCCCAATCATCCGACGAGCTGCTTCGCATTTCGCGCACGGACGCAGCGGCTCCGCTGACTGGCAGCTCGACCGTTTGCACCGTTCCCCACCGCTGTGCCGCTACAACGGTTGCCGACTGGGGGCACCACCCCCCCCAGAGCAGTCGCCAACGTGAGCGGCTGGTAGCGCCGATGCCCAGCGTCTCGACTCGTCATTCCGTCTTTCCCTGGACGCACTAAAAAGTGATTCATTTCAGCCGGAACCGTCCGGGAATTATTTGCGCATTATTTAGAATATAGGTGTACACGAAAAATCGATTAATTTTCTTGGTTCTTTCGGTAAAGTCACGTAGAAGGGAAATAATAAAATAATAAAAATTTAACATAATAAAATAATTCTCACGACGTTTCGGCCACAACGCAAGCAGCCGTCCTCAGGTGAAGAACAGGTCTGTCAGAAAGATGCTGTCGTTCCGACAGACCTGTTCTTCACCTGGCCGAAACGTCGTGAGAATTACTTTATTATGTAAAATTTTTATTATTTTATTATTTACCTTCTACGTGACTTTACCGAAATAACCAAGCAGATGAATCCCTGCAGTCACGAAAGCTTCAAATCGAAAAAGAAAAATCGATTGTTATGGATAGGTGTACCTTTACTTCTAGTGGTAGTGCCTTATGTCGATACTAAACTAAACTATTTTTATTTGACCAGGTAACGCCCACTGAGCTATAAAAGCTCTTTTAAAAAGCGACCTGGCCACAACTAATGGCTCAACGAAGTGGCTTATCACGTGGACATTTGTCGCAGAAAAGTCCACGCGACCAGGGGAAGAGAGACACGTAAACTTCAAATATACAGCAGGCGTCAAGGTCGGGATCGAATCCACAACCTCCTGTATACCAGGCGAGGTAGTTAGCATCTTCATTTCGTGAGCAATGCTGATCAACTACACTCATCACGTCCGCGACTTGCCGCTGTACTGACGAGTGGAACGCCATTGACACCGCCGGGTGCCAAAGCGGGAGGTCGAACTTTGACCTTTGCATTGCGCGTCCCATGTGTTCACCATCGCACCACGACAGCGTCCTGTTATATATATTTATGAAAAACAAACAAATGAAAACTCAATCCAAGCGACAAAAACACAACGAAAACAAACCCTCGTGCGCGCGGCCAATTGAGTTAATTGGCTTCGATCAACCTCAAACGAAAAACTGTGGGCTGGCAACTCGTCGGCCGAACGAGGTGAGACGGAGGGAAGGGGGACGAGGAGGAGGAGGAGGANACGAAGTGGCCCGCGCCCCATCGAAGTTGCGACCCCATTTATGGCGTTTCAGAGGCGGCAGCCCCCCGTGAACGGTGCAACGTGGCCAGTTCACACGGTGATGCTTGCGACTCGGTGATGCGTTTCCAGACGAAACAAAGGGGCATTGTAAATGATCACCCTCCAGTGTATTGTCTCGTGCATGTACGGACGGTGTCTTTGCACGGTCGCGTTCCGGCATCATCCAAGGGGAAATCAGAATTCCTTAATTTAGACTGCAGGAGGAATCCGATGAGCTATGAAGCTCTTTTTGACCGATGTCCAGTAGCATAGTCGTTCACCTCTCCACTGCTCTGGTTGCTCAGCAGCAGCAGTGGCCAACAACATCAGCCGTATGAAGACGACAACGCTCCATAGATTGACACCGAGACCTGCAGACTCGCATAGAGACCCGCAGAATGACACTGAGATCTTTCGGCTCGCAAAGAGATCCATACACTCACAAAGAAACACATACTCATACAGACCTCTGTAGATTGACAGCCGGACCCATGGACTCGCATATGAACCCATAGACTCATACAGAGATCTATAGATTGACATCGGGACCCATAGACTCGAATAGAAACCCATTGGTTCATACAGAGATCTATAGATTGACATCGGGACCCATAGGCTCGCATATGAACCCATAGACTCATACAGAGATCTATAGATTGACATCGGGACCCATAGATCCACATAGAAACCCATTGGCTCATACAGAGATCTATAGATTGACATCGGAACACATAGACCCACATAGAAACCCCTTGATTCATACAGAGATCTATAGATTGACATCGGGACCCATATACTCAGATAGAAACCCATTGATTCATACAGAGATCTATAGATTGACACCGGGACCCATAGACTCGCATATAAACCCATAGACTCATACAGAGATCTATAGATTTACACCGGGACCCACAGACTCGCATAGAAACCCATAGACTCGCATAGAAACCCATAGACTCATACATAGATCTATCGATTGACATCGGGACCCATAGACTCGAATAGAAACCCATTGACTCATACAGAGATCTATAAATTGACATCGGGACCCATAGGCTCACATAGAAACCCATTGATTCATACAGAGATCTATAGATTGTCATCGGGACCCATATACTCGCAAAGAAACCCATAGACTCATACAAAGATCTATAGATTGACATCGGGACCCATAGACCCACATAGAAACCCATTGGCTCATACAGAGATCTATAGATTGACACCGGGACCCATAGACCCACATAGAAACCCATTGATTCATACAGAGATCTATAGATTGACATCGGGACCCATATACTCGGATAGAAACCCATTGATTCATACAGAGATCTATAGATTGACATCGGGACCCATAGACTCGCATATAAAGCCATAGACTCATACAAAGATCTATAGATTTACACCGGGACCCACAGCATCGCAGAGAAACCCATAGACTCGCATAGAAACCCATAGACTCATACAGAGATCTATAGATTGACATCGGACCCATAGACTCGAATAGAACCCCATTGACTCATACAGAGATCTATAGATTGACACCCGGACCCATATTATCGCATAGAAACCCATATACTCGCACAGACATTGATAGATTGACACCGGGCCGATAGACTCGCCTAAAATCCCATCGACTCATACAGAGATAGTAATAGGTTTTTACCCTTTTAAACTGGTACAAAACTGACACCTTTATTCAAGGCATCATGTTTGCAATAACCACAACACAAGTAGTCAAAAAAGCAAACAAAAAAAGCAACTCTGATAATGATAATAATATGCACTGTCCTTGAAGTTGATTGGTCCACACCCGAGACGGCTTTCTTTAGAGCCTAGTCCCCATTGGTGTTGGACCAGATGATACCAGAAGGCGTACAAGTCAAACACAGTGCAATATCAGAGTATTGAGAGCTCGGGGTAAGCATTTACACTATGAGATCTCTTTTACCAGTGGCAAAATATAGTAGTAGGTTTTTACCCTTTTAAACTGGTACAAAACTGACACCTTTATTCAAGGCATACAGAGATGCGAGGTGAGACGGGGGCAGGTGCGATCTCGCTGTCTCTACCGCGCGCTCTCCTGCACGGACGTCTTCACGCTTCATTTGACTTCAGTTTATTTGCCAGAACGTTCCAAACGTAATTTTCTTGTAAAACCGAACTCTGTTCAATGCAAATCTCGCACTCTGGTGTATTCATCAAGGCACGAGTGATGGGTGTGAGACCCCCCCCCCCNACGCACCACCCCGAAAGGGCCAGATCCGTTCAACTCTTTCTTCCGCGGCTGCCAAACACATTACTCCGCCGCCTAATTAGCCGAGCGACTAATGCTCCCCTTTCAGGCCATTATACAATCAGCTACGCCGTGGCGAGCCGCCTGGGTTACCTCACAATTGATATGCCTTGCACACTTCTAATCTACTGGCGGCTGACAGCCACGTGTTTATTTCCAGCTTCAATTTGCATATTGAGAGGATTTCCGGGTGGCAGGAGTTCACGGAACGAGACGTTGGCGGGTGGGGGGGGGGTCCAATTCGGCGATTCCTTTGGTGACCGCACACGCTGCCTCTTCGTAACCAAAACCGTGATGATGGGTACAAACTTAGTAATCATTGGAAAGATGTTATCAACCACGCAAAAAAGACTTAATTACACTTTTTGGACCATCTTATCTGACAGGCACTAGTTTACTTTACTTTACGAGTGTTAACATTCCCAGTTATTTTTTAACAGTACTCTCTTCATTGTTCAGCCAGCATTGGTATAAACATGGCATTTTCGTTATTTTGTCTTTCATGTGTATCAGGCCTCCCCTCCCCTCTCTGCCCCATGTGTTGAGTACTCCGTGCTGTCTTTGAGCCCCGCCCCCTCCCTCCCGATACGTTTCCATTCATTGGCTACCACATTCTGATGAGCCCCCCCTCTCCTCCCCCTTCAACTTGCTTATAAGGGATTACATCTTGAATCATTGCCTCACTTGATGCAGCTAATGTGACGGTCCCACCTGATGACGGAGACTTGTGTTGCCTCCAAAACGTCGTGATTTTTGTTTTATTTTATTTTCATTAATTTTGATGTTTTACCTACGTGACTTTACCGAAAAAACCTAAGAAATGAATCCTTGCAGTCACGAAAGCTTCAAATCTAGAACGTTTGGAAAACCGCCGTGGCAGGTGTGGTGATGGTGGTGGTGGAGGAGGCTCGTGAAGGACGCCGCTGCTACCGGGCAGTTGGAGGCAGTCACCCCTCCAGCAACAACGGAGGGCGTAGGAGCGACGCTTACAACAACGAGCGGAGCGCTGGGTGGCTATAATACAGCAAGTTGGCACAGTGGGGGTACAGCTGGTGGTGAATCTACCGGTCATTTCAGTCAGCCAACCCATGGCATCCTCTGGTCTAGCGCCGTTTGAGACGAGGCTCAAAATAAAGCTGTCTCTGGTGTGGACCAATCAGTTTCAAGGACAATGCATATATTATCAGAGTGTGCTTTTTGTTTGCATTCGGGCCACAAGTATTGTGGTTAATGCACTTATGATTCTTGTAAAAAGGTTTCAGTTTTGTTGCCAGAAAAAGAGGAAAAACTATCCTTGTACTCAGATTGTAAATGTTGTGGCTTGGCTCTACAACACACCGATTAGTGCTGTACTAGTGACGAATTGGCACGTTCTGTTTACCTGTCAACCCTTACTAGTTGGTTGTGTCGGGTGGTGGCGGGTTTTAACGACACATTTATATATTTACGCAATCTAACCCAAAAACCTCTATTATGGATGATATTGTTCGCGAAAGCCTACATGTTAAACTAACCCATGGTACCTGCTGGGTCTTCCCGTGACCTCCTCCTGTCAGCGAGACTTCGATACTTCACGTGACTCAAAGTGCACCTGGCCTGGTACAGGCGCCGTGGTAACGTCACCGTCACTTAGTGGCGAATGGCGGTTGCATTGGTATTGGTAGTGGTCGCGGCCGCTTACAGCAGGGTGTGGATTGCATCGTCGTGATCATCCGGATGTGTCCATCGAGTTGTATTGTACCGCGTGCTGTGCGACGTTTCGCCCCGCCACATACTGGGGGAGCTTCTTCGGCAACCGATCTCGATTTGGAACACCGGGCTCTCGTCGGTGTCACGGTAGCTGCGTCGTCGCGATTCAAAGGAGGAGTAGGACCATTGGCGAACGAAAATAAATCCCAAGAGGCATGGAGACTTCAATCGACGTTTCCTTCCACACCGCTGCGACGTCAAAACAAACCGGTGCCAATTGTTAAGACTCGGAAAGGACGTGCTGTGGATATTGTGCTGGGTGACGTGCCGGTGGTGGTGCGCGCTGTGCGGCAAGGATTGCATCCATTCATCAGACCTTCAGAGTCACGTGAGGACTCACAGTGGAGAGGGCCTGGCACGTGTGCTCCGTGTGTGGCATAGGTCTTGCCCAGGCCTCACCTGATGGCGCACACTGGAGAGAGAGGCCACGCAGGTGGTCTGTCTGCGGGAAGGGTTTCATAGGTCCATCAGATCTTCTGATTCACTGGCAGCTGCACGCAGAAGTCCTCCGCGTGTGAGAAGGGTTTTGTGAACCTCGACCGTGACAAGTAAACGACTAAACTACGACATCTTCTTGGTTCTTTCGGTAAGTCACGTAGAAGGAAAGTAAAAAAAATAAAAATAAAACATAATAAANTAATTCTCGCGACGTTTCGGCCACAACGCAAGCAGTCGTCCTCAGGTGAAGAACAGGTCTGTCGGAAAGATAGCGTCTGAATGAACACCACCAAGCTTGGCAGCGTATATTTAAGCTGGGTTAGGTCTGTCTCTCGACAGACCTGTTCTCCACCTGAAGAAGGCTGCTTGCGTTGTGGCCGAAACGTCGTGAGAATTATTTTATTATGTTTATTTTTATTATTTATTTTTTCCTTCTACGTGACTTTACCGAAGAACCAAGAAGATGAATCCCTGCAGTCACGAAAGCTTTAAATCGAAATTTAAACTACCACACATTTTTTGTTTATTTTACCAGATAAGGCTTATTTTTCAGAAGTGACCTGGACACCACAAATGATAGCCCAACGAAGTGGCTTATCATCATGTGGAAATCTATCGCAGCCAGATTCTCGACAACGCATGCTGATCCTAAATGTAGAGGGAAAAACCGGAGACCCGGAGTAAAAATCCACACCATCAGGGGAGAAAGAGTTGTGCAAACTACAAATATATATGCGTCAGCATCAGGGACCTCATGTATGCAAGGCGAAGTACTTAACATCTCGCCACCGTGGCACCCATGCGCAACCATGTACATAAGGACCCACGGAGTGTCCTTTACATTATTCATTTCAATATTGGTGATGTAAAAATAAACTGACAACCGAGTTTGAATAATTATTATTATTTTCAAACGAACGTTCATTAATGTATAATAAAAACTTTTTCCGCCTGGCCTTAGTGACAGCGAATGGAATTGGGAAGCCTGGCTTAGAGGAGTGGTTAATTTATATTTAAAGGCGGCTCAAAAATTCATTAACTTAGCGCCAGTGCCGCTTATATATACGTGTGTCTCTATAAAAAAAAACATCGTTTTTTGGCAGTGTAAAAACTAACCAGAGAGTTATTTCCAGCTTGTGTGCTTCCAGAAAAGTTGCTCTCGCGCCTTAATTAACAAGCCTCATAATCACAAGAGCCACCGCCAGAATGAAGCAGCCAGCTTAATTAAACAATTGGCAAAGGTTTTCTGCTTTGACGATTATAAAAGAATATATAATTGAACTTGATAATTGAGTCTTTGCATCGCTCCAGCAGAGCTATCCAAATAGTAAACGAGCGGGAAAGTCAGACATTATTAGTTCTTACGTGTGTAACCACAAATCTACAATAAGCCATCATCACGTGACCTCCGGTCGTCCTCACAGCAGCAGCGGACTTTGACTAACCATCGAATGAAGATGGTCCACCCCATCGCGTGGTGCTTTCAGATGTGCTTATGCGGCCATCTGGAACGTTCTTCCTTCCAATATTAGGAAGCCACTGGAGCTATTCACTTTTAAATAATAATCTATATTGACAAACTCATTTCTTATAAATGTTTTTGGTGTTTAGTTTGTTGTCGTTCCCCCGTACTCCGATTAGCACGGCGTGTCAAATGAGTACCTGGTGCGGTATATAAACATCGCCACTAGAGATACAAAGGCGGCCGGGCGTGGTGTTGGCCACCCACCCCAATGTATGCTGTGTCGGCCTTCATAGGTGCTCGGTAACAGCACTTGTCCAAAAACGTCCGTTAAGGCTATCAGGGAGGTCTTTGTTTTATATATATGTAACTTCTTCTCCCGAGCGTTGTTCCCGCTGTGGCACAGGTCCGCTTTTCGGCATTGTCTTCTCCATTTGGCTCGGTCCAGGCATCTTCAGGGATGCGTTGACCGTCTTCACGTCTTCCTTTATTCGGTCCATCCATCGCTTTTTCGGACGTCTGCGTGGACGGCGGCCTCTGGCTCAATACGCACGGCAGTCTTGGCCACTGATGACTCTTCACTTCGCATCACATGGCCGTACCACCGAAGCCTTGCCTCAAGCATCTTGTCCGCAATAGGGCCACACCAAGTCGCTTCCGAACGTCTTCGTTCATGACACGATCCCATCGAGTGAGTCCGAGGCTCCATCTGAGCATCCTCATCTCCATGGTGTGGAGAGCTTGTTCGTGTACAGTTGTGGCTGGCCAGCACTCGGATCGATAGAGTGCCACCGGTCGGACGATGGTCTTGTAAATTTTTCCCTTCAGCCTATCCGGCATTTTCCGATCACAGAGGACTCCGGTGACTTGCCTCCACTTCATCCATGCCGCATTGACTCGTGACCTCACATCAGTCGTGATGCTACCATCTGAGCTGATGGTGGAGCCCAGGTACTTAAAGTCCGTCACTTTCTTCAGATTTTCTCCGTCAATGCTGATGGTGTAACTAAACCTGCTAAAATTAATACAGAAACAAAGCGTACAATAACATAGGAATATTGCAGACAGACGTTGCTTGTACTCTAGTGGTAGTGCCTTACGCCGGCAATCCCTACACAAAGCCAGCGCAATAGCGGCGGTTTGGCAACGATCGAGCCCTGGGTGATCACCATCAGTCTCATTTAACGACCCCCCACCCCACCACGTCACTGATCATCGCCCCCCCCCCCCAACGCTCCCACGCGTCTTGCAGGAGCCTAGGAGGTGGCGGCGGTGGTGGTGGCGGTGGTCTTAGCCGCGTCGCTAGGAACCCGTTGCTGAGTGTGGAGCCGGCAGGTGCTGCCACAACCGCCGAGCAGAGAGCCCCGGGGTGTCTCGAGAGGACCATGGGCGTTGTAATTAAACGCTGCGACAGAGTTGATTATCAGGCAGCCCTTTTCCAAGGCATCGGGAGACGAATCGGAGTCGCTGCTAATAATAATGTTGAAGGTGATGGTGATGATGGTGGTGGCGATGATGATGATGATAATGGCGCGAAGGAGCTGCTGTGCTATTGTTTGTGTGCGGGTTTTTAGTCAGGGTGAGGCGCCCGGCTATAATTTGCACAAATTACCGCTGTCGTATTTGGAGGACCGTGCGTCGATTATGCGCGCCCCGGCTTCGCGGCGCCTTATTTGACACGCGGAGTTTGTCTCAAGGTAAAATTAAGTCCGGTGGACATGGACATTAAAACATATTTTATTTTATTTTGTTTCACTCGTCCGTGATGCTTGCCTTCGGCCGACTGGAGACGCTGAAATAGAATCGTGGCTTTTAAAATTCGTGTTTCTTATTAGTTGTGCATTTTATGAGCAGAAAAACGCAAAGGTTCGTCAATAACAGTGGTGACATTTTTCTCGTCTTGGTTCTTTCGGTAAAGTCACGTAGAAGGGAAATAATAAAATAATAAAAATAAAATTAAATAATTCTCACGACGTTTCGGCCACAAGTCCTCAGGTGAAGAACAGGTCTGTCGGAAAGACAGCGTCTGAATGAAACACCAACAGGCTTGGAGCGTATATTTGGTGACATTGCAGGCAATGGGCCTTCTTGTGTAAAAGCTGGTCGAGGAAGCGACGTGCTGTCATCACGCACCTAGCAACCTGCAACGCGGAACTGATTCCATCGCTCCATCTCCTCGGTCACTCGACGTAATCCATTCCTCGATTGCCACTCCACTGTTGGTCTTGTCCAGCCGTGTTCTGCTCAAGGCCCACTTTGTAGTTCGCACGATGTGATTCACCTGCACACGACCTCTCCACGCAACGTGCATTATTTGTTTCAGTGTGAGAGGGATGATGCCCACGATCAATTCGGGTATCACTCGCAACTGAAGCTAGCCGTGGTCGGGAATCGAACGTGTGTGGCTGGGTTCGGAGCGCAACATGCGAGGCACTGCGCCACCGACTCCCTGAATTACCTAAAGGCTTTGCAGGCCTCAAGGTCTTGCACGTTTTGAATGAACCCGTTTGTAAAAAAATTCTGAAAGTACATAGTAAAAAAAAAGATATATATAGATGGAGAGAAAAAGACAATTTGCTTCAACTTACATTTTTTTGGGTGGAAATGATCGCCTTAATACTCGGCAATCATGGAGTAAAGCGAACACTACTGGGTGTAAAATAAATTACAGCTATCTGCAATGTTATTACCCCTTTAATGATCATAATCTGCTCCGTAGACATAATAACAGCACCGGAACATGCAATATATTTAATTTATATATATATATTATCCACCGTCGCTTCGTCTGTTTAAAATAAAAATATTCTAGAGATCACCGCAGGCTATCAAACTCAGTCGCGGATTTTTTTTTGTTGCAGCAAAGCGTTAACCCGTAAGTCCCTTCCTAAAGGTCACGGACACGTATGGTGGGTTTGAGTCAATCACTCCTCCCTCACACTCCCTTCTTCATGGCTACATATGAATACATATTGAGAGAGAGAGGTGACTGCCATCGTGCAATGGTTATCACATTGGTTACCTGCGCACCACGTACACTTGTCGAGCATATGCACCCCTAGGCCANGGGACGCAACCAAACAAGACAAAAAAAATGAAAAAAAATAATAAAATCAATAATAAAAATAATATAAGAATATTTATGATATTATTTTATTTCCATTATCTATTTTTATTATTTATTTATTTTTATCTACGTGACTTTACCGAAAAAACCTAAGAGTATGAATCCTTGCAAGTCACGAAAGCTTCAAATCTAGAAAAAGATAAAACAATTTGTTCGAATTCGGTATTAAAAAGATATCTATATCAAGAGCCGCAATGCTCCGCGTGGTGAATTCGAGACGGCGGATGTCCTCAATAAAGAACGACGTCACGAAGCGGAGGTCTTTAAAGAGCCGCACGCGGCTCTGCCCTGAGTAACATGCGTCAGCACGATGCGAGCGATAGATACAACAACAACAATTCAGCTCAACACAATATGGGACCTTTCTTGCCAGTATAAAAAACAACAATAGGTTTTACCCTTTCTGCAACTCAACAGCTGTGTTAAGATGTTAAACAGCAAACGGAATCTTTTTTTCCATAATAGAGTTTTTTTTGGTTAGATCGCGTAAATATGCAGTTAAAACCCGCCACCACCCGACACAAAAAACAAGAATCATTTTGCAAGGAATCCTGTCTGCATTGACCTACGCGACCTCGTGGTGAACACGCCAACATCAAACATGCTCTGATAATAAAGAAAGCTGTCTCTGGCGTGGACCAATCGGTTTCAAAGACAATGCGCATCTATTGCGATCAGAGCGATGTCGTTCTGTTTGATGTGCACCTCAAGCACCACGTGGTCAATGTGGACTCGCAGAGTCACCCACGTGGAGCCGCTCCACCGCATCGCCCACGAAGAGCACCCCACCTCGTCACGGAGCGCGGCCGGGGAGGGCGGCAGCTGTCAGCGGGCGGCACGGCGCGAACACCGCCACCGCGGTCGATTTGTCCATAAAATGGAATAAAAATGAAAAAAAATCCGTGACCCTCTCCCCCCCCCCAGCCGCCAAACCTCGCTCATTCACCTTCACGCTCGAATGAGCAGGACGACTGGGCAATTGCTCCGTTTGTGTCGGTGGGGGAGCGGTGGCGTTGTGGTTAGCGCCCTGCGCCTTCCCTTGTCGTATCCCCCCCCCNACCCACGCCTCCGATTTGCACGGTTGGCTACGTACGGTGCGAACAAAGTTCATAGTAACATACACTCGCACGAACGCGGCGACCCCAGTTTCATTCTCGCTCACGGCCACCAACACCAGTGACGATTATCCTGCACCGTTCCTGGGTCTCTCCTAGGTCGACTCGGCCTCAAAAATGTACCAGTTGTGCCATTGCCACTGGAGAGGAAAAGGCGGTCGGGCGTGGTGCTGGCCACCCACTCCTCGTGTGCCGTGCCGGCCTTCACAGGTGCCGCTGACAGCACTGCCCACACGTCTGTTCAGGCTACACGGGGGATTTGTGTTGGTAAGCTTGAAGCAGTGAAGTGATGAAAATGCCATCTTCCGTTAATGGGGGACGGGGGTGGGGGGGGGGTAATGATGATACATTTAACCAATGATGATGATGATTGTGTATACATTCAGCGGTCATGATAATGTGTACTTGATGATAGTGACGTCGACGATGATCCTAATTGGTAGTGGCGATGAATATGCACCCTGACTTGGATGTGAACGCTCAGTTTCAAAATGTAGAAGTCTGCTGTTCAACAAAACACATCGCGGCTATACGAGCATCCACATTTGCTCTTTTTAGTCATTTGAAGTGACGAAGTGATTCTGTTATTTGGCCCAATTTTATTTCATGTTTTTATTTTTTCATTTGAAATATATTCACAGCTGTGCAAGTCGCAAATTAGAAATGTCCCGCCGTGCTATAAAATACACGGGCGAAGAGAGAGGCGCTAAGTGTAGAGTCGTTTTAAGTTTGCCTCCCTCCAGCGTTCGTTTAAAACTCCTCAATTGTAGAAACATCCATACTCTTCAAACAATGTGAACCACTTGCCTTGTGTTTAAACAGGGCATCCCATTGCGACGCACACGCTCATATTCCTCGCCAGTTGAATTGGACCGGCCATTATTACATTTAAAATTATAGCGCTTCAGCGTATGACTCACACAGACTTACTGACCCTGGTGGTTTTAGTTTTTTACCGTCCGTTTTTAAGCACGACGGCTGCTTTGGTAATTCGCCACATGCACGCGAGTTAGCTCACGGCCATTTGTCAATTTAATGCCAAAATAAGTCTTTCCCCCGTTGTTATCAGTTGAGGGAGGTGGTTCTTTGACCATAGCTCAGCACGCTGGTCTGTGCGGGTTCGGTGAAGTGAGTGCGATGCCGCCCGGGATAAATTCAGATAGCACTCTCTTTCTCTCTTTCGTGGGCCATGGCATCCACCAAAGAGAGAGAGAGAGGGGGCCCACGTTTTCGAGTACCCACACTTTACCCCACTGCACACAAACCTACCCATCGACAAAACGGCGGCGCGTGCCCACTTCGTTGCTTGCTGAGTGAAGAGATGGAGAGAGAGAGGAGATGGGATGACACACATTTTGCACCGTCGCCTCAACTGCCGCGCGCGGAGAATAAATCGGCCGATCTCGCGATTGTGACCAGCGGCGTTGAGACGACCTTATCAGCTCAGGGGGTGCGGCAATCGGTCAGGTGTTTGCCCCAACAATTGATTGCAATTGAATGACAATAAAACGTGCAACGTAAATTAAATAATTTCTATGAACATTAATTTAAACCGCGTTTTACTGGTAGGAACCTCCTGGTTCCACCAGCCCACATGGGATTATTGTGTCCGTCCATCTGTCGCGAATCCAAAATGGGAGGGGTGGGGCTGGGTGGAGAGGGGAGGGTGGGAAGGGCTGGGTGGTGAGGGAGGGGCTGGGTGGGAGGGGAGGATCGGGAGGGGCTGGGTGGGGAGGGTGGGGCTGGGTGGGGGTGGGAGGGTTGGGGCTGGGTGGGAGGGGCTGGTCACCCCGTGGTGCCCTTATAAAACTCAATGTTTAACCGACTCACGCCGGCTTGTGCCCGCCCTCACAGTCGGCCATATTTGCGGAATACACCACGCCGCCGTTGACCCTGGCCATTGACCGAGCAACCCAACGTTCCTACCAGCTCCCTCCGCAGGAATGTGTTAAATAAGTTGTTCTTTTTACACTGTTCTTGAAAACATATGTCATGGTGGTTGTAACGGGGAATCAACTTGTAGCTTTGGCCACCAAGGGGAGGCAAAGGCAACCCCTGTCCGCCTCCCACGCTCGTTACTCTACCGACTGCAACTCCAGTGTGCTAACCGCTGCACCACAGTTCGTCATGCAGCGCGCCACCCACAGTGCCACACAACCAAGACCGGATTTAGGCATCAGCGAGGTTGGCTGAAGCTTAGGGCGTCACGTTATGATGGGCCTCTAAATACGAAAAATAAATTATACGAAGTTTCAGGTTTTACATAATAGGTTGTTGAAAAGTGAAGGAAATAGGGTAAAAAACCTCTCAAACGGTTATTTCCATTTCGATACGACAAATATGCAGGCATTGCTTGATAGGGCCATCTTAAGCTTGACATAGCTTAAGAGGTTTGAAGCTTTCGTGACTGCAAGGATTCATAACTCTTAGTTTTTTCGGGAAAGTCACGTAGGTAAAAAATAAAAAATAAATAAACAATAAATAAACTCTTTTCTTGATACATCAATCGTGCTGTGACGGTTCCACCTGAAGACGGAAGCTTGTGTTGCCTCCGAAACGTCGTGATTTATTATTTTATTTCTATTATTTCTTCTCAAATTTTATTATTTATTTATTATTATTGATTTTTTTACTTACGTGACTTTACCGAAAAAACCTAAGAGTATAGCTTAAGAGGCCCTAGTCACAACGTCATTCACGAAACTCGAGTGGAAATTGAACTGTCCGCTCCCATGCAATTGGACTGGGGTGGTGAATGGCCAAAAAATAAATGGGTGGCAATGACTCTTAGGGGCAATTCATTGTTCGACGATGATTGGCCATTCATTGTTCGACGATGATTTCCGTGACTCTCAGGGGCAATTAATCGTTCGAAGATGATTCCCTTGACTCTCATGGGCAAGTCATCGTTTCCACGATGATTTCCTTGTCTCTCAGGGGCAGGTCATCGTTCAACGATGATTTCCTTGACTCTCAGGGGCAATTCACTGTTCAACGATAATTATGTGACTTTTAGGGGCAATTCATCGTTCGACGATGATTTCCTTGACTCTCAGGAACAATTCATTGTTCAACGATGATTTCAGCACCTCGGCCGCGTGGAAATTGTCCCTGTGCGGTGGCAAATGCCCCCAGAGGCACGGAGGCTGTTGTAATCCTTTTGCGGGAATTAATTGATTTGCACGCTTTCAGTCGAGTGGCGACCGAACGCGATAAACGCGCGAGAGAAAGGAAGAAAAAAAACCCGCAAAGAGCAGAAAGTGATAAAACGCTCTAAATAAAGAACTCGTTCAGAGTGCCTATATATACTTTTAATCTTGAAGACATCGATTGCCGCACCACGACGGAGCCTTGGGCCGCGCACTTACTTTCTTGATTCCCTAGAAAACGCGGTAGGCAACTACCACGTGGTGAGTTTGATTCCCGCATGGCACAGTGCGTTGAGAAACGGCCTCTCTCTATGCATGCTAAGAATGTTGTTTGTACGATGTCGATTCAATCAGGGAAGGACTTAGGGTTGTGTGCACAATTGTAAGTTCTAAATTGCACGCGTTTATTGATGTGTTTTATTTTTTTTAAACGGATTTGACAAAAAAGAAGGCTGAGCCGGTAGCGCTGAGAACCTGGGTTTGAATCCTGGTATCAGCTACCGCTCTCTGAAATGTGGTTCTGAAGAGTAGTGAGTTGACGGTCTCAGCCTGGTCGCCATTAACTTGCTTCACCATAGACTAGGATAACTATAGACTTGCACAGAGACCCATCGAGTCGCATCGACTGAGGTACACCACTCTAGAATCAGGTGGTGGAGGGTTAGTACAATAATTTTGGCATAAAACTACCACGTGTTGAAACAAATATGGATCATTGTACTGGCTACGAAGAACCTACGTCTTTTGCGTGAACTCCTTTCATATGCTGGGCAGGTAGGAACCGTGTGTAAGTGAGGTGAACTGGCAATTATCTCAGGAGTTGCTCTGTGACATCTGCTTCCGTGGGGGTCCATGAAGGTTGCGATGCTCTGCGAGAGATCAAAATGAATTCGCCGTTTCATCGCAAGACACGGCAGCACAATAATGTAAATAGGGGAAACAAATATACGTAACAAATATATATGAAAGATTAAACAACAGACGTCCGTGGACACGCGTGCTTAGACGATGACAAACACAACTGAACGGCATTGCCCGCTGGGGAAAGGGCCATAAATGCAGCGCCGCTCTGCGTGTGATTAACCTTGACCCTGGAGAGAGCGTAGAATTTTTATGAGGGAGTTTTGTTTCCATTGATATTGCGATGTCCCCAGGACATTACGCAGGCCGAAAAAAAACGGTTGCCAGTTAATGCCTTAATGTAATAACCTACAGTACGCAGCTGTGGGTGTGTGTGTGTGTCTGTGATTTGTTTTAACCCCAACAAAAAAAGTCAAGGACTCTACCCGCGTAATTGTGTTTTTGATTATCAGGGTGAGTGTTACAAAGTCAGCCGGTCGGATGTTGTGTCAAATTATATCATTATTCATTTGTTGTGTTTCATTTTAATGCGTAGATCATCGTGTCACGTGTCGACTTTGTCAATTGAAAAAAATGACAACCTGATTTTATTTTATATTTTTCTGTATAATGACAAAAAAAGATTAAATCGTCACCATTTTTTATTATTCTTTTTATTGACTATGATAAAATCGCACCAGTTTTCAACCACTATTGTCAGTTCTCAGAAGCTAAGCAGGTTTTAGCCGGGACAGGGCTTGGATTAGGCAAGCGTAATGCATAACACATGTTGTGTTATAGGCATCTCCAGGATGATGTTGTGCACAGCAACAGGTCGTTGTAGCAAAATCCATTGTTGTACTGCACGACACGCCCATGCGTATGTCCCCCTCCTTAAGCAACGCAAACTGTTCATCCAGCAGTGGATTTACAATCGGGCTCGAAGTACACCATTAAATGACCCCGATCGCATAGAATCCTGCAAGCTAAGCAGGTTCCTATGCGATCTGTTAGCCTGATTTAGTAAATCAGACGGGAGACTGCCTGCAAATACAGCTGTTGTAGGCTTTGCACGACAGCCGCATATCCATGGAATCCGTCCGCGCGGAGCTTTGAGCGTTAATACCGTCACGTGAATTGTGCGATTGTATACCCTCATTCAATCTTGTAATGGTATCTTCCTTGCTATTTGTTTTTTTACGAATTGCTTCGATGTGGTTTGACACATTTAGCTTTACTTTTCCTCCCTGTCATGTCATATCGCTTTAGCAACGTACGTTGCAACCTGCGTTGCCACTGCACTGGCTGAGACTTGCTAAGCCCTGGTCGCCTTACAAAGGAGACATCGACCTCTCAATGGATTCTCACCTCGTGAAATACAATCTATGAAGCACTCGATGCAACGCGGTACTGGGTTTAACTAACTATTTTTAAACTCCATTGGAACCTCATTTGCCAGTAAAAATATGATATTTGGTTTTTTACCCTTCTATCTGGCAACAAAACTGACACCTTTTTACAAGGAGTCATGTTTACATAGACAACAATACCTGCAGTCATAATGCAAACAAAAACATAACTCTGATAATGTACACTGTCCTTGAAGTTGATTGGTTCACACCCGAGACACCTTTCCTTAGAGCCTAGTCTCACATGTGAGACACTGTTAACTAACATATGTATTTATTTTACCAGGTAAGGCCCAATGAGCTATGTGGCTATTTTTCAGAAGCGGCCTGGCGATCACAAATAATAGCTCAACGAAGTGGCTCACGATGTGGAAATGTATAGCAGCCAAATACTCGAAACGAATGTTTCTCAATGTGAAGGGAAAAATCGGAGGATCCCGAGAAAACTCCACACGACCACGGGAACAGATACGCGCAAACTCCAAATATAAAGGTATCGTGAGGGTCAAGATCAACCCACGACCTCATGTGTCCAACGAGGTAGTTAACATCTTCTAGCCACCGTGGCACCCTCCCGCCATTATCCACCCAGTAGTCTGAGTACAACTCCAGTTCGGCAATCGGCAAAGTAACATTTGGTGGTAAAGTGTAACTACTCCAGAACGTCTGGCCAGTCTAGAGGAGTAGGCCCAAATAGCCACTTGAGTGGCTCTCTCGAGCTCCGCCCGAGTGGAGGCCTCAGCAAGCAACTTGCAGGGCTGCGCCCTTGCCATCTAAGACGACGGCACTAGTGTTACTGCTGGAGGTTGCAGCTACACAGAGCTCTGAGCCGTATATGAGAGACAATACCAGGGACCATTGTTGCGGCAGCTACTGCGAGTCCAATGGCAGATTGCTCCGTTCTTTATTGACGCATCAGCGATTTCACGCGGCCCAACGATGGACGCTGCAAAGTAAATCATAAAATCATGAAATCAGAAAATCAAGCATCATGCTTCCATCGATAATCTTGACGCCGAAGAGTGGCCGCACGATTGGACGTCTGTGAAAAAGTGCTTGATAGCTCATCGGATGCCTCCGGTATAAATAACAATTCTGATTCTGGATGGCAACGGGACTCGGGCTTAAAGAGCGGCACTGCAAACTTTCTTTGCGGCGGCGGAGGCACGGAGACTTTTGAAGACGACGACCCCAGGTCACGGCGGCCTCGCAGATCAAGGGCGCGTCGAGGCTTCGGTGGTTGAGGCCCCGGGGCGCTGCTAGCGTGGGCATCGGCTTTGGATGGAGTTGAGCGACCCAGCAGCGCGCTGATCACGTGGGAGGGAACGCGGCGCGGGCGCTGTGCTCCCCCACCCTCTCCACCCCCCTAAAGTAGACAAGCAACATCGAGGCCGGATCGCCCCCCTCCTCCCCAGTAGCTTCTTGCGACAGCCTTGCCCTGCTGGAGGCGGCCTGCACCGCCCGAGGTTAACGAGACAACCGCTTGCCGGTGATGAGACCCGGATTTACCGCTGCATCCCCGAGTCCAAGCGGCGGTCCACGTGGTGGAAGCATCCAATTCCTGCCATAAACTTAAAGACGTTCACATTCAGAATGCTCTGACGGCAGGATGACGTGCACCGTTCTTCTTCAGCGCTTCCCAGCTGAGGTTGGAAGCGTTTGTGCATGGGGCTCTGTTCGTCTTGCCCGTCTATCCGTCCGTAACGACGGGACAAAAAGACTCTCGTGAAGATAATCCAATCTGAACCAAAATATTGAAGAGTTTTCCGCCTGAAAATTGGTCAAATTTACCCGAGGGTTGTCAAAAACCGGGACCTTTCAAACCAGTGCTAAAAAGGTCTTAACCGTGATGATGGTGCTGGTGGTGATACGATACAGGGAGCGATTTCAGGGCAATCTGAACGGACTGGGGAAAAAGCGTTGTTTCTGGAGAGAAGAAAAAAAGCTTTCAGAACAATATGAAAAATACATTGTAGACGAGTGTGACCACGTTAAAAAAATTAATGGGTGTTCTCCCTGGTGTGTGTACTTTGGATGCATTTTTTGACTCAGAATGATTTTAACCACGGCCGGGAACGCAGCTCAGCACAATAACTCTCCTCGTCTCTCAACTTTAAATAAATGTTCTCGCGCCAGAGAAATCCTCCAATGCATTCTCTTGACCTTTGACCTATATAGAACCTCCTCGCCAAAAAAAACGCCCCACCTCGTCCTTCCTAAATCTTTGCTGCGATGATGTTTCTCCAGTGTCGGGATAAAAAAAAATTCTCTTTGAGAAAAGATCTATCGGGGTTTCAAACTCCGTCTCAGGAATTGATAATAACTGGGGCAGCACAGGGCTATTTATTTGGCAATAAACCTGTCACAGTGGCTGGCCGATGACCGCGTAAATCGTTGACTGAGACGCCTGCGATGGATAGGGGGCGGCCTTCGGGTCACGTGGCAAGCTCAGCGAGGTCACACACACCACAACAACTAAAAACAAAATAGCGCGTTGGCTTTAGCGCTCATAAAATCATCCATTTGTGACCCTTTTCAATCGCTGCCATCGTGGAAAGGAGGAATGGCAACTCCGGCACGGATGACGTCAAGTGTTTCGATCTCCAGTCGAAAGGTTTGGGAGATGCGTCGACGAATGAAGAGAGTGGTTCACCCAAAAGACATCGGCGGTTTTTCACGGTCACATTTTTTTTCGGATGGTCCCTGCTAAACTGGTATGTTCGGACAGTTCTCTTCGTGAGTGATTTGGCTTCGTGTAGGAGGGAGAGAGGGAGGGAGGAAAAAAACCAGAGGACCTGGAGAAAACCCATCCGTGTGAGGGAGTTGACGCACCAAGCATACCGATCACGTGATCTCCTCCCGCTTGTGTCACCACGATTGCCGCTGCTTACCGCGCCATGTGGAGCGACAGCCGCCAGTGTGGGAGAGTGCAGCAAAGTGATGGCGTGGTCATTTTCAAAGTCATCGTTGCTTTGCTGCCGTTTCTAAAAAGCGTTATAAACAGTTTACAAATTTGTCAAAAACTCATCTGTCAGACCTAAATCGTGTGACCACGTGACTCCTATTATTTTCTCCCTGCACAAGCTTCCTGTAAAGTACAGAGTCGACTTTAATATTCCTCTTCCCCCATCTCAACGATCTGCTCAAGTTTTATACTCCACTGCGACACCTTTGACCTGCTAATGCTCATTACGATTCGAAAGACCAGGCTGAATTCGAGCCTGGATTTTAGGTTATTCAATGTACGCACGTGTGTATGTTGAACTTCTTTGCGCTTTATGTAGCCAACCGTGTTAACGATGCTCCGATTCATGAAGTTCGTCATTGTCACGAGCCGTCCAGGAGACCATCGCGTGTGGTAAGTTGAACGCGCGATTTAAAAAATGCCTGCCAAATAGCACGCAAATGTCACCGTTCTAACAGGTGAAGTTTTGCCGCGAGATAATGAACTAAGATGAAGAACGCGATGGCAAAAATGGAGAGACATTTTTTTTTGAAAGCCACTCTCAAAATTGTGATCGCAACGTCTAATCGTGACGACGAATCTAGTGGCTGGCGGGAGGGCTGTTGGGGGTGGGAAGCAGAGACGTGGCAGAAATTCATTCAGTTCATCATCAAATCATGGCATTCTTCCTGAACTAATCAAATTAGTCAACGCATTTAATTGCTCTTCTTCTACTACTTTCTTTAACTTCTACTTTTCTTCTTAAATTCGTTAATTTCTTCAATTATTTAAACAATTCTTCAATTAAATCTTGACTTAAAGCTTTCGTGACAGCAGGAATTCATATTCATTGGGTCTTTAAAACCCTCTGCTGCTAGATCACCCAGATTTTATGGCTTACCAAAAATCCATGAAGAAGGTACACCCTTCGTCCTATCGTCTCCACCATTAACTCACCCACCTACAAACTGGCCTGATTTCTGTCTGAGACCTTTCAACCATTCACTGGTAAGACCACCTCAGCTGTACTTAACTCAGCTCACTTGGTATCTTCAATTAAGGACATCTCACTATCTCCAGGTGATTTACTTGTCAGTTTCGATGTAGTATCTTTGTTTACTAAAGTTCCTGTGCCTGACACCATTGCAATCATTGAAGATTTGGTCCAACAAGTACTGAATGCTGATGTACCGGCCCTGGTTAGACAATGCCGCACCAACACTTACTTCACCTGGAATGGAACATTCTACAAACAAGTTGAAGGTACGCCAATGAGTTCTCCCTTATCTCGAGTTGTAGTCAATGTTTTCATGGATAAATTTGAGACAGAGGCATCCACCCTACGTTCTTCCTTGTGGAAGAGATACGTAGATGACACATTCGTCATCTGGCCACATGGTCTGGATCAATTCTTCAACCACATCAATTCCATACACCCAGCCATAAAATTCAACATGGAGGTGGAAAAGGATGGCAAGTTACCATTCTTGAATGTTTTCATCGAAAAAAGACCTGATGGCTCAATGGGACACTGTCTACAGGAAAGCCACCCTACGGTGCCTACCTAAAACGACTCCCACCACCATCCATCTCAGAAGAATTCCCTCATCCAAAATCTACCCCATAGAAATCGTTGTGTTTCCGACCGTCACCACCTAGCCAGTGAACTGGAGCACGTACACCAAGCCCTCAAGATGAATTGATATTCAGACTACACAACCGTTGGGAAGAACCCAATCAGAACCATCACCTTGCCATACATAGCAGGGGTCACCAAAAATATTTCCAAAATCATGAGCAAACACAAGATCCAGATTAGATTTAACACAGTACATAAAATTCGTGATCTGATCCATCTGTGAAGGATGTGATCCCTGACATACAATACCCCGGCGTCTACAAACTAAGTGTGCTGCGGCAGCAGTTACATTGGGAAACTAAGCGACACATCTCGGACTGGGTTCGTGAACATAAGGCAATCTGAAACACGGTAGGACCAATACATCAGCCGTGGCTGATCATTGTTTTAACGCTGTGGGCACACGAAATACATTTTGCCAAGACGAAGGTACTCTGCAAACCCACTGGCTATCAGCAAAGATTGAAGCCATCCAGATATATAAACAGACACAATTTCAACCGAGAAGATGGGTACAAACTGAGCAATCATTGGAAGGACGTTATTAACCAGTTTAGGTAATAACTGGCTGTGATGTTCCCTTCCTACCTGCCTATGTTAGCAGTTATTTTCGACTCTCGGGTGACATTCACTCACACACCACCGTTCTTTTCCTCGATGTGGCGGTGGCTCTGCCGAGCTCTCCGATTTTACATTTACATGCAAATTTCTTACATTGACATGCTAATCTCTCACAATACAATGGCCACCCCACAGCTTCGTCGTCGTGATTTCTCCGATCTTACATTTAGATGCAAATTTCATCTCTGGCCCCGCCCATTTACCCTTGGCTACACCCATCACAAACCTTATAGCTCCTGCCTTAGCAGCTCTCCCACCATATTTTTTCACCCGATGACGATTGCTTGTGTTGCGATCGAAACGTCGTGATATTGTTATTATTTNTNATTATTTTTTTCTATCTACGTGGCTTACCGAAAGAGCCAAAGAAAATGGATTCTTCAATTCTTCTTTCTGTTGTTGTGTCCTTCCCGCTATCGCTGTGATGTCCCTGTTTTGTTCTAGCCAATGGCCCACCACGGGAATCTCTCTTGCAAACTATAGCGGGTAATTGTAGTATTACTGTTGTCGGCTTCTTTTGCACTGCACGCCGCCAACTGTGCTAACTGGAGGGTGCGCCTAAACACTTTCGTGAACAAATCAACACTGTGGCCTTTTGGCGTCATCTGGTCCAACACCAGTGAGACTAGGCTCTAAAAAATCTGTCTCTGGTGTGGACCAATCATTTCAAGGACAGTGCATAAATGACCGCAGGTATTGTGGTCTATGCAAACATGACTCCTTGTAAAAAAGGTGTCAGTTTTGTTGCCAGATAAAAGGGTAAAAAAACAATTATCAAATCAACACTGATTGACTGATTGAGTGATTGAATTATGCAGGAAGTGAATGCCGGGATCTATCCGGACCCACGCGCTGCCTACTTTGGCGTTGTACCAAACCACACACGGCAGCACGTATGTAAGTGTGTGTGTGTGTTGAACTTCCTTCACACCGCACGTAGCCAACCGTGCTATCGGATGTGTGGGGGAGAAGGACAACAAACTAAACACACAAAAAAGCCAATTCTAAAGAAAATGAGTTGGTAATATCGGTGATTTCAAAGTACATAGCCCCAGGGGGCTTCCGAATATCAGAAAAGGAAGATAGCAGCAAATCTGGCTGTGACGGTTCCACCTGATGACGGAGACTTGTGTTGCCTCCGAAACGTCGTGATTTTTATTTTTATTTTATTTTACTTTTATTAATTTTAATGTTTTACCTACGTGACTTTACCGAAAACACCTAAGAATAAGGAAGATAGCGTTCCCCAGGTGGCCGCAGGTAGCGCATGACAACTGCGGGCAACGTGCGGCGCAGAGGCGTGCGGCAATAACCCGCTCGCGACCTTGCGCGCTTTGTGTGCGGGAGCGGCACAGCCTCAGAACCCCCGTGCCTCCACGGCCACTTCACGCCGCTTGCTTCTCTCGCTCGGTGCTTGCGGAACCGCAGCCGAAGGGGTAAAAATGTTGCGCGCACACGAGCACTGTCAGCGATCATCGCAGAGCTGACCATGCCGAGTTGTCGGGAGTTGTTGAATAATTGAATGAGTGACGCTGCGAGGTGCCGCGCGTACTCCTGTCGGTCGACGCGAGTCGACGAAAGGGACTGGTCTTTTTTTCCTTGTGTGCGTGTCCGCGTGTGCGTGCGTGTGCGTGTGTATCCAGAATAATAGTCACTAAATCTGCAACCGGTGTTCCGTGAAACTTATAATAGTGTTACGAAGTTATTGGTATCGTTATCAAGAAAGCAAATCAAGCAGGCAATGCTCTGTGGGCCAGAATCAGGATCTCTATTCAGGCTCGAAGAATCCTATGACATATGAAGCTCTTTTTCACAGATGCCGGTGTGCAAAAGCAATCGATGAATGAACAACCCAATCTCAAAAAGTAGTGAATGTGTAATGGGTTCCGGAGACACTTGTAGAGGTAACTTCTTTATTACGATACACCACTCCAACAATACACTGACACAGCCTAGGAACACAGCCTAGAGACACAACCTAGGGACACAGCCTAGGGACACAGCCTAGGGATAAGCCTACTCCTAGCGTGCCTGACTGGCTACGCTCTCGGGTCTCCGGCTACAATTACCCTAGGGGAGGCTACTGACCCGACCCAGCCAAGGTGCGGGTCTAGACTCTGGCTTCCTCGGAACTCGCCCTTACAAGGCGTTGAGCCGGGAGTCCTAGAGTCCCACCACTGGCCCGCACAGTGTCCCGGCCCTTACAAGGACAAGCGGGACGAGGGGTTCCAGGGTCCTAAGCTGGCTGGTCTTGGGTCTTGAGCTGCGACTGGCCCCGATCGGCTGGGGAGGTCCCTTTTATGCTGCCTAGGGTCCCCATCGAGGGGTGGTGTTGTGTGGGATCGTAGATCCCCGCAGCCCCCCCCCGGCGGTACGGGGCACCCTTGCAGATGGACCTCGTCTACGACTGCCGGTAAGCGTGGCCCATCTAGGGCACTACAATGTGTATGAAACAAGATCAACAAGCACTTGCTACCACAGACCCCAAACTAGGTGTTGTGACACTTATTAACGAGGGGACTTCAAGCAGAGCCCGCGATCCTTAGCCAGGCGTCATCTCTCTCTCGCTCGAGCGACTCGCTATGCGCGATGTCTCCTGCTACGGTGCAGTGTGGATCGAAGCGAGCAGCGCGGTGCCGCAGCGATGCAGCCACACGCACCGGCAGCAGCGGCTGGCGGCTGGCAGCCTAGCGTGCGCCGGGGGGCCCTGTCACGGAAACGGCGCAGTCGGGCGGCGTTGATGATGACAGCACAGCGGCGGTAGCGGTGGTGGCGGTGGTGGTAGTGGCGGTGGTGATGGTAATGGTGGCGGTAGCAGTGGTGGCGGTGGTGGCGGTAATGGTGGCGGTAGCAGTGGTGGCAGTGGTGGCGGTGGTGGCAGTGGTGGTGGTGGTGATGGTGGCGGTAGCAGTGGTGGCGGTGGTGGTGGTGGTGGTGGCGGTGGTGGTGGCGGGGGTGATGGTGGCGGTAGCGGTGGTGGCGCTGGTGACACTGGTGGCGGTGGTGGCGGTGGTGGCAGTGGTGGCAGTGGTGGCGATGGCGGTGGTGGTAGTAGTGATGGTGGCGGTGGTGGCGGTAGTGGCTGTGGTGGCGCTGGTGGTGGTGGTATCAGCTGTGAACCCTAACGGAGCGTGGAGGCGATCTCCCGTGAGTGTGGTGAAGACGGCACAAGAACTATCTCCCCGTCCAGCGACAGCCGGGCAATGTAACCGTCACCTCGATGACGGTCCACGGGCTTGGAGTTAATCGAGTCGCTCTTTCGCTCGTGCTGCAGGCGGTGCGATGGCCCCCACACTGGTGACGTCTTACCGGCGAAAGTGAAGAACACTGAGCGAAGATGGTGCTCGTCTATCCTGTCACAGCAGCGAGCCGTTTACCTCGATCGCCGCAGTTGGCTGCGTACGGTGCGAAAGAAGTTCTACATGCATACGTACTTTGTGGTGAGCACATGGGAGTACTTCTCGATCCCTCTGTGCAACAGTCAGCGCTCAATGCTCTGTCATCTTGTGACTCTGAGGTCCGTTTAACTCCGGTTTGTGACCTCAAGTCCTCTCAGTTAAAACGCTTTCACACAAAAACGTTCTGCAACCACAGCAGCTAATGCCCTCAAATCGTTGCTGATGATTGTAGNTAATGATGACGTCACCCTGTGCTGAACAGACAGGAGAATCATGGCGAATTCCCATGACTGACAATTACAAGGAAACGTCGTACTCAAAAATTGTAAATGTTGTGGTTTCAGCTTCCACACCTGAGTCAGACACTTTTTAACTGATTGGCCGTGTCGGGTGGTGAGGACGACACATTGCGATCTAACCAAAACGTTGTGAGAATGATTTTATTATGTTGTTTGTTACTACGAATTGGTTCAATGCTACGCGACACGACCCGTGGAACCCTGGTGAAGAACATGACTCACTGGAGGCACGTCAGCTTTAAATCGTAAAATTGATTTGAGCTTTCGTGACTGCAGGAATTACTCTTTGGTTCTTTCGGTAAAGTCACGTAGAAAGAAAAATAAATTAAATAATAGCATACGACGTTGCGATTGCAACACAAGCAATCATCATCGGGTACGAATGAATGAGAAACAAACCTAGTAAACTTAGAAATATAATGCGATACAACACAGAGAGTCGGCTAACATAACAATCAACACCCTACCTGGTTGATTACGTTCTTCCAAAGATTGCTAAATTTGAGAGAGACAAAACACAGACACGGCGACACACAGACAGACACATAAGCAGAGAGAGATAACACAGAAACACACAGATAAACAACTGTTTATTTATAATTTTAACGAATTACATTGCTGGTAGGTGTTACTGCGTGCGAGAGTAAGGAAAGGCTCCTTACAGGCAGGCTAATTGCCGTAAAAAATTACGATACTTTGAATTATTAATATAGAGGAGTGGCGACGCAGTGGTTAGCACACCGCGTTATGAATCTGGCAAAGTTCGATTCCATTATTTTTTACTTCCTTTGGCCCCGTGGTTTAAAGTGAAGTCTCAACTCTTGTTGTCCATGCTGTCTCTCCGGCTTCTATGAAGAAGGGCTATTTCCCGAAACGTCACCTCTGATTTATATATATCATTGCAAGGCCAGAGTGTTATTGGCGGATGTGAGTTTTGATCGCAATTCCGAGGAAGTGAACCTGAGTTCAATCCCTGGCCATGATTAACATCGGTGGTGAATGATACCTGGAACCGTTCCTGGGTCTCCCCTACAGCAACCCACATTGACCAGCACGGCGAAGTATGGTCAAACATCCCCCACCATCACACAGCAGTGAGTTGACAAAGGAATACGAATTAAATAATAATTTTAGAAAACATTTGTGTTTAATGCTTTCTCACACACAGCCAAAAGTAGCATATAAATTCACAATCACCCAATCAAAAATCCCTCCCCTCCCATCGTCACATTCTGGAAAAGCGACATTCGCTAATTTCCCATCGATATTCTTCCAACGCGGCCGGCTCTCGCCTAATCCACTCCGATCTGACGTGAAGGGATTTAGAAGGGACACCGTGAAACGTGCACAAAGCGGCGTCGCCTGGCCCCCGCAAAGCCACCGTTTTTAGCCTCTCTTGTGCCGCGTGACATTTAAGAGTCCGTATTAATTAAATAAACGCGGTTGAGGAGCGCGGTGGTGAGGCTTTGTGGAGCGGGGTTGGAGGGTTCAGATCGTCGTCAAAGCCTTATCCCGATTTGCCCATCCTGACCGAGTGTATCCCGACATCCATGACAAAATGCTGCCAGCTCTATTGAGGGCTCGACTCTGTGTGTGGCGTTATCTTGTGTGGTCTGGGGCTGTTGTTGTTGTTGCTGCTTTCCCAAGCTTGGTAAATCGTAAATAATGAATGCATTGTCTATTAATATTTAGTGACTTGCTTATCGTTTTTCTCTAGTTAGCACTCCTGTCGTGTTTTTGTTTGTATTCATACTCTTAGGTTTTTTCGGTAAAGTCACGTAGGTAAAAAAATAAGACGGAGACTTGTGTTGCCTCCGAAACGTCGTGATTTAATTTAGTTGTTTTCATTTATTATTTATTTTTTATTTTTTTACCTACGTGACTTTACCGACAAAACCTAAGAGTATGAATCCTTGCAGTCACGAAAGCTTCAGATCTAATTTGTTTGTATTGTTTGTTGTAACTGTGCTGGACATCTGTGAAAAGAGCTTCATAGCTCATCGGATTCCTCCTGCGGCCTAAATAAACATTCTTTTCTGAAATTATTCTTGACATTTTTGCATCAACCCCAAATCTGCCCGCTGCAGGTTGGTAATGATATGTAAGAAAAAAAAANCCAGTGTAAATTATCAAGGCGGTGGAGTGTTATAAATAAATACAATTAAAGCAATAATTTAGCAAATTAAGCCACACGAAACTATGTTACGTTGGACGAGTGCGGTTGGTGCTTAACTGTTTGATTTGCGATGAGCTGCAGCTTCGCCGAGGCGGTGCAGCGGTGGACAAAGTAGATCACGTGTCACACCATGAACCCGGTGACCTGAGTTCGATTCCGCCCTAAGGCTACCGTCGGTGGCGAGTGATATCGGACCCATCCCCTCCTTTTGCTCCCTCCCCTCCCACGGCCTTCTTGGTGTGATAGGCTCGTCAGCAACCTTGCTCCAACACAAGCGACATTTGGGTTCGCTGGACAGGAGTGTTTGTCGATCTTCGTTTGACGCACCACCCAGCCTGGTGACAAAACGCAATCACTTCTCTCTAAATACCACTCGTATTACGTGATTCATATTTACTGGAACATAACAAAATACGTTCTTTTAAACGCAGCTATACAGGGTGTGGATGGGGGCATTTAGATCTCAGGGTGAGGTGGAGTTTAACAGGGTAGTTCATGTAAATATCATGAGTGAAATATAAATTCACGTCGGAAAAAATAGGAGAATGAACGTTGTCATTATTTTCCGGATTAACCTGCGTTCGCATCAGAAGCCCACCGACCAAGTGGAGGAGCGTCGCAAACCACTCACGTTGCCACCGGAGTCACACACTCTGAGATCCACTGGTGCGCATTCCGCGTTATAACAGACGCGTTCCGCGTTATAATGGACGTGTTCCTCGTTATAACGGACATGTTCCGCGTTATAACAGACGCGTTCTGCGTTATAACAGACGCGTTTCACGTTATAACGGATGCGTTCGCGTTATAACGGACGCGTTCTGCGTTATAACGGACACGTTCCGCGTCATAACAGACGCGTTCCGCGTTATAATGGACGTGTTCTGCGTTATAACGGACACGTTCCGTGTCATAACGGACACGTTCCGCGTCATAACAGACGCGTTCCGCGTTATAATGGATGTGTTCTGCGTTATAATGGATGCGTTCTGCGCTATAATGGCACGTTCCGCGTCATAACAGACGCGTTCCGCGTCATAACGGACGCGTTCCACGTCAAACGGACCGTTTGCAACGGTTCCGCGTCATAACGGACGCGTTCCACGTTATAACGACGTGTTCCACATCAACGGACGTTCCGCGTCATAACGGACGCGTTCCACGTCATAACGGACGCGTCTGCGTCATAACACGCGTTACGTCATACGGACGCGTTCCGCGTCATAACAGACGCTTCCGCGTCATAACGGACGTGTTCCACATCATAACAGACGCGTTCGGTCATAACGGACGCGTTCCGCGTCTAACAGACGTTCCATATAACGACGTGTTCCACGTCATAACGGACGCGTTCCGCGTCATAACGGACGCGTTCCGCGTCATAACAGACGCGTTCCGCGTCATAACGGACGCGTTCCACGTTTAACGGACGTGTTCCACATCATAACGAACGCGTTCTGCGTTATAACGGACACGCCGCGTCATAAGGACGTGTTCGCGTATAACGGCGCGATTCCACGTTATGAAAAAAGTCCCGCGTGTTAAGCGAGGACTTGCCATACGTGAAACCAATTTGAACGGTGCCCAGGGCAATAATTTTACAAAGCAAAGAATACGTAATGACACGTCAACATAAATTATGAATATACAACTAATGCAGCGAAAGTTTAATAACAGCTGACAACGTCTCCCCCTGCACATTAATAATTTGAGGTAGCCACTTTCTCGCCTCCACATTGAACATTCTGCGGCTTCACTTTGAAAAGTTGTTAATTATAAAGGTGCTTTGGTACATAACGGGACCTCTTCTAATGGACGTTATATAATCGCATGCTACAGTAGTTTTTACTCTTCTTGAAGCAAAGCATATTCAAACGCGGTCTCCACGTTAAAATTAAAACACGTATCGTACCTTTGGTGTTCGCGCGCCGTTCCTACAGCGCCAACGCTACCACGATGGCGCCGCGTCTTGGTATCGTCTCCGATGAACACGGTTGGCTACGTACGGTGCGAAAGAAGTCCGGCGTATACAAGCAGGAGGACTTTGCGATGCGGTACTAACTAATTTAAACATTTGCGGGTTTTTTTCAAATCTGTCAATCTTGGACTGTGACGCCGGAACACACACATGGCCTGAATTCGGTGGAACGAACTCCACTGCACATGAAGCAATCTTCACGAGGACAGCCTCTTCCGCTCCTCCCTCAAAACCAATCTCTTCTCCCCTAGACAATCTTCATCATCATCCCTGTTCCTGCTGCTCGCTGCCACAGCCTCTAGCTACGACTAGCAGTTGTCCAACCCGACCACTACCCCTACACTATCACCATCCCTATCACTATCACTACCCCTATCACTATCACTACCCTATCACTACCCCTATCACTACACTACCCCTATCACTACCCCTATCACTACCACTACCCCTATCACTATCACTACCCTATCACTACCACTACCCCTATCACTACCACTACCCCTATCAATAGCACTACCCCTATCACTATCACTACCCNTATCACTACCCCTATCACTACCACTACCCCTATCACTATAACTACCCCTATCACTACCTCTATCACTACCACTACCCCTATCACTACCACTACCCCTATCACTACCACTACCCCTATCACTATCACTACCCCTATCACTACCCCTATCACTATCACTACCCTTATCACTACCCTATCACTATCACTACCCCTATCAATATCTCTATCACTACCCCTATCACTACCCCTATCACTACCACTACCCCTATCACTATCACTACCCCTAATACCTCTGCCGTTGCCGATCATTGTTTTAACGCTGTGGCTCACACGAAATAGATTTTTCTAAGACGGCGGTACTCTGCAAACCTACCGCTACCTTCAGAGATTTGTTTATGAAGCCATCCAGATATATAAACACAGACACAACTTCAACCGAGAGATGGGTACAACTGAGCAATCATTGGAAGGACGTTATTAACCAGGTAAAGTCTTAACTGCCTGTGATGTTTCCGTCCAACCTGCATATTTCAGCTGTTATTTCGACTCTCTGTGTCTCTCTCTATGCCTCTCTCTTAGATCTCTCATGCTCACATGACCGTTGCATTGCATTCTCATGCCTTCGAATTGCACTCTCATGCTCACATGTCTTTTGGATTGCACACTCATACTCACAGGCCCTTCATTACACCCGTTGGGTTGCACTCCCTCGTCGAGGAGGCCGCTCTCTTCTCCTGCTTTTCTACAGTTACACTATTTCTCACATTAACATCATGATAATCCCTCACATTAACAGAGCCACTTCTGTGTCCTCTAATTTCTCACAGTAACATCACTAACCCTCACATTACCACTTCTGCCTCTAATTTCTCACATTAACATCATGCTAATCTCTCACATTAACATAGCCACTTCCGTGCCCTCTAATTTCTCACATTAACATCATGCTAATCTCTCACATTAACATCACTATCCCTCACATTAACAGAGCCACTTCCGTGTCCTCTAATTTCTCACATTAACATCATGCTAATCCCTCACATTAACATAGCCACTTCCGTGCCCCTAATTTCTCACATTAACATCATGATAATCTCTCATATTAACATAGCCACTTCCATGNCCTCTAAGTTCTCACATTAACATCACTATCCCTCACATTAACAGAGCCACTTCTGTGTCCTCTAATTTCTCACATTAACATCACTAATCCCTCACATTAACAGAGCCACTTCTGTGTCCTCTAATTTCTCACATTAACATCATGCTAATCCCTCACATTAACATAGCCACTTCCATGTCCTCTAAGTTCTCACATTAACATCATGCTAATCCCTCACATTAATATGCCACTTCCGTGCCCTCTAATTTCTCACATTAACATCATGATAAATATAACATAGCCACTTCCATGTCCTCTAAGTTCTCACATTAACATCATCCTGATCCCTCACATTAACAGAGCCACTTCCGTGCCCTCTAATTTCTCACATTAACATCATGCTAATCCCTCACATTAACATAGCCACTTCCATCCCCTCATTTAGGAGGCTGCTCTCCTATCTTACAGTTACATGCTAATTCTTCACATTAACATCACTAGCCCCGACCACTTCTTTATAACCCTTGAGCTACTCCAATTTCAAACCTTTTAAAACAGTCTGCCTCAGCAGCAGGCCAAGCTTTCCCACCTGATGACGGCACTTGTGTTGCGCCCGAAACGTCGTGATTTAATTTATTTTGTACCTACGTGACTTTTCCGAAAGAACCAAAGAGTATGGATTCCTGCAGTCACGAAAACTTATAATCTAGATTGTCCTATACGTTGCCGATTTATTATATTTTTACATGCTTTTTATTAACTCACTCTGTCTGTTGTCGTTTTTGTTGTCGTTGTCGTTGTTGTATCCTCAAATCTTGTAACTCAAATTTAACCCACTTCCCAATGTGGTATCGACTGCAAACTTGGTATACGTATGTCATACTGATGACAATACTATATTCTATCATAAAAAAGTAAAGTATATATTTTGAACATTATTTTTAATATGTTATGTTTCGGCTTGGTCTAATTGTCCACAGGAAACTGACGTTGGCTGTAATTGCCCACGGTCCCTTACGTTAAGGCAAGCTTCGGGGTCACTTCATGGAGTCGTGGAGTTCTGCCATTACTAGTACATTTCATAAAAGCATGTTTTGAAAAAAGTTTTTAATTATTACTTATTTCATTTCAAGGCCACGTTGTTGTTGTCGGATGATGAGTTTTGTTGTTGTTGTTATTAGCTGTGCTGCCACACCACTGCCAATGTTGCGTCACCAATTAATTGGTTCGTGACGCGGTACGCTAACCGCTCCATCCAGAACGATCTTACCCGGCGGTATATATTTAAAGAAGCAAACTCTGAATAGATTTTGTTTACCTTCTGGTTCTCATCGGGCTGAAGTTGCTGGATGTTATTGGCAAGTGCATCCCTCTAACCCAGTGGTCCTTAACCTTGACTGTAGCCTGCATTCCTTTTGTTCTCAATCGTAAAAAAGAAGTATAATAATAATAAATGCATAGGTTTGATGAAATAAAGTAGTTGTTCGATTTAAAGCTTTCGTGACTGCAGGCATTCATCTTCTTGGTTCTTTCGTAAAGTCACGTAAATAATAATAATAAAACATAATAAAATAATTCTCACGACGTTTGTCGGAAAAACAGCGTCTGAAATTCAGGCGCTATCTTANCGACAGCCCTGTTCTTCACCTGAGGACGGCTGCTTGCGTTGTGGCCAAAACGTCGTGAGAATTATTTTATTATGTTTTATTTTTATCATTTTATTATTTCCCTTCTACGTGACTTTACCGAAAGAACCAAGAAGATAAAGTAGTTGTACTTACGTGCGAGTGCTTAATTTGTGTTTTCGAGTGTTCACCTTCTAAAAAAATCTGGCATGTCTCGCACCCCAGAAAGGGCATCCCGTACCCAAAGGGGTGCGTGCACCCCAGGTCAAGAACCACTGCTCTAAACAATGGTGCTCTGGTCAAAGCAATAAAAACGAATCTATTATTTAAAAAAGCATTACGCGTTCTCATGGAAGTTTAATTTATCAAGATCTTCCACGACAATACAACTCGAGTTTACACAACAACAAAAAAAACACAGCCACATTTGCAAAATGGGAATACGCTGTGAAATATAATCCTAGGGTCGTCCAAAATAATAATACCTAAAGATATAACAGACTGACACGTGCCATCGCATCTCAAAAAGTCTGCCCCCAAACAAAGAAACGAACCCATTCATTTGCTTTGAACAACAAAAACAACCCCAACGCAATCCACGTCACGAGCAAAGAAATGAACGAGGTCGGCAAGTCTATTGTTTTTCCATTGATTGAGGATCAGCAGCGGCGCCTTTGCTTCTTACAGCTGCCCATCCTCTCGAGATGAACTCCCGCTGATTGCGAGTCTCAAGGACGCCGAATGGGGATGGATATTTAAAGCGGCCCCAACCCACGGCCTCTATGTTTGTGCGGCGGCCGTGCTGCTGGGAATCTCTCCGAGCGTAATACAAAAATAAAACACAGTTCTAAAGAAATTTGTTTTCAATAAAGATTATTTAAAGTGCACAGCTCCAGTCGATTCCTCATATCGGAAGGAAGAGCGTTCCAGACGGCTGCAAAAGCGCATCTGAAAGCGCCGCGCGATGCGGTGACCCGCCTTTGTTCGACGGCGAGCCAGAAGCGGCTGCTACGAGGATGACCGAAGTTGGCGTGATGATGGTTTATGATGAGATCAGCAAGGTATTGTTGGTTCATTTGCGGCAAGCACCTTGTGTGCGTGTGCGCGTGTGGAATGACTGTGAACTTACAAAGTGTTCTTTGGGCACGATGTCCGGCGTTCCGCTCCACGTGCTTGTGCGCTTTCTCAGTCCGTGTGAGCATTTGTGATGAGAGGGCTTAATCTTCTTGTTTCTTTCGGTAAAGTCACGTAGAAGGGAAGTAATAAAATAATAAAAATAAAACATAATAAAACAATTCTCACGACGTTTCGGCTACAACGCAAGCAGCCGTCTTCAGGTGAAGAATGAGACACTACCAAACTAGGAGCTTATATATAAGCTGCATTGGGGTTGAAGAGCGCCTTAACAAAAAGAATGTGCATGTGAAGAGGAATTTAGCATATTCATGGAAAATGCGTAGGCGTTGGGCGGGGGGTGTCAAAGTCATATTATGCCCATGCATTATGCAGGATCAGCAGCAACCAAGGGGGTGCAGGGATTAGCAGTAACAAAGGAATGTTAATGATATGTAGCTGCAGTTACTCAACAACCACGTAGAAAACTAAAGTATAAACTACATAAAAAACGAAAGTATAAACTGCATCGCACCATCAGTATACTTACTATACTCTATAATAAGCTGAGTTACTAACAGCAAGTAATACATTACAATTCTACCTCGTAAAAATTCTATAATATGCTTCCATCTAAACCTTATTCTCTTACATCACACGAGCATATACCGTACTATATACTGCCATAGATAAACCCAACATTAAATTATATACTGTATTGCTGTAAACCAACCTATATCTTATACATTTAATATAACACTATGTATTATTCTACACACCCTAATGTGTATCGAAATGGTTTATTACGTCCTTCCAATGATTGCTGAGCCAGAATCCATCTTCTCGGTTAAAATTGTCTCTGTGTTTGTATATGTGGATCGCCTCATGAACGAATCTCTCATGATAGCCAGATGGCTTGCAGAGAACCTCTGTCTTGGAGAAGTCAATATCATGTGAGCCCACTGAGTTGTAACAGTGATCTGCCACGGCTGAGGTGTTTGTCCTACCGTGTTTCAGGTCAGCTTTATGTTCACGGATGCGGTCCGAGACATGTCGTTTGGTTTCCCCAATGTAACTGCTACCACAGAGGCAACTTAGTTTGTAGACGCCAGGGTACTGTATGTCTGGAACCACATCTTTTACAGACGGTACCAGATCACGGATTTTATGTACTGTGTTGAATCGGACCTGGATCTTGTGTTAATCAGGATTTTGGAGATCTTTTTTGTGACCCCAGCAATGTAGGGTAAGGTGATGGTCTTGAAAGGCTCCTCAACAGGATCCTTCTTGATGGTTGGAGTGATGGCTTGATTGTGGCCGAGAAGACCCGACAGCTCTGCATGGAGCTGCAGAGCAGACGGCCTTCAGACGGCGTTGCGAAGTCGATGGAAAGATTGGGACACCTTTCGACGTATATAGGCATCGTGAGATGACCGAAGAGATAGGAGACGAGAGATAGGGATGTATGGAGTGAGATGCGAGTGACCTGTGTGCAGGCGCTAGGCAAGACATTGAAAGAGGTGGCGGCGGTTAGGGAAAGCTTTAATACAGCAGTGAATCGACCGTGACCGATGACGATGATGAGAGGAGAGATGCAGACAAAATAAAGTTGAAAGGGAATAAATACCTTTCACATGTCCATGAGCTTGTTGTGTTTATTATAGGATGCGAGTTCTAAGCTGATATTCGGTTCAACCCCTATTGTTCTATTATGAATTCAGGGCACCCTGATCTCCTTGGGACGCGAAGCAATTTGTTTGCTTTGTTTATTTCTAACAGCACCGCCACTACACGTACGGCAAAAAGGGATTCCTTCCCCCTTATTTCAAATTCACCCCGTCATCTCCCACACACGATATTCCTCGCCGGCTCAATTCCCTGAGCCAAACACCGCGCCGTGAGCCTTTCTCCCCCGGATTTGCTTTTTTTTGCGAAAATGCAATTTTCACATTGAGAAAGTCAATAGGCTGTTGATTCTCGCAGAGACGCCGTGTGTTTGTCCAAACTGAATAAGAAGAAACACAGAGCTGATATGACATTCTAAAATAAGCAAATACACTTCCAGCCGCGGCTGCTACAAAGGGTGGTAGTGCGCGCACGACGCACTTGCTATGCACGCTTCAATTAAACCGGCGAACACGCAGCGTGGTGAGTGGGTGAGTTGGTGGGTGAGTTGGTGGTGAGTTGTTATGTTGTTGTGACCTGCAGTGTGGTGAGTGGGTGAGTGCATGAGTTGATGTGTTGTTTGACCTGCAGTATGGTGAGTGCGTGAGTGCATGAGTTAGTGTGTTGTTGTGACCCTGAGTTGGTGAGTGGGTGAGTGCATGAATTGATGTGTTGTTTGACCTGCAGTATGGTGAGTGGGTGAGTGCATGAGTTAGTGTGTTGTTTGACCTGCAGTATGGTGAGTGGGTGAGTGCATGAGTTGGTGTGTTGTTTGACCTGCAGTATGGTGAGTGGGTGAGTGCATGAGTTAGTGTGTTGTTGTGACTTGTAGTGTGGTGAGTGGGTGGGTGAGTTAGTATGATGTTTTGATCTGCAGTGTGGTGAGTGGGTGAGTGAGTGGGTGAGTTAGTGCATTGTTGTGACCTGCAGTGTGGTGAGTGAGTGGGTGAGTCAGTGTGCTTTCGTGACCTGCAGTGCGGTGTGTGTGTTTAACACATAGGTTTTCGCAACCAATATCATCCATAATATAATTTTTCGGTTATATCGCGTAAATATATACATGTGTAGTGACATAGAATGGATCACTACGGCGTGTAGCGCTTGGTACAATAGAATAAGGAAATATGGGTGTAGCAGCCAGCACAGCATGTAATACCACGCAGTGGGTCGCTAGGGGTGTGGTGTGGCAGAGAGGGACTGACTGCTGGCACTAGGGGCGTGGTACTGCTGCTGGCAGAGAGGGGCATGTGGAGACACGTCACCCGGCCGGCTGGCAAAGCACGTAATGGGCCGAGGTGAAGATGTAGGGCAAAGGTGACCAAGGGGACATGGGGAGCATGGCCCAGGACCTTCTGGAAGGTTCTAGAAGGGGGCGTGGCCGAGGGCGGAGCCAGGCCACGCTGAGGGGTATAAAAGGAAGCCCGAGGCCGAATCAGGGCTGTCTACAGGTGGAATGGAACCCGAGGTGCTACGTCTTCGTCTCCGTCTCTGGCGTCGTGGGTCAGACAGCATGTTGGCTGCTCTGACCTGTAATTTTTTTATCACGTGTGTCAAAGTGTGTAAGATAAAAGTGTAGAATAAACGTTGTTGCTCCTAAAATAGTGTCTCAGAAGTGACTCACTACATTTGGTGTCGAAGTGTTAACAATACATTTTTAATAAATAGTCAGGATAGTTAGGGTTAAAATGTCAATGTTAATGCGGAAGAAGACACTCACTTTGGTGTCTTCGGACGAGGAAGACGGCGGGGAGGTGATTCCCCAAACAGCCCCGGGACCCGAGAGCCCGGAGACGAATCCCGAGGAGGCGCTCCGGCAGCGTGAGGAGGTCTGCGACTCCGCGCTGCAGCCATCAGGAGGAGGACGCCGGATCAGGAGCACGCGCCTCGCAGACCTGTTGTCCGCGGTGGCGGCGCTGGTTGCTGAGATCGAGTTGGAGGAGCCCGAAGAAGACGCGGCTGTGTGAGAAGGGCGCGTGGACAGCCCTGCCGTTGCCATTTCGCGGGCACGGGAAGTGGCGGAACAAAATGGCGGCCGCCCACATGGGCGGCCGCCATTTTGTCAGAAACTGCTCCACGCAAATTTGAGACGCCGCCAACTTCGCGCTCAGAAATGCCCACCTTTGGGAAGCGGCTGCCCTTCGTGCGGGAGTTTGCAGCCACAGGGGGTGATTGGGCGGCCTTTCAAAGGCGGTTTGCTGCTATGTGTGAGCTTGTTGGATGGACTCACGTTGAGGCACTGCGAGCGCTGCCTACGACTTTAGATGACAATGCTTTAGCGGCCTTTTATGTGATTCCCCCGACGGACAGGACAACGTTGCGCGCAGATGGTGGCTAACTTCGACCCGCCATCAACGTGCGACAGAAGTTTGCTATGTGGAGATGGGGGGAGACCGAGATGCCTCTCGCCTTCCACAGCGCACTGATGTCGCTGGGCGAAGCCGCATACCCCAAGATGGACCAAGCGGGTTGGACTCCCTAGTGTTGGAGAGGTTGTTGGCATTGGCGCGAGAGATGGAGGTTTTTTGCCCACCATGGAGGATGACGACCTGACATCGATTAGAGTGGTGCGATGCTTCCAGGCATTGCGCCACTCCTTTATGAAAATACATCGCCGCGTCAGTACAAAGAGCAGCAGGAAGGATCCAGGTGGTATGTCCCCCATGGTCCTCCGAGACAGGCTGCTTATGAGGTGGGATGCAGAAGTGCAGCGCTACTGCATCGCTGCGCAGACGGCCCTGCGGGTAAAGTTGCGAGAGCTGCCCATGTGCGGTTAATGCACCTTGGGGTGCAGAAGACATTGTTTCTTTTGGCCCGGGATGCCTGAAGATGTGTGGAATGCGCGCGCCGAAAGCCCCTGCCGAGGCTAGCCTGACCACCGTTGCAGTCTATTGGGTGTCGCGCTGAAATAAGTTTGTTGCTCTTGCCATCCTCGGTCCATTTCCACCACGCCAAGGGGAAATACATTTTGCTAGTGGGAGTGGTGGTACGGCCATGTGATGCGAAGTGAAGAGTCATCAGTGGCCAAGACTGCCGTGCGTATTGAGCCAGAGGGCCGCCGTCCACGCGGACGTCCGAAGAAGCGATGGATGGACCGAATAAAGGAAGACATGAAGACGGTCAACGCATCCCCTGAAGATGCCCTGGACCGAGCCAAATGGAGAAGACAATGCCGAAAAACGGACCCTGCGCCACAGCGGGAACAACGCTAGGAAGAAGAAGAAGGAGTGGAATACCTGTGACGATGGCCTGTAGCATGGCCCCTGCCGAGCAGTCAGCTGCATCTATTACTACACGTTCCTTCATGGGTATGTGTTAGACAAGGGGGCCCTGGAACGTTCCCTTACAGACCAATCCCAGAATTTTCTTCGAAATTGTTGAAGGAAGTGTGCAATCCATTGGGTACTAAGAAAATTCGGACCTCGCCCTACCATCCCCAGACTGACGGATGGTGGAGCGCTTGCATAGGACTCTCACGTCTATGTTGTGCCAGCAGGTCAACGAGGCACAGTCCGACTGGGACTTACATGTTCCGGGTGCTTTGCGGCCTATAGAATGGCCCCTCATGCCTTTACGGGTTCTCCCCGTTCTTTTTAATGTATTGGAGAGAGTGCGATCCCCCATGGAAGCCCAGTTGAATATCGAGTCGAGTGCTAAGAAGGTCGCTGTGCCAGACTTATGCGCCTCACATTTAAACGATTGACGAAGCGCAGGAGGCTTCCTGTGGGAATTCAGCCAAGTGGCAAGCGGCAAATGAGAAACTGATGGGGCATCGGGAGTCAGGAAGCCATGAATATTTGGGAGAGGGATGGCTGCATTGCCCCCAGGTGCCTTGGGCACATCCTGTAAGTTGTATAGACCGTGGCAGGGCCCGGTCGAGGTGATAGAGGTCAAGAGGCCGCAATGCGTTCGGATCCAGGTCGGTCGCAGACGATGGTACGTGCACCCATCGCAGCTAAAACCTTATTTTCCGCCTTGTCAAGATGTTTCATCCCCACTGCCCCAAGGTCAAGTGTCTGATGTTCCCATCGAGCCCAGGCGTGCGACCATGGAGGCTGTGCCTCAGCGGATTTCTGTTCCTCCAACCCACAGGAATCTAGCACTTGACGACCATGGAACCACCCGATAAGCCGTCAGAAAGCCATCAAAGGAGGAGGGAGCGGCCAACACCCACTTCTTCTCCCCCCCCCATCTTCGGTCCGGAAGGGGCCGCGCCCATTAGACCATCTTTCAGTTGTCCCTGGGGCACCAGGGAAACCAGCCCTTGGCCCGCCCGGGGCCCGGCGATGAGGACCCGTTCGAGAACTGTGCGGTTTAAATGACCACCCGGTCATCCTGTTTATCCCGCCACCGTCTAGCAAGAGGTCACGGACACGAGCCGGGCTGTGTGTTGCCGGTTGAACTGGGTCCTTCCTGGGTTGTGGGCTGTGGCGGGCCAGCAGTTGTCGAGTATTGTATAGAGTCCAGGGGTGGGTTATTACAGTGCGTCGTGAAATCTTTTTGTTGGTTGTTGTGTTGACTCGCGAGGGGGCTTATGGTTGTTGTTGTTGTGTTGACTTGTGCAAAGGTCGATTTAAAGCTTTCGTGACTGCAGGGATTCATCTTCTTGGTTCTTTCGGTAAAGTCACGTGGAAGGGAAATAATAAAATAATAAAAATAAAACATAATAAAATAATTCTCACGACGTTTCGGCCAGAACGTCGGAAAGACGCTGTCTTTCGACAGACCTGTTCTTCACCTGAGGACGGCTGCTTGCGTTGTGGCCGAAACGTCGTGAGAATTATTTATTATTTTATTTTTATTATTCTATTATTTCCTTCTACGTGACTTTACCGAAAGAACCAAGAAGATTGTGCAAAGGTGCTGACAGTTTTTGTTGTTGTCATGTCAGAATTGTTGTTGGTTACTGATGGGTCGTCCCGCTTGCGCCGGGTGTGGAGGTCAGCGGTCACCATACTTCAATAGGGATTACCGTTGGTAGGCTATTTGTATACACACAATGGACAGGAAGGACAAGATCAAAGGGCTCGCATAATGCGCATGCATAATGCACGTTGACTCATTAATCCCCCCCGCCCCCCACTTTGCGCAAGAGTGCAGAAGTGTGGTCACCACATCTACGCCTCTATATAAGGAACGAAACAGTAATAATTTTCCACAAATCTGGCTGTCGCCTGATGAAGCTAGTTGTAATTACTGGCGAAATGTCGAACTCAGATTGTAAATGTTGTGGTTTGCTTCCAACACACCGGTGTGCTGTACTAGTGACGAATTGGCCACGTTCTGTTCACGTGACAACCCTTACTAGTTGGCTGTCGGGTGGTGGCGGTTTTAACGACACATTTATATATTTACGCGATCTAACCCAAAAACCTCTATTATGTGTGTGTGTGTAGGTGCATGGTGGTTGAACACATCATGTTTGAGAACACACACACAACCTTGAGACATCACATAAACTGCGAAAGCTAGATCACCTGCAAACGATGACAGAACGAATCACAACGTGAACGTTCATGCACAGTTGGTCACAAGTTGCTGCCGACTCGGACGAAGGAGAGCAATTTATGTGAATGGAGTCGTGCCTAAAGACTGATTGTGAGCAGCACGTGTCTCTGTTTGCTGTTAAATGTTTTGCACGTGCCTCTGTGTGTTGTTAAATGTCCAGCACGTGCCTCTGTGTGTTTGAAAATGTTTAGCACGCATTAATTCTAGATTTGAAGCTTTCGTGACTGCAAGGATTCATATTCTTAGGTTTTTTCGGTAAAGTCACGTAGGTAAAACATTAAAATTAATAAAAGTAAAATAAAATAAAAATCACGACGTTTCGGAGGTGGAACCGTCACAGCCACGACAGCTGTATCAAGTAAAAGAGAGATTGCAGGAGCGTGGTAGCTGAAGACGGAGGCTTGTGTTGCCTCCGAAACGTCGTGATTTTTATTTATTTTACTTTTATTAATTTTAATGTTTTACCTACGTGACTTTACCGGAAAAACCCAAGAATATGTTTAGCACGTCCGCCTGTGGGCTGTTAAATGTCCAGCACGTGCCTCTGTTTGCTGTTAAATGTCCAGCGCGTGCCTCTGTGTGCTGTTAAATGTCCAGCGCGTGCCTCTGTGAGCTGTTAAATGTCTATCCATCGAGCAATCGCACGAATAACGAGAAGCGATTTTAAAAGGGGGAGCGGCAGACCGCACCGCATCGTTGTCACCGGCGTCCCGAGAAAATCAGCGGGGGCGCGGGGGGAGGGGTCCTGGGGGGGNTCATGCTTGTCGGGCTGCCGAAGGGTAAACCGAGGGACGGGTCAGGCCCCGCCATAGATAGGGAGATCTCGTTAAGATTAACGCCACGAAATGAGCCTCGTCTCGCAGTAACCTTGAGAGAAAAGCCGACGTAAGAATCCCGACGTAAGGAAATCCCGTGGTTTACCGATGAGTTAGGGGTTAGGTCCCATCCCCCCCTTCTCCCGCGAGAAGGAAGCAAGCTCAGTGGTGCTGCTGCTACCGACGATGAAAATGTAACCAGCAGCGGTAGCTCCTGATAGCTGCTGCTGTTGCTGCTGCTTAGGATGATGATGAATTTAACAAGAAGCTGCTGATAACTGTGGTGTTGACAATAGCGATTTAAACAGCACGTGACGTTGATGAATACTGGACAGCAATTGCAGTCATTGTTGCTGCTGCTGACGATAGTTTGATGAATTAATGAACATAAATACTTTTGCTGCTCGATATTGACCTTACAATAGATATTCTGACAATGATTATTGTGATATGCACAGCAGCTACTGCTGCTCTGTTATCGTTGCTGCTGATGGTCATTGTGCTTCTTCAGCCACGGAAGCTTCACGCAGTCCAAGATTACTTTTGCAGGAGGGTCCTTCCGAGTTTGACAGTCGGGAGCGATGTTGCTGCTGCTGCTGCNTCTTTGTAATCCCAATTGAGTATTTCAGGTAATTTTCAGCATGGGGATATTTGGCCAATGCACAAATCCACTGGGTGATTATAGAGATGTTCCGGCGATGATTTTACGCGCAGCGATTACTGCTGCTACTCCTGGTGATGAGATGATTATTCCTTCAATATCATGAATAATTGTTTTTTTTTTAAGTTCATGGAATTTTTTGCGCACATTTAAAACGCATAATTTAATAACCCAAAATAAATTCTGCAGCAACAATTCAGTTATCTAAGTACGCATTGACCAAAAACACCCAAAGCTCACAAATTACACTGCAAATGACTCAACTGGCATTGCACACAGCAGCAGCAGCAGCATTGGCCACCTACTGCGAACATTTTGCAGGAGCCCCTGAAACATTGAAGCATTGAGACTCAACTCATGAACACCATTCAGCAGTTGGGCACAATTTTGATGTTGAATAATTCCGACCCAGACGACTCTGCTTCTCGTGCACTGAACATAATTTTTTCAATAAGATAAATTTATACCTGACTTACGTATCCCCGACTTACGTATCCCCGAATTACGTATCCAACATTTTACATAGTTTCGCAAATACGTCACTTTATTAGTACCACCGCCTGATTTGCATCACCTCAACCCACAATTACGTCGCTGACAGCATCGTCCATTCTCTCTCGTATCCGTCACCTCAGCTTCGCCTCCACCAACCCTGCAAATCGCTTAGATTACGTCATTTCGATATTCTTGAAACTATAAAGTACATATCATTTTCACAGACGCTGTCTCCCGACACCTGGTCTTCACCTGATGACGCTCTTGCGTTGNGGCAAACCGTGAGAATTATTTATTANGTTTTATTTATTATTTTTGTTGTTCCATTCTACGTGACTTTACCGAAAGAACCAAGAAGATGAAACCCTGCAGTCACGAAAGTTAAATCGAAATTTACATATACATTTTACCAGTTAAAACCCATTGAGCTATATAGCTCTTTTTCAGAAGCGATCTGGCCACAAATGATATGTCAATGAAGTAGCTTATCAAGTGGAAATGTATCGCAGCCAAAAACTCTAAACGCGTGTGGATGGAAAAACCAGATGACCCGGAGAAAAATCCATGCGACCACGGGGAGAACACGCAATCTCCGAATATACAGCAGCGCCAGGGTCGGGATCGAACCCATGACCTCCTGTATACCAGGCGAGGTAGTCAACATCTCGCCACCGTGATGATGATGAGAGAAAGACACCGCAAACTCCAAATATACAGCAGGCGTCAGGTTCGGGATCGAACCCATGGCCTCCTGCATACCAGGCGAGGGAGTTAACATCTCCTAGCCACGGCACCACCCTATCTCTCAATCTATGCGTCCTCCCTCCGTCGTGTTTTGCGAATAGCGCCGCGAGTTCAGATGCAAGACGCGGCTGCTGTAAAAAAAAAATCGAGATATTATTACCCTTATTATTATTATTCGTAAAGGCACGACCTCATCTCGCAAGACGATATGACACATTCAGAATTGCAAGCGAACAAGCAGCGACGACAAACACCTCTCAGCCGCGACGGTACGGACGAATTATTGCGTAGCGAGCGCATCAGAACGCTGGGGCTCGAGCACCATTGGGTCACGGCGTTGCTGGCAGTGGGGGGGGGCGCGTCTCCTTGCGTGGCGGCAGCTCGAGATGTCACGGTGGCACCTCGACACGCCACGTGGACGCGTCACCCCAGCTGCGTTCGCACTGCGTGTTGGGTTCGGTCTGTCGTCCTTCCACCACGCTCCGATTTGCACGATTGCTTCGTCGTCAGCCAGTCAGTCCCTCGGGTTCGAGGAAGACGTCCATCGACGTTCAGTGAGTGGCTCTTGAGGTGGGCTGACAAGGTCCGATTCTGGATCCGCAGGTGTTTGGGCATTGGTGGGCGCCACGCGGTACCAGATGGAAGTGGAATCCGCAGTGTCCGGGTTGGCTTCATTTTCCTTTATTTTTTTTGGGGGGCGTCGATCAGCTTGGGCAACGAGACGCTGGGGTCTCCAAGTGGGCCGTGCCCTGCTGGACGCAGCGGCACCATCCCGAGGCGGTCGGCAGTCAGCCTGCTGCTTCTGCCAGTCTTGGAGGCTGATTTGTTCTGCACTTCAGGGAGGACTTGAGCGTGACCCGCTTCCCTTGTCCTCCCGCACGCGTATAGCGAAACTTCGCATATCGAACATTGGCATATCGAGGTGTTACCGCATCGCATTGTGGTACGTTTCGTGAGCATCCCGTTGAAATGATTCCAGCGCATTATTTCGTTTCTCCTGCCAGCAATGTCCCCTCCCTCCGTCCCCATGCGATGGCTTCCACCACCGTCGTAGGTTCTTTACTTTGGGAGGGGGGGGGTGAGGGGGAGCGCATGGCTCTCCCCTCCGTGATTTCACGTCCGACGTTTCCGCAGGNGGGAACTGGGAACTGAATTTCAATTCGCTCGGTCACCTCAATTGAGTTCCTGGAGTGGCGTGGTTGCGAAACGTCGGACGTCGTGCCGAGGAACACGCCACGACGTGAGATGCGCGCGTGCTGTTCGGCATGATGTCCGACGCTTCGCAACCACGTGCAGGAGCTGAATTGAGCCACTTACTTTCGCCCCCGATTCTACAGGGTGCCGGTTGCTCCACGTGATACTGGTTCTTGACGCTGATTGGCAAGGCCTTTTGACAATGGCCAGCTGATGTCGGAATAAGTAGTTTTTGGACTGCTCGACACCACCATGAGGGGCGAGAGTAATTTCTGTTCATATCATCATCAACACCACCAGGAGCAGCAGCAGCAGCAATAACAGCAATTGCTGTTCGAGTTATCGACGTCGTTGTAAAGGCGCAGCAGCAGCAAGAGTCGCGGTTCGCATCATCCTCTGCACCGTCATCTCGAGATTGCGCGAGCCAACGGTGGGATAGACACTCCAAAAACGAACGCGTAAAGTAACCCAAACGCACTCGAACCGTTGCGCACACCGTTGCGTGCATTGTGACGCTCACGCGAAGGAAAGGCGCCTGCGACGCTGAACAGCAACGGCGACTGCATCGGTGATGACGATTGTGTTGATCACGAGCAGCCTCACAAAGTAAGGGCGTGCGTGCGTGCGTGCGTCTCTGTGTGTGTGCATCTGTGTGTGCGTCTGTATGTGTGTGTGTGCGTGGGGAGCGGTGGTGTAGCGGTTAGCGCGCTGCGCTACGAACCTGGCACCCGGGTTCGATTCCCGCTCACGGCCAACACCAGTGACGATTTTTTGAACCGGTCTGGGCCTCCCCTAGGTCGACTCAGCCTCAAATGAGTACCTCTCTGGGAGACAAAGGCGGTCGGGCGTGGTGTTGGCCACCCACCCCTCGTGTGCCGTGCCGGCCTTCATAGGTGCTCGCTAACAGCACTTGCCCCTACAGTCTGTTAAGGCTATACGGGGGGTCTTTGTCTTGTGTGTGTGTGTGCGTGTGTGCGTCTGTGTGTGCGTCTGTGTGTGCGTGCGTCTGTGTGTGCGCGGGGAGATGTGTAAATGAAAACGCGGCTACAGCTGTCCTCGGTTCAACCCCAAAGGGAGAGTCCACGGAGTGCTTCATGTCGTGTTCTCTCTGATCAGGCGAGGAGGTGGCGATTGGATACATGTGGCCTAATGCCTCAACTGAGCTGCATCAAACTGAAACTATAAACTACTAAACTATTTTATTTTTATTTTACCAGGTAAGGCCCACCGAGCTTTACAGCTTTTTTGCAGAAGCGACCTGGCTATCACAAATGATAGCTCAACGAAGTGGCTTATCACCACGTGGACATTTATAGCAGCAGCTTAACACTCTAAATGCACCTTAATTCTAAATGTGGAGGATTAAAAAATTAACCCGTAAAAACAAAGTTTTTCACTATAAATCCTTTATATGCGTGGCGGCTAGAGTCCTCTCGTCCTCTGGCTTGAGATGGCTGCCACCTATGGGTCAGATGATTGCCTGCCACCATTAAGCAATTGGTAATTAAATATAATTAATTTTTTCCTAAAAGTGTACAATTTTGGAAAAAAAAAATTCACGAAAATAAATTGTCACGCACAACGAGTCTATGTGCAAAATGTCAGCTCGATTGGATTACGGGAAGTGGGTTAAAAAACGACCAAAAGATTTGCATGGTCGTAAGCGCGCAAGCAAGCAAGCAAGCCAGTGAACTTAATATAAAGGATAAAAAAAACTGGAGGACCCGGAGAATAACTCCACGCGACCACAGGGAGACAGATGTGGAAACTCTAAATAATATCGGCTTGGAGGTCGCAATCGAATTCATGCACTCCTTTATACCTGGCAAGGTAGTAACATCTTCTGTATACCTGGTGAGGTAGTAACATCTCCTTTATACCTGGCGAGGTAGTAACATCTCCTGTATATCTGGCGAGGTAGTTAACATCTCCTGTATACCTGGCGAGGTAGTAACATCTTCTGTATACCTGGTGAGGTAGTAACATCTCCTTTATACCTGGCGAGGTAGTAACATCTTCTGTATACCTGGCGAGGTAGTTAACATCTCCTGTATACCTGGCGAGGTAGTAACATCTCCTGTATATCTGGCGAGGTAGTTAACATCTCCTGTATACCTGGCGAGGTAGTTAACATCTCCTGTATACCTGGCGAGGTAGTTAACATCTCCTGTATACCTGGCGAGGTAGTTAACATCTCCTGTATACCTGGCGAGGTAGCTAACATCTCCTGTATACCTGGCGAGGTAGTTAACATCTCCTGTATACCTGGCGAGGTAGTTAACATCTCCTGTATACCTGGTGAGGTAGTAACATCTCCGGTATATCTGGCGAGGTAGTTAACATCTCCTGTATACCTGACGAGGTAGTTAACATCTCCTGTATACCTGGCGAGGTAGTTAACATCTCCTGTATACCTGGTGAGGTAGTCAACATCTCCTGTATACCTGGCGAGGTAGTAACATCTCCTGTATACCTGGCGAGGTAGTTAACATCTCCTGTATACCTGGCGAGGTAGTTCACATCTCCTGTATACCAGGCGAGGTAGTTCACATCTCCTGTATACCTGGCGAGGTAGTTCACATCTCCTGTATACCAGGCGAGGTAGTTAACATCTCTTTTATACCTGGCGAGGTAGTTAACATCTCCTGTATACCTGGCGAGGTAGTTAACATCTCCTGTATACCTGGCGAGGTAGCTAACATCTCCTGTATACCTGGCGAGGTAGTTAACATCTCCTGTATACCTGGCGAGGTAGTTAACATCTCCTGTATACCTGGCGAGGTAGTTAACATCTCCTGTATACCTGGCGAGGTAGTTCACATCTCCTGTATACCAGGCGAGGTAGTCAACATCTCCTGTATACCTGGCGAGGTAGTAACATCTCCTGTATACCTGGCGAGGTAGTTAACATCTCCTGTATACCTGGCGAGGTAGTTCACATCTCCTGTATACCAGACGAGGTAGTTAACATCTCCTGTATACCAGGCGAGGTAGTTAACATCTCCTGTATACCTGGCGAGGTAGTTCACATCTCCTGTATACCTGGCGAGGTAGTTAACATCTCCTGTACATCTGGCGAGGTAGTTAACATCTCCTGTATACCTGGCGAGGTAGTTAACATCTCCTGTATACCTGGTGAGGTAGTCAACATCTCTGTATACCTGGCGAGGTAGTAACATCTCCTGTATACCTGGCGAGGTAGTGAACATCTCCTGTATACCTGGCGAGGTAGTTCACATCTCCTGTATACCAGGCGAGGTAGTTAACATCTCCTGTATATCTGGTGAAGTAGTTAACATCTTCTGTATACCTGGCGAGGTAGTTAACATCTCCTGTATACCTAGCGACGTAGTTAACATCTCCTGTATACCTGGCGAGGTAGTTAACATCTCCTGAATACCTGGCGAGGTAGTTAACATTTCCTGTATACCTGGCAAGGTAGTTAACATCTCCTGTATACCTGGCGAGGCAGTTAACATCTCCTGTATACCTGGCGAGGTAGTCAACATCTCCTGTATACCTGGCGAGGTAGTTAACATCTCCTGTAGACCTGGCGAGGTAGTTAACATCTCCTGTATACCTGGCAAGGTAGTTAACATCTCCTGTATACCTGGCGAGGTAGTTAACATCTCCTGTATACCTGGCGAGGTAGTTAACATCTCCTGTATACCTGGCGAGGCAGTTAACATCTCCTGTATACCTGGCGAGGTAGTTAACATCTCCTGTATACCTGGCGAGGTAGTTAACATCTTCTGTATACCTGGCGAGGTAGTTAACACCTTCTTTATACCTGGCGAGGTAGTTAACATCTCCTTTATACCTGGCGAGGTAGTTACATCTCCTGTATACCTGGCGAGGTAGTTAACATCTCCTGTATACCTGGCGAGGTAGTTCACATCTCCTGTATACCAGGCGAGGTAGTTAACATCTCCTGTATATCTGGCGAAGTAGTTAACATCTCCTGTATACCTGGCGAGGTAGTTAACATCTCCTGTATACCTAGCGAGGTAGTTAACATCTCCTGTATACCTGGCGAGGTAGTTAACATCTCCTGGCGAGGTAGTTAACATCTCCTGGCGAGGTAGTTAACATCTCCTGGCGAGGTAGTTAACATCTCCTGTATACCTGCTGCGAGGTAGTTAACATCTCCTGTATACCTAGCGAGGTAGTTAACATCTCTTTCTCCGCCCAGCAGTACAAACATACCCACCACGTCATGGGACCTTTTTGCCAGTACCAAAGCACGAAGAACAAGAATAGGTCCTTGCAAAATTCGTTGCAAAAAAAAGGTTTCGATTTGATGTTCGAACATTTAAACGCCCTGTTGCATTGCCAGAAAGGACACAACTTATTCTTATTTTTCAAACATCCGCCACCGTTTCCAAACAGCGCGCGACAAACAGAAGGGTGTAAGTAATAAGCACTCGGGCGTCGTGCATTGTGCAAAGAAAATAACCCACCAGGGGTTCATGACGAAGTCCATTGAAGTCTAGCGACCACCGTCAAAAATAAAGAACGAGGGCTCAATGTGAGCGGCTTGATGCAGAGGGAGACAGCTCTGGCGCCGTTTCGTCCTGATTAGGACTCGTCAGTGGAGCATGATCACCGATGGCCAGTGGTCTGCAGTGGACTTACAATTGGGATGTGCATGTACAGACATGAGCCGATGATGCTATGTCGTGGTAAGCTGCTGTCCCGTCCCGACTGAAAAATATCTTCATAGCTCATCGGACACCGCCTGCGGTCTAAATCAAGATTCCCATTCAGTGGTGGAAATGTGCCTCTTGGCCAAAAGATCTGGAGGTCCAGTAAAGCTGTCACGACTCCCCTAGCGTGGCTCTGTGGTGAATAATGTCATGTTGTTATTAGGTTTATGCCAATGTCAATATGACATCGGCTATCTCTTTTTATACGCGCGTGTGTGTGAACGCTTAATGTATTTCACTGTTTGTAACGTTTACCGGGAGCTGGATATTTATGTTGGTGTGGTTTGTTCACAAGGAGGAGTTCATCCCCGAGTGCAGGTTTGATGCACAGCAACCACCACCAAAAATAAAGATCCCCCGTATAACCTTTAACTGTTGGGGCAAGTGCTGTTAGCGACCACCTATGAAGGCCGGCACGGCATACGACAGGGTGGATGGTCAGGTACTCATTTGACTCTGACTCAACCTAGTTCGGATAATCATACACCGGTGTTGGTCGTGAGCGGGAATCGAACTCGGGTCACCAGGTTGGTAGCACAGCCCCGCTAACCGCTACCCACCGCTCCCCGACACGCACAAAGCCAGGCACGTGTGGGCACACTTGAGCGTGCATCAGCACACGCTAATTATAGCGACGAGAGTGCATATCCCAGCTCCCCCTCCCCACTCCCGTGTGTCACTTGCCTTTCAGAGCCACCGCGGCTCGAGGCTTTCACGGCGAGGTTTATTGTCGAGCACATACTGACACTTCACAGGGCTCGGGACTCATTAATTGACAAAAACTAAGGCCCGCTCGCAGTAATCGTAGACATTGACTGGAGCAACTCAGGAAAATGACGTGGCTTGTTTTTTTACACAGATGGGTGCTTTGTGTTTTTTTTTGTCTTTTGCAATTTCATCCGGACCGCGCAAATTGGCGTCACCTCACGAGATGGAAATCCCATTCGATCTTCGCAGAGCAGCGCAGCCGTGTTCGTGTTAGAGAATGGCCACGGAAGTTATAACAAAGAGCTACCTCTTGAGATTCCTGGTCTGCCCAGTGGAGGGTAGCGATTCTCACCAATATTACTGTTTCTCACATGACAGTCAACCCGATATTTTATTTGTCAAAGCTGGCATTTAGCGAAATTAAACGCGGTCATTGGTGACCGTCAAGGCAGCTGCCCTTGATTTGAAACCAGGATATGAGTTGTACCGGCTCAGTGTTCTGATCTCTGGCGGACATGTGCAAGCCAGTGGCTCGTCACTTAACAGTGGGAGCATAGCCCAGTGGCATGTTGTCACGTGGCCCTGTCTGTGATCGTTGGTGGTAATGATCGCGGTCAAAGGAGAGAAGCCGACTCATGTCCAAACTGAATACCGTGCGGCCGGCAGGAACGAATGAACGGCTCGCCTCCACTTCAAACATGGTCGTATCATGAAGCGCTAGACAAACCTTACACAATGTTGACGTTTTTTATAGAGTGTACCGCCATCTTGGTTCTTTCGGTAAAGTCACGTAGAAGGAAATAATAAAATAATACAAATAAAACATGATGTTTTATTTTAAATAATAAAAAAACCGCAATGTTTATTTTTATTATTTATTATTTCCCTTCTACGTGACTTTACCAAAAGAACCAAGAAGATGAATCCCTGCAGTCACAAAAGCTTTAAATCGAAATTTAAAGTGTACCGCCTATTGAAACACACAAATTTGTGTACACAACACATCTGATGTCGCCACGAGCTTCTCTTCTGCACAACTTCCTCGTCACATCCACAATCCTGGAATAAACTCCCCCTGCACGTGAAGCAGTCACCCTCCTCGCGTTCCTCTCTTGAAGCCTCACGCCTTCTCTAATGCCCACACCCTCCCCTCTCCACTCCTTCCCGTCCCTCCCCTACCCTTTCTTGATCCCTAAGTATCACCTCAATCGCTGTCACTCGTTGTTCGACCCTTGCACGCCCCTTTCCATCTAAATCACTCTCATAACCACCGTTTATTTTTAAACGATGTTAACCCTGTCTCGTTCGGAGACGTCTGCAAGTTGCAGGATGTGGATCCCGTTCAGGCTGAATCTCAGAACGCGCCGCGGTAGCGTTAATTTATTTAGAGAGGTGTAGCGCCGCTGCTTTTAAAGAGATTGTACTCACCGCAGAAACTGTAGCGACACGACCGCACTCTATGACGGCTGGCACTGGCACCAAACAGCGCTACACGCCCTCCGACATGGCCTTTAAACGTAGACATACATACATGATGATGTGCACATACATACATACATGATGATGTGCACATACATACATACATGATGATGTGCACATACATACATACATGATGATGTGCATATACATACATACATGATGATGTGCACATACATACATGATGATGTGCATATACATACATACATGATGATGTGCACATACAATGACATACGCGTACGATGACAGACGTCATCGTAATTGCGTCACCGCAGCGACCGGTTAATGGATGTCTTGTAAAGCGGCCAATTCTCAGATGTTTATCGAGTGCCAGGGCAATGATGAATATTCATGTCACCAACGTGCATTTCAACCTCCCGGTGCTCCAAGTGATGGTGGCACGGTTCTTCGGAAATTGTGGCAAAGGAAAAGAAACCTCCCCACTCGGACGCACTTCAGTTCGGTTTCGTACCGACGATTCGTTGAATCGCTGACATATGATTCCAAATAAAATGTCAGCAGCCAAGTGTGAATAATAATAACTATTATAATTATTGTTCTGTTCAAATTTGGCTTCTGACATTTTTTTTGACACATTTTCTGTCGGCAATTTAACGGATCGTCGGTACGAATCTGAACTGAAGTGTGTCTGACTTGGGGGNCGGCGGTACGAATCTGAACTGAAGTGTGTCTGACTTAAACGCTTGAGCCACTCTGAGGCGCCTTGCATCGCATCTCAAATAAGCGAAGGGCTCCCCCATTGGCAGCTGTCCCTGTGCGACACGAGCCAACTTCGGCCTCGGGCACACAGGCGGGCATCGGTTTGCTGGTAGCGGACCGCGATTTCTACGTTTGGTTCCAATTGAGTTATTTGTGAGTAATTTTTGTTCTCACGTGGCACGGTTTTGTGCCATGACACCAGCAGCTAATGGCGGCCTGCCTCACTCGAACCGTGAACCTCTCTGTCGAGCCGCGAATGCGCTGCCACTCGGCCGTTTTCACCGCCCTACGAGGAATTTTTGCTGACGTTGTCAACATCGCCACCGCCATCATCTGACGATGCCTGTATCTCCTGGGGGGGGGGGGTTGTATGATCAGCCATACTTCACCACATTGGTCAGCAACTGTGAGTGTGTTCCCCTATCCTTGAAATGACATCCAGGCATTGTTCTCCTGTCCATTGCCCGATGTTTGATCCAGGATCGGGGATAATATTTGTATCAAAATTTCGATCGCTGTGCGGTAGGTGACAGCAGCACAGTTTATTCCCGCAAGTCTCTGGTTTAACAACGTGCTTTAATTAAGATTCCTCGAGCGATTAGGAAAGGGTTTAGAGACGTTGTGTAGAATTGTTATCGATCAGGAGAAATGATGGATTTCTGCTGATGTATCATCACAACCGTCCGTGGACATTAGGGGACGATGTCTCGCTAATGTTGCATAAATGCCGTGTGTTCATCTCCCATGGATTTACGTCCGACACCGGGGTTGTTCAACCATGCTTCACCAATCCGGTCTACGCGCATTGCAAGCTCAATTAAAACCTCGATCCTGGCGACATATGTTTGATTCCTAGGCACGGCTAGCGATATCTGAACCGGGCCTGGGCCCTGCGTTTGCCAAACTCACACTGACCGGTGTGATGAAGCATAGCCAAACAACCTCTTTAAACGAAAGGTTGCAGTGTGAAGCCCTTCATTCAACCCTGGATTGGCAATGGGCTCTCATAATAACGACAGTGAGCGAACGAATTAATCAAATAAATAATGGCAGCACAATCATTCAGCGAGCAGGATAAAAACACGTTTAAATTATGATTATTTTAGGGATTACGTTAAGTGCTGGGATAATTTTTTTTATTATCGAATTTTATATTTTTTCTGGCAGGGAAATAATGGATTTTTTTTCTGATGTCATCATCAACATCAGCCGTTATTTATGTACTGCTGGTTAATGGCCTCTCCACGCGCAGTTTTGATCATGGGGTGGTGGTAGGAGGTAATCTGATAACATTAAAAAAGACATCGTTTAGTTTCAGTTGGATTTTTGATTTTCCTACCTTCCCTATACTTTGCACTGCTATCGTGTTTTTGTACTGTTTGTTGTTGTGACATTCAGACTCTGCCCCTACTGGACGTCTGTGAAAAAGAGCTTTACAGCTCATAGGATTCCTCCAGTACAAATACTGATTCTGATTCTGGATTGGTGACGGTGGAACGTATGTATGTCTCACTTCTCGCAGAGTTCCCGACTGGTTAACCGGTGACCCTTGCCCAGTATCCAACGTAGATCTTCAGGTCAGCAGCAAGCCGCACGAGTTTCCATTCCAAGACGAAAGACGGTGCCACTTTGGCAACTCGATCAGTGCATTTTATGAAGTTCTATGGATAATATTATGCGCGTGTGGGTTTTTAATTATTTATCATTTTGCGTTTAATTCAATGTCATTTCAAAGCTCGGTTAGCAGTAGCACAGTCATTCGGAAAGGGCTGGGGGGGGGGGTGCAGGGAGGGGGTGGAGTGGGAAGCCACTTTAACACAGGTTTCTTTAGCGATTAGTAAACCTTGGTTGTAAGAGGAAAATAAATAATTCTGGAGTTGTATTCCACGTTTTTTCTTTTCACACAGAGAAATGTACGCATTTTTTTGCTGGCGTGTAGGAAATGCAAAATGAAGAAAGAAAAAACAAGGGGGATGGGGGATGAATTGAATAAATATTATTGTTCTCTCACTACTGATGCAGAAGGGAAAGCGTTTGGCCTTCCAATCGCCTAACGCCAATTGAGTGCCGCGAATTAGCAGATACGACGGCCTGTCCGAGCCGTTGTAAAGTTGTCGTACAAGGCGGCACGAACTCGGGTGGCAGGCGGGTGTGTGAAAAGCTTGGATACGCGGTCATCTTCTAGATGAATTGACGGTTACGCCACGCGCACACATTGCACCTGGGCATGGGACGGTTGACTGGCAAGGGCAGATTTGCTGACGGTCTGCAATTTTAAATCACAATTTAATAATTTGCGTGGATTTTGGTTTCTGTTGTTGTTGTGAAATTAATAACTGCACGAGACAACTCAACCGACCAGGTGGTTCGGCGGTGGAGGGAGCGGCTCACAATCGGAAGGTCACGGGTTCACATCCCGCATGGGGTGGTTGACTCCACCCCATCATCCTTCCGGGTGTCGATAAAATGAGTACCACTTTTGTGGGCAAGTCAACGAGTGGGTTATCCGACGGAGAGACTCGCCAAAAGAACGTGGAATTTCCACCGCTGGCTCGGGGTTCGAAACAGGGCGAGTGAGCTCTTTCCACAATGCTCAATAGGTTAGAGCAGGAGGTCATTTTGACTCTCGGCGTTCATAATTCTTCCGCTTCGACATGGCCGATGTAAATGCAGAGCAACGTGCTGCAAATTGCCGTGGGCTCATCCTTCGGCATTAAAGGCGTGTGACAAATAATAACAATAATTTACATTTATTTGCAGGGGCGCCTTGCAACGTTTGCTCTAAAGAAAGCGAGATCAACACACGCGCACAGACACAAATAATCAACCAATGAAGTTCTGCTCGTCGACATTTCCTCCGCGCAACGGTGACCCGAATTGGTGATGATTTAGGATGGCAATTTAAGAAGGCAAACCCTCGCTCGCTGCCTCGGAGAACTTGCTTCCACTGGATACTGGGAGGAGGGGACGGAGGTTGGGAGCGAGCTGCAGTCAATAGATCCGTAGGGCAATCACGCAATTGAGCATCCACCACTTACGCGTCTGCAGCCGTCCACACGGAGCACAACTTTGGTGTCTTGGATCAAAAGCCACCGCGGTTAAATCACGGCCACAATCATCCCCCGTCTGCCCTCGGGGCTCGATTGGCTCAGAGGTCCAGAGCTCAGCTTGCATCGCCGCTGAGGATCTCAGTTCAAATGTAAGTCCTGCCTGTTATTAAACCGGGTTCTCGGTGTAGTGAGTTCGTGGTCTCAGTCCTGGCACCCATGACTCGTGCACTTTAGAGGACCCATGAACTTGCACTGGGATCTAGATAGCGGCCCCGCAGCCTTACGTAGCGACCAACAGGCGTAGGTCTAAACCCACAGACTCACGTTGGCAACAACAATATAGTCCAGGAGTCCAGACCAGATATTTTGCTTGTTTGGTTACCACTTGAGGCCGCATGACCTTCGTGGTTCCAATGTTGTTCTTGTGGCTAATCAGAGTGGGTTTTGCATGATACCCATTTGAAATGAGTGAGGTTGTTCAGATTTGCACTCAAGTTCAAGTTCATTTATTAGGTATAGCCCTGTGAGCCATTCGGCTCTTGGATCGGGTGCAACCGCAACAAACAAAAAACAAAACATGAACAAAAAACATCTTAAAGTGAATATGTGACTGAGTGCAAAACAGAAAATCCAAGAAAAGACAGCAAAATATTGCAGAAAAAGCACCGTACACCAACACTGTGTGCAAAAATCCCAGTGGGATGCAAGTCAAACAACAACAACAACCACAAGACAACTTAGATTAAGGCCATCAGTCTAACTCTGTACTACAACAAACAAACATGGCCAAACCAAAAAACGTATCGAAAATCACCAAAATAAAGCCATAAAAGCAATGAAACAGTGATCATAGGAACTGTGACCGAATTTTCACAATCAACGACGTAAACAACATGTACTACCAAACTCTGCAGCCATAGCTGGCTGCATGAGTCACTCGTATTGGCTATTCAAATGAATGGGAATCTGAACTATCTCAGCATATCACGGACTGCTATGGACTGCATTGTGATCAAGTTGGGTTCTCAAGCGTAGTCAGACCGGTAACTCGCATGGAATCTCAGAGGTAACTCGGCGATATTCGCTTCCGCGGGTCATTTTCCAACACGAAAGGTTCGCGCTGCGTCGTAACGAAGATATCCGAGCAGACGCTTCGTCTGGTGACGTGGCCGTGACAGCGCAATCAGGATAAAATTAGGGGTGGGAAAAATACCACCCTGATGAAATGTTCATGCCCTTAGTTAATTCCCTTGTTATGTCTCATCACGTGCAGTGCTTTGTGCCTGTCACTGCAGCCATCTGTTCACCTAATTTCGACTGTCTCGTCGAGGAGTGAATGATTGCGAGAGTGGCCGTGTGCGCGCACGTGTGTGTGTGTCAGTGTGCACGTGTGTGTGTGTGTCAGTGTGCGTGTGTGCATGTGTGGGAGGCGGTTAGCGCGGTACGCTACGAACCCGGTGACCCGAGTTCGATTCCCGCTCAACGGCCAACCCCAGTGACAATTATTTGAATCGGTCCTGACCTCCCCTAGGTCGACTCAGCCTCCAATGAGTACCTGGTGCGGTGTGTAAACATCGCCACCGGGGAGACAAAGGCGGTCGGGCGTGGCGCTGGCCACCCACCCCCTCGTGTGCCGTTCTGGCCTTCATAGGTGCTCGCTAACAGCACTTGCCCCATTAGTCTGTCAAGGCTATGCGAGACATCATTGTCTTTGTGTTCGTGTGTGTTCGTGTGTGTTCGTGTGTGTGTGTGTGCCCGTTTGTTCACTAGCAGCACTTTGCTCCCAACAGTCGATACGATTTACCGGGGGGGGGGGGAATTTTTGTCTCTTGTGTGTGCGCGCTATCGATTATCCCGATTCAAAGTGATTTTCTGCTCAAATGACCGCTGAGTTGGCGCTCACCTCGTGTTTACAACCCTGAGCCAATGATGGAAATTCCACATTCCCATAGCAGGAGGTAGGGAAGGCGTGGGGTGAGTCCATCCATAGGACAACCGCCGTTGACTTCTCCACAGTGGTACTCACAATTTTATCGACCCCATGAGGCGGGATGATGAGATGATGGGTCAAGCCCTAAAATGGATTGAACTCCGTGACCTTCCAATTGCGAGCCTTTCGCTCTCCCGCAATGTGACCTCGGCGATTTCTGACCATGGCCTTCCACTAGGTTGACTCAGCCATAAATGAGTGTCTGCTGTGTATAAACAGGTGCTGGGTGGAGGAAACCCGAGCTCCTCGAGAAAACCCACGCGAATAATGAAATGATCTATTGCTGTCAAAATACATAAAAACAATTAGTGTAAACACTGCCAAATTATCCATAATAGAGGTTTTTTTGGGGGGTTAGATTGCATGAATATGCACGTGTCGTTAAACCCGGCAAAGCCAATTCGTAAGGTTTTCATGTAAACAAAACACGCTAATTAGTTACTCGTTCAGCACCACCGATCTGTTGGAAAGTAATCCAACAACATTTGACGTTCGTCAGGCACACGGTGACCGTCACGACAATAACGTGAAAATAAAGCGTCACTTTATGAATAACACCGCCACCACCACCGCCGCCGTCTGATTTGCGTCACCTCAAACCCCACGCTTACGTGGCTGACAGCATCGTCCATTCTCTCTCGTATCCGTCACCTCTCAGCCTTCGCCTCCACCACCTACCCTGCAACTCGCTTAGATTTACGTCGTTTCGATATTCTATTAAACTATAAAAAATATATTTACCAGTTAACGCCCACTGAGCTAGAAAGCTCGTTTTTTCAGAAACGACCTGGCCACAAATTATAGCTCAATAAAGTGGCTTTTGATCATGTGTAAATGTATAACAGCAGCCAAACACTCTAAATGCACGTAAATTATAAATGTGGAGGAATAAAANCAAACCGGTGGACCCGGAGAAAAATCCACGCGACCAGGGGAGATAGACATGGAACTCTAAATAATACAGGCGTGGAGGTCGGGATCGAACTCACGCACTCCTGTATACCTGGCGAGGTAGTTAACATCTCCTGTATACCTGGCGAGGTAGCTAACATCTCCTGCGAGGTAGTTAACATCTCCTGTATACCTGGCGAGGTAGCTAACATCTCCTGTATACCTGGCGAGGTAGTTAACATATCCTGTATACCAGGCGAGGTAGTTAACATCCTGTATACCTGGCGAGGTAGTTAACATCCTGTATACCTGGCGAGGTAGTTAACATCTCCTGTATACCTGGCGAGTAGTTAACATCTCCTGGCGAGGTAGTTAACATCTCCCGGCGAGGTAGTTAACATCTCCTGTATACCTGGCGAGGTAGTTAACATCTCCTGTATACCTAGCGAGGTAGTAAACATCTCCTGTATACCTAGAGAGGTAGTTAACATCTCCTGTATACCTGGCTAGGTAGTTAACATATCCTGGGAGGTAGTTAACATCTCATGGCGAGGTACTTAACATCTCCTGTATACCTGGCGAGGTAGTTAACATCTCCTGGCGAAGTAGTCAACATCTCCTGGCGAGGTAGTTAACATCTCCTGTATACCAGGCGAGGTAGTTAACATCTCCTGTATACCTGGCGAAGTAGTTAACATCTCCTGTATACTAGGCGAGGTAGTTAACATCTCCTGTATACCAGCGAGGTAGTTAACATCTCCTGGCCAGGTAGTCAACATCTCCTGGCGAGGTAGTTAACATCTCCTGTATACCTGGCGAGGTAGTTAACATCTCCTGTATACCTGGCGAGGTAGTTAAATGTTGAGGCGAGGACCCAGAGAAAAAATCCACACGGCCAGGACAGAGAGAGAGTAACTCCAATATCGAGGCGAGGTCGGGAGGTTGTTAACACATCCTGCATACCAGGCGAGTAGTTAACATCTTCCCGCCGTGTTCCCCTGCACGCATTACGTGGTGGGAACGCTGCAATGCCTTCTGTGGTCGGCCACCGCAAGCCCATTGTCTGGAGCAGTCTGCGGGAGTGTTTTTAAATCCTTNATATTAAGTCGCTTGCTTGCTTGCGTGCTTGCTTGCTGCTTACGACCGTGCAAACCTTTCGGTCGTTTTTTAACCCATTCCGTGATCCAATCGAGCTGACATTTTCCACACAGACTCGTTGTGCGTGACAATTAATGTTCGTGAAANTATTTTTCCAAAATTTTAGACTGTTTAGGACAAAAATATTATATTTAATTACAATTGCTTAATGGTGCAATGCAATCATCTGACCTATAGGTGAGCCATCTCAAGCCAGAGGACGAGAGGACTCAAGCCGCCACGCATATAAAGGATTTAAGTGAAAAACTTTGTTTTTACTGGTTTTAGATGTTTGTTGTCCTTCCCCGCACCTCCGATGAAGCACGGTTGGCTACTTACGGTGCGAAAGAAGTTCAGGTTCCCCCTCGCTTTACGTGGGTTCGGTTGGTGCGATTTCGCGCCGTGTATGTGGGGAACCGATTCGGACTCAAACATGATCTCTGTGCGGTTTCAATTCACTCTACACGCGGCTATGCGGTCGGATGGGACAACGTTGTGTACTGTGTGTGTACTGTGTGTGTACTGTGTGTGTACTGAGTGAACGGGATCTGGGTCTCCCCCTTGACCATTGCAGTGAAGTATTGTCAAGCAACTATGAACAGCATTTTTATGTTTTACCAGGTACGGCCCACTGAGTTATATATATGTAGGGTTCAGGGGAAGGATTTCCACCAATAGGAGGGTTTTGGGAGCGGTGATCGAGGAGATATAAGGGAGAACGGGCGGGAAGAGGGGGCTTTGGCAGGAATGAGATTGGGACGGCTGAGGACAGGTGTGGATGGGAGAAAAGGATTTAACGACGAAACCCCTGCAATCTTGTGTCGGCTCTCCTTTACATATAGCTATATTTATATATAGCTATATATATATATTTATTTCAGAAGCGACCTTGACCACAAATTATAGCTCAACTAAGTGGCCTATCATCACGTGGACATGTATGGCAAGCCAACTTACTCAACACACGTCGATTGTAAATGTGGAGGGAAACCCGGAGGACCCGGTGAAAAATTCACGCGACGCGGTGAGAGAGAGAGACACTGCAAATTCCAAATATGCAGCAGCAGGCGTTAGGGTCGGGATCGAACCCACGACCCCCTCTATACCAGATCGAGGTAGTTACCATCTCACCACCGCGGTAACGCTGAAGACCAACACGGAGTAGGGAGAACGTCGTCCTGACGTTAAGTGACGCAGGGGTTGTACACGGGCAACGCGATGCACGGACTACCGCGTTCAAGGCCAGGGGAGAGTTGCGAATGCCTTGCCGATTCCGGGGACTCTTAACACAGGCAGCGAAAAGTGAGCAGCAAGCGCGGCTGGGCGAAGAGGGGGTGGGTGGTTGGGTTAGGGGGGGCCAGAAGGAGAGATTGAGCGCCTTCCCACTGAGCAAAAGCGAACTGGGCGCTTCGACAGGGGAGGGCTTAATTGCCGGAGCGAAGGGCACGCGCACGGGAGTCACGCGAAGATGATAGGGGAGATGGAGGTAGCCCAGGGGGTGGAGTTGGGTGAGTTTGGGGGGCGGGGGAGGTGGAATTGCCAAGGGCTTAATGATGCGGCGATCGTGGAAGAGATTTCGAGCTGCCGTTATTCCCACCTGGAATAAGAATGAGACGGAGAGGCGGCCGCACTTTGAACCCCTGGACAAAAGTAGCAGTTGCGCGCGTCGGGCTTTGAGCGCAGGGTTCATTTGTATCCGGCTCACGTTGCGCGGCCAAAGTTTACGAGACGGAGCGCCGGAGAATAACAAAGCGTCGCATCCGGGATAATTTTTTTTTTTTAAAAACGGAGCGCTAGGGGAGCGTTCGGTAATTATTGGCTCGGTTCGCGTTGTGCCGGGCGTGATCGCGCCGCGGTGGACGATTACGCGGGCGGGGTTCCACTTTTAGTCGGAGGCGTTTTGCCGACTTTTCTTTTTTCCTCCCCCCCCCCCCCCCCCGGAGCTTCGGCAAAAAAAAATCGGTCGGCACAATTGGAAAATTGCGATTTTTTTGTACCTATGTACACTTTTTTACGTCATTCTTTAAAATCCTATTAAGTCACCAGTCATCCTTCTCCAGTCGATTATAACGCCAATTGCTTAGCAGAGATGAATCCGTGCTGGGCAATCAACACAGCTCTCGGGCGCACATCAAGGCTGCTCGGCCTTGAGGAACACGGGGGAACATCGATACACGTGGGGAGAAACGTCGAGCACCATCCGGAGAAACATCGAGAAACATCGTGAAAGCCGCCAGCATTCAGCCCGGCACACCACGTGCGGTACACCGATTCTGTCGTTGCTAGTCACGTTTCCAACCTGCCCAGTCTGCAAGTAACCCGGTTAGAATGTCCACACACAGCCACCACGTCCAGTAGAACCCCTCGCTATGGCTGCAGTTACGGTAAAAATTCCACTCGAACCAGAAACCTCACTGACTCAACAAACACCGCGGGGCCTCGCGTTCCCAGCACCCAATCGTCCAACGTGAGATCGCACGCGAATTGGCCCTCGGATCGTCCGCGCCGCAAATAACCGGGCAACGGGAAAGATTCCGTAGGCAGGTCGATGCCGATGCGACGCCGCAAATCAGTGGGGCGCGTCGTAAACTCGCCACCGCAACGAGAGGCTTGGCGTGAGAAACATCCAGCGATTATCCCGCTGAAGTTGTAAAATGGATTTTCAAATGTGGGCCACTGAATTATGACCGTCGGTCGAAACGGGCTGGGATACTTGCCGACTGTATTTTAAACTGAAACTAAACTTTTTTTTGAGCAGGTAAGGTCCACTGAGCGATGCGGCTCTGTTTCAGAAGCGACCTGGCCGCAGACGAATGCTCAGCGAAGTGACTCAGCGTGTGGAAATTTATAGCAGCCACATACTCTTAACGCGTGATGTTGATTCTGAGTGTGAAATACAATCTGGGCGACCACGGAGAGAGAGAGAGTCAACGCAAACTCCAAATTTACAGCAGGCATCGTCAGGGTGGGGATCGAAACACCAACCTCCTGTACACCGGGCGAGGTGGTTAATATCTCACCACCGTGCCACACGTGTACACCGGCATGTCTCGGGATGTTTGAAAGACAAAGCACTGTCTGGCATCTTCTTGTTCTTTCGGTAAAGTCACGTAGAATGGAAATAATAAAATAAAAAATAAAACATAATAAAATAATTCTCACGACGTTTATTATGTTTTATTTTTATTATTTTATTATTTCCATTCTACGTGACTTTACCGAAAGAACCAAGAAGATGAATCCTTGCAGTCACGAAAGCTTTAAATCGAAATCTCACTGTCTGGCACTTGTTTCCGTGAGACGTCAGTGAACCCTGGGCTACAAGATGAACGTCTTTCCTGCTGGGACAACTACACTGGGATAACTCTACAGGGACGACAACACCGGGACGACTACATTGGGACGACTATACCGGGACGACTACACCGGGACGACTACATTGATCACGGACAATACTCAAACGCAAGACGAAATCACCCGAGAATGTGCGTCCTGGATTCCCCCACGTCTGAAACCAAGCGGGTTGAGCCTTCACAGTGCGATGAGATGGGTTGACCACCCTGCCTAGCAGGTGCCACAGGCACCACCACATCTACTTGAGGTTGCCGGAGTGCAGAGCAGTGCAGCAAAATCCCAGCGCTGCGGTTTGCTTTCTACACTCCCGCATCTCAGCCCCCGCCCCCTCCCTTCCGTCACCGGGACCAGAGCCCTGACCAGCGCCCTGACCAACACCCTCACCAACGCCCTCACCAGCGCCCTCACCAACACCCTCACCAACACCCTCACCAACACCCTCACCAACGCCCTCACCAACGCCCTGACCAACACCCTCACCAACGCCCTCACCACCCTCACCAACGCCCTGACCAGCGCCCTGACCACCGCCCTGCCACGAGCCCCTTAAGGCCGTTGGCGAGGCCCACATCCAGCAGTGGATTGACACAAAAAATGGCCCGCTAAAAGCGTATTCGTAGCGGAGTTAAGAAGTGCACCCACATTTCCCGGTGGACACGTTGACTCTGTGAAACGATGCGAGCGACGGGCAGAATGTTCCGCAGACGGTGATTTATTTATTCCGTCGTAAACAGGTCAGGGGTGGTGCAGGAATTCCGTGTTTAAAGTCGGCGAGCGTGCTGCGTGACCGGAACGGATGTCGCTAATGCGCCGCCGCCGTGCCGGCACGCTGTCCCAATTTTCTTCCCCGAGTCGCTGCGGAGCTCGGGGGAAATGAAACAAAAAAACATTCGTGGCTCGTTACGCCGCCGGATCAACGCTGCAGCCACAAGCGACCTTGGGGGGGGGGGGGTGGGGTTAAGGCTGTAATCCGATGAAAGGGTGAGGGAGCTGAGATAACGGGAGGGCCCAATGCGTTATCGGCGGTGCTCACCATCTCACCATCTCGTCGCCACGGTAGCGAGATGTTAACTCCTCGCCTGGTGTACATGAGGTCATGGGTTTGAGCCCGACGCTGACGCCTGCTGCTGTTTATTTGGAGTTTGCGTCTTTGTCCCCCAGTGGTCACGTGGATTTTTCACCGAGTCCTCCGGTTTTTCACTCCAAATTTGCAATCAACATCATGCGTTCATAGTATTTGACTGCTATACATTTCCACGTGATAAGCCACTTCGTTTGCTGTCATTCGTGGCCATGTCGGTTCTGAAAAAGAGCTACGCAAGTCAGTTGCGTTAAATTAAATTAATAATTAAATATATCAAAAGTATACTCTTTGTTCTTGCGGTAAAGTCACGTAGGTATGAAATGAAATAATCACGACGTTTCAGGTGCAACACAAGCATCCGTCATCAGGTGGGAAAGCATGATGACGGATGCTTGTGTTGTGCCCGAAACGTCGTGATTTATTTTATTTCATACCTACGTGACTTTACTGAAAGAACCAAGAAGATGAATCCCTGCAGTCACGAAAGCTTTAAATCGAAATCCTCTGAAGGAGTTACTGTATCTAGCACTCCCTCGAGTGAAGAATTCTTCCGTAAAGCAGTAGCATCAGCAAGCAGTTGCAGGACTGTACTTTTTTCCTTGACTTTTTTTTCCGGCAAAAAAAAAACAATGCACAATTCATCCAGTGTCTTAATTAGCCTCGGCAGTTGTTATCTTTGCTTGAATTATATAATTGGTTTTTCTTTTCAATTACTCAGCTACGGCTACTTGTTTCTGTCGGTTTTGCGGCAATTAGCAGCATGAGGGCAGGTGAGCGGAGGCCAAGGGCCTTACTTTTCCGCTTCAAAAGTGAAAGCATAATAGCTTTTCGCACAATGTTGCATGCATTATTTATAATTTTTCATTTTGCATCTCTACACATCAGCGAAGACCCGTCGTTTACAATCCATCGTGCCTCTGCCAAACCGCATATCAGGCCATGCGTACGCAATTTCTCGGATGATTTGTAAAACGGCAAGTTTTCTAAAAGGTGACTTAGTCTGACTCCGAGGTATAATCCTCAGATGGCCTAAGACACCGAGATTAGAGCACTGGGCCGGCACCGCTGATATCCTTGGTTCGAATCCAGGTTTCATCCCATGTGATTAAGCAGGGCTCTCAACTATAGTGAGTTAATGGTCTCTGCCCGATCACAAATTACCAATAACAAAACCCCGTTAAATAAAACAAAAATGTTCCGTACTTAATTTGCCAAAAATTCAGCTGTTGGATTAATTTTTTTGTTTTTTCTGCCGTGCGCGGAACATTTCTCTTAGTGGCAGCGTGGGTCTGAAAGTGCTGCCACCCATACCATGTGACCCAGAGGTCGCTTGATGGGATCAGAGGTAGCTCTGCCATATCCACTTTCACGGATGTTTTGAACAACAAGGGCTGCGCTGCTCTGCCAGAATGATTCCTCATGGAATCTTCGTCGGCACAACGCGATGCCAAGAACGCAATCGAGAAAAAGTTTTTTAATCGTGAAAGAGGTTGAATCAGCTTAAAGCAAACCGTGTTAAAGAGAATTCAATCAAACATCCTCATAGAGACAGAGTGAGGCTTTCCGAGATTAATCAATGGCACGATCATTGCTCTGTCTGGCTTTTGTACACTGTAGTGTCACTTGATGCACTTCTACGTAGCTGCCCTGCATGTCACAATAACGCATATGAAGTAAATATAATAAATATACCATGGAACTAATAATAATAACGATGTCTGCTCTGCAACGCGCTGTCATAACTCTCCGCACGCAATTGACTATCTGGCGACAGACGCGATGTTTGTTAATTAAGGTCTGATTTATTGACGGGAGGGCTGCCAAACACTCCAATGCGTCGTATTTCATCGCGCTGTAACTTTTCCCACGCGCGTCGATCTTCGACCATTCGTATGCAGATGCAGCCGCTACCCGTCGCAGCTATCTGATGGCTGACAAAACAGCCGAGCTGAATATAGTAATAGGTTTACCCTTTCAACTGGTACAAAACTGACACCTTTATGCAAGGCATCATGTTGCAATAACCACAACACAAGCAGTCAAAATGCAAGCAAAAAAAACAACTCTGATGATGATAATGATATACACTGTACTTGAAGTTGATTGGTCCACACCCGAGACAGCTTTTCTTAGAGCCTAGTCTCCATTGGTGTTGGACCAGATGACGCCAACTTCAAGGACAGTGCATATAATTATCATCATCAGAGTTGTTTCTTTTTGTTTGCATTTTGACTGCTTGTGTTGTGGTTATTGCAAACATGATGCCTTGTATAAAGGTGTCAGTTTTTTGCCAGTTGTAGGGTCTAAACCTATTACTATATTCAGCTCGGCTGTTTTGTCAGCCATCAGATAGCTGCGACGGGTAGCGGCTGCATCTGCATACGAATGGTGAAGATCGACGCGCGTGGGAAAAGGAGGTCTCATGGCTGAACTTGAGTTCGAGAAATCCTTTGGACGAAATGCATGCCTCGTCGATGTTAATCACACGCCTTATTGCGTGGCAGACACCACAGTGTATAGGTCTCTGGACACCCATGACTTGTTCAGATGCGGCTAAGGAGATGCAGATGAACCCAGTAAACCTGGGTTCAATCCTCAGCCAGGGCTAACGTCAGTGTCGAGCGCTATCTGAATTGGCCTGAGTTGCCCTTTAACTAGAATTATCTGTATATATATTTAAAAGTGATTTGTTTATCTTTCCATACGTTGCACCCCTATCGTGTTGTTGGTATTGTTTGTTGCTGTAACGTTCTGACCCGCCCCTAATGGACATCTGTGAAAAAAAAAGATTCATAGTTCATCGGCTTCCTCCTGAATAAATACAGAGTCTGATTCTGGTAATCAATCCGCACCATGCGGCGTGTGGCAAGCATAGCCAATCAACCCGCATGACTGATGCAGCATAGGGGACGCTTTGGTCCTGTGCAGTGCATTAATGGAGGCTCTTCTAAAAGTAAAAAAAAATAGCATTAGAAATATTATTATGGCGCGCGATCAGAATAAAGGCTCGTACCAGAATCAGAATGAAAATGTGTATTTTTACTGGAGGAATCCGATGAGCTATAAAGCTTTTCTATTGAGTGTAATTGTGAACAATATCCATATCAGGCATTAGTACATCTAATCGGTATAACCATCGGTTCACTGCAGCTCAAAGACTCAGTCCCTACAAGGCGTGCAGTGAAGTTAGGAGATTTCCCATGTGGTGCTCGGGCATTTGAAGGCCTGAAGACCAGAATCGGTGGTCTCGCTGACAATGCATTCATCAAGGAGGCAGAGCTCCATATCCGGGCAGCAGAGTGAAGAAAAAGAGAACTTCTGTCCAGAGAGCAATGTTCTAGCTACTGGGGGGCAAGGGGGGGGGGCAAGGGGTGACTTGGCAGGGTCGTGCATAATCGGTGACAAGGCATCTTTCATACTGGGGTGGGAGCATAGCCAGTAAGGGGGGGGGGGTAAGAACACGTTCCTGTAATGGGGGAATTCCACAAATGTTGCTCGTGGCATCGTGAGAATGCAGGCGCTAATTGGACCTTGCTGAATGTGAACGCGAGTGGAATGCTCGTTTTTTCTCTCTCTCTTCTTCTTAAAATGTTGGTGCATTTACGCATCTTACCGAGGGATAACTCGGAGCCACTCAATCATTCCGTGATTGACTGCCACTCTTCAAATATTTTTTTTATCAGAATCTTGCATTTATCCTTTAGGAATCCGATAAACTATACAGCTCTTTTTCAAAGATGTCCCATAAGGGGTGGGTCAAAAAAACACCAAACAATACCAAAACATTACAGCAGTGCAAAGTATTGGAAAGGTAGGCAAGCCACAATGAATCAATAATACATACATATAGACATAAAGTATATAAGTACGGTAAATTCCTGCTGATTTTTCTACACTAAAAGCCAGCTCGGGCAAGGCAGCTAAACAACATCAACAGTCTCAGACCACAGAAAACAACACACATCGTCCCTCAATACACATTAAAACTGAACTATCGATACATGGTAAGGATCAAAGTTAGAAATCACGTGGCTAATGTGGTTGTATCTGGCACTAATCTTTGCTTGAGGATTTTTTTTTCAAGGAAGATTTACGATGTTCAGGAGGAAACAAGGTTGTTCCAAAATGTTGGTCCTACAACGGCGAAGGTTTGTCACCTATTCCAATTCTTGTTCTTGGGAAAGTCAAAAGGCCACGAGATGGACGTCTTAGGTTTATTGGGTTTGAAAATGACGTTAATGAATGAGCTAAGCAGAGTGCAGATTTGCCAACGAGGATTTTATGGATGAACAGGGCCCAGCGTAGATTTATTCTTGCATCAAGTGATGTGAGATTGGATTTTAAGGAGAGGTCACCATGGTGAGTCTCGTATGGTACATCCAGTGCAAATCAAAGAGCAGAATGATGAAGCGGGTTTAGTCTGTTTAGTGATTCATTACTTCCTGATCTGTAAGCAGTGTCACAGAAGTCAAACATTCGTAGAATGATAGCTTTAACAATTTGCAGGTGCAATCAAATGGGAAAACAATGTTGTTTTGTCTTCTACCCCTGTTTTTATTAGATTTGTTTTGAGATGTGATCAATATGGGGTTGGGATGTCGGTTTTGAATCAATCAGTAAACCCAAGTTTGGAAGCGCCACGTTTGTTCAATGTTGTTGTTCTGATGTCCGTAATCGTCGAAGGGAACGAAACAGCATTTTTATTTGAAGGAGCATGATCTTCGTTTTCGGTGATTTGCAATTTTAGTGAGGGTAATTGATATTGAATAAGTCGAAATGATTTTGGAGATTCTGTTTGACTTCGTTTGAAGTTTGTCTGATACTTGCATGACCGTCTCATCAGCAAAGACATTTAATTCTAAGTGCTTTCATTTTATTCCAATATTTTTTTACATATGTTGGGCGTGAAGGACGACGTGGAGTCAGTCTTCAGGTAAGGGCTTGCGACGAAGGTTTATTAGGGTTTATTAAGGGTGCAGACACTTCCCCAGGGGTATAGGGGTACTATACTGGGTCCTTCCACATGACCATACACTCTGTCTGTTCACAGCCTGGCTAGCTCCAGGGATCTCTCCACCAAGTCGGACCGGGGATCCGCCAACACCAACCGACTTGGGAGAGCAAGCCACTCTGTCGATGCCGCTGGCTTCTCTCCAGACTCTCTCTCCCAGCTCTACCCCTGGTTCCTTCTTCAACCGTTCACGATTCCGGGCTTCCACAGTGACCCCGCCTTCGTCCTGGGTCACCCCTAAGTACCTAGCGGAGACATGACGTCATCGCACCGGAAGGCGCGCATGACCTCACTTACCATGGCGTCATCGCACTGGAAGGGCGTGCATGACCCGACGTCCACATACTACTTCTCTACACATATATAAGTAGAACAGAATTGGACCCAAAACAGAACATTGTGGAATACCCTTTGTGATGTCAATATATGTGGACGATATGATATCACCATTTACCATGTGAGACCGGTTCGAGAGCTCACTCTTAAACCATGTTATTGTACTGTCTGAAAGTTGTCGTTGACTAAGTCTTGTGAGTAGAATGTCATGGGCGAGAGTAGCAAAGGCGTTTAACAAGTTGAGGAAAGGTGCGCGGCACTAGTGTCCTTTTTCCAGGTTATTGAAGAGAAAATGTAACACATCCACGATTGCTTTGGTGGTGAAGTAATTATCTAGAAAACCAGATTTTGCCGTGCAGGAGATTGAGAGTTATGATGTAGCAATGTGATGTAAGTATTGTTTTTCGAACATTTTAGTAGCCGGTGAAAGAATAGAGATTGGTTCTAATTATTTGGGTCTTTTTTTGGAGGCCGTGGAATTGTGCTCACGTTTTTCCAGTCAACATGGAGAGAGTCCCATAAAATGCTTGAAGGTTAACATTTTTAAATTACCGTTTGGTAATGATTTCATGAGGTGTCTTAGTTCTTTTTTGCATGACGAATGCAAAGATAATGGCATGGTCACTGCGATGATTACCCAATGCACTGGGTGAATTTATGAACAAGACATCGACTATGGACGATTACTCCGAGTTGGTTTAGTGGTTGAAATAATAAGTTGATTTATATTGCACTGGTTTGTAAAAGTGTAATGCGTCACGTAGTATGTTTGACCAATTCCAATTTAGGTCCCCTATGATCAGTAGTTCACCTTTTGAAATGGGTGACGTAATTTTATGTAGAGATCAGTTTGTTCCTTATCGGTTTGGTGGTCTGTTAGCAACACATCAGAGTAAAACGTTTGCTTTACATGGATAAGAAATGATGAGCACGCTACATTCAAAAGAAACCCGGGTCGAATACAGGAGTGAGTTGTATGCAAGGTCGGTAATTCTTCACATTTACTGCCACACCTCCTCTCCTTGCTTGTTCGTCTAATCGGAATAAAAAAAAAAAAACCTTCAATTTTTATTAGGCTAGGATTTATACGTGAGGTAAGCCATGTCTCAGACAGACAGAAGATGTCCGGGCAGAGATTATTGAATTAAAATTTGAATTGTTTAAATTTAGCTCTAAGGGCTCTAATATTGACAAGGGTAATGCCAAGACCCTGTCTGTTTTTTTTGTAAATTTATTGAGTTACGTTATAATGTGGGAAGCTTTATCCGTGCGGAGATGTTCACCTTAGAGTGGTGACATGAAGGAGCTAACCTCTCCTATACTTTGCACTCCGATCGTGTTTTCTCATTGTTTGCTGTTGTTGTAATGCTCGGTCCCCCGTGCTCCGGAAAAAGAGCTTCATAGCTCATCGGATTTCTCCTCCATTACAAATACGAATCCTGATTTGGAGTGTGTCGCGCGCGTGCGCATTTCGCGAGAGCGGAGTGGCTCTCAATCGCAGCTCGGCATCCACGCCATGGCTCCAGCAAGGGAAGTAAACTAAAGCTACTAAACTAAGGCCCAACGAAGTGGCTCATCATCACGTGGAAATGTATACTCTTTGGTTCTTTCGGTAAAGTCACGTAGATCAAAAATTAATAGATCACGACGTTTCGATCGCAACACAAGCAACCGTCTTCAGGTGTGAGAGAGAAAGCCGCTGAAACGAGGTCTTATGTAGGCCTGAGATGGGGACAGCCTCAGGGCAAGAGAGGGCGGGGCTAGAGATGGTCTGCCTGAGGCTGTGGAAGTGGCCATTGTATTGTGAGAGATTAGCATCTTCTTGGTTCTTTCGGTAAAGTCACGTAGAAGGGAAATAATAAAATTACAAAAATAAAACATAAAATAAAATTCTCACGATGTTTCGGCCACAACACAAGCAGAGCTGTCGGAAAGACAGCGCTCCAAATGAACACTGCTAAACTTTGCAGCATATTTAATCTGGGTGGGAGGAGGAGAACGCCTTGACAAAGGAGTTTACATATCAACAGAGGAATTTAGCATAGAAGTATCTATGATAATGTGAGTTATTAGTATGATGTTAAAGTGAGAAATTAGCATGCAACTGGGAGATTAGCATGATGTTAATGTGAGGAATTAGCATGTAACTGGTCACGGATGTGGCTATGTTAAAGTCAGAGTTTACATATCAACAGAGGAATTTAGTATATTGACGCTAAAGAACTGCAACTAACCAACAATCATACAATAAACCGAAAAAAACCCAAAATAGAAACTACATTAATATCATCAATATACTCTCCAATAAGCTGAGTTTACATATCAACAGAGGTGTGTTGTGGCCGAAACGTCGTGAGAATTGTATTTTATTATGTTTTATTTTTATTATTTTATTATCTCCCTTCTACGTGACTTTACCGAAAGAACCAAGAAGATGAATCCCTGCAGTTTTAAATAGAGATTAGCATGTCAATGTACGAGCTTAGTATGTCGCACATCGGTGACTGAGCGAGTGGACATCCAGCCTGGTTAATCACGTCCTTCCAATGATTGCTCAATTTGTACCCATTTTCTCGGTTGAAGTTGTGTCTGTATTTATATATCTGGATGACTTCATAAACAAATCTTTGATGTGCAAATGTATAGCAGACAAAGACTCTAAACGCATCTTGTTGATTCTAAATGTGGAGGAGAAAACAACAGGCGTCAGGGTCGGGATCGAGCCCACGACCTCCTTCATACCTGCAAGGTAGTTAACATCTTGCCATCGTGATGCTCTGCCAGGTGTAGTGTCGCCTGCAGTAGTCGTAGCAGCCACGGCACGTGCGGTTTTTTTGGAGCCAGCCCCACAACCTTGGGTTTTAAATTCCCACCCACCACCCAAAAATAAAAAGAACGCATACACTGCTTTACAATACTTGAAACGCAACTCATAAAATAGGAACCATAGGCTTACATGAGTCTCACTGACTTATATTGAATCCACAGACCTACAGAGGAACAGGAGACTTACGTGGGCCCATATATTTGCATAGGAACAATAGACTCACAGTACAGACTCATAGCCTCATCGAAGAACCCATAGAATGACATGGGACCAATAGATTACATGGGACAATCGGAACAACAGACTAAGACGAGACTCATAGCCTTATCATATGACCCTTAGACTTACATAGGATTAATACAATCGTGTCATTTAAGATGTGTATATTTGCACAGGGCGCATGGACACACACGGGACCCATACATCGACTTACATTGCACATCGGACGAATACAAAGACACGAGATTAGTAGACGAACATGAACCCAGGAGCCCTGGCTCGGCAGGTCGACATCTGTCGTCGAGAGCTGGGAGCCGTGTTGTCTTTGGGGATCCGTTGCCTGCAGCGTCCCCTCGGCTGCATCGCCCCGATGTGGATGCGGCTGCCTGCTGCCACGGCGCTACACATCTTCACAACGAGACTATTTATATTTTGATTTAAAGCTTTCGTGACTGCATGGATTCATATTATTGTTTTTTNCGGTAAAGTCGTAGAAGGAAATAATAAAATAATATAAATATAAAACAATAAAAAAATCTCACGACGTTTCGACTGCAACACAAGCAATCATCATCAGGTGTGAAAGCCACTGCAAGAAATTTGAAAAAAGGAAGATTTTTTCTATTGTTTTATATTTGTATTATTTTATTATTTCCCTTCTACGTGACTTTACCGAAAGAACCAAGAATATAATCTTGAGTACTGTATAGAGTATATACGACGCTGGGCAATTGGCATTTTTCTTTAATAAATACGCATGAAATAAGTTCATGGCATATTCTTTTTAAACGCGAGCCTAACTAAATTATCTTACCGCAGCATCTAAAGACGCCAATATTTTTCGATTTAAAGCTTTCGTGACTGCAGGGATTCATCTTCTTGGTTCTTTCGGTAAAGTCACGTAGAATGGAAATAATAAAATAATAAAAATAAAACAATAAAATAATAAAAGTCTTATACTATGCAATTCATCCTATGTAAGTCTGTGGGTCCTATATGACAAGGCGAGGAGTCTTGCCCCTGCTCAAGTCCACGCAGTCATGTGCTTCTCTGCTTGCGACTGATGGATGAACTGTCACCTCCTTGTGCGAAATAAACCCGCCCCAGTGTTTCCGTGCGGCGTCTTGAAAACGCGACGTAAATCCACGCGAGATGAGTTGGCGCACAGCGCCGGCTGCTTCGCCTCGCAATGAGCAAACAAAGCCGAATGTCGCTTGGCCAAAAGCAGCTCAATTTCCACCTGCTCCCTCCCTCCCCCGATTGCTAAAATAAATAAACGGGTGCATCAAATATCAACTGAGATCCAAATCATAGTGAAGCAACAGGCTAAATACTGCAACATTTACCGCCAACTTATCTCTAAAATCTCCATCGTGGTTGACCCTCTCTTTCTCTCTCTCTCTCTCTCTCCTCTCATCTCAGCGCATCTCCAGTTTATCTGCAGTTCTCTTGCCTCGCTGCATCTCTTACCATCTTCTATCTCTGCTTGGTTCTTTCGGTAAAGTCACGTAGAAGGAAAATAATAAAATATAAAAATAAAACATTTTAAAATAATAAAATAATTCTCGCGACGTTTCGGCCACAACGCAAGCAGCCGTCCTTAGGTGAAGAACAGGTCTGTCGGAAAGACTTTACCGAAAGAACCAAGAACATGAATCCCTGCAGTCACGAAAGCTTTCAATCGAAACTCTTCTATCTCCTCATTAGGACTGCCGCAGTTGAATGAGTGGGTCAAGAGAGGTGGGTGGCGGGGGGATCGGATTCATGTTCTGAATAGGGCCCTCAGTGGACCAGCCACTGAGTGGGGGGGGGGGGGGCAGTTCGGTTCACCAACGCCACGAGTGGGACCAGAGCCTCATCGTCGTCAGCGGCCACGCGCGTCCTGTTGTCCGCGCTGCGTCCCTCGAATGCAGGGCACCTTAATGCGCGCGACACGGCACGGGACATTGCCCCGATGTCATCATCCGAAACCGTTCTGCGGAACGCCGCGTTTTCATCTTCTGGCTTGCACCCCCGCGCCCCTCGCCCCCCACGGCGAAAAATCTCGCGCGGGCGGAAACAAATGAATCCGGAACGCACGGACGAACGGGGATTAATGAACGCGCCGCGGAACGAAACGAGCGAACGGCTGATTAATGAACAACGTTGACGGAGCAGGGGCGCGCGCTGCGCCGTGCCCGCGTGCAAAAGACAAAGGCACGAAGCGTGCCCCGCGCATCTTTTATCTCGACTCCCCATGGGAATGATCTCGAGTCCGCGCTACGTTTCCCATCGCCACTAGCCTACGCAGCGAGATGCCGTGCGGCGGTGTGCTATGGCAAGCACACACGACTGGCGACTTCTGAAACCCAGAGAGTTTGTCGGTACGATGACGTCTTTCGCCTGCATCGCTAGCGGTTGAAACAATTGGGACAAGTTTCTTATGTCCTATTCCACTCGCCCCTCTCTCGGCCCCCTCCCTCTCTCGCTGCCAACTTTGTCCACCCACAATAGAGTTATTTTTGGGGTTAGATCGCGTAAATATATAAATGTGTCGTTAAACCCGCCACCACTCGACACAGCCAGCTAGTAAGGTTTGTCACGTGAACAGAACGTGGCCAATTCGTTACTAGTACAGCACACCGGTGTGCTGGAGAGCAAATCCACAAGATTTGCAATCTGAGTACGACGTTTCGCCAGTAAGGAGTACGACGTGTCTGTCCACTCAGTCGTGTGCATGGACAACACTGCAGCTAAGCCGATCGGCAGGTCGCGTGCGGTGGAGGATGTCCAGTGATGAAATCGGCTCGTGTGCATGTAAGGCGATGCGTGGATTTGCTACGTCGCGGAACCGTGAGAGAGACGGCGGCGGCGGCTTGGATTGGCCTTCATCCAGTAGTGGAATGATAAAAACTGACGGTGATGGTCGTGATCAGGCGGTCGGAAACCAAAATAACAAGAAGAGCCATTGTATTCGAATTCAGTAATCAAACGCGGTATTTCAAGGGCCAGAACGCGCTGTGTGGTGACGCATGTGAACGATTCCATCTTTCGCTTGCAGTAGAACACAGAACGAAACATTACAGGAACGGATGGATGACCTCTTTCTTTCACCCATGGGCGGAGTTTGCGGGGGGGGGGGNCACGGCGGGGGGAGGGGGCAACTCCCCGCCAAACTGGACACCTTTACGAATTCGTTTTCAGGAGTCTGCAATTAATATCAAACAATTAGTTATATGCACCACAGATTCCTAATGTGAGGGACAAAGCGAATCCCTGCCCCTCCAAACGCCGCCGACGCAGTGTTGCCGATGCTTTGGCTCTCGAACGAGCGGCAATTCGAGTTATTGTTTTTTTGTGTTCACGGCGCACGCGGACTCCACCCATACGGCGTTAGCCACCTTGGGGCTGCCTGTCGCCGCGACTGGCGGACACACACTCCGCCGCACGGCAAGGCATGCGTTTGGGGAGCCGTGGAGGGGTCGGTGCCAAGATTCGCACGCCTCGGGTTTGTCTCGCGGCGCGCGGCGAGGTGAACAAAAACGAGACGAGTTTCTTAAATCCGCACCCCACCCGCCCGCCGCCCGCTCGGCAGATAATATAAACTATTTAAACTAAACTCTTTTTGTTTTACGGGTATTTTTCATAAGCGACACGGCTATCACAGATGATAGCCCAATCGAATGGCTTATCACGTGGAAATATAAAGAGACAACAACTTTAAACGCACAGTTGATTATAAACCCCGGAGATAAATCCACGCGACCACGGGAGAGAGACTCGAAAACTCCAAAAATGCAGGCGTCAGGGTCGGGATCGAACCCACGACCTCCTGTACCAGGCGAGGAGTTAACATCTCCTAGCCGCCGTGATGATGATNCGGAGAGAGAGACAGACTCCAAATATACAGCAGGCGTCAGGGCGGGATCGAACCCACGACCTCCTGTATACCAGGCGAGGTAGTTAGCATCTCCTAGCCACCGTGATGATGAGAGAGAGACGCAGACTCCAAATATACAGCAGCAGGAGTCAGGGCCGGGATCGAACCCACGACCTCCTGTGTACCAGGCGAGGTAGTTAACATCTCCTAGCCACCGTGATGATGAGAGGGAGACTCAGACTCCAAATATACAGCAGCAGGCGTCAGGGTCGGGATCGAACCCACGACCTCCTGTATACCAGGCGAGGTAGTTAACATCTCCTAGCCACCGTGATGATGAGAGAGAGACGCAGACTCCAAATGTACAGTAGCAGGCGTCAGGGTCGGGATCGAACCCACGACCCCTGTATACCAGGCGAGGAAGTTAACATCTCCTAGCCACCGTGGCGCCCCTCCCAAAAATTGGTTTAAATACGATTTTTGTGAGAACATTTCTCGTTTAAAAATGTTACTTGCAAAGTGAACGATTTGAATGAAAGTAAAGGGCGCTTGCGTTAATGATAACATTGTAAACCCAGTGCTTATAGCGGTGCCTTGTTCTACTAATGCAGGCAGGGGAATGTTCGCGCGAGTTCCGTAATTATTTATCGATACAACAAATTGCGTTGGCTGATTTCCATTGGTGACCGTGTGAAGACTCGATACAAGAGAGAGAGAAAAAACATTCACTCGATCTGGATTCATCTTCAGTGGTTACGTGTGCGCGCATTGCGTGAACGTTTGGTCGTCCTCCTCGCGGAGCTCGTTAAGGAACTTCTGCTTCGTGACACCGTTATACACGCGGCCGCAAAGTGCACCTAGCCTGGCACAAGCGCCGCGATGACGTAGCGACATGCACCTAGCCTGGCACAAGCGCCGCGATGACGTAGCGACACTTCACGCGGCCGCAAAGTGCACCTAGCCTGGCACAAGCGCCGCGATGACGTAGCGACACCTTTCACGTGGCCGCAAAGTGCACCTAGCCTGGCACAAGCGCCGCAATGACGTAGCGACACCTTTCACGCGGCCGCAAAGTGCACCTAGCCTGGCACAAGCGCCGCGATGACGTAGCGACACCTTTCACGTGGCCGCAAAGTGCACCTAGCCTGGCACAAGCGCCGCGATGACGTAGCGACACCTTCCACGCGGCCGCAAAGTGCACCTAGCCTGGCACAAGCGCCGCCGCCGCCGCCACTACGGCTCTGCTGTAAACAAAACAACAACAACAACCACCCGGTAGCGAGAAGACGAAAGATAACAAACAGGTGGCTGCTAATGTCTGCATGGGAGAGGCCCTAGTGAGGACTTTAATCCGTTGATTAATCGCCGCTTTATAGAAGGCGACTCGCACGGCCCGGGTGATGGAATGCCGCCTCGTTCGAGCCGCGCGTGCCGTTCAGGGTTCCAGGCCTCATCTCAAGCGTCTCCCACTCCCCCCTCCCTCGTGGCACGGTGTCCAATCGCTTTTTGTTGCCACTGTTCCAACGAAGGTTAATAATATAATGCATCAGCTGGGTCCGTCTGTCCGTTTGTCCTGGAACACGTCTTCATGGGGAGGCGGCGGGGAGAGGTCAGGTCACGATGACTCTCGTGACGACGAGCCAATCGGAGTGAAAACTTACTCTAAAGATGTGTTGCCATTTGGGAGTCAACCAATGGAAAGCCACGCAAATAGATTAGACGGTTGCGCAGAGCCTGGACGTAAACATGCCCCTGCAGATTTACGAGAGTGCTATAAGGCAATTTGCTTGAACAGCTACCCACCGGCTTCTGTACCGCTAACTATATTTATATTTGTTTGTGCGCGTGGACTGTTTGTTGTCCTTCCCCGAACCTCCGATTAGCACGGTTGGCTACGTGCGGTGCGAAGGAAGTTCAACATTCTGCACATACGTATATCATCCGAAGACAAATATATGTGTGTCTTGAGAGTAATGCTTGCGGAGGTGCCCAATTCCATTGCTGTGCCGCGTGCTTGACACGTGGAAGGAAATTGGGGAACCTGTATACAACCCACACGTAAACACGCACATCTCCACACAAATGGATTCAAGAATCCATTGCTCCTGGCCACTTCAAAACCTGATATTCCTATTGGTAGAATTCCATTCGAGCACTGATCCGAGTCATTTCGGAACACGTCCCTTCGGAGTGGGCAGGTAGGAACTTGGTTGGACAGCGCATTCGTGCACGACAGTAAGCTCGCGGTCAGTGACGCACTTCAATCCGGGAGGGTTTGGGAGGGGCTATGCACGACAGACAAATATCCTGGTGGGCAGTGTGGAACTGTTGTTCCTACCTGTAAAACAAAGATATTCCTTAGAGACAGTCATCAGCTGCTGCGTGAGGATGTTATACAGACACACATCGCATTGTGTTGAATTGCAGTCTCCCATCAAAGTACTAAGCAGGCTCCACTAGGCTCCATAGTCAGCTTCGATCAATACACTGCTGAATGAAGCTTCCACACGCTGACGCTGCCTTTCACAACTCTCCATTGTAACGTTTCAAGAGGCACCAGCACGAAGCTGATTGCATCGCTCCATTCCTCGGCGGACATCCACTCCTGAACTGACCATCGACCGTTATCCCTTATAGCCACGTGACCGGCTCGAGTAAGTGAGCACATTTATAACGCGCAACTCTTACAACCTTCATTATCGCGAGCGCACAATATCCAACCCAGCTTAAATATATGCTCCAAGCATGGTGCTGTTTCATTCAGACGCTGTTGCCTCGAAAGACCTGGTTTTCACCTGAGGGCGGCTGCTTGCGTTGTGGCCGAAACGTCGTGAGAATTATTTATTATGTTTTATTTTTATTATTTTAGTACTTCCCTTCTACGTGACTTTACCGAAAGAGCCAAGAAGATGAATCTAATCTCTATTAAACACTTCCGCCTTGCATGTTCTATTGAACTGTTTCAATGTGGATAGGTGGGTGGTGAGTGGATGGTTGGGTGGGTGAGTGGATGGGTGGGTGTGAGTGATGGGTGGGTGAGTGGATGGNTGGGTGGGTGAGTGGATGGGTGGGTGGGTGGATGGGTGGGTGGGTGAGTGAGTGGATGGGTGGGTGAGTGGTGGGTGGGTGGGTGGGTGGGTGGATGGGTGAGTGGGTGAGTGAGTGGATGGGTGGGTGAGTGAGTGGATGGGTGGGTGNGTGGATGAGTTTGGGAGTGGTTAGAAGAGTGGATGCTGACACACACGTGTCCATCAGGGAGTGTATGGCAGACTGCTGTAGACACCCCACTTAACACACAAGTTTGAATGATGCCATTAATCTGCGTATATGTTCTCTTTTTTATTGAGGCAATGCGTGGGCCCGATGTGTCGTTATGTGACTAACGCACACAGAGTCAACACAAACTACATCGGTTATTAAAAGCAGGGTATAGACGTAAAGGAAGCCAACCCGGTATGTTATCTGTAATCCATGACATTCCACTTTCTCGCTATTAATGTAATTAAAAAGCATACATCTCCACATTCTTCTTTGCACACTTTCCAATTTTTGTCGTGTTGTTGTTTTGTTTTAAACCAAGCTCAACGTCCGGTTATTCGAGATCAGGCGCATTCACTTTGATCGTGCAACTAATTATAGATGAAATCTGGACTCTTGGGTGGTTATGAAGTGCAGGCCCGATGCTGACCCAGCAAATTATCAACCGATCGATGTAAATGTTTATATTCGAGAAACGGCGCGCGTGTGTGCGTGTGTATGTGTGTGTATGTGTGTGCGTGTGTGCGCGTGCGTGTGTGCGCGTGTGTGCGTGCGTGTGTATGTGTGTGCGTGTGCGTGTGTGTGTGCGTGCGTGTGTGCGTATGCGTGTGTGTGCGTGTGTGTATGTGTGTGTATGTATGTGCGTGTGTGCGCGCGAGTGCGTGTGTGTGCGCGTGTGTGCGTGTGTGTGCGTGTGCGTGTGTGTGCGCACGTGTGTGCGCGTGTGTGCGTGTGTGTGTGTGTGTGCGCGTGTGGCGTGTGTGTGCGTGTGTGTGCGCGTGTGTGTGCGCGTGTGGTGCGTGTGTGCGCGCGTGTGTGTGCGCGTGTGTGTGCGTGACAGATTCCACAATCGCTTCGCAGCTCCGCTCTCTCCCCTGTGTCAGAATTCCACATTCGCTGAAAGGCGCTTCCCACACACGAACCAAACGTCCCTGCGAGTGGACATCAGAGCCGCGGCGTCTTCTTTTTCCCGAAAGGACTCGACAAATAAAATTAATAGAGAAAGCGTGATAGGCCAGTGTTCTCGGTGTGTTTACAAACGTGGCGATATGAACGTATTCCGTCAATTAATTGTTTATCATCTTGCAATGTTTTTTTTTACTGCAAGGCATTGATAATTACCGGGGTCTTCATTTCCCGTGGGTATTTTTATGCCCGCACTCGAGCGCCCTCCACTCCCTCCTCCGCACATTAAGTGGACGAGCAAATCACGACGCGTGACGGTTACTTCGATTGTCCACCACGACTCGAGCGCGGCTGACCGTGACGGGAGAAAGTTAAGCAGAGTTTCTTCTTCTTATTATTATTTTTATTCTTCTTCTTCGTATTATTTTTATTATTTCTAGATTTGAAGTTTTCGTGACTGCAAGGATTCATATTCTTAGGTCTTTTCGTTAAAGTCACGTAGGTAAAAAATTTAAATTAATAAAAGTAAAATAAATGTTTATTTTATTTTTACCTACGTGACTTTACCGAAAAAAACCTAAGAATATTTTATTCTTGTTTTTNCTTCTTATTTTTAAAATTATTATTATTTTNCTTATTCTTCTTATTATTCTCATTATTCTTATTATTCTTATTATTATTCGTCTTATCATTCTTCTTATTTTTATTCTTTTTCTTCTTATTCTTAAATCCATCTTCAAAAGAAAAAAAAAAAACATTCCCATTGGTGAACGATCGTGCGTGTACGTATGTACCGTACCGTACGTGGAACGTTGCAGCACCCTACGTATCCAGCCGTGCTAATCGGAGGTGCGGGATAATAGCAGCCCCCCCACCCCTTTCCCTTTGTGCTGCCGTAGAGAGGAGGCAGTGAGAGGGTGGGGGAGAGCTCCTTTTGTAAGCATTGTGTGCGACCGTCGAAACGTGGAACACTGAACAGCATCTGATGTCCCGAACGAAGGGACCGTATTGATGTCTCATTATCGCACGAATTAAATACAGAGCGGCACCAGCGCGCGGATGACCCCGTCGCTCGACTCACATGCTAATGCGGGTCGCGACGTTTTTCTTTGGACGCCGCTGTGACATCCGCGTTTGGGTTTCAGTTCGCTTGCTCGACAAGGGCTCGCGCAGGATGCATCCCACGCGTTACTCCACCACGCCAGGAGCGTGCATGGACGAGAATGGCACGAAAGCTGGGAAATGCAAACGAACAAACGATACCTCGCTATCTTCTTGGTTCTTTCGGTAAAGTCACGTAGAAGGGAATAATACAATAATAAAATAAAACATAATAAAATAATTCTCACGACGTTTCGGTCACCTGAGGACGGCTGCTTGCGTTGTGGCCGAAACGTCGTGAGGACGGCTGTTTGCGTTGTGGCCGAAATGTCGTGAGAATTATTTTATTTTTATTTTATTATTTTATTATTTCGCTTCTACGTGACTTTACCGAAAGAACCAAGAAGATGAATCCCTGCGGTCACGAAAGCTTTGAATCGAAATATACCTCGCTAATATTATCAAGGAGCTTAAACCATCGCACAGCGAACTCCGGTCACCCTCGAGTGGCTTTTGGCTGCTCGCCGTCGAACAAAAAGGCGGCGGTCACCGCATCGCGCGCTTTCAGATGCGCTTCTGCGGCCGTCTGGAACGCTCTTCCTTCCGACATTAGGAAGCCATTGGAGCGATGCACGTTCAAATCATCGAGATTGAAATCTCATTTCTTTAGAATTGATTTTAGCGTTTAATTTGTGGTCCTTCCCCTGCACGTCCGATTAGCACGGTGGGCTACGTACGGTGCGAAAGCAGTTCGACATTACATACCGTCCAAAATCGCCTTCTGGAATAGCTAGCCAGAGCTCCGTTCAGCGGAGGCTGCCTTCCACCAGCAACGTCAACGAGCAAGCGATTGCAGGGCAGCACCTTCAGCTCGACCACCTCTCCCTTTCACCCGGCAGCATAATGATTAACATTGATGCATGTCCGTGTGTTTATTCATTTTGCCCATTCTATTCTGAGCTGTGCGCGAACGCCAATGGCACGGGTCCAGTGTTGCCTCTCATCTCCGGCCCTCGACATCAAGCGGAGCGCAGGGGAGTTCATCCGCCGTCGGGCCCACGCAGGGGCACGCTGCCTCTCATTTGCACATGAACGGGCAGCCGCATTTACATGAGGCCACGAGGCGAGACCCTATTAGGATATGCGGGAGGTCTCCGGTTTTACGACGACAACGACCCGAATTTACGACGTGTATATGATGACACCTGGATCGACTAACGACACGCAAATCCTGATCACGGTTGAACAGAGGCGGTCGGTTTCCGACGTAGCCTAGCCTGGAGCTTTTGTTTTTCTCAAGTGTTGTTGTGCATTTGTACAATCAAACCCTGGTAAATATGGCTGATAAACAACAAAGATGAACTAAACATGTTTTCATTTTACCAAGGAACCACTGGGTATACGCTCTTTTTCAGAAGCGACCTGGCACAAATGATACCTCAACGAAGTGGCTTATCATGTGGAAATGTATAGCGGCCGAATATCTTAAAGGTGTGTTTCTAAATGTGGAGGAACGACTCTGTTCGTCGCACCACAGTTGCCCGAGACGGCAGCATTTGTGTGACTGCTGATAAACCACGGGAGGTCAAAACAATCCAGAGTTTCCTTTCTTAAACATACGCTGCCGGACAAAATTTGTTCATGATGCCAATAGCTTGAAACGTGTATGCGGAGACAGAAGGGAGGAAGAATGCTGATATAGTTGTTTTGTTACCCACAATGCATCGCAGCTTTGCATCATTAATCTGTAAGCGTGGAGGTGATATCTTTCGTGCAGATAAGATATTAGTGACCCCCATTATGCTATCGGTGCCGCTCATAAGGGCCGTCCATAAATGACGTCACGCACCTAGGGGGGGGGGAGATATTTAGAGGGGGGGTTTGAGAAATGTGACGTCACNTCAAATGCGCAACTTTAAATAAATATAGAAACGTTCTACTTAAGCATTTTTTGGAAATGTGTTTTTTTTGGGGGGGGCAGAGCTTTGTGACGTCATATTTAAGGGGGGNTCTGGTGACGCCGTGTGANGGGGGGGGGTCGTCATTTATGGACGGCCCCTAAGACGAGGAACCCGTGTACATCTCTCGAGAGGAAGGTCAGCGGAGGAACCCACTACTGGCTGAGACGTCTCCACTTAGACGGAATCTGAATGTCATTTACACGGAAGGAATCCGATGAACAATGAAGCTCTTCTTCTTGGTTCTTTCGGTAAAGTCACGTAGAATGGAAATAATAAAATAATAAAAATAAAACACAATAAAATAATTCTCACGACGTTTCGGCCACAACGCAAGCAGCCGTCCTCAGGTGAAGAACAGGTCCGTCGATAAGACACATTCAGTCTCTATCTTATCTACGCCTGCTGCTGTTTATTTGGAGTTTGCGTCTTTGTCCCCCAGTGGTCACGTGGATTTTTCACCGAGTCCTCCGGTTTTTCACTCCAAATTTGCAATCAACATCATGCGTTCATAGTATTTGACTGCTATACATTTCCACGTGATAAGCCCACTTCGTTTGCTATCATTCGTGGCCATGTCGGTTCTGAAAAAGAGCTACGCAAGTCAGTTGCGTTAAATTAAAATTAATAAATTAAATATATCAAAAGTATACTCTTTGGTTCTTGCGATAAAGTCACGTAGGTATGAAATGAAATAAATCACGACGTTTCAGGTGCAACACAAGCATCCGTCATCAGGTGGGAAAGCATGATGACGGATGCTTGTGTTGTGCCCGAAACGTCGTGATTTATTTTATTTCATACCTACGTGACTTTACTGAAAGAACCAAGAAGATGAATCCCTGCAGTCACGAAAGCTTTAAATCTAAATGAAGCTCCTTTTCACAGTTGTACAGACAGTTCTAGCGAGCGCCCCCCGTCCTTCCACAATGACCAGACGTCCTGGAAGAGATGGGAGTTACCCACACCCACCACACGCCGACCTGCCAATGGACTGACCGTGGTGGTGTGGTAGTGGTGGTGCCCCACTTATTCCGCTGGGTAGACACGAGGCGGAAATTTGTGATCTCCGTTAGAGTCCAGTGACCCGGAAAATGTGTTTGCGGGTGGGGTGCTGGCGAGTAATGATGCACACACAACACACACAAAGATCCCCCGTGTAGCCTTAACAGACTGTTGGGGCAGTTGATGTTAGTGAAAACCTATGAAGGCCGGAGCGACACACGAGGGGTGGGTGGCAACACACGCCCGGCCGCCTTTGTCTCCCAGTGGCAATGTTTTTACACACTGCACCAGGTACTCATTTGAGGCTGAGTCGACCTAGGGTAGACCAAGGACCGGTTCTGATAATCGTCACTGGTGGCCGTGAGTGGGAATCGTGACGCCAGGTTCATAGCCAAGCGCGCTAACCACTACACCCACCGCTCCCCACACAACAGGCAACAACCGCCATTCGCCACTAAGTGGCGGTGACGTCACCACGATGCTTGTGCCAGGCTATGTGCACTTTGAGGCCACGTTAACTGTCGAACGTCCGCTGGCAGGAGGTCACGGGGCAGACCCAGATGCCACGGGTCGACTGACTGAGACGGCTGGCTGATGCATCACCTGTGCCCCCTACTGTGCCAACTTGCTGTGCTTTATCCACCCAGCGTTCTGCTCATTGTTGTGAGCGTCGCTCATCCGCCTTCGTTGTTGTTGGAGGGCGACTGCCTCCAACTGCCCAGTAGCGTCCATCATGAGCCTCCTCCACAGAGGCCGATCTTGACACCTTTGGTACCAGTCATCGGCAAGTCCACTCAGCTCCACATCCTCCTGTACCACATTAATTAATTTCTTCTCTAGCCCGTGCCGCGACCGTTTAGCCCCTCGATCCGGCCAAACAAAGCTGTTAGGCATGCGGTGGCTGGGCATGCGGCAGAGCTCACCGATGGACTTTGCCCAGATCTTTCGAGGATTTGTGAGCTCCTCACACAATCCAGCCTGGTTAAACCCAGGATTGATCGTAGGCAGGCCAGCCTAAATGTTTCTAACCGGCGGAGATGTTCCATTAGGGGGGTCCACGTTTCGCAAGCGTAGAGAAGGGATGGAATGACTGTGGCCGAGAAGACCCGAAGCTTCGTGCGGTGCGACAAACCAGGTAGCTTCCACACAGCGTTATGCAACCGATGAAAAGATAATGCTGCTCGACTGATTCGGAGTGAGACCTCTGCTGTTAAACAGGAGCCGGTCATGAGCACACTGCCCAGGTATGGGAAACTCTCCACTCTCTCCGCAACTGCCCATCACCGATTTGGAGTTGTGGGGTGGAGTGCCCGATGGTACAAAATACCCAGGCAGGTGCTTCGTTTTGGTGGGGCTGATGGTAAGACCCCACCTCTTAGTGGCACACTCCAGTTTCAGCAGCAGTGCCTCCAACTCCTCTTCTGAGTGAGCCGCAATTACCAGGTCGTCAGCATGCATAACGTGGTTGACCAATAGGGAGCCATCCTTGACCGCACCCGGTCATCGATCAGCCTCCAATTGTATCTGTACCAGATGGAAATTCCTCCGGTATAGGTACTGAAGGCTTCACGAACTACGTGGTCGAAATAGATGCTAAATAATGTTGGAGCCAAAGGACATCCCTGTCGCACCCCAAGGTGTACAGGGAATGGCTCTGACTCCCGGCAACGTAGTTTTACCCGGGCCTGCTCACCATCATGACGGTCCTTAATGAGCGTGAGCAGAGGGGCAGGGACTCCGAAAGCATGAAGAACAACCCAGAGCCCAGGCGTATTGATGGTATCATAGGCCTTGACCAGGTCAATAAAGCAGAGATGTAGGTCTTGTTGGAATTCCATATACCTCTGCTGTAGCAGACGGACAGAAAATATGGCATCCGTGCAGGACCGCCCTTTTCTGAAATCGGGGCTACGCAAGCCCTCCTCAGCTGCCTAGCAAGGCGATGTTGAATAATCCTTGCCAGGACCTTTCCTGCACACTGAGGAGTGAAATGCCCCTGTAGTTGTTACAGTCTGTGTGTCCTCTTCTTAAAGAGGGGCCACCAGGGCATCCTTCCAATCCTGCGGAACCCGTCCAGTGGCCTAGACACAAACACAGACACACACAAAATCAAAAAGCTGTGACGTCTTGCGCCGGCTTCAGATGATGACATCCCTTCAGCACTCGCGTCACCCGCCGGCATTGATGCACAAATGCATCAATGCTGATGAACGATTTCTCCAACCCCTCCTCTTTCTTTTGCTCTGAATTCCGCAGAGGATTAGGGAAGCGCAAAGCTCGTTTCATGGTGAGCTTGATATGGTGGCATTAAATGTCAATTTGGAAAGCGCCCTGCGCATTCATTGCGCGTTCCGACACCGCCACCAGCTTGCACGTCCGCAGTCGAGCGTGATGCAAACTCAACCTGCCATGGCAAATACAGGACACATTTTTGTTACGTTGATAACAAGCGTGGCTTGCCCGTCACACGACCGGTCCATTCAATTTCGCATTTAATGAACAAGGCTAAAATGTAAAGATCGTATTGAGTTTATTGAATAAAAAAATGTCTCCATATATCACATTAAGGTGTAAATTGATGGGTAGATAATTATTTGTTGTCATTCCGTAACGGTGTGCAAAACGAAAAGGTGAAATACAACAACAGGGCGAATTTGGCTTTTATCGAAAGCGGCACTGCTTTTTTTTCGGAGAAAATTTATTATTCTTGTAACGAACGAATAATTAGTTACAATTTTAACGATAAGCCTTTCATAATAAAAAATTGTTATTCATTGCATGAAAATCCACGTAGCCGACCCAGCAGCATTACAGACAGCATACAGTGTATGGCGTTAGGCACAGATCACCAAAGCTATATATAAAATTACGTTATTTATGTATCCGCAATAGCCCAGCAGTGGATGTCAATACTCTTCTATAAAAATGCTCCTGCCGTCACCGTCAGCTGGTGGCGGACCGCGCTTAGAATTGCGGTTCACTGTGCACGGTGGAAACTTGCGCTGACCAAAGTGGCCAAGTATGGGTCAACCATTGATCATTCAAATTACGCTCGTTGCGTGTTGTGATGATCGGGTTATCAAGCCGACTCTCGGTACATGCGGAAAATTCCATTGAAACCGTGCAGCTTGGTGCCAACTATTTTAATAACCAACGTGGAAACGCATGCACCACTTGTGTCGTTAAATATTCATGCGGATGAACGGCAACGCAAAGCACTGGCAACAATTTGAATGCAGCGGTGCAGTGAGGGGATGGGAGATACTTAAATGCGCACATTAAAGAGACTCGGAACAAATCGGCAAATATTTACGCAGGGACAGAGTAAATTGTCAGACGAATGCAGCGGTGCGTTCAATTTGAATATCGGCGCTGCGTGCGATTTGGCTCAAACAACGTAAAACATTTGCCACTGTTGTTGATTTTACAGGAATGTGATTGCCGTTCCACGCGAATTCTTTAGAGTAATTGCTGCGTTATGGCGCCTGCAACGTGGAGCTGGCGCACTGCGCTATGAACCCGGCGCCATGAGTCCGGTTCCCAGCCACGGCTCACATCGGTGGCGAGTAACATCGGAACTGGTCCACAGCCACCGTCACTCAGTCTCCCAACCTCACTTGCACAAGCTCACACTTAACAGGCCAAGTATGGTTAAACATCCCCATAGCCGACACGCCCTGGGGAGGCCTTCATCCAGCAGCGGATTGAGAAAATCAATAACAAACAACCGAAACATCCCCTTGTCTTTTTCTTGGTTCTTTCGGTAAAGTCACGTAGAAGGGAAATAATAAATAATAAAATAAAGCATAAAATAATTATCACGACGTTCGGCTACACGCAAGCAGCCGTCCAAGAATGAAACACCACCGAGCTCATCTTCACCTGAGGACGCTGCTTGCGTTGTAGCCGAAACGTCGTGAGAATTATCTTATTATGTTTATTTTTATTTTTTATTATTTCCCTTCTACCGACTTTACCGAAAGAACCAAGAAAATGAATCCCTGCAGTCACGAAAGCTTTAAATCGAAAAATAAATCCCCTTATCAGTCACTGCTGGTTAAAGTCCTCCTCCACACGCCACTTCGGTCATGGGGTTGTTTGACAATACTTCACCACCCTGGTAAGTTTGGGTTGATGAAGGTGGTGGTGGTGGTGATAAAAGGGGGTTGTGCATGCTCGATTTAGATAATCATCTCTCGCCACTTACGTTAACCGTGGCAGGGATTCAAACTGCGGTGGGCCGGGTTCATCGCGTCCCCGTCAATAGCGCCACCGCCCGCCATCTCTCCAGAGCACCATAATGTTTGTCATCTAGCAGTAAGAGCCCATTCGCGATGCCTTCTTTGTGAAACGACAATCATAGGTTCCTCCATGCTATTGTAATGCGGGCGTAAATGGGCGGGGCGGATATGACAATCCGAGAGGGAGGAGTCAGGGTGACGTGGGGGAGAAGTTATAGCGGGGAGACAGGAAGCTATCTGGGTCAGTCGGGGGAGTGAAGGGTGGTGAACACGTTGGGTGGTCGCCGTGCCTCAGCCTGGTGGCTGAGGGGCTCATGACGGCGCCAGCCAGCGGGGTGGAAGAGAGAGTGGAGGATTGAGGTAGGAAGTGGCGAGATAGCCACAGAGGCCACGAAGGGCTGAGGTAGGAAATGGCGAGATAGCCACAGAGGCCACGAAGGGCTGAGGTAGGAAATGGCGAGATAGCCATAGAGGCCACGAAGGGCTGACATTGGGAGGTGGCGAGATCGCCACGCACGGAGGAACAGGGAGCAGCGATGGAGCTGCTGGGGGAGCAGCCAGAGGGCTGTACCAAGAGCCTGCAGCGGAACTGCAGGAGCGTGGAAGGCTACGGGAGCGAAGGCAGATGTGGGCTGCCAGGAGAGAGTCTCAGGAGGAGTGCCGTGTGGAAGGAGAACGCGAACCCAAATAAAGGACACGGAGTCAGCAAGAAGTGTCTGATCCTTTTATTACACTATTACGCCGCTGTACACCGTCTTGTGCGAGAGCGATATTCATTTCCTGGAGCAGATAGCAATTCACTGTGGAGTGCACATCAAGAGCCTTTTTTTTGGCCAGCAGTTCGTGCCACACGAGATCTGTTGCGAGGCTCCGTGGTTTGTTGTTGTTCTTATTCTATCTATACCGAGTGGAAGCGAAGCCGCAGAGAGAAGGGGTGGGGAGTGAGTGAGTGATGGAACAGCGTCAACTTTCTACAATGGGCTCCACTCTAACTTGGCACGCGGGGCGATGGCTGCGCGAGACGACGAGCCGTTCCTTGTTCATCCGCAAGTGCGTGCCGCTTAATCGACCGAGGAGGGAGGAGGAAAAATTCGTACGGGCGGGGACACGGCCGAGAATTTCTTTAGAACTGCTCGTTAGATTAACAGGGAGCAGGCTTTCGCCACCAACATTATTCATGGTAGAGGTTTATTTGGGGTTAAATCGCGTAAGTATAAATGTGTCGTAACCCTCCACTATCCGACACAGCCTACAAGAGTTGTCACGTAAACAACGCGCCAATTGGTTACTACTTCAGCCCCACTGCCGTGTTGGAGAGTAAATCCACAACATTCACAATTTGGGCAATTGTAAATGTTGTAGATTTACTCTCCAACACACCGGTGGCCTGAAGTAGCAACTAATTGGCACGTTTTGTTAACGTGACGAACCTTACTGGCTGTGTTGGGTAATAGAGGGCTACGACGCATTTATACTTACGCGATCTAACTGAGAAACCCTCTGCGATGAAGAACTGATTGTTGTTGTGTTTAGTTTGTTGTCCTTCCCCCGCACCTACACGTGTCAATGCGAGCGGTAACGCGTGTTGCCGTTTGCCACACAGAGAGTTCGCGGTTTGGCATCGGCTCATCCACACAACATCGCTGGATAGGCGCCTGGTCCAAGCAAGAACGGAAGAGTGAATGCGGGCCCATGTCCTTTCACAGCAGGGCCTGCCGCTTAGCTGATTTGCCCGCTGGCCATCAGCTTGTCATCTGTAAGATTGCGTCTGTCACTGCGGGCTGGGGTGTCAACCCATAACACGTGGGTCTGTCCCGTACATCCTAGATGCACATTGGTCTCAAGGTGCATTTAGCCTGGCACAATCGTTGTGGTGACGTCACCACCACTTTGTCACAAATAGCGGTTGTTGTTGAAACTCAACTCACTGAGCTGCTCAATGGCTCTTTATCAGAAGCGACCTGGCCACAAATGACACCTCACCGAAGTGGCCTGTCGTCACGTGTAAATACATAGCAGCCAAAGACTCTTAAACGCGTGTTTCTAAGTGTGGAGTGGAGAAAAAAAACTCTTTTCAACACGACAAAGCTACCCAGCAGCAGTATTTGTGTGACTGTTTTAGTTAGCTGTAATCCACTTCAAACCCCGCACCCGAGTTCAACTCCACGGAATGTTGAACATATCTAAACCCGTCCGAGGCTATTTCACCACCCCGCACTGACCAGCGCGGTGAAGTTTGGTCAAACAATCCCGATGACCGAGATGATGTTCGGAGGCCATCATTCGGCAGTGTATTGATAAAGGGAATGGATGTACAATTTTAAATGGCGTGGCAATGGCCATAATTATACTCAAAGCATGCGCGTTTTTCCCCTCCCCAATGTCCCTTATATTTACCATCGCAACTAAAATTGGTTGCACTGGCGGCGTTGGGTTTATTTAAAACGCACAAAACAAATCCCAATTTTCGCAGCGAAGGGCCTTCATTCGGCGCTCGCAAATTGAGCCGGGAAGTTGGCTTCAGCGGCGACAAATTGGACGAAAGTGGACCCATGACGTCTCTTATGGGGCTCATCTCGTCGATGCCGACTGAGACGTGGACTGGCCCAGACAATATTAAAGCTGTAGCAGAAAAGAGAGAGAGCGAGAGACAAGAATTGGCTGATTGTTAGCCGTCAAACCTCAACAACGTCTTGCCCGCAGCACATCCGCGCGTGCACGAGGTCCACGTGCGGTGTCTGTTGATCTAAGGCCAAATCGCTGCGTGTGTTCACCTGCAATGACAGAGATCCCCCTTGTAGCCTCAACGGGCTGTTGGGGCACGCGCCATACGCACAGCGCAAGGGGTTCAAAGGCAGTCGGAAAATGGCCACAGTGTCACGAATCCGTCAGCAGTCCGGGCGTGCGAGCGTTGATCCGCGAGCCGCACCGCGGCGTGCCGGATGGAAGCCACCACCCGCAGCTGGCTTCGCGTCCCAGGGCGAACCACAGCTCCCAAGACGCCAAGGGCGGTGGGTAGACCCGAGCTGGCAGGGAGAGGCACACAAAAAGATACGAAGATTCCCTACGTAGCCTTAATAGACTGTTGGGGCAAGCGCCGTTAGCGAGCACCTGTGAAGGCCGGCGCAGCACACAAAGGGTGGTGGGGGGTGACCAGCACCATGGCCGGTGCTTCACAAATCACACCAGGTACAAATTTGGGGCTGAGTCGACCTAGGGAGGCCTTTGACCGGTTCAGGTAATCTTTACCGCCGGGTTCATAGCGCAGTGCGCTAACCACTGTGCCACTGCTCCCGGACCTGCGCGCGCACACACACACGCACACATGCACACACACAAAGACAAAGACAAAGATCCCCGTATAGCCTGAACAGACTGTAGGGCAAGTGCTGTTAGCGAGCACCTATGAAGCCGGAACGGTACACGAGGGGTGGGTGGCCAGCACCACGCCCGACCGCCTTTGTCTCCCTAGTGGCGATGTTTACACACCGCACCAGGTACTCATTTGAGGCTGAGTCGACCTAGGGAGGCCCAGGACCGGTTCAGATCATCGTCACTGGTATTTGCCGTGAGCGGGAATCGAACCCGGGTCGCCAGGTTCGTAGTGCAGCGCGCTAACCGCTACACTACCGCTCCCCACACGCACAGAAGGTAATTTGCCAGAAAGTGTCGAGGTCAGTGGCTGTGGTAGAGATGCTGAGACTCGGCATGTACCTGAACACGCTGCCCCCCACCACCACTCCTCCCCACCTCTCCCCCACGTTTTGGGTACCGTGGCAGGGCAGGTATGGTTGGTGACGTTATAAAGGTAAAGGTGTCATTGCTCAAGCCACTGCTGGCGGAAGGGCCTCCATGTCAAGTGCACTTTTTTTTTTAAACACGTGGGCCTTTCTGGCACAACTCTGCCACTCAAAGAGCCACAGCGTCAAATACTCATAAAGATGAGAGAGAGTGAGAGGGTAAATGTGTCCGGCTCTCTCCCGTTGGCCAGATCAGAATCAGAATATGTATTTATACTGGAGGAATACAATGAGCGATAAAGCTTTTTTTTATCGCACATGTCCGGTGGGGGCAAATCAGAACCTTACAACAACAAACACTACAATGACACGGTAGAAGTTCGAGGCATGGGAAAAGTAAACAAATTACTTACATTGTTTTAGCGTCGCTGGTACTCCAGTAGTAAGTAGTGCCTAATGCTAATAATCCCTGCTCCGAGCCAGCCTACTTGCGGAAAATATCGAGTGAGAATGTAATCCCTTGATGCAATCATTTCATCATCCTGCGGGGTTCACTGAGGCAGCTGGGATTTAAGGAACTGGCCCCATTGTTTCAGCTACCGAGCAGAAATCGACCACCTCTGTGAATGCAGAGGTGTTCCCGTGTGATAACCACGACACCACGGCAACGGTCTCTGTTTGACGAAGGGAAAATCGCTGTGCGTTGACCTGCACACACACACAGAAGGCAATTTGCTCGAAAATGTAAAGGTTAGCATTGGTAGAGACCTCGAGACTCGGTGTGCGTGTGTGTGTGTGCGTCAGTGTGTGTGTCAAAGCGTGGCGTGGTAGTGTAGTGGTTAGCGCGCTCTTCCCAACGGACCCGGCTCCCCAAGTTCGATTCCCGCTCGCGGCCAACACCAGTGTCGATTATTGAACCGGTCCTAGGCCTCCCCATAGGTCGACTCAGCCTCAAATGGGTACCTGCTGTGATGTGTAATCATGCCGATAGGGAGACAAAGGCGGTCTGTGCGTGGTGATGGTCACCCACCCCATCGTGTGCCGTGCCGTCTTTCACAGGTGCTCGCTAACAGCACTTGCCCCAAACGTATGTTCAGGCTATACGGGGATCTTCGTCTCTTTTTGTGTGCCCCTCCCTGCCAGCGTGGAGCTGCCCATCCCCCTCCCCCCTGCCCCCGTTGGCGTCTTGGGAGCTGCGGTTCGCCCTGGACGGAGGGGCAGCTACGGTGGTGGCCTCCATCCGGCACGCCGCCGTTCGGCTCGCGGATCAACGCTCCCACGCCCGGAGTGCTGACGGATTTGTGACACGGTGGCCAAAGACCGGCTGCCTTTGAACCCCTTGCGCTGTGCGTATGGCGCAGTAGGGAGCATAGGTTTTGTGTATCTGTCAGTCATCTGATTGAGTCAAGCCATTAAAGACCTCGGGTCTGATCCCCGTGATCGCCCTGCCAGCGAGCCTTCGACACTTCACGCGATAGCCTCAATGTGCACCTGGACTGGCACCGGCGCTGTGGTGACGTCACTGCCACTGATGCTGTTGGCTTTTTTCAGTTCAGTTCATTTATTAGGTGTAGCCCTGTGCGCCATTCGGCTCTTGAATCGGGTGCAACCGCAAAAAACAAAAAAAACATGAACAAGAAACATCTTAAAGTGACTAGGCGCAACAGAAAAATCCAGGAAAAAACAGCAAAGTCTTCCAGAATATGTACCGCATATCAATGTTGTGTGCAAAAATATCAGTGGGATGCAAGTCAAACAATAATAACCATAAGACGATTTAGATTAAAGTTATCAGTCTAACTATGTACTACAACAAACAAATACGGCTAAACCAAAACGTTTTCGAAATCACCGAAATAAATCTATAAAAACAATGTAACAGCGATCATAGGAACTGTGATTCAAATTTAACAATAAACGATATACATAACATGTACGACCAAGCTTTGCAACCATAGCTGGCAGCATGAGTCACTCCATAACAGCAGGAGTATCAGTAGGAGTATCGAAAATTTTCAATGCACCTTTAAAGATCAGCACACTATAATCAAAACTCAAGATCATACTTTGCAGCGGTCATCCGGAGCGATACATTTGATTTCAATATACTGTTAAACACTGCGGTGTGTGGAGAAATAGTAGCACGTGAGCGCTGGGGCTTTGTGGCACTGTGGCCATACGCAGGATGATCAATTTATCATGGACGCTGCATTGGTCCGGTGGTTGTTCGACCTCCAGTGCAAAGTGCGATACCCCCCGCCCACTCCCACCTCGTGCCTCTATCCGCCCGGCGGTGTCAGCGAGTACAGCCACAGGTGTTCAATCGGCGTGTCGCCTGCGTTGGGGTAAAGTGAGGGTACTCCCACGTCTTCCGGTCTGGCCAGCGTGGACGAGTAGGCCAAGGGCTCCGTCGAGCGAAGGCCCCTTCCACGAGCGCTGGTTGCTGGCGAGAGGTTGCAGGGCCGCGCCTTTGCCGTTTGCCCTACGGCCAGGACTTTAGAGAGCGCGGCTGTACTTTGTAGATGACAGTATGAGGCCAGGGCGCTGGGGTTCGGCACGAGAATGAACAACGGAGCAGCGAAATGCCAATGGCACGCGGAGAGAGAGGGTGTCCGCTGTTACTTTGACTTCACACAGCCGGCAACATCGCCGAGTGTGAAAGGCACAATTACTTACAACGAGGAAGCCAGCGGTATAATATAATCTTGATTTGAAGCTTTCGTGACCGCAGGAATCCATACCCTCTGATTCTTGGACGCTTGTGTTGCCACCGAAACGTCGTGTTCTATTATTATTTCTTCTACCTACGCGACTTTACCGACAGCAGCAGAGAGTGTGGTGTAATAGAGTCAGATCCACGATTCCAACTTTCAATGCCGCCGATGTGAGCCCGGTCGCGTCGGATCTCGGAAGTGAAGCTGAGCAGGAGTGTGAGCCTGGTCAGCACGCGGACGGGTGACCGCTGACCACCGGGGCTTGCCACGTGTTGTAGGTGTGGGTCTGCGATGTGGCCAGGAGTTGGAGCCCGCTGTACCGGGTGACTCAGTCTTCCTCTCCCACACACGAAGCCAAACGCCGGTGCACGGAATGACCGAACGTCCCGATGTGGCAACCTCCGTTGGCTTCGTACGGCGCGGAAGAAGTTCAACGCACGTAGCCAGGGCCCTCCTAAAACAGAGTCCGGAGACTCGGCGAGGCTTTAGCTGGACGAATAATTGGCCTGCATCGTTACCATCATCAACAGCAGCGGCGGCGCGGTCTGTCCACCGCTGCTTTGAAGGATTCCCAAACCTCAATTTAAAGCGTTCGTGACTGCAGGGATTCATCTTCTTGGTTCTTTCGGTAAATCACGTAAAAGGGAAATAATAAATTAATAAAAATAAAACATATAAAATAAAAATTCTCACGACGTATCGGCCACAACACAAGCAGCCGTCCTCAGGTGTGTTGTGCCGAAACGTCGTGAGAAATTTTATTTTATTATGTTTTATTTATTTTATTATTTCCCTTCTACGTGACTTTACCGAAAGAACCAAGAAGATGAATCCCAAACCGTCGCCTTTTTATTGGACGCCTGCGACACAAAGAACCTCGCGGATCATCGGATTCCTCCACGATGATTTCCTACCTGCCCCCTACGCACAAGGACCCATCCGATGACTCCAATCTGCACAGCAAACGCCCTCTCAGCAACGTTCTGTCTTTTAGCAGCAGCAGCTCTATAATTTAGTTTTGNACCCCGGTAATCATCGCCGACCCCCCCCCCCAACCTCTGTCCATGCCGTCTCCATCCCACGCCCACTCACTCCTCTTAGCAGTCGAGGCGATGTCTCCAGCACGTGCCATGCTCTGATCCGCGTGCTCCTCTTTCCGTCTCTCGTGTCGTCGCAAACGTGCGCCTCTCCGCGCTTCCAACGTGAACCTTTGACCCCTCGTGCCGTTGTCCGTGTGGACGGCCGTAATTGTGATCCATCACGCGTTGCCGCGGGGCAATACATACAAGCTGATTAATAGCCTTCTACTCCAGGCACGTTTGGAGGTGGTGATTTTCATTATTAAGTTGAGTTTTACAACAACAACAACAACGACAAAAGTGCTTCGATTTGCTCTTGTCTGCCTTTATTTGATCTGATCCTGGTCCTCATTCAATACCTGCCTAAGATATAAATTGCCCGATTGAGCTGTCTCGACAGATACCTTATCACGCTCGTTGTGCGTGACTTTCAGATGGCATTCGTTCTCTTCGCAGCCGATGGAAATGAATCACGACGGAAATGATGTGCGGAGGCGAATATAGTTAGTCTCGAGATAAATTGGAGCAAATCGACTTTGGCATTGTTCGTGTTGTTATTGGTGCAGCATTGCCCCGAGTAAACAAAACCGTATATGGCACATTGATTAAATATTACAACACCGTCTGAAAACAATACAAGAGGAGAATGATTGTATTACACTGTTGCAATCACGTATCACATTGATTAAACAATAAACAAATATGCAACACTAATTGACCAATTTATTTCCACCTTGCAAAGTAAATCTGTTAAATGTTTTACATGTGGCACTACCACCACCAATGCCCGCCATTCGCCACTAAGTGATGGTGACGTCACCACGGCGCCTGTGCCAGGCTAGGTGCACTTTGAGGCCACGCTGACAGGAGGAGAACACGGGACAGACCCAGCAGGTGCCATGGGTTGGCTGACTGAGATGACCGGTAGATACATGATCTGTACCCCTACTGTGGCAAGTAGCTGTACTTTATCCGCCCGGCGCTTCGCTCGTTGTTGTGAGCGTCGCTCCTCTGCCCTCCGTTGTTGCTGGAGGGCGACTGCCTCCAACTGCCCAGTGGCGTCCTTCACGAGCCTCCTCCAGAGGCCGATCTTGACACCGCTGGTACCAGTTTTGGCAAGTCCACTCAGCTCCACATCCTCCCGTACCGAATCAGCTCCATCTCTTCTCCAGGCCATGTCCTGCCCGTTTAACCCTCTCCATGCGGCCAAACAGCAGCTGCTTGGGCATGCGGTGGCTGAGCATGCGGGCTACATGACCCAGCCCATCATCACCACCATCATCACCACCATCATCATCATCACCACCATCACCACCACCATCATCATCATAGTTGTTTGACTTGCATCCCACTGGATTTTTGCACACAGCGTTGGTATTCGGTGCTTTTCTGTAATATTTTGCTGTTTTTTCCTGGATTTTCTGTTTGCACATAGTCACTTTAAGATGTTTTATTGTTAATGTTTTTGTCTTTTGTTTGTTGCGGTTGCACCCGATCAAGAGCCGAATGGCTCACAGGGCTATACCAAATAAATGAAAACTGAAACTGGTGATCACCACCGCCATCACCACGATCATCACCACCAGCACGACCACCACGGAAGGAGAGAGGAGTCAAGGGGATGTAATGAATGGATTAAAGAGGAGCGGGAGAGAGGGGGGGCCGGGATGGAAGTTCTCCCCCGACCCACCCCCGAGACAGACACAGAGGAGAAGGGATCAAGATGGGCAGCAGGAAAAGGAGAGGAGCAGCGGTGCAGAAAGGGAGGAAAAGTGTGAGGAGGAGGAGGACGTGGATGATGATGATGATGATGGGTGGGGAGGAAGAGAGGCAGCAGAATGGGTTTGTACGGAAGAGCGGCGTCTGTTCCCACAGTGGGCGGGGGAGGGAGAGGTTCAGAGTGGGGGTGGCCACAGAGAGGGACGTGATTTATGCGAGGCTTTCGCTGACTTAGATATACAGATAATGTCACATTTTTTAATATGTTATGCCTTCTGGCATTTGCATAAGATTGACACCCAAAGATAACATTTTAGAAGCATACATCTGCCTGCTGCATGATTACCGTGAAACACTTGGGGTGCCACTCAACATTCAAGTTTGTTATTTTCAAGGTCATGCCTCCTGCTTTTATTAATTTGCTGTTCAACCGAAGCCACTGCGAGCTTAGAGACGATCCTTAAATATTGACGGGTTGCTCAACGGGAGTTTAAAAATGCATTACAGTCAATCCACATCCAGTCGCAGTGAGAGGCATAGAGAGAAGAAGAGAGGGGATCATCAGTGAATAAGTGAGTGGGTAGGTGAGTGAGTGGGTATGTGAGTATGTGCCCGAATAGGTGAGTGAGTCGATATAGACGCAGAGAAGAGCAGACGGGTGGGGGGGGGTGTCCTCAGTGAATAGGTGAGTGGGTAGGTGAGTGAGTGGGTAGCTGAGTAGGTGAGTCAGTATGTGAGTGAGTGGGTATGTAGGTGAGTAGTCTGTTGCCACTCACACATAGTCACGTGACAGGTCTCCCTTGCTCTGTGCAGGTTTGCTTTGTGCGATTTTGTGCTCTTTACGCGGCTACCGATTTCTATACACAATTGACGACATGCGGCGATGCGGTCGGACGTGGGACAATGTCATGTGTGTACCTTGTGTGTATACCGTGTGTGTACTGTGTGTGTACTGTGTGTACTGCGTGTATGTGTACTGTGTGTACTGTGTGTACTGCGTGTGTGTATACCATGTGTGTACTGTGTGTGCTGNCGTGTGTGTGTGCACTGTGTGTGTACTGTGTATACCGTGTGTGAGTACTGTGTGTGTGTACTGTGTGTGTACTGTGTATACTGTGTGTGTGTACTTTGTGTGTACTGTGCAGGCAGCTGTCCCAAACACACAGGTACATACAGAGATACACACACAGGTACATACACAAAGATACACACAGATACATACACACAGGTACATACACAGGTGCATACACAGAGATATAACACTGTGTGCTATACTGTGTGTACGTTGCGTGCTACTAGCAAGCAGCTGTCTCCCCGTGCTGTTCACTTTGCATGCCATTTTTTTGGAACGCATCTACTACTACACTACTACCACTACCGCACAGGGCAACGGAATCCCGGTATTGGAGTACAGAAGAGGGTGGTGGTTAGGAGCGGACTTGAAATGTGAACAGGATAGAATGGTCGCGTGAGCCAACGCGTTAAACAGAATATAATGAGATTGCCATCCGTTGACGTTTGCACCTAAAGTAACTCACTGGGAGGATGATGCGATCCATGAAAGCTGAAACTTCACCCTTTTCCTCTTTTGCATATTGAGTGGCATCCCCCTAACGCCACCACAACGAACAGAACACAGGCAACCGCAATTATTCCAACTTTAATATCGATTTAGCCCTTACATGCATTTATTATTACTCGCGCTAGCTCGGCTAATAGCTGATGCAGATGAACGTTTGAAAATATAATTACATCCAGAGGTCGCGTGCATGCGCAGTCCATTCTGTCACTGGATGAGTCCCCCCCCNACCCAACCCTGCTTGTGATTGTGGATTATTTCACCATACTTCACCATGCTGGTCAGTGCGAGTTAATTAACGTGGGGAGACACGCGCAGACAGGGAGCTTAGTAACAATGGAGCTTAGTAACAATGGAACATAGAAACAATGGAGCTTAGTAACAATGGAGTTTAGTAACAATGGAGCTTAGTAACAATGGAGCTTAGTAACAATGGAGCTTAGTAACAATGGAACATAGAAACAATGCAGCACAGTAACAATGGAGCATAGTAACAATGGGGCATAGTAACAATGGAGCTTAGTAACAATGGAGCATAGTAACAATGGAGCTTAGTAACAATGGAAAATAGAAACAATGCAGCACATTAACAATGGAGCATAGTAACAATGGAGCATAGTAACAATGGAGCTTAGTAACAATGGAGCATAGTAACAATGGAGCTTAGTAACAATGGAGCTTAGTAACAATGGAGCATAGTAACAATGGAGCTTAGTAACAATGAGCTTAGTAACAATGGAGCATAGTAATAATGGAGCTTAGTAACAATGGAACATAGAAACAATGGAGCTTAGTAACAATGGAGCTTAGTAACAATGGAGCTTAGTAACAATGGAACATAGAAACAATGGAGCTTAGTAACAATGGAGCTTAGTAACAATGGAACATAGAAACAATGGAGCTTAGTAACAATGGAGCTTAGTAACAATTGAGCATAGTAACAATGGAGCTTAGTAACAATGGAGCTTAGTAACAATGGAGCATAGTAACAATGGAGCTTAGTAACAATGGAACATAGAAACATGGAGCTTAGTAACAATGGACCATAATAACAATGGAGCATAGTAACAATGGAGCTTAGTAACAATGGAGCTTAGTAACAATGGAGCTTAGAAACAATGGAGCATAGTAACAATGGAGCTAAGTAACAATGGAGCTTAGTAACAATGGAGCATAGTAACAATGGAGCTTAGTAACAATTGAGTTTAGTAACAATGCAGCATAGTAACAATGGAGCTTAGTAACAATGGAGCATAGTAACAATGCAGCATAGTAACAATGGAGCTTAGTAACAATGGAGCATAGTAGCAATGCGGAAATCGCCGATCACGTGAAGCAGCGGCATAGTCGCGAGCAAGGTGGAAATAGTGCGCAGACACGCGCGCGTTCAAAATGAGAAGCAATGTTTTAATCTCAACAGAATCATGCAAAGTGGTCAGTTTTGCACACATCTTTGCATTTGTAAATGAGAAAACGGGTTGCATCAATAATGCATGAGATTCGGGCAGAGACACGTGTTCCCAAAGGTTAATGCGAAATGTTTGGAAAACGTTCTTTCGTATATAGACGCCGACCTTCTCGCGTATAACGAAATTGCATCTACGCTACATTTAACATCCATTTCACCTCAATCAGATTTCAGTATGCCATTAGGAACGTATTGGGCAAATATTAAATGAATGCACACTTATCGGAGGTTCTCTTCTTAACACGTGTGTTATTGTTTCTTGCGGTTGAATTGTTTAAGATATGTTTTCGCGTGTTCGATTCCAACCCATGGAAATTCCTGTTTATGGCCTGGTCTCAATAGGATTTTCATCATCATCATCATTACCGCCGTCATCACCGTCAGATATTTTCTATCCACTGCTGGCTCACTCCACCCCCGTGGCCATCCTTTTTGGGGTTGCCTTCTCTCCTTGTTCTGCCATTTAGTAACCGGCCTCTTCCATCGTCGCTTCTAGCCATGAAGTGTCCAGCCCAAGCCTATTTTGCTCTTTGCCGTTGTGAATATAACGTTCTCCGAATTTGCTTTGGAGAACCGGCTTCAATCACGGGCAGTGGCAGAAACCCGGATTCAAATCCAGGGACCTCAGTGGTGCCGGCGCAGCGCTGTGACCTCTGACCCACCCGGCCACACCTCACAAGGTCAAAGGTCGTAGGGTCAAGTGAAGCACGATTTGTGTCTGGAGTCTGACGCCAGAGGTCTGCATGGCATTTGCTGAAACGTTAAAATCGCCTGATGACTGGGTCTGATTTCAAATAGCAAATCTGATATTTGGATGCGAGATTTTCTAATGTCACCCAGCCTCTGCTTAGCTCCAAAACGGGGTTGTTTTTCAGATTACAGCAAAAGGGCGAGCCGACTGCAGTGTCAGCAAAACGGCACATCCGTTGTGTCTATCCAACCGAGACCATTTCACGTGTTTTTATGAAAACTGCAAAAGGCCATTGCTGTGAAACTCACCACCTAGGTCACGCATTGCTATTTCCCAGATCTGTCACGTTTTTGGTCAAGATCGCAAAACAAAAAACCTTTTGTGTTTGTGTACAAAGTAGCGTAATGGTTAGCGCTCTGCGCTATGAACCTAGCGACCCGAGTTGGATTCCTGCTCAAGACCAAAAACCAGTGTCGATTACCTGAACCGGTCCTGGGCCTCGCCTAGGTCGACTCAGCCTCAAATAAGTACCTGGTGCGGTGTGTAAAAACATCACCACTGGGGAGACAAAGGCGGCTGGGCGTGGTGTTGGCCACCCACCTCGTCGTGTGCCGTGCCGGCCTTCATAGGTGCTCACTAAAAGCACTTGCCCCAACAGTCTGTTAAGGATACACGGGGTATCTTTGTCTTTGTTTGTACAAAGTGAGCATGCTACGTACCAGCGAGACGGCCTGTCTTGGAGGAGGTGTGAATACCCACATTTTGCCTCCACCACAGCCGTAACCTTGCCGCTCGACTCCCGTGTACCCACCTTCGCTGCCCACTGTGAGCAGCCGCCTAGTCAATCCCGGGTGGCGCAGTCCACCTCGAGCGGGGGCAACGCTGTCAGTTTTCATTTCATTTTTCATTAATTTTATTAGGTATATAACCCTGTGAGCCATGCGGCTCTTGACTCGGGTGCAACCGCAACAAAACAAAAACACGAACAAGGAACATCTTAAAGTGACTACACGCAAACAGAAAAATCCAGGAAAAAACAGCAAAGTCTTCCAGAAAAAACACCGCATATCAATGCTGTGTGCAAAAATCCCAGTGGGATGCCAGTCAAACAATAACAACCATACGACAATTTAGATTAAAGTTATCAGTCTAACTATGTACTACAACAAACAAATATGGCTAAACCGATACGTTTTCGAAATCACCAAAATAAATCTATAAAANCAATGTAACAGTGATCATAGGAACTGTGATTCAAATTTAACAATAAACGATATACACATAACATGTACGACTAAACTTTGCAGCCATAGCTGGCTGCATGAGTCACTCCATAATAGCAGGAGTATCAGTAGCAAAGATCAGCACACTGTAATAAAAATTCAAGATTATACTTTGCAGCGGTCATCCAGAACAATACATTTGATTTCAGGCCATTCTGAATAGCAGTGGCAGCTAGGGGTGTACAACTCCTCTAGAGCAGTTTTGAGTGAAGATCTCACAGGTAGTGATCCAAGTTGCAGTTTATTGGCGATCGCATTCCAGATCCTGGGGCATCAATAGAAAAGGCCCTTCCTCCAGTATTTGTACGGCAATAAGGAATGTGAAGCGGGTACATTTGTTCTTCGAAACCAGGTAGTCTGCTGATTTTTTTGTAAGTACATCGTGAATAAATACGATCTGATGCTCATTAAGAGAAGTTTAGTTTGACCCAATATAGAGATCGCAGTGGTGAGTCCTATATGGGCAGTTCAATGCAAATATTAAGGCCGGGCGATAAATTGAGTCAAGCTTCTTCAGTATAGTACTGGGGGCTGATTTATATACGATGTCACAATAATCAAGTAGAGGCAGTACGGTAGCTTTGATCAATTTCAAGCGGAACATCGGGGGGAAGCAGTGCTTGTGTCGATACAGAAAACCAATTTTTTATTTTGTCTTTTTACCAATATAATCAATGTGATCTTGAAAATTCAATTTTGAATCAAAGATGACCCCAAGATACTTATAGATCTTAACTTGCTATATTTGATGCTTATTTAATGAATATAATTGGGGGGAAATAACTTCCTGCTTTAGTCCTGGTGAGAAGCATTGCACCTTGATTTTGGAGGTATTCATGACTAGTTTAAGAGCAACGAGCTGATGTTGTAGTTTGTTGAAATCACCCTGGAGCCTAGCAACCACGTCATCCGGAGAGCGGCCAGCAGTAATCAGTATCGTCTCATCTGAACACAGATTTACCCTGGAATGATCCAGGTCAGTGCCCAAGTCATTGACATAAAGAGAGAACAAGAGGGGGGCGAGGATGGAACCCTGTGGAACCCCTTTTGTTATCTTAACACTGTTTCACCTCCAACCATCTATGAATACAGTTTGGGTGCGAGAAGAGAGGTTAAAAAGTAAAACACTGTCGCTAGAAGCTACCGATGGAATGGCTCTGCACTCGATGTTACGTGTCGGCTTTAGCGGGCACCGCGCCCGTGCCGCGTTCGCTCCCACGTGATCAGCGCCCTGCCGGGTCCCTCCACTCCTCCCCACGCCGATGCCCACGCTGACAGCGGCCCGGGGCCTTAGCCACACGGCGGCCTCAACCGTCGAAGTCTCTTGATGCGCCCTTGATCTGCGAGGCCGCCGTGACCTGGAGGTCGTCATCTTCAAAAGTCTCCGTGCCGCCGACGCCGCCGCCGCCACGGAATTCTGCAGCGCAGCTCTTTAAGCCTGGGCCCCGTTGCAGCACGCGGTCCTCAGTTGCCGTCCAGAATCAGAATTGTTATAGATACTGGAGGAACCCGATGGGCTATCAAGCTCTTTTCACAGATGTCCAGTCGTGCGGTCGCTCTCCTGCGTCAAGAGTTTTGATGGCAGCGCGACGCTTGATTTTATGAATTTCGGATTTTATTGTTTCATGATTTACTTTTCAGCGTCCATCGTTGGGCCGCGTGAAATCGCTGAAGCGTCAACAAAGAACGGAGCGATCTGCCATTGTTGCGCACCGCTCCGAGTGATTGCATTCAACGTGGACTCGCAGTAGCTGCCGCAACAGTGGTCCCTGGCATTGTCTCTCATATACGGCTGTAACCAGCAGTAACACTATGCCGTCGTCTTAGATGGCAAGGGCGCAGCCCTGCAAGTTGCTTGCCGATGCCCCTGCTGGCGGAAGGGCCTCCACTAGGGGGAGCTCGAGAGAGAGAGAGACACTCAAGTGGCTCTTTTGGCCAACTCGTCTACGCTGGCCAGACGTTTAGAAGTACTCACAATTCACCCACCGCACGAGGCATGATTATCGACTAACTAGCTGTGGTGTGCTCGTCTCTGCTGCTGGGTGGGTGGACAGAGGCGGGGGATTCAGCGGAACGTGGACCGAGATGGGACATCTCGCCGGCATGCAGCATGCTCACTGGAATATTGTCCCCTGTCTGATCGAGTCGTCGTATCCCTCGACTCGAAGTGCCCGCGACATCATTGGGCTCTGCTACTTCCCTTCAGAGGTCGCAAACGGGTTTTGATTTCTTACCCGTACATGGCCGCACCAGGGTCGCAAACGGGTACCCGTACCCTACCCGATACCCGGCTACCCGTACCCAGCCGGGTACGGGTTGGGTATGGGTATCGGGTACCCGATTGCGACCTCTGGGATGAAGCCATGTTGCAGGCGCGGGTGGGTTGATTCTAGGAACTTGAATTGTGAGAAGAGACAAGACGTTGGGAATGAGTGACAAACGGTGACTCACCAGTGACTCACGGCTTACCCGTACCGTACCCGGCCGCACCAGGGTCGCAAACGGGTACCCATATACCCGGCCGGGTACGGGTAGCCGGGTATCGGGTAGGGTACGGGTATCGGTACCCGGTTGCGACCTCTGCTTCCTTCTAGATTTTTTTTCCACCCTCGTGTGCGTGCGTGCGGAGCGGTGGTGCAGCGGTTGGCCACCTCGATTCCATCGTTCCGCCAAACGATTGACTGATAACGTACAACAATAAACCAAAACGCATTCGTGAATCACAATCCTACCTCGCTGGCCTGTCTACGTGCTCGCGAGAAAGACGAGAGCCCGAAAGGTCGCCTCGCGTGTTTTTTTTGTCGTCCTTTGTTGTTCTGTTAAATGAAAAATTCTCGACGTCGTTCGGTCATTCTACGAGCAGCAGCTCACGCGAAGCCGAGCCGATGTTTAAACATGTTTAACTATTTACACCACACGTGGCATTATTCGCAAGACACCCGCATGTGTATAATTTATTTTGTATATTAAATCATACTACACGGTGTCTGTCCGCGTGCTCCATCCGCACGTCAGAATCTGTTCTGACATTTCGCCGGGAGGCCCATTCTGTTTGCTCGATAATGGAGGTGGTTTTTTTGGGGGGGGGTTAGATGGCGTAGATAAAATGTGTCGTTCACAGACAATCAGTAAGGTTCGTCGCGTAAACACAACAGGCCAATTCGTTCATCTTCTTGGTTCTTTCGGCAAAGTCACGTAGAAGGAAATAATAAATAATAAAAAAAAACATAATAAAATAATTCTCACGACGTTTCGGCCACAACGCAAGCAGCCGTCCTCATGTGGGCGAAACGTCGTGATAATTGTATTTTATTATGTTTTATTTTATTATTTCCCTTCTACGTGACTTTACCGAAAGAACCAAGAAATGAATCCCTGCAGTCACGAAAGCTTTAAATAGAAATTTAATCGTCAGTTGCAGATTCGGTACTCGGGTCACTCTCCAACACACCGTTGCGCTGTACTAGTAACGAATTGGCCTGCTGTGTTTACGTGACAAACCTTACTAGTTGGCTGTGTCGGGTGGTGGCGGGTTTAACGACACATTCATATTCACGCGATCTCACCTAAAAAAAACACCTCATTATGATAATATTGGTCGCCAAGCCTACGCGTTAAACTGTTTGCTCGAGTACATCGCAAAGGCGCAGCACTGCAATTGCTTTGCTTTAAGCCACTGTTGGCGGATTTGCCTCCACTGGAGGGAGCTCTGGTGGAGGAACGCCTCTAAGACGTCTTGCAAGAGGCGAGAGAACGCGTGTTTCATCCCGCCAGACGCTAACTGTGGTGCCAATGAATTAACTGAGAGTCGGGTCGGGATTTAAACAATGTTGCCAATTGTTTCCACTGCCGCACCGGGAAATCGAAAACGGAAGCTGTAATTTCGAGTGCTCTAACCATAACACCACTGTCGTACCCAAGAGAGAGAGAGGCAGTACGTACCACAAGCGCCAAGACAAATATCCCCCGTGTAGCCTACATGGACTAATTGGGGCAAGTGTTGTTAGGAATCAAGCGAGGTAGGCACAGCGCACGAGGGAGAGTGGATGGGGGCCGTCGTGTGACCTACAATGACGCCCCGTCACTTTTGTCTGCCCAGCGCTGATGTGTATTCAGCAGGCCGGGCCATCGTTTAAAGCCGACATAGGAGGACAGGTCAGTTAATAGCAGCTGATGTTAACCACGGGCGGAATTGAACTTTGGAGGGGTCCGGGTTTGTAGTGCAGCGCGCTAACCACCACGCCTCCGCTGCTACCACAGTCAAACAGACAAAGACTCCGCTGTCTATAACTACAATGTATGTACACACACTATGTACACACACAGCATGTACACACACTATGTACACACACAGCATGTACACATCATGTACACACACAGCATGTACACACACAGCATGTACACACACACTATGTAGCACGTACACACAGCATGTACACACACAGCATGTACACACACAGACAGCATGTACACACACTATGTACACACACTATGTACACACACAGCATGTACACACACAACAGCATGTACACACACTATGTACACACACTATGTACACACACAGCATGTACACACACAGCATGTACACACACTATGTACACACACTATGTACACACACAGCATGTACACACACTATGTACACACACTATGTACACACACTATGTACACACAGCATGTACACACACTATGTACACACACTATGTACACACACTATGTACACACACTATGTACACACAGCATGTACACACACAATGTACACACAGCATGTACACACACTATGTACACACACTATGTACACACAGCATGTACACACACAGCATGTACACACACACTATGTACACACACTATTACACACACTATGTACACACAGCATGTACACACACTATGTACACACACTATGTACACACACTATGTACACACACTATGTACACACAGCATGTACACACACTATGTACACACACAATGTACACACAGCATGTACACACACAATGTACACACACAGCATGTACACACAGCATGTACACACACAGCATGTACACACACTATGTACACACACTATGTACACACACAGCATGTACACACACTATGTACACACACTATGTACACACAGCATGTACACACACTATGTACACACACTATGTACACACACTATGTACACACACTATGTACACACAGCATGTACACACACAGCATGTACACACACTATGTACACACACTATGTACACACAGCATGTACACACACAGCATGTACACACACAATGTACACACACTATTTACACACACTATGTACACACACTATGTACACACACTATGTACACACACAGCATGTACACACACTATGTACACACACAGCATGTACACACAGCATGTACACACACAATGTACACACACAATGTACACACAGCATGTACACACCATGTACACACACTATGTAAACACTATGTACACACACTATGTACACACAATGTACACACAGCATGTACACACACAGCATGTACACACACTATGTACACACACTATGTACACACACTATGTACACACACAGCATGTACACATACAATGCACACACACCATGTACACACACACATGTCACACACTATGGACACACACTATGTACACACACCATGTACACATANAAGCACACACCACATACACACACAGACCATGTACACACACACACACACCATGTACACACACACACAGCATGTACAAACACACACAGCATGTACACACACACAGCATGTACACACACATGTACACACACTATGTACACACANCACACACCATGTACACACACACCATGTACACACACACACCATGTAAACACACTATGTACACACACAGCAAGTACACACTATGTACACACACAGCATGTACACACACATCATGCACACACACCATGTACACACACAATGTACACACACCATGCACACACACACCATGCACACACACAATGCACCCATACCATGTACAAAAATACACACACATACCACGTACACACACGCACTATGTACACACACCATGCACACACACNATGTACACACACAGCATGTACACATCATGTACACACACAGCATGTACACACACCATGTACACACACAATGTACACACACCACGTACACACAGCATGTACACACACCATGTACACACACAGACAGCATGTACACACACTATGTACACACACTATGTACACACACTATGTACACACAGCATGTACACACACAACATGTGTAGGGATGTTAGATAGAGGGCCGTTATGCATGGCAGCCTATGGGGAAGAAACACAGTAGGCGGGGCTACGTGTGTGCACAGGGAGATGCCCTCTGCGACGTCCGAGCCAGACACCTGGGGGGGCTGGTTCGGCGTTACGATCCCCCGGGGCCCCGCCCTCAAGGAGGGTCGGGTATAAAAGGGGTCGTTATATGGGTTTAGTCAGTTATGTTATAGTTAAGCTAAGAAGTCGGAAGACGTCGTAGCTAGAGCCCTGGACTCCCCCTGATCGCCGCCCTTATCAGGGCCCCACGGGATCAGGCCCGAGCCAGTGCGTGGTCCGTGAACCAGAGCCAGTGCTCTGAGACTCCGGGTACCGAAGCCCGATTACCAGTGTCGGGCCAGACAGCCTCCCTAGCTCTTAGTGGAGGACTCAGGGGATAGGCTATGGATAGCTAGGGGTATTCCCTGAGTTATACGGGTGAGGGGCCGCTACCCCCTCTAGTGCTGTCCTGTACTGGCAACTTGTTAAATAAATATACGTGTGCCTCAACTCCGTTGTCAAGCGTCCTCGACGGGTACTTCATCTGGCGTCAGAAGTGGTAAAAATGGAAACGCGCCATACAGCTCGGACCAGGGTGCCACGAGAGGAGGACGCCGCGGAAATCGCCGAGCCCGAGACAGAGCAACAAGATGGGGTGCAGCCGGAGCCTGGCGCCTTCTCACCGGGACGTCAGCATGGAGAGGGGCCGCAGCCGGATGCACTACGACTGGCTCACGAACGGTTGCGGAGTTACTTTATGCCGCTGCCGCCACACTGGAAGGCATTACGCGGTTGGGGGCTGGTGGTCCACCGCAGGGCAAGGAGAACCGGCGGCCGGAGCACTTTCCCGCCATTTCAGCTACTTCAAATTTTGAATTTCCCGCCATGGACGCCGCGGCTGTTCGGGCGTGGCCAGCTTAGACATCGGCTCCGACATCGCCGTCGCCGGGGCTGCAGCGTCATCACAGCCGAAGGATGCGTCATTGCTGCCGCGACAGGCGATGCCGTCGGCCAGTCGCGCCGAGGCACCGCCAAAGGGAGGTGAAAGCAACCTGCGGGAGTCTACATCGACCGCCGCGCTTCACCAAAGACTGCCCCCGCTGAAAGAATTCATCGGTGCGGAGGGTGACTGGGGCGGCTTCCGGCGGCGCTTCCTTGCCCATCAGGAGATGGCGCGGTGGTCCGACGAGGAGGCCCTTTGCGCGCTACCGGCGCTCCTCGACGGGGACGCGCTCGCCGCGCTCACGTCGGCGCCAAAAGAAAAGCGGGCTACACTACAAATGGCGCTACAGCTGCTGGCCGGGTCTATGACCTTCAGCCGAATGCCGTCAGCAGTTCTACGACCGCAGGCGGGGTGAAAAAGAGTCGCCTCTGGCTTTCCGGACAAGTCTTCTGGCGCTGGCAAAAACGGCCTTTCCCCGCATGGACGACGACGGCGTGGACGCAATGGTCGCGGAGAAGATCCTCCTCTTGGCGGACGACCTCGACATCGTCGTCATCGCACAAGAGGATGCAGAAATGACCTCCCTCCAGGCTGCGCGACTCCTCCACGCCAATCTTCTGCAGCAGCGGCGAAAGGCAAACAGGGCATCGGCTGGGCGTGCGGTGGCTGCAGCCACCCTTCCGTCAGAAGAACTTTATGCCGTCGACCATCGACGGCAACAGACGACGGGGCGCGGCCGGGTCGAGACGGGGCGAGGCGGTTCGACCGTCCATCGTCTCCATCGGCGCTCCCGCGGTGCTTCAACTGCGGCATCCGGGGCCATGTCGCCTCGGGGTGCCGTTCTCCTCGACAACGGGGGACGACGCCTCGACGGGACGCCGGCCCTCCTCTTCCTCCTCCCAAGCTTCAGCACCATGATCCGGCGAGTCGCGGCACCTCACATGTTTGGCCAACGCACCCACCTGTCGCACACTCTCGCACCGTAACGAACGGGGGCCGGTGGGGCGCTGTGATGGACCGGCGCGGATCACTGCGGGGACTCAAATCGAGCCGAGCGGTGGTCCGTGTTGGCCCATCGCGTGGTGGCCGCGGCGTCGGGATCGTCGGCCGTGGTCGGTTACATTGATGGGTGGAGGTACGCATCATAGTCGATACGGGGGCATCGGCGACAATTATTTCGGAACTAATTTACAATATCCTACCGGTGCAGAGCCGTCCTCTGCTACCGGTTAATGTCCCTTTCTATGCCGCTAACGGGGCTCCCTCGGCATCGTGGACAGATTCGGGCGCAAATTTCTATCGGGGACATCAAATTGTCGGGGCCGATTTTGTCTCCTCGCTGGCGGTTCCGTGCCTGCTGGGGACGGACTTCTTGGGCAGGATGCCAATTCGTATTTTGATCGACCAAGGATGCATTGAGCTTCCGTCGGGGCGACGTATGGCGTTCCTGCCTTCCCCTGTAGCGACTCGGACGGCGTTTGCGACGGTACCGGCGTTCGTCGTGAAAACAGTGCGTGTGCCGCCGGGGGCACAAATGCTGGTACCTCTTAAACTTCGTAGGCCCTTCGCTAAGGGTGTTGGGGATCAGGTGTTGTGCTGGGGCCGTCTAGGGCCGGGGTTAACGGGCCTCATTTAATTCCGGCCCAGACCATCGTAAGGGGGGACGAGGATCCCTTCATCGCGGTCCTCAATGTCGGGCCGCAGACAGTAGTGGTCCCCAAGGGACTGTGCTCGCTCACGCGACGCCGGTGCCCTGCGAGGAACCTGCCGTGAACCACATTGACACTGCTGCTCGGACGCACCCGCATTCGGACGGCGATGAAGGGTGGCTCGACGCGCTTTGTGCGGGATCGACGAACCTGTCCAATTTAGAGCGCCAACGGCTTAGATCGCTGCTAAAGGAATTTTCCGACGTTTTCAGTCGGAATAAATACGATTTGGGTTGTACTCACCTGCTGCGTCACCATATTGACACGGGTGACAGCGCGCCTATTCGCCAAAATCCTTTTCGGTTGAGTCCCGCCGAAAAGGAACATGTCAAATCGGCTGTAAATGACATGTTAGCCGCCGACATTATCTCTCCCTCTACCAGCCCTTGGGGAGCACCGATTGTCCTGGTTAAGAAACAGGATGGCTCGTTGCGATTTTGCGTGGATTTCCGTCGCCTTAATAAGGTTTCGGTTGCCGACGCATACCCGCTCCCACGGATGACGAATCGCTGGACGCCTTGGCGGGAGCGCGATTCTTCTCCACGCTAGATTTACTTTCGGGATTCTGGCAGCTTCCTCTGGACGATGACTCGAAACCTAAAACCGCTTTCCGTACACCGCACGGCCTGTTCCAATTCAACCGGTTGCCGATGGGCTTACACTCAGCGCCGGCAACCTTCCAGCGATTGATGGAATTGGTTTTGGCTGGATTGCAATGGGAATCGTGCCTGATTTATTTGGACGACGTGATTGTTTTTGGAAGAACCTTTGACGAACATCTCCAGAGGCTGCGGGCGGTTTTCCAAAGGATGCGGGCTGCTAATTTGAAATTTAAGCCCCAAAAATGCTATTTGTTTCGCGAGTCAGTGCGTTATTTGGGGCACATCGTGGGGCGCTCGGGTATTGCTACCGATCCCGCCAAAACGCAGTGTGTCAGCTCCTGGCCAATTCCGACCTCGGTGGGAGAGGTGAGGAGTTTTATTGGCTTCGCTTCATATTACCGACGGTTCGTCCCTAATTTTGCTACAATTGCCAAACCCTACATGCTTTGACATCAAAAGGGGTTCGGTTCCACTGGGGTCGGGATGAGGAAGTTGCTTTCTGCTCCCTTCGGATGCATTGGTGAGGGCTCCTCCTTTGATTTACCCCGATTTTTCGAGGCCATTTTTGCTCGACACCGACGCGAGCAACACAGGTATCGGAGGCGTGCTTTCCCAGGTGGTTGATGGCGTGGAACGGGTGGTTGCGTACGGCAGTCGGGTGTTGTCTCCAGCGGAGCAAAAATATTGTGTCACCCGTAGGGAACTGTTGGCAATTGTTTTCTTCATCCAACAGTACCGCCCATATCTGTACGGTCAGCATTTCACTGTCCGTACGGATCATGCGGCACTGCAGTACGCCCTGAAGGTTCAACAGCCATCGGGACAATTGTCCCGATGGCTGGAGGTCCTCCAGGAATTCGATTTTGACACACCTATCGTAAGGGCATTCGCCACACAAATGCGGACGCTCTGTCGCGCATGCCCACCACCTCCGAATGCGCATGCCTCCTGGGGTCGGGGCGTTGCAAGCCAGCTGGGGACATGACGGTTCCAGTCCTGGCGGCCGCCGCCGATGTTGACACATTGCTCCCCGATGAGATCGGGAAACAGGGAAAGGATTCCCTGCTTGGGTTGCCTGTGATTGAGTGGGGACGCCTCCAGATGGAGGACGCCTCCCTCCTCGCGCTGCGTCGTCGCGCTAGAGAGAGGGGGTGCGGGACGGGTGATGCCGACAATTGGGAAGTACACGCTGGCTTGCTCATGCATTGGGACGGTAAATCCCACCGTCACCGGCTGGTAGTTCCTGAGGGGTTACGGGTAAGGTGGTGTGGGCTGCTCATGAGCGCCTCCTCCACCTGGGTACCCAAAGACCCTCGCCTCGCTCCAGCTGGATTTTTTTTGGCCGGGCATGACACGGGATGTCACGGATCTGCTGGCAGCATGCCCCCCGGTGTGCGCAACGCAAACCACCAGCTCGGGAGTCGAACCCGCCGTTGCAGTCCATCACAGTCTCCAGGGTGAACGAACTCGTGGCGTTGGATATCCTGGGACCGTTTCCCGCCACCCCTAGGGCAATAGATATTTGCTAACAGGGGTCGAATACTTCACACGCTGGCCTATGGCCTGGCCCCTGGCAAATCAGTCGGCAGCAGCCATCGTGGACGCCTTTGTCCAAGGCTACGTCATGGACAAAGGTGCTCCGGAGCGGCTGCTGACCGACCAGGGTAAAAATTTTTCCGGAAACCTCCTCAAACAAGTCTGTGATCTCCTAGGTACAAAAAAGATTCGTACCTCTCCCTATCACCCACAAACTGACGGGATGGTCGAGCGTCTGCATCGTACCATCACGTCTATGTTGTCGCACCTGGTTTCGGAGTCACAGACCAATTGGGACTTGCAAATTCAAGGGGTCCTGGCAGCATATCGATTGGCCCCCCATGCTGCCACGGGATTTTCACCCTTCTTTCTCATGTATGGTCGCGAACATGACCCACCTGTTCGGGCGCAGCTGCAGATCCCCGCGCCTCTAGGTAAGATAAAATTGGACGAGCACGTTAAATTTAACCTTCAAAAGCTAACTGAGGCGCGGGACGCTGCCATGCTCAATTCCCGCTTGCGCCAAAAGGCGAACGAGCGCTCAGGCTCACGCGCGCGCACGTGCTGCAGTGGAGGCCAGGGGACAGGGCATGGCTGCACTGTCCCCAGGTACCGCTTGCGACCTCCTCGAAACTGGTACGGCCATGGCGGGGCCCCGTCGAGGTGGTCGAGGTTTTGCGACCGCAGTGCGTTCGTATCAAGTGGGGGAGGCGCCGGTGGTTCGTTCACCCCTCTAGACTAAAACCCTTCGTTGCGGTGCGGGGCTCTGCTCCACACGCGCAGGGCCAAGCATGTGAGGGTCGACCGACCCGGGGGGTCCGCCTCTGTTGATCTCACCTGACGCCTTGCCGGTTGCCCCGCCCCAGGTTCTCCCGGAATGACGGGCTCGCGCACGTCCCTCACGGGGGATGCCAAGGGTCCCGCCGCTCCAATTGCGGACTCGCCTCGGATGGGACCGCGGCCACCGAGTGGTCCGCCATCTGAGGTTGGCCCTTGTGACGGGCCTGCGGCAAGGACGCGCGCTAAGATGCGCAGACTCTTATAAAACACTGGAACGCGAAGAAGAACTGAGAACGAAACGAAATTGAGAAAATATTTTATTATTTTTTNCTTGGCGTTTCTTGTACACTTTCGTGTGCTACGGTTACTGGCGCCGCGGTCGCGTGGCGCTCTTGGCGCGTTGTTGTATTACGGCTGTGGGTGTGTGTGTGTGTCTTGTGTGCGTGTTGTGTGTGCGCTGAGGGTTCCGGGAAATGTACATACCTTGCCTCTACGGATTTCGTATTTTATTCGGGGGGGGGCGCGTCGGTTTGTTCTCCCTTTAGGGGCATTGTTAGTATTGTTTGTTCAAATCTCGTTCTGTTAATGGAAAAATGGGGCACACGGGGGGGGGTCAAGGGGTAAAGATTCGTTGTTGGAATTGTTGCAGCCGGGACGGCTGCGAGCTATGTGGGGGGAGTGATGTAGGGATGTTAGATAGAGGGCCGTTATGCATGGCAGCCTATGGGGAAGAAACACAGTAGGCGGGGCTACGTGTGTGCACAGGGAGATGCCCTCTGCGACGTCCGAGCCAGACACCCTGGGGGGGCTGGTTCGGCGTTACGATCCCCCGGGGCCCGCCCTCAAGGAGGGTCGGTATAAAAGGGTCGTTATATGGGTTTAGTCAGTTATGTTATAGTTAAGCTAAGAAGTCGGAAGACGTCGTAGCTAGAGCCCTGGACTCCCCCTGATCGCCGCCCTTATCAGGGCCCCACGGGATCAGGCCCGAGCCAGTGGCGTGGTCCGTGAACCAGAGCCAGTGCTCTGAGACTCCGGGTACCGAAGCCCGATTACCAGTGTCGGGCCAGACAGCCTCCCCTAGCTCTTAGTGGAGGACTCAGGGGATAGGCTATGGATAGCTAGGGTATTCCCTGAGTTATACGGGTGAGGGGCCGCTACCCCTCTAGTGCTGTCCTGTACTGGCAACTTGTTAAATAAATATACGTGTGCCTCAACTCCGTTGTCAAGCGTCCTCGACGGGTACTTCACATGTACNCAACTATCACTACACAGCATGTCACACACAGCATGTACCACCTATGACAACACTATGTACACACACAGCATGTACACACACTATGTACACACACTATGTACACACATGTACACACACTGCATGTACACACAGCATGTACACACACTATGTACCACGTACACACACTATGTACACACACTATGTAACACACAGACAGCATGTACACACACAATGTACACACACTATGTACACACACTATGTACACACAGCATGTACACACACAGCAGTACACACACACTATGTACACACACTATTTACACACACTATGTACACACAGCATGTACACACACTATGTACACACACTATGTACACACACTATGTACACACACAGCATGTACACACACTATGTACACACACAATGTACACACAGCATGTACACACACAGCATGTACACACACAATGTACACACAGCATGTACACACAGCATGTACACACACTATGTACACACACAGCATGTACACACACTATGTACACACACTATGTACACACAGCATGTACACACACTATGTACACACACTATGTACACACACTATGTACACACACAGCATGTACACACACAGCATGTACACACACTATGTACACACACTATGTACACACAGCATGTACACACACAGCATGTACACACACACTATGTACACACACTATTTACACACACTATGTACACACACTATGTACACACACTATGTACACACACTATGTACACACACAGCATGTACACACACTATGTACACACACAGCATGTACACACAGCATGTACACACAGCATGTACACACACAGCATGTACACACAGCATGTACACACACAGCATGTACACACACTATGTACACACACACTATGTACACACACTATGTACACACACAGCATGTACACACAGCATGTACACACACAGCATGTACACAAACAGCATGTACACATACAATGCACACACACAACATGTACACACACAGCATGTACACACACTATGGACACACACTATGTACACACACAGCATGTACACATACAATGCACACACACAGCATGTACACACACAGCATGTACACATACAATGCACACACACAGCATGTACACACACACACAGCATGCACACATACAATGCACACACACAGCATGTACACACACACAGCATGTACACACACTATGTACACACACTATGTACACACAGCATGTACACACATGTACACACAGTACACACACACCATGTAAACACACTATGTACACACACAGCAAGTACACACTATGTACACACACAGCATGTACACACACATCATGCACACACACCATGTACACACACACCATGTACACACACCATGCACACACACACCATGCACACACACAATGCACCCATACCATGTACAAAAATACACACACATACCACGTACACAATGCGCACGCACTATGTACACACACCATGCACACCAAAATACACGCACCACATACACACACCAAGTACACACACACCATGTACACACACACACACCATGTACACACACACACACCATGTACAACACACACCATGTACAAACACACACACCATGTACAAACACACACACACAAATCACGTAAACACACACACACCATGTACAAACACACCAAGTACACACACACCATGTACACACACACACCACGTACACACACACTCCATGTACACACACCATGTACAAACACACACACCACGTACACACACACACCATGTACACACACGATGCACACACACAATGTACACACACCACACACACACACACCACGTACACACACACAATGCACACACACACTATGTACACACACCATGCACACACACACACCATGTACACACACACTATGTACACACACACCACGTACACACACCACACGTACATACCACACACACACCACGTACACACACCATGCACACACACCATGCACACACACACCATGTACAAACACACACACNACACACACCATGTACACACTCCATGTACACACACACCACGTACACACACCATGCACACACACAATGTACATACACCACGTACACACACACCATGTACACACACCATGCACACACCACGTTCACACACACACCATGTACACACACAGACCACACACACCATGTACTCACCATGTACACACACACCACGTACACACACCATGTACACACACCACGTACACACACACCATGCACACACACACCACGTACACACACACCATGTACACACACCACGTACACACACCACGCACACACACACACTGACACACACACACCACGTACACACACACACCATGACACACACCATGCACACACACCACGTACACACACCATGCACACACAATGTACACACACACACCATACACACACACCACGTACACACACACCATGTACACACACCACACACACACACCACGCACACACACACACCACGCACACACACCATGCACACACCACGTACACACACACCACGCACACACACAGTGGTAGCTGAGACGTGATCACTTACTCGTCCACCCAGCGTCAGCATTCAGTGTCACACACGCGCGCGCGTGTGTGAGCACGTTCAAGAGTACACAGACAAAGATCCCCCATGTAACCTAGACACACTGCTGGGGTTAAGTGCGATTAGCTAGCACCCACACACGCACTCAGAGCGATCGCTGAAACGTGACCAGTCAGTCTCTCGTTTACCCCAGTGTGAGTGAGCATGCATCCCTTGGATGTGAGTGGCGCACGCGTGTGTGTGTGTAACGTTATAAGTGGGAGAGCGGTGGTGTAGTGGTTAGCACTACGCTGCGCTACGAACCCGGCGACCCGAGATCGATTCCTGCTCAGGATGAACACCAGTGACGATTATCTGAACGGGTCCTGGGTCTCGCATAGGTCGACTCAGCCTCAAATGAGTACCTGGTGCGGTGTGTAAAAACATCGCCACTGGGGAAACAAAGGCGGTCGGGCGTGGTGTTTGGCCACCCACCCCTCGTGTAACCGTCCCGTCCTTCATAGGTGCTCGCTAACGGCACTTGCCCCAACAGTCGGTCGAGGCTATACGGGGATCTTTGTATCTGTGTGTGTTTTGTAACGTTATAAGAAGAGTGCATCAGCACGAGCGCACACTCGCCACTCTTCTTACTGGGTCAGGCGCCGGGCGTTCGTGCGCTCGCTCTCTCTCTGCTCCATCGCTCTCCTCCACTCGCTCCCCTCTCGCATGCGAAGTGCCGAGATTCGGGAACGTGTTTGGGTTTTTTTCTTCTTCTTTTCTTCCGCTGTTGCTGCTGTGCGTGTGGGCTCCCTCACTCGGGGGGACTGGAGAGTCTTTGATACAGACGAGAGAGCAGAGAGAGAGAGCGGACAGAGGCGCCGTGGTGGTGGTGGTGGATGGGATGGGTTTTCGGGAGCGCAGTTGCACGGATTCTTCAATGGTTGAGTTTGGTTGGACTGAACTCTGCTGCTGCTGCTGCCGCGACTTCTGAGCTGAAGAGTTTGTGGAGAGGCTTGCGCCTCGGAATGTATCAATCGTTCAAGGCTGCTGAAGGTAAGAATGTGCGCGCACGTGCTGTGTGCGGTAAACATCGTTCGGCGTGGTGCTGGCCACCCCACACCCCAGTGCCGCCCTACGTAGGTGCTGCTACTCGCTCATGCCACTCGCCCCAACAGTCTATTGAAGGTTCATCGGGGGATGTGTTTGTGTGTGTGTAGCGGTTAGCGCGCTGCGCTATGAACCTGGCCACCCGGGTTCGATTCCCGCTCACAGCCAACACCCAGTGACGATTATCTGAACCGGTCCAGGGCATCTCTGTCGCTGCCTTAAATGAGTACCTGGTGCGGTGTGTAAACACCGTCACTAGGGAGACAAAGCGGCCGGCGTAGTGTGGCCACCCACCCCNTCGTGTGCCGAGCCGGCCTTCATAGGTGCTCGCTAACGCACTTGCCCCTACAGTCTGTTAAGGCTAAATGGGGGATGTGTGTGTGTGTTACGCCGTGTGTGTGTAAACGCGGTGTGTGTGTATGTTAAAATGCATATCGTATATGTTGTGTATGCAGTGTGTAGATGTGCACCGTGTGTGTGTATGTCTAACGCACTGTGTATGTATTATACATTGTGTCAGTACCACATCTACCGTGTGTACACAATACAATACACACAACAAACGTACAATAAGTATTGTGTGTTCATTTTTGTACGTATTATATTGTGTATGTCGCATAGGTAATGTGTAGCTATGTACTGAAAGCATTATGCGTGTGTATTGTGTGTATGCATGTGCTATATTTGTGCATGTATGTACTATAATTAGTTTACCTGCTTTCCTTATAAGGACTTTGTCAATCTCTATAGTTTTCGCTCACGGCCAACACTGGTGACGATTATCTGATCCGTCGTGGGCTTCCCCTAGGTCGACTCAGCCTCAAATGAATGCCTGGTGCGGTGTGTAAACATCGTCGCTGGGGAGACAAAGGCGGCGGGCGTGTGTTGGCCACCCACCCCTCGTGCCGGCCTTCATGGTTCTACTCGCTAGCACCACTTGTCCCAACAGTCTGTTAAAGCTATACGGGAGATCTTTGTCTTTGTATAGTACTGCTGTATATATATCGTATGTGTCTGTGTATTATGCTTAGAAATGTACAATATATTATTTGTCTATGCTGGACAACACTGTGTTTGTCTCAGTACTACTGTACATGCATTGTGTGCGTCTGTATGTACCTCCGATTGCACGGTTGGCTACGTACGGTGTGAAAGAAGTTCAACATGCATATGTCAATGCGTGTGATATATGTACGTACGCAATGCGTGTTGTGTCTGTACGTACACACTACCTGCAAATATGTATTGTGTATTTGGCTGCATGCATACCCAGTGAACGTTGATCCAACGTTGGAATCTGATCGGAAACGTATTGCCCAACGTGCCGTCTTTCGTGGCTAGTTCGAACTCAATGTAACGTGGGCGGCCGTACGATCCGAATTCTGGCGTGTGAACGGATGCATGGTTCAAGCGAACGTGAACACCGCTCGCTCATGGCGTGTTCATTTACGGGTGCACGTCACACTTAAAAGCGTGCCCGAGGTATGAAGCGCACTGACATTTTTACAAAGCAAAGATCCCCCGCAAGCCTTAACAGACGTGTGGGGCAAGTGCTGTCAGCGAGCACCTATTAAGGTAGGCACGGCTCACGAGGGTGGTGGGTGGCCAATACCACGCCCGACCGCCTTTGTCTCAATTCTAGATTTGAAGCTTTCGTGACTGCAAGGATTCATATCTTTGTTTTTTTTAAAGTCACGTAGGTTAAAAGAAAACAAATAATTAAATCACGACGTTTCGGAGGCAACACAAGCTTCCGTCTTTGTCTCCCCAGTGGCGATGTTTACGCAACCGACCCAGACACTTATTTGAGGCTGTGTCGACCTAGGGGAGGCCCACGACCGGTTCAGATAATCGTCACCGGTGTTGGCCGTAAGCTGGAATCAAACTCGGCAGGGCCCGGTTCGTTGTGCAGCGCCCTAACCGCTACACTACCGGCTCCCCATGTTTACACCGCACACACACACACAGATGAGACTACGATCACTCACTCGCACCAACTGTTTACGAAAGCGACAGCGGAATTTAATTGATGTAATCGCTCTGCAGATGCGCGAGCCGGAATGCCCACGATCATCTCCGATTTCGGAAATCCGAGCAGGATTTTGAGCCCTAAATAGTTATGGGATTAGCGACCACAATGCAACGCTAACAAACCCCACGGGTGCTATAGGATGCAACGTACATATATTTAGTGGGCAGCAGAGGCAGTGCGGCCACGTGAGTGACGCTCACCGTCGTCAAGCAACGTTGACCGGCGTGGTGAAGTATGGTCAAAGAACCCTTCTCTACTCCCGCGGCGTTTGAGGGCGGTCATCATCCAGCAGTGGATAAACACAAGGTGCTGTACACCATGCACACGTGGAAATATACAGAAGAACCCGGCGAGCCCAGTTCGATTCGCGCTCACGATCAGCACCAGTGACGATTATCTGAATCGGGTCTGGGCCTCCTCGAGGTCGACTCAGCCTTAAATTAGTGCCTGGTGCGGGGTGTGAACATCGCCACTGGGGGAGACAAAGACGGCCGGGCGTGGTGTTGGCCACCCACCCTCTCGGGTACCGTGGCGGCCTTCATAGGTGCTCGCGAACAACACTTGCCCAAACAGTCTGTTAAGGCTATACGGGGGAGCTTTGTTTTTGTCTTGCAGCGGGTGGAGGGGGGTTGGCGCAAACGTCCGCCTTACGATCCAGGAGCAACCCGGGTTCGATTCCTTGTCACGGCAAATAAAAGTGGCTTCGTGCGTGAACATTTGAATGCTTGAGCCACCTGAGGATCCTTTACGAACGTGCCGTTCGAGGTCGGCTCGCCTTTTAAATGAGACCTGGTGTGGAGTGTTATCTGCAATCGCAGCAGTGGGGAGATAAAGGCGGCCGGGCGTGACGTTCGCTGCCCCATTTATTCGTGCATCGTTCATGAATGTAAATAATAGGTGCTCGCTGAAACCAATTGCCCCAACGGTCAACGTATTAGACGATTGCTGGGATGACGTTTGTATTTTGTCGACCTGTGCACTGCATGCGACCCGAGTTCGATTCCCACTCACGGCCACCAACACCGATGCCGATTATCTGAACCGGTTCTGGGCTTCCCCTAGGTCGACGCAGCCTCAAATTAGTACTTGGTGCGGTGTGTGAACATCGCTACTAGGGAGAGAAAGGCGGCCGAGCGTGGTGCTGGCCAGCCACCCCTTCGTGTGCCGTGCCGGCTTTCAAATGTGCTCGCTTACAGCACTTTGTCCGTCTGTTACAAAGTTATACGGGGAATATTTATCTTTGTATACTATTTGGTTCCGTCGGTAAAGTCACGTAGGTAGAAAAATAAAAGATCACGACGTTTCGATCGCAACACAAGCAATCGTCATCAGGTGGGACAACCACAGCAAGAAAAGACTCCTGAAGTAGCAGTTTTTTTCTATTATTTTTCTAACTACGTGACTTTACCGAAAGAACCAAAGAGTATGGATTCCTGCAGTCACGAAAGCTTCACCCGCGTATGTCCGTCCTTCAACAATGCGGCACGTGGGGAATTGACTGCACGTGGCATATTGGGGAGGGACACTTCACCGGAAGTAATAAGCAGATCAATGTGACGTGGATGATTGATAGGTTGGTGCCGTGTTCATCCGTGCGAAAACACACCTGTTGGAATTTTTTTGTGCTGGGAATTATTTTTCTTTTTAAACTAACCTACGTATTTTATTTTGACCAGGAGCTGAAAATCGATTTTTTTCAGAAGCGACCTGACCACGAATGATTGCTCAACGAAGTGGCTCATCACGTGGAGATGTACAGCAGCCAAATACTCTAAACTAGTGGTGCTTAACCCTGACTGTTACTTGCGCCCCTTTGGTTCTCAGAAAGGGTTAAGAACCAATGCTCTAAACCAGGGGTGGGGAACCTTTTTTCTGCCAAGGGCCATTTGGATATTTATAACATCATTCGCGGGTCATACAAAATTATCAACTTAAAAATTAGCCCGTTAAAATTTGGTCAAACATTCAATTAACTCACCCCTAATGTGATGGCTGGAACTGCTTCTCTTTGGTGAGGCGTGTGATGTTAGCTGGTATTGATGATGTTGTTGCTACTCGCAACTGCTTTTCCAGGTTTGCTCCTAGATGTATTGAATTTCGAGTCCCGCCTGTGGTTTCCTTGGCAGGGCCAGAGACCAAATGATTTCGCGGGCCTTATACGGCCCGCGAGCTGGACGTTCTCTGCCCTTGCTCTAAACGCACCTTTCTAAATGTGGAGGGAAAAAAACGGAGGAGCCAGAGAAAAATCCATGCTACCACGGGGAGAGAGACACACCGCAAACTCCAAATATACAGACTTCAGGGTCGTGATCGAACCCACGACCTCCTGTATACCAGCCGTGGTGGTTAACATCTCACCACCGTTGAGTTTTATGCTAAAATTATAATTCTTGGAATTTCTTTTGAAAGTTGTTGCGAAGTGTAATAACATGGAGCGTGATGTTATCACAGAACTATGGGTACATGATTTAATAATTGCATTAGCAATCAGTGGCATTGTTTGCAAAAACATGTATATCAGAATCATAATGAGTGGCCCGCAATTAATACCTCGGAAGATTCGACAGTGTGAGAAGCAACACGATCCGCGGTCGCTAATTCTGATTGCTCGTTGGTAGTGAGAGCACGTGAAGGCTTGGTGATAATTAGGTGCTGCTGCTGGTGATGATGTATGCGTGCATGCGTGCGCACGTGTGCAGGGGAGTGGTGGCGCGTTCAAATCCTGCTCACGGCCAATATACAACAGGGTGCTTCAAAATGTTTTTAACACTTATATGGGACTATTAAGGAAAAATAACGGATAAACGCTGTAACATGATGCCAAATGTATGTTAATAGCTTCAAAAAGTCAAAGAGTCTCCACTTGTTCGCCATCATTGTCAACACATGCCTAGAATCTTCTCCAGGTGGTCTCCAGAACCCGGAGGCACATTTCTTGTGGTATCGTTGAAAATTTTCGGAAGTGTTCACATTTTTTTGAAACACCCTCTATTATACGACAAGATCCGACCTTGTCCGTCCAGTGTTCGCCGAGCTGCCATTGGCTTCCGGTTGCCGAACGAACACCGTCTAAGGACGCGCTCAATACACACAAAGCGCTTGCCACAGATGAACCACAATACCTTGCTGATGTCAAGGAGCATAAACCACTATCACGCAAACTTCGCTCGTCCTCTCAGCGGCGTCTTTTGGCTGCGAGCATTTGAGCAAAGACGGCGGTCACCGGATAGCGCGCTTCTGCGGCCGTCTGGAACGCTCTTCCTTCCGATATTAGGACATAAATGGACGTGTGCACGTTTAAATATAAATTGTAAACTCATGTATTTATAACTACTTTGTGTTTGATTTGCTGTCCTTCCCCCGCACCTCCGCAGAGCACGGTTGGCTTTGGTGCGAAATAAGTTCAGCATGCGTACAAAGAAAACCGAGTTCGAATCCCGCTCACGGCCAATATCAGTGACGAATATTTGAACCATCTCTTGGGCCCTCCCTAATGTGAGCTCAGTTTTAAATTAGTACCTGGTGTGGCGTGTAAACATACGCATTGGGGAGACAAAGGCGGCCGGGCGTGGTGTTGGTCACACTACCCAGTTCTTCGTTCGTGCCTTATTTAAATAAACAAACAAACAGTATTTATATATTTTTTTTTATTTTAACCAGGTAAGGCCCACTGAGCTATATCGCTCTTTTCCCGAAGCGACCAAATAGTATGAGCGCGTGGTGATGTGATTCTTGGCGTGGAGGGAAAAACAAAAACCGGAGCACGTGTAGAAAAAATCCACGCGACCACGAGGAGAGAGACAGAGAGACACACACACACACACCGCAAACTCCAAATACACAGACATCGTCAGGGTATATTTAACTGGTGCTCGCGACAGCACTTGACCCCCAACAGTCTGTTAAGTCTCTATGCGGGGGACGTGGGGCGGGTGGTAATATCACTCAGTCGATGCGTGCACGTGCACACCTCAGCTGTTATGACAGAGCCGGCGAATTGCGTGAAATGTTTGCCCAGGTGCAGCATGCGCACAAAAAAACGGGTTATTGGCACCCGATATTTGACACCGCGATAAGGTATCCGTTGACGACCAACGTGACGGCCTTCGTACACAAGCAGCGAGCGTCCGGGGCAGGCGAAACTTGCCCTCGGCATGTAGGAGGCTGACACCGCGGCTGTCACGGAATGATGGACGTTCTTCACAATGTATGGCCAATCGCCTGATGACGCTTGTTTGCTGCCATCACCGGCGAAGCGTCGTACCCTTAGTCGTATATTTTGTGGGTTTACTCTCCAACACACCGTTTGTAGTAACTAATTAGCACGTTTTGTTTCCGTGACAAACTTTGCTAAGTCGCTCTGACAGGTGGTAGAGGGTTTAACGACACATTTATATTTGTGCAATCTAACCCCCCCAAAAAAAACCTTCATTATGATAATATTGGACGCGAAGCTTCTTGTTAACAATACTGTGATTGGTCCCGCCGTGGCAATGTGGAATTTCCAACCACTAGTTATAGATGCGCCTGCGTTATGCTCATTTGAGCATTGGAGAGATTTTGGTTTCAACGCTCTCCAAGTCGATTTGAGAGTGTGAATGCAATTAGACCATACCTGCCAACCCATAGTTTACCCGTATTCTTGTACAGGGAATTGCGTGAACGTTTTTTTGTCCATTTGTTTGTGTTTCTCCCTTGTGATGGGACGTTGTAGGGTGAAGTCGCATGTATAAGGGGAGGGTGACATACGGTCTGAATTGGTCTCTAAGAATGTAGGACTGATAAGGGTTAACAGGTTTGTAGTAGTGCAGTCTATAGTAGTGTAGTGTTAAGTGTAGTGTATAGTGTAGTGCATAGTAGCATAGCTGTTAACCCATACCGTTTACCGTTTTCGTTTACAGGGAAACTGAGTTTTCAGGTCCACATGGCGTACACCGTTTCAATATGGCCAACATTTTTAGTTTATTTGTTTGTGTTCTTCCCTTGTGATGGGACTTTGTAAGATGCACGTCGAGATTTATAAGAGGGCACGGGGTGACCAATACGGTCTGAATTGGTCTCTAAGATCAGGTTTGACAGGTTTGTAAGACTCGCAAAGAGCGTCCGACATGATTAAACTAAGGCGTAAAATTGTGTTGCCGCTATGGCTGTTACCGTTCTGAAAACCGGACAAATGTATCAAAGAGCTTTGCAACAACTTGGAGATACAAAGCAGATAACAACAACCAAAATTTGATTTAAAGCTTTCGTGACTGCAGGGATTCATATTCTTGGTTCTTTCGGTAAAGTCACGTAGAAGGGAAATAATAAAATAATATAAATATAACAATAAAAATTCTGCAACACAAGCAATCATCATCAGGTGTGGATTTCACACCTATGTGGATTTCACACCTGATGATGATTGCTTGTGTTGCAGTCGAAACGTCGTGAGAATTTTTTTTTTATATTTGTATTATTTATTATTTCCCTTCTACGTGACTTTACCGAAAGAACCAAGAATAACAACAAAACTGCGAATACGCAAATGCATTTGGCCCAGAGAGCCAGCCTTTGTCTTCCCACACCGCTAATTAAAGACTTTCCAGGATAAACACTACGCGTTGGCGAGCGTTGCGTCATTAAAACTCGCGCGCGTGAGTTCGCAACGCGGTTTCTATTCATCGTTTTGCTCGCCACGCATTTCGACGTGAAACAAAAACAAGCCTGCTCACTCCTTTTTGTTGTACTCTTTGACATGTAAATGTTGTCTCTAACCCCTCCCTCTCGCTGCCTCCGCCCCCTCTGTCTATTTAAGGCCACCCCACAGAGACGATCACCCTCTCTGTACCTGTGTTGCCCGCTGCGTGTATCTGGTGATATCTGTCTGCTTATATGTCTGTCTATAGTTTTTTCTGGTTAGATTTTATGTCGCTATTTCATTATACCTGATGATGATTGCTTGTGTTGCAATCGAAGCGTCGTGTGCCATTGTTTAATTTATTATTTTTTCTACATACGTGACTGTACGAAAGAACCAAAGAATAAAGCCTGGATAGCCCAGGCGATCGAGCGAGCTGGCGGCACATTGAATTTGGCGGTGTGGGCGCACGCAATGCGCATGCGCGCGGACGGCAAGCTCAACCGCACCGCCCTTCTCCGTGACACAGGAGTAGCAATGGCGCTGCCGGTTTTAAAAAAAAANCTAAAACTTGTATAAGAGTGTTTCGTTGGCCAAACACTGTAAAGGTTCTGGTCGCTGGTTTTAAGCTATGAAGTGTGCCGAGTTTTCATCGCACTTGGCTTTGTAGGGGCTTTGAAGGTGCTTGGTGAAAGCAGTGAGGAGTGTCCTCAGACGGACAGGAGCACACACTTTTTTTTTCCTCCGACAATATAAGGCATCCCTGCCTCACTTGATGCAGCAATTCTGGCTGTGACGGTCCCACCTGATGACGGAGACTTGTGTTGCCTCCGAAACGTTGTGATTNTTATTATTTTATTTTTATTATTTTTATTTCATTTTTACCTACGTGACTTTACCGAAAAAACGAAGAGTATGAACAGTCACGAAAGCTTCAAATCTATAATATAGGCCTCGGAAATTAAGAACGGTGAATGAAGCGGAACGGTCCGGTGCGTGTGTTCCGGAAAATGTATTTTGACCACGCCATAACCACCTTACCCTTATTTTTCCCCTCTATATTTGTTCTGTTTCAGAATAAATATGTTCATAACAGGATTTATGAAATGTAGGGTACGCTAGCATAGGATTATAGTGGTTTCTATTTGTTACACCAGCCCACAGGGGATTATTGTGTCCGTCGTGCAGGGAGGGGCTGGGTGGGGAGGGNGGGAGGGCGTGTGGGGCTGGATGGGGGTGGGAGGGTGGGCTGGGTGGGAAGGGCTGGTCACCCGTGGTGCCCTTATAAAACTCAACGTTTAACCTACTCACGCCGGCTTGTGCCCGCCCTCACAGTCGGGCATATTTGCGGAATACACCATGCCGCTGTTGACCCTGGCCATTGACCGAGCAACCCAACGTTCCTACCAGCTCCCTCCGCAGGAATGTGTTTTAAGAGCCACTTGTGGCAGCGCGCGGCTGAGCCCCGGCGCTTTGGAGGCGACGGTTGGGGGTTGGTGAACGCCGCTGTGAAGCAGCTCCCGTAGCCATTAGGCTGGGGGGTTGATCGGCAGGGGGTTACAGCAAGTGGGTTCCGAGGGGGGAGGGGGGGTACAGCAAGTAGGTTCCGAGGGGGGGGAGGGGGGTACAGCAAGTAGGTTCCGGAACAGCTGTGTGGGTTTTCTCTCCCGCGCAAAGTACTCGTTCAGTTTAAAGTCGTGCAATTAATTAATTTGAGTATCTATGGAGAACTTTCTGACAGTATAAAACATAAGAATAAGTTTTACACTTTCTGGCAATTAAACAGGTGTTAATGGTGCCTATTTGTTGTTTGAACATCTTAACACCTGTTTTATTTCCAGAAAGGGTAAAACCTATTCTTAATTAATTTTAATATTTCGATCAATGTGTTTATTATAGTGTTGTGATTACTGTTACATTATTTTCAAATATTTATTACAATTGTTCGAGAACTGGGTTTTACTTAAATGTTCTGGAGCTAATTTGCTCGTCTCAGTTAGATCGCTACGTGCCACCAATACATCCAAGGCTAAATGCCACCAATATGTTCAAGAGCTAAGTGCCACCAATATGTTCAAGAGCTAAGTGCCACCAATATTTTCAAGAGATAAGTGCCACCAATATGTTCAAGAGCTAAGTGCCACCAATTTGTTCAAGAGCTAAGTGCCACCAATATGTTCAAGAGCTAAGTGCCACCAATATGTTCAGAGCTAAGTGCCACCAATATGTTCAAGAGCTAACTCCACCAATATGTTCAAGAGCTAAGTGCCACCAATATGTTCAAGAGCTAAGTGCCACCAATATGTTCAGGAGCTAACTCCCACCAATATGTTCAAGAGCTAAGTGCCACCAATATGTTCAAGAGCTAAGTGCCACCAATACGTCAAGGCTAAGTGCCACCAATATGTTCAAGAGCTAAGTGCCACCAATATGTTCAAGAGCTAAGTGCCACCAATATGTTCAGGAGCTAACTCCACCAATATGTTCAAGAGCTAAGTGCCGCCAATATGTTCAAGAGCTAAGTGCCACCAATATGTTCAGGAGCTAACTCCACCAATATGTTCAATAACTAAGTGCCACCAATATGTTCAAAGCTAAGTGCCACCAATATGTTCAAGAGCGAAGTGCCACCAATATGTTCAAGAGCTAAGTGCCACCAATATGTTCAAGAGCTAATGCCACCAATATGTTCAAGAGCTAAGTGCCACCAATATGTTCAGGAGCTAACTCCCACCAATATGTTCAAGAGCTAAGTGCCACCAATATGTTCAAGAGCTAAGTGCCACCAATTGTTCAAGAGCTAATGCCACCAATATGTTCAAGAGCTAAGTGCCACCAATATGTTCAAGAGCTAAATGCCACCAATATGTTCAAGAGCTAAGTGCCACCAATATGTTCAGAGCTAAGTGCCACCAATATGTTCAGAGCTAAGTGCCACCAATATGTTCAGAGCTAACTCCACCAATATGTTCAAGAGCTAAGTGCCACCAATATGTTCAAGAGCTAAGTGCCACCAATATGTTCAGGAGCTAACTCCCACCAATATGTTCAAGAACTAAGTGCCACCAATATGTTCAAGAGCTAAGTGCCACCAATATGTTCAAGAGCGAAGTGCCACCAATATGTTCAAGAGCTAAGTGCCACCAATATGTTCAAGAGCTAAGTGCCACCAATATGTTCAAGAGCTAAGTGCCACCAATATGTTCAGGAGCTAACTCCCACCAATATGTTCAAGAGCTAAGTGCCACCATATGTTCAAGAGCTAAGTGCCACCAATATGTTCAAGAGCTAAATGCCACCAATATGTTCAAGAGCTAAGTGCCACCAATATGTTCAAGAGCTAAATGCCACCAATATGTTCAAGAGCTAAGTGCCACCAATACGTCCAGGGGCTAACTCCACCAATATGTTCAGGAGCTAACTCCCACCAATATGTTCAAGAGCTAAGTGACACCAATACGCCCAGGAGCTAAGTGCCAATGTCGAGGTCTGGTAGCCAAGAGAGGCTTCCGGAGAGGGCGTTTGTGTCGTGTGCTTTCCTCCGGAGGTGCCCAGCTATATTTAAGTCTGCTTTGAAAACCCATCTCTTTGAAGTGGCCTTCCATCTTCAGTTTGGTCGGTTGCCCCTGGTTCTGTTTTTATTTCCTGCTTTTCATGCATTGCACATTGGGCTCCGAGGATGGTATTCGGTTTACAAATTTCAATTCGTATTCTTATTATTATTGCAGCGGTTTACAAAGTGGCCCTACATCGCAAGGGGATTATATCGGGGTTACTTCTTTTTTCTACTTACCAGGTAAGGCTCATTGAGCTATATAGCTCTTTGTCAGAAGCAACCTGGCCACAAATGAAAGCTCAACTAAGTGGCTTATCACGTGGTAATGGATAGCAGCCAAATACTCTAAATACATGTTTCTAAATGTGCAGGGAAAACTCGCAGGACCCGGAGAAAAATCTATGCGACCACGGGGAGAGAGACACGCAAAGTCCAAATATAAAACAGGCATCATGGTCGGGATCTAACCCACGACCTCCTGCACACCGGGCGAGGTAGTTAACGTCTCACCAGCGAGGCACTCTGCAGGAACCAGCCCACACGCTTAATGCGGCGGTCACCCATCCAAGCATCATCCAGGCTCATCGGTGCTTAGCTTGCTAGATCTGATGATATGGGGCGCACCGCACTCCCATTAGCACGGTTGACTACGTACGGTGCTAAAGAAGTTCAACACAGGGCATACATCGCTGGGCGAGCTGGTCACGGGCAGTTTTACAATTTGTGGCCGAAGTAAGATTCGGCTCTGCAGCCAGCGGCTCACGCGGCTCTCTCTCACTCCTCGCTGACCTTCGCGTACAAGGCGAGCACGCCATGTACTGAAATTAACATATCCATAAGCACAAGAAAACATTAATTAGCGACATTTGCAATGCAGTAAGTCAAGCAAGAGGCGAATTAGAACGCTGTAAGGTCTTGGACCAGCTTGCAGACACGCTAGCATTGTTATACGGCTATTGAGGCCATTTGCTGCGATCTTGGTCTGCATAGCATGCAGATCTTGAGTGTTGTTGTAATTTTCAACACAAGATAAGTTTTAATGAAGCTTTAGGCTGCAGCAAAACTACAGCAGGTGCATGTTGGCCGTATCCTCTGGATTATGATGCACCTATTTTATTTTAACTGCACGGTATTTTAAATAAAAGTTTGTGGGTGCAACCTTTTTTTTATTTACATTTATTTTTTATTGAGGGAATGTGTGTCGCTTTGTGTAGCATGTGAGCCAGTTAATTCTAGATTTGAAGCTTTCGTGACTGCAAGGATTCATACTCTTAGGTTTTTTTGGTAAAGTCACGTAGGTAAAAAATAAACTTAAATTAACAGAAGTAATAATATAAATAAATAATAAATCACGACGTTTCGGAGGCAACACAAGTCTCCGTCATCAGGTGGGAGCGTCACAGCTGAATTTACTGTATCAAGATTTTAGCTGTGACGGTCCCACCTGATGACGGAGACTTGTGTTGCCTCCGAAACGTCGTGATTTATATTTTATTTCTATTATTACTTCTATTAATTTTCTTTTTTACCTACGTGACTTTACCGAAAAAACCTTAGAGTGTGAGCCAGTTAGTTCATCCTCTTCATCCCCGTGGGACATGAGGGCGCAATGAGTCCCCTGTGTTTCTTCCCACCCTTAGCAACTTGTTGAGCCTCGACCCAAGAGAGGTTGATCGCTGCTGCAGCTCGGCCTTCGCGGTCTTGCGCCACGTGGTCTCGGGTCTCCCAGGTTTCCTGTTGCCCGGCGGTGTCCATGTTAGGGACATTGTATCTCATGTACGGTCCTGGTCCATCCTGAGCACACGATCGAGCCATGTGAGTTAGCTGTCTCTTGTGTGTTGACGGTACACATAACACAAACCGGTTATGAAAAGCGGGGGATATAGAAAGACGGGGAACGGGCTTGCTGCCCTTAGCCATACGGGGTGGGTCCCATCGAAGGGAGAAAGGGTAACTGTTTTTGTTTGAAGTAAGGAGGAAGGGATGACAAGGGGAGATGTGTATAACCGAAACACAGCTGACATAAATACAATTTAAATAACATAAGAGGTGACCTAAAACGAGAATTTGTTTTACACCCTCGGGGTCCGGCCCCGTCTAAACCAGCAGTGGTTGTTATGCCCGCTCGTGGGTGTCATCTTCTCATGCGGTAGGTGTGTAGGTAGGTGTATAGGTAGGTGTGTAGGTAGGTGTGTAGGTAGGTGTATAGGTAGGTGTGTAGGTAGGTGTATAGGTAGGTGTGTAGGTAGGTGTATAGGTAGGTGTGTAGGTAGGTGTGTAGGTAGGTGTGTAGGTGGTGTATAGGTAGGTGTGTAGGTAGGTGTATANGTAGGTGTGTAGGTGGTGTGTAGGTAGGTGTGTAGGTGTGTAGGTAGGTGTGTAGGTAGGTGTGTAGGTATAGGTGTGTAGGTAGGTGTGTAGGTAGGTAGGTGTGTAGGTAGGTGTAGGTAGGTGTATAGGTAGGTGTGTAGGTAGGAGTGTAGGTAGGAGTGTAGGTAGGTGTGTAGGCAGGTGTATAGGTAGGTGTGTAGGTAGGTGTGTAGGTAGGTGTATAGGTAGGTGTATAGGTAGGTGTGTAGGTAGGTGTGTAGGTAGGTGTATAGGTAGGTGTATAGGTAGGTGTGTAGGTAGGTGTAGGTAGGTGTGTAGTGTGTAGGTGGTGTGTGTCGGTAGGTGTATAGGTAGGTGTGTAGGTAGGTGTATAGGTAGGTGTGTGTGTGNAGGTAGGTGTATAGGTAGGTGTGTAGGTAGGTGTTTTTAGGTAGGTGTATAGGTGGTGTGTAGGTAGGTGTGTAGGCAGGTGTATAGGTAGGTGTGTAGGCAGTGTGTAGGTAGGTGGTAGGTAGGTGTGTAGGTAGGTGTGTAGGTAGGTAGGTGTGTAGGTAGGTGTAGGTAGGTAGGTGTCTAGGTAGGTAGGTGTGTGTAGGCAGGTGTGTAGGTAGGTGTGTAGGTGGTGTGTAGGCAGTGTGTAGGTATGTGTATAGTAGGTGTGTCGGTAGGTGTGTAGGTAGGTGTGTAGGCAGGTGTGTAAGTAGGTGTGTAGGTAGGTGTGTAGTTGGTGTGTAGGCAGCTGTATAGGTAGGTGTGTAGGTGGTGTGTAGGTAGGTGTGTAGGTAGGTGTGAGTGTGTGTCGTGTGTAGGCGGATGGGGGCAGATTTTATTTAACTTTTACGNGTAGAGAGGCCGCTGCTCTGTAATCAACACAAAGGGACAGTTGCTGTCATAAAAATATATCACGACGTTTCTGTCATGTTTCATGATCTTCTCAAAATCCTTCTATTCTCGAAGCACTCAAAGTTAGTCGCTTTTTCACGCACTAATTAAATACCAAGGTCATTTACACTGAGGTTGTGTTTTTATATTGTCTAGGATTGAAAGAATATTCTGGTGAAAGTATTACATTCATAGGAGCACAACTTGGAAAGTTGCAACGAGTGTAAATGAACGGCGTCAGTCTTTAGTATTCGTTGCTCTGACCTCTGCGGTGTCGCTATGATTATGATTATGTCCTCAGAACGTCTTCTTCTGCCGTTGTAACTCATTGCAATGTTTTATTTGTTACGCAGAAAATCCCGTGCAGCCAAGTTACCCATCTCGCTTCGTGGGGTGGAAAGGAGCCCTGGCAGCAGCCAGCCAGGAATCAGAATCATAATATTCATGTGAACTGGAGGAATCCGATGAGCTATGAAGCTCTTTATCGCAGATGTCCAGGAGGGTGGGGTAGGAAAGTTACAACAACAAACAGTACAACAACATGATAAGAGTGCAAAGTACAATAAAGGTAAACAAATCACCTAAACACAAACACTCCTCTTTGCAGATCTTCTCCAAGTCATTCATGTTTCGAGGCAACTCGAACCTTCAGCTCCCTCCACAGATTTTCTATGGGATTAAGGTCTGGAGACTGGCTAGGCCACTCCAGGACCTTAATGTGCTTCTTCTTGGCCCGTTGCCTTGGCCGTGTGTTTTGGGTCATTGTCATGCTGGAATACCCATCCACGACCCATTTTCAATGCCTTGGCTGAGGGAAGGAGGTTCTCACCCAAGATTTGACGGTACATGGCCCCGTCCATCGTCCCTTTGATGCGGTGAAGTTGTCCTGTCCCCTTAGCAGAAAAACACCTCCAAAGCATGATGTTTCCACCCCATGTTTGACGGTGGGGATGGTGTTCTTGGGTCATAGGCAGCATTCCTCCTCCTCCAAACACGGCGAGTTGAGTTGATGCAAAGACCTCCATTTTGGTCTCATCTGACCACAACACTTTCACCCAGTTGTCCTCTGAATCATTCAGATGTTCATTGGCAAACTTCAGACGGGCATGTATATGTGCTTTCTTGAGCAGGGGACTTGCGGGCGCTGCAGGATTTCAGTCCTTCACGGCGTAGTGTGTTACCAACTGTTTTCTTGGTGACTATGGTCCCAGCTGACTTGGGATCATTGACAAGATCCTCCCGTGTAGTTCTGGGCTGATTCCTCACCTTTCTCATGATCATTGCAACTCCACGAGGTGAGATCTTGCATGGTACCCAGGCCGAGGGAGATTGACAGTTTTTTCTTCCATTTGCGAATAATCGCACCAACTGTTGTCACCTTCTCACCAAGCTGCTTGGCGATGGTCTTATAGCCCATTCCAGCCTTGTGTAGGTCTACAATCTTGTCCCTCACATCCTTGGAGAGCTCTTTGGTCTTGGCCATGGTGGAGAGTTTGGAATCTGATTGAGTGATTGCTTCTGTGAACAGGTGTATTTTATACAGGTAACAAGCTGAGATTAGGAGCACTCCCTTAAAGAGTGTGCTCCTAATCTCAGCTCGTTACCTGTATAAAAGACACCTGGGAGCCAGAAATCTTTCTGATTGAGAGGGGGTCAAATACTTATTTCCCTCATTAAAATGCAAATCAATTTATACATTTTGACATGAGTTTTTCTCGATTTTGTTGTTGTTATTCTGTCTCTCACTGTTCAAATAAACCTACCATTAAAATTATAGACTGATCATTTCTTTGTCAGTGGGCAAACGTACAAAATAAGCAGGGGATCAAATACTTTTTTACCTCACTGTACGTGTGCATGTATGTTGAACTTCTTTCGCACCATATGCAGCCAACCGTGCTAATGGGATTTGTTGTTGCTGTTGTCGTCTCCATTCCAATTCTTTGCCCCCTCTCCCGAACCAATCCTACGATTGCCCAGGCCTGGAACGGGGTGATGCCTCCCCGAGGATATTAGCGCCTGCGACCGTCCGGTTTCGACGGAAGGCTCAAGACGAGCCGCCCGCGGCCGATGGACGCACGCACGAACGCACGGATGGACACACGCACGGACTGATAGAGCGCCTCCGCCGGAGGCGCTACGGCGTGCCGCGCTCTCCGCTGCCGCGAGGAGACGGGGGAGTGGCGGTCGGCGGCCCAAGTCGGTACGCGGCGGACGTCGACGCCGCATCCCGTCTGGAAGATGCCCCCGCCGCATTCCAGCGACTTAGCGTCAGGGTGAACGGCTTCGACTTGTCGGCGGTCACGGGGAACAGAGGCAGATTGCGGTCGTTCGTGCGTTGAGGAGCGCGCATGCGTGCGTGCGTGCGCGCGTGCCTTCGAACACACGCGCGTGTGCGCGCGTTCACGTGCGTGCGCGTGTGTGCACGTGAGCGAAAAAGACGCATGACCCTGGCAAGATCGTCCGACGGACGGTACGCTACATGCAGGCGCCTTCGATCCCGCTCCGCCGATAACGAGTTATTTGCGTTGTCTCGCTGCGGCCGGATCGATCTGGCGTGTCGCAGTCCCCTGTAACGTCCCTCGTAAAACTCGCTCGCTAGACGGTCGTTTTTGGGGCGGGCTGCCGGTCGATCGCGGTTCGCGTTGATCTCGTGGGACGTAGTTGGACCGCTCCACCCCCCCCCCCCCATGCGCTTCTCAACGACAATGAAGGGGCGCACCGACCAACCTCCTCCTCCCCCCACACCAGTTTGGTCAACAAGTGGCACGGTGACCTCGCGCGTCGCGGCCGTCCATGCCGGCCGTCGGCTTGGTGAGTCGTCGGACGCGTCGCGAGCATAGGGCCTATCAACCCAACGAGTTCCACTACTGTTAGCTTTTTTGACTGTCTGGTGATCGGTGGCAATATTTTTGGGTGCATTATAACATAAAATCATAAGCAATTTAAGGAGTTAACGGAATTCCACATTCCGATGGCAGGACCAAGTCACCACACGAGGCAAGGCACAATTGCATTGGGGTGACAAGCAACGGAACAAACTTTCAGGGTCATACTCCCAACGGAGAGCAGGTGTTTTTTTTTCTTTCTCCAAACGGTTCAATGACTCAAAGCCTCGCGGCAACGTAGAATTTTTTTTTTTAAGTCCAGCCGGTTTACCGACTCGCCGGCCACCCGGCCGTCGGCGAGGCAAGATGCCGATCCTGACGAACAGCAATGAGCCGGACCTGAGCGACGTGGGCAGCTTCACGGCTGTGCCGGCGATCATCGCCAGCTGGGGCCGGTGGAGGAGCCGCCTGCCAAGGGGCTGCACTACCGCATGGGCCGCCAGCTGCGGACCGGAGAGGCTCCCTTGCGCCAGCAGTCCGGACCACCCCGGCAGGTGAGCGGGTCCTCCGATATTATTTGTTTGTTTTCGTTCCGCAAACGTCACCAACCCACGCGGACCAGCGTGGTGAAGTATGGTCAGAGCAGCCACGATGACTTGAGATGGGGAGGGGGGGGCTTAAACCAGCAGTGGATTGACAGAAAGGGCTGATAAACTTGGTTTTTATTTGGAAAAGGTAACTGCCCGAGTAGTGGTGTAACGGTTCGCACACCGAGCTTGCGACCTGGATGGCGACGGTTCGATTCCACCTCCCGGTGCGGCTGTTTGAAAATAGCAGAAGCAAGTTTCTTAGATCGTTCCACGGCCGCCCACCTCTGTCCACGCAGCAGCGTTAGAGCTGGGTTGCACCACTGGCGGGTTGGCACGTGACGGGGTAAAGAGTGGGTACTCCCACGGCTCCGAGACGCCACGGTGTCGAAGGTGGTGCCACGGTGGCGAGATGTTAACTCCCTCGCCTGGTGTATAGGAGGTCGTGGGTTCGATCCCCACCTGATGCCTGCTGTATATTTTGAGTTTGCGTGTTTTCCCCGTGGTCACGTGGCTTTTCTCCGGTTCTTCCCTCCACGTGACGATAAGCCAATTCGTCGTTGAGCTTCCATTTGTGATAGCCAGGTCGCTTCTGAAAAACAGCGACATGGCTCAAGTGGGCCTTACCTGGTAAAATAAAAAAAATAGTTTAGTAAGACATCTGGCCTGCACGGAATAGTAGGTCACACACCCTCTAGAGCTCCCTCTAGTGGAGGCCCTTCTGCCAGCAGTGGCGCGAGCTAGCAATTGCAGGGCTGCGCCTCGACCCCTTCGCTTGGCACCAACTGCATACTTGATGGACACCGTGCCCCCAATCGTGGGCAGATCTTCCCGTAGAAACGCCCCAAGGCGGAAGGGGACGTCCCGAAGTCACCGCTATGCTCATTATCAGAAGCGAACCGGCTTTATTTACTTCCTGCATGAGGAGGTAAATAAAAACGTCTGACGTTTGATTTTTTTCCTCTCTGATAAACATTTGGCAGGTCTCGGAGGGGGTAAAGGGCGCTGGTGGTGTGGGGGGGGGGCGCAATTTCTCTCATCCATCTCCCCCTTGGATCCATCACTGGATACCACTCGGGTCTGCCCTTCGAATGTTGAAGATGCATGCGTGTTGTATGACTGTATGTTGTTGTATGTAGTATGAATGTATGTTGTATGTATGTTGTATGAATGTATGTTTTATTATGTTCTATGTATGTTGTATGAATGTACTTTGTATTATGTTACATGTATGATGTATGTATGTTGTATATATGTGTGAATGTATCTATGTTGTATGCATTTTGAATGTGTGTTGTATGTGTTGTATGAATGTATGTTTTATTATGTTCTATGTATGTTGTATGAATGTACTTTGTATTATGTTACATGTATGATGTACGTATGTTGCATGTGTGTTCTACGTTAACTGCTTTCGCACACCGTGCGTAAGCCAACCGTGACATTTGGAAGTGCGGGGGAAGTCCAACAGGCATTTTGGTGCAGCTGAGAAGTGTCGTTTATATTTAATTGTCATTATCCCAGCACTACCAGCGCTCAACGAAGGTATTGATGGGCAGGGTGGAGGCAGAGGTTAATCCAGGTAGCTTCTGTAAAAAAAAAAAATATCGAGCTCAGTTGACCTTACATGGTGAAATAAAACAAAGTTTAGCAAGAAGCTCCTAGATTGGATTGCCCGCAAGGGCGCATTGCCCTGCGGAGTTTATATTTATGCGTTCGAACCCAAGAAAAACAACTCTCGTGGATAATATTGGTCGCGAAAGCCTTAAACTGTGTGGAGTGTTTCATGTTCTCCCCCTGTTATGCATGGGTTTCCTCCGAGTTCTCCGTTTTCCTCCCATAGCTAACATTGCAACTTCAATGACGTCGAAAAGCAATATGAATATCCCACAGATAACAACAACGTAGCTCGTGTGGGCGAAACACATCCCCGTGCCGACAAATTACCTGCAAAAGACTCATTCGGGATTAGCAGCAACATTACCCTCGACTGCAAAAAAAAACAACTTGGCAGGATTCTAATCCCAAATAATCTTGAGATCCAGTGAGGCTTTCCTGGGTTCACAACCGCAACAATAATAACAACAGCAAATCTCACTGCGATCAGGCCAGGGCCAATTCCCGACTCGGCTTAACAACAACAAACGCATCAAGTTCAATGGGGAATGTACAGCCATCTCATTGAGTACGTATGTACTGCATGCATGCTGAACTTCTTTCGCGCCGTACGTAGCCAACTGTGCCAATCAGAGGTGCGGGGAAGGGAAACAAACGAAACACAAAAAGCAGTTCTAAAAAATGAGTTTGTCAATATAGACGATTTAACGTCCATAACTCCAGTGGCTTCCTCATATCGGAAGAGCGTTCCAGACGGCCGTAGAAGCGCACCTGAAAGCGCCGCGCGATGCGGTGACCACCGCCTTGTTCGGGGGCTGCCAAAAGCCGCCGCTGCGAGCATGAACGCATGTATGTTGAACTTCTTTCGCACCGTACATAGCCAACCGTCCTAATTGGAGGTACGTGGAGGAGAAGGAAAACAAACTAAAAAACACAAGCGGCCTCGAGCCTCTCCTGCCTAACTAGCACCAACAAACAAACAAACGACGACGACCGTGCGATAACCCTCTATGGCGACGGCCTTTCCCCGCCGCCGAAGGTGATCATCAACGTGGGCGGCCTGCGGTTCTCCATGCCGTGGACGACGCTGGACGAGGGCTGCCCCTCGAGCGCCTGGGGCGACTGCGCTCCTGCAGCAGCCACGACGACCTGATGGCGCTGTGCGACGACTACGACGTCGCCTGCAACGAGTTCTTCTTCGACCGCCACCCGCCGCGTTCGGCGCCATCGCCGCGTGCCTGCGCGCCGGCAAGCTGCGCGTGTCGCGGGGCACCTGCGCCCTCGCCTTCCGCGAGGAGCTCGCCTACTGGGGCGTGGACGAGGCGCGCCTCGAGTGGTGCTGCCGCCGCCGCCTCTACCAGAAGCAGGAGGAGGAGGCGGAGGCCATGAGGCACCTTGAGGAGATGGAGACGGAGCAGGGTCAGCAAGGGGCGGACAAGTTCGACGAGATGGTGAGTCTGGCGGACGCGGCGACGTAGCCGGCCGCGGCAGGCCAAGTTGACCGTGGCCGGCCGCAACTCCGCCGGGGACGAGGGGCGGGTAAAGGCGCAGCCCTGCAGTTGCTCACTCGTGCCACCGTTGACCGGAGGGCCACCGCTAGGGAGGATCTTGGGAGAGTTTGCCGCGAGGTGGGGGCGGGCGACCGTTCCCCCACCGCCGCACGTGATTGGGAGAGGTCGGGGCACCCAGGCTGGACCCTGGAAGTCGCGGGAGGCCACGGGAGGAAACTCGTCACTGGAAGCAGCAATGTAGGCATCGTGGTGCAAACGCAAAAAAATTCCCCGTGGGTGCATTGGGCTTCAAGTGGTGAGATGTTAACTACCTCGCCTGGTATGCAGGAGGTCGTGGATTCGACTCCGACCCTGACAGTGCCTGTGAATTTGGAGTTTGCGTGTCTCTCTCTCTCTCCCCGTGGTCGCGTGGATTTCTTTTTCTCCGGGTCCTCCGGTTTTTCCCTCCGTGTTTAGAATGAACATCGTGCGCGTTCAGAGTATTTGGCTGCTACAAATTTCCACACTTCGTTGAGCTTTCTTTCGTGGCCGGTTCGCTTCCGATAAAGAGCATTGCTCAGTGGGCCTTGCCTGCAAAAAAAAAAANTAGTTCATTGTTTTAGTTTATTTAAGGAAAAAGAAGTTAAACGTCAAAAGTGATTTCCTGCTCCAACGAGCATTCAGGCAGTGCTCATTGCTTGTCTCCAGCCCCGAGCCAACGGTGGAGATTCTGCGTCCCTAGTTGCTGGAGTCAACTTCCCCTGCGCTACAACCACTCTTGGCTTTTGTCGATATCGTTTTCACACTCACCACCTCACCACTCACACTCACACAGACCCCATACCCCTCACCATTCACACTCACCCTCACCATTCACCACTCACCCCTCTCCCTCACCACTCACCCTCACCCTCACCCCTCTCCCTCACCACTCACCCTCACCACTCACCACTCACCCTCACCACTCACGCTCACTCACCCCAATCATCTTCCTCACCACTCACCCTCACCCTCACCCCACTCCTCACTCTCACCACTCACNCTCACCACTCACCCTCACCCTCACCCTGACCCCACACTCACTCTCACCACTCACCCTCACCACTCACCTTCACCACTCACCCTCACCTCACCCTCTCCCCACTCACCCTCACACTCACCCTACTCACCCTCACCACTCACCCTCACCACTCACCCTCACCCCTCACCACTCACCCTCCTCACTCACACTCACCCTCACCACTCACCCCTCTCCNTCACCGCTCACCCTCACCCCCCAATCCTCCTCTCTCCTCCTCCCTCCCACTCCTCAACCACACCCTCCNCTCACAACCACTCAGCTCCACTCACCCTCCACTGAGCCGAACTGCCCAACCACACTCACCCTCACCCTACCCCTTACCCTCACCCTCCTCTTTACTCACTCCTCCTCTCACCACTCACCCTCACCACTCTGTACACTATCTACTCACCACTTTCAAATACTNAATTTTCTCCCCTATTCAACCNGGATGGAACTCGCACTTCTTGAGATTCTAGTTGCCAACCCCTGCTTTAGACGAAGCGAAAGAAAAAAAAAANGGCCTAATCCTTAATCTTTTAGAGTGCAAAAACAACCCCAACAACATTGCTTTCCCAAATCTGGAGTGTTGTCCAAATGTGGTCACCGTAATCATAATCAGCATCGGCATTTAATATCTTTAATGCGCTACATCCCCGACGCGCATGCAGAATGGTTTAACGCGTGAACCCAACGGCCCACAGATCTATTAATGTATTAATGCAAGAATCACGTGACTGTACGGAGAACCGTGCAAGTGAATACGACATAAGAAAAACAATATATTCAGCGTTTGTCGTTTTCCTCCTGGAAGGCAAAGATATCTCGTGTAGCCTGAACACACTTACTCTTTGGTTCTGGTAAAGTCACGTAGGTATTAAATAAAATAAATCACGACGTTTTGGGCGCAACGCAAGCGTCCGTCATCAGTGGGAAAGCATGACGGATGCTTGTGTTGCACCTGAAACGTCGTGATTATTTTATTTTCTACCACGTGACTTTACCGAGAGAACCAAAGAGTATGGATTCCTGCAGTCACGAAAGCTTCAAATCAAGACTGAACACTCGTGTCGGGCAAGCCAGAATCAGAATCTTTATTTAAACTGCAGGAGGAATCCGATGAGCTATGAAGCTTTTTTCACAGATTTCCAGTCTGGGCGAGCACCTACAGTACGAGAGGGTGGGTGGCCAGTACCACGCCCGGCCAACTTTGTCTCCCGAGCTGCAACAATGACATATACCACACCAGGTTACTCATTTGAGGATGAGTCGACCTAGGGGAGTACACGGACTCGTTCAAGTAATCGTCACACACTGCTCACGCGCCCCGTCCACACGTGCGGCCAGTCGTGGAGTTTCACATTTACAACAAATACGAAACAAAAATCTAAACTATTTTACTTTCATCTTCTTGGTTCTTTCGGTAAAGTCACGTAGAAGGGAAATGATAAAATAATAAAAATAAACATAATAAAATAATTCTCACGACGTTTCGGCCACAACGCAAGCAGCCGTCCTCAGGTGAAGAACACCAGGTGAAGAACACCTGAGGACGGCTGCTTGCGTTGTGGCCGAAACGTCGTGAGCATTATTATTTATTATGTTTCTTTATTTAATTTTTATTATTTTATTATTTCCCTTCTACGTGACTTTACCGAAAGAACCAAGAAGATGAATCCCTGCAGTCACGAAAGCTTTAAATCGAAATTTATTTTTACTTTACCAGGTAAGGCCCACTGAGATACAATTTAGTTGTTGTTGTCAGAAGCGACCTGGCCACAATGTATAGCTCAACGAAGTGGCTCATCATCGTGTGGAAATATATAGCGGCCAAATATTCTAAATGCACGTTTCGTCGTTCCACCCTCACCGCTCAGAGCCTCGTGGAGGGGGAGAGGTGCGGGGGGAGAGGTCGTGCAGGCAGCGGCATGGATACCGTGCAGGAGACGTTTCTTCCATGATACAGGTGTTTTGGGTTACATTGCGTAAATATACGAATGTGTCCATACTATTTGTAAAGAAAATAGCCCGGCCACTCCCCCCACCATGCCCAGTATAAACCCCTTGACTCCGGATCTCTCCCACTTCAGTAAAAATTCTTGCTGGGTCACACCTGATGATTGCTTGTGTTGCAATCGAAACGTTAATTAATTTTAATTTTCCNCTTTTTCTTTTCTTCACCTACGTGACTTTACCGAAAGAACCAAGAGTATGGATCCTTGCAGTCACGAAAACTTCAAATCTAGACTGAAGCTTCAAATCAAGATATAAATGCGTCATTAAACCCGCCACCACCCGGCACGGCCAATTAGTAAGGTTTGTCACGTAAACAGAACGTGCCAATTCGTTACCAGTACAGCGCACCGGTGTGTTGGAGAGCCAAGCCACAGCATTTACAATGTAACCTTCCGAATTGGTTGTGTCGGGTGGTGGCGGGTTTAACGACACATTTATATATTTACGCGATCTAACCCCAAACAAAACCTGTATTATGTCGATAGATTCTCTAATTAGTCTTGGCCAGTCGTAACTAGTTTTGCGCAGCACGCTGATGCGCAAAACGTGAACCAAACGCCGCCCCAACAGGAGTCATACGTCCCATCCTGCACGCAATGTGAAGCAGATGCCTCACCAACACCGCAGTGACTGGAGGCGTGGACAGGTGACCTCTCTGTGCGTTGTGGGGTTACGCACGTGGCCCAGTCGTCTTGACTGGGGGGGGGGGTACTACTCCCCGCTCCTCCAGTTAGCACGATTGGCTACGTACGGTGCGAAAGAAGTTCGACATACATGCGTACATACACACAAAAAAGGCAAAGATTCCCGTTAGCCTTAACAGACTGTAGGGGCAAGTGCTGTTAGCGAGCACCTATGAAGGCCGGAACGGTACACGAGGGGGTGGGTGGCCAACACCACGCCCGCTGCCTTTGTCTCCCCACTGGCGATGTTTACACACCGCACCAGGTACTCATTTGAGGCTGAGTCTACCTAGGGGAGGTCCCGGACCAGTTCAGATAATCGTCACTAATGTTGGCCGTGAGTGGGAATCTAACCCGGATCGCCGGCTTCATAGCGCAGCGCGCTAACCGCTACACTGCTCCTCNCAAATATGTACATACTACACACGTACATACACACACGTGCATACATACACACGTATATACATACATACACACGTACGTACATACATACACACGTGCATACATACACACGTACATACACACACACGTACATACATACATACCAAAGACGTTGACGACCACCACCCTACCATTCTCCCATCGATGTATCTTTTGCCGCCAGTGGTGTCAGCTCATGGGGTGCGGCAATTGGTCAGCTGGGGCCCCAATATTTGATTTGTGTCTTCGCACGGCCGCACCAAAGCCATTTTTATATCGCGGCTCCTCTTGCTTCATCTCGTCGTCATCGCGACGTTCACGGTCGCGAACATTTAACGACGTCGGGCGCTCCGTCGTCGCAAAAATATGTTTCGTGTTATTTCACGCTGTTGTTGTTGTTGTAAATATGGTGCATGGTGGTTGTCAAGGGGGCCCCAACTCGTAGCTTTGGCCACCAGAGGGGGGCCCGGCACCCAGAGGCGTAGCTAGGGGGTGGGGGGGGCAGGGGGTACATATGTCCCCGGGCGCCAAGGTAAAGGGGCGCCAAAACGAGGCTTACGACGTTACATTATAACATATTGCGGCGGGCGCGGCAGCCTGAAACTACTGCACAAATCTACACCTCAACCTAAAAGTTTATATATCCCGCCACACACAGCCTACATGTCATGTAATTACATTTTGGTATGTGATTAAAAGGGGGGGGGGGGGGCACCAATTTTATAGTTCGTCCCCGGGCGCAAAATATCCTAGCTACGCCTTTGCCGGCACCCTCTGCCCCCATGCTGCTTAAGCTCCCGATTAGGTAAAAAAAAACATCGGTTCGCATTATAATTTTCGTTTCAAACGTACCTTCGCTGACGCATCATCGTTCGTGACAGATGGGCAAACCCGCGTGACGTTGTTTGTGTCGTCGCTGCTTTTCGTTTCTCCGCGGTGACCCCCTCGCAGGACGACAGCGGCGGCCCAGCGAGGACGCGGGCGGCCAGGCGCTTGAGCTGGCTCATGAGCCGCCTGCGCGACATGGTGGAGGACCCCAGCTCGGGCCTCCCCGGGAAGATCTTCGCCTTCCTCTCGGTGGTCTTCGTGGCCATCACGGCCGTCAGCCTCTGCATCAGCACCATGCCCGACCTGCGGCCGAGGAGGACAAGGTGACGGCAGAGGCCCCCCGCTCGCCTCGTTTATTCTAGATTTGAAGCTTTCGTGACTGCAAGGATTCATACTTTAGTTTTTTCGGTGAAGTCACGTTGGTAAAAAATGAAATTAAAATTCATAAGAATAAAATATAATTATTAATTTTAATTTCATTTTATACCTACGTGACTTTACCGAAAAACTAACGAGCACACCTCGTTTAACCCGGGCAGAGCCTCTGTCCTGCCAAGTTCTGGCAGTGTTATCATTGTTAAGCTCTCTTTTGTTTGTCTTACCAGGTAAGGCCAGCTATCACAAACGACAGCTCACGTGGAATTGTGCAGCAGACAAATACTCTTAAGCGCATGTTTATAAATGTAGAGGGAAAAATCGGAGGACCGGGAGAAAAATCCACGTGACCACGGGGAAGAGAGAGAGAGAACTTGCAAACTCCAAAAATCATGTGTCAGGGTCAGGGTTGGGATCGGGATCGAACCCACGACCTCCTGCGTACCAGGCGAGTCGTTAACATCTCGCCACCGTGGCACCCCGGGACGGTAAGTCTTCCCATCCGAAGACGTACCGATAAAGTTATCGGAACGGAATCGAAAGAAAAACTGATGACGTACATGTATGTCATTGGAATGGGAAAGGGATAATATACATGTTGTCCGACAGCAATTTTGGGGCGGCGGTGATGTCTATTGCTTGTGGCCAGTGATCCGGTATTGTGGAGGTAGCAAGCGGTGAGGAGGTTGGTGGATCACCACACAAATGTTTGGGAAACTCCGGTTAGAGTGTGCGTTGAGGAGGAGCCCTTACTCTGGCTCACCAAGAGAAGGCGGCTCAGCAAAAGATGTGGATTCCACCTGTTTCGTCTGTATGGGATATAGTGTTTCCCCCTCGCACCTGTGGGTTTTCTCCGGGTGCTCTGGTTTGATCCCACGTGTAAACATTCATGAAATGGCTGATAACACTTTCATACAATAAGGACCGCAGAGCTTGGGGCGAATGGGGCACCAGGCCACCACCTGGGATGGTCTTGATCTTTATCTTCTCCAGCGAATACTGTTTTATTATTACTACAGTGTCAATACTCCCACCTCTTCGAAGACGTCTGACCAGCGTGGAAGAGCAGGCCAAATATGTGAAGTGAATTTCTTTTTTACCAGATAAGGCCCACTGAGCTATGCAGATCTTTTTTAGAAACAAGCTGGCCGCAAATGATAGCTCATTGACGTGGCTTATCACGTGCAAACGTATCGCAGCCAAATACTCTTAACGCGTGTGGATGGAAAAACCAGAGGACCCGGAGAAAAATCCGCGCGACAACCGGGAGAGAGAGACACGCAAACTCAAATATACAGGTGTTGGGTCAGGATCGAACCCACGACCTCCTGTATACCAGGCGAGGGGTTAACATCTCCTAGCCACCATGGTGATGATGAGAGAGAGACACGCAAACTCCAAATATACAGGTGTTGGGGTCAGGATCGAACCCACGACCTCCTGTATACCAGGCGAGGGGTTAACATCTCCTAGCCACCATGATGATGATGAGAGAGAGACACGCAAACTCCAAATGTACAGTGTTGGTGATGATGAGAGAGACACGCAAACTCCAAATATACAGCCGGTCAGGGCGNATCGAACCCACGACCTCCTGTATACCAGGCGAGGGGTTAACATCTCCTAGCCACCGTGATGATGATGATGAGAGAGACACGCAAACTCCAAATGTACAGCAGGCGTTAGGGTCGGGATCGAACCCACGACCCCTGTATACCAGGCGAGGGAGTTAACATCTCCTAGCCACCATGGTGATGATGAGAGAGAGACACGCAAACTCCAAATATACAGCCGGCATCAGGGCCGGGATCGAACCCACGACCTCCTGTATACCAGACGAGGTCGTTAACATCTCGGCACAGGGCGGCCGTTTTCACCGTACGTAGCCAACCACGCGAATCTCTTTCCTGGAGGCCCTTCCGCCAGCAGTGGCTTGAGTAACCAATTGCAGCTCTGCACCTTTAGCTCTTGTATGTGTTGCGTAATCATAATTTAGCGCTGAGGAAATGGAAGTGAAATATTGTTTGGCGAATGAGCACGACGGAGTGTGCGTTTACTCTTATCACGTTAACAGCACACTCTCAATTAAAGTGAATAAAATTACCTGACACGTAAAAACGCCTACCTGTGAAATTAAATCACCCTGAAGGGAAATTACGAAGGGCATTCAAATTAAGATTACGGTGAAATAGAGTCATTTTTGTAAATCACATCTAATATCTGACATTTAGTTTTCAAGGGACTTGGTATGTTGCAATCATTTTTGTTTGCACTTCATTCCAGCGGTGTGGCCTTTTCATTCTGACAAACCAGTGTTTACCGTCCGCGTGCAAATTAACTTGTGACGCGTCACGCGGAGTCGATCGGGCAAAATTCGACTGGCCACTTAGCCCCGTTCCTTTCAGAGACGTCCGTAGACGCAGGGTGGGGTCTCGTTCACCGCCGAATCTCGGAACGCGCAAGCGCTTGGCGTTACATTTACTGAGAGAGGTGCTGCGCCGTGTTTTTAAAGACGTTGTACTCACCGCAGAGAACCGTAGCGGCACGACAGCACTCTGGAGCCAGACTGTGCCACGTGCCCTCCCGCATGGCCTTGTGGGAGCCTCGGTACGATGAAGTTGTTTTGTTTTTTCTTACGATTCCGTTCTGATGATGTACACGTATGGAATGGAATCTGAAAAAAATTGGTGACGTACGTCATCGGAATAGGAAAGGGTTATCCATAATAGAGGTTTTTGGGTTAGATCGTGTAAATATATAAATGTGTCGTTAAAACCCGCCACCACCCACAGCCAACTAGTAAGGGTTGTCACGTAAACAGAACGTCCAATTCGTCACTAGTACAGCACACCGGTGTGTTGGAGAGCCAAGCCACAACATTTTCAAACTGAGTACAACGTTTCGCCAGTAATTACAACTAGCTTCATCAGGCGGCAGCCAGATTTGGCACGTTCTGTTTCCGTGACAACCCTTACTAGTTGCTGTGTCAGGTGGTGGCGGATTTTAAAGACATTTATATATTCACTTGATCGAACCCAAAAACATCTATTATGGATGATATTGGTCGGAAGGCCTACGTGTTAAACAGGAAAGGGTTGATTTGGCCAACTCTGGCTCTGAGAATCAGAAATATCAGTTCACCTGTCATATGATGAACAATCTCGCCACTTTGTTGGGAAGTCAACAGTTGTTGTACTCCAGGTGGACTTGCCCCCGTGATGGGGAATGTGGAATGTCTACTCCTGACTCAGGCTTAAATTGAGAAGTGAGCACTGATGCTTCTATGCTCATTACATCGGGAAATCACTCTGAGTTTTTGACTTAAATTGTCTTAAATCTTGACTTAAAGCTTTCGCGACTGCAGGAATTCATATTATTTGGGTCTTTGGTAAAGCCATGGCGGCTTTACCGAAAGACCAAAGAATATTAAATTGTCTTGTATTAGCCGCACTGTAATGCAAGCAAGAACTTTTTTACATGAAGTAGCAATCACCGTTTTTCTTCAAAAAGTTGGTCGATTGTAACTTATTTCATGCAACTAGAAAGCAGACGAAGTATATTATGAAGTGATTATTATGAAGTGTATTTCAGCCATCGGTCACCGAAATACCCCAAACACATTGCATTGAGATACATGACGTTATTATTTTTACTATGTTGTGGAATGACGCCGCTTTTTTAATGACGAACGATTCGCGTGGGAGAAATGTCTCCGGTGTCCGAGCATGGAACCAACACCGCTGATATCTTTTTTTTTTCTTCTAGATTTGAAGCTTTCGTGACTGCAATGATTCATATTCTTAGGTTTTTTCGGTAAAGTCACGTAGGTAAAAACATTAAAAAGAAAANTAAAATAAAATAAAAATCACGACGTTTCGGAGGCAACACAAGCTTCCGTCTTCAGGTGGTACCGTCACAGCCACGACAGCTGTATCAAGTTACTTTTACCGAAAAAATCTAAGAATACTGCTGATATCCCCGGTTTTAATCCAGGTATCAGCTGCCCGTGCTAAGCCTGGTTTCACAAATGTATTGAGTTGATGGTCCCAGCGTGGTCACAAATTAGGCCACAAAAAACACAGCACCGATTAAATGAAGTTGCATTTCAGTTCGCTTAAGTAGCCTACATTTCTGAGAAACTGGAGAATTTAAATATGACGTTGGCTGTCATGGGATGAACAATCTCATAGTAGAGTGCGTGGGAAGGTTGAAGGAGGCTTGACTTAAAGCTTTCGTGACTGCAGGAGTTCATATTTTTGGGTCTTTCGGTAAAGTCGAAACACAAGCGGTCGACCGCTTGTGTTGCGATCGAAACGTCGTAGTTTTTTGTTATTTTCTTTTAACTTATCTCCGTGACTTTACCGAAAGACCCAAAGACTATGGACGGAGGCTGTGACATTCTCGGCTGTTCTCAGACACCCAGGGTCGCAATTTCTCTGCACCGACAGTACACGTGAGAAAGAGACCCGACAACTTTTACAAAGATAGTAGACTTTTCAAAGGTTAGATTTATCCATTTCAAAATAACGAACAATTCCCCCACCCACAAACCCTCCAAAATGTTGGATTTAAAATGGATCATCTTATGCCCACGACAATGCATGCAATACATGTTTTTTCCCGTAGCTTTCACCTTTTACTTCAAGAGTACCGGCGTTCGAGCGTATCACTCCTGGCCTCGCCGCATCAGCTTCCCATGACGCTTTGCGTGGCTTTTCGGATTGTCCTCGTGGCGTACGAGCCTCGCCAGAGTGGACGGCCAAACGATCTACACCGATTTATTGGCCCCCACCCCCAGCCATGTGTGGACCTCCCCCAAGGCTTCGCTCTTCCGCGGCTGTTGTGCTGCGCTACCCTGGGCGTCACTCCTCCGCACACTGGGTGATGCTGCCAGTGTTGTGCTGCTCCCTGCCAATGGAGTGGGCGCCCTGCCAGTGTTGTGCTGCTCTGGCTATGGAGTCAGCACCCTGCCCAGTGTTGTGCTGCTGCCTGGTATGGAGTCAGCTCCCTGCCCAGTGTTGTGCTGCTCCCTGGCTATGAGTCAGCACCCTGCCCAGTGTTGTGCTGCACCCTGCCAATGGAGTCAGCTCCTGCCCAGTGTTGTGCTGTTCCTGGCTATGAGTCAGCACCCTGCCCAGTGTTGTGCTGCTGCCTGGCTATGAAGTCAGCTCCCTGCCAGTGTTGTGCTGCTGCTGGCTATGAAGTCAGCTCCCTGCCCAGTGTTGTGCTGCACCCTGGCTATGAGTCAGCTCCCTGCCCAGTGTTGTGCTGCACCCTGGATATGAGTCAGCTCCCTGCCCAGTGTTGTGCTGCACCTGGATATGAAGTCAGCTCCCTGCCCAGTGTTGTGCTGCACCCTGGATATGAGTCAGCTCCCTGCCCAGTGTTGTGCTGCACCTGGATATGAAGTCAGCTCCCTGCCCAGTGTTGTGCTGCTCTGGATATGAAGTCAGCTCCCTGCCCAGTGTTGTGCTGCACCCTGGACAGCTCCCTGCCCAGTGTTGTGCTGCTCTCTGGCTATGAGTCAGCTCCCTGCCCAGTGTTGTGCTGCACCCTGGATATGGAGTCAGCACCCTGCCCAGTGTTGTTGGTGATCGGAGGCGATCGCCACGTGGTTTATTCCTTCGGTTCTCACAAATTGACTTCTTCATGTCTGCTTAGTCATTTTTATATTCTTGTTTCTTTCGTAAAGTCACGTTGGCCTCTGGTTAAGGTTTTTTCTTTTCGTGTGATATACGGTGGCTTGAGTAGCTGCTAGAAAAGCGCTTGTAAAAACAATTTATTATTGCTGTTAAAGTGTTCAGTCCCTCGTAAGTTACTTTAGAGCCGATAGTGGAGAAATAAAAAACAGTAAAAAAACTGTCGTGGCCACCGTTCACATCGCAAGCCCTCTTAGGTGCCACGAAAAAATAATCAACGTACGTTCCCCATCGACATTAGCGGGATTCTTTATCCCAAATGAGCTCGTGGGATTTCTCCAACAGTGAAAAAAACCCCGCAAAAAAAAAACCCATTGCTCTCCTCAACAGAATATGGACTTGCGGGCTACGTTCTCGTCGGGATTTAACAATCGAATGATCTCAATGAGAGACAATCGTTTGAGTAATTGCGAGTGATTTATTTTGGTGTTCATTCATTTATTTGTCTTGCTTTGTTCACCCCCCAACCTCTTCCCATCCCATTTGACCTTTCCTTGGCAGCATTCTCATTCGGCAGTCTCTCACCCACAGGTCATTTTGTACAAACAAACAAAAAAATCAATGTTTCAAGTCACGACCGCTCTGACCTTCACTTCCATCTGGAGGGACACTTTAAACTACATTAACATTCCGCGTTGCCTTTTTATTTTGATTTCATTTTTTTTCCTTCTCCCATCATAATTTCTCCACGCAGGCGAACACATAAATAACTAAATAAATGTCCTGGCACATCTTGCTCTCATTTACTCCTCGTCGTGCTTTCAAGCCTTGCCACCTCGAGAGGAGGCCTTTGATTTTGACGCACGGCTCAAAAAACCTTTGGAGTAATAAATCAGAGTGCCCCTCCCCGCTGCTACTTGAATTGGAGTGCGAATTTCCGTGAGGCTTCCCTCCCGCGCCGGCGATGGCTCGCCGCTTCGCCGTCGACAGCAGAGTGGCAGCGCCGAGTTTAAATCCCCGTTGGGGGGTGGGGGGGGNTTGACCATGAAGCCCTAACCCAGGAGTCGGCAACCTACGGCTCCGGAGCCGCATACGGCTCTTTACGGGCTGCTTCTTGACGAATGTACGTATGTACAGTATGTACTCAGATGCATTGCGGCTCTTGAAATACTGAATTTTGTACCGAATTGGAAAGAAATGGCTCTTCTTGTTATTTTGGTTGCCGACCCCTGCACTAACCCATCGGAGTCGATGCAATGAGCAACACGCTTTGTGACGAAATCAAGAGTGCTGAGACTTTTGCTCGATAGATTAAGAAAGGAAGATTGCATTTATAGCACAGGAAGGGCCCAATTAGCTGCTGTCGGAGCGGTGTTCTTTTGTTGCGAGGCCCCTGACGGCCCCTGGTGGCCTTGAGTGCGGCCCTGACGTGCATCCCAGGACAACACAGAACATGACAACCCCGCACATCATCGTCGTGTTGCTGTCAAACCCAAATGGTTTCAAATGTGTGGCGGCCATGGCACTGACGATGTCTTGTCAGCGAAAGTGGGCCCCCTCGAACATCGGTGAAGAACCACTGTGCTATGGGTGTTTCGTGGGCGGGCTGCGATGGTCCTGATGTCGTGCGGTGTACAGGTCTTGGTTGCAATTGTGGTTGCGTAGGTCACGATACAAACGGCGATTATCGGAAGGGTGCTTCATACGTTACAGCAGGAGGGAACGTAAATATATCTGAAATCATGACTGCTTTCTTTTGCGAACAAAATATTGTAAAGGAACAAAAAAAGTCTGATGTAAAGACTCTCCCCGGCCATAGGAATGTGGAATTTCCAGCACTGGCTGTACACGGTAGTGTGAGCACCGCTTCGATGCTCGATCAAGCAGGAGGTCATTTCGTCCGCGAGTTGCGTCTGGAGCTCTGAGTGTTGTCCCTGAGTGGAATGTGCGGTGGCGTTTTCTCCTGGCTCCCCGTCTCCCTCCCGCACGAAGCCAGACGCCCGCTCACCGAGTTTGGCCGACAAACCGCGGTGCAGGCAGCACTACCCCACTGTGAACGCGCGTTGATCTTCAGCGGGCGATGTTTCGCCGGATATAAATAAATGACATTTGCGTTCGTCCAGCATCGAAAACGGAGAGAGATTGAGAGCCCTTTGAGATAATCCGGCGTTGACCTCTTAGGAAACACTAATTCTCCACGGCTCAAACAAACCCAGCTGCCTTCCAACTTTTTTTACGGGCATGGGTCAATGCTTGCTTTTACTTCTGAATCCACAAACTAGATGCATACCCCCCCCACTCCCCAACCCCGATAGGATTTAAATGTTCACGGCTGTTCTTCTGCATGGTTCGGCAAAACGATGCCCGCCGTTTCGCGCTGAGGGGATTGTTCAGAAGTTATTCTGAACTGCTCCTGAAGAAAGTTCCCGGCACGTGGACTGAAGCGTCGGACACCGTTGCCGAACAACGCCGGAGAGCTGAGCTCGTCTTAATATCTCCAGCGATTCAACGCATTGATAAAATGCAACACATTGACACCATTTTTCACAGTGACACAATTTTTCACAGTGACACAATTCAACACAGTGACACAATTTTACACAGTGACACAAGTTTGCACAAATGCACAATTGGACACATTGACACAATTCAAATAATTGACACAAAATACTGTGACACAATTTAAACAGTCACACAATTCAACAGAGTGACACAATTCGGGACCGTAATTGAAGTCAAGCGTCAAACTATGTTTAGCGTCTAATGTTGTCGCCTCATGTGCACCCTGTATCATTGTTTTCCGTCTCATTTCCATTATTTTTGTTTCTTACTATCTGTCAAAATGTAACACGAGAATCTGATTCGCATCACACCGACGATTGGATGAACGGATGCACCGTGACCGTGTGACAATGCATATTACCACGAATGCTCTTCGCATATTTACATGATTATGAAGTATACAGTAGAGCAGCCTCGTATCTAAAACACTCGATGTTTGTAACTTAATTTTAAAACTGTGAGTTAAAACGCTCTGTAAATACACAGAAATAACATCAGGTAAGCATTCGGAAAATTGCACCGTTGCTGTTTGAACCACCGCACTGGGAAATAGAATCGAACCGGCGAATCTCCGGATCGCAAGGCACAGCGTGCTGACCGTGGCGCCGTGGTTGCCTGCCCGGCACGCCTGCCGATGGAAACCTGTGCAGAGAATCGCATCAAAGAAACACCGTGCTAATCATAAGGAGCATTCATTTTTTTTTCGATTTAAAGCTTTCGTGACTGCAGGGATTCATCTTCTTGGTTCTTTCGGTAAAGTCACGTAGAAGGGAAATATAAAAAAAAAAACATAATAAAATAATTTCACGACGTTGCCAAACGCAAGCATANAAGACGTGTCTGAATGACAGACCTGTTCTTCACCTGAGGACGGCTGCTTGCGTTGTGGCCGAAACGTCGTGAGAATTATTTTGTTATGTTTTATTTTTTTTTATTATTTCCCTTCTACGTGACTTTACCGAAAGAACCAAGAAGATGTATTAATTGTTGAGCACCGTGAGATTTTATTTTATTGTAAGATGTTTCATCCTGGAGCTCGCTATTGTCGGATAAAGATGACGCTGACTGGATTGCAGATCCAACGCGTTAGAAACTAAATTTGAATTTGATTATTTAATGAGCTGAATACAAGACGTAGCATCCAAAAAAATTAACGAACTTTAAACACACAAATTACTTTCGATGCCTAAAACAACTCAAATGATATTTGCATGTAGTTATCTAGGTAGCAATTATCTCTATTTCAATAAAACAAAGTTGAACATTATTGCGAAGGGGCGGACATTTTAATTGATAGTCTTGCACGTGAAATATTCATGCCAAATGAACCAAGTTTAAACTGCGGTATTTTTATGTAAAAAAAGGTGTTTTCTTTAGACAGCACTTTTCATCATCATCATCATCGACAACGGCAGCTGTCGTATCTATGTATGTTAAACTTCTTCCGCAGCGTACGTAACCAAACCGTGCTAATCGGAGGTGACGGGGAAGGACAACAAACAAAACACAAAAAGCAGTGCTTTTAGAGAAGTGAGATTTCGATTTAGGTTTAGCCACGCGCTCCGTCATTAGTTCTCATCCGCAGTCAGAGCGGCCGGATCCGTGTCTATCCTCCACCTGTGCAGGAGCTGAGCGCAGCGGCCGTGACATCATTAGCGTCGCGATGATTCACCGTCATCCCGAGTTTACGGGGCAAGTGAGAAGCCGAGGAAAGGATGCTCAATTGAGTAACTGAAAGGAAAGAAAGAAACAAACAGATCTTACTCATCAGTGCTATACAGCGTCGTCGTTCATGCAAATTGCAGCTCGCAATCACTGCGGAACCACAGACGAGCTGGAAGGCTGCCAGGCGGCGATCGGGCGCCGACAATTGCTCTGCGGTGCTCTAAATCTGACGCTGTTTTTAGCAGTTCGTGAGTGTTTATGCAGGCGGGAGGAAACCGGAGCAGCCGTTGGAAACCCTATGCGTGTGCGAGGGGCAACGCTCTATCCCATACGGAACGCGACAGGCTTTGTCGGTCCACGCTTTGCTCTACTCCATTTCTGCCGGCGAGCCAGGGGTAGGCCACCTCCTCCTCGACTGGAGTCTCGAGATTTTATTTTTGCCATTTGTGCGGTGATCCACAAAACCCATCGCTGTCGCACCCGCCACAGTGCCGGGTGACAGGCAAGCCACGTGCTCAGCCAGCACGGCCGCCCGGCGTGAAGTGCCGAGTCACTTGACGTTCATCGTTTCTTTTACTTTGCTTCGCTTCGGCGAAAGGCGACGTCGCGGCAGTGAATCGACCCGGCTGGCGGCCGACGCGGCCGTTCTCGCGCCGCCACGCAAACTCGGGCACGACATTTGTGGATCGACGCAGCGCTTGGGAAGGAAGGGGGCGAACGAGCAGTGTCTGAGTGTCGATGATGACGTCCCCCGGCCCCCTCCCCCGCGGTCTCAGCAGCAGCTGGATAGCAGCTCTGGGTGGTGCTCAATCACGACACGTCACACTGACGAGAGGACATGAGAACAACTCATTGCTCTGGCTTAGGTAGCGCACCTGTTCGCCCGTGGCCACTTTGTTTGCCAAATGCGGCCTCGTCAATGCCCCCCCACCTGATATAATCTGCTAGGAGCTCCCTGCGTGTGAGAGGTGCCAAGGTGGCTAGGAGATGTTAACTGCCTCGCCTGGTATGCAGGAGATCGTGGGTTCGATCCCGACCCTGATGCCTGCCGTATATTTTGAATTTGCGGTGTCTCTCTCTCATCATCATCGTCACGGTGGCTCGGAGATTTTAACTGTCTCGCCTGCTATACAGGAGATCGCGGGTTCTATCCCGACCCTGACGCATGCCGTATATTTGTAATTTGCGGTGTCTCTCTCTCATCATCATTGTCACGGTGGCTAGGAGATGCTAGCTGTCTCGCCTGATATGCAGGAGGTCGTGGGTTCGATCCCGACCCTGACGCCTGCTGCTGTGTATTCGGAGTGTGCGGTGTCTTTCTCCCATGGTCGCGTGGATTTTTCTCCGCGTCCTCCCGGAGGTTTTTTCCCCCTCCACATTTAGAAACACGCGTTTAGAGTATTTGGCTGCTATATATTTCCACTTGATAAGCCACTTCGTTGAGCGATCGTTTGTGGCCAGGTTACTTCTGAAAAATAGCTACATAGCTCAGTGGGCCTTGCCTGGTAAAATAAATTTTAAAAAGTTTAGTTTATAGTTTAGCTTAGCACGTGGCCTGTAGTCCTGCAGTGGTGGGTTTGGTTGATCAACGCACAAATGACAAAAGCACTGCGAGACTCCCTTCCCGTGGGCATCAAGGAGGAGCCTTGCCGCTGGCTCGCCAGCACAAATCCAGTACGGGTAGAGTGTGCACTGATGTCACGGGATGCAGCGTTTCCCCTTGCGCGTGTGAGTTTTATCTCCGGTCTTTCTCCGGATTTCTCCCACGTGAAAAAAATGAACACTCATTCACTTGGCTGAAAACATCTTAGCATACCTAGAGAACAGCAGAGCTTGGCGGGGGCGGATTTGGCTTCAGCTCATCGGGTGGCTGCTGACTTGCCGTCCTTCTGCGGTTCCTCCTCGCGGCTCCGAGTCGTTCTCTCTCTTTCTCCGAGAGTTACGAGCGGACACGGCCAGCCGGCGGCCCGTTACACGTTGATATTATAAATGTTTAATCGCATTTGTGTGTTTATGTGTAATCGCATCGTGTGCTCGTGAATCGTGCGTGTTAACTTGCGGCGCGAAACCAATGCCGCTGAGAAAACAACCACAAAGGTCGCTCCCAGAAGGCACTGCGTGCCTGACGTGATGTGTTAAAAAAATAGAAACATTATCTGGAGACATATTCTTAGGTTCTTTCGGTAAAGTCACGTAGGTTAAAAAATTAAAATTTTAATTAATAAAAGTAAAATAAAAATAAATAAAAATCACCACGTTTCGGAGGCAACACAAGCCTTCCGTCTTCAGTGGAACCGTCACAGCACGACTGCTGTATCAAGTAAGAGAATATGAATCCTTGCAGTCACGAAAGCTTCAAATCTATAATTATCTATAGAGACAAACATGTGAAGGGGGTGGTGCATTGTCTGATTTAGTTTTTAGTTTGTTGATTATGTTCTGCACAACGACGCCCAGATTGCTTTGTGTTATGTACGCTATGTAAAGGAATTGCATGTCGTGGGTTCAGTGACCTTTGCATCCACGAGAGCGTCTGCTTCTGGCACAACGCACGGCGAAAAGATTGATTCTTGAATTGAATCACGACTCCAAATCGTGACAATTCATCAAACCGCGGGGCAGGGTCATGGGAGCGGGGTCATGGGGCGTGGGGGTTGTGTGTGGGGGGGGGTGCAGAGCAGAGTTCCTTGTCGCCTCTCCACCCGATGGGTGGGTTGCTCAACGTGGCCACCAGTTGCACGGTGGCTAGAAGATGTTAACAACTTCGCCTGTATACAGGAGGTCGTGGATTCAATCCCGACCCTGACGCCCACCTGTATATTTGGAGTTTGCGTGTCTCTCTCTCTCCCGTGGGCGTGTGGATTTTCCTGCGGGTCCTCCGGTTTTTCCCTCCGTATTTAGACTCAACATCACCATGCGTTTAGAGGATCTGGCTGCTCTAGATGTCCACGTGATAAGCCACTTGGTCGAGCTATAACTTGTGGCTTCTATAAGAGAGCTGTATAGCTCAGTGGGCCTTACCCGGTGAAATTAAATAAAACTGATTTCGTTGAGTTACTATAATTTAACTCCCTGGGGCAGTGTCCCTGTAATAACATCACAGCGACATCGGTACCAGATGCCAATTCCCGAACCGTCCGGGGCCAAACCTACACTGAAAACGCATTTCTTTAGAGCGGCTTTTGTTTAGTTCAGTTTGTTGTCCTTCTTCCGCTTAGCACGGTTGATTACGTACGGCGCGAAAGAAGTTCAACACACACACATACACAAAAAGTATATTGTTTGGCATTGTGTCCACGCGCGTTGCGAGTTCTTTTCGGCCATTCCATTGGTCGACTTGACCTTGACGAGCACCTGACCCTCCACCGCCGCTGCTGTGTATCTCTGTGTATGTACGTACGTGTGTGTGTGTGCGTGTGTGTACGTGTGTGTGTACGTGTGTGTGTACGTACGCGTATGTGTGTGTGCACGTGTGTGTGTGTGTACGCGTGTGTGTGTGTACGTGTGTGTGTACGTGTACGTGTGTGTCTACGCGTGTGTGTACGTGTACGTGTGTACGTTAACGTGTACGTGTGTGTACGCGTGTGTGTGTATGTGTGTGCACGTGTGTGTGTACGCGTGTGTGTGTATGTGTGTGCACGTGTGTGTGTACGTGTGTGTACGTGTGTGTGNACGTTAACGTGTACGTGTGTGTGTGTGTACGTGTGTGTACGTGTGTGTGTGTACGTGTGTGTGTACGTGTGTGTACGTGTGTGTGTGTACATTAACGTGTGTGTGTGTACGTGTGTGTACGTGTGTGTGTACATTAACGTGTACGTGTGTGTGTGTGNACGTGTGTGTACGTGTGTGTGTGTACATTAACGTGTACGTGTGTGTGTGTGTACGTGTGTGTGTGTACATTAACGTGTACGTGTGTGTTTCACGTGCACCTCTCTCGGTGTGATGCTGGCGGCGCGTGCGTGTGGGGGGGCGACACGCAGGGCGAGTGCTCGCAGAAGTGCCACGACATCTTCGTGGTGGAGACGGTGTGCGTCGGCTGGTTCTCCTTCGAATTCCTCCTGCGGCTCATCCAGTCGCGCAGCAAGTGGCGCTTCCTGCGAGACCCGCTCAACTTAATCGACGTGGCGGCCATCCTGCCCTACTACGTGACGCTCGTCGTCGACTCGCTGTCCGACGGCCGCCCGCCCTCCATGGGAGCACCAACATCTACCTGGAGAAGGTGGGGCTCGTGCTGCGCGTGCTGCGCGCGCTGCGCATCCTCTACGTGATGCGTCTCGCGCGGCACTCGCTCGGCCTGCAGACGCTGGGGCTCACGATCCGGCGGTGCACGCGGGAACTTGGCCTCCTCCTCCTCTTCCTGTGCGTCGCCATGGCGCTCTTCGCCCCATGGTCTACTTGGCGGAGAACGAGCTGGTCATGGGGAGCGGCGGCGGCGGCGGCGGTGGCGGCGGTGGCAGCGGTGCGTCTCGAGCATCCGAAGCGCCACCCAGCGAGGATTCCGGCATCGGAGGAGGAGGAGGCAGCCGAGCCCACGAATTCACGAGCATCCCCGCCTGCTACTGGTGGGCCATCATCTCCATGACCACGGTGGGCTACGGGGACATGGTGCCGCGCAGCGTCGCCGGCCAAGTCGTGGCACTCAGCAGCATCCTGAGCGGCATTCTGCTCATGGCGTTCCCCGTCACCTCCATCTTCCACACCTTCTCGCGCTCCTACGTGGAGCTCAAGGAGGGCCAACTGCGCAACCTCCACCTGAAGCACCGCGTGGCGCTGCTCAAGGCGCAGGCGACGTCGCCGTCGCTCGACAGCTCCCAGTTCTCGGAGCCCCTCGGGCAGCGCGGCGGCCTCATCCCCAGCGGATGAGCGGCGTCACGCCGCTGACGACAGCGATGGTGAACAGTTTGCTGCTGCTGATGATGCTGCTGATGATGATGCTGATGATGGTGATGATGGTGGTGATTGATGGCGACGGTGGCGATGAACGGTCCTTGCTGATAATGATGACAAAGACGCTCCAGCTTCAGCTGATGATTAATGATGCTGTCAATTATGAACATTTGCTATTGCTGATGCTGCCGCAACTGCTGTATGATGTTGATTATGATAATTAAAACGTGTTGCTGCTGTTCTTGATAATGAATAACAGCTGCTGATGATGATGATTTTGCGACCGATGATGATGAATGATGATGGTGATTATTAGAGATTAATTTTGATCTGGCATGCCCATCAATACACAAAGATATGCAAGACACAGATCCCCCGTGTAGCCTTAGAGGACATAGGGGCATGTTCTCACATGCAGGAAATGTGACGTCTGATGGAGTGGGACGGTGGCGTCGTGGTTATCACATTGCACGATGAACCCGATGACCTGGGTTTGAATCTCGGCCATGGCAAACATTAGTGCCAAGGGACTTCTCAACCAGTCCCAGGCTCCCTTTGCAATAATCTGCAATGACCAGGGTGGCTAATTACGGTCAAATAATTTCACAACCGACACGGCGTCGGAAAGTTTTCTCATGTTTGGAGTGGATTCGCAAAGAGGCTATCACTTTGGTTCTTTCGGTAAAGTCACGTAGGTGAAAGTGAAAACCTGGTCACGTAGGTGACTTTACCGCCCCCCCCCCCCCTGCATTCCTCCTCCCTGGCTCCTCCCCCTCGTACCCTATATAATAGCTTGTACACAAATAGCTCTCTCTGCCCACTACAGTAATTCTGTTTTTTGCTGTGGCTGTCCCACCTGATGACGGAAGCTTGTGTTGACTCCGAAACGTCGTGATTTAATGTAGTTATTTTTATTTATTTTTATTTTCACCTACGTGACTTTACCGAAAGAACCATGAAAACTTCAAATCTAGAATTAGGCTATCACTTATTATCACGACGTATTCATGATATACGAAGAGTTTCGAGGACCACGCGATACGCATATAAGCGTGGTTTAAATTCATCCGGGGTTTGTCTAGATGGGTTAGCCCAGCACACCACATCCAGTACACTTTTGTTGGCCACTCCTCACGTGCCGACACTCCAGTCTACCGGCGATCCTGGGAAATATCCGGTGAGAAATTAAACGTTCATGATGATGAACCTCTGCTGCTGATGGTGCTTCTGATGATGATGACGATGATCATGAAGAACAGCCGCAGCTGCTGCTAATGCCCAGGGATGTACGAATGTAGTTTGGAGGTGACTGATAGCACGTCTTTGACTGTGGCAACCTCGCAAAGCCGTTCAAGAGAAGTTCCAGGTTTTCACTTTCAATGAAAGTACTTTGCGCCATAGTCGCCGTTGTAAACAGACTGCGCCTTACAGTTTGAGACGTCTGCGTGATGTTGCCCGATGTTTCTGGCCACGAACCCCTCTTGTCGGCGCAGAGGCGAAAAACCTACAGCCATTGTGACACAAAACATTCAGGAAAATTCACGATAAATTATACGCTGAAAAAACAGAACTTTATTTCTGTGTTAAACAACAATTTTGGCGTGTTGGCAAGCTATAAAACTTATTTTGAAAAATTGTGGTCACTGGTTTAAATAGCTGTTTGGCACCTGCCATTGCATGGACTCCAATGATGAGAACATTAAACACCAACCGCGTTTTGTGTTTAGTTTGCTGTCCTTCCTCCGCACCTCCAATTAGCACGGTTGGTTACGTAGGGTGCGGAATAAATTCAACACACGCACGTACAATGAGACTCCGGAGACGAGACTTTGCCCTGGACATCCGTCGACTAAGAACAAAACAAACACACAAAATCCGTGGATCTTATGGATTTTGTGACAGTGAGTCTCGATCTGGCCCACGAGTTCATGTCCTGGCACGAGCGATTAGATAACCTTTGACCTTCCGTGCCGCATGGCGACGGTTCTCTGCAAGAGGGCCGATTGTAACGTCTCATAAAGCGTGCAGACTCTTAAAATAACAAATACAGGAATAACTCGATATACGAAGTAGGCGCGTTCCCGGGCTTTCTATCGTATATTGAAACTTCGTATATGGAATCGCTTTTCACATCAGTACTGTGAGGATGCGTTCCCTGCCTTCATAAATCACCGTTTTAGATCATGTAAACGCTTCATAACTTACCATTCATATTGTAAACAGACTATTTATATTGAAAATAATATAATATTTTATACTGTACAGTATTTAACAAAAATTGACACACTTCGCAATGCAGAAAGCTCAACAATCTATATCTTATAATAATTGTATTTTTACTTACATAATGCTGTAGATCGATAAATGTATTATTTATTCATTTTAGTGTAAGCGTTAATTATTTTACTTTCTTTTCAGCTTTCTGTTCAAAGTAATACATCCAAAGTTCGTAATACCGAGACTCCGTTTATCGAATTTACGCATATCGAGGTATTCCTGTACTTTTTGTGAGGCCATGACTTTATTTTATACGCAAATCATTGTACGTATTGTAAATACGCTGCACGTATGTGGCGAAGTGGCTTTGCGCGTGTTTGTACAGACATCTCGGTGTGTACATAGCGGCGCGGGAGTGGCGGTGCAGCGGTCAGCGCGCTGCTCGGCGAAAACGGCGACTTGGGCTCCACTCGCGATCACGGCCAACATCGCCGATACTAGAACCAGTTTCCTGGCCTCCCCTAGGTCGACTCAGCCTTAAATGGGCGCTTAGTATGGTGCGTAAAACAACAACATCAGTGCCGGCGAGGCCGAGGCGGCTGAATGTGGCGTTCATGGACACACCATCCCCTCGTGTGCCGTGCGGGCCTTAATAGGTGCTCGCTAACAAGGCATTTGACCTTCTTGGTTCTTTCGGAAAAGTCACGTAGAAGGGAAGTAATAAAATAATAAAAAAAAACATGATAAAATAATTCTCAGACGTCGGCACGCAAGCGCCGTCCTCAGGTGAGAATGAACACCACCAGCGGACGTATATTTGCGTTGGGGGGNAAACGCCTTGACAACATAAATTATTTTATTATGTTTTATTTTTATTATTTTATTATTTCCTTCTACGTGATTTACCGAAAAAACAAGAAGATGAATCCCTGCAGTCACGAAAGCTTTAATCGAAATTTAAGGCATTTGACCTGATGATAACGTCCAAGGCTGAACGGGGACCTTTCTTCGCTTTGTGCCCTGTATTGCACAAGAGCGTACTGATACTATAAGATGCGAGGCAGGCGTGCAGCTGGGTCGGGAGGTTCGTGCGACCCCCCAGCGCGCGGGAGAGGGGACAACAAAGAAACACGCGNGGAAGGGTNCCGCGAACGTTACCTCNCGTGGCGGGATGTTGACTCCCTCGCCCGGTATACAGGAGGTCGTGGGTTCGATCCCGAGCCCGACGATCCCTGCTGTATATGTGGAGTTTGCGTGTCTCTCTCTCATCATCATCACGGTGGCTAGGAGATGTTGACTCCCTCGCCCGGTATACAGGAGGTCGTGGGTCGATCCCGAGCCCGACGATCCCTGCTGTATATGTGGAGTTTGCGTGTCGCTCTCTCATCATCATCACGGTGGCTAGGAGATGTTGACTCCCTCGCCCGGTATACAGGAGGTCGTGGGTTCGATCTCGAGCCCGACGATCCCTGCTGTATATTTGGAGTTTGCGTGTGTGTCTCTCTCTCTCCCTCCCCGTGGTAGTGTGGATTTTTCTCCGGGTCCTCCTGTTTTTCACTCCGCATTTGTAATCAACGTCAGGCGTTTAGAGTCTTTGGCTGCAGTAAATGTCCACATGATGATACACCACTTCCTTGAGCTCTCACTATCATTTGTGGCCGGGTCGCTTTTGAAAGAGAGATGTACACGTACAGCTCGGTGGGCCTCAGCTGGTAAAATAAAAATAGATTCAGTTTAGTTTAGTTTCCATAAAATATTTTTTGTGATCATATCATGACAATATAAATGTGTCGTTAAACCCACCACCACCCGACATAAACAATTAGTAAGGGACTTGTCACGTAAACAAAACGCGCCAATGAGTAACTATTTCAGCACACCGGCGTGTTGGAGAGTAAACCCACAACATTTATTATTCGCGTTCTGTGACGTCCCGCCCGTAATTAAAACCAGCATCATCAGGCGACAGCCAGAATTGAGTAGATATCAGAGGGAGGGGGGGGAGATACAGGTGATGTCACCACTTGTGACCCAATAAGGTGCGATGCCCTGTGGGATGGTTAATATTGATATAAATTGCAATGGATATTTGTTATTGCTTTGGTTATTCACAGTTAATTAACATAAAACATTCATGCACATCACGCATGCACATTATGTACGTAGATTATGTATGCACATTCTGCCGTTTCTTTAGTTTAGTTTGCTTTGACATCGAGCGTTCTGAGCAATTAACGCTGAAGTCCTGGGTTCGAATCCGGGTTCCAGCCGCCCATGATTAAACCGGGTTCTCAAAGCAGTGAGTTGATTGTCTTTGCCCAGTCGCCACTGACTTGACATGGAGACCCATAGACTCACATAGATACCTATAGACTTACGTAGAGACCCATAGAATCATATAGTGACCCATACTCTCACTTAGTGAACTACAGACTCCGATAGAGCCACATACACTCACTTTGTGAACTACAGACTCACATAGTGACCCATAGACTCACAAAGAGACCAATACACTTACTCTGTGAACTACAAACTCAGATAGGGCCACATACACTCACTTTGTGAACTACAGACTCACATAGTGACCCATAGACTCACATAGATACCTATAGACTTACATAGAGACCCATAGAATCATATAGTGACCCATACTCTCGCATAGTGAACTACAGACTCACATAGTGACCCATAGACTCACAGAGAGATCCATACACTCACTCTGTGAACTACAGACTCAAATAGTGATCCTTAGACTCACCCATACACTCACTCTGTGAACTACAGACTCAAATAGTGACCCATAGACTCACCGATACACTCACTCTGTGAACCACAGACTCACATAGTGATCCATAGACTCACAAAAAGACTCATACTCTCACTTAGTGAACTACAGACTTAGATAGAGCCACATACACTCACTCTGTGAACTACAGACTCACATAGAGACCCATAGAGTCACCCATACACTAACTCTGTGAACGACAGCCTCGCATAGAGACCTACACTCACACAGACCAAGTTGCGATTAAGCTGAGTCCCCAAGCTCAGTGAGTTGATGGTCTCAGCCCAAGTCGCCAATGTTCATCGCGTGAACAACTTTATTCATTTGGCCGTGTCGGGTGGAGGAGGGTTTGACGACGACGTATGACATCTGGCCCAAAAAGAATCTTGATGCCGGTCACGAAAACCGACGTGCTCCAGAAAAGGCTTGGCCATTATCGTTCGATTTGGGGAAGCCTTTGGTTGATGCTATCACACAACAAAAATGAGTGAAACGCACTCGGCCTTGGTGCGTTCGGCAAAATACGATGAGCAGTTCTCGACGAGAACTGCATTGTGGTGATCTTGTGTCAGGTGGCCATCCAACTGAATTGGAACAAATGTGAACCGACTTGATAATAGTTTTTTACCCTTCTATCTGCCAACAAAACTGACACCTTTTTTACAAGGAGTCATGTTTGTATTGACCACAATACCTGCAGTCATAATGCAAACAAAAATATAACTCTGATAATGTATGCACTGTCCTTGAAGTTGATTGGTCCACACCCGAGACAGCTTTCCTTAGAGAGCCTAGTCTCACATGGTGTTGGACCAGATGACGCCAAAAGGCGCACATTATCAGAGTTATGTTTTTTGTTTGCATTATGACTGCAGGTATTGTGGCCTATGCAAACATGACTCCTTGTAAAAAAAGGTCTCAGTTTTGTTGCCAGATTAAAGGGTAAAAAACCAATTATCATATTTTTTACTGGCAAATGAGGTTCCAATGGTAAACCGACTTGTTCACAGGCAGAGATGTCCAACTGTGGACTGGTTTCGTCCTCATTAGGACTCATCAGTACAGTACGGTCACCAACGCTCACTGCTGCAGAGTCTGTCCCTGGCATCCATCCACTTTGGAGTCCATGCGGCCCGTTAGCCTCGCTAATGCCAACAACCATCTTGTGTGTTCATGACAATTTCTCTGCTGTCGTGGATTTTTCACGCCGTTTACAGAATGTCCAAGTCGCCTACGTCCAGAATAGCAAACCAGATTTGTTTTTGTTATCAAAATGTAAGTTCATATATTTATATCGGATGATATCTTACGGGTGTTATCGTATCCCCTCGTCGTACAAACGGACCGCAGCTTTCAACCTGAGTTCGAAGGCATGAAAGGGCCACTTGAAGGAGGACGTGTTTGTGTCCTGCTGCGAAATACATCTTCGGTAGCGATTTTCTGTTGCATGGGAGCAAGGGGGGGGGGTGATTCCTCGCCCATGTGAGATTTCCACATAGTTTCATCGTCTTGTGATATGACATAATCACGATATTTATTTAGACTTGCAGGGGGAATCCGATGAGCTATGAAGCTCTTTTTCACAGATGTCCAGTATGGGCACGGGGTCAGCGAGTTACCACGGCAACATCACGCAAACAAAAATCCGATCGGAGTGCAACATCGAGAGAAAGATGAGCAAGTCGCTAAATATAAATAAATACATAATGCATGCACGACACCCGGGGGAACAGAGTGGGCTGGGAAGATAGACAAGAGAATTGTTGCGACACTTTGTACCACCAGGTGCTTGTCCCTCCAGCACTCACCCCATGGTGGACTGCTTTGACAGATAACGTGCCATACGATTTCATATTTGCCCGCGTTGGAGAATGTACTTTTGCTTTTGATTTCACGTGCGCGCGTGCGTGCGCGTGCGAATGCGTGCGTGTCTGTGCGTTGCGTCTGGATGTGCCACAGTACCGTATGTGCATCGTTATACACATGCTGTGTGTGTGATCTGGTGTGTGTGTGATCTGGTGTGTGTGTGTGATCTGGTGTGTGTGTGTGTGTGTGTGTGTGTCTGGTGTGTGTGTGTGTGTGGTGGTATGTGTGTGCGTGTGATCTGGTGTGTGTGTGTGTGTGTGATCTGGTATGTGTGTGTGTGATCTGTTATGTGTGTGGGTGTGATATGGTGTGTGTGTTGTGATCTGTATGTGTGTGTGTGTGTGTCTGTTGTGTGTGTGTGTGTGATCTGGTATGTGTGTGTGTGATTTGGTGTGTGTGTGATGTGTGTGATCTGTGTGGTGTGTGTGATCTGGTGTGTGTGTGTGTGTGTGTGTGTGTGATCTGGTGTGTGTGTGTGTGATCTGGTGTGTGTGTGTGTGTGTGATCTGGTATGTGTGTGTGATCATGTATGTGTGTGAGAGTGTGTGGGAAGTGGAGTAGTGGTACGCTCGCTGCGCTACAACCGCGAGCCGGATTCGATTCCGCTGACGGCCAACACCAGTGACCATTATATGAACCGTCCTGGCCTCCTCTAGGTCGACTCAGCCTCAACGAGCACCTGCGCGGTGGTAACATCGCCACTCGGAGACAAAGCGGACGAGCGTGGTCCAGCCACACCATCAATACACGTGCGCTGTGCCGCCCTTCCTAGGTGCTCGCTAACAGCACTTGTCCCAACAGTCTGCTTGACTTTATGGGGACCTTTCTCTTGCAGGGTCTGATAAAACGAAGGGCTTTCGGGCTGCAGCCCAGACGCTGGTATTGTGAGGGCCTCTCCACGGAATCGACTTCTTTGTGACGGTTGAAAGGCAAACCTGGAGCAGCGATGATCCTCTTGCGCGATGTGGTCACGAGAGCCAGAGCCTCACCGTGCGTATCGCTGCCGGTGTGCGCCCCAATGAAACTAGTTTCGTTCATTCTTGATTTGAAGGTTTCGTGACTGCAGGAATCCATACTCTTTGGTTCTTTCGGTAAAAGTCACGGAGGTGTAAAATAAATTAAAGCACGACGTTTCGGCGCAACACAAGCGTCCGTCATCAGGTGGGAAGCACGGTCTGCTGCTGATGCAGACTGTTTCCATTTCAAACTTTTTAAACGGTCTGCCTCAGCAGCAGACCATGCTATCCCACCTGATGATGGACGCTTGTGCAGCGCCCGAAACGTCGTGATTTATTTTATTTTATACCTACGTGACTTATCAAAAGAACCAAAGAGTATAGCTTTGTTCATTTTGAGCTCTTCTTTATTCACATTGTGACATTTATAAATGAACTGTAATCGTCGTCGTCGTCATCATCATGCATCGCCATCGTCTGCCGCAGCACCAGAGGTCGCAAACGGGTTTGATTCCTTACCCGTACCCGGCCGCACCAGGGTCGCAAATGGGTATCCGTACCCGTACCCTACCCGAAATGAGTGACAAACGGTTACTCACCAGTGACTCACGGCCTACCCGTACCCGGCCGTATCGGGTAAATTACGGGTATCGGGTACCCGGTTGCGACCTCTGCGCAGCACTGTAATCAGTGTTGTTTATAATTACGATGGTGGAGAAGCGAAGGGCTGCCTGGCGTTGCCCATTGAGTGGTGGTGAAGCGCCCGCTGGGGAGGGAATTAAACGGACAAAGAGTCGCCACCCTCCAAAACGATAGCGGCCCCTGGGCTACTCTCAAACTCAATCTGGCCCTGCGTGTCTAAATATGTAATTGGGTATTTGTACATTATGCACGCACGGACTGTGTGAATTGAAGTGGGTATGCGATGCATTGTGTTGCTGCATCGTGGGTGGAACGGGGGCTTCATAGCTTCATATCGATTCCTGGGTTCACGATGCGCACATTGAATCACGCGTCGGTGTGTCTGTGACGATCAATTTGGCGGGCGCGGTAGTGTAGTGGTTAGCGCACTGCGCTACGAACCTGCCGAGCCTAGTTCGATTTCGCCCACGGCCAATAAGACGTGACGAGTATCTGAACGCTCCGGGGAGTCCCGTAGGTCGGCCCAGCCTTAAATTAGCTCCTGATGCAGTGTGTCAACATCAATCAGCCTTGGGGAGACAAAGGCGACCGAGTGTGCTGGCCTTTATAGGTGTGCTCGCTATAGGCACTTGCCACAATAGCATGTTAAAGGCTACACGGGGATCTTTGTCTTTGTAATCACCAATGTTTTCTACACGTGTGTGTGTGTGTGCTTTATGTGCTGAGTTCACGTGACCCCTCAAGCCACGAAAGACCGCCACGTTCACCACAATGTTAAACAACATCGAATTGATTCTTGAATCGAGTTACGTCCCATGAATGGCGATAATTAATTAAATCACAATAGGGAAGAATTGGTACACTTATTGTACGGCACACAATTGTTACACTTATTGTGTAACAATTGTGTACCGTACCCACTGTGCGCGAATGCATTGTGACAGTTTGTACAACGTGCACCTTACAATGTGAGATGGTGATTACGCATGATGGTGGTGTCACGGTTGGCATGCTGGGGTTGTCATCTCGGAAACCCACGTGAGTTCAATTCCTGACCACGGCGCACATCAACACCAATTTGTGTCGAGACGATGCCTTAGAGCCTCCCCCTCGGTCCACTCGGCCTCAACGCCAACACTGGGAAGACAAAGACGGCCAGGTGTGGTGCTCGCCATACCACCACCCTGCTGGTGTGGTGTTGTCAGCCTCGGTTTGGTACTATGGTACGTACCTCGGTATGTACTTTGGCTCGATGTCGGCACTGTATTGGGCAAGTCTGGTTCGATGCACAGCACTTGGAGCCAATGTAAATACGTGCAACGCAGCTGTCTCGCATTTGTAAAAGCAAATGTGTGAATTTGAATCAAATGTGGCACTTGAATAATTGCTCATCAAGCTTGGGGGCCCGACAAATTGGACTCGGGTGGTCGCATTTGAAGGGCATTGGGTTTATTGTATTCGTTGTTCTTCCACTGCAGCACAACTGCGTTAATGTGACAGCGAAACAAAGTGCTGCCCTGCGATCGAGTGCGAAATATTATTATTGCCAATGGCCTACGAAGTATCACCGCAGTTCATGAGGTCAGAACTGGCAAATGTAAATTGATCAAATTACGCGTCTGATGCATCGGCCCAAAAGTCGCATCACGTTCATGATGGTTGTGAGAAGTTTAAACCGCAGCCAAAGGTTATGCTAATGGACGTGGCACGATATTTAATTTTCAGAGAAAGCACCATCATAATTATTACGTCGATTCTGGGGGAAGCCAAATTGAAATCTGATATACGCGGAGCAGTGTTTGACTTGAATACTCTCCGAGTTTTCATTACCACTGTTCCTCAGCGAACGTTAGTTTCAAATCTCAGCTTATTGGTTTACATCGCTCACGTCTCTTTATTAATTTAGCAGGTACCTCGCTAAAGATAAAATTACATTTATTTTAACCCTCGCCACGATAGCAACACTTTGGTTTTTTCGGTAAAGTCACGTAGGTAAAAAATTAAAATAAAATAAATGAAAACAACTAAATTAAATCACGACGTTTCGGGCGCAACACAAGCGTCCTTCTTCAGGTGGGGACAACGTAGCGAAAGCGCAAACGCTTAAGTGTGTCTCAGAGATGGCTGTGACGAGGAATCATATAGTCGCGGGGATGGAGGGAGGGGGACCATGGTGAGTGTGTGGCGAGCTGTGGACTGAGGGGCAACGATGTGAGGAACGCGGTGGGCGCAACATACGGAGTTCAAACTGAAGCTTTGTGATGCCGGGGGCGGAAGTAGATTAGGAAGCTGAGATTGAGATTAAGCAGCCTTTTGTTATGCTGCCGGGGGGGGGGGGGGGGGGGGGAATTGCCCAAGCTGAAAACAACGTGTGTTTTTTTTCACCTACGTGACTTTACCGAAAATACCCACGAGTATGAATCCTTGCAGTCACGAAAGCTTCAAATCTAGAACACTCAGATGAGCAATATTTTATGGGTGGAGTGATGGCACAGCGTTTTGCGTGATATACAATTAAACTATTTAAATTTCTATATTTTTTGATAAGGCCCACTGAGCTGTGTAGCTATTTTTTCACAAGCGACCTGACTATCACAAGTGACAGCCCAACGACGTGGCTCGCCATGTGGGAATGCACAGCAGACAAATACTGTGGAACGCATGTTTCTAAATGTGGAGGGAAAAACCGGGGGAGACAGAGAAAAATCCACGCGACCACGGAGAGAGAGAGACACGCAACTCCAAATATACAGCAGGCATCAGGGTCGGGATCGAACCCACGATCCCCTGTATACCAGGCGAGGTAGTTAACATCTCCTAGCCACCGTGATGATGATGAGAGAGAGAGACACGCAAACTCCAAATATACAGCAGGTTTCGGGGTCGGGATCGAACCCACGATCTCCTGTATATCAGGCGAGGTAGTTAACATCTCCTAGCCACCGTGATGATGATGAGAGAGAGAGNCACGCAAACTCCAAATATACAGCAGGCGTCACGGTCGGGATCGAACCCACGATCCCCTGTATACCAGGCGAGGTAGTTAACATCTCATCACCACGGCGCCTCTTGGGACTTGAGTTAACCCTGGGACCTGAGTTTGCCCTTTCACAAACCTGCGCTGGCTATCTTATATTATTGTATCTTATTCCATAAGACAAGGCAACAAAACAGGTGTTAAGATGTTAAAACACCAAACTGAAACCTTTTACAAGGAATCATGTCTGCATTAACCACAATGCTTGTGGTCAGAATGCAAAAAAAAACATACTCTGATAATATATGCATTGTCCTTGAAACTGACTGGTCCACACCAGAGACAGCTTTTTTNAGCTCGTCTCAAACGGTGTTAGACCAGAGGACGCCAAAAGACGTACTATATAGAGTGACTTCGATGACAGGGCAGGCTACAGGGAAGGAACGGGAAGGAGTGGATGGAGAAAAGGTGGTGGGGGCTTTGATCGTGGAATGAAAGGAGGTTCAGGAAGGGCGACTGCTTAACGTACTTTGGAAATGTGTTGCTATCATGGTGAAGTATTGTCAAACCATCTCTGTGGTCAAAGCGGCATGGGAAGGCTTCATACAACAGTGGATTCACGAATGTCTGTGCAGTGTACATGATTTATGGCACGTAGTCACTGCTCTAATTGTGAATTGTGACATTGCCGGCTGACATACAGTCCGTCGATTGGCAGTGTGCGTGTGTGGTGGGTAAAGTGTGGGGCTTCCACTCCTTCCGAGGCGTCTGGCCAGTGTGAGAAAGTCGACCCAAGATTCACAAGAAGGGGATCTCTACGGTTGCCACTTGCTGGAGGTCCTCCTGGCAGTAGTGGTGTGAGCAAAGCAATTTCAGGGCTGCACCTGTTACCCAATACCGTATCTTAACTTGCAAGTTCAGTCTGACACATTTCGGAAACGGCGATACTTTCCTTGGAAGTTGTTTTCGAATAAAATTTGCGAAAATAAATTTGAGGTGGCGCCGGAAATAGTGATGGAAAGAAACCATTACTTTTACAGGCATGGGCAATTTTAATAAATACGTTATTGCACAACACGACTTTAAGGAACAGTGTCACATCTCTGGAGTGTTCAAATAAACACTCGCTTGTGTTTTTAAGCACAACCTGGCGAGTGACATCAGAAGCGGTCCCAGGTGTTCACCTCACCACCCCACTCCGCACCACCCACTCCTCACCATCCACTCCTCACCATCCACTCCTCACCACCCACTCCTCACCACCCACCCCTCACCACCCCTCACCACCCCACTCCTCACCACCCACTCCTCACAACCCCACTCCTCACCACCCACTCCTCACCACCCACTCCTCACCACCCACTCCTCACCACCCCACTCCTCACCACCCACTCCTCACCACCCACTCCTCACCACCCACTCCTCACCACCCACCCCTCACCACCCACTCCTCACCAACCACTCCTCACCACCCACTCCTCACCACCCACCCCTCACCACCCACTCCTCACCACCCACTCCTCACCACCCACTCCTCACCACCCACTCCTCACCACCCACTCCTCACCACCCACTCCTCACCACCCACTCCTCACCACCCACTCCTCACCACCCACTCCTCACCAACCCACTCCTCACCACCCACTCCTCACCACCCACCCCTCACCACCCACTCCTCACCAACCACTCCTCACCACCCACTCCTCACCACCCACCCCTCACCACCCACTCCTCACCACCCACTCCTCACCACCCACTCCTCACCACCCACTCCTCACCACCCACTCCTCACCACCCACTCCTCACCACCCACTCCTCACCACCCCACTCCTCACCACCCACTCCTCACCACCCACTCCTCACCACCCACTCCTCACCACCCACTCCTCACCACCCACTCCTCACCACCCACGCCTCACCACCCACTCCTCACCACCCACTCCTCACCACCCACTCCTCACCACCCACTCCTCACACCCACTCCTCACCACCCACTCCACCAACCCACTCCTCACCACTCCACTCCTCACCACCCCTCCTCACCAACCCACTCCTCACCACCCCACTCCTCACCACCCACTCCTCACCCCCCACTCACCACCCCACCNCACCACCCACTCCTCACCACCCAACCACCCACTCACCACCCACTCCTCCACCACCCCACTCACCACCCCACTCACCACCCACCACCACCCACTCCTCACCACCCACTCCTCACCACCCACTCCTCACCACCCACTCCTCACCACCCACTCCTCACCACCCACTCCTCACCACCCACTCCTCACCACCCACTCCTCACCACCCACCACCACCCACTCCTCACCACCCACTCCTCACCACCCACTCCTCACCACCCCCACCACCCACTCCTCACCACCCCTCCTCACCACCCCTCCTCACCACCCACTCCTCACCACCCACTCACTCACCACCCACTCCTCACCACCCACTCCTCACCACCCACTCCTCACCACCCACTCCTCACACACTCCTCACCACCCCTCCTCACCACCNACTCCTCACCACCCACTCCTCACCACCCCACCCTCACCACCCACTCCTCACCACCCACTCCTCACCACCCACTCCTCACCACCCACTCCTCACCACCCACTCCTCACCACCCACTCCTCACCACCCACTCCTCACACCCACTCCTCACCACCCACTCCTCACCACCCCCTCCTCACCACCCACTCCTCACCACCCCTCCTCACCACCCACTCCTCACCACCCCTCCTCACCACCACTCCTCACCACCCACCCCTCACCACCCACTCCTCACCACCCACTCCTCACCACCCACTCCTCACCACCCACTCTCACCACCCACTCCTCACCACCCACTCCTCACCACCACTCCTCACCACCCACTCCTCACCACCCACCCTCACCACCCACTCCTCACCACCCACTCCTCACCACCCACTCCTCACCACCCACTCCTCACCCCCACCCTCACCACCCACTCCTCACACCCACTCCTCACCACCCACTCCTCACCACCCACTCCTCACCACCCACCCTCACCACCCACTCCTCACCACCCACTCCTCACCACCCACCTCCTCCCACCCACTCCTCACCACTCCTCACCACCCACTCCTCACCACCCACTCCCACCACCCACTCCTCACCACCCACTCCTCACCACCCCACCACCCACCCTCACCACCCACTCCTCACCACCCACTCCTCCCACCCANCCTCATCCCCCACTCCTCACCACACCANCCACCCTCACCACCCACTCCTCACCACCCCTCCTNACCACCCACTCCTCACCACCCACTCCTCACCACCCCACCACCCACCCTCACCACCCACTCCTCACCACCCACTCCTCCCACTCCCACCCCCCACTCCTCACCACCCACTCCTCCCACCCCTCCCACCCCTCCTCACCACCCACTCCACCACCCACTCCTCACCACCCACTCTCACCCCCCTCCCACCACTCACTCCCACACCACTCCTCACCACCCACTCCACCCCCACTCCCACCCCCCTCCTCCCCACTCCTCACCACCCACTCCTCACCACCCCACCACCCACTCCTCACACCCACTCCTCACCACCCCCCACCCACTCCTCCCCACTCCTCACCACCCCCCACCGCTCACCACCCACTCCTCACCACCCCNCCCCCCCCTCCCACCCACTCCTCACCACCCCTCCTCCCACTCCTCACCACCCACTCCTCCCACCCACNCTCCCCCCACTCCTCACCACCCACTCCTCCACTCCTCACCACCCACTCCTCACCACCCACTCCTCCCACCCCTCCACCCCCACTCCTCACCACCCCCTCCTCCACCTCCTCACCACCCACTCCTCACCACCCACTCCTCACCACCCACTCCTACACCACCCACTCCTCACCACCCCACCACCCCACTCCTCACACCCACTCCTCACCACCCACCTTCCCACCCACTCCTCACCACCCACTCCTCACCACCCCACCACCCACCTCACCACCCNACTCCTCACCACCCACGCTCCCACCCCTCCCATCCCACTCCTCACCACCCACTCCTCCCACTCCTCACCACCCCACCACCCACGCTCCCNCCCACTCCTCACCACCCCTCCTCACCACCCACCCCCCACTCCTCCCACCCACTCCTCACCACCCACTCCCCCACCCCACTCCTCACACCCACTCCTCCCACCCACTACTCCCACCCNACTCCCATCCCACTCCTCCCACCCCTCCCACCNNCACTCCTCACCACCCACCCTCCCACCCACTCCTCACCCCCACTCCTCACCACCCACTCCTCCCACCCACCCTCCCACCCCTCCTCCCACCCCTCCCACCACCCACTCCTCACCACCCACTCCTCACCACCCACTCCTGCCCACCCACTCCTCACCACCCACTCCTCACCACCCCACCCCACTCCTGCACCACCCACTCCTCACCACCCACTCCTCACCACCCACTCCTCACCACCCACTCCTCACCACCCACTCCTCCCACCCACTCCACCCCACTCCTCACCACCCACTCCTCACCACCCACTCCTCACCCTCCTCCCACCCACTCCTCACCACCCCTCCTCACCACCCCTCCACCCCACTCCTCACCCCCCACTCCTCACCACCCACTCCTCACCACCCACTCCTCACCACCCACTCCTCCCACCCACTCCTCACCACCCACGCTTCACCCAAATAAGAAACAGCAGTTATATTTTACGGGACACTTTTTTTTGCCAGTATCAAAATGATGAAAAAATAGGAATTTGTCTTTACCCCTCTCTTAGAATAAACATGCGTTAAGATGTTCAAACACCAAAAGTTCCCACAGATATAACTGCTCAACCCCAGCTATGATCACTCTGATGTCCGCGTTGCCTTTGTACTGTTCGTTTCGCACCCCCATGCGGTTCGTGCACCCCAGGTTAAGAAGAAACACCGTCCTAGAGGCTACAGAGGCCGCTCTTTCCCGGTGGTCAGACGTCTTGGAAGAGGTAGGAGTACCCACACTTTACACCGCCACGCGTGACTTTGCTGATCAAATAATTGTGGGTTGTTACCCATTTACACAACTGCTCGATGGGTAGATGCGCTGGGGCTCGTTTGATAAACGTTCCCATTGTTTACACGACTGTGCTTGGGAGATCGAATTAAACAAGGCGACCTCTGGAGCCATTACAATCCCGTGCGCTAAGGGGCCGTCCATAAATGACGTCACGCGATTTTGGACGATTTTTGACCCCCCCCTTCGTCACCCCCCCTCAAAAAAAGCTCAAACATGCTTCAAATCGCTTTAAACTATTGTCATTGTAGTGCGTATTTAATGTGCCGCTGCACTCTGATGTTGTAGGAGAAAATATTTATAAAAACAAGGTTATTTAATTAAATAGAACGTGTTGTCTATATTTATTTAAAGTTGCTCATTTTGATGTGACGTCAAATTTCTCAACCCTCCCCCTCCATCGTCACAAATGTCTGCCCCCCCCCCAGGTGCGTGACGTCATTTATGGACGGCCCCGAACCTGATCTCGCCCTATTTACAGAGTGCCTCAGTTCAAGGCACTCTTTAACAGAGTTTTAAAAAGCGGTACAAAAACAGAGTGATGTTGATGGCAGGGGCAGTGTAAGGGTCGATGAATGTAACAGAGAGGACACGGGGGTCACGACCGTAGAGGGGAGGGACGGGAAGGAGTGAGGGCGAGGGNAGGGGGAGGAAGGGAATGGGCGATGAAGAAGAGGCGAGGCTTTGAGAGAGAACGAAAGGCATTGAAGGTGGGGGAACTGCTCAATGTACAGGGGAAATGTTGAGTCTGTGGGCAGTGTTGAGTCTATGGCAGTGTTGAGTCTATGGGCAGTGCTGAGTCTGTGGGAAGTATTGAGTCTATGGGCAGTGTTGAGTCTATGGCAGTGTGAGTCTATGGGCAGTGTTGATTCTATGGGCAGTGTTGAGTCTATGGGTAGTGTTGAGTCTATGGGCAGTGTGATTCTATGTGAGTGCTGAGTCTACGGGCAGTATTGAGTCTGTGGGGAGTGTTGGTCTATGGGCAGTGTTGATTCTATGGGCAGTGTTGAGTCTATGGGCAGTGTTGAGTCTATGGCAGTGTTGAGTCTATGGCAGTGTTGAGTCTATGGGCAGTGTGAGTCTATGGGCAGTGTTGATTCTATGGGCAGTGTTGAGTCTATGGGAGTGTTGAGTCTATGGGCAGTGTTGAGTCTATGGGCAGTGTTGAGTCTATGGGCAGTGTTGAGTCTATGGGCAGTGTTGAGTCTATGGCAGTGTTGAGTCTTGGGCAGTGTTGAGTCTATGGGCAGTGTTGAGTCTATGGGCAGTGTTGAGTCTATGGGAGTGATGGTCTATGGGCAGTGTTGAGTCTATGGGCAGTGTTGAGTCTATGGGCAGTGTTGAGTCTATGGGCAGTGTTGAGTCTATGGGCAGTGTTGAGTCTATGGGCAGTGTTGAGTCTATGGCAGTGTTGAGTCTATGGGCAGTGTTGAGTCTATGGGCAGTGTTGAGTCTATGGAGTGTTGAGTCTATGGGCAGTGTTGAGTCTATGGCAGTGTTGAGTCTATGGGCAGTGCTGAGTCTATGGGAGTGTTGAGTCTATGGGAGTGTTGAGTCTATGGCAGTGTTGAGTCTATGGATAGTGTTGAGTCTATGGGCAGTGTTGATCTATGGCAGTGTTGAATCTATGGCAGTGTTGAGTCTATGGCAGTGTTGAGTCTATGGGCAGTGTTGCGTCTATGGGCAGTGTTGAGTCTATGGCAGCGTTGAGTCTATGGCAGTGTTGAGTCTATGGGTAGTGTTGAGTCTATGGGTAGTGTTGAGTCTATGTGCAGTGTTGAGTCTATGGGTAGTGTTGAGTCTATGGCAGTGCTGATTCTATGGGCAGTGTTGAGTCTATGGGTAGTGTTGAGTCTATGGGTAGTGTTGAGTTATGGGCAGTGTTGAGTCTATGGGTAGTGTTGAGTCTATGGGCAGTGCTGAGTCTATGGGCAGTGCTGATTCTATGGGCAGTGTTGAGTCTATGGGAGTGTTGAGTCTATGGGCAGTGTTGAGTCTATGGGCAGTGTTAAGTCTATGGGCAGTGTTGAGTCTATGGCAGTGTTGCGTCTATGGGCAGTGTTGAGTCTATGTGCAGCGTTGAGTCTATGGGCAGTGTTGAGTCTATGGGCAGTGCTGATTCTATGGGCAGTGTTGAGTCTATGGGTAGTGTTGAGTCTATGGGAGTGTTGAGTCTATGGCAGTGTTGAGTCTATGGGTAGTGTTGAGTCTATGGGAGTGCTGATTCTATGGGCAGTGTTGAGTCTATGGGAGTGTTGAGTCTATGGGTAGTGTTGAGTCTATGGGCAGTGTTGAGTCTATGGGTAGTGTTGAGTCTATGGGCAGTGTGAGTCTATGGGCAGTGCTGATTCTATGGGCAGTGTTGAGTCTATGGGCAGTGTTGAGTCTATGGGCAGTGTTGCGTCTATGGAGTGCTGANTCTATGGGCAGTGTTGAGTCTATGGCAGTGTTGAGTCTATGGGCAGTGTTGAGTCTGTGGCAGTGTTGAGTCTATGGCAGTGTTGAGTCTATGGGCAGTGTTGAGTCTATGGGCAGTGTTGCGTCTATGGGCAGTGCTGAGTCTATGGGCAGTGTGATTCTATGGCAGTGTTGAGTCTATGGGCAGTGTTAGTCTATGGCAGTGTGAGTCTGTGGCAGTGCTGAGTCTATGGGCAGTGTTGGTCTATGGGCAGTGCTGCTCAATGTACAGGTGAGTCTTTCCAGTGAAGAGGTGCAAGAGGGGAGAAAGATCGAACACGGGATTGGGCACAGGGAGGACAGGGAATAGATCGGGAACGTTCATACAACGCCAGCATCTCTGACGATCTAGGCTGCATATCAAAGTGTAAAAGTCACGCTGAGAAATGTGGCTTGTTTCTCGCGTACGGAATCATGATCGTCTCCTTCAACCGCATTATCCCTTTAGCACAGTGGCGAGATTAATATGCACGAGGTCACGTGCCGGCTGGTTACTAAAGGAGCAGCCACACGGAATGGGTAATGCGTTGAGTAACATTATACAGCAGAGCCTCATTATATAGCGGGGAAAAGATACATTCACTCTAAATAATTTACAATGCATTTAAATGTAGCCGATTATGTAAATGACCATATTTCGCCACGCTTTGGTCAAATTAGACCATTATGAAAGCCATTCCCATCCGGCGTTTACCCACATTGTAAGGGTTGGATGGGACCCACGGTTTGAGGATTGGGCACAATGAGGGCGTGTGTTAACTGTTACGCCCGTCTCGTTGAGAGAATACACCTTGTATTTACGTGCGTGGTGAAAAATCTTCCAATAACCCCATGACCGGCATGTCATGGGGAGGCCTTCATCCAGCAGTGGATTGACAAACAGCTGACCATGAACTGTAATTCCATTGAACGCTGCAGGGCGGTGGTGGAGTGTTTCTCGCACCGCACTCAGAACCCGGTAACCTGAGTTCGATTCACGGCCAAGGCCCACATCAACGGAGTGTGGCATCTCAACGGGCCCCCTCTTTTCTTCTCGCACTGACCAGGGTGGTGAAGTATGGTCGAACAATTCCCNATCGGCCTTCAGCAGTGAATTGACGAGGGTTGGGACGTGCGCATCACGGCACGAAGGAGATCTTTACATTTAAGTGTTGACTATCGACAACTTCATTTCATTTGCGATGATGATGCTCGCTATGATAACCCACGTAGGGAGGTAGCCATGTGGCTCAAACATGTCAGAGCAAAGAGTCGGCACTGCCAACAGCCTGGGTTGAAATATTTGGATTTCAGCCGTCTGTGATTAAAGCAAACTTCCATGTGTAGCCAGGCGATGGATCTCACCTCGTCACCAATGACTGCACCAACAACAACAACAACTAACAGGTTTTTTGTTTCTCTCACAACATTTTTGATAAAGTCTAGATGTGAGAATCAAATATTTCACTTTGACGAAATTCTCTAAAAGAAGCAGGGCTGGTGGGAAGGTGTGGATGAGAGGTCACTTGGAGTGATCTCAGTGGTAGTTCTGTCGATATCTTCTTCCGCAGCGCTCCTCGAACGCGTGGTGACGCGCGGCTCTGCAGATTCACAGGCGTGTATCCGTCTCGCCACGTGACGCTCGAGCATCATTTGAAGCCATCGAGGACACTGGCGACGTTTCGACGCTGGCCGCGGTATAGGCAGGGTTTGACTTCTATTTTGGGGNGGGGGNAGGTGCAGAGGTTCGCTTTGTCCCTCACATGAGGAATTTGCGGGTGCATATAATTGCATGGTTTAGTTTTAATTGTAAACTACTGAAAATGAATGAATGCATCTGCATATGGGCAGTGTTGAGTCTGTGGGTGTTGAGTCTGTGGGCAGTGCTGCGTCTATGTGCAGTATTTAGTCTATGGGCAGTGTTGAGTCTATGGGCAGTATTGAGTCTATGTGCAGTGTTGAGTCTGTGGGCAGTGTTGAGTCTGTGGGCAGTGTTGAGTCTATGGGCAGTGTTGAGTCTATGGCAGTGTTGAGTCTATGGGCAGTGTTGAGTCTATGGGCAGTGCTGAGTCTATGGGCAGTGTTGAGTCTATGGGCAGTGTTGAGTCTATGTGCAGTGTTGAGTCTATGGGCAGTGTTGAGTCTATGGGCAGTGGTGAGTCTATGATCAGTGTTGAGTCTATGGGTAGTGTTGAGTCTATGGGCATTGCTGAGTCTATGGGCAGTGTTGAGTCTATGGTAGTGTTGAGTCTATGAACAGTGTTGAGTCTATGGGCATTGCGAGTCTATGGGCATTGCTGAGTCTATGGGCAGTGTTGAGTCTATGGGCAGTGTTGAGTCTATGGGCATTGCTGAGTCTATGGGCAGTGTTGAGTCTATGGGTAGTGTTGAGTCTATGGGCATTGCTGAGTCTATGGGCATTGCTAAGTCTATGGGTAGTGTTGAGTCTATGAACAGTGTTGAGTCTATGAACAGTGTTGAGTCTATGGACAGTGTTAGTCTATGGGTAGTGTTGAGTCTATGGGCAGTGTTGAGTCTATGACAGTGTTAGTCTATGGGTAGTGTTGAGTCTATGGGCATTGCTGAGTCTATGGGTAGTGTTGAGTCTATAACAGTGTTGAGTCTATGGGTAGTGTTGAGTCTATGGGCAGTGTTGAGTCTATGGGCATTGCTGAGTCTATGGGCAGTGTTGAGTATATAGGGAATGTAGAGTTTATGGCGCAGTGCTGCTCAATGCACAAATGTACAAATTCCGGTGACGTTTTTGCATTAGCACCGTCCGTTTTCTATTTGTGTTTGTTTACCGGAGTCACTGTAAGTGCCATAGAGATGTGGTGCAATATCAAACAGACTCGAGAATAAAGTTGCGTTGCTTTGAGATAAAAAAATGTCAAACTGCCCATATTCATCAAAGGATTTCCCAGAACCCCGAAGACATACTGTAAGCAAGAGAAGCATACGACTATTTACATGAATTTTCGCCCTGATCGCTATCGTCGGGCATCCATCCTGCTAATTCAATATCAGGTAAGTCTCACTGAGCTACATAGTTCGTTTTTAAAGTCACCTGGCCACAGGTGTTAGCCCAACAAAGTGGCCCATCATGGGACTGTATCGCAGCCAAATCTCTAAGCGTATGTTTCAAATGTCGAGCGAAAAACCAGGACTTGGAGAAAAATCCACTCTACCACGGGGAAAGAGACATGCAAGCGCCAAATATACAGCAGGCATTTCCAGGGTCGGGATGTAACCCAGGACTTCCTGTATACCAGGCGAGGTAGTTGACATCTTGCCACCGTTACATCCCATTTTTTTTTCCAAAAACAAACCACACGTCAAAAACGTCACATAATCTATGCGTGTGATCATATTTTCTAATTTTTTTATTTTCGTGAAAAGATAACACAACTAACATATCAACTGTGATATTTTTTTAAAAATATAAAATCAATTTGATTATTTTCAGTTTTCATTCAAAAGTCAAATCGAGGTGGCATGGTGTGGTTCCGATTTTCCATTTAATGGCCGAAGCCAATGGTGGAAATTCCACATGAGTATGGCAGGGGTATTTCTACCCTCATTTGAACCACACTCGACTTCCTATGAAGTGGCACTCGTATTGATCCCAGAGAGATTAAAGCTTCAGGGTCCCCTTTGGCCAGAGTTTGAACTCGCACTCAGCATTGCAGTTGTTTGGTCACGTGCTCCCACCACTGTGCTTGCCAGCTAAAGTTTGGGTCGTCCTAAATTAAAGAGGTTTAAAAAAATATTAGGATTTCCTAAATCATCACAAATCTTCTTCTTGGTTCAGTCTGACTCTGTCTACTCTGTCTACTCGACAGACCTGCTCTCCACCTGAGGACGGCTGCTTGCGTTGTGGCCGAAACGTCGTGAAAATCATTTTATTATGTTTTATTTTTATTATTTTATTATTTCCATTCTACGTGACTTTACCGAAAGAACCAAGAAGATGAATCCCTACAGTCACGAAAGCTTTAAATTCAAACATCACAAAATTGTTTACCATGTCACCCAGAAAAGAAATGCATGTAACATGCATCTTTACTCGACATGTATGCAATACAAAGATTCGTAACGTTTGATACTAAGTTAACATTCACACGTTATTGAAATGACAATAATCATGACTACATGCATTTACCCAGGTTAGCTTGACTGAGCGTTAATAATTTTTGGAGTGTTTTATGGGGGTTCTACGTTGAGATATTTGACCACCTCCATATGAATGAGTCTTTAGACACGTGGGCTGAAACCGGAGAACACCAACGCCTATGAGGGGTAACACTCAAAGATCCTCACAGATGGATTCACGAATGTGACTTCTGTATTGCCTGCCTCGCATTGGCGCGGCGAGTTCGGGACTTTCACAAATCTCCACGTGAAAGTCCCGTCAACACTCGCCTCCAAAGCACCGGATCAGAATCAGAATATTTACTGGTAGGAACCTCCTGGTTACACCAGCCCACAGGAGATTATTGTGTCCGTCCATCCGTTCGTCGTGCATCCAAAAATGGGAGGGGTGGGGCTGGGTGGGAGGGGAGGGTGGGGAGGGGCTGGGTGGGGGTGGGAGGGGTGGGGCCTGGTGGGGAGGGGCTGGTCACCCGTGGTGCCCTTAAAACTCAAGTTTAACCTACTCACACCGGCTTGTGCCGCCTCACAGTCGGCCATATTTGGGAATACACACGCCGCCGTTGACCCTGGCCATTGACCGAGCAAACCAACGTTCCTACCAGCTCCCTCCGCAGGAATGTGTTATACTGGAGGAATCCGATGAGCTAAAAAAATATTTTTACGTCCAGTAGGGGCAGATCACAGGACCTCGTGGGGTTTCCACCCCTCAGGTAGAAAAAAACAAAGGCCTCGTCATGGGAAGAGGAAGAATATCTCACAACACGGAAGCGGGGAGAACGCCGTGAATCCGTGTTGTCAGAGTGGTGTGTTATTGCGCCACCGACAAAAAAATCCTGACTTTTAATGTCCTGGGAAAACCTACATATTTCCCAGGACAGCCAACTCTAAATGAATAACGCCTCCTTCCCACGTGTGTATCTCGCCATATGAAATTAAAGTATTTTTTTTCTTACACAACCCACCATCTGCATTACACCTCATGGGGAGTGCATCTCATCAGCAGCATCGTCGGTTCAATGGAGCGCAGGCTAAACTCTGGATCGGTTTCGACATTCAGTTGTCTCATCAGCAACGTCCGGCTTTGCTAGACCCATCAAGACGATGCTGGCCGGCCAATCTTTGGCATGGCTCTCCATGCCCGGGCTGGGGTCGATGTCATTTCGTTGAATCGAGGTGACCGGGCTATCTGCGAGTTGCAGGGTTCTGTGATCGTGTTCTCAAAGCGAGCGTTCCAATTTACCAACTAAAACGCCAAGGGAGCGCATCAAATTGTCAAACCGTAATTTCCTGCAGCATCTTTTTTGTGTGCTTGTTGTAAAGAAATATTAATAAATAAGCTCGATAATGAATGCAGCCTCACAGCTGAACACGTGTGGTATGTTTAGATGGACGGCAATAAATAAATACATTTTTTCGTTAAAGGCATCACAAATTGGCTTGGATGCCGGCCGTGAAATTTAAATTTTGGACTGTGGATGTTCGTGACGAGCAAAGTTGCCATTTCCCTCGGATGATAGAAGCCAGGCTTTAGCCTTCAGCAATGAACATTGGACACTGGGTGTGGTGCAACCCATGAGCCTCATTTCATTGAATAAAGATTGTGTCCAAAACAGGGAACATTTTTTTTCATCGTGCAAAGGTAATGGCGCAGCCCTGCAATTGCTCGCTCAAGCCACTGCTTGTGATGAGGGGCCTCCACTTGAAGGAACTCTAAGGGATCCCTTCATAGGATAGCTGGCCTACTCTTCCATATTGACCAGACATCTTGGAAAAGGTGTTGTTGAAATGTCATGATTATAATAATTGACAGTCCTTTATGAATTCAATTCTGAACGAAGGGCTCACCATGCATTGTGAGTAATGGGGAGTTGTTTGGTCATACTTCACCATGCCTGTCAGAGCCGTATGGTGAACGGGGGGGGGGCGCGGGGGCAGGACCGGTTCAGATATCGCTTACCACTGATGTCAGCCATGGCCAGGAGTCAGACTCAGTATTTGCCGGGTTCGTAGCAGCAGTGCGGCTCACCGGTGCACGACCGCTCCATCCGTTTTTGCTTCTTCTCTCATATTAGCGTACGCATATTTTTGATTGACGATTTAAAGTTATGAAGACACGACAAAAAAAATACTTATGAATAAATTATTACAGCTCAGCAAGCATCTTGACAAGACATTAACATATTACGATGCTAATCTCGGGATTATGCATTGCTCCACACTACTTGAATTCTAACGGATTTCTTCCCGAAGGGCAAAATAAAAAAAAAAGAACCCTCCACTCGCGCGTTGCGCGCTCATTGGTACTCCGCTCAAATCCTTGCCTCTTGCAGGACACTGCCTTGTTCACGCTTCATCCCAGGAGCTCATCAGAATTCCAGTGGGAGGGCTTCAGGCGCACGCATCTCTCTCTCTCTCTCCCTGTGGTCGTGTGGATTTTTTTTCTCCGGGTCATCCGTTTTTTTCCCCTCCACATTTCGCATCAACATCGCGCGTTTCGAATATTTGGCTGCTATAAATGTCCACGTGGCAAGCCACTTCGTTGAGCTATCATTTGTGGCCAGGTCGCTTCTGAAAAAGATGCGGCTTAGCTCTATTTTACTATTTTCTATTTTTATTTTACCAGGTAAGGGCCCGCTGGGACATAAAGCTATTTTTCAGAAGCGTCCTGGCCACAAATTAAATCTCAGTGAAGTGGCCTTATCGTGTGGAAATTTATAGCAGCCAAATACTCTAAAAGCATGTTTTTAAAGGTGGAGGGAAAAACCGGATGACTTGGAAAAAAATACACACCACCACGCAGAGAGAACGCATACTTCAAATATACACCAGGCGTCAGGATTGGAATCGAACCCACGACCTCCTGTATACCGGGCGTAGCTCAGTGAGCCTGACCTGGTAACATCAAAAACTGTTTTAGTTTAGCATCTGTGCGTGGGGGAAAAAAAGATGTAAAAGCGCAGCACTGAAATCGCTTGGCTCTCGCCACTGCGGGCGGAAGAGGCCTCCGCTCGCGGGGAGTTCTACACAGCCCCTTTAGAAGGTAGCATCGGCCTACTCTTCCACACGCTGGCCAGACGTTTTGCAAGAGGTGGGAGTGCCCCCGAATTTACCCCACAGCACGCGACCTTTGCCGATCGACTGCGGCGAACACCAAAGATTTAAGACGCCGGAGAGATTCTGGAATGGCTAGTCCGGTGCGCTAACCATTGCACCTTCGGCAGCATCGCCCGTTGGGTGTGTGTTGGTGTCAAGTTGAAGGCTGTGTGAGAAATTGTGTCGGCACTGGTAGATGCATATATACCTAAAGTACGGCGTGGAGCGGTGGTGGTTTAGTGATTAGTGTGCGGTGCACTATGAACCCGTCAGCCTGAGTTTGATTCCCCACCAGAGCTAACGTCAATCGCGAATTATAATAACGTTCGAAGGGGGTCGACGTTGCGAATGTGTAATGGTCGGCACAGCGAAGCGGATGAAGATTCACCTGCTGGGGTACCGCCATCTCCTGGAGAGCCAAGGCGCGGCTCCACCTCTACGCCCACGGGAAGGGAGTTGAACCACATCTGTGTGTGAACCAACGACCCTCGCTGCTGCCTTCACGGTAGGGGATCACAGGCAGACACCAGCAACGGTGGTCAACGGGTTTGTAGCGCAGTGCACGAATCACTCCGCCACCGCCCCCATCATTTACGATGGATGCAAATGCAAAGATACCTCGTATAGTCCTCTTCTTGGTTCTTTCGGTAAAGTCACGTAGAAGGGAAATAATAAAATAAAAATAAAACATAATAAAATAATTATTCACCTGAGGACGGCTGCTTGCGTTGTGGCCGAAACGTCGTGAGAATTATTTTATTGTTTTATTTTTATTATTTTATTATTTCCCTTCTACGTGACTTCACCGAAAGAACCAAGAAGTGAATCCCTGCAGTCACGAAAGCTTTAAATCGAAATTTACCCCGTATAGCCTTAAGAAACTGTTTGGGCAAGTGCTGTTAGTGAGCACCTATTAAGGCCGTACGACACACGAGGGTTGCGTTGCCGGCACCACGTCCACCGCGTTGTCTCCCTTGTGTGATGTTCTACACACCGCAGCTGGTGTTGATTTGAGGCTGAGTCGACCTAGAGGAGGCCCCGGGACTGGCTCTGATAATTGTCACTGGTGTTGGCCTCGAGCAGGAATCGAACTCGGGCCGACAGATTCGTAGCGCGATTGCTCTGGACGAGCGCACACACACACGCGCGCGAAATGATCTGCTTTAATATACCATTTAAATATGTATTTCTATATTTCATTCGCATGATGTGTATGACAAATGGGTTTCTCCTGCCGTGCGTGCGCAACTGCCAGAGAGAACATTCATAAACATTTCATGCGCAGTGTTGTATACATAATGGAGTGTGCAGAGGTCACAATGCTGAGCTGGCACCANTGAGATCATCAGGCAGCTGCCTGCGATTAAAACCGACTGGACGTTTGTAAAAAAAGAGCTTCATAGCTCATCGGATTCATCCAGTCTACTAAACACACATTCTGACTGATTAATGAACCTAAATGACCTCAACGGATTCGGCAATGACAGTGCCGCTGACGAACGCGTTGTTTGTTTTTGATTTATTTGTGCTTGTGCGCCACTTGTGATTAAACGCGATTTTGTTCGTGCAGCGAGTTGAAAGGTATTAGCCCCGGAAACCAGTGGCCGCACAAAAATCCATCACGTTTAAATCTTATTCGTACTTCTTATGCNAATTCCAGCTCGGAGAATGAAAGCAAATATCGGCGACCATCACTCGGATTTCTGAGTTGGTGGGAAAGTGATGCCCCCCTTCTGTGTACACCAGTGATCACTAGGAGGGATTTCAGAGGTAGTTCTGCGGTGAACACTTCCGTGGGCAGTTTTCTCTTTTGTAACACGATTGGCACGGTTGGCTACATACGGTGCGACAGAAGTTCAACATACATGCGTACATACGAAGAGGTTGCACTGTTTTGCGAGGTTTCCGAACGGATTCTTCATATCGTGACAGAACACTTCCAACACAACTGGGGAAATGGAAAAAAACTATTCCTGAAAACGTTCAATTAATACGTCAGTAATTTATCCATGACAACCTAACTCACAAAATGACATAGCCAGCCCAGGCTACATTTCCTCCTGGACTGCCAGGTTTCTTTGGCTCATGAAAACACTCCGCTGATCAGGAATACATTAGGGGAAAATATATATATATTTGGGTGAAAGTGTTGTGCCCACAAAAATAAATGCATTCAAAATACATTCAGCTATTATTTTTTTGCTACGTTGTATCACTAGCTTCTCCACGACATCTGGCCAGCATGGAAGAATAGGCCAAATACCCTCTAAGAGGGTCTGTCCAGAGCTCCCTCTCGTGGACCCTACCGCCGTGAGCGAGCAATTGCAGGGCCGCGCCTTTGCCCTATTGACCCACACGGCCGGGAGGTCGGCATCTTTTCAAAGAATAAGAAGAAGATGCTTTTCTTGTTTTTGTCTTTGATCAAAATAGTTTGAGAGCTGCGTCACATGCTGAGCTGTCTGTGCACAAACACAGCAGGTATACAGCAGATGACAACGCACATTCTCACTGAAATAAACAACATGGGTGATGGGGTAAGCTGTGTCTGTCTGTTTTTGTCTCCCTTCGTTATTCTTTAACAATGCTGTTTGATATTCTTGGTTCTTTCGGTAAAGTCACGTAGAAGGGAAATAATAAANTAATATCATATAAAACAATAAAAATTTCACGACAAGAAAATTTTATTGCTGTGGCATTTCACACATTGTTTTGTGTTGCAGTCGATCGTGAGATTTTTGTTTTATATTTATATTATTTATTATTCCCTTCTACGTGACTTTACCGAAAGAACCAAGAATATGAATCCTGCAGTCATGAAAGCTTTAAATAAATATGTAATACTGTTTGACTGTTTTTGTTGTCACCAAGACATTCCAGAGTGGCCCATTCCCTGTCACATTTAATACATTGCTGTTTACCTTTGCGTTAAATTACGGGGCAGCCAAAGAGTCACAAGGGGACAGTCAAAGAGTCACAAGGGGCAGCCAAAGAGTCACAAGGGGCAGTCAAAGAGTCACAAGGGGCAGCCAAAGAGTCACAAGGGGCAGCCAAAGAGTCACAAGGGGCAGCCAAAAGTCACAAGGGGCAGCCAAAGAGTCACAAGGGGGCAGTCAAAGAGTCACAAGGGGCAGCCAAAGAGTCACAAGGGGCAGCCAAAGAGCACAAGGGGCAGCCAAAAGTCACAAGGGGGCAGCCAAAGAGTCACAAGGGGCAGCCAAAGAGTCACAAGGGGCAGTCAAAGAGTCACAAGGGGCAGCCAAAGAGTCACAAGGGGCAGCCAAAGAGTCACAAGGGGGCAGCCAAAAGTCACAAGGGGCAGCCAAAGAGTCACAAGGGGGCAGCCAAAGAGTCACAAGGGGCAGCCAAAGAGTCACAAGGGGCAGCCAAAGAGCCACAAGGGGGCAGCCAAAGAGTCACAAGGGGCAGCCAAAGAGTCTCAAGGGGCAGCCAAAGAGCCGCAAGGGGCAGCCAAAGAGCCACAAGGGGCAGCCAAAGAGTCACAAGGGGCAGCCAAAAGTCACAAGGGGCAGTCAAAGAGTCACAAGGGGCAGCCAAAGAGTCACAAGGGGCAGCCAAAGAGTCACAAGGGGCAGCCAAAAAGCACAAGGGGCAGCCAAAGAGTCACAAGGGGGCAGCCAAAGAGTCACAAGGGGCAGCCAAAGAGTCACAAGGGGCAGCCAAAGAGCCACAAGGGGCAGCCAAAGAGTCACAAGGGGCAGCCAAAGAGTCTCAAGGGGCAGCCAAAGAGCCGCAAGGGGCAGCCAAAGAGCCACAAGGGGCAGCCAAAGAGTCACAAGGGGCAGCCAAAGAGCACCGCATGCGGCTGCGGAGCCGCAGGTTGCCGACTCCCCGCACCAGGCCACGTGAGGGGACGTCCCTTGGAGGCGCGCGAGATTTTGCTGCAATCGCCGCCAATCGCTGGCGATGGACGCAAACCCGGAGGGACGTACCGGGGGTCAGCGGGGGGCACGGCCTCAATCCCAGGTGGCCTTCTCTCAGGCAACGTTCCTTCACCCCGAGGGCTCGAGATGACATTTCAGGACGGAGGGGGTGGGGTGGGGAGGCGGGGAGTGGGGGAGGGAGATATGAGCGGGAGGTGTCGCTAGCAATGTAAACAGACATCAACCAAACAACGACCAAACACCAACCACACACCAACCATGCACAACGGCACGTTGCCCTCCGACGTACGGACGTGTCTACGTTGAACTTCTTTCACACCGTACGTATCCAAGCGGAGAAAAGCCACCCGCAAAGGTTTTGGATTACAAAAGAGGATAATGCACGGCATTTTTTTCTTATTTTCAGGGTTTTTCTCTCCCTTCAGCAAGGCGACACAAACACTGATGATGCTGATGGACGGAACCGATAAATAGGCAGTAGCGTACAGACGGTAGAAAGTACCGAGTCAGTAAGGCAGTGGTTGTGTAGATGTAATATAATTATACTGCAGTCATATTTTTGTTCTTTTGGTAAAATCACGTAGAAGGGAAAAAAAATTGTTTTATATATTTTTACAATACAAATTGTTTTATATTTGTATTATTTTATTATATCCCTTCTACGTGACTTTACCGAAAGAACCAAGAATATGAATCCCTATGGTCACGAAAGCTTAAATCAAATTTATACTGCAGTCGTTCATTGCGGCCAACCCTATATTAAACATACGTATAGAAGGTCGCACACATTACACACAAAGTGCTTGTTCGAAAATCAAGCACAGTACCTCGCGAATCTCGTCAAGGAGTATAAACCATCGTCACACGAACTCCGCTTCATTGGGCCGGCTGCTGGCTGTCTAACAAAGGCATCTGAACGCGTAGCGCGTTCAGATGCGCTTCTACGGCCGTCTGGAATGCTCTTCCTTCCGATGTTAGGAAGCATATTCTATGGTTCTTTCGGTAAAGTCACGTAGATAGAAAAAAATATTACAATGAAATCATAAAATGAAAATAAAGCGAATAAAAAATTATTCACGACTTTCGATTGCAACACAAGCGGTCGTCATCAGGAACCTGTTTTTTTTTTTATTATTTTATTGTTATTTTTTNCTATCTACGTGACTTTACCGAAAGAACCATAGAATATTAATTCCTGCAGTCACGAAAGTTTTAAGTTAGGAAGGCACTCAAGCTATGCACTTTGAAATCATCTAGATTGAAAACTCGTTTCTTTAGAACTGCTTTAAGCGTTTCGTTTGTTGTTCTTCACCGTACGGTGAAAACGAATGTCAACATACTCCATAAAGTATGTGTGTCAGTCCTATATATGGCATGGCAATGCTAATTAACAATATAATTACCAAATAACGGGTGGATGATGGCCCAAAGCCCAGATCTGGATCGAACTCTGCATATTAATGTGGTCCGAATTTCAGATCTGGGCTGAAAGAACCCATCACAATCATTATCCCATCACTCATCATTGCGGTCAATTCACTGCCGAGCGCCATCTCTCCGATTAGCGCGGTGGCTACGTACCGTGCGAACGACAAACATGGTTGTTTTGTCCCCTGTGACGTCTACGATTGTAGCGTATCGTACGCGATCCCACGCCACCGCTGTGCACGTGCACGCAAGCGCCACGCGATGTGCCCAAGGCGAACACTTTGCCGGGGCTCTGTGCAACGTGACGCTCAAGTTCAACGGCGTTTGCGTCACGCGCCGACTTAGCATCAGACGCCGCGGGCTCCCCGTTGGTGGCGGCTGATGTGCGGCGGCGAGGCACGCTCGTTAAACGCGGTGCTGGCGCTTGTTACGTGACTGTTATGTCGGCATTCGCTTCCATGGCGCCATGCAACAAGCATGGCTCGGCTCGCTTGGCTCTCTCCGGCGTGACGTAACAAACGGGAGACCACGTGGTCGGGCTCGTCACAACAACACCAACAATAACAACACCAACAACAACGACACCAACAACAACAACGCGACATTTCAGTCCGTGACTCTACGGGCATTTGGACCGGTGTCTTTGTCGTGTTTTTATTTTTATTCCATTTCTCCGCTCACATTTCCTTTTTAGTTTTGTTTATTGAGGCAACGCGCGTGCGATCTCCTCGCATTGCGTTGTGACGCAAGTGCACACACAGCGTCAACATCAACTACCACCGGTACAAGGATCCATACTATTTGGTTCTTTCGGTAAAGTCACGTAGGTGAAAAAATATAAGAAAAAATAATAAATAACTAAATAAAAATAGAAATATCTAAATTTTGTTATTTCTATTTTTATTATAAAATACATTTACAAAAAATAAATAGAAATGACTNAATTTAGTTATTTATTTTTGATTTAAAGCTTTCACTACGGATTTATATTCTTGGTTCTTTCGGTAAAGTCACGTAGAAGGGAAATAACGAAATAATATTTACATATTTTTTCATATATTTATATTATTTTATTATTTCCCTTCTACGTTACTTTACCGAAAGAACCAAGAATATTAGTTATTTCTTCTAGATTTGAAGCTTTCGTGACTGCAAGGATTCATATTCTTAGGTTTTTTCGGTAAGTCACGTAGGTAAAATTTAAATGATATACGGGAACTGTTTTCTTGGAATTTCTTTCCTTGATACAGCTATCGTGCTGTGGCGGTTCCACCTGAAGACGGAAGCTTGTGTTGCCTCCGAAACGTCGTGATTTTTTAAAAACTTTTATTAATTTTATTTTTTACCTACGTGACTTTACCGAAAGAACCAAGAATATTAGTTACGTCTATTTAAAAATAATTATTTTATTCATGTTTTTTTCACCTACGTGACTTTACCGAAAGAACCAAAGAGTCGTGGGCAACAGATGGGGAGCGGAGCAGGCGCGGCCCCAAACCAGGCAAGTCACACCGCAGGCGATGCGACGTCGTTTCGTTTGTAGTCCCCGACCCCCCCCCACACACACCGCACCTCCGATTAGCACGGTTGGCTACGTACGGTGCGAAAGAAGCCAACGTACACATCTTATACGAGGATATTTTGCCTTTAACATCTGGCAGTTCTGCAGCATTGATGCAAGCAAGCCTGGCTGCTGATGTGACACTGTTTGTCGAATCGGTCGAGAGTTTTACTTGTGCTGAATTGGTGCAGCTGAAATTACGCACTCCCAAAATGTCATGGTACATATATATACCTGTAAACAGGTATATATATTATTCATAATGAAGGTTTTGGTTATATGCGTAGGTATAAATGTGTCGTAACCCTCCACCACCCGACACAGTCAGTCAAGTTTGTCACGTAACAAAACGTGCTAATAAGTTACTAGTATATGTAGTGTATGTGTAGTGTATAGTATACTACTTCAGCCCCACCGGTGTGTTGAGAGTAATACAACATTCACATTTAGAGTACGACGTTTCGCTGGTAATTTCATCCAGCATCATCGGGCGATTTGCGAGAAACCCACAATCCGTTATTACGAATAATATTGGTCGCGAAAACCTACGTGCTAAACAGAGTATATATATACGTGTTAAAAAANTACGAATCTTTGAAGTGCTATTGTTCAGATAAGAAACAGTGGCGATGGACTATGAATACATATGCGAAGCCCAGATGAATATCAAACCATTCTACCCCATCCTGGTCTGGTGCCACTGCCGGAAATTAAGCTCTGTCGGTGAAATGTCACGAGGAGAGAGCCCAACGGCACGGCAGGACACGCAGCCCGGTCTGTCCGCGTGATTTTTGTCGACTTCCCTGCAATGGCTAAGTGGCTGCTGACGTTAATTGAAGGTTTCAGGAGTTCGCTCGCCTTTCCTCCCCCCCCCCCAATTGTAATCAGCAAATCGTTCCTTCAGCCGCAGGCCGCATATGACGACAATGGTCGTTCGCAAGCGTTGCAGGGCTGGCCACCGTTCGGTGTTACAGCCCCGTGGGATCGCGGGTAGTGGATTGGGGGGGGGCTGGAGGGGGCTGAGCCCCCCCCTCCCTGCCGCAACCCCCCGGACCCCCACCCCTCCACGGACCCCTCCCCTCCGGTTGAAGGCTCATCCCCCATTCTCAATCATCATAGTCAAGGCATAAATATTGGCACCGTATCAAACAGCGGTCGCGGCTTCTTTTCAAAGGTTGACAATTTGGCGAACGCCCACGGCCTTTGATGCGCAAGCCGCCCGCAGTGGTCGACGGCGAGCTCTACAAAGACGCGCACAATCAAAGCGATGGGGCATTTGCATCGCTTTGTCCCGATCGTGCCATCGACGTTGTGAAGCGTCCGTTCGGAACTCTCGCAGACAGCAGCAGCGAGCCCTTCTTGTGAGACAACGGCCCGCGCAAGTGGATATCACAGAGCTACCTCTTAGGTCATTTCTTTAAGTGACCTCTGGTGCACGGAGAAGGGGACACTTCCTGCACCCGCTCTGCCGCTGAGAGTAATGCTCGTCGCACGGCGTCAAAACTGGAAATTTAGCCGAATGAAGTGCACGACTAAATTTGATATGATGGGCTTTAACACGTAGGCTTTCGCGACCAATATTATTCAATTGTAAATGTTGTGGTTTCACGCTTCAACACACCGGTGGGCTAAAGCAGTGAACTATTTGTCTTTTGTCAACGTGACACTTTTTTACTGATTGGCCGTGTCGGGTGGTGGAGGGTTACGACACATTTATAAATAACGCGATCTAAACCCAAAAAGTTGATTATGGATGATGGGCTTTGTTTGTGTAGCCTTGGTGACCGGGCTGAGACGATCAACTCACAGGCAGCGGCTAGGGACCCAGATTCAAACCCAGCTGTGTCTGCTCAGTGCTCCCGTGGCACGGAGGTGTCACTCAGATACCTCCGGTTTGACGTTAAGCTTTACTCACGCTTGGGTGACCTAACCAATACAGTGCTTACTTCGTCAGCATTTTTGTTGTTGAATTTTCAGGCATATAGACGATAATCCGTGGAATACTAATAGGGTTTTCCCCTTTTCTCTGGCAACAAACTGACACCTTTTGCAAGGAATCATGTTAACATTAACCACAATACTTGCAGTCAATTGCAAACAAAAACAACACTCTGATCATTTATGCATTGTCCTTGAAACTGATTGGTCCACACCAGAGACATCTTTTCTTAGAGCTAGTCTGATATGGTGTTCGACCAGATGACGCCAAAAGGCGTTTGTTGCCAGAGAAAAGGGGGAATACCTTATTAGTATATTTTGGTACTGGCAAAGGAGACCTCATGATGTAGATGCTTAATCCGTGGAATATCGGTCGGGTCTCAGTCTGTGGATTTCACGGAGTAATTTTCTTAGTCTAGTCGACAAACAAACATTTCGTCACTGTTAGCTATTATAAGATGTTAGCTCAGCTAGTCACGTAACTCTTTCGCGGACAGCTGCAGTAATTAGCATTATACTTTGTATAGGAAAACTTCAGTGGGTCTCAAGTCATTTTTCAGGAGGGTCCTGCCAAGTTTAAACACCAAACAGAGGGGGAAAACTGTTGCGCCTGGACTGAAAATGAGATGTGACACAGGGAGGCGATGTTGCCACGTGTAATCCCAACGAGTAATTTACAGGTAAGCATTCACCATTGCGATGTTTGGTCAAATCGGTGACATTGTGTGGGTGTTCGTTTGAGCTATGGGAGTAAGCAGGAGAAGCCGGTGGAAAGTCCATTGAGAACAGGGGGGGGGGGGGGGACATACACACTTCACGCAGCAAGCCATCCCGGTTGGGAGTACAACCAAGTGGTTTTTTTGCCCACTACCCTTCCTGCTTGATGACGATGCTTCCATTCCAGTCAATTTTTAATCTTTATATTAAGTTCACTTGCTTGCTTGCTTGCTTACGACAGTGCAATCTTTCGGTCGTTTTTTAACCACTTCCGTGATCCAATCGAGCTGACATTTCCACACAGACTCGTTGTGCTGACAATTATTTTCGTGAATTTTTTTTCCAAATTTTACACTGTTTAGGAAAATAAATAAATATTTAATTACCAATTGCTTAATGGTGGCAGCAATCATCTGACCCATAGTGGCAGCCATCTCAAGCCAGAGACGAGAGACTCTATCCGCGCGCATATAAAGGATTATAGTGAAAAGACTTTGTTTTACGGTTAATTTTTGTTTTTATTGAACAAAGAGCCGGTGCAGTGCGTGAGCGGTAAAGGGCGCTGGGAGTGGGAGTCGGGGGCGCAGATATCCCTCGGACGAAACCCGAGGCCAGGTGCTCACGGGGCAGGCGACGGGGTAAAACAATTGAAGTGAAAACAAATATAACAACGCACTTTGTCGACGGATGTTTGTCGCTCATCGGAAACCTTGCAGAGGGTCACTCGTCTCATCTGCTCCGTTGCGCGACACCAAACGAGAAGGGTGGCTTCCCGTGTGTGTACCCAGCGCGTGTGCAACGTGCCATACAGAGCCGGCCCAGCCACTAAGCGACCCTTGCAATTGCAAAGGGCCCCGTGGCCAGCAGAGGACCCCCTAGAGTCACTGCTAGCGAGTGGGTGAAAAAATCATACATCAAAGGGGCCTCCAACCAAATTTTGCTTAGGGCCCCAAAGGTCTAGGGCCGGTTCTGGTGCCATCGATCATTACGCACCGCGGATGCCACGTGGCGGCACGTAGTTTGCAAACACTTGAATCGAGTCTCTGGATGGCCATTCATTGCCGTCGTTGTTGAGTTCTTCGTCACGTGCGCTCGAAAATGGGATCATCACGCCAAACATATCGCGGGGGAAGAAATCACCCCACGATGCTCGCGGATCGTGTACGCCTTCATGATTTAATAAAATACGGCCTCAATTATCGCATTGCATAATTGCTTCATCGCTCCAAATATGTCATCGTATTAACACATCCATCGAGAAGAACAAGCGGGCCTTGCCAGGACGCACGGATCGCTTTGAGGGATTCACGGCGACGGCGGAAATGGAGCAATGAAATCGTCTTGCTGTGCAGACACCGGATGGATTGTTGCGTCGCATGGACCTCGCTTCATTTCCTAACTCGGGCGCCTTTCTTTGGGGAGTTTGTACGACCAACCCATGTTCTTTCTGGATGGGTTTCCTTCCATAGCTAAAATAAATAAATAAACCTATACAACAGGTGAGACCCTGTCTCCCGACAGACCGTCTTCCCGAGGACGGCTGCTTGCGTTTGCACGTAGAATTATTTTTTATGTTTTTTTTTTATTTTTTATTTCATTCTACGTGACTTTACCGAAATAACAAGAAGATGAATCCTGCAGTCACGAAGCTTTAAATAAATTTATACAACAGGTGTTAGCCTAGCATCCCTATAGTGAAACCGTATTTCCGAATTGCTCATTGCGATTACACATAGAATTTTTTTTTCTGTTTTATTGGCATACATTGGACGATAAATTCACATTTTTGATAGGGACAATGCTGCGAAAACTTTGCAGGTTCCTCCATAAAAAAATACATATTTGACAATCAGCGAGGCCTGACCGGGTAAACGATTGTGACAACAACGCGTGGACGACCTGTGTTGAATCATGATGAGAGCACGAACGGTAACGGTGGCTGCCATCTGCTGGATCGGAACCTTGTGTTCACGTGAATCGCTCATCACACACAACGCGCTTGCATGAACCCACGACACCTCGCTGATCTCGTCCAGGAGCACAAACCACCGTCACTTGAACTCCGGACACCCTTGCAGCAGCGGCCTTTGGCTGCTGGCCATCGGACAAAGACGGCCACTGCATCGCGCGGCGCTTTCACATGTTATTATGCGGCCCTCTGCAACGCTCTTCCATCCGATATAGGAAGCGATGGAGCTAAGCACTATTACTGGTAGGAACCTCCTGGTTACACCAGCCCACAGGGGATTATTGTCCGTCCGTCGTGCAGGGAGGGGCTGGGTGGGGAGGGAGGGTGGGGAGGGGCTGGGTGGGGAGGGAGGGCTGGGTGGGGGTGGGAGCGGTGGGGCTGGGTGGGGAGGGGCTGCTCACCCCGTGGTGCCCTTATAAAACTCAACGTTTAACCTACTCACGCCGGATTGTGCCCGCCCTCACAATCGGGCATATTTGCGGAATACACCACGCCGCCGTTGACCCTGGCCATTGACCGAGCAACCCAACGTTCCTACCAGCTCCCTCCGCAGGAATGTGTTAAATGTCGATTGGAACCTAATTTCTTTAGAACCACTTTTGTGTTCAGTTTGTTGTCCTTCACCCGGATTAGCGCCGTTGGCTACGTAGGATGAAAATAAGTTCAACATACATACAACATACATACAACATACATAACAGTACAAATACATACATCGGTTAGTCAGCTTAACACGTAGTCTTTCGCGACCAATAGCATCCATAACAGAGGTTTTTCGGGTTAGATCGCGTAAATAAATGTGTCGTTAAACCCGCCACCACCCGACACAGCCAACTGCAAAGGTTTTCACGTAAACAGAACGTGCCAATTCGTCACTAGTACAGCACACCGGTGTGTTGGAGAGGCAAGATTGTAAATGGTGGCTGGTTTAACGACACATTTATATATTTACGCGATCTAACCCCAAATACCTGTATTATGGACATACATAGGTATTTCACATCATGGGACCTCCTTTGCCAGTACCAAAATATGATAATAGGGTTTTTCCCTTTTTTCTGGCAAGAAAACTGAAACCTTTTTACGAAGAATCATGTCTGCATTGACCACAATACTTGTGGTCAGAATGCAATGTACGCCTTTTGGCGTCCTCTGATTTAACACCGTTTCAGACAATGTTCAGAAGAAAGCTGTCTCTGGTGTGGACCAATCAGTTTCAAGGACAATGCATATATTATCAAAGTATGTTTTTGTTTGCATTCTGACCACAAGCATTGTGGTTAATGCAGACATGATTCCTCGTAAAAGGTTTCAGTTTTGTTGCCAGAAAAAAGGGGAAAATCCTATTATCATATTTCGGTATTGAATGTTAATTAAGGTGAGCTTGGACAGGTCATGCCATTGGAAGTGATAATTTTTAGTGGTTGAGACTAACGACGGAGTTGCAGCCAACGGAGGGAGAAACATGATCTTGAAAACATCCACTGAGAGAGATGTAGTGATGAAACCAGCTCGTGTGCGTGGGCGAGATGTAATTGTTTCACATCGCAGGATCGTGAAAGCCAGCTTCGGCTGTGGAAAGGAATTTGTCCAGCAGTAGATTGACCATGCCCGATGTTACATTAAGGCACAACGTGTGAGTCAGCGAAAAATGTGTGAACGCTTGGATGCACGCGTTCTTTAATTTGCTGCACGAAGCGTGTTCCTTCGCTGCAAAGCAAGGGAATCAAATGCAGTCAGGGTGAAAGAATGCACAAGTAGAGATGCAAGCAGAGCAACAGGTCATTGGACACAATACTACATATAGTATTACTCCACAGACTGTTGCGATCCCGGAAATCGCTTAGCCATATTTCTCCACCATGGTCTGTACAGATTGGCGATGGAGAAAGGTTAGCACCAGTTCAGATATCACTTCCCAAATTAAGAAATTAAATATGTTTACGCATTTGCTTCCATGGCCTTTGTAGGAGTACATCGTTTCAGCAGCATTGCTTCAGTCCAAGCAAGCATTGGACTGGTTTTGACATAACGGCGTCTCATCAGAGTCAGGCTCGCTTGAATTAATGCAGGTGTAATAAAGGTCGTGGAAGCGACTTCTGGAATCCGGTCTTTATTTGTCTTTCGTTCACAACACTCCTATCTTACTCCTTCATGCTGCTGACAGACAGCGTGAGAGAGAGAGACACGCGCGGCCACGTGGCAGCCTGGCCCCCGCTCCAGCGTGGCCTCACCCTCCGTTCGTTCCAGATCTGACCACGTGTCGTCCGTCTCCACCCCTTTTAATACGCAGGTCACGTGGTACCTTTCCACCAATCCTGGTTAATCTCCATGGAATCTTCTAGACTCCATCGTACGATCCCAGGACCGCGCCCTGACTCGTCCCCCCATTGGCTGTGGCTAAGGCCAGCAGATCCAATCCTCTACTTACAGATGTCACCTTCCCATGACGTCAGGGCCACGCCCTAGACTTCCCCCATTGGCTATGGGCCAGGACCGGTAGAGCCAATCATCGTAACGAGGTGTGATCCGATAATTGGTTCTTTACCCTTCTATCTGGCAACAAAACTGACACCTTGTAAAAAGGTGTCAGTTTTGTTGTCAAATGAGGTCCCATAGTGAGGTGTGATCCATCAACCACCCGGATATATCCTCACATGACACAGGTAAACTGGCAGATGTTATTGGCAAGAACCCTCTTCAAGAAATGGGTCCTAGTTTGACTCAAAATTATATAACGCATGGCACAAAACAAGCGTTCGCATCGTTGTGCAGAATTATAATCGTTGTGCTTGTTTACTTAGGAAGCTTCCTCAATACTCTTTTCAGCAGGGACCTGCCATGTGTTTTTGCATTAGGGAACCATGTTGCTGCTGTGTATAATGGCAGTGGAACAATGTTCAAGTAATTGTATAGCATTAGGACGTTTGGCCAATCAATGCCAGTTACATGTAACGGGTTGTTGTTTATTTTCACATGCACTCAAGTCAGTAAAAAAAAAGAACTAATCAAGATATGAAAGCAAATGTCCGTAATTCTACTCTTCTGGGATTGATATTTCACAACACCCAGCAGAGAGAAAATACTCTATCTTAAAATAGAGAGTGATTTTGTTGCAACTTCACTTTACCCGTCTGCATAATAAAATAGAGCATTACATCTTGACTTAACGCCCCAAAGAACTAGAGCATTGTTAAATCATTGCATTGCATAAATGCATGCGTGTAAACATACTGTGAGCAAAGACGCTCACTGTCTTGGCAGAGTGAGGACCCACTGGGATGGATGTCAGATAAGGTGAAACTGTGTGTTATCGCAATCCGTAGAGTGATGGGAGCTGCATTGTAAGCGGCTTGTCATTTATACGTATCTGGACTGCATGGTAATGCTGCGAGAAAAACACACATCAACAAAATATTCTACTTCATAATGCGCCCATAATGTAATACCTCTGAGCGCAGAAATATATATCTATAGAGACATATAAATATGTAAAGGAGGAAAATGGAATGGAAAAGACTGTGCAGGAGAAGGAGAGAAAGGAAGCAATTAAGGGGGTCTGAGAGCACGAGATTGAAGAGGAAGGATTTGAGAGGAGATTTGAAAGCAGAGAGAGAGGGGGACCAGGTGGCGTTGCCTGGGGAGGGAGTTACAGAGCGTGGGGGGCTTAGTGGCGAACAGAGCGGCCATCAACCCACAGAGACCCATAGACCAACACAGACCAATGGACTAATACAGACACCAATAGACTAAGACAGAGACCCATGGACTAACACAGAGACCCATGGACTAACACAGAGACCAATAGACCAACACAGAGACCCATGGACTAACACAGAGACCCATGGACTAACACAAGACCAATAGACTAACACAGAGACCCATGGACTTACATAGAGACCAATAGACTAACACAGAGACCCATGGACTAACACAGATACCAATAGATAACACAGAGACCCATAAACTACACAGACCCATAGACTAACAAGACACCCATAGACTAACACAGAGATCCATAAACTACTTAAGAGACCCATAGACTAATACAAAGACCCATATATTAATATAAAGACGCATAGCCTGACACAGAGCTAAAATAGTGGTCACACCTCATAGATAACTATACACTCACACAGTGACCCATAGCCTAACACAGATACCCATAGAGTAACATAGGCACCCATAGACTAACACTCGTATACTTATAGAGACCCATAGACTCGCACAACTAACGCAGGGTCCATCAGTGGTGCAGCAGTGGATCCTGGGATTCGGATCTGGGGCCAAATCCTGGGCATTGGAGGGAGGGGGCTGGGACGTGGGGTGGATGGTCGCAAGGCATGGAGGGAGGCAAGGCCCGTTCGATGGATATGAATGCGAGGACGAGGAACTTGTGTCCACGCGGCACATTCACATGAATTGACATGCATCATAAACGCTGCCTTCTAGCAACATATATGTCAGGGTTTCCCACCTGTCCTAGTTTGTATTTCTTCCCAGGAATGTCCTTTTTGAAGTAGCTGCCCTGGGAAAATTGTAAGTCTTCGTGAAACATCACACTTTAAAGTCCTGGCGACGTCCAGTTGCATGTCGTTCTCTCCTCTTCTGGAAATGTGAGACATTCTACCTCAATATCCCGCTTTTGTTTTTCGGATGTGGAAACGTTGGCCATATATGTAATAGGCTAACGTTCGGGCAATCACCCTCCTTCAGAGTATAAAGGATTCATATTCTCATTTATTACCTGTTCATGTATTTTTTGTTGTCTGACGTGCTTAGAATTATTTTTGAAAAATTCTGGTGAAAAAACAAAAAAAAGATATAATGTTCTGATGGATAATCTCATGAGCAGTTAAATCACGTGTTCATGGGCGATGGGTGGTGCAACGGAATTAACAGTGGGCCACCGCCACCTCGTGGCTCCTCTGCATGGATGGTGACAGCAAAGACGAAGATCACCCTCGTGTAGCCCGCATACAGCTCTTACGCTCTTATAGAGTCTTAGTGAGTACCTATCAAAGCTAACAACGGGGCATGGTGTGATCAGCACCCTCCCGGTCACATTTGCCCCCTTAGCACTGAATGTTTACAACACCGTACTCGTTCTCTGTGAAGGCTGTGTTGACCTAGAGTAGGTTCAAGGAGCGGTTATGAGGCCACTTGTCACTGATGTGAGCTATGGCTTGGAATCAAATTTGATCGGATGGGGGAGGTGGGGAGAACAGCAGAGTTGATGTGTTGGGGTCCATCATAGCAGTGATTCACTATGAAGGAGTTGTGGACTTGGGTGTGGGGCTAAAGGGACATTTATTGTACGCTTTCGTTTAACTCACGTTGTTGTTGTCGTTGTTGTTGTTGTCGTTGTTGTTGTTGTATCCTTAAATTTTGTTTCTCTATTGTAACCCACTTCCCAATCTGGTATCGACTGCAAACTTGGTATACTTATGTCACACTGATCACAATACTATATTCTATCATAAAATATATTTTAAACATTATTTTTTATATGTTATATTTCGGCTTGGGTCTAATTGTTCACGGTCAACTGACGTTGGCTGTAATTGGCCTCGGTCGCTTACGTTGTGGCAAGCTTCGGGCCACTTCCTGGAGTCGTGAAGTTCTGCCACTACTAGTACATTTCATCCCTGGCAATCGTTCTATTGAGACGACTTTTAAAAGTAAAAGAGAATAAAGAGGACTTGTACAACAAAGTCATTGACATATTTTGGAAGCGTGGAGTTTTACAAGTAGGTAAGACGCAATATGTACATGTGTTGATGAATTGAAAGTGGAACTGTACGCCTATTAATGAATCGAATACGTAATCGCCTTATGCGTGTGTTGTAAATGCCGATATGAAAATGAAACAACGCTGTAAAATAGTACGTGCAACCTGCCAATTGAATGTTTTAAGCACCTCATCGAATTTCGATTTAAAGCTTTCGTGACTGCAGGGATTCATCTTCTTGGTAAAGTCACGTAGAAGGAAATAATAAAATAATATTAAATAAAACAATATTTTATTATGGTTCTTTCGGTAAAGTCACAAAGGAAATAATAAAATAATAAAATAATACAACATAATAATGTAATAACAATAATAATGTAAAATAAAAAACATAATAATGTTTATTATTTNATTATTTCCCTTCTACGTGACTTTACCGAAAGAACCAAGAAGATGAACCTCTATCGGGTTCATATGTGTGTAATCTGGCTCTGATACCAGCCAGTGCCTCCCCAACCATTGACCTCACTGCACGTCACTGGTGTGTGGAGGGAGCCGGGNAGCAGGTGCACAGTCCAGGAGGGGTGGCCGTCCCTTTAGTGTGGCACCTGACGTGCCCCCCCCCCACCACGACAATAAAGATAAAGATCTCCCATATAGCCTTAACAGACTGTAGGGCAAGTGGTGTTAGCGAGCACGGTACACGAGGGGTGGGTGGCCAGCACCACGCCCGACCGCCTTTGTCTCCCTAGTGGTGATGTTTACACACCGCACCAGGTACTCATTTGAGGCTGAGTCGACCTAGGGGAGACCCAGGACCGGTTCAGATAATCGTCACTGGTGTTGGCCGTGAGCAGGAATCGAACTCGGGTCGCCGGGTTCGTAGCGCAGCGCGCTAACGCTCCCACGACAATACACACAGAGTGACACCCCCCTCCCCACCCCATCATCTTTGTCATGCTGCTCACCGAGGGTTTCAAATGAGTGGCCGCCCTCGCACTGATGATGTCTTGTCAGCCAAAGTGACCTCCCCCAACCACTTAAAATGAGTTGAAGAACACTGTTCCAGTGTCTCAATTGATTCACTGCTGTTATTGTCAGCCATTGCCAGATGTGTGTAATACATTTCACTTTCAGTTTTCATCTTCTTGGTTCTTTCGGTAAAGTCACGTAGAAGGGAAATAATAAAATAATAAATAAAACATAAAAAATTTTATTATGTTTTACGTGACTTACCGAATGAACCAAGAAGATGAATCCCTGCAGTCACGAAAGCTTTAAATCGAAAAATTTCAGTTTTCAGTTTCATTTATTTGGTGTAGCCCTGTGAGCCATGGCTCTTGAATCGGGTGCAACCGCAACAAACAAAAAACATATATATATAAAGTGCGAGCAAGTAATGGTGGAAATTGATTTCTATTCAGTTTAGCATGTAGGTCGAACTTCTTTCGCACCATACATAGCAACAGTGCTAATCGGAGGTTCCATTGGAACCTCATTTGCCAGTAAAAAATATGATAATTGTTTTTTTACCCTTTTATTGGCAAAAAACTGACACCTTTTTTTTACAAGGAGTCATGTTTGCATAGACACAATACCTGCAGTCATAATGCAAAATATGATATGTATGTATGTCCTTGAAGTTGATTGGTCCACACAGACAGCTTTCCTTAGAGCCTAGTACATGGGTTGGACCAGATGACGCCAAAAGGCGCACGCATGACTGCAGGTATTGTGGTCTATGCAAACATGACTCGTAAAAAAANGGTGTCAGTTTTGTTGCAGATAAAAGGTAAAAAAAATTTCAATCGGAGGTTCGTCACACTTGAATGTGAAAAAAANAGTTCTCAACATGTTTTACACCCCTTTGTCAATTGTAACAAGAGAGGTAGAATGTTCACTTATCAGGCACCTTTCACAATGTCTCAAGGTGCCAATCACCGCTGGATGAAAATGTCTCCCCATGCCACGCTGTGGGGGTTGCACAACCAACTTCACCACTAGAGGGCAGGAGGTGATATCACGCAGCAGTGCGCCAACCACCTCGCCACCGCTCTAAAGTCTGATGTCGTGTTTCGGATTTAGCGCCATTAAAATCCTGAACGTCTGCACTTGCATTGGCTCGCGTGTAATAACGAAGAAATATAAGAAGAAAAAATGGCTCCCCAATTGGCAAGGCATACATTTTTTTTCTAAATGTAAATTTTGTATGCTGTATTTGGACCCTTAAAAACCTATGCATGTAACATTTCATAGGCTGAGGTTTCGAACCTAAACATTAGAACTGTCTCCCTCTTACAGGGTGCTCAAAAGATAACACATTGGGTGTTTTATTTAAAAATCCAAACGACAAATTTGCATTCAGCGCCCTTGAAAATCTCACGATAAACTTGCGTAGGCGTACACTTGTTCAACAAAACTAAAACGTTCAAAGATGTATCACTCATGTTCGCTCAATACCCTTGAAGTACATTACGAGAAATTGTCGAGATCAGCCACTTAAAGCAACGTAGAATGTTTGACTGATCCAGCGCCATGATTTAAACCAATCAACCTCCGAACCGTAACTCTTTGGGGACCCAAATTAAACACGTAGATTTTAACGATTTGTCCAGTTGACTATTAGTTAACTATAATTTAAGTCTGACTGAGAGCCAAACGCAACAAAGGCGATGCCTAAGACTGATGGTGCCTTTAACTTAGTCTCTATCAATAACATTGCATCTTAAGAATCATAAATGACTCCCTCTGAGCATCGATTATAACACTGAACACCACATTGTAAAGGCGCCTTAGTCTGGCGTTACGTGTGCTTTTGTGTCATTTGCTGTGGTGTGTACATACATTGTGTGTATATATATGAAAACCCCATGTTATCCGTGGATGGAATGTTATTTTCAAAGCTTTATGGATACGACTTTGTCGCGTAGAAAGAGTTGCCATGAATTGCAATGTCTTGCTTTTTTAGGGACGTTCCACTTTTAAGGTAGCTGTGCTGGGAAATGTGTACGTCTGTCCTAGACATTAGTTTCAGTAGTCCGTTGTGTAAACAAATACACACCACTCAAGGTAATGCATTTACGAAGAGATCTCCCATCTTCTGGTTTTGAGATATTCCTCTTAAAATGTCTGGTCCTGTACCTGTGATGTCAATCTCGGGTTACCATGGCAACTAAATGAGTCCTGTTCGGATGGATGTTTTCCACGAATAGGTGAGACCTGTCCCAATAGTCTGTTCCGCTTATCCGTATTTATTTGTGGATAAGGAGAAATTAACAAGAAATGGGCACCGCAAAATGAGGAGTCTCGTGGGAAATCCATCCCATTATTTACGTCTAGTATTTATGTTTATTATTTATATGGATTATCCATGTCTATTACACTGGTAAACACACTTTTTCTGGCATAAGGTATTCCAACGGTTCTAATGTAATTTTGGGGTGCTGATTCCAAATCTATCACATCGGGTTTTTGAGATATCAAATATTGCATTTTCAATAAAAACTGCAGAAGAAAAATATTAAATAAATGTGGATATCTACATAAAATGATATTATAAACACACTCTCCTAAAAATACAGCACCATATTTTAACACTAAAGTAGTCACTGACTCGCAACAACTTGCAATCATAAGTGACAGAGTTAATTTCGCGTAAAATCAATGAAAATGGGGTATGCCGATAGCATAAAAATGAGACGTGATAGAGCAAATCTGAGATCAGATTTGGAATCAGCACCCTGAAATTAGTCTAAAACAGCTGCAAAAGTCCAGGCCAGAAATAAAAAAAAAAAATTGTTGACCAGTGTTATCTACGTCTATTTTCCATGTCTATTACCCATGTCTATTAATTATCAATGTTAATTATACATGTCTATTATCTCTGTCTATTATCATTGTCTATTATCATTGTATATTACACTGGTCTACAATTTTTAGACGTCGTCTGCTTCAGAGATGAAATGTGCTGTTTATTATGGATTTTTACGTGCTGATTCAAATATGACAATAAAAACAACCGATTGGCTACTTCTTCTTGGTTCTTTCGGTAAAGTCACGTAGAAGGGAAGTAATAAAATAATAAAAATAAAACATGATAAAATAATTCTCACGACGTTTTGGCCAAAACGCAAGCAGCCGTCCTCAGGTGAAAACCAGGTCTGTCGAGGCGACAGCGTCTGAATGAAACAGTACCATGCTTGGAGCATATATTACTTCCCTTCTACGTGACTTTATCGAAAGAACCAAGAAGATGAATCCCTGCAGTCACGAAAGTTTTAAATCGAAATGATTGGCTGTTCCCAAGATATTTACGTTTTTACATTTTACGTCTATGTATATTGTGTAGATAGTAGAGTTTCTCATAAATTGTAAACCGAGGTCTTTTCATGTGTGAATGGTTGCTTTACATGATAACGTCACCTGTCCTGTTCATGTAACACTTTAAAAATCAGCAAAAGGGTTATGTAAAAAATGTTTTATGAAACAATAGGCAAAAAACAATTATGTATATAAAAGTACACAGTTGAGTCCTTATTCTACTTGGCGCTTCTTGGCTTGTCTCTTGTATTTATTAAATGGAGCATCTCTTGTCACTGTCCAGCAATAGTCTGCAAGCATTGATGGGCTCCATTTGCCCTGATAGAGTTTCTCCATTGTTGCAAAGTCCTGGTGAAACCGCTCGCCATGCTCGTCGCTCACTGCTCCGCAGTTCGTTGGAAAAAATCTAGATGAGAGTGCAAAAATGTATCTTTAGTTAAATGTTGCTATCAAGGCTTTTGTCGGCCTTGAGGAGGTTTTCCACCATCTCAGTATAGTTGTCTGCCTTGCTGTTTCCGATAAAATCTGTTGCCACTAACTGGAAGGCGTTCCATGCCGTCTTTTCCTTGCCACGAAGTGCACTGTCAAATGCATCATCTCGAAGAAGTTCACGAATCTGAGGACCAACTGAGACACCTTCCTTCATCTTAGCTTCACTTAACCTTGGAAATTTTCCACGGAGGTACTTGAAATCTGCTTGTCCATGGCTTTGACAAAGTTCTTCATCAGACCCAGCTTGATGTGTAAGGGTTTTAACAACATCTTCCTTGATTCAACAAGTGGTAGATGCTGAACACTTTTCCTCCCAGGCTCCAATGACCGTCGGAGTGGCCAATCTGTCTTGATGTAGTGGGGATCTCTCGCACGACTATCCCATTCGCAGAGAGAACAGCAGCACTTTGTGTATCCAGTCTGCAAAGCAAGAGAGCAACAACCTTCAAATCGCCACAAAGCTGCCACTGATGTTGGTCATAGTTTATGCACCTCTAAAATTGTTTCATGTTGTCATAGGTTTCCTTCCTATGGACTGCATGACCAACTGGAATTGATGGCAAAACATTGCTATTATGGAGCAAAACAGCTTTAAGACTCATTTTTGATTAATCAATAAACAGTCTCCACTCATCTGGATCATGAACGATGTGAGGGCTGCCATCACACCATCGATGTTGTTGCAGGCTACAAGTTCACCTTCCATGAATAAGAATGGGACAAGATCCTTTTGGCGGTCACGGAACATGGAAACCCTAACATCACCTGCAGGAGATTCCACTGCTGTAGTCTGGAGCCCAACAGCTCTGCCTTTCTCTTGAGTAGTTCCAAATCCCTGACAAGGTCTTTCAGTTCACCTTGTGTTATGAGGTGTAGTTCAGAGGAGGAGGATGGGAGAAAATTTGGATCATGTGACTTTGATAGTTCAGGACCAGAAGTTTCATCCTCTTCTGACTCAAAAGAGAACGATTCTGGTGCATCAGGAACCGGCAGTCCTTTCGTGGGGTACTGGGCGTATAGCTGATGGAATGTTTGGGTAATGCACAGTCCACCCTTTCTTCTTCGACACACCTTTCACACACACATCAACTGACACACACATATGGATTTACACACACATATGGACTAACACACACAACAACAACCGCCATTCGCTGGCAGTTGTTGTTGTTATGTGGTGGTGACATCACCACGACGCTTGTGCCAGGATATGTGCATGTTGAGGCCACGTGAAGTGTCGAACACCTGCTGGCAGGAGGTCACGGGGCAGACCCAGGTGCCACGGGTCGACTGAGATGACTGGCTGATGCACCACCTGTGCTCTGTACTGTGCCAACTTGCTGTGCTTTAGCCACCCGGCGCGCCGCTCCTTGTTGTGAGTGTCACTCCTCCCCCCTCCGTTGTTGTTGTTGAAGGGCGAGACTGCCTCCAACTGCCCAGTAGCATCATTCACGAGCCTCCTCCACGGAGGCCGATCTTGACACCGCTGGTACCAGTCATCGGCAAGTCCACTCAGCTCCACATCCTTTTGTACTACATCACTCCATCTCTTCTCTAGCCCGTGTCACTTCCATTTGGCCCCCTCAATCCGGCCAAAACAAAAGCTGTTTAGGCATGCAGTGACTGGGCATGCGGGCTACGTGACTCAGCCAACGCAGCTTTGCCTGCTGGAAGGGCTCACCGATGGGACTTTGTCCAGATCTTTCAAGGATTTGTGAGCTCCTCACACAATCCAGCCTGGTTAAACCCAGAATGGATCGTAGGCAGGCCACCCTAAATGTTTCTTACCGGCAAATATGTTCCATTAGGGGGTCCACGTTTCGCAAACGTAGAGAAAGGAGGGAATTACTGTGGCCGAGATGACCTGAAGCTTCGTGCGGAGAGACAGACCAGGTAGCTTCCACACAGTGTTACACAACCGATGAAAATATAATGCCGCTCGACTGATTCGGAGTGAGACCTCTGCTGTTAAACCAGAGCTGGGCATAAGCACACTGGCCAGGTATGGGAAACTCTCCACTCTCTCCACAACTGTGGGAGTTGTGTGGGTGGATTGTCTGATGGTACAAAATACACAGGCAGGTGCTTGGTTTTGGTGGGGCTGATGGTAATGCCCCACCTCTTAGTGGCAATCTCCAGGTTCAGCAGCAGTGCCTCCAACTCCTCCTCTGAGTGAGCAGTAATTACCAGATTATCGGCATACATAACATGGTTGAGCAATAGGCAGCCATCCCTTGACCACACCCGGGCATCTATTGAAGGCTTCACGAACTACGTGGTCGAAATAGATGTTAATAATGTGGGAGCTAGAGGACATCCCAGTCGCACCCCAAGGTGTACAGGGAATGGCTCTGACTCCCGGCCACGTAGTTTTACCATCATGAAGGTCCTTAATGATCGTGAGCAGAGTGTCAGGGACTCTGAAAGCACGAAGAACAACCCAGAGCCCGTGCCTACTGATGGTATCATAAGCCTTGACCAGGTCAATAAAGCAGAGATGTAGGTCTTGTGGAATTCCCTACACCTCTGCTGTAGCAGACGGACAGAAAATATGGCATCTGTACAGGACCATCCTTTCCTAAAACTGCATTGGGGCTCCGCAAGCCTCTCCTCAGCGTGCCTAGCAAGGCGATGTTGAATAATCCTTGCCAGGACCTTTCCCGGCACACTGAGGAGGGAGATGCCCCTGTAGTTGTTACAGTCTGTGCGGTCCCCTTCCTAAAGAGGGGGACCACCAGGGCATCGACCTACACACACACATCCACGCACACACACTAATGGACTCACACACACACATGGACTTACACACACACACACNTGGACTTACACACACACCTCGACCAACACACATACATCGACTCTCACACACACACACCGACTCACACACACAGACACACGACTCACACACACACATCGACGCAGACACGCACATTGACTCACAGGCACACATGGACTTAGACACACAAGTAAATATGAAAAAATGTACGAACTACATTTTTTGATATTAGTTGTCTATACACACAGACCACGCACACACATTGACTAACACACATCGACTGATATACACGCACACACACGAACGTAGACACACACACATCGTGGCAGACATGCACATGGACTCACACGCACACAAGGACTTAGACATAACAATAAATATATTAATATTGATCAAGTAAATGTAGAAATATTAGTTGTCAGCACACAAACAAAAATATTTGAATATTTCTAAGGTGATTATTATAATAATAGGTTTCTACGTACGTGCGTTTAACGAAAGAAGCAAGAAATATAAATATTAGTTGTCTGCACACATACATTATTAATGTAATATTTGCAAGGTGATTATTTAAATACTAGGTTCCTAGCAACGTGAGTTTAGCGAAAGAAGCAATAAAATAGTACTTAACATTGCCGTGGTGAGGCCTAGTCCCGTGCAGAGCCCCGGCCTTGCCTAGAATGCCCAGCCCGCCAAGGTGGCACCTTGCAGGCTCGGGCGAGGCTGCTAGCCCCCCCCCCCCAGCCACGATCCCCCAGCCCGTTCCGCAGTAATATCTACGGCATATAGTGGTAGCATCTACCGATTGTATAGTAGTAACTGCACGCATCGGGGTGGGGGGGGGGGGNCATCACACTGTGAATAATTTACCTCAGCGTGTTGTGTATTTTTTGCATTTTTTACGCGAAAGAAAATGTCCCCTCACCCCACCGAACGCGTGTGACTTGGTAGGGGCCGTCCCCCCCACCGAAGGCGTGTGAGTTGGTATGGTCGAGCGCGGGTAGGTAAATAAAAATCGCACTAAATCGCTAATTTAACTACTTTAAAGTTCAGGGATGGGAAAAGGAATAGCGCTCGCCCACCACGGGGCTTACGGCGTGTTACCTGGCAATTTTTTTTCTATACATAAATCCCCACCGTTTGAGAGCCAAATCCTTCGCAAGTGTGCGAACACACAGACAAAAATGACATTTGTATATAAGAAGTAAGAAATATAAAATCAATGTATATTATCAATATATATTATCCATATCTATAACCCATGTCTATTATCCAAATCTATTATCCATGTCCATTATCCGTATCTATTATCATATTATTGGTTCTTTCGGTAACGTCATGTAGAAAAAAAATAAAGGTAAAAAACCCACGACGTTTCGATCGCAACACAAGCGGTCTTCCGCCTGATGAAGACCGCTTGTGTTGCCATCGAAACGTCGTGGGTTTTTACCTTAATTTTCAATCAAATTTTGTTTATTTATTTGTATTTCCTATCCACGTGACTTTCCGAAAGAACCAAGAACATGAATTCCTGCAGTCACGAAAGTTTTAAGTCAAAATCTATTATCAATGTTTATTGTCCATGTCTATTAATTATCAATGGCCATTAATTATCAATGTCTATTAATTACCAATGTTTATTCGCAGATACGAGGAGCTTCGAAACATCGATTTGAATTCCAGTTGATACTGATTCATGCCGGTGCGTGATGCGAGCCACGAACCATCATCAAGTCAATCATATAAGTACATCATAAATAAACAGTAGTACTTCATAGGGGCCATCCGTAAATGACGTCACGCACCTGGGGGGGGNNTCAGACATTTGTGACGATGTGTGACGAGGGGGGGGGGGGTGAGAAATGTGACGTCACATCAAAATGCGCAACTTTAAATAAATATAGACAACACGTTCTACTTAATTAAATAGACTTTAATAAATGTTTTCTCCTACAACATCAGAGTGCAGCGCCACATTAAATACGCACTACAATGACAATAGTTTAAAGCGATTTGAAGCATGTTTTATTTTCGGAGGGGGGGGGCAGAGCTTCGTGACGTCATATTTGAGGGGGGTCTGACTATTGTGACGCCGTGTGACGAGGGGGGGGTAAAATCGTCCAAAATCGCGTGACGTCATTTATGGACGGCCCATAGTGCACACACACCAAAACACCCGTATAGCCTGTAACAGACCAAGACAGCCCACGCCCGCGCCTTCTCCCCAACACACACTCACATACTCATAGGCAGTCACCTAGGGAGGCTCAGATACCCACCGGTGTTGGTGGCACAGAATCGAACTCGGGCACCCGTTGCTACACACCCTCCTCCGCGCGCATACACACACACAGACACACACACAAACACATACACACACAAACACACACTCATACACACAGACCAGTAACACCACACACATACACCAGTGAACAACACAACACACCAGAACACAACAACACACCAGTGAACCCACACACACACACCAGTGCACACGCAACACACACACAACCAGTACACACCACAAAAGCACACACCAGTGCACACACAACACACACACCAGTACACACCAGAACACCACCAGTACACACCACAACACGCACACCGCCGTGCACAACACAACACAAATACGCATACACACACACTCTTCCCTGCCACACAACACAACACACATTCCCAGCTGGCACTCTCCACGCCCCTCATCATCATCACCACACACAGCCAATGCCCCCCNTCCTCCTCCTCTTCCATTCTCAAGCTCGCAGCCCATTCCCTCCTCACTCAACGCAGCCAAGAGCCCAGCCAGCCATGCTCCGGCAACACTGAACATCGGGCGAGACTTGAACACAGATCTCTCTCTCTCTCTCGCAATTTGCATGTCCACACCACATTGTGCGCACACACTCACACTCGGCATGTGTGTGCACAGCTAAATGACATCGGTTTTGTGCTGCTCTAGCGGCTGCTGCTTCTCATTCTGCCAAGGTGAGAGAGAGGGAGAGACACACACAGAGAGAGAGAATTCTGTGTCGTGTGATTGGAATGTGAATTTGGGACCTTGCGGATGTGTTTGTGTGTATGCGTTTATGATTTCGGGATTTGGTGTTCCGAATTTAACCCACGTTTGCGTCACGTGTGCATGCACGTGTGTGTGTATGTATGCATCGTGTCTACATATACAATGTTGAGTGTACATACAGTATGTACTATACTATATCACACACGCTTGCAGTAAAATACTCATGCGTGCGTGTATCTGGGTATAATGTCTACGTGACAATGTTGCACGTAACCCGGTGAACGTAAGAGTACACACACACACGCTTCTATATATATATCTTTAAGTGGAAGCTTCATTGTGTGATGTTATCAATTCGGTGAATACAGCACACACACACACGACGTGTACAGTACCACACAGGGTGGACAGCGACACGCGATTTCGTCCTGCACGTGCGACTCAAAGTGTGTCAAATATATTGTAAATGTGTCTCTGTTTGAATCCCCTTCACTGCTCCGTGCAAGTCTTTGTTTAAACGCTGTGTTCGACGGTGCACGATAGTGTGTGTATATGTGTGTGTGATACACACACAATTGTGTATATGCGTGACACACACACACATACACACAGTGTGTGTATCACACACATCCACACACAATTGTGTGCGCGTGTATCATACATACACAATTGCATGTGTGATACACACACGTACACACTTGTGCATGTGCTACACACACAAGCTGTGCTACACACACACACATACANAATGTGATATACACACACAGTTATGTATGCGCGTATCACATACACACACAATTATATATGTGATACACACGCGTACACAATTGTGTATGTGACACACACACGTACAATTTGTGATACATACACACATACACAACGGTGTATGTGTACACAATTGTGTATGTGTATCCAAAACGCGGTCCATAATTGTAAACTCCCTTGCTGGTGTACAGTGACATCTATGTTTAAACTGCAGGCATGCCCACGTGTCATCGTGTGTGCTTCTGGTACACAACTGTTTTCGGCGCTGTGCACAGAATGCACGCATGCAGCAGCCTTACGTGTCCGTGCTTGTACACAAGAGTATGTCCATTGAGTGTGGACATACAACAGTACCGTAATGCGTTGCTGATCGCATAATTCAACACAGCGTAGTTACAATTCAAGGGGAATGTACGCACGCGCTATATTCGCCCTGGTATGTGCAAGTGTCTGCAAGAGCTGCTACGCATATTTAATTGTACCACAATATTCGCGTCATTGTATGCGTCTCTTTAACCGCCGCTATGGATTAATGCGTTGCACAATAGACCTACTGTGCATGTGCATGCATAATTGCACTGTTATCGTCAGCACATATCTTAAATGCCCCTACGCATAATTGTGTTTCACACACTATTGCACGCACTACACAATACTACGCGTACACATGCGCGCGTGTGTACATACAGACGGTGTACCTTGTGCACACACACACGCACATGCGCGTGTGTAATTCCCTGCACGGATCGTCATGTGTTGTGTGCCATTACATCGCAGCCACAAAGACAAAAATCTGCATCGTAGATGTTTGGGGGGGTGGCAAGTGCTGTTAGCGAGCAGCACCTACGAAGACCGGCACGGCACACGAGGGCTTGTGGGGTACAGGCCAGCAAACCACTCCACCGGCCGTCTTTGTTCTCCCCAGGTACTCATTTAAGGCCGAGCTGACCTAGGGGAGGGGGTGAAATGCCCAGGACCGGTTCAAGGTGTTCATCTCCCGGTGTTGTCCGTGAGCTGAAATCGAACTTGGTGGTCCTCCTGGTTCGCTGCGCGCTCTCACACCCCCCCCCCCCTCCTCTCTCCTACGTCCTCTGCTCCACAGCCAAAGATCAACACGCAGAGCGGCATGGCGCAGTCGGTCCGCTTCTCGGTGACTCCGGCCTGCACGGACGACGAGGAGAGAACGAGAGACGAAGAAGGCGGCGATGACGACGGTGACTGCGGTGGTGGTGGCGGTGGCGGTGATGGTGGTGGTGGACACTCGGGTCTGCGGAGAGAGGCGAGCGAGGCGACAGGCATCGGCGTCCAAGGACATCGCCGGCGTGGGTCAGTGGCCCGCATGGACATCGTGGCAATTTGTTCACGTGACGGCGGTGTTCGCCGGTGCGTGCGTTTGATTTGATTGCCGGACGCGCGTGGTGTGTGTGTGTGTNCATGGTCAAGTCGGCCGCTCAGCAGCGGCAGCAAAACATCTTGAGGTTGTATTTTGATTTAAAGCTTTCGTGACTGCAGGAATTCATCTTCTTGGTTCTTTCGATAAAGTCACGTAGAAGGAAATAATAAAATAATAAAATAATGAAAATCAAACAAATACTCACTAGTGAGAATTGTATTTTATTATGTTTTATTGTTATTATTTTATTATTTCCCATCTACGTTACTTTACCGAAAGAACCAAGAACATCTAAGGTTGTCTTCGTGAAGCCTCTGAACGGCGCGGTGGTGGTGGGGTAAAGTGTGGGTACACCCAACTCTTTAAGAAAAAAAANCAAATCTGGCTGTTGTGGAAGAGTAGGCCAATTGACATGCTTAGGGGGGTTGTCTTTGAGTTTTCTTGAGTGTAGTCCATACACAGCAGTGGCGTGTGCATGCAGATTGCAGGCGTGCACAGTTATTTATCTGTAGGTTTCTAAATCTGTGGGTCTCTATGCGAGTCTAATGTTCTGTAATGTCAGTGTGAAGGTCTCTGCGAATCTAAGGATCCCTATGTCAATGTAAAGGCCTCTATGCGAGTCGTAGGATCTCTGTAAGTGTGAAAGTCTCTATGTGACTCTAAGGATCTCTGTAAGTGTGAAAGTCTCTATGTGAGTCTCGGATTCCTCTGTCAGTGTGAAGTTATCCGTATAAGCCTGTGACTTCTCTATCTCAATTTGATCCGGGCCAAGTGGTAAAGTTAAACAATCCCCATGACCAACAATTGATTGGGGAGGCCTTCATGCAGCAGTGACTTGACTCAAGGCTTTAAATTATTCGTTATTTATACTGGTAGGAACCTCCTGGTTACACCAGCCCACAGGGGATTATTGTGTCCGTCCATCGTGCATAAAAAAATGGGAGGGCTGGGTGGGGAGGGCTGGGTGGGGAGGGTGGGGCTGGGTGGGGGTGGGAGGGAGGGGCTGGGTGGGGAGGGCTGGGTGGGAGGGTGGGACTGGGTGGGGGTGGNAGGGTGGGGCTGGTGTGGAGGGGCTGGTCACCCCGTGGTGCCCTTATAAAACTCAACGTTTAACCTACTCACGTCGGCTTGTGCCCGCCCTCACAGTCGGCCATATTTGCGGAATACACCACGCCGCCGTTGACCCTGGCCATTGACCGAGCAACCCAACGTTCCTACCAGCTCCCTCCGCAGGAATGTTTTTAACATTATTCACACATGCTGTGTCATATAGAATACATTTTTTTATTTACATCTAGTAAAAAAATCCTTAATTATAAGCAGATGACAGTCAATTGAGACTTGACAGTGTAGCTCCAAAGGGAGACCTTGACCAAACCGAGAAGAAACTTAACTGCAAAAGATTATTATAGCAATTATAAATCACATCGAACACGATGACTGTGTGCACACAGAATGTAATAATGCATCGATTCATCAGTATTGATTCTTAAATTCGCAATACATGCATTGATTTTGCATGTGTGACGTATTTTTGTATTCATACATGTCGCATGGAATGGGTCCACCTTCAGCCACTAATGGCTCCTACATTGACCGCGATGCTGAAAAAAGTTAAGTCTTCCTTGAATCGAATCATGGTAATTAATCGAATAACTGGAATGAACCGTTAAGTCTGTATTTTGAAGTTGAAGACATGTTTTGCTCATCACTGCTGTTTTAGCATCATCGCTATTGAAATTGAATGTGAAGTGGTCAAGGTTCAATTCCACAGGGCTTTACTCAGACATTCATTGTAAGTGCCATTATACGTCTACATTTAATAGTATTCAATATTCCTACGTACTGTCCAATTGCAGAGGTTCAAGAATAAGCATGTGTGTAGTCCTTTCATTAATGTGTACAGTCCTTTTATTAATTCACTGCTGGAAAGGGTTCTCTGCTGGATAAGGCTGTGTGGGGTCATATGAATTATTTGACCATACTTTTAACAATATACTTTTCGATTTAAAACTTTCGTGACTGCAGGGATTCATATTCGTGGTTCTTTCGGTAAAGTCACGTGACTTTACCGTAAGAACCAAGAATACAATATACTTTTCATATCTAACCCCAAAAACCTTTATTCCGAATAATATTGGTCGCGAAAACCTACGTGTTAATATACTTTAGTTTTATATTTAAATTGGATAATCCCTTAAAAGTTGGAACATCTCATTTGCAAGGGTTTTCGGTGCTGGTTGGTGAATGCGGGNAGCGTAGAGGTTGGACGGTATAAATACAGGACAACGATGGATCTTGTTGTCCTGTTCTCCGCTGTCCATGACGTAGCCCCACAGCCTACAACACATGCTACGACATTGGTGTTTGCCCATCCAATTGCTCTCCAGTCTTACACCCCACTCAGCTTCTGAGATATCTTGAGAACAGGCATTGCAGGTGATTTGGTCTTAAGGCTCGTAAATATGTACAAATATATCCATATATTTACATGAATTATCCAGTGTAAACACACTTATACGTCCTTGCATATGCAGGGTGCTTCAAAACAATGTTAACACTTCCAATCATTTTCAACAATACCACAAGACAGTTTTCAGGTTTCAGTTTCAGATCACCTGGAGAAAATTCCATGCGAGTGTTGACAACGATGGCGAACAAGTGGACACTCTTTGACTTTTTGGAGCTATTAACAAACATTTGTTATCATGTTTCAGTGTATTATCCGTTCTTTTTCCCATTAAAAACGATAGTCCCATATAAGTGTTAACATTTTTTGAAGCATGTATTTTTAAGTAATGTTTAGATTTTTTCACACATCCACGCAAGCACATGGTTTTGTCATTTATTTATCTCAGTGACTCATACGAGAGGTAATTATTTACCCAGGAAAGCCTCACTGGGTCTAAAGGTGCTTTCCCTGAAGGATTCTGTCTTGGGGAGGTTGGCCAATTCCGTTAATGAGCGAGTGGCGTGTGGGAGGAAAATCAAGCACACGGATAAAACCACACATAAGAAGGGGAGTAACACTCGAAGCTCAGCTTAGATATAAAATTAGCATTTAAAGCACATCTTTGGAAAATGAGAACCGAGCCAGGATGACATTTTGATGAGATAGCAAAAAACACATTGCGCTCCCATAAGTACGGTATGAAAAAAAATTCTGGAAATTGCCTGCCACCATTACCACACTTTCACCCAACAATTGATGAATAGGAATATGTGAATGTGAAAAAAGCTTTACCCTTTCTGGCATGAATACAGGTGTTGAGATGATAACCAATGATAATCAATGTTGAAAATGAAAATAAATCAATGATAATCAATGCATTGATACTAAAGTGCCCCATAGCTATAACTGCTTAACCCAAGCTGTTAATGCTGTTGGCTGTTTGCATTTTCCTTGTACCGCTCGTCTTTAGGTGGCCTTTGGCCTAGCACTGGTGAGACAACGCCATGAAAGAGTGTCTCTGGTGCAGGCCTATCGGTTTAAAGCACTGCAATCATTATCGAAGCATATTTTTTGCATCTCTCTTTACCAAAATTATATTCGGTTAATGGAGACGGTGCCTTGTCTATTTGGTGTTTGAATATAAAACATCGTCGTGATTTTATTATTTTATTTTTTATTAATTTTAATTTCATTTTCACCTACGTGACTTTACCGAAAGAACTAAGAGTATGAATCCTTGCAGTCACGAAAGCTTCAAATCTAGAATATGAAACAACACATCTATATTACGCCACAAAGGGAAATGCCTTTTTATAATTGCATATCTTTATACTGCCCACAGGGTCCCAAAGTGAATAGGAAGATTCACATTTTTAAATCCTTTATATTAAGTTCGCTTGCTTGCTTGCTTGCGTGCTTGCTTGCTTACGACCATGCAAATCTTTCGGTCGTTTTTTAACCCACTTCCCGTGATCCAATCGAGCTGACATTTTCCACACAGACTCGTTGTGCCAGACAATTAATGTTCGTGAAAAAAATTCCCAAAATTTTACACTTTTTAGGCAAATTTTTTTATTTTACATATATCCAAATAGAACTCATTCATCGCTTTGGCTGAACGTCACAGTATATGAGCCCAGAGCGGAGTAGCGCAGTTGGTAGCGCCCTCGCTTCCCATGCCGAAGGTCGCGGGATCGATCCCCGCGTCCTCCACAGGCGAATATATTTTTAAATCCTTTATATTAAGTTCGCTGCCACGCATATAAAGGATTTATAGTGAAAAACTTTGTTTTTACGGGTTATACTTATTTTAAAGCTCCATTGTGTTCCAGTGGAACAACCAATACATTGAAATTCCTATTATCTGCTCTTCCTATTATAAGTGTGCCAGAATTGATGGATAGATGTGCTGTTATTGGCAAATTGATTCTTCATATATGTGCTTTCTCACTAATAATATAATTAATTTGGAAGTGACAAGAAATTCCTCATATTATTTGCAATTATGTGCACTGCATGCTTCCTATTTCACGAGCATCCGCGCACATTTATATTATTATTCCCGCTTGTCCATGGATAGGAATCACCCCAACATAGTTTCCCATAATCGGTGTCTCTATCATCATAAAAGTGTGGCTAAAATGAATTCATTGTCGAAATTAATTAGGAGAATAGGATCCACCCCTAACACCCCTACCCCCACATCAGGTCACGTGAGGCACAGTGGAATTTCCAACAATTACTTGACCGATAATAAAGGTTTTTGGGTCAGATCACGTTATATATAAATGTGTCGTAACCCTCCACCCCCGACACGGCCAAAGCGTACTATTAAATAAATACAATTACAATTCCTTATAAGGGAAACAAACACCAATGAATAACAATTGAATGATTACCAATCTATATAATTACAAACCCCCCCCTCTTTGCCTCGAATCGCTGCACCAGATTGAATTGAATTGAATGATGACGTCACCCTGATGCTGCTCTATTTAAGACCGGAAGCAACAGGAGAGCTTCACCATTCTTGCCCGATGAAGCTGATTGTAATTATCAGCGAAACGTCGTACTCAATTTTTTTTTTATGCTGTTGATTCTCTCTACAGCACACTGGTGGCTAAGGAAGTGAATTATTTTGTCCTTTGTAAAACGTGACACATTTTTTACTGTTTGGCCGTGTCGGGTGGTCGAGGGTTACGACACATTTACAAATAACGCGATCTGACCCAAAAACCTATATTATGAATAGTATTGGTTGCAAAAGCCTACGTGTTAATTACTTGACCCATTTCATTAAATGGAGACAAGGACAATGCCATATACAGGGTGTTTGAAAACTATGGACACAATTTCAAAGCAGTATATTTCACGATGGCAACATGTTACAATTACACGAAAAGTTACAAACGCTTTAATGAGTTATCAAGTTTTACTAACCATTTTATAAATGCCCTATGTGCCCTCCACCTGCTGTACGGACAACATCGAGACGATAGTTGAATCGTCCCAAACGCCTCTCTTCTCACGTTTTCCTCTGAGGTGCGTGGTCACCCTGTGCTCTTCCCCTTACATAAACAGCCCGTTCCTCAAATTGTCGGTACCAACGACGAATGCTCTTTGACATTGGCGGATCAATGCTACAACGCCGTTAAAACGCTTGCTGAACTGCAGAACGCAAAACGCCTTGTGTTTTGCGGGTTGCCATCTTGCGAATGACTGAGGCTAGGGCTGTTTGTGCGCTGGAGAGGCATCTTGCGGTCATCATTTGAAATCTATGCCCGCCCTCTCTATGCCCCGCCCTTTCAAGTGGTAAGAGTTTCATTCATGGGCGGTTCGTAGTTGCAGAGATATAGCGATTTCAAATCGGGTCCATCCTTTTGAAACACCCTGTATTTGTGCAAAATATGTAGAATACAAAGGGATTTTAATGACTTGATTGGGTGATAGATCATTGTGCTGATCGATATGAATTTAAAACAAGGTCAAATTGTCCAGAGAAAATAATTGGGATATTTTATGCGGAATGATTTAATTAGCTAAATATTAACTTAAAACAGACTACTGTAGTTATAAGTGGTGAGGTCTCCGACTCATTGGTGTGGCATGTGCTTTCAGTTATGGGCTAAAACTACAAAGTTTAACGGCCATGAGTAATAAGCACCACACGAAATTGAAGTGCTCTGTTATTATACATGTTATATAACTCGGAGGTGTTGATAACACAATTTAGCGCGTAATGTTTCCGTGTCTTAATGCTTTGAAATTACATTACAGTACCGTACTTAGCCTTGCAGACATTTACAATTGATGTTAATGGTGATATACAGTATTTTCTTTCAAGTTTAGGAAATGTCTTCCTAATTTTGCACTTAACTAAAGATATTTGCAAGTCATTCATAACAGGGTTAAGAGTAGATTAATCAGTACAGCGCAATTCTTTGTACAGTGATCCCTCGTTTATCGCGGTTAATGGGGACCGGAACTCCTCGCGATGGGTGAAAATCCGCGAAGTAGGATTGGCCCCCTAGGAATTTCTGTCTATGTGTGTGTGGGTACCAGAATGTTTAAAATAAGTATATTTATACTTTATATATATATTTTACTTAAATCTATTTAATTATAAAACCTTAATATTATACATTCACTCTCTCTCTCTCATACGATACGTATTATGGTGTTCTACACTCACCAATGACAATAGTATCTTGAGACTTGACTCCAGTAATGACGACGACGACGATGACAATGACGATGACAATGACGACGATGACAGACCTGTGCAGTTCGATGAATGTGATGATGAATGATGATGATGGTGTTACTGCTGCACAGGTATAATGAGGCCTTTAAATCAGTTCGAAAAATCCGCGATGCACTGAGGCCGCGAAACTTGAACCACAAAGTGGCGAGGAATTACTGTATATCCAGTTGTTTGCCTGAGCTTGATTTCCAGCGACGGCTAACAGCGGCGAGTTGATCTCTGAACCGATCACTTTCACCAACCCACACTGACCAGGGTGGTGAAGTAAAGGTACAGCCCCCACATTTGCTTGCTCACCCCACCGCTGGCAGAAGGGCCTCCCCTACAGGGAGTTCTAGAGGTATTTGGCCTACTCTTCCATGATGGCCAAACATCTTGGAAGAGGTGGGAGTATTCACACTTTTCCCAATTGCATGCCACTTGCTGATCGACTAACTGTATCTATGTATGTTGTATGTATGTTGTATGTATTTTGTATGTATGTTGAACTTCTATGTAGCCAACCGCGCTAATCGGAGGTCTGCTACTTGGTGGATAGAGCTGGAGGGAGTTATGAGACTTTCCATTTGCTCCACCTTCTACGCCGAGAGATGGAACCTGCAATATTTGGATTGCATGTCCAGTGTGCTAACCATGACACCATGGCAACATCCCAACCCACGCTGACTAGTGTACATAGTTTTAAAATTGAAGAATAGGCCTTTTATTACTCATAAATTCCGAACCCTTGCGTTATCTATAAACAATGCTTACTGACCACTAATTCCCATCCAGTAGCAACTGCAGTCCTTGCTCTAAAAACACAACGCTAATCTTAACACTCGTCCCAACTCAACGGATAGCAAATGTTGCTTTTCTTGATATGTAAATGCTCACTGATGTGCACATTTCTACCGAAGCCTCCTTGTCAAAATGTGATTGATGATGTGTGTCCATTGGGTGGCTGGGCAGAGAAAAGGCCCGAGTTTGATGCGTTTTGCCGTTCAATTAAATTGGACATCACATAATTGAGCAACGCTTCACTTCGCCATCTGCTCAGGTCCCGTGGTCACGTGCGCGCGCGCGTGTGTGCGCGTGTGTGCGTGTGCGCGTGTGCGTGCGTGTGTGCGTGTGTGTGCGTGTGCGCGTGTGCCATTAACGCTTTCCATGCCAGATGGGAGAGGATAAGCAATTCTGAGCTCTTTCAAAGTGCCATGCTTACAGGACCCATCGTCTTGGTTACAGTGCAGGCGCATGGTGAGATGGGCCGTGCAGTCAATCGCACGAGAGAATTTGCCGCTACGTGGGGGGGGGGGGGCTTTGTCGACCAATCACATTTGCCTTTAAATAAAATAGTGCATGTGGTTCTATGTGCTGAGATTCCTGGAAAAGTCTATTTGATTAAATGGAGACATGGCCATTTGTGTGCAAAAGCTGTGCCAAAGAGTACAAGGGATTTGGACGTTCATCGGTCAAGAGATGCTACTTTAAACACCACGTATTGAATCATGTATTTACATTTTGTCAATCCGCTGCTGGATGAGGGCCCATCCCACAACACACACTAAAGACCCAATTAAAAAAAAACAACGTTTCACCTACACCACCTTCACGTCGACCTTGATTTAAAAAAACCCGAGCTGCTGTCCAATGTGGGAGGTTGTCCTTACCATTCCACAGCTTCTCACCGCACGCCTTTAAAGGTGCAACTTAAAACCCATGGTACAACAGTAAGGATGCAATGAATCGACCACGACTAACCCACCAGATTGATTAGTCGCGAATCACAGCTGTAGTTTCATTCAACCATACATTTCTTGTTTTCCCAGGGATTCATCTTCTTGGTTATTTTTACAATATTTTAATANATTTCGTGCTCCTACATTTCTTGTTTTCCTTATTTTTAGTTTGTNAGAATCCTCGCTCCATTAGCCTGAACGTAACCATTGCCAGTTCTGCAGTAGACTCAAGATGGAAATATTCCTAACAGCCAATGAAGCATAACCATCGTGACTTTGTGATAACCTGTGTGCCATAAGAATTGCACAAATACCACGGTATTATTTATTCATTACTTTTCAACATAATTTGTAATGTAGTTTGAATAATTCATAAACGGGTGGAGTGGCGGTGCAGTGGTTCGCGCACTGCGTTATGAACCTGGCAAATCTGAGTTCGATGCTCACCACTGCTAACACGAGTGGAGAGTGGTTTCTGAACTGATCTATAGTGACCAGCGTGGTGAAGTATGTTCATACAACCCCAACAACCAACATGGTGAACCCATGTCCTTCATCCATTTGATCGGTTCATAAATGGCTATAATTTATAATATTTAATTCTTACATTCTCTGTCTAGTTAAATTTATTCAATAAGCAGTTATTTATTTCTCAACCATAAAACAATACGACATTTGGGCGTCTCAGCCAATGGGCCTTAACCACGTTGTTTTTTTTAGTAATCCATCATCGGTTTTTTGACAAAGAGTTGTAAACTACATTCGTAACGTTTCACATAGAAATCACAAATAATTGATCATTGAATTTCGATTTAAAGCTTTCGTAAATGCAGGGATTCATATTATTGGTTCTTTCGGTAAAGTACGTTGTGGCCAAAACGTCGTGAGAATGAATTTTTATTATTTTATTATTTTCTTCTATGTGACTTTACCGAAAGAACCAGGAAAATAATTGATCGTTGCACGCACGATCCGATGCGTACGTATCGTGAGAGCAAACAAATATTTATTTATTAAGTGTATCGTTGCGTTGCTAACATGTCTAGGAACAGCTACCCAGGGTTAGCATCCACAATGCTCCAATGACGTTCTAACACACACGCTTGCATCTTAGATCCCAGTTTGACAGACGCTTCTCGAAGCTTTCACTGCTGGGTGTTGTACTCGTTTCCGCACGGCTTGGACCGACTGACCTACATTTGTACATTAGTCACGATGAGATACGGTTTGCCTGCTGTGCAGATGTGCGGTCTAAGTCTCAGCCTTCTCAGCTGCATGACCTAAATAGGCAGATGATACGTTTTAGCCATGTAATGATGGTCCAATTAATCGTTTGACCTTCGTGCGTCGAATCCGTGCGAGTCAGAATCAATTATTTTATTTTTGTCTCGTCACATGGAAGCGACATGTTCATGTTACGTTTAAGATCACGGCGTAAGTGACAGTCTATAACGGGGGACGAAAAAAAAGACAATACAAACGCGGTGGTAACAACAATGTTCCCGGCATGCGGAGCGAAACGTCGGACATCATGCTAAGACAACACACGGCACAACCCGAAAACACTCACAGAACCACGGTGTACAACGTCGAAAACCTACGTACCGTAGCAGTGCGGTAAATACGAGACAAAACGTTTCATAGTCTTAATTTCAATCGTGGATTCCATTTGTGGCGTTTCATTGCAGCAGCGGTGTTTGGAGAGTGATACTTTATTGCGTGCAAAACAAGAACAATCTGAGGCATGGCCCTGTGGCAGGTGATCCCGAATCGAACAACTCACGGTGGCGGGTTTCTCGGTTCAGTTCTTAACGACAGCGGCTGAAACCTGGATGAAGGTTCCTCTATCATGGGACCTCCTTTGCCAGTACCAAAATATACTAATAGGTTTTTTCCCCTTTTTTCTGGCAACAAAACTGACACCTTTTGCAAGGAATCATGCTTACATTAAACACAATACTTGCAGTCAAATGCAAACCAAAAACAATACTCTGATAATTTATGCATTGTCTTTGAAACTGATTGGTCCACACCAGAGACAGCTTTCTTTAGAGCCTAGTCTCATATGGTGTTCGAACACCATATGAGACTAGACTGCAAGTATTGTGGTTAATGTAAGCATGATTCCTTGCAAAAGGTGTCAGTTTTGTTGCCAGAAAAAAGGGGGAAAACCCTATTAGTAAGGTTCCTCCATTCACAATTCCCCTCGGCCCTCCCGGCTGGTGACTGTCACACACAGCGAGCGAGTCGATTCTTGTGGCAGAATAACGCGCGTCCACAGAAGTAAATACTTCCCCCGCGTGAAAAATAAGTCGACCAAATGGTCCCTTGACAATCGAGCCGAGATGGAGAGACCTGCAATCTACACTGGCAGACGTGCAATGTTCACGCTGCGCAGTACTGTTCATGCCATCGACTGGAGCAAGTCCGTGGGAGCGTTATGCCCTCTTTGTTAGCCCTTAATTTATCTCTAAGTAACGAACTGACCCCGAGTGGGGTACGTGACCGATGGCCATCAAGACCCGGGGTCAATTACAATTGCATCCGTTTCATTCTGAATGAATTGCAATGGCGACATAGCTGTAATAACCTCAGAGAACAATGCTGCAGTGACTGTCATACATGATCAGAATCAGAATATGTATTTATACTGGAGGAATCCGATGAGCTATAAAGCTCTTTCTCACAGAACACTTCGTTTTGTACACCCTGTTAAAACTCCAACGGCGTTGGCTTGCAAATGAACATGGCGGTGTGTGCGTGCGTGTGCGTGCGAACCCACCACCGCGCTTCACCGTGTTTGACGCTAAGCGGCAGAGACTACACAGTAATTCTCACCATCCCCATGCGGTGCCTGGGTGGCTGCCCCCCCCCCATTCCCCCCCCCCCCCCCCCAGTGCATGGCAGAAGTCTGATACGATATATAAAAATGCGTTTTGAAAATAGGTGCAAATAACATATACACGCATTGGCGGCGACAACCTCGCCGCTGCGTCTAGGTCGAATTGGCCCTGACTTGCAATCTCGTTGCAGGCGTTCTGTGAAAAGGTTTTTGCCGTAAACAATTTTCACAGCGGCCACAAAGCGAGGGCGTGCGGAAATGTGCATTTGTGATCGTTATTATAATGTAAAATTATTGAGCTGGCAATTACTCCTGGATTATATAATCCGTCCGTCTCTCTGTCTATTTGTTTAGATCATCCGCTCATGCACGTCCTCTTAAATTGTTCCCTTTATTAAAATGTTGCAGCTCTTTGCTCTTTAGCCGATGCACGCTGGACGAAGATGGCTTTCCCACGCCGTGTCAACCGAAGGAATTGCTTTCGTGACTGCAGGAATTAATATTCTTTGGGTCTTTCGGTAAAGTCACGTAGATAGCAGGGCGGTTTCTTCATTAGGCCATTGCGACGCACCACCAATGTCATTGAACCACAGAGTGCTAGCCGTCACTGCAGCCTCTGGATATAGGCGTAGTCACGTTCTGTGGAGTACCGCCTCTTTTGGGGCACACTCCGGCTGAGAATCGCCAGCCCATAACATGAAAGATGTTTTTTTTCGAAGGGGGCACTGCACATTCTCTAGGCTTCGGGAGGGAACCCAACGTGCTTACTCACATCGTGCTTACGTCATCATACGGCAACGTCAATACGTAAGCCGTTTCATCCAACAATATAATTTATCGCTCTAGTGGAACTTTAATAACTTGAGTGGTTTGTTTTAATAGTGAGTATATAAACAAACAAGATGTATTGTAGAGTCACTTTATTTTTCATTAATATTAAAGAAGTGAAGTTGCCTTCATGCTTGCTGTTAATTTATTCATTGATGGGTGGACCTTATCCTTATCAATCTCCGCATTTGCCCCCCCGAGAATTTTGCGGACGCCACTGTAGATAGGTTCAAAGAATAACAAAAAACTACGACGTTTCGATCGCAACACAAGCGCGTCAAGGAAAAGGGGGTCCTCTACAACTGTTTATAAAGGTTTAAAGAAGGGCGTAGCCCAAGTGTGTCAGCAGCATGGGCGGGGCAGCTAATGTTAATGTAGGGGAAAACAACGACATTGGCAGTGGGTTTCCACCAATCAAAGGGCCGTCAGGCAAACATTGCACCTCGCTCCACACACCCACACCGCTGGCAGTGGAGGTTGCTGCTGGAGATTATGGTGGTAGTGGGTAATGATGGTGCTGGTGGTGGGCTTCCACTAATTAAAGGGCTACCAGGTCTAAAATGAAACATTACAGCCAGTTATGACTTAAACGGGTTGATAACGTCCTTCCAGTGATTGCTGAGTTTGTAACCATCTTCTCGGTTAAATTGTGTCTATGTCTGTATATATGGATGGCTTGAGCTCTCTCAATTAAATAAGAGAGATGACATCGTATCCTCTCAGCTGACAAGGCAATGCCACAGTCATCTTGGACAAAACCACATACAATAACAAAATTCAGGACCTACTTACTTACGAACTGGAACACGTACACCAAGCTCTCAAGATGAATGGATATTCAGACTACACAATCCGTAAAGCTATCACCCCAACCGTTGGAAAGACCATCTGAAGACCCAATCAAAACCATCACCTTACCAAAAATATTTCCAAAATCATGAGCAAACACAAGATCCAGGTTCGATTTAACACAGTACATAAAATTCGTGACTTGATCCCATCTGTGAAAGATGTGATCCCTGACATACAATACCCCGGCGTCTACAAACTAAGCTGCGTCTGCTGCAGAAGTTACATTGGGGAAACTAAGCGACATGTCTCGACCTAGTCCGTAAACATAAGGTAGATCTGAAACACGGTATGACCAATACCTCGGCCGTGGCTGATCTTTTTNGCTTTAATGCGGTAATTTTCAAACCCACTGGCTATCAACAATGATTGTTCAAGTCAGCCATCCATATGGCTTCATGAATGGTGGAGACGATAGTACCTTCTTTATGGATTTTTGGTAAGCCATACAATCTGTGTGGTCTAGCAGCAGAGGTTTTAAGGAAAACCGCTTGGTTGGTTCATTAAAGATGTCAATTAGTGATGATATTGTTGGTTTTCGTAATGAGGTTGTTAGTGGATCTCTTAATGTGTTTGTATAGCTACCATCATTAAGTAGGTCCTGAATTTTGTTATTGTATATGGTTTTATCCAAGATGACTGTGGCATTGCCCTTGTCGGCTGAGAGGATGGCGATGTCATCTCTCTTATTTAATTGAGAAAGCTCAAGCCATCCATATATACAGACATAACACAATTTAAACCGAGAAGATGGGTACATACTCAGCAATCACTGGAAGGACATTATCAACCAGTTTAAGTCATAACTGGCTGTAATGTTTTTATTTTAGACCTGTTAGCCATTTAATTGGTTGAAGCCCACCACCAGCACCATCATTACTCACTACCACCATCACCTCTAGCAGCAACCTCCACCGTCAGCAGTGTGGGTGTGTGGAGCGAGGTGCAATGTTTGCCTGGCGGCCCTTTGATTGGTGGAGAACCCCTGCCGGTATCGATGTTTTCCCCTACATTAACATCAGCTGCCCTACCCATGCTGCTGACAGACTTGGGCAACATTAACATCAGCTGCCCTACCCATGCTGCTGACACACTTGGGCAACATTAACATAAATTGCCCTACCCATGCTGCTGACACACTTGGGCTACGCCCATCTTTAAACCTTTATAAACGGTTTGCCTTTAGAGGCTAACCACCTTTTACTAATGACGACCGCTTCTATCGCGATCGAAACGTCGTAGTTTTTGGTTATTTCTTTGAACCTATCTACGTGACTTTACCGAAAGACCCAAATAATATGCTTGAGGGGCGGCTCCCAGGACTGCTTCAGATTTCATCCCACCGATGTCAGTCACGCGTGGGAATGGAATAAATGTCACCGGTTCTGAGCACAGTATAAAGACAAAGACACCCGTGTAGCTTTACAGACTGTGGGGCAAGTGCTGTTGCGAGTAGCACCTATGAAGGCCGGCACGGCACACGAGGGGGTGGGTGGCCAGCACCACGCCCGACCGCCTTTGTCTCCCTAGTGGCGATGTTTACACACACAGCACCAGGTACTCATTTGAGGCTGAGTCGACTTAGGGGAGGCCCAGGACCAGTTCAGATAATCGTCACCGGTGTTGGGCCATGAGAAGAAATTAACTTGGGTTTCTGGGCTCGTGTGCAGTACACTACCCACTGCACCACCGTTAATATTTGACGGTATTTATTTCAATTCCTCTTATCAGTGCTGCGATCTAATCAACTGAATTTCTTTTTCGATTTAAAGCTTTCGTGACCGCAGGGATTCATCTTCTTCTTGGTTCTTTCCGAAAGAACCAAGAATACTGAATTTCTATTTCGTTATCCGTCAGAGAGCAATGGCAGACACATTGGTGTTGGTCAATAATTCTAGTTTTTATTTTTATCCAGGGAGCATGTGCAGACAAAGGGCTCCAGCGGCGTGCATGCATCTATAATTACTGCCATGCATTTTTGTTGTTGTTCTTGCTATTATTTTCAACACCACTATTTATTTTCTCCCGCCGGAGTGACATGCCTGGGAGGTAAGTGGGCTTTGATTCTTGCCAGTGTTCTCGTCGATACTGCCACCGTGAACCGTGAAATTGGAATCCCCCGCAGAGCACATATATCAAAGGTGATTCATCTCTTTAATACCAGCCACTGTACAACAGAGGAGTGTGCAAGTGCCGCTGCCTTAACCCCCCGCAAATCAGACGAGTGATTACGAACAGCCGAATGGGCAGTCGGGACAGCCCGACATGGGCTTCGTTAAATTTCTGTCTGCAGCTGTATAATGCGCACTCGTAATGTACGTTGATTACCATATAAATAACACAAACGGCAATGGATTCCCATAGTCATATATATGCATTCTTTAATCTCCGCCCCCCCCCCCACTTCGCGAAAGAAAAACACACAAGTGACGTCATCACATCACTCTATTCGACAGGAGGAGGATTTCTCCACAAATCTGGCTGTCGCCTGATGAAGCAAGTTGTAATTACAGGCGAAACGTCGTACTCAGATTCTACTGTTGTGACTTTGCTCTGTACTAGTAAGGAATTGGCACGTTCTGTTCACGTGACAAACCTTACTAATTGGCTGTGTCGGGTGGTGGAGGGTTTAACGACACATTAATACATTTTACGCGATCTAACCCAAAAAAACCTCTTATGGATGATATTGATTGCGATAGGCTCCTCCGTGTTAAACGAACTCCTACAGTGCTCTCTCAAACACAGCTTGGTCACGTCTGGTTTTAGGGGTAAAATTAAAAATCACATTTGTTGGATCGTTGAAGAAAACAAAATCTGCGGAATTGCAGCTTTAAATTTTTTTCATCGTCTATTTCATTTTCAATCCGTTTGCATTTTTCAGACAACTATATTTCCTCACTGGCACCTGAGGAGGCCTTCATCCAGCAGTGGATTGAAACGTTTTCTTTCATAAACAATTAAATATGATATACTATATTTCTTATTACTACAGTATATTGCTTATTTTGATTATGATGCTAAAATTAAATGCCGAATCTGCTATTAGTATATATTGCTCTCTGCTCATTTGTCTAATTGATTTTATCTCGAGCACTGACTATTACTAGCCTCTCCATCTGTCTGTATCTACTTACCTATCACTTAATTTCCATATCCATCCAGCCATCTCGTACAACATATATTTGCCTTGTAAGTATCTGGGGTGATGCAGTAGTGTCGTGGTTATCGCGCTGTTCTATTGACCCGGCCACGCGAGTTCAATTCCTGGCCACGATTAGTCATGTTGTCTGTAATGTTGTTACCCGCCCCTACTGACATTTGTGAAAAAGAGCTTAATAGCTCATCGGATTCTTCCAGTATAAATATATGTTCTGATTCTGACACTGATCAGCGTGGTGAAGTATGGTAAAAAAAAAATAGAAACCTTAATTAGTTGCTGATATGGTGTGGGGTGCCATTCATCCACTTGTAGATTGGGAATGACGGGAATAATTAATTGATTAATTATAGGTACTTTTTATGCTTGAAAATTCTTTCCGTGTTTTTTTTNACCTTCTCATTAATGTGAAAGCCTTGGACACACAACCGAGGGCACGCATCTCCACGATAATAACCTCACTCACCGTGGAGGTTTTGCGCAGCCAATATGATACTGAATTTATATTTTGGTTTGGTCACCAAATGTTTGTCGTGAAGCCCCCTCCACCACCCGACGCAGCCAAACAGCTTAAATAGTCCGGTTATTATTTTGTGGCTTCATCGGTGCTCACTTATTTTTATTAACTCGTCCTCAAACCAGTGTCGTCTCGGCTTCGCTTCGCAAGAAAGAGACTTCTATCGGTAATAATGCAGGGGGAAAAAAGGTAAATGTACGGGATAAGATGCTCACTTTTGACAGATGGCTAGGTTAATCATAGGGCAGCCAGCTGCTCTGGGTAGGATTACTGTCGAACAAGCATCATGCCTTTTAAGGGTTGACATAAATCACATAATCTAGTTCAGGTGTCATGAAAAGCGTCTTTGTAATAATCCTAATAATAATAATCATCTGTATGTCTCCAAACTGTCGTTCACTTTGGCTAGATTGCTATGTATGTGTGTAGAACTTCTTTTTCATTGTACGTGACCAACCGTGCTAATCGGAGGTGGTATTCAGTATTCAGTTTCTCTGTGTTCAGCCTGTCAGCTTTCAATGTGTTTACGTATTTCATTAGACTATCTTTAATCTGGCTCTCCATCTGTATTCATGTTTGGTTAGGTTTCTATCTCTGTCTTCAACTGATCTGTTTGCAATCTGGATACATATTGAGTGAAATGTTTGCAATCTGTCTGTCTCCATTGGCCCATATTCAGTCTCTCTATTGAGTCTCTAATCTGTCTCTCTGTCTTTTGTCAATCTCTCTTCTTTGTATCCCTCTGTCCATCTTCGTCGTCTCTCTGACTGGCTGACATTTTTCCTTCAAGCATTTTAATCCATCTAGTTATTTATGTGCTTCGTATGTCCGCCCATCTATTTCGCTTTGTCCATTGGCAGCCTTTCGCTGTAAGGGACAAATGTCGCAGTGCAACCTGTAACTCCAGTAAACTCTTGTTAATTCGACACATATGGGGCTCTGGCCTTGCCAAATGATCCGAATTATGTACAATGGAACTCCCCAGTGCCTCTCACCCCAATAGAAAAAAAACATCCAAATTTGTTTTCCAAACTCTTCATGCACCGTACGCATTGTTTTTATTTTTTTTCAGTTTAATTTAATTGGAATAACCCTGTGAGCCATTCGGCTCTTGATTCGGGTGCAACCGCAACAAACAATCAAATTACAAGATACATTTAAAATTTGCTGTACGCAAGTTGATACATCCCTTACAAAAACAATAAAATCTTCCAGGAAAAAGCACCATTTGTGTATGCTGCGTACAAAAATAAGTAAATAAATACATAAATAGATATCCAAAACCTTGGATTTGTCTCGCAGACCAAGGGATTTATCCTCCAGTCAATTTCTATTACTTCTTGATGTAGGTGTGGACGACATTTCTGCGAGGGTTGGCTTGCTCAGAGTGCATCAACAAGGTGAGGTCCAAAGCGACAGGTTTGCACTAACGCTCACCACATGCCACTTGACCGAGTCGTTGTTTTGGTCGTGGCGCGTGGCGTCGCACCACGTGTGTGCAGAAATCGGACCATTCGGTAGGCAATTTGGCTCATAGCGAATTACTAATACTGGACTTTTTGGTTCTTTCGGTAAAGTCACGTAGGTAGAAAAATAAAATATAAAATAATATATCACGACGTTTCGATTGCAACGCAAGCGGTCGTCCTCAGGTGGAAAAAATCATCCAGCAGTGGAACTGCTGAACGAGGAAGAACACAGCGAGCGAGCTGTTACAACAAGAGGTTATACATGTGGCGAAGGGCAAGCAGGCGGGGTCTGAGCTGGAAAGGAATTCCTTCCCTGCACGCAAGCACGTATATATGCCGAAAGCGCGGCCGTGCCGAAATATCCCATTTACGAATGATCAAATACCGAAATAACGAGGTTTTAGTGTTATAGTTTTAGTGAACTCTGCCAGTGGGATTACGGGTGGTGGGTTTTAGAATATCCCCTTGGCACTGCAGTAGGAGTTTAGGGTTCATCTTTCAGGATGAAATGTGAACGGACCTGTCTTATTAGACTCCACCACAGTGGAGGGCAATCTCGGGTAAACTCACCTGCAGGTGTGTCAACAACAACAACATGGACGTGACAATGTGTGGAGTGCTTGCGAACTTTACTGCAGGTGTCACTTGTGAGTGGAGAGTGGTGTGGGGGGGGTGGGGAAATACAACGACCATCTGGCAAGCCAGACCATCAATGGGCCTCGATTTTAATAGGGATCAATAGGTGGCCCAGAGGTCAGATTGCTGAGCTGGCACTGCTGAGATCCTGGGTTCGGATCACACAATCAGCCGCCTATGATTCAACTGTGGTTACAAGTGCAGTGAGTTGATGGTCTCACATGATGCACAATCAATAACTGCACACCAAAAAAAAAAACATCGCGTTAAATTTGATTATTCTGCTCTTAATCTGCCTAAATTTCAGCTCTATGAATTAAACATGTCGATTTGACTATTGTTCGCTCAGTGGCAGGGCAAGTGAAAAGTGGTGCTCACTCCTGTGCAGACCAGAGGTCACTCACTTCAAGGCATCTCAGTGGCTCTGCGATATCCGCTTATGTGGGCCGTTTCTAACGCGAGGGTTGCGCTGTTCTCCAAGAGATCCAATTGTATTCGTTGTCCAATACGTGTCGCTGATGGCGCAATAGATCTAAATCGGGGGGGGGGGGGGAAGACCAAGACAAGAGTTCAGTAACCACGTCAAACATCATCACGCCACCGTGTTCCCACGCCGGCAGGTGACGGCAACCACAAGGAGGACTACCCTTTCCTGCAGCGGGGACGACGAGCTGGGGAGGGATGCGACAAAAACTTGGCGCTCTTCGAGGTGAGTGCAGCAGCAGTCGCTGTGCCGTCCATTGGCCGCCTCCAGTGTTCCTCCAACGTCCTGATCCATCGCCCCAGCCGGCTCTGCTGGACCGGCGGTCGTCATCATCGTCGCCGTCGAGCGCGATGATCCACGAGCGCCACGGTGGGCGTGCGAGTCCCGTTGGCCGAGAGAGAGAGAGCCCACGTTCAGATTGAGCAGCATTGTGAATGCGGCTTTCATGAATGGCTCTGCTATGTACAAACATCTTCTTGGTTCTTTCGGTAAAGTCACGTAGAAGGGAAATAATAAAATATTAAAAATAAAACATAATAAAATAATATTATTTTATTAATATTGTATTATTATTATAATAAAAATAAAACATTATTTTTATTATGTTTTATTTTATTATTTATTATTTCCCTTCTACGTGACTTTACTGAAAGAACCAAGAAGATGAATCCCTGCAGTCACTTAAGCTTGAAATCGAAATATATACAAACACTCATACTCTCTAGTTCTTTCGGTAAAGTAACGTAGTTAGAAATAAATCACGACGTTTCGATCGCAACACAAGCAATCATCATCAGGTGGGAAACCACCTGATGATGATTGATTGCGTGACTTTACCGAAAGAACCAAAGAGTATGGATTCCTGCAGTCACGAAAGCTTCAAATCAAGATTGATACAAACACTATTAGGTATTCCTCTTTTGATTTATTATGAGCCACAAGAATCTTCATTGGTCAATAAATCGATGGATCATTATTACACCGTTAATGAAAGGTTCTGTATAAATTCAGCAAAGAAACGCTGAATGTCAAGAGTTTTTTTCGGGATGATAATTCGTATATTTTCCCAATTACTGCCTATTATAACTAATACAAATTTGCATCCCACCTACCCTCACTGTTCTGGCTCTATTCTTGGTTCTTTTGGTAAAGTTACGTAAAAGGGAAACAATAAAATAATAAAAATATAAAACAACATATTTTTTTAATTTTAATGTTTCCCTTCTACGTGACTTTACCAAAAGAACCAAGAATATGAATCCCTGCAGTCACGAAAGCTTTAAATAAAAATTTGTTCTGGTCTATTTTATATTGCCGCCACATGCACACGTATTATTCCACCTGATTAATAAGTCAAAAAAATTGGTGAGACCAGGCAATGATCTCGCAAACTTTATATCTTTAACAACCCTTCACCGCCTGGCGCATCCAAACAAATTAAATTGTCACGTGGTGTACAGCATTTAACACGCAGTTACGATAGTTTTAGTTCACCCACTGGGAAGTTGACGAACAATTCCCACAGCATATTTTGCAATGCAGTACTGTACAATGTTTCCTGTGAAACTATGTCAAGCATCGAGGAGGAGATCCAGGAAGTCATTAAATGAATTATGAATCAGTATATGCTATGATAACCTACATATCAAATGAAGCAGTATCCACATGGGTGCCTTTGAAACAAATAACCAGTCACTGCATGGTCAATCAGCCCCTTTCCCAATTTCTCCCTTTTCCCTCCCTCCCTCCGCTTTTTTAACCTTTAAAAGTTTATTTACCATTCAGCATGGGAAAACAAGACACTACAGTTTTTACAACTGCAACGTGAAAACGATGCAGTGGAGAAACTAAGTGCACAATTGGACAGGCAGCATACCGTGTAGCATACACACTATCATTGTTTAAGAGCAGAAAATAATCGACCCATCAAATATAAATTCAAATGGAATCGTGACATTTATGTGGAATGGGACTGAGTTCAGGGTGCATTATTCACCTTTTATTACACGACACTGCAGTTTACTGGTTTAAGTAATCCCTCCCTCCATCCCCGTGTCTGTAGGAGGAGATGGACACACGGCCGATGGTTTCGTCCCTGCTCAATCGCCTGGCCAACTACACCAACCTCCCCCAGGGGCACGGGAGCACGAGGATGCGGAGAGTATGGAGGGGCGCGGAAAGCTCCTCCCAAGGTAAACAACTAAAACTAAAAAANTATTTTTTATTTTTTACCAGGTAAGTCCACCACTGAGTACTGTACGTAAATTTCGATTTAAGCTTTCGTGACTGCAGGGATTCATCTTCTTGGTTATTTCGGTAAAGTCACGTAGAAGGGAAGTAATACAATAAAAAAATAAAACATAATAAAATAATTCTCACGACGTTTCGGCCACAACGCAAGCAGCCCTCCTCAGACCTGGTCTTCACCTGAGGACGGCTGCTTGCGTTGTGGCCGCACGTCGTGAGAATTATTTTATTATGTTTCATTTTTACCAGGTAAGGCCACCACTGAGCTACTGTACATAGCTGGATTTTTTTCAGAAGCGACCTGGCTACATATGATAGCTCGACGAAGTTATTTCTTATCGTGTGGAAATGTATGGCAGCAAATACAAGAAGCACAATGTTGATTCTAAATGTAGGGGGAAAACCGGGGAAAAAATCCACGACCACGGGAGAGACATGCAAACTCTAAATATACCGGCGAAAAGGTTGGGATCGAATCTACGACATCCTTTATACCAGGCCAGGCAGTTAACATCTTGCCAGCGTGGCCATGACTGCACACCTCCCCCATTGACAGGGGATACACGTGCCCCCAGGAGGAGTGCTAATTCATCAGCTACTACAATCAAATGGACGTAGTTTTCATTCTCACTACTGGAATGTATCCAAACAAAAGTGTGCAGATACGAAATTTAAGATGATTGGGTTTTGTGCAGCCTTTGGTGACCGGGCTGAAACCATCATGGTTTAGTTATGTGCTGCTGCCTGGATTCGAACTCAAGATGCAGCAGACCTCTGAGCCACCCAGCCACCTCTGGCTGTGATTTGATTTAAGAATCAATCCTCTTTATTTTACATTGGGTGAATGTAGCAGCCTCTAGTGGCTGACAGGGGCATTTAACCCATTACACACAATATATTGATCAAAACATATTAATCTCTCGCGTCATTCGACGCATGCATCGGGACCTTAGGGAATCAATATAAATAACGAATCGATGCATCCTTAAACCCGAACACCCTCTCTGTCTTCGTTCTGTCTCTCTATCTCTTTGTGTCTTCCAATCTATTTCCATCTCAAATATTTCTCTTTTCTCTCTCTCTCTCCACCCTGCTGCCGCACCCATCTCTCTTTCATCTCTCCTTCCCTATCTCTCTCCACTCCTTTCCGCCNCCTCCTTCCTTCCCTCCCCCACCTCTTTTTTACGATCAGTGGAAACAAGAAGATGCTCGTGTATTCGGCACTTTGCTTCGTTCATCATTTCGTATTTTTTTTTAATAATAACTTTGCTTGATGTAAACCCCCACCTCTCGCTCACTCTCTCGCTCACTCTCTCGCTCACCCACCTCTTGCCTTGACATGTGCCCCCCTGGTCTAGGCCCCCAGGATGGGCACCTTCATGGGCGTCTACCTGCCCTGCCTGCAGAACATCTTCGGAGTCATCCTCTTCCTGCGTCTCACCTGGGTGGTGGGCACGGCCGGCGTGCTGGAGGCGTTCTGCATCGTCTTCGTCTGCTGCTGCTGCGTACGTAGAGCCCCTTTCTTCGCCCAAGGCAACCCTAATGCAAGCGGCACCTCAAGCCACTGCATGGGCGGCACAGTATTATGTGAAGTGATGATTTTAATGAACGTAATTAATTCACGTAAACCAGGCCTATGAAGCTCTCCATACCCATCCTCTCTGCGTCTTTCCTCTCTCATCTCACAACATGTCTATTATTTTATACGTTTCTCATCAACTGCATACGACTTTCAAAGCAACATTTTTAAATAATTTTACAAATTTCATTAAGGGCTATTAATGATTGCGTTCTGTGCTTTTAGTTTCTGCCAATTATAAACCAATAATCGTTCTGGACCAGTGATCGGGCACAATGCCTGTCAAGTCTGGTGCCCTTTGATGTTTAATTCTAAAGTGAGACATTAAATCTGTGGCTCTTTAGTGAGGAATGTTAATTACGAGCGGTGTTAACAAGCAGAGTGAATTTGCATATCCAGCAGCTGAACAATAGTGTCAGTATTCTTGTCGAGTGTGCATATTGTAACGTGATTTGGCATAGCTGGTGTTGTTTTTAAAGACATCTCTGTTGATGCCACCAGACATCACCATCACTTCTTTTTGATAATTGGGAAACATTCAGTAACACCAGTACTTAATGTCGAAAGCTTTCAGGGCATCGCAAGTGCAATCTCCCGCTACGTGTTTGTCAATCTTTCTTTCTGCTCTCCACTGTAAAGAAGGAGGGCCATACAGCCCCTTGGCCATCCACTGCTTGATGATGAACATTGGCCCATTTTGTATTTTTTCTCTTGTAAGGAAGTATTAATGATGAAATGTGGGGAGTAATTTATTTGTCCTTGTGAGCTCCGTTCAGTTTAAAGCCATTCCCCTGTCAGGGCAATACGATGGGCTTGGGCAATGACAATCATTGTTAATGGTTGGCCATCATTTTATATTGTGCAAAATAAATTCCCAAGTATGGGCAACGAGAATGGCAACTTCCAATCAGATCACAGGCTTAGGTCACGTGACTGCCCAAGGTTGTGAACGCTGCAGACCAATTATTTTTCAAACTCTGTTTTCATTGGCTACAGAAAATTGCAACACTGTTTGACTGCCTTCCCAAGTTTGCCATCGTCGCACACAGCAATTGCGTTTCCAGTGACAATTGGCCAGCAATGATTGCCCTAAAATTGCCCGAATGTATATTGGCCTTGGGCTAAATATCTTCTGTGGAAGCCTCAGTGTCCTTACGTTGTAGAGCCACCGTCTGTGTTGAAGTGTCTGACGCTGGCTTGTTCATTCATCCTCCCTGCAGACCATGCTGACTGCATATCAATGAGCGCCATCGCCACAATGGTGTCGTCCCGGGTGAGTCTGGGTATTGGGGTCAAAAGGGGCTCCACGGTGGCGAGATGTTGACTACCTTGCCTGGTATCCAGGAGGTTGTGGTTCTCCGAATCCTCGATGTTTTCCCCTCCACATTTATAATACATCACGCGTTTAGAGTATTTGCCTGCTGTGAATGTCCACGTGATGAGGCACTTCGTTGAGCTGTCATTTGTGGCCAGCTCGTTCCTGATAAGAGCTTCAGAGCTCGGAGGGCCTTACCTGGTAAAATTAAAATGTTTAGTTTTTTTGTTGAGTTTTTAAAGGTCAGAGTCATCGCAGAGGAAGATGAACACACACGACTGAAATGGAGTGTGCAAGTGTCGATAATAGTATCAATGAATATAAGTTCTTTATCCGGTGATGCTGTTTGGAATGCATGGTAATTTGTGATTGAGTAATTGTGCGCCGAGAATATTTGGCCTGAAACCCCCTGGAAATTAGATATGAAGCTCAAGGGGTCTATCTTGCTTGAATTAACATTAATAACAATCATGCTTGGAGCAAACCCATGAAAACCAATGTAAATGTGGGACCATAACTCCATTGTGGGTGGTGATGATGCTGCCGATGATGATGCTGGACAACATTAAAGATTGGCCACTGAAGCTGTCAGGGTCTCCATAGGTAGACCTTCCGATCGTATATTGGTTTACGTCACCATGTCAACTCGAGCACTGGGAGACAAAAGTGCTCCGTTGTCCATTGCTACTGGCCACACCGCCCATCCGCGAACTGCCACGAGCCTCAATTGATGCTCGCTAACAGCGGGTGCCGTCGATTGCAGCGGGCGGCTCCTACTTCATGATCTCGCGCTCGCTGGGCCCTGAGTTTGGCGGCGCCGTCGGCCTCTGCTTCTACCTGGGCACCACCTTCGCTGCCTCCATGTACATCCTGGGCGCCATCGAGATCCTGCTGGTGAAACGTTCACACGCGCGCGCACGCGACGGTGTTATCCAGTGTGTACACGTTCCTTTGCACCTTCACGCACAGTCCTTGTGCTGTCTGATAAGTTTTGACAGTCACACACACTCAGTTCTATCCAAACAAAATGCGTTGTGATCTTCACGCACACATACAACAGCTCTATCAATGTGAATGCATTGTGAAATTACACACGCACACCGACACGTGAGACCCTGTCCATTGTGAACAAAGACAAAGGTCCCCCGTATAACCTGAACAACTGTTGGAGCAAGTGCTGTTAGCGAGCTTATGAAGGCCAGCACAGCACATGAAGGGTGGGTTTGCCAACACCAGCCCGGCTGCCTTGGTCTCGCCAGTGGTGATGTTTACACACCGCACCAGGTACCCATTTGAGTTGAGTTGATCTAGGGAAGGACCAGACCGTTTCAGATAATATACTGGTGTTGGCCGTGAGCGGGAATCGAACTCGGGTCGCTGGGTGTTTGTAGCGCAGCGCACACAGACACACACTCGGCAGCCTACCAATGTGAACATGTTCTGATATTCACACACACACTTAAAAGTCCTGTCCAGTTTGAACATGTTCCGACCTTCATATAGATGCTTTATAGATGTACGCATTGTGAACGCATTCCACACGCACAACACCCCTATCCAGTAAGAATATATTTTGACCTAACTTACACATGACGACTATGTACTGTGGACACGTTCATTGACACATACACACAACAGCTCCAACCACCATTGGAACCTCCTTTGCCAGTAGCAAAATATGATAATTGTTTTTATCTGACAACAAAATATACACCTTTTTTTTACAAGGAGTCATGTTTGCACTGACCACAATACCTCGGTCGGAATGCAAAAAAAAAGACAACTCTGATAATGTATGCACTGTCCTTGAAATTGATTGGTCCACACCGAGACAGCTTTTCTTAGAGCCTACTCTCATGGTGTTGGACCAGATGACGCCAAAAGGCTCCAACCAGTCAAAACACATGATCTTCAACCACAAGCGACGGCCCAGCCAGTGTGAGCATTAAACACATTCCGACTTCATGGACACACTGCAGGCCTTTCCAATGTGAACATCTTCTGTATGAAACCAGGATGTTGGGCCGAGTCAACCCCCAACCAGATTTGAATTCTCAACTTTCCGATCGCAAACCGTTCGCTCTACCGCTCAGCCACATGGCCAGATTTTAACGTGCAAGTTTATTGAGGTCACTGTGTGTTATTTTGCTGTGGTCTGGGACAGTTTTGCTGTTGTTTAGCTGCCTTTCCCATGCTTGGGAATTGTTGTACTTATGCGCTTTTAACTTATATACTTATCTATTTTAGGTTTTTTTTTTTTCTAGCGATTTGCTTACCTTTCCGATACTTTTCACTCTTATCGTTTATTGTTTGTTTGTTGTTGTAACTTCTGACACACCCCTTACTGGATCGTTGAATAAAAAAAAAACCTCATAGCTTATCGGATATCTCGAGCTAAATAAAGATTCTGAGTCTGGATTGTCATTATTATGCTGCCGCGCCAACCCCGTGCTATGGTAGCGAAAGCGGTGTTGCGGTGGCGAGATGTTAATTACCTCGCCTGGTATGCAGGAGATTGTAGGTTCGATCCCAACCCTAATGCCTGTTTATTTGGAGTTTGCATGGTCTCCCTGTGGTTGCGTACATTTTTATCCGGTTCCTTTGGTTTTCCCTTTCATTCAGTATTTTGCGGCTATAAATTTCCACATGATAAGCCACTTCGTTGGGCTATCATTTGTGGCCAGGTCGCCTCTGAAAAAAAAAATAACTGTAAGCTCGGCTGGCCTTACCGGCAAAACAAAGATAGCTTCATCCTTTTGTTTCTCTCGCCCGCCGCCCAGACGTACATCGTTCCGTCGGCGGCGATCTTCCGCGCGGAGGACGGCGGGAGCGAGGCGGCGGCGATGCTCAACAACATGCGCATGTACGGCACGGCCTTCCTCGCCTTCATGGCCGTAGTGGTGTTCGTGGGGTCAAGTACGTCAACAAGTTCGCCATGCTCTTCCTCGCGTGCGTCATCCTCTCCATCCTGGCCATCTACGTCGGAGCCATCAAGACGGCCTGGAGTCCGCCGCACTTCCCGTGAGTGGCAACTTCCGCTTCAGCGACCGAGCTGACCGGCGTGGTGTCGCTTGTCAACTCAAGCCCCCCCCCCCCCCAACGTGGCCGTACGGCGCGTGGGAGGCCGTCACCCAGCAGTGGTTTGAGACGAGCGTTGTTGCGCGTACAAATGCTCTAGACCAGTGTTCTTCATTGCAAGGCCCGCGGGCCACTGGCGGTGTGGCCTTTAGTGCGGCTCCTGACGTGCGGCCCCTGCATGGGGTGAAAACACCCCATCATGCTGTCAGAGCCAATGGCTTCAAATGTGTGGCGGCCCTCACACTGATGATGTCTTATCGGCGAAAGTGGCCCCCACTCTCAAAATGAGTGCCATGAAAACTGCTGCATGAGTCAAGTTGTTGGTGACGTGCGTGGAATTTATAATCGCAAGGGCTTTGCCGTCTCCTACTGTGTGGACACTGGGGTCACGTGAAGAGATCCCGGACGTAGTTATGTGCGTCGTTCTGTAACACACAGGGTTGCATTGCTCCGCGGGAGAATGGATTAATCATCTCTTGACGTGAACACCGATGGCACAATCGGGGGTGAATTAGTGGGAAAAGACAAAAAAATACGTTAAGTAAAGTTAAGTGATGATTGCCTCGCATCACTCACTCACACCACCACTATTAAATTAGCACCAGCAGCACCAACACCACGATAATCGACATCACTTTGAACACGAACGGCATAAACACTCCGTTTCCACTGCCGGCATCAGCAGCACCTTCAAGACCAACACTGCCGCCAACACCGCTGCCATCATCACCATAAACACCACCGCCAACAACAACCCCAACACCAACTCCACAAACATTGTCACCACCGTCAAACACCGAGATCATCAGATGCCGTTGTTACGTAACTCCCTTCTGCTCACCGGGTTTCTCCTTTCGCGTCCAAGATTAAGGAAGCCGAATAGACGTCAAATTAGTTGCAGCAACGTCTCCCGCGTCGCCCTAAACCCCGCCCGGCTGCCTTGCTTAGAGGAAATCCCTTTGACAGGATCTGCATGCTGGGGAACCGCACCCTGTCGCAGAAAGACTTTGACGTCTGCGCCAAGACGACGCTGCAGGAGAACGACACGCTTGTCACGACCAAGCTGTGGAGCTTGTTCTGCGACTCGGCCTTCCTCAACGCCTCCTGCGACGAGTACTTCGACATCAACAACGTCACCGAGGTGCCGGGCATCCCAGGCATGGCCAGCGGAGCCATCCTTGGTAATCCACCTGCCGGCAGGGTAGACACGCAACTCACGATTAGCGCGGTTGGCTACCAGAGGTGCGTAATAAGTTCAACGCACACAGAAATAGATCCGAGATTTGAAGTTTTCGTGACTGCAAGGATTCGTACTCTTTGGGTTCTTTCGGTAAAGTCACGTAGGTAAAAAACTTAATAAATTAAAAACAACTCAATTAAATCACGGCTTTTCGGAGGCAACACAAGCTTCCGTCGTCAGGTGTAACCGTTACAGCCAAATTCACTGTATGCCTCCGAAACGTCGTGATTTAATATAATTGTTTTTCATTTATTAATTTTTTACCTACGTGACTTTACCGAAAAAACCAAAGAGTACGGACAAAGATCCCCCGTATAGCCTTAACAGACTGTTGGGGCAAGTGCTGTTAGTGAACACCTAAGTTAGCGAACACCCAAGTTCACCGCACACAGACACACACACACACACGTGGATGCTTTTTCAACCAGGGGTATTAATGGCTTAAGCCGGAATTTCTCATCGTTCTTTGACAGCGTTGTCTATGCAGCATATCCAAAACAAATGGAATAACGCCACCGATCCCAAAAATCGTTACGGTTTTAATCACGGCTGCATTTTGTTTGATTCTCACATGTCGCCACTCTCACACTGGGTGCCTGAAACGGTTGAAACACACCGCTCGAACGTATTCACACGGCTGGTCGCGCTGACCACGCTGTGTGATGGTACATCCTAAATAATTAAAATGTTTTATTATTTAAGTACCACTTTGCCAGTCTTTCCCAAATACTGTACAGATGTGGGCATTGGTAAGTCACATGGTGAGTCCCGTTGCAATTGGTGCAGGGAATTCGTAGTTTTTGACATAGTAGCGACACGGATGATTTCATTGCGCGTTTATTTCTGTTGTTGCTGGTGTTAAAGAAGAAAAATATCCATTAGGTTTGATCTTCCACGAAACTCATTGTCCACTCTAAACCACATCCGCATATAACATAGCATGATGCACAAGTGGAAAATGTTTCAGAACAGACCGTACAACCTATGACGATGCAATGCCCGATCCACAATATTTATTTATACTGGAGGAATCCGATGAGCTATAAAGCGTTTTTTCACAGATGTCCAGTGTAGGAAAGGTAAATAAATAACTTACAAAAAATATACGAACAAAACTAAACTATTTTCATCTTACCAGGTAAAGCCCGCTGAGCCATTATCTTATTTTCAGAAGCGACCTGGCCACAAATAATAGCTCAACAAAGTGGCTTACCGTGATGCGGTTATCTGGCTTGACCACCTGAATGTTCAATTGCAGTTGTTGCTCTGCATACGTTGTATGTGTGTATGTTGAACTTCTTTAGCACCGTACGTAGCCAACCGTGGCTAATCGGAGGTGTGGAGGGGAAGAAGTATTGTCACGCGAACAGTCGTGTCACTCGTCGCGCTGTGTCTGGCAGAGCACGTGTGGAACAGTTACTCCTGCAAGGGAGACCTCGCAGAGAAGGTTGTGGTTGGTGGTGGTTCTGATGGCGGTTGTGATGATGGTGGTTGTGATGGGATGGTCGCTCGTCGCGCTGTGCCTGGGAAGAAGAAAACTAATAATCGTCACGCGAAGGGTGATGTCACTCGTTGCGCTGTGTCTGGCAGAGAACGTGTGGAGCAGCTACTCCGGCAAGGGAGACCTCGCAGAGAAGGCCGGGTGGAGGCCGTGGGCGGAGGGGAGTACCCCAGCCGCACGCTCCCTTACGTGTTCGCCGACATCGCCACCTCCTTCACTGCCCTCGTCGGGATCTTCTTCCCGTCCGTGACCGGTTTGTCTTTTTGAGCAGGGTTTGTCAACGTTGTCATCGACCGTCGTCGTTGCTGTTGTTGTTGTTTTTGGCGCCCGCATTTTCACCGTGTCATTGTAACAGTGACATTGTTACGACGTCGACCATCATCATTATCATCATCACCGTCATTTTAACATTGTTAATACTGGTAGGAACCCACTGGTTCCACCAGCCCACAGGGGATTATTGTGTCCGTCCGTCGTGCAGGGAGGGCTGGGTGGGGCGGGGTGGGGAGGGGCTGGGTGGGGAGGGTGGGGCTGGGTGGAGGATGTGAGGGGTGGGGCTGGGAGGGAGGGGCTGGTCACCCCGTGGTGCCCTTATAAAACTCAACGTTTCACCTACTCACGCCGGCTTGTGCCCGCCCTCACAGTCAGGCATATTTGCGGAATACACCACGCCGCCGTTGACCCTGGCCATTGACGAGCAACCCAACGTTCCTACCAGCTCCCTCCGCAGGAATGTGTTAATCGTTGGATCCTGCCGTTGTGTAATTGTTCGAAAACTTGAATTGCCATCCAGAGGTCGCCGGTTCCATTCCAACTCCCGGTGCGTCGCTCGAAACGATGGTGCCGGATTCTTAATTCCCACCCCACTGTGTGATAGATTAAAGTGTGAACACTTTCACCTCTACTAATAGGGGTTTTCCCCTTTTTCTGGCAACAAAACTGACACATTTTGCAAGGCATCATGCTTACATTAACCACAATACTTGCAGTCAAATGCAAACAAAAAACAATACTCTGATAATGTATGCATTGTCTCTGAAACTGATTGGTCCACACCAGAGACAGCTTTCTTTGGAGCCTAGTCTCATATGGTGTTCTACCAGATGACGCCAAAAGGCGCACCATATCAGACTAGGCTCCAAAGAAAGCTGTCTCTGGTTTGGACCAATCAGTTTCAGAGACAATGCATACATTATCAGAGTATTGTTTTTTGTTTGCATTTGACTGCAAGTATTGTGGTTATTGTAAGCATGATGCCTTGCAAAAGGTGTCAGTTTTGTTGCCAGAAAAAGGGGAAACCCCTATTAGTATATTTTGGTACTGGCAAAGGAGGTCCCATGATGCACTTTCACCTCTTCAACGTGGTGTCTAATCGGTGTGGGAGAGGAGGCCAAATCACCTCTAGAGGGGTTCTCTCTTTAATGGTGGAGGCCCTTTCAGCAGCAGCGGCGCGAGCGAGCAACCGCAGGGTTGCAGATAATTCTGAATCGTTAAATCGCGCGGTGGCTTGCGTTTGGTGTTGACACATCGTCTCTCCGTGTTACAGGCATCATGGCCGGCTCCAATCGCTCGGGGGATTTGAAGGACGCTCAGAAGTCCATTCCCATCGGGACCATAATGGCAATCGCCACCACCTCCACTGTGTGTATCCTCTCCGAAGCCAAAGGCGTTTCTCTATAAACACACGGTCCTGACCAGGATGTCGCTCCTGTCTGAGACCCACATGGGACCCAATTAGTTTTTCGCAGGGAAGCCCACGTGTGTCCAACACACCATTTGTTTTCTGCGCAAGTGAGGTAACCTTAGGGGTTCCCTGTCAGTGGAGTTCAGTGCAATGGAGACATGGGTGTGAACATGAGAGTTTAACAGTTAATGTGGTCCAATACATCATGGCATATACCGCTGTCACCAATTACCCACCCATAGCCAGTGCAGTACAGACACATGGCGTAACTGTCATTTTTACAGTTGTTCACATAGCCAAACTTTTCACTTATCCTCCTATACATCAGTCCCCAGCAAGTCGGATATGCAATATTGTACCATGCCTATATTATATAATGTGTATGTGGAACTTCTTTCGTACCGTACGTAGCCAACCATGCTGCTCGATGTAATTCGAGTAAAGCTTAAAATGCTGATGGGTCATTAAACAAAATAGAAATGTAGATCTACACTATGGGACTCATTGCAGTAAAAATATGATAATTGGTTCTTTACCTTCTATCTGCAACAAAACTGACACTTTTTGCAAGAGTCATGTTGCATAGACCGCAATACTGCAGTATATACAACAAAGAACATAACTCTGATAATGTGCACAATCACTTCAGGACAGTGCACATTATCAGAGTTATGTTCTTTTGTTTGTATTATGACTGCAGGTATTGCGGTCTATGCAACATGACTCTTGCAAAAGTGTCAGTTTTGTTGCCAGATAGAAGGGTAAAAACAATATAGAAATGTAGATGTTTAGAACATTTTCAATCAATGAAGGCTTGCTATGTATTATGCATGTGCGTGTGTTCTCTACTGCTATGGGGAGCAGTAGTGTAGCGGTTCGCGCTGTGCTATGACCCCGGCGACCGGAGTTCGATTCCCGCTCATGGTCCTGGGCCTTCCCTAGGTCTCGAAATAAGTACCTGGTGCGGTGTGTAAACATCGCCACTGGGGAGACAAAGGCGGCCGGGGTGGTGCTGGCCACACCCCTCGTGTGCTGTGCTGACCAGCACTTGCCTCAACACTGTTGAAGGCTATCTGGGGTGCTTTTCTCGTTTTTGTGCGTGTATGCAAATGTTTAACTATGCATACCTGCTGAGAGAATATTTACCTTAATAATGATAATTAGATTCCTGTGTGGGCTCCATTATATTTCAAATGGAATATTTGTATTTTTCTGTCATTTCATAGGAAATTTCAATATTGATTTCGGACTGGATAAGTATTTGCCTTGCTCGACCAAGAAACATCGACTCTCATCGAGATGTCCTCAATGTGCTGTTTGTTGCTGGTCATTTGGTATTTTGTGGGCCCTGTGCCTGCAAGCTTTGATTAGATGTTTTTACAATTACTTGTTTATTTTCGATTTAAACTTTGACTGCAGATCATCTTCTTGGTTCTTTCGGTAAAGTCACGTAGAAGGGATATAATAAAATAATAAAAATAAAAACAATTTTTTTTTATAAAATAAAACTTAATAAAATGTTCTATTTTACTAGCTGTACTACCGGCTTCGCCCGGACTTGTATCCACCACGCCCGGCCGCCTTTGTCTCCCCAGTGGCGATGTTAATACGCCACACCAGTTACTCGTTTTGAGGCTGAGTCCCTCCCTCACCACTCTCCCTCCTCACCACTCTGTAGAGGACGTGAAACTTTGATGAATTTACCTCAGAGTCGCGTGGTGGGTGTCGAGGCCTAGCACCGTGCAGAGCCTCCGGCCTCGCCTGATTTTCCCACCCGGCTGAGGCTGGGTACGGGTGCCGTTCCCCCCCCCCCCCCGCGCGACAACAATACTGTCTAATCGCTATAATTTTATAATCGACCGACCTATAATAGTAATTGCACACATTGTGTGGGGGGGAGTGAAGAGGACGTGAAACTTTGATGAACTTACCTCAGAGTCGCGTGTTAATGCGTGCGCCTATTTTTAACGGGAATTAAAAATGGCGTCCACCCGCGGCGAAGGCGTCGCTACCCGTTGCCAGGGCAACCGCCGTCCAATGAAAGCGGCGAAGGCGTCGCTACCCGTTGCCAGGGCAACCGCCGTCCAATGAGAGCGGCGAAGGCGTCGCTACCGTTGCAGGGCAACCGCCGTCCAATGACACTGCGTATGGTCCGGCAGACAGATTTGCGATTTATATATATATTCTTTAATTATTTCCTTCTACGTGACTTTACCGAAAGAACAAGAAGATGAATCCTTGCAGTCACGAAAGCTTTAAATAGAACATACAAACGAAACCTAAGCCATCCCCATCTTTCCAGGCAAAGCTATTTTCTGAAACGTTACCTATGCTTTTAGTTTATTTTCAGGCCACGCAATCTTGCTGACGAATGTGTTTAATGTTTTTGATTGAAGAAAAAAGTATCTTGAAAATGTTGCATTTGTAAAGAGGTAATTTAAATGCACGTTTATAATTATGGTGCACATCTGCGATGTCTACGCCACTCGCTGTTAAATTGTAGGCACCTGAAATTAATTAATTTATAGACTAAATCAATTATTGCATTCCTGATGTGTTCACAATTTATGTGCACAATTTATTGAAATGTTTCTTGTGCACTGGAATAATTTAATTCATGAACACACAGACTTGATGCATGTTAATGCATGCCTAGTTTATATGAATTATGCGTGAATTTATGGGAGCAGCGGAAGAGTGATTACCGCGCTACATCATGAAACCAGCCTCCAAAATTTCGACTCCTGGCCACGGCTGACACTACGGTTCCTGAACCCCTCTTCACCAAACCACACTAACCAGCGTGGTGAAATATGGTCAAGCAGCCCAATGACTGACACAATGTATGTCGGGAGGCCTTCATCCAGCAGTGGATTGACAAATGACTGCAAAATTTCTGTAAATGTATCTATAGGCTAGTCAAAGTAACAACACAAACCATGAGCCACAGTTCAAACCGTTCAGTACAAACCAGACAAGTTTTGATTCTTGAGTAAAAACGTCACCATTTAATTACATTTACGGGGAGGTGAATTGTTACATGTGTATGAGACTAGCCGTACATTGGTTATAGTATACTGATGATTCCTAAAAAGGGGTGAAGCCGGTGTGCATCACCTTGTTCTGCTGCTGTTGAAAGAATGCGGCCACAATTTCGTTTTGAGTTGGTGGCATAAAACAAGCGGCCTGTGTGTACGTGATACGCATAGTACGGGGGATACCACGTGACATGCAAGGCATGATGGGAGGATTGATCGTATGGTCAACACCGCACCTTTTTGCTGTCCATAAATCACGTTTTGCGTTGTATATTACTTTGTTTTCTCTCCCGATGAGTATTTCTTTTAATCGCCAAAAGCAACGTTGGTTTCTTTTCCAGTTGCCTTCTGTATGACACGTAGGCTTCCGCGACAAATGTTATCTATAATAGAGATTTTTTTGGGTGAGATTGCGTGAATATGAATCTACTCGAATTGTAAATGTGTTGTGGGTTTGCTCTCCAACACACCGGTGTGCTGTACTAGCAACGATTTGGCACGTTTTGTTTTTACGTGACAAACCTTACTAATTGGCTGTGTCGGGTGGTGGCGGGTTTAACGCCACATTTTGTTTTACGCGATCTAACCCAAAACCACCTCTAGTACGAATTGCCGTCTGTAGCTTCTTAAATGGGTTCGCAGTCCTTCACTGACACGCGTGGCTCAGATCTGACCAGCGTCATTCTGTTCGGAGCCTGCGTCGAGGGAGTCGTCTTAAGGGACAAGTAAGTAATTAAAATTTTACATTCAGCTGTAAATTTTGTTTGCATTCAAAATAAATGAGTACGTTTCACACGTAGGCTTTCGCGACCATATCCATAATAAGTTTTTTTGGGTTTGATCGCGTAAATATATTTCGCGTAAATATATTTAAATATATTTCGCGTAAATATATTTAAATATATTTACACGATCTAACCCACAAAAAAACTCTTATGGATAAATGAGGATGTAAAATGTTGCACTCTTCGTTGTGATGTTAATAATTTTTTTACCGTACAAAACCACATTATGGTCTGGATGTCTGGCATTAATCAAATAGAAATATTAAGGGACTCCATTGTGAGTAGTATACATACGTTGAAAAACGAATGAATCATATCACGGCCTTTTTAAAGAATACAAATAAAAAATAGTTTTTTTTTCTTCCAAAATTATCATTGTTAAAAGTAGGAAGTGGTCATGTTAATACTTTTTTTTCATTTCACTTGGGATACGTATGTATGTTGAACTCGCTGTACCTAGCCAACCGGGCGAATCGAAAGTGCGATAAACCTTGACAACTTGTTGTCGAGACGACCTAAGATTGAGATTATTAAGTCAGAGATCACAAGCACACAGTGTGCGCTTCCATGAACACGTTGGATACAGTTGACCTATAAACCACACGTCTCTTCCTGCAGTAGAAATTAACGACTGATAGATCCAAAGTGGACACATGGAACCAACTGAATTGCATTCATGAGATACAAATCAGCTTGAGACTTTAGAACTGTCTGAGCCTCGGGTATTTACATTAAGCCCAAGAGTGCTGATTTATTATGACTTAGTTTTTGTTCAACTCATTTAAAAAACGTGGTTTGACAAGCAATTTTTATTACTTTTTCCCAGGATTGCCTCACTGAGTCTCAAGTATCTTCTTTAGAAGGACCCTGCCAGGCTTTTGCAGTTAAGGGTGATGTTGCTGATGTGTCATTTTCAAGGAATTTTCATCATTGGGATGTTTGGCCAATACCAATTCCTTTCGTTTTTTTAAGCTATGGAAGGAAACCAGATAGCCCGGAGGAAGCCCGGAGAGAACATTCCGATTGCCAAACAAATACGTTATAAGGTCGCACATATTACACACAAAGTGCTTGCTTCAAATGAGCCACAATACCTTGCTGATCTCTTGTTCTTCGGTAAAGTCAAGGAGCATAAACCATCACGCAAACTCGGTCATCCTCGCAGCGGCTTTTGGCTGGCCGTCGACCAAAGACGGTCACTGAATGCGCGCTTTCAGATGCGTTTCTGCGGCCGTCTGGAATGCTCTTGCGATGTTAGGAAGTCACTGGAGCTACACTTAAATCTAGATTGAAAACTGATTTCTCTAGAACTGCTTGTATTTAGTTTGTTGTCCTTCCCTCCCACCTCCAATTAACACGGTTGGCTACGTACGGTACGAAAAAGTTCAACATACGGTACATACATAACTCCACGCAGAAGTGCACCCGAGTCAGGAATCAAGCTCAGGGCCCTTGCGGTGAGGCACACGCGTTACGCTGTGCCCACCGTGCCACCATTTTTTCCGCGCGATTCACAAAGCCGTGCGGCCATTGGTGGCGCAGGTTTGGCGAGGCCGTGAGGGGAACCTGGTGGTGGGTACCCTCGCGTGGCCTTCGCCGTGGGTCATCGTCATCGGATCGTTCTTCTCCACGTGCGGCGCGGGCCTCCAGAGCCTGACGGGGGCGCCCCGTCTGCTGCAGGCCATCGCTAAGGACAACATCATCCCCTTCCTGCAGGTGTTCATTGTCATGATGATTGCCGCCATCATCGTGGTCGCATCATCACAATGATCTTATCTCGCGAGTATTCATTGTCAACGTTTCAACGTCATGGTCATAGTCGCAAAATGTGAATATCATCATCTCTATTTAAAGCTTTCGTGACTGCAGGGATTCATCTTCTCGGTTCTTTCAGTAAAGTCACGTAGAAGGGAAATAATAAAATAATAAAAATAAAACATAATAAAATAATTCTCACGACGTTTCGGCTACAACGCAAGCAGCCGTCCTCAGGTGAAGAAAGAACCAAGAAGATGAATATCATCATCGTTGTCAATATCATCATAATAAGAATTGTCAAGATCGCCACGAATATCGTAATTGTTAACATTGTCAACGTCATCATCATAGTCAACACCGTCGTCGTCACTCATAACCTTCATCATCGTCGTTATCAATGTCAGCAGCATGATGTTGGTATTGCTGGCATTAGAGAATTTGCGAAATACGAGTAATCTGGCAGAGCCTGCGACCATCACGCCTCCTCCATGGCTCCCTCGATCGCTCACCTGCTCCACGTCGTCTCTCAGAGTTATTCGTGAACAAAACCGTCCGATAGCTATTTTGAATAATTTCCCAAACCCTTTAATTGCTCGCCATAGCGGGCGGTATACCGGATGGGGTGTGCCAGGTGCAGAAATATTTTCTGGGTCACTGACCCGAAAATATGACCCTTAGTGGTCACCCATCCAAACACTGCGGCAGGCTCAACTTTGCTCAGCTTCTGAGATCTGATAAGACCAGGTGAATTCGGGTGATTTGGTACTAAAACTACGAACTAAAACTAAACTAGTTTTATTTTAGCAGGTAAGGCCCACTGAGCTATATAGCTCTTTTTGAGAAACGACCTGGCTACTGCAAATGACAGCTCAACGTAATGGCTTATCATCATGTGGTAATTTATCGCAGCGAAATACTTTAAACGCATGTTTCTAAAAGTCGAGGGAAAAACCGGAGGAACTGGATAAAATCCATGCGGTGAGACAATCCAAATATACAGGCGTCTGTGTCTAGTTAATCCCACAACCTCCTATATACCAGGCGAGGTAGTTAACATCTCGCCACCGTGGCAAGGTGTCTTGTTCCATACTCAACGTTATCATATTGCGTTTTCCTTTTCAGGTTTTCGGCCATGGAAAGCCAATGGGGAGCCCACGTGGCACTGCTGCTCACGGCCGGAATCGCCGAGCTCGGCATTCTCATCGCGTCGCTCGACATGGTGGCGCCCATCCTCTCCATGTACGGAGGACGCCCCAGCTCTACGCTTACGCGTGGACGGCAGTGGTTGTTTGTGTGTGCGTGTCTTGTCTGTGGGTGCGACCGGGTGCGTGTGAATGTGTGGTGCGATCGGGTAGTGTGTGGGTGTGATAGGATATGTGTGTGAGAATTGGGTATGTGCGTGTGTGTGTGGAATCGGGTATGTGTGCGTGTGTGTGTGATGGTGGTGGTAGCATGTAGTGTGCGTATGAACCTGCGACCCTGTAGGGTTGGTCCTGGGTATATCAGCCTGGGTACCTGTGTGGTGTGTACATCGCCGTGGGTGCGATGTGTATGTTTGGCATGTGCTCGGCAATTGTGTAGGTANATGGGGTTTGTGTGTGTTGTTCAGAAGAAGAGCTACTCCTGTTGTTTGGCAGTCTCCTGCCCGAGTAGAGGACTGTCCACCCCTCATGGTGGCAGGAGCCAGAGCTGGTCCACGGACCTCCTGAATACCACAGAGATCCAGGCGGTACCGGTCCAGCTCCCGACAGAGGAGTGGCAGCCTCTCCTCCCCAGTGAGGGTTCGAACATTCCACGTGGCTACCCGGAGTGGTTTTTGTTGTTTCTGGAGGAGCCCTGAGGGTAAGGATTCAGTCTCCTGGCTCCGCCAAATGGGTTTGGCCAGGAGACGTCATAGACGCCTGTCCCCCGGGGCCTCCGGTACAAGCTTATTAATTAAATTTTTCAGTCGTGGTTTCGTATTAATTAATTGAAATTGAAGGTGGAGGGGTTACCAGCCCTCGCACCCATCCAGAGCCCCCGTTGGCCGCTGTGGTGGTTACAAACGCCATGAGGGGATGGCCAATCTAAATAGGCCCTCCCCATGGCACAGCGTTGCTGTTTGGCACCAGCGAGTTTTTGCCGGATAGAATGAAGGGGGCGTGGGAGCGTGGCGGTGAGGTGTGGTAAGCTGTAAGCCCCAGGCTACTTTGGGCTCGCCTTCCCATCAACCAGAGGCGAGGAGTGGTGGTCGTGGTTATTTATGCCTCCACCGAAGATGAACATCCGTGGAGGGATGCAGGCAAGGCCGATGAGTCAGATGCCTTCACAGGTGCTAGCTAAAGCGGCCCTCAGGATAGAGTAATCGTGTTGGGTTACTTCAATGCCCGAGTTGGTCATGATGCTGGCACCTTGTCTGGAGTGATTGGAAGGCATGGCCAGATCACTCAACAACAACGGCACTAGGCTGCCAGATTTTTGTGCAGCCCATGGGCTTGTAATTACCAACACGCTGTTCTGGCATCGGCACATCCACATATCATGGATGCATGCCGGGTCTAAGCAAGAACATCTGCTGGACTACATAGTGACAGAACAGCGGATGCGGGCCCATGTCTTTGACACGAGGACCTACCGTGGAGCTGATCTGCCACTGACCATCGACTTGTCATCTGTAAGATGCACCTGCCATTCTTCCCTCCGGTGGTGGTGTACACCCAGGACCCCATTCAAACCCATAGTGGCATGTTCTCAGCTAGCTGATGAACGTTGCAAGCGAGAATTTCATTATCGCTTGTGGCTGGGGTTGGCATCGTCCCCCACTCCTCCAGATGTCGAGGGGAAATGGGCGAGATTTAGGACTGTGGCTCATGCAGCTGCAATGGCTGCTTTGGGAGACCCTGGCTGACAGAGGTGTTCAGGCTGGCTGAGAAAAAGCGACAGGCCCACTCATCGGCTACAGCATCCCACGTCGGAGAATGAGGAGGCTTACCACACCCTTCACTCGGAGGTTCGGAGAGCCTGGGTGGTGGTCGCGAGTTGCTGAGGAGATGGAGTCTGCTTCAATAGCCTGCGATCACAAATCACTCTTTAACGCCATCAAAAAGTAACCTTCAGCGCCATACCTATTACCATCATTAGGGGAAAGAACGGTGATCCAATCTCCGACCCCAGGAACAGGTTTGCAGATTTGCTGAGCATTAATGTGAGGTCCTGGGGAGGGGAAATCCCTCAGCCTGGAAAACAATGTGGGACAAAGTGGGGATGACCCTGCTGAGGCTGCGGTGCCCCTGTGAGTGGCTGGCTGAGGTGCCATCTGTTGAGGAGTACTGAAGGCGATCCGGCGTCTGAGACCAGGAAAGGCACCGGGCAGAGATGATCTCCCAAGCGAAATGCTGAGGGATGGTGGCGTTTGTGCATAGACTGCCCTACATGACATAACAACAATCTGGACAACTGCAGGATTGGAAGGATACCCTGGTGGTCCCCCTCTTTAAGAAGGGGACCACACAGATTGTCACAACTACAGGGGCATCTCACTCCTCACTGTGCCGGAAAGGTCCTGGCAAGGATTATTCAACATCACCTTGCTAGGCACGCTGAGGAGAGGCTTGCGGAGCCCCAATGTGGTTACAGGAAAGGCAGTCCTGTGCAGATGCCATATTTTTGTCCGTCTCCTACAGCAGAGGTGTAGGGAAATCCAACAGACCTACATCTCTGCTTTTTGACCTGGTCAAGGCCTATGATACCATCAGTAGGCCTGGGCTCTGGGTTGTTGTTCGTGCTTTCAGAGTCCTGACCCTCTGCTCACCTCATTAAGACCTCATGAGTGTGAGCGGGCCGGGTAACACTACGTGGCCGGGAGTCGGAGTTATTCCCTATACACCTTGGGGTGCGACAGGGATGTCCTCTGGCTCCCAAATTATTTAACATATATTTCGACCACGTAGTTCGTAAGCCTTCAGTACTCTACGGAGGATTTTCCATCTGGTACAGATACAGTGGGAGGCTGATCGATGCCCGGGTGCGGTCAAGGGATGCTCCCTATTGCTCAACCATGTTACGTATGCCATGATCTGTTAATTGCTGCTCACTCGGAGGAGGATTTGGAGACGCTGCTGCTGAACCTGGAGCTTGCTAGTAAGAGGTGGGGCCTTACCATCAGCCCACCAAAACTAAGCACCTGCCTGGATATTTTGTACCATCGGACACTCCACCCCACAACTCCCAATTGGTGATGGGGCAGTTGTGGAGAGAGTGGAGAGTTTCCCATCCTCGGCAGTGTGCTCATGACCGCTTGTTTGACAGCAGAGGTCTCACTCCGAATCAGTCGAGCGCATATCTTTTCACGGTTGCGTAACGCTGTGTGGAAGCTACCTGGTCTGTCACTCCGCAGGAAGCTTCAGTCTTCTCGGCCATAGTCATTCCCTCCTTCTCTATGCTTGCAAAACGTGGACCCCCCTAATGGAACATCTTCGCCGGTTAGAACATTTAGGGTGGCCTGCCTACGTCCATCCTGGGTTTAACCAGGCTGGATTGTGTGAGGAGCTCACAAATCCTTGGTATCAGAGTATGCTTTTGTTTGCATTATGACCACAAGTATTGTGGTTAATGCACACATAATTCCCCGTAAAAGGTTTCAGTTTGGTGTTTTAACATCTTAACACGGCTGTTTTGTTGCCAGAAAAAAGGGGAAAACTATTCTCATAAAGCACAGCAAGTTGGCACAGTAGGGGGCACAGGTTGTGCATCAGCCACTCATCTCAGTCGACCCGTGGCACCTGGGTCTGTCCCGTGATCTCGTGCCAGCGGGCGTTATAGCCTGGCACAAGCGTCGTGGTGACGTCACCGCCACTTAGTGACGAATGGCGGTTGTTGTTGTGTGTGTTGTGAGTGTGGAAAGGTAGTGTAGCGGTTAGCGCGCTGCGCTACAAACCTGGTGACCCGAGTTCAGTTGCCGCTCATGGCCAACACTGTTGACGATTATCTGAACCTGGCCCTAGGCCTCCCCTAGGTCGACTCAGCCTCAAATGAGTACCTGGTGCTATGTGAAATGATCCCTACAAGGGAGACAAAATCGGCCGGGCGTGATGATGGCCACCCACCCCCTCGTGTGCCGCAACAGTCTGATAAGGCTATACGAGGGATCTTTGTCTATACTGTGCGCAAACAGCCAATCCACTGCTGGATGATCACCTCTCCCCATGTCACTTCAGTTGTGCAGGTTTGTTTAATCATACTTCACCAAGGTGGTCAGCGCAGGTTGGTGAAGGGGGCGGGNCGATGTGTGTGTGTGTTGTGCACTGGCTGTGTGTGTGTGTGTTGTGCACTGGTGTGCTCACAACAACGAGCAGAGCACCGGGCAGCTAAAACACATTGACATAGTAGGGGGCACAGGTGGTGCATCAGCCAGTCGTCTCATTCAGTCAACCCATGGCACCTGGGTCTGTCCCGTGACACTTCACGTGGCCTTAAAGTGCACATAGCCTGGCACAAGTGCCGTGGTGATGTCACCGATACTTAGTGGCGAATGGCGGTTGTTGTTGGTGTGTGTGTTGTGCACTGGTGTGTGTGTGTTGTGCAGGTTCTTCCTCATGTGCTACATGTTTGTGAACCTGGCCTGCGCCGTGCAGACTCTCCTTCGAACCCCAAATTGGCGGCCGCGCTTCAAGTACTACCACTGGTGAGGCAGGCGTGAGTGCGGGAGGTTGAATCAGAGGAACCAAATCCATCCAGGATAACGGCTCATGCAGTATGCGACCACACATCAGAGCCGCTCTATTGATCCTGGAACGCATTTCTGGCCCATTGAGCCCACCTGCTGAAAACAGAATATTATTGAGGTCCAAAACCACACGATGGCGTCGCCGGTGGCAAGATTATCTCCCTCGCCTGGTATGCAGGAGGTCGAGGGTTCGATCCCGAGCCTGGCGCTTGCTGGATTTTTGGCGTTTCAGTGTTTCTTTCCCCGTGGTCACGTGCATCTTTTCTCGGGTCCTCCGGTTTTTCTCCCCTTTTATAAACACGCGTTTAGAGTATTTGGCTGCGATAAATTCTCACATTGGTAAGCCACTTCATTGAGGCAATCATTTGTGGCCAGGTCGCTTCTTAACAAAATAGTCGGCTTTACTTAGTATAATTAAAATAAAACGACATGATCGTCACCTTGTATGTGTGCTTTTTTGGGGTTTTCTTTTCTTTCCAGGGCCCTCTCCTTCCTGGGCATGAGCATCTGCCTGGCGCTCATGTTCATCTCGTCGTGGTACTACGCCATCGTGGCCATGGTCATCGCCGGGATGATCTACAAGTACATCGAGTACCGCGGGTGAGTGACGCGTCACCCGGACTCGCACGAGACGCAACCCTGTTGAGAGTGCAAAGGGGCGTGACGGAAAAAAACGCCTCTGGCCCGGACCTGAGTAGGCCGAATTTGGCGTTGGTCTTAAAGGCTGACGACACGTATACAAGTAAAATGAAAAATGCTGCTTGCGGAAAATTGTATTGAGCGTTAATTAAATAGGTGAGGTGTAGTTACGTGTAAATGCAGTTTAAATGTAGGTAATACGGACTAATTAACTGTTTGGAATATAAACGACTTGTTTTCTTAATAATTAATTCGTACTGCAAATGCATTAGATTGGTGTTGGCTGTCTCATGGTTTTCATTTAGCTGCCAAAACAACATTGAGCCACAGCTTTTTGCGGTAATTTCAAGGGTCACCTCCGAAACCCAATCCCACCGGTCAAAAGAACGGAGCGGAGTCACCAAGGGATTTACATTTCCTGTGATGTGCCGACTCCGACAACCCCATGAACGACACGGCACAGGAAGGCTGCCTCATCCAGTGGGGCACTGACAAAGGTCTACACATCATCATTCTTATTTAAAAGGTTATTGGCTCAAGTCCATATCAATGTAATAATTCACACCCACATCCATTTGTCAACGTTGAGATTTATAAGGAGCACGGGTGACCAATAAGGTCTGAATTGGTCTGTAATGAGGTGACACTGATAAGGGGTTGACAGGTTGGCTACTCGGTGATTGTAATTGTTGCCTGCTGGAGTTAACGAGACACGAGAATGACTACATGAAAGCCACGGAAAAGTTCACCGAGATTCAACTGGTTGAATCTACGACTCGTGTGACAAATTCTAACCGATGTAATACTTGCACCAACCATTGATTAACAGCATCGTTAACTTTAGTTTGGCCTGGAGGAATGCGATGAGCTATGAGCTCTTTTTGCACAGATGTCCAGTCGGGGCGGGTCAGTGAGTTGTAACAACAAACAGTACAAAAACACGATTGGAGTGAAAGGTATAGGAAAGGTAAACAAATCGCTCAACAAAAATATACAAATAAAACTAAATAACACGTGGCCATGCTGCTACTGCGCTGCCAGCGGCACAAATAACAAAAACTAGTAGGCGACGTTTCGGGCAGTGGTCCTTCATGTTTTGAGGTGTTATGCCAGCTGCAAAGCACTGAATTTGCAGGCGTTCGCCACCACGCCAGGGAATCGCCAAGCGCTGTCATCTGCACAACGTATCACCGTTTCCACCCACTTCTAATATCGTGCCCGGTCGTTCGTTCAGTTGTTCTGACCTGAGCGGTCTGTCTATCTGTCTGGCTGTTTGTCCGCGTTACCAGTGCGGAGAAGGAGTGGGGAGACGGAATCCGGGGCTGTCGCTCAGCGCGGCGCGATACGCCCTCCTGCGACTGGAGGAGGGCCCTCCGCACACCAAAACTGGAGGTGAACTCGGCACGAAAGCGATGCCCTCGCGGCGACGAGCGGACTGCGCCGATGTAACAAATCAACATCTCGCACACCACCCTACCGTCGAACCTCCCGGCTTCAACATTCCACGCCGCCAACAGTCGTCCATCAAACGAATCGGGACCAGGAGGCGGATGCGGCCAGCTGATGCACAAATGGGGCGCATCGAAGATTCGGCGACCTGCGAGTGTGCGGCCGCGAATCCCAAAACACCGACCGCATCGTAAACACGCCGCCGCCGCTGTCTTTGCTCCTTAAAAGGAGGAATGGACGAGGTCCACTGCTTCTGAACAAACAATTGAGTGGATGAATCTAAAATGACATATTTAATCTACTGTTATTAATCCATACGAAAGAAGAAGAACAACAACGAGCGGAAGCGCCGAGGGCGGCTAAAATGCAGCGAGTTGGCACGGTGGGGCGCTCAGGTGGTGCGTCTGGCAGCTATCTCAGTCACTCGACCCGTGGCACCTGGGTCTGTCCCGTGACTGGCGAGCGTTCGACACTTCACTTGGCTTCAGGGTACCCCTAGACTGACGCAATGCCCGTGGTGAATTTACTATCACGTGGTGGATAACGGTGAATGTTATTGCGTGACGTTTGGAATGTGTTCACATTGGATAGGTCTGCTGCGTGCGCGCGCTTGTGTGTGCGTGCGCGCGCAATGTCAGAATGTATTCTCATTGCGTAGGGCTATTGTGTTCGAAGGTCAGAGGGCACGGTACAAGGCTGCTGTTTGTTTTTTGACGACGTATTTACGGTCCATCAAATCATCGTGCGCATGCGCGCGGGGTATCCACTTGCAACTCCCATTAGCACGGTTGGCTACGTACGGTGCGAAAGAAGTTCAACACACGTACATACAGAGCTCTAAGGCCACTACTGGCAAAGGAGGACTAAGCCAAGGCAGGAAAATCGGCGAGGCCTTGGCCCAGCAGTGGAAGGTTGCAGGCCGGCAGCATCGTTCATTGTACCCGCTGTGCTATAATGTCAAGGGTTTGTTCATGAAATCTTCAACTTCGTTTCGCACAACAGTACGCTCGGCAGGCCGCAGGTCCTCGTTCTGCTCAAGCTGGGCGAGGGCATGGAGGTGAGGGCTCCACGCCTCCTCAGCTTCGCGTCGCAGCTCAAGGCCGGCAAGGGCCTCACCATCGTGGGCTCCGTGCTGCACGGAGACTTCCTAAGCAGCTGTGCCGAGGCCCAGGCAGCGGAGCAGGTAACGCAGAACCCTCTTAACGACGGTAATTGGTTCCACGAAACCGGCCGTGAAGTGCTTACGCCGTTAAGCGATTAGTCGCTAACAAGGAATGGTCGTGAAGAGGGGTTCTACTTACGTTGACCCTGACACGGCCTGCTGCTGCTGCACATTTGGAGTTTGCGCATCTCTCCCTCTCTCCCNGTGGCCGCGTGGACTTTTCTCCGGGTCCTCCGCCCTTTGTCCCTCATTTAGAATCAACGTCGCGCGTTAACACCCGAGACTCATTTGGTAAAGGATCCCAATGCCCCCGTGGATGCCCTGAACTTCGTTAGTGGTGATGGTGACGATGATGATAGATATACTCTTTGGTTCTTTGGTAAAATCACGTAGGTATAAATAAAATAAATCACGATGTTTCCGCGCAATACAAGCGTCTGTCATCAGGTGAGAAAGCATGGTCTGCTGCTGAGGCAGATGTTTTCAAAGATTTTAAATGGGTGTAGCCCAAGGATCATAAAGAAGTGGGCGGGCTAGTGATGTAACGTGAGAAATTAGCATGTAGCTGTAATATCGGAGAGCGCCTCCTCGACGAGGGCACGGAAGTGAGAATCAAGATTGATGATGGCTGTGGTAGCGGTCGGGATGTTGGAGATGACGACGACGATTAGTGCGGTGATGGATATGTCGACGATGTTCGTTCTCGACGTTTGCCATCCCTCAGTCCATCAAGAGGCTGGTGGAGACCGAGAAGGTGAAGGGCTTCTACCAGGTGGTGGTCTCTCCACGCGTGCGCGACGGCATCTCTCACCTCATCCAGTCGTGCGGCTCGGGGGCATGAAGCCCAACACCGTGGTGATGGGCTGGCCGTACGGCTGGCGGCAGAGTGAGGACCCTCGCTCGTGGAAGACCTTCATCGGTGGGTGCATTGGAGCGAGCGCGTTGAAGCGAGCTGGAGAGAGTGGGGTGGAGTGGGGTGGAGCGAGTGGGATGGAGCGAGCGGTTGAGCGAGCGCGTGGGCTGGAGAGAGTGGGGTGGAGTGGGGTGGAGCAGTGGGGATTGAGCGAGCATTGAGGAGCGAGAGAGTTGAAGCGAGTTGGAGAGAGTGGGTGGGTGGGTGGAGCAGTGGGGATGGAGCGAGTGCATTGCAGCGAGCTGGNTGAGAGTGGGGTGGAGTGTGGTGGAGCGAGCTTTGTGGAGCGAGCGTGTGGGCTGGAGAGAGTGGGTGGAGTGGGGTGGAGCGAGTGGATCGAGCGAGCTTTGTGGAGCGAGCGTGGTGGGCTGGAGAGAGTGGGTGGAGTGGGGTGGAGCGAGTGGGGATCGAGCGAGCTTTGTGGAGCGAGCGTGTGGGCTGAGAGAGTGGGTGGAGTGGGGTGGAGCGAGTGGGGATCGAGCGAGCTTTGTGGAGCGAGCGTGGTGGGCTGGAGAGAGTGGGTGGAGTGGGGTGGAGCGAGTGGGGATCGAGCGAGCTTTGTGGAGCGAGCGTGGTGGGCTGAGAGAGTGGGGTGGAGTGGGGTGGAGCGAGTGGGATGAGCGAGCTTTGTGGAGCGAGCGTGGTGGGCTGGAGAGAGTGGGGTGGAGTGGGGTGGAGCAGTGGGGATCGAGCGAGCTTTGTGGAGGAGCGTGGTGGGCTGGAGAGAGTGGGGGGAGTGGGGTGGAGCGAGTGGGGATGAGTGAGCTTTGTGGAGCGAGCGGTGGGGTGGAGTGGGGTGGAGCGAGAGGCGAGCACGGTGGGGCGAGCATGGTGGAGCTGCTGGTCAAATCGCGAGACTTAGTGCTGGGAGATGTGGGTGGGTGTTTGGTTGTGATCTCCAAAGTCTGCTCCTTACTGTCCCAGGTGGTGGTGTTTGTGATAGATTTGGTGGTGGTGGTGATAATGATTGTTGTGGCCAGAGTGATGATGGTGTTATCTACAAAGATAAGCATAATTGATTGCGAGGTCACTGATGGACAATCTTTCTCACTAGCCTCAAACAAAACCGTACACGTGAGAGACGGCAAAAACGAATAATCAATTCTTGATTAGCAGCGCAACCTCCCGAACTGCGGCAATTCATCAAACCGTGGCGAATCTTCGCAATGCCGGATTAGTATTTGGCACCCCCCCTCCACCGCCAGCTGTGTGTCTCACAGAGGTCGCAAACGGGTTTGATTCCTTACCGTACCCGGCCGGGTACGGTAGCTGGGTATGGGGAGGGTACGGGTATCGGGTACCCGATTGCGACCTCTGGGATGAAGCCATGTTGCAGGCACGGGTGGGTTGATTCTATGAACTTGAATTGTGAGAAAGAGACAAGACGTTGGAAAATGAGTGACAAACGGTGACTCACCAGTGACTCACGGCCTACCCGGATACCCGGCCGCACCAGGGTCGCAAACGGCTACCCGTACCCGGCTGGGTACGGGTAGCCGGGTATCGGGTAGGGTACGGGTATCGGGTACCCGATTGCGACCTCTGGGATGAAGCCATGTTGCAGGCACGGGTGGGTTGATTCTATGAACATGAATTGTGAGAAAGACAAGACGTTGGAAAATGAGTGACAAACGGTTACTCACCAGTGACTCACGGCCTACCATTGGTTGGGGTGAGTCACGTGCGGCTACCCGTACCCGGCCGCACCAGGGTCGCAAACGGTACCCGTACCCGGCTGGGTACGGGTAGCCGGGTATCGGGAGGGTACGGGTATCGGGTACCCGGTTGCGACCTCTGGTGTCTCACGGTTCCGCTTGCCGCCTGACGATCTCGCGCAGACACGGTGCGGGCCACGACGGCCGCCCACCGAGCGCTGCTCGTCGCCAAGAACGTGTCGCTTTCCCGCCAACTCGGAGCGCTTCGCCGAGGGCACCATCGACGTGTGGTGGATCGTGCACGACGGCGGCATGCTCATGCTGCTGCCCTTCCTCCTGCGCCAGCACAAGGTGACGCTGCTGGGAGGGGGCAGCCGGTGGGGGGGGGGGCAGCGGGTGGGGAGGGGGGCTAGCGCCAGTCGCACGTGTCCACGCAAAGTCTCAGGCGCAGCCCCTGCACGTTCGTGCGCATGCTCCGTAGCGCCGCCGATTAGCACGGTTGGCTACGTACGGTGCGAAAGAAGTTCAACGTGCGTATACGTAGCGGGCGACGGACGCATCGACGTGCATGCAGTACCGTATCGACGCACGAGCACACTTGCATGCACAGTCATACCGTGCATGCACGGTCACATGCCAAGTACGCACATATGCAAAGACAAAGATCCCCTGTATAGCCTTAACAGACTTTTGGTATAAGTGCTGTTAGCGAGTAGCACATATGAAGGTCGGCACGGCATACGAGTTTGTGGGTGGCCAGCACCACTCCCGGCCACCTTGGTCTCCCAAGGGTGATGTTTACACATTGCGCCAAGTACCTAGTTGAGGCTGAGTCCATCTAGGGGAGGTCCAGGACCGGTTCAGCTAATTATCGTCACCGGCGTTGGCAGTGAGCGGGAATCGAACTCGGGTCGCCGGGTTTGTGGAGCGGCGTGCTAACCGCTACACCACCGCTCCCCACGTATTGCAGGCCAAAGGATGGAACGCTCCGAGATTGCGTGCACCGTGGAGATGGAGCGTTGAAATCGGCTTGTGCGCCTGGTGCTAGGTGGATTGCAGGACCATGGGGGGATGACGATGGCTGAACGACGACTGTTATTATTTATGCAGGTGTGGAGGAAGTGCAAAATGCGCATCTTCACCGTGGCGCAGCTCGAAGACAACAGCATTCAGATGAAGAAGGACCTGGCCATGTTCCTGTACCACCTGCGCATCGACGCCGAGGTGGAGGTGGTGGAGATGGTGAGGACCGCTTGCGCACCACAGACACACGCACCACCACCTGGAGATGGAGCAGACCACTCGATCGCACACGCGCACAGGTGCAGTTGCGCAGGTGGTGCTGCTGGTGAGATGATGGCGTCGATGATGATGATGATGCAAGTGTGACTAAGGTAGTGGTGGTGTGATGGTGGTGGTGGATGATCTTCATTTGGTGCTGGTGAGGGTGGTGACAGTTGTGATTTCGAAGGTGGTGGTGGGTGGTGGTGTTGATGGAGTTGAAACTTGCAGTGATTACGATGGTGGTAATCACGGGCACGATGATACGCTCGCACACCGATAGTGTGCACAAGTGCCGTTTGCACACGCGTGTAGTAGCAGCGCACGCGTGTAGTAGCAGCGCACGCGTGTAGTAGCAGCACACGAGTGTAGTAGCAGCACACGTGTGTAGTAGCAGCGCACGCGTGTAGTAGCAGCACACGAGTGTAGTAGCAGCACACGTGTGTAGTAGCAGCGCACGCGTGTAGTAGCAGCACACGCGTGTAGTAGCAGCACACGAGAGTAGTAGCAGCACACGTGTGTAGTAGCAGCACACGTGTGTAGTAGCAGCGCACGCGTGTAGTAGCAGCACACACGTGTAGTAGCAGCACACGAGTGTAGTAGCAGCACACGAGTGTAGTAGCAGCACACGTGTGTAGTAGCAGCGCACGCGTGTAGTAGCAGCACACGCGTGTAGTAGCAGCACACGAGTGTAGTAGCAGCACACGCGTGTAGTAGCAGCACACGCGTGTAGTAGCAGCACACGAGAGTAGTAGCAGCACACGTGTGTAGTAGCAGCACACGTGTGTAGTAGCAGCGCACGCGTGTAGTAGCAGCACACGCGTGTAGTAGCAGCACACGAGAGTAGTAGCAGCACACGTGTGTAGTAGCAGCACACGTGTGTAGTAGCAGCGCACGCGTGTAGTAGCAGCACACGCAGCACACGAGTGTAGTAGCAGCACACGCGTGTAGTAGCAGCACACGCGTGTAGTAGCAGCACACGCGTGTAGTAGCAGCNGAGAGTAGTAGCAGCACACGCGTGTAGTAGCAGCACACGTGTGTAGTAGCAGCACACGTGTGTAGTAGCAGCGCACGCGTGTAGTAGCAGCACACGCGTGTAGTAGCAGCACACGAGTGTAGTAGCAGCACACGTGTGTAGTAGCAGCGCACGCGTGTAGTAGCAGCACACGCGTGTAGTAGCAGCACACGAGTGTAGTAGCAGCACACGTGTGTAGTAGCAGCGCACGCGTGTAGTAGCAGCACACGCGTGTAGTAGCAGCACACGAGAGTAGTAGCAGCACACGTGTGTAGTAGCAGCACACGTGTGTAGTAGCAGCGCACGCGTGTAGTAGCAGCACACGAGTGTAGTAGCAGCACACGAGTGTAGTAGCAGCACACGTGTGTAGTAGCAGCGCACGCGTGTAGTAGCAGCACACGCGTGTAGTAGCAGCACACGCGTGTAGTAGCAGCACACGAGTGTAGTAGCAGCACACGTGTGTAGTAGCAGGCACGCGTGTAGTAGCAGCACACGCGTGTAGTAGCAGCACACGAGTGTAGTAGCAGCACACGCGTGTAGTAGCAGCACACACGTGTAGTAGCAGCACACGAGTGTAGTAGCAGCACACACGTTTTCGCACACATTTTGCGAACTTACATTCGCAACACACACCTCGAGACGCAACGCATTCATAGCCGTGCACAGAAACGCCCGAGTGCAACAACGCACGCAACAAAACACGCGACAAAATATTATCGGAAAAGTTCCCTTGCTCAATGTGAGTACCTTCGATGGAGCGATGAGAATGCTCCAAGTGAAAAACCATTGCCGTTTGAGTGTCCGTCGGGTTCATTCATTCATTCGGTCATTCCTTCGCCGTCCGTCCGTCCGTCGCAGCACGACAGCGACATTTCTGCCTACACGTACGAGCGCACTCTGATGATGGAGCAGCGCTGCCAGATGCTCAAGCAGATGCGCCTGTCCAAGTGGGAACGCGAGCGAGAGGTAACGCACCCCGGCGGTTAGTGACATGGGGCCCGGCCGTACCCCACTCGCGCAGTGGGTCTCAGAGTGTGGTCCTCGGTAGCCACCGGTGGGTCTCAGAGTGCGCTCCCCGGCTCTCCAGGTGGACCGCAGGGCTGTGTTGCAAACGCAGGTTGATCCGGACAATGATGACAGCGTTTATTATACCTTTTGTTTTTGGATGTTAATTCATATTTTTTACTTCTGATGTTTAAGAAAAAAATTGAGGTTATGTAAACTACCCTGATTAAACTACCCTAACTCTGACATCCAAACCTCTCCCCCCTCACCTAAAAAAAACCGTATGGATGCATAAAAAAATTATGTTTGTATGAGTGGTATTTGGAGAGAGAGAGGTGATTTGTCACCAGGGGTGGGCAGCTGCGTGGTCCGCGGGCCAACAAGTTTCAGAAACACTGCCCTAGGTCGACAGGAACTCCCCGAAGAAGCTTCCAGCACGTGGGGCAAAACGTCGGACACCGTGCTGAACAACACGCGGTTTCGTGTTCACATAAATATTTATATGTTCCCGCCGCCGCCGACAATGTCCGTGATGGCGACAGCGTTTGCTAACGTAAGCACTTTCAGACTGTGTGCAGCCAGAATTCACTGCCATCTCGAGTTGAAACAAAAACAAAATATACATAAATGCGCTGACGGTACGGAATTAAACTCTGGTTACGTGCGCAGTGGTTACAAGGTACAACGTGCGCGACCATGCACACACGTGTGTGTGCACGGTGAGGTTTCTTTCATTTGGCGGGGAGTTGATCCAGCTGTGCCCGTATGTCCACGTCTTCCGACATTTGGAAGCTACTGGAGCTTTGCACGTTGAAATCTCGATTGAAAACTCCTTTTTGTGTTTAGTTTGTTGTCCTTCCACCCCCCCCCCCGCACCTTTGATGAGCGCGGTTGACTACGTACAGTGCGAAAGAAGTTCAGCGTACACACGTACAGTGAGGGAAAAAAGTATTTGATCCCCTGCTGATTTTTTACGTTTGCCCACTGACAAAGAAATGATCAGTCTATAATTTTAATGGTAGGTTTATTTGAACAGTGAGAGACAGAATAACAACAAAAACATACAGAAAAACGCATGTCAAAAATGTTATAAATTGATTTGCATACACGTCGAGTTTGGCGAGTGAGCTCGTGTGAGCCAGGGGCAGTCTCACGGTGAATGCCTGAAATGGCGGCAGCGGACGATGCAAGCGGGTGGCGGCGTGGGCCGCGGTTCAAGACCAGCGACCGCACTCGCACTGCAGAACGTTCCTGACGGCCACTTGCCGCGCGATGCGGCGAGAGTTGGTGACGCCGTGTAAACGCGCGTGCGTGCGTGTGCGTGCGTGTGCGTGCGTGCGCGTGCCCCGTCCCCCGCTTTAGATCCAGAGCATCACGGATGTGTCGCGGGGATCGATCCGCGGCAAGCGGCGCCGTGGCGGCCCCGGCGGCGGCCCCGGCGCCAACGCAACGAGCGACACGGACGAGCACGGCACCACGACGGGGTCGAACCGGTGTCGCCCGAGGAGGTGCGGTGCCGCTCCGTCGCTCGCTGCTCGGCAAGCGGCGCCGCTCGCCGCCTTCTCCACGCTCACAGCTGTTCACCGTCCCTTGCTGAGGATAGACGCAATGGTCGACCGTTGCGACAAGCAATGAATCGATGGATTATTTTGAATGAAAAACCAGGTCTCGATTTAAAGCTTTCGTGACTGCAGGGATTCATCTTCTTGGTTCTTTCGGTAAAGTCACGTAGAAGGGAGGACGGCTGCTTGCGTTGTGGCCGAAACGTCGTGAGAATTGTATTTTATTATGTTTTATTTATATTATTTTATTATTTCCCTTCTATGTGACTTTACCGAAAGAACCAAGAAGAAGAAAACCCAGGTCGTGTGTGGTGGGGTAAAGATGTCTGGCCACGTGAAAGAGTTGGCAAAAAAATCCCCTCCAGTGGGGGCTCTCGACCGCTCTCTTCAATAATAAACACAAAATGTACATCTGGCGTTCGTGCCATTGTAGTGCAAGGTCGTTGCCAAGGTGCTTCGCTTCACATACAGAGCCAGTGGCGAGTGATGTTGCCTTGTGGTTTTTTTGCTTAGGTCACCCTTGTGAATGAGATTATCCTCGCCTCTGCGAGTTCTCGCCTTGTTAAACAGAATAACCTTGACATTTAATTACGAGCAAAAATTGCGCTGCTGCAACTTTACCTCTTACAAAAAAAAGTTTTATTCACCAGGTAAAGCCCAGTGAGCTGTGTAGCTCTTTTTTAAGAGCTGTGAAGCTCTGTTTCAAAAGCCACGTGGAAATGTAAAGCAGCCAAATAATATAAACACATTTTGATTTAAAGCTTTCGTGACTGCAGGGATTCGTATTCTTGGTTCTTTCGGTAAAGTCACGCAGAAGGGAAATAAAAAAATAAAAAAAATATAAAAACAATACAAATTCTCACGACGTTGCGACTGCAACACAAGCAATCATCATCAGGTGCGAAATCCACATATACAAACACAGAGACAATTTCAACCAAGAAGGTGGATTCTGGCTTAGCAATCATTGGAAGGATTTGATAAATCATTTCGGGTCTTAATTGATTGTGTTCACGCTTACGGTGACTTTCAGACCGCATTCCATTTCTTCTCCCCCTCCTCTTTACCGAACATAGATGACCGTCCACTGGCCAACTGCCAAATCGCTGTCCGTGGTGCTGACGTTAAGAAAAAAAACGCCACTTTTTTCAAAATTTCTTGCTGTGGATTTCACACCTGATGATGATTGCTTGTGTTGCAGTCGAAACGTCGTGAGAATTTTTATTGTTTATATTTTTTNATTTTCTTCTACGTGACTTTACGAAAGAACCAATATATAATCTAAACACATGTTACTAAACGTGGAGGCAAAACCGAGGACCCGGAGACAAGTCCACGTGACCACGGGGAGAGAGACACACAAACTCCAAATATACAGCAGGCATCTCGGGGTCGGGATCGCACACACGACCTCCTGCATACCAGGCGAGTCTCCCTGTCACAGGTTGAGTCACAAACCGCACCTCTCCATAACAAAGGCTCAGTCTTAAGCCTCACCTTACCATATTAATAAAAAGTATGCGGGCCTTGCCCCACCACCTTCTCCAACCATTATATAAACGGAGTGGTAGCTCCTTACTTCATACAGCTGTCGTGGCTGTGACGGTACCACCTGAAGACGGAAGCTTGTGTTGCCTCCGAAACGTCGTGATTTTTATTTTATTTTACTTTTTAATGTTTTTACCTACGTGACTTTACCAAAAAACCTAAGAATACGATAACATCTTGCCACTAATCCCCCCCACCCCCCGCCACACCCCGGGGCATGACCTCCAACAGGCCCAGCTGGTGAGGGACTCGAGCCGGCAGTCCCACTCCGAGAGCCTGTGCTCGTCGGAGGAGGAAGGAGGGTGCGGAAGTGGAGCCGGCACTTCTGGAGCCGGAGCCGCCGNCGCCGCCGCGGCAACGAGCTTGTGTCTTCTCGCGCCGACGCCGTCACTGACGGTGACAAGATCCACATGACGTGGACCAAGGAGCGCGAGCAGCGTGGCCAAGCGCCGCCCAGCGCCAACACGCCCGAGGGCTTCCGTGACTTGCTCAGCATCAAGCCGTGAGTAGCGCGGGACACCGGAGTGGCGGCAGCGGTTTCGGTGGCTCCGGGTCGGTGTGCTGCATGAATTCATTCCGGGATTTTTTTTATTTTGTTTACCGACAAGACATTGTTATTGGCAGACACGTGGTGTCGTATTTTTCGGCCCATCTGAACAGGTCCGGCCCTCCCTGTCCTCCATTACCAACTCGCACTCGCCAGAGTGCCCAAGCACGGTCAAAAAAACCCCATGACAGGCACGGCGGATTGAGAATGGGTGGCATTCAAAAGTATACATATTTTAATAGAAGCAAATATAGCAGCAAGAAACAAGCTGAGATGCCCAGTCCATGAAAGGAGCCTACATTGTCCTGGGGATTTCAACTGCGTAACGAGAAGCGAGCCTGGGAACACACACACACACACGTGCACATAGACACGCCACCAGCTCCAGATCGCATGAGCCTGGTGGCGGCCCAGTGCTCGTACACGATCGTGCATTGTATGCATGTTGACCTTCTTTCTCGCCGTACGTAGCCAACCGTGCTAATCGGACGTGGCGTGGCCGTGCCAAGCCGCCGCCGCCGCAGCTAGGCCGACGTACTCGACGGCGAACCGCTTGTCGTTCTCTTCCCCAATCGCCAGGAACCAGTCGAACGTGCGGCGCATGCACACGGCCGTGAAGCTCAACGAGGTCATCGTGAGCCGCTCCCACGACTCACGCCTCGTGCTGCTCAACATGCCGGGCCCCCACGCAACCCCCACGGCAACGAGAATTGTATCCTTCTCACTGCGGCAGCGTGATCGGGCGGAGGGGGGTGGGAGGTGGTGGTGGTTGGGGGCTATCAACCATGCCAGATACACCGAGTCGGTGTCGGAGCCCGACACGATCTATTTCTACTTTATTGTTCGTCCAATTCTATTCGGATTCTTTTGCACCGTACGTAGCGGCCCGTGCTGTTTGTCGGAGGTGTGCGGGTAAGGAAAAGGAGTTGTAAAGAGTTTTCAATCTAGGGAATGCGGCTGGCTTGCGGTGCGTAATGTGTCACTGGACGTGCGATCCGGAGGTCGCCGGTTCAACTTCCCCGGTGCGGAGTGAATGTGGGTACTCCTACTCCATTCCCATGTGATGCATCACAATGCCTTGACGTGTCTCGAGACCTCGTGATACCGGCTCAGAGCACCGAGCCGGCATCGCTGGCATCCTGGGTTCGAATCTGGATTTCAGCCACTGGAAAACACATTCCTGCGGAGGGAGCTGATAGGAACGTTGGGTTGCTCGGTCAATGGCCAGGGTCAACGGCGGCGTGGTGTATTCCGCAAATATGCCCGACTGTGAGGGCGGGCACAAGCCGGCGTGAGTAGGTTAAACTTTGAGTTTTATAAGGGCACCACGGGGTGACCAGCCCCTCCCCACCCAGCCCCACCCCTCCCACCCCCACCAGCCCCACCCTCCCACCCAGCCCCTACCCGCCCTCCTTCCCCACCCAGCCCACCCTCCCCACCCAGCCCCTCCCCACCCTCCCNACCCAGCCCTCCCCACCATCCCTCCCACCCTCCCNACCCAGCCCCTCCCCACCCTCTCCTCCCTCCCCACCCAGCCCCTCCCGGCACGACTGACACAATAATCCTCTGTGGGCTGGTGTAACCAGGAGGTTCCTACCAGTTTAAACTGGGTTCTCAAGTGGCAGTGAGTCAATAGTGTCAGTATGATGATGTTCAGTATGATTTCAGTATGATTATGAACATTTTTCCAAGCCATTCCAGTTGAGACAAATACGAATGCTGGTTTCATTGGCGTGCGACAATCGTGGCAAATTAAAACTGGCGTTCCCAGTGCGGATTGAAGAAGACCACTGCAGAGACTTCAAAAGCAGGAAGTTATTTCCGCGGTGTGATATTCGGGGCCATCCCTGGCACAATGCGGTGCATGCTCACTGTCGGTGCTCCTTATGGAAAAGTCTTCGACTCACGACGAGTATGGCCGCAGCACAAATCTTTATACAGTTGGGGGATAAATTGCAAGCACGCTGAAAGAACAACTTCGAATTGTATTTTCCCAGCCGCTGCCAGCTGGCAGCGAGGAGTGGTGGGTGGGCGGGCAGGCGGAAGCACGGATAATGAGGGTGGCACTGCTAGAAATAAAATGCCCTATTGATCGGACGATTGATTTCAAACTTGCTGAGAAATTTCCGGGAAGCCGCATGAGCAGTGGCGCTAAAGCGTGGGCTTCTGATGTCCTGTCGGGGTGGGGTCATTGCTTCAAACTGCCGCACGTTCCGTTTAATTTACAATGTTTGGCCAGTGCCTCATTTTGAGAGTCGGTTTTTATTGTGTGTGTGTCCGCGTGGGAGAAATCAGAGTGCGAAGAAACGCCTCACGCATATGAAAGGAGGAACTTTTAACCTCCATGCAGATAGATCAGCATCCTGCTGCACTGCCTCCCAGAGGTGCCACACTTCTGGTTCTTATCGTGGGGGAATGTCAAACACATGCCCTGAGCAGGGTTTGGAATTACACCCCACGTTGCCGGATGAAGACTGCATGGGGAAGCTTTCATCCACCAGCGGATGTTAACTACCTTGCCTGGTATACAGGAGGTCATGGGTTCGATCCTAACCCTGACGCCTGTATATTGGGGGGTTGCGTGTTCTGTCCTCGTGTTTTTAGAATATTTGGCAGCTATAAATGTGCACGTGATAAGCCACTTCGTGGAGCTATCATTTGTGACCAGGTCACTTCTGAAAGAGACCGATATAGCTCAAGTGGGCCTTACCTGGTAAAATAAAACATTGTTTCATAGTTTACTTACGGTGGGGAATCTCAAACACGCACTTTCTTAGCCGGATGTATCAATTCCACCTCCACGTTGCCGGATGAAGTAGGATACAAAATAAAGATCCCCCCATGATCGAGACGGCATGGGGATGCCTTCAGCTGCCAGTGGCTTAACACAGAGCTGTGGGGATTATACGATAATTGTTTTTTTACCCTTTTATCTGGCAACAAAACTTACACCATTTTTACAAGGAGTCATGTTTGCATTGACCACAATACCTGCGGTCATAATGCAAACAAAAAACACAACTCTGATAATGTGCACTGTCCTTGAAGTTGATTGGTCCACACCCGAGACAGCTTTTCTTAGAGCCGAGTCTCACATGGGTTGGACCAGATGACGCCAAAAGGTGTCATGTTGCCAGATAAAAGGGTAAAAAACAATTATATATTTTTACTGGCAAAGGAGGTTCCAATGGTGTAAAGGGATTATACGAGTTGCAGTACATTGAGCGCAATGCCTTCCCACCGTTTAGTATGGTTGTTAAGAAGTTGTCCACGCATGAGCACAACCGTGCGTTACCTTTCATCCGCCACTTCGTGCCCCAGACATGGAGTTCCTGGAGGTTCTGACCGAAGGCTTGGAGCGCGTTCTGCTGGTGAGGGGTGGCGGTGGCGAAGTGATCACCATCTACTCCTGACTCGGCACCGATTGGAGAGAGCGGCGGCCTTCCCGGTGCTGTGTGCGTCAACAACCCTGCAAACAAACAAACGATCACGCTGCGAGGGGGGGGGGNTACGGGCCCTCCGTCAGTAGGGAAACGTAAAACACACAATGCACGTCGAGGTCTGTGGCCCGTTAGCAGTTGTGGCGTCGTGTCTTGTTGTAAAGTGTACTCGTTGTAGTTAGAGTTGGCAAGTCGTGTTTTAATTCTAGCCGGTCGGATCGGTGGCAGCCTTTGGCTTAGGCCTGGCCGCGTGGGCGAGCACCGTCCCATCCGGCCGTGTGTTTGGCCGCCGGATGTTTTCGGCGGTGCGGGCGGTCGAGTCACGGTGACGTGTGTCGACCCGGCTGAGGCTACTGCCTCTCGGTTTAAAAGGTTGTTTTATTTTTTGACAAGTGTCGGCACCCGCGTATCCGCCGGTCGTCATCTTTTTTGCTCACCAGGATGTGGGTGCCAACATTAATGGGAAGGACAAAACGATACATTTTAGTTTTAAGGCGCAATCTTCTTTTTTCAGTTGTGTTCACAGTACAAGCGCTGGCAAACGGAAACGAACACAAGCCACCCGAATATATTTAGCTTGCCTCTTGATATATATATAGATGTATGCATATTCAATACGAGCGGTGACGATGCATTGCGATTCGTTTTCCAACACACGATTCTTCAGTGTTAGCATAACCTTTCGATCAAAGTATGAACATACTTTGCTACCAAAAGACATTGTAATGGAATCTCGTTGAGCTAGCAAATTGGGCATCGGCTCCCGAGGGGCACAGAACACCCTTGCCAAAGTGCTGTTAAATTGCCGTTTGTGAGTAGACTGTGCAGTGATAACGTGACCTACATGGATACATGGATGGACAAAACTATTTTTGTTTTATGATTACAGTTATGCCTTTGTCCAAAATCACCTGGGGATATGCTCCCTGTTCTATTTCTTCTTGGAAGATAAGCAGGTTTTCAGCCTGGATCGTGCTTTGAATGGGGCCATCCATCGAGCACCTGAGGTTGTTGTCGGCAGCCGTAGCACTGTGTGGTGAGCAGCAGAGGAAGTGGATGCACGTCATTGTGCTGCTACTTGGCATCCTACCCACCTTCACCATTCCCCATGACCAGCGTGTTGTATCGTCTCGATGGGGCTTGGAGGGCCCTCCATCTAACTGTGAGATTGGCAAAGGGTACAAAGCGTTGTCGCTTTGTACTGTTAGTGTAGACGTTATTGCTGTTTCGGAGACTTGGTGAGGTGTTTTCGGCCTGTGTTTCCACACAATGCCTCTACTTTGAGCCACGTGTATGGACGTATGTGTGTTGAACTTTTTTCACCGTTATGTAGCCAAACGTGCTAATTGGAGGTGCGGGGGAGGAGGGGGGATTGGCAACAAACTAAACACTTGAAATTGTATTTGGTTGGCAGATGCAGCACAGTTGCTACTGTTACGCGGGACCTCTTTGAGATGACCGGTTGATGGTGCAATTGGCCTGGTAGTGTTTGCGCAGTCAGGATCTAGACTGGGTGTAAAGCATGGGCTCGCATTGAGTCACCACTGCACATGTGGTCAGCATCTAAATTACGTGCAATTTAAATACAAGTTAATCCTCGATTTACACAAGGGGGATGCGCTCTTCATAAAAACGCATAAATGGGAATGGCTTTTGCCATTAATATTAAAAGTTAGGGATGTATTTCGGACTCGACTCGCGACCTAAAAATACAGGGTGTTTGAAAAAGATGGACCCGATTTGAAATCGCTATATCTCTGCAACCACGATAAACCCGCACGCACACCGCCACCACCGCCACCACGCACGCCGCTGCTGATGGAGAAAGCGCGGACAAAACCGTACGCACACCGCCACCACTGCCACCACCGCCACCACTGCCGCCACGACCGCCACCACCGCTGCTCTCGCGCGCGTGGCACTGGCCGAGCGACAAAATACTGCCGCTCCGCGAAATGCCTCCGGCGGTCATTCACAAGTGTTTTTTTTTGGGGGGGGNTCCAGGAAGGTCGCGGTAAATGTCTCGAGTGGTTAAGGAGTGTGCGCCGTTGTGCCCTTGTATTTGAAAGAGGGGACATCTAAGACCTGGAGTTATGAAAGGGATTGTGTTTAAGGTTAAGATTTGGAATTCGGATAGTGTTAAGATATGTGGTTAGGCATGGGATTTAGTCAGAGGATAGGAATAATGATTTGTTTTTGGATAGGAGTGGTGTTAGGTAAGGGCTTGTGTTATGATTAAGATGGGGTTAATGATCGTGGTAGGGATAAGAAAGTTAGGAGATACACCGAGTTCAGGATAGATCTATTCTTACGCTTAAGAATAGGGTTAGGGATGGAATTATGGTTATAGTTTTGGTTATGAATTGGGGTATCCATAGTGTTATTTTATATATATATAGGATTAGCGTTCAGGATAGTGTGAAGGATGCCATCAGGGGATAGGGGTCGTGTCGTGGTTGAGTATTACAGTTGGGTTCAGCGATGGTGTTTGGGCTGCTCTTTGACCCCATTGCTCCGTTTCCGTACAGCAGTGATTCAGACGTCAGCGCAAGATCCTTAACACTTAATTTTAAACCTTAATTATGTTATTGTTGACCTCAACAATGCTTTTACATCGTTTTATCTAGGAGGAGGAGGAGGAAGGGAAAAATTAAGTAAATTGTTGGCCGATTTGATGTGATGTCGTTTAGCCGGCTCTTAACAATTGCCAGCTTCATGAATATCTCGGTTATGTAGAAATAATGCAAGTGCTTCTCGGCCATTTGTAACTCGTACTGTATTTAGGGACTTGCTGGTGAGTTCGATGCTCAAAAATGCCGCCAATGTGTGAACACTGTTTAAAGTCAACTTGTTTGCTGCAAACTCATCTCTTTTTATTGCCAATTCAATTTAAGTTTTCATAAGGTTTTGTAAAAAAAAAATATGAAAGACAAATAATTGCGAATGATTGTTTTACATTAATCGTTACATGTCGTACACTGTGAACATTTGAAGAAAATAAAATCGATATAATGTGGTTTTACAACAAAGAATATATTTGGTTGCTGACGTTGTTTAAAATCCCAATATAAAAATTATCTCAGAAGCAGCGATAAGCCAATTTGCAGGGATACCAACCAACAGAACATCGCTTTTGTCCTTTTGAATCAGCATAATGGGTGTATGTGCCGTGGTGGCGAGATGTTAACTACTCACCTGGTATGCAGGAGGTCGTGGGTTCGATCCCGACCCTAACGCCTGCTGCTGTATATTTTAAGTTTACGTGTCTCACTCCCCGTGGTCGCGTGGATGTTTTCTCCGGTTTTCCCCTCCACATTTAGGATTCATGCTTTCGATGATTTGGCTGCTTTAAGCTTCCACGTGATGGTAACCCACTTTATTGAGCTATCATTTGTGGCCAGGTCGCTTCTGGAAAAGAGCTATAAAATATAGACTTTTAATAGTTAGTATGTGCCTAATGCACATTAACAATCCGCAAGGAAATCGATGCGGTCGAAATGCTGACCGACGACTATCCTGTAGTTGTCACGGTCAATGTTAAGAAAGGTTGCATGATCACACCCATGATATTAAAGCTCAATATGGATTTCATGAAATCTGACCAGCTTTAGGTCAGCATTGTTCAGATAGAGTGGCGGCTGGTGGATATATATTAGTTTGGTACAGATGCCCCGCACAGAGTTTCTAATTGGAAATATATATTATAGAAATGTTTCATATATAAATGTATAATATATAGACGAACGATAAGAATAGGTAATAAAGTACGTGTGAAGATGTTTAAACACCAAATGGATACTTTTTTTCAAGGAATCAAGTTCGCATTAACCACACGTCCTTATGGTGAACATGCAAACAGAACATGCTCTGATAATGAATTACATTTGCATTGTCTTGAACGTATTTGCCTCCACCAAATACATACTTTGGCAAAAAGGTCCCATGATGTAGAAATGAACGAATCTGCTTCTAAAGATTTAAGAGCTATGCTCATATTTTGCTTAAATGAATAACAAAATAACACTAATAACGAGGGGACACGCTCTGACCAAACGTATTCACGTCTAAATCAGACATCATGGTGAGCACATTGGATCGGGGAAATGAAGACTGGAATAATAGAGCACGATTAAAGTAAATACTCAAACATCATCTCGGGCTTCTTGACGACAAATCATTGTAAGTGACGTAAATTAATTTATAGGGCTTGATAAAGAACTTCACAAAGAAAGTGGCAGGGTGGAGCTAAAGGTAATTACGAGTAAAATCAAGTCACGGTACAAATTCACTCAACAAAATAATATAATTGTCTCAATCCACTGCTAGATTAGCGCGCACCTGGCCTCACCTGTGTTTTGCAGGATTGTTTTGTATCCTCTACTGTGAAGCAGACGACCCGTAGTAGTATTTTGAAAGCAGATGGCACGTCTTTTTTTATGAAAACACCGCCTGCAGTGTTAACCAGGGCGGACGCTGGGATGGAACCGCTCAGCCATGGCGCCGACTTAGATCATCGCTGATGATTGTAATGACATTCACCTTACACTTTGCGCACATTAGAAATCTGTAAACACGATTGCTGCAAATATTGTGAGGACACTTTTCAACACAAGCTCGTTTGAAAACGACATGCAGGTTGCTCGCAAAGAGACGCATTGCATTAATGACAATAGTAGGACATTTTGATCATCAAAATATACATTTAGAGTTGTGATCAGCCATGGTCTGCGCGCTGCAGGATGAAGCCCTCCTGAAATGTCACCAACCCTCGTGTTTCTATGATGACTAAGAGCATTTCCCTCCTGCGTATCAATCGGTTTTATATCGCACACACACAGACACACGTGGACACAGGCTCAATGTCAGCCGGGGCTGTCTGGGTCGTGACCCATGAAAATATATTTTCACACCCGGTACACCACACCCAGAATACATCTCGCTCTGGCTGTGCGATATTATCATGACGTGCCTTGCTCGTGCAGTGTAGAAGAAAACAATATATAATCAGTGAGAAATTAACGCTCGGATTCCAAACGATACAGAAGTGGCACGAGAGAGATACAAAGTCGACAGACAATCACAAACAAGATGTGCCAGCGAGACCGACGAAGCTTTTGAAGACAATGCACTGTTGACTTTCTTTTGCATTCTGACCACAAGTATTGTGGTTAATGCAGACATGATTCCTTGTTAAATGTTTCAGTTTGGTGTTTTAACATCTTAACACCTGTTTTGTTGCCAGAAAAAAGGGAAACCCTATTATCATATTTTGGTACTGGCAAAGGAGNTCCCATGATGTAGATGCTCACCCGAGCTCTCATTACTCTGATAGTGCATTGTCTTTGGCTGTACGCTTTTGGCGTCCTCTGGTCTAACACTTTGAGACGAGGCTCAAAAGAAAGCTGTCTCTGGTGTGGACCAATCAGTTTCAAGGACAATGCATATATTATCAGTGTCTTTTGTTTGCATTCCCACAAGCATTGTGGTGAATGCAGACATGATTCCTTGTTAAAGTTTCAGTTTGGTGTTTAACATCTTAACACCTGTTTGTTGCCAGAAAAAGGGGAACCCCTATTATCATATTTTGGTACTGGCAAAGGAGGTCTCATGATATAGCAAGACATTGTATATTTTTTTTATCTGGGTGGGGGGGGGATCAGTGGTGACCGCACCAGTCACCGAGTTCGATTCCCTGCCACGGCTAGCATCAGCGGCTAGTGAATTCTGGCTGCCCTCCCCCACTTCATCAACCCACACCGACCACGTGTGGTGAAGTATGGCCACAAGACGACACGCATGAGCGAGACACCGAGGGGAGCCCCTCATCCCAGCAGTGGATTGACAAAGCGCTGTCAATTGTGTAAGTTTTGCCCCGCATTGCGTACGTAACTCGAGTAATGTATTCACAATGCCGCAATTATCTGGCTGGTTATTTAGCACGAGGAGTTTTGTTTTCTTGCACACCGAGTGCTTTACACGTGCGGCCGCTAGATGGCAACGATAACACGTGATCAGAATCAGAATCTGTATTTATACAGGAGGAATCCGACAAAGCTATTTTTCACAAACGTCCAGTAAGGGCGGGTCAGAAAGTTCCAACAACAAACCACAGGAAAGTATAGAAACGGTAAACAAATCACTAAACATTTTAACTAAAATATTTTTTTAATCAGGTAAAGCCCACTGAGCTATTAGCGCTCTTTATCAGAATCGACCTGGCCACAAGCTCAACGAAGTGGCTTATCACGTGAATTTGATAGCAGTCAAATACTTTAAACGCGTGATGTTGATTCTAAATGTGTTGGGAAAACCCTGAGAACCGGAGAAAAATCTATGCGAACACGCAAACTCCAAATATACAGCAGCAAGCGTCAGGGTCGCGATCGAACCCACGACCTCCTGCACACCAGGCGAGGCAGTTAACATCTCCTAGTCACCGTGATGATGATGAGAGAGAGAGACACGCAAACTCAAATACACAGGCGTCAGGGTCGGATCGAACCCACGACCTCCTGTATACCAGGCAAGGGAGTTAACATCTCCTAGTCACCGTGATGATGATGAGAGAGAGACACGCAAACTCCAAATATACAGCAGGCGTCAGGGTCGCGATCGAACCCACGACCTCCTGCACACCAGGCGAGGCAGTTAACATCTCCTAGCCACCGTGATGATGATGATGAGAGAGAGACACGCAAACTCCAAATATACAGCAGGCGTCAGGGTCGCGATCGAACCCACGACCTCTGCACACCAGGCGAGGCAGTTAACATCTCCTAGCACCGTGATGATGATGATGAGAGAGAGACACAAACTCCAAATATACAGCAGGCGTCAGGGTCGCGATCGAACCCACGACCTCCTGCACACCAGGCGAGGCAGTTAACATCTCCTAGTCACCGTGATGATGATGATGAGAGAGAGACACGCAAACTCCAAATATACAGCAGCAGGCGTCAGGGTCGCGATCGAACCCACGACCTCCTGTATACCAGGCGAGGGAGTTAACATCTCCTAGTCACCGTGATGATGCTGATGAGAGAGAGACACGCAAACTCCAAATATACAGCAGGCGTCAGGGTCGCGATCGAACCCACGACCTCCTGCACACCAGGCGAGGCAGTTAACATCTCCTAGCCACCTCGGTGCCCTAATATATTAAACATTTATTTTGACAAATCACAAAGGTTTATTTAATTTATTTTAACAAATGTTAAAATTGACTTTGATTGACACCCACGTGCGATGCATGAATTATCTTTTGAAATTAATTTAGGAGTTGTGTTTTTCTATTTATTCACCTGCCACGCCAGGAGATTGATTCGAGCCGGCGACCACTGAATTGCAACGCTCACCGTTACACCACAAGGCCTCTCATTATGTAACACAACAACAACAATAATACAGTTCTAGAGATGGAACTTACTTACCACCGAGTCTCAATCATATCGTTTCAGGAGGGTTCCTGCTACATTGGGATGTTTGGCCGAATCTCAATTCTTACCGAGGTGTTATGAGTTTGACATTTAGTAGGCTTCGATGCGATGACGCGCATGAACTCCAGTAAAAAAAAAACTTCGCAACATGAAGTACTGTGAAAAGAAACGATATCTCTGGACAACAAAAAAAAAATTCTGGCCTGGACTTTTGCAGCTGTTTTAGACTAATTTCAGGGTGCTGATTCCAAATCTGACCTCAGATTTGCTCTCACATCTCATTTTTATGCTATCGCATACCCCATTTTCATTGATTTTACCCGAAATTAACTCTGTCACTTATGATTGCAAGTTGTTGCGAGTCAGTGACTGCTTTAGTGTTAAAATATGGTGCTGTATTTTTAGGATAGTGTGTTTATAATATAATTTTATGTAGATATCCACATTTATTTAATATTTTTTTCTGCAGTTTTTATTGAAAATGCAATATTTGATATCTCAAAAACCTGATGTGATAGACAACAACTGATGCCAGATTTGGAATCAGCACCCCAAATTACATTAACACTGTTGGAATACCTTATGCCAGAAAAAGTGTGTTGACCAGTGTATTCAATGGGTGCATTCGTTTTTGCCCAGTAGTTCCGTGCTGTAGTTTGCTTTGCGCTCACCTTGAAAACAGTGCCTGCTGACAAAATCACAGTTTTGCTTTTCAGCATTTTTTCTATTGTTGTATGCTTGAGGCTTATACCCTTAAGTACATGTCTAGACTTTGTTTAAAAATAACTTTATAAAATATATATTGACAGATTCGTGCGTGCGAGAATATTGCATAACAATGAGGGTGTGATGGACTGTACAGCGGTCAGTCCACTGCTGTGTAAAAGACCCCCCCCACCCCATGCCTGTCTATCGTGAGGGTTATTTGACCATACTTCACCATTTCTGCACAGTGCTGTTAGCCGCGGCCAGGAATCGAACTCGGATCACCCGGGTTCATGGCTAAGTGCGCAACCCACTGCGCCACCACTCCACGCGAAAATTGAAGATACTGCCATATGAATTATTGTATTCTTGTTCTATCTGGAACTTACCTGCTCACTGGATTTCAGCATTTAACCTTTAATGTTTGTTTCTATAGAGTATAGACGGTACATTTTTAATGAGTTGGCATTTGCATGTCAGAGTTAATTGTCCATTGCGACACCGCATTGAATTAACCTACAACACTACTCCTGGTGTCTGTATAAATGTGTGTGTGCTCGCTAACAGCACTTGCCCTACAGTCTGTTAAGGCTATACGGGGGATTTTTATCTTTGTCTTTTAAATGTGTGTTTGTGTGTCTGTATAATTGTGTGTGTGTGTCTGTATAAGTGTGTGTGTATAAATGTGTGTGTGTCTGTATAAGTGTCTGTATAAATGTGTGTGTGTCTGTATAAATGTGTGTGTGTCTGTATAAATGTGTGTGTGTGTCTGTATAAATGTGTGTGTGTGNCTGTATAAATGTGTGTGTGTCTGTATAAATGCGTGTGTGTGTCTGCACACGTATAGAACGTTAGTCAATCCACTGCTGGACGAAGGGAGATCACGTGGATTCCCATGGCGGTCAGTGCCGGGTTGGTCAAGTCACGTGAGAGAGAGATTATCGAACGTGGAAGCATTGACGAAGAAACGCTCCACAATGCATGTCTCGGCATTTTCCGGCACGCAGCCCCTTGCACCTGATCGCCCGTCAGCGCATTCTAAGGCAGGGGCAGCAGCCTGCGGCTCCGGAGCCGCGTGTGGCTCTTTAAGGGCCGATCCGTGAGGTATTCAGTAAGGGACCACCATCTTGTATCGTCCTGTGGGCCCAACATCGGCAGGACGAAGGGCGAGGGGCGATGCCAGTAGGCAGGAGAGACGGTCTCAGACGGAGTGGACCTTCGCGATGGACACTTGCTGTTGTGACGTGGATGCACGTCACTGGGGGGNAGGAGCCAGAGCTGATGGAAGAGGTAGAAAGGTACAGACAAGATGTAGTCGGTCTCACCTCCACACACAACGTTGGAACTAGAACCAAACTTCTCGATCGGGGTGGTCTCTCTCAGTGGCGGCTCCTGCAAAATCTCTAGGGGGGGGGCAAATGTCTGGATGATTTATAAGGATAAGGTCCACCCATGCAAAGGATAAATTAACAGCTTAAGCATGTAAAGGCAACTTCACTTCTTTAATATTTATGAAAAATAAAGTGACTCTTACAATACATCTGTTTGTTTCTATACTCATATTAATACAATCCAGTCAAGTTTCTTTTATTAAAGATTCCACTAGGTGGCGACAAATAATATTGTTGACTGAAACGTGCTTACGTATGATGACGTAAGCACGTAGTGCGAGCCCTCCCGGAAGCCATAGAGAATGCATTGCAGCGCCCCCCGTTCGAAAAAAACATCTTTGAATGTAAGTCTATGGGACCACTCTGGGCGATTCTCAGCCGGAGTGAAATCGCCCAAAAAGAGGCGGTACTCCACAGAACGTGACATGACGCTGATTGGACTATATCCAGAGGCACAGTGACGGCTAGCGTGACTCTGTGGTTGAATGACATTGGTGGTGCGTCGCCCAATCGCCCTATTGAAGAAACCGCCCCTGGTCTCTCTCCTATTCCAGAGGAGCCCTGGTGAGAGGTGGTGGGGGATACTCACAAGCCCCGGCTGGGTGCTGTTCAGTTGGAGTTTGTCCCAGTGGATGAGGGGTCGCCTCAATGAGACTTCGTGTCTCAGAAAGTAAAACTCTGATTTGTCTGTGATTATGACCAAACAGCAGTTCAGAGTGTTCGGCCTTTTGGGGACGGTGGTGCAGTGCTGCCTACCGTTCCATACTTTCAATGCTGATGTGGGAAACGATGTAGATGCCTGGAGAGGTGTGATTGGGAGGAAGCCCCCCCCGATCTGAACCCGAACGGTGAGATGTTATTGGAATTCTGCTCTAGTCAAGGAATGTCAATAACAAACACTGTTCGAACACAAGAATGCTCATAAGTGTATTTGTACCACAGCACCTTGGGCTGAAGGTCAATGATCGACTTCATAGTTGTATCATTGGACTTAAGGCCGTATGTTTTGGACACTCGGTGAAGAGAGGGGCAGAGCTGTCAAATGATCACCACCTGGTAGTAAGTTGGATACGACACTTGGGCACCGACCAGATCGACGTGGAAGGCCCAAACAATGGTGCGGTTTTCTGGAACGTCTGGCAGAAGACTCAGTGCAGACATATTTCAACTTCCACCTCCGGGAAAACTTCTGCACTCCAGGAGAGGTCGTGGACATTGAGTCCGAGTGGACGATGATCAGGACNTCGATTGTTGATGCAGCTGCGAAAAGCTGTGGCCTGAAGGCAGTTGGAGCCTGTCATGGTGGCAACTCTAGGACCCACTGGTGGCACAGTGGTGAGGGAAGCTCTCAAGTTGAAGAAGGAGGCTTCAGAAAAAGTCTCCCGACTTGATTGAGAGGTATTGGCTTGCCAAGAGGGCGGTAGCAGTCGCTAAGCTAAACCCCGGCGTGGGGGAGTTTGGGGGGGGGGGTCGACGGACGTGGCCCAGGCTGTTCTCAGTAAGGGTGGCGGCGTAACATTGAACTCAACTAAGGAGATAGTCGAGAGGTGGAAGGAACGCTTTGAGGAGCTCCTCAACTGGTGGATATGCCCTCGTCTTCGGAGGCAACCCTGGAAACAGCTGGGGGGGGGGGGGTCGGATCCATCACGGCTGCTGAAGTCGCTGTGGCGGTCGAGGTACTTCATAGCGGCAACGCTGCTGGGGTGGACGAGATTCGCCCAGAGTTGTTAAAAGCGCTGGACAGTGTAGGAGTGCCGTGGTTAACACACCTCTTCAATTACACTGAGACCTCTTTCAGTGGCAAAATCTAGTGTAGGTGTTTACCCTTTCAACTGGTACAAAACTGNCACCTTTATACAAGGGATCATGTTTGCAATAACCACAACACAAGATAAAATGCTCATACTGGTCCAACACCAATGGAGACTAGGCTCTAAGAAAAGCTGTCTCGGTGTGACCAATCAACTTCAAGACCAGTGCAAATCATTATCAGTTGTTTATTTTTGCTTGCATTTTACTGCTTGTGTTGTGGTTATTGCAAACATGCCTTGTATAAAGGTGCTCAGTTTTGACCAGTAAAGGGTAAAACCTACTACTCTTTCATTTGCATGGTAAGGCTTACAGTATCTGGATTGGCAACGGTTGTTCCTATTTTTAAGAAAGGGGACCAAAGGTTCCAACCTAAAGTATGAGTCCCAGGTAAAGCCAATGCCAGGCTACTGGAGAGGAGGCTACGCCGGTGGTCGGACTCCGATTCAGAGGAACAATGCGGATCCGTCAGGGTCATGGAACAATGGAGCAGCTTTTTTCCCTCTCACATATTGGCGAGGTCATGGGAGTACGCTTCTGTCTACCTCTGCTTTGTAGACTTGGATAAAGCATAAGACCGTTTCCCGCAATGTTTTGTGCGAGTGCTGCGGAGTATGATGTAGCAGTGCCGCTTTTGTGTGCTATCTGGTCCTCTTCCCGAAGTGAGAGATGTGTCCGTATTCTTGGTGTCAAATCGAGGTTGTTCACTCCGCCAAGGCTGCGTATTGTCTCCGGTCCCGTTTGTGATTTTCATGGACAGGATATCAAGGCGCAGCCGAGGTATGGAGAGTATCGGGGCATAGCGGTGGCATCGCTGCTTCTTGCAGATGACGTTGTCCTCTTTCCCTCGTCAGTCTGTGATCTCCAGCGGGCACTCGAGCGGTTTGAGGATCAGCACCTCCAAATCTGAGGTCAAGGTTCACTGCCGGGAGACGGTGGATTGTGCTCTCCAGGTGAGGGGGGGAACCTGCCCTTAGTGGAGGAGTTTAAGTACCTGGGGCTCTCTTTCGCGAGTGATCGTAAGTGGGAGCGGGAGATCGGCCGGCGGATCGGTGCAGTGTCCGCAGTGTTGCGGGCGCTGTATCGTTCTGTGGTGGTGAAGCGGGAGCTGAGTTCTCGAACAAAGCTCGCGGTTTACAGATCAATCTACGTTCCCACCCTCACCTATGGTCACGAGCTTTGGGTATTGACCAAAAGGATGAGATCGCGGGTACAAGTGGCCGAAATTAGGTTTTTATAGGCTGCTCCTCCGGATTGGGAGGAGCTCGGTAAACCGGGAGAGCCTCAGGATGCCCTCGGTCGAGAGGAGCCAGTTTAGGTGGTTGAGGCACCTGGCAAGGATGCCCCCAGGTAGACGCACCCTGGAATTCTACCGGGCAGCAGCAGCAACGTCCCACTGGGTGAAGACCCCGGGCTGGCCCAGGCCACACTGGCGGGACTATATGGCTCCTAATCTCAGCTCGTGACCTGTATAAAAGACACCTGGGAGCCAGAAATCTTTTGATTGAGAGGGGTCAACTAATTATTTCCCTCATTAAAATGCAAATCAATTTATAACATTTTTGACGTGCGTTTTTCTGATTTTGTTGTTGTTATTCTGTCTCTCACTGTTCAAATAAACCTACCATTAAAATTATAGACTGATAATTTCTTTGTCAGTGGGCAAACGTACAAAATCAGCAGGGGATCAAATACTATTTCCCTCACTGTATTTATGGAACATTATCGAGTGGTGTCTACATTCAGTGGTTTAACTACATTATCAGTGGCGTAGTAACTACATTATCAGTGGTGTAGTAACTCTTATTTGTAGTAACACATTATTGGTGTAGTAACTACTATTATCAGTAGTGTAGTCAACTACATTATCAGTGGTGTAGTTTTATCAGTGGGTAGTAGCTAATCGTGGTGTGGTAATACATATCGAGTACTACATTATCGTGGCGTAGTAACACATTATCAGTGGCGTAGTAACTACATTTCAGTGGCTGTAGCCATTATCATGGTTAGTACTACATATCAGTGGTGAGTAACTACACAGGGCTGTAACTACGATCATGTGTAGTAATACATTATCATGGCGTAGTAACTATTATAGGCGATAGTGGATACATTACATGGTGATGATGAATTATCGTGGTGTAGTAAACATTATAGGGTAGTTACAAAGTGGTGTAGGTACTTATGGTGTAGTAACTCAATNAGTGTGTAGAGCTACATTATCATGGCGTATGACGACATTATCAGTGTGTAGTAACTACATTATCAGTGTGTAGTAACTACATTCTCAGTGGTGTAGCGATACATTATCAGTGGCGTAGTAACTACGTTATCAGTGATGTAGTAACTACATTATCAGTGGCGTAGTAACTACATTATCAGTGTCGTAGTAACTACATTATCAGTGGTGTAGTAACTACATTATCAGTGGCGTAGTAACTACATTATCAGTGTGTAGTAACTACATTATCAGTGGTGTAGTAACTACATTATCAGTGGCGTAGTAACTACATTATCAGTGGCGTAGTGACTACATTATCAGTGATGTAGTAACTACATTATCAGTGCCTAGTGACATTATCAGTGGCGTAGTGACTACATTCTCAGTGGTGTAGTAACTACATTATCAGTGGTGTAGTAACTACATTATCAGTGGCATAGTAACTACATTATCAGTGGCGTAGTGACTACATTATCAGTGATGTAGTAACTACATTATCAGTGACGTAGTGACGACATTATCAGCTCAGGGGTGCAAAAATCGGTCAGTCGGGGGCCCCAATCTTTGATCTGCGCAATTTTTGGAAGCCAAACGCTGCTGCTCGAATTAAATTAAAATTAAAACGTGGAACGTAAATGAAAAACATAACGAAAATGAATTTTAACCGCGTTTTAAATACGTCTCTGTCCTTCTACACCGTTGTTGTCGGGGGGGGGCATCTCATCGGCCCCCACGCTGCTCGTTAGGCCGCTGCCGCCCTAACACCTCCTCGTGTTAAATGCCGCGGGGAGTTTGATCAGCGACGATTCTGACGTTGTTCACGTGGACGTTTGGTGAGCCAGGTAGTGGCGGTTACAAGAGTAATGTGCCTCATGGTGATGAATTGACGCACACGCAGAGATCCATAGACTCGCACACAGAGACCCATAGACTCGCACAGATAGGTCCACAGATCTGCACAGACAGACCCAAAGACTCATACAGAGATAAGACAAAGAATCACACACAGAGACCTACAGACTCGTATAGAGACCCATAGATTCACACAGAGAGACTCACGGACTAGCACAGACCGAACCACAGACTCGCACAGACCCGCACACAGAGAAACCCATGAGCTCACACAGAGAGACCCATAGAGTCGTATCGAGACCCATAGACTCACACAGAGAGACCCATAGAGTCGTATTGAGACCCATAGACTCACACAGAGAGACCCATAGAGTCGTATAGAGACCCATAGACTCACACAGAGAGACCCATAGGTCGTATCGAGACCCATAGACTCACACAGAGAGACCCATAGAGTCGTATGAGACCCATAGACTCACACAGAGATAAGAGACCCATTCACACAGAGAGACCCATAGAGTCGTATAGAGACCCATAGACTCACACAGAGAGACCCGGATCGAGTCGAACACAGACTCGTATAGACTCACACAGCGATAAGAAACAAATAACACACAGANGACCCACAGACTCGTAAGAGACCCATAGACTCACACAGAGAGACTCACAGACTCGCACAGACCGAACCACAGATTCGCACAACAGACCCCGCTCGCCCTGCGAGTATGCGAAACGCTCTCGGGCGGATGATGGGAGTGGGGCATTGGCGTCATTAATGCGGTACTGTAGTAGGTTTTTACCCTTTAAACTGGTACAAAACTGACACCTTTATACAAGGCATCATATTTGCAATAACCACAACACAAGTAGTCTAAATGCAAACAAAAAGAAACAACTCTGATAATGATAATAATATGCACTGTCCTTGAAGTTGATTGGTCCACACCCGAGACAGCTTTCCTTAGAGCCTAGTCTCCATTGGTGTTGGACCAGATGACACCAAAATGCCTTGTATAAAGGTGTCAGTTTTGTACCAGTTTAAAGGGTAAAAACCTACTACTATATTTTGCCACTGGTAAAGGAGATGTCTCATAGTGTCATTAATGCGGTTGCACGGTTTGAGGTTGTCGACTGGCAGCATTCGTTCTGTGAACTGGCGATGATTCTTCACACACATGATGATTTTTCACACACACGATGATTCTTCACACGCAACAACGAAACAACGCGACGGGCCACCAATTACCATTCATCTCATCAGTATGCCTCGCGTGTTCCCACGGACAGTCGCTTTCTCGTATGTGTGCATGCTGCGTGTGTATCCTGGGGATTGGAGGCGCAGCGGTTAGCGCGCCGTGCTATAAAACCGGCGATCCGAGTTCGATTCCCGTTCACGGTCACCAACACCAGTGACGATTATCTGAACTGGTCCAGGACGTCCCTTAGGACGACTCGGCTTTAAACGAGTACCTGGTGCGGTGTGTAAACATCGCCACAAGAGAGACAAAGGCGCCGGACGTGGTGCTGGCCACCCACCCCTCGTGCGCCGTGCCGGCCTTCATAGATGCTCGCTCGCAGCACTTGCCCCAACAGTTTGTCAAGGCTGTAGGGAATCGTCGTCTTTGTATCTATGTAAGCACATTAAGAGAGCAATGCCGTCGCTCACATTAACGGTAATGCACTTGTATTATTTAACCATGTCCTGCAGCAGAGGCAGCAGCTGACATGGTCAACCCACTGCTGGATGAAGGCTCCCCCCCAGGCCGCCGAGCTCACGATATTGCGATGCAATAATCCACTTCAGCACCTGCAAAAACCAGGTGGACTGATTGCTCCATCTCCTCCTTGTACGTAGGCAGATGCAATTGTTTTACACAAGGGAAGGTTTGTGATGGATCACAATCATTTACGGTCCACTACCGGATGAAGCCAACCAGATTAATATCCCGCGCCTCCGATTAGCACGGTTGGCTGTGTACGGTGCTAAAGAAGTTCAACATACAGACCAGTCGTGGGGTGGGTTGTTAGACCATACTTCACCATGCTAGCCAGTGTGGATTGGTGGAGGATGCAGATGAAGCCAGGACCGATTCAGAAATGACTCACCAACTGATGTTAGCCGTGGCCCAAGCTCAAGCTTGGAGATGGTAACTCCCTCCCCTGGTATACAGGAGGTCGTGGTTTGATCCCGGTCCTGACGCCTGCTGTATTTTTGGAGATTGCGGCGTCTCTCTCTTCTCGTCATCATCATCATCACGGTGACTAGGAGATGTTAACTCCCTCCCCTGGTATGCAGGAGGTCGTGGGTTTGATCCAGGTCCTGACGCTTGCTGTATATTTGGAGATTGCGGTGTCTCTCTCTCATCATCATCATCATCGGTGACTAGGAGATGTTAACTCCCTCGCATGGTATACAGGAGGTCGTGGGTTCGATCCCGGCCTGGCGCCTGCTGTGTATTTGGAGTCTGCATGTTCTCCCCGTGGTGGCGTGGATTTTCTCCGGATTCTCCAGTTTCCCCTACATATAGAATCAACATGTGCTTAGTGTATTTGGCTGCGATACATTTCCGCACAAGGCACTTCATCGGGATAGCGTTCTTGACCAGGTCGCTCCTGAAAAGAGCTATATAGCTCAGTGGGCTTTACCTGATAAAATAAAAAATATATAGTTAGTTTAAATATCCTGGTGCAGAGTGCAGTGTACTAAATGCAGCGCCACCACTCCACAGCCTGCTTTCAAACATTACTGAATTAAATTTCGATTTAAATCTTTCGTGACTGCAGGGATTCATCTTCTTGGTTCTTTCGGTAAAGTCAAGTAGAAGGGAAATAATAAAATAATAAAACATAATAAAATACAATTCTCACGACGTTTCGGCCACAACGCAAGCAGCAAGCAGCCGTTGTGGCCGAAACGTCGTGAGAATTGTATTTTATTGTGTTTTATTAAAATTTTTATAAAATAATAAAAATAAAACATAATAAAATACAATTCTCACGACGTTAGGGCCACAACGCAAGCAGCAAGCAGCCGTTGTGGCCGACACGTCGTGAGAATTCATTTTATTGTTTTATTTTTATTATTTTTTATTTCCCTTCTACGTGACTTTACCGAAAGAACCAAGAAGATTACTGAATTAATTTGTGAACAGTATTTTGCATTATTTAATTGTGGTCGATAGCAGGGCTCGGCAACCCGCGGCTCTGGAGCCGCGTGCGGTTCTTTAAGGACCGCAGCTTCGTGAATCGTTCTTTATTGAGGACAACCGCCGTCTCGATTTCACCACATGGTGCCTCGCGGCTTGTGAAATACCGAGTGGTTTTTTTTGGGGGGACTGAATTCGTAAAAAAAAAAANTCTCTTCTTCTTGTTATTTTGAATTGCAGACTCCTGGCCTCTAGGTGCCCATCTCTCCTCGTGAAGGCCGTGGCGGTCAGCGCCGTGCTCGTACGACCCACATTGTGAGTCTTGATAATTGGTTCTTTACCCTTCTATCTGGCAACAAAACTGACACCTTTTTGCAAGGAGTCATGTTTGCATAGACCGCAATACCTGCAGTCATAATACAAACAAAAGAACATAACTCTGATAATGTGCACTGTCCTTGAAGTTGATTGGTCCACACCCGAGACAGCTTTCCTTCGAGCCTAGTCTCATATGGGTTGGACCAGATGACGCCAAAAGGCGCACAACTCAAGGACAATGCCATCAGAGTATGAGAGCTCGGGGCAAGCATCAGGTCCCCATAGTGTAGATTGTGATCTTCTTGGTTCTTTCGGTAAAGTCACGTAGAAGGGAAATAATATGACGCTGTCTTCCCGACAGACCTGTTCTTCACCTGAGGACGGCTGCTTGCGTTGTGGCCAAAACGTCGCGAGAATTATTTTATTATTTTGATTTTTTATTAATTTTTATTTCCCTTCTACGTGACTTTACCGAAAGAACCAAGAAGATGAATCCCTGCAGTCACAAAGCTTTAAATCCACATTGTGAGTGTCAACGAGCCATCCCCTCGCTCGCGCGCGCTTCTCCGCTACTCCGGCTTCCTCCCACATTGCACGGGAGCGACATGGCCCCGTCAAATCGACTCGCCATCGTAGTTGCAGACTCGGCGAGGTCTGGCCTGTACAAAAAAAGTACAGAGATGTACTGCACGTGTACAGCCTATTGTCAATCTACTGGCCAGCACCACGCCCAGTCGCCTTTGTCTCCCTCGTGGCATTGTTTTTACAGGTATTTATTTGAGGCCGAGTCGACCTAGGGGAGGCTCAGGACCGGTTCAGACATTCGGCAATGGTGTTGGCCGTGAGCGGGAATCGATCTCGGGTGCTCGGTTTTGCAGCGCAGCGCGCTAACCGCTTACACTATCGCCCACACACACCACAACATACACACACAACAACAACACACACAACACGCACACAACAACAACAAGCACACACTCGCATCTCCACCGCCACTGGTGACTCAAAACCCCGGTGCTTCCTCTGGTTTGCGTAAAACCCATCGGTGGCCTTTTGTTCAGGACAGAGTGTGCCACGAGATGTCGCTCCCCCTTCCCCGCTGGGGTTACGAATCACGGCTCCATTCGCTTGCCACCAAACAGGCGGCGCCCATGTAAAAGACGATGATGGAGCATACGGTTAGGTTTTTTCGGTAAAGTCACGTAGGTAAAAAAACAACATGCGCATTGTCGTTCTCTTCTAGCATCATGTGCACCTTTAGCATGTGACCTGTTGTTCTCTTTTAGCCCCCCCCCCCCATACGTTCCATTCATTGGCTACCACACTCAGATAAGCTCCTCCCCCTCCTCTCCCTTAACTTGTATTTAACAACTTGTATTTTGAAAATTTTGCTTCACTTGATACAGTAAATCTAGCTGTGACAGTCCCACCTGATGACGGAGACTTGTGTTGCCTCCGAAACGTCGTGATTNATTATTTTATTTCTATTATTACTTTTATTAATTTTTATTTTTNACCTACGTGACTTTACCGAAACAACCTAAGAGTATGAATCCTTGCAGTCACGAAAGCTTCAAACTAGAAATAGTGTGGAGCAGTCACCGCTTTCCTTGTGACGGACATTCTCAGCAGAGCCGCCAAAGCGAACGCTGAGCACAAGCCTCTTTACCTTCGTAGCAAGGGGTCAGGAGGTCGGGTGGGCGCTGCAAAAATAAATGCATCGCAGGGTAGTTCTAGATTTGAAGCTTTCGTGACTGCAAGGATTCATACTCTTATGTTGTTTCGGTAAAGTTACGTAGGTAAAATAATAATTAAAAAAATGAAAATAACTCAATTAAATCACATAATAAAATAATAATACGTGAAAATAACTCCATTAAATCAATTGGGTTATTATTATTTTTTTTTACATACGTGACTTTTAAGAAAAAACCTAAGAATAGGGATGCGAAGCTTCGAGCCGAGATTCATGACACACACGGGCCGAGCGCGCTCCACGCACAACGCAAAACAAACGAGTCCACAATTGCTTAACATGATCATTCAAATAAACGTTTTTGGTTAGATCGCGTTATTTATAAATGTGTCGTAACCCTCCACCACCGGACACGGGAAATCAGTAAAAAAGGTGTCACGTTGACAAAAGACAGATAAAGTCACGTAGGTAAAAAATAAAATAAAATTAATAAAAGTAAAATAAAAAATGTAATTAAAATCACGACGTTTTGGAGGCAACACAAGCTTCCGTCTTAGGTGGAACTCACTGCACGCTTGCTGTTCAAGTGACTTCACCGAAAAAACCAAGAGTATACATCGCAAGGATAAATTGGTATTGTATGTGATATTTTGTTAAAAGGTTTTATATATAAAATGCGTGCTTTAAAAAAAGTGGTTATTCATCATCGCCAGACGATGCCGTGATTGTAATGGCGCAATAGAATTCCACGTGGCACCAGTTAGTTGCGATCTCCAGGTGCGGCAGGTGAAAAAATGGTGCGCAATCATGCACCACCGACCCCCGGCCCTTTGTCCACTTAAAGCTGAGCACGTGGTACACGCTGTCGCCACCAATCTTATCCATAATAGAGATTTATTTTGGGTTAGACCGCGTAAATATGAATGTGTCGTTAAACCCACCACCACCCGACACAGCCAATGAGTGTGCTGTACTAGTAACGAATTGGCACGTGTTGTTTACGCGACAAACCTTACTAATTGGCGATGCCGGGTAGTGGCGGGTTTAACGACACATTTACATTTACTCCAACCCCAAAATACATCTCTATTATGGAAATACAAATGCGTATGCTGATTAGCGCCATGCGCTGGGTGAGTAATTACACATTTCAGACGATGAATCTGTTCAGTGTCTGCCACCAAATCGGCCAAACAAGCTCAACGCAACCAAGCCACCGTCGTCTTCATGGTCGTCATCGATGGACAATCCACTGCTCCGTCAATTAAATGGACAAGTTTGAATGATCATTGCACAATGATTCTGGATGTCATTACCAGCGAAACGTTGTACTACTCAAAAATTGAAAATGGTGTGGATTCACTCTTCAAGTGACGCGCGTCTCATCTCGCGAATGTTTGCTGACTGCGATTGGCTGATCCGAGCGATATCGAGGTAAAAACCTCTGGTCTGGCATGAGAGGTTTATAGGTAAAAACCTCTAGTCTGGCATGAGAGGTTTATAGGTAAAAACCTCTGGTCTGGCATGAGAGGTTTATAGGTAAAAACCTCTGGTCTGGCATGAGAGTTATAGGTAAAAACCTCTGGTCTGGCATGAGATGTTTATTGGTAAAAACCTCTGGTCTGGCATGAGAGGTTTATAGGTAAAGACCTCTGGTCTGGCATGAGAGGTTTATAGGTAAAAACCTCTGGTCTGGCATGAAAGGTTTATAGGTAAAGCCTCTGGTCTGGCATGAGAGGTTTATAGGTAAAAACCTCTGGTCTGGCATGAGAGGTTTAGAGGTAAAAACCTCTGGTCTGGCATGAGAGGTTTAGAGGTAAAAACCTCTAGTCTGGCATGAGAGGTTTATAGGTAAAAACCTCTGGTCTGGCATGAGAGGTTTATAGGTAAAAACCTCTGGTCTGGCATGAAAGGTTTAGAGGTAAAAACCTCTAGTCTGGCATGAGATGTTTAGAGGTAAAAACCTATGGTCTGGCATGAGAGGTTTAGAGGTAAAAACCTCTAGTCTGGCATGAGAGGTTTATAGGTAAAAACCTCTAGTCTGGCATGAGAGGTTTAGAGGTAAAAACCTCTAGTCTGGCATGAGAGGTTTAGAGGTAAAGCCTCTGGTCTGACATGAAAGATCAAGAGGTAGAACCTCTGGTATGGTATGACAGATTTATAGGAAATATTATTTGGTTTGGCACGAGAGGTTCAAAGAAAAAAATTCTGGTATGGTGTTATGGATCCAGAGGTAAAACCTCTGATCTGGCAAAATCTGGAGGTAAAACCTTGGTGGCTAGAGAACTTCCTAAACCTTTGGTCTGCCGGTTTAGAAATAAACAGAGGTGCAAAGAAGAAAAGTCGAGTCTGAAGTCATCAATTCAGACTCGAGTCTCTGATCTCACATTCGAAATCTAGAGGTACAAAGTCTGTTATGGCAATCGAGTCTGAAGTCTAAACATCTGGTCTGACTCGAGAAGTCAAGAAGTACACAGAGGTGGGACAAAGTCATTGTTATGCAAGTCCAAGTCGAGTCTGAAATCATCAAATTCATGACTCGAGTCTGACTCGAGTCCAAGTCACATGACTCGAGTCCACACCTCAGAGGTGGGACAAAGTCATTGTTATGCAAGTCCAAGTCGAGTCTGAAATCATCAAATTCATGACTCGAGTCTGACTCGAGTCCAAGTCACATGACTCGAGTCCACACCTCTGGAAATAAAACCTCTGCTTTGGCATTTTTAAATCTCGAGTTAAACCTCTGGTCTGGCTTGAGAGGTTTAGAGATAAAACCTCTGCCTGGCATTTTAGATCTCGAGTTGAACCTCTGGTCTGGCACTCAACAAGAGAGGTATTGAGGTTAAACATCTGACACAATGTGTGCCTTAGGGACCGTCCATAAATGACGTCACGCGATCTTGGACGATTTTTACCCCCCCCCCCCCTTCGTCACACGGCGTCATAAAAAGTCAGACCCCCCTCAAATATAACATCACAAAGCTCTGCCCCCCCCCNAAAAAAAAAAAAACAAGCTTCAAATCGCTTTAAATTATTGTCATTGTAGTGCGTATTTAATGTGGCGCTGCACTCTGATGTTGTAGGAGAAAACATTTATTAAAAAGTATATTTAATTAAGTAGAACGTGTTGTCTATATTGATTTAAAGTTGCGCATTTTGATGTGACGTCACATTTCTCACCCCCCCCCCCCCTCGTCACACATCGTCACAAATGTCTGACCCCCCCCCCCTAGGTGCGTGATGTCATATATGGACGGCCCCTTATCGCTGACAGCACTTGGCCCTAACAGCCTGTTCGAGCTATACGGGGCACCATTGTCTTTGCCTATTTGTAGGTTTGTTGATGCCATGTAATAATTATTATTATTCTGCCTTGTAGCCTTTAACAGAGGCTTTAGCAGGTAAATACATACATCGAGATTTAATTCCTCTCGACGGAGACGCGTGCGTGGTTAGCAATTTTTACAGACATTAAATCCGCTCTAAATTTCATTCGTGCCGTCTTTAGTGGTTAACAATATCGTCATCGGTCAAGATAAATCCACTGCTGGATGAATGCCATCTCCCAAGCTGTCGCCATCCCCACGTTTGAGTGCTGCCATCAAAATCATCAGAATCTTTGTTCATCCCGGAGGAATCCGATGAGCTATGAAGCTCTTTTTCAGAGATGTCCAATAGGGGCCGGGCAAGAATGTGACAACAACAAACGATACAAACACGATAGGAGTGCAAAGTATAGAAAAGGTAAACGAATCACAAAAAAAGACTAAACTAGTTTTTATTTTACAGGTAAGGCTTGCTGAGCAATTTACTTATTTTCAAAAGCGGCCTCGCCACAAACGATAGCTCAACGAAGTGGCTTATCACGTGGACATTGATAGCAGCCAAATACTCTAAACGCGTGATGTTAATTCTAAATGTGAAGGGAAAACCGGAGGACCTGGAGAAAAATCCACGCGACAACGGCAGAGAGAGAGAGAGAGACGCAAACTCCAAATATACAGGCATTGTCAAGGTCGGGATCGAACCCACAAATTCCTGTAGAATAGGCGAGGTAGTTAACATCTCTCCATGCCCTGCATGCTTGTCATGTGACTACCACATTGCATGTGCAGTACTGTCAGCCTTGCCGAGACCACCAGCTCAACACAGCTGAACCTTTCCATCATTATTATAAAATGTGGCTTACCCAGTAGGCATCTAAAACGCCTCTTAATTCAAACTGAAATGCCAACGCTGGCATCTCGCAAATAACACTAAAATAAATATGAATACACGTTAAATCTTGACTTAAAGCTGTCGTGACTGCAGGAATTCATATGCTTGGGTCTTTCGGTAAAGTCGTGTAGATAGGTTCAAAGAAAATAATCTGTTATTTTTATTATTTTCTTTGAACCTATCTACGTGACTTTACCGAAAGACCCAAGAATATAATACACGTTTTTCCCAACATTGTGGGCTAAAAATTTCAAATAATTACCGTAGCACTTTAGGAAATGTATGGTCGGTGCAGAAGTCTATTAGAAATGTTCCATTAACGTTTTTCTTTTGTACGTGTTGCTTCTGTTTATTACCGTCGACTGACAACAAAATAATGGCTTGGAATGACTTCAGTTGTGGTTGCGGATTTTCTTTTACTAATGGTTTATTTATACAAATAAAGCAATTGGGTAGAAAATGAGGCTTGAAATATAGCACTCCGCAGAACCAGCCTCTTCGTTTTAATAATGGCACAATGCTGGAGTCGGAGAGGAGATATCCGCAATCTTGACAAGCCATCGGTTTTCATTACCGCTCTCTTATTTTTAATGTTGTCATTATTGCACTTTTGTCATGTGACCGCTATAAACCTTGTAGACATTGCGATTGAGAACGCACGCACTCAGCCAGCAAACACATCCAGCCGTGATTAAACTGGGTTCTCAAGTGAAGTCATTATATGGTCTCAACTTAGTCGCTGCACAAAAAAAACCCATAAATACCTGCCGAAACAATCTAATTGTTGCCGTGGCGTAGCGGCCATCGCACTGGACTTGCGGTCCAGAGGAGTCGCAGGTTCGATTCCATCTCCCGGCGTGGCGTTTGAAACAACGGGGAAAGTTTTTTGTTTTTTTAAACCACCCAAGCCACCCCAAGCCACCCCAAGCCACGGTCGTCCATAGGGGGGGGGGGGTGCGGGGGCCCAGAGAGGACATCCCACGGTGTGGGCCCTCTGACGCCTTCAAACCAAACCCGAAATATACATCTGAAACCATGGCGTCAAATCGCGCACCCGCCCCCTCCCTCTCGAAAGCGCGGGGCCTGGGGCGGTCACCCCGAATCGCCGTGTACCCAAGGCACGTCCTCTGCTCATCGCTTCTGTGCATCCAGTAGTGTTGCAGGCGGCGCGCGGTGAGAGGTAAAGTGCGGGTAATCCCACCTCTTCAAAGGTGTCTCTCTCTCACCAACGAGAAGGGCGAGGTGTCGCCGCCACTTAGTGGCGACTGGCGGCTCTCTGTGTGTGTGCCTATCGTGAGTCGAAGCTGTCGACATCCACTGTAACTGAAGGGGGGGGTGGGTGGGGGCACGCTGTCACGCATTAACAAAAATGCCAGTCAATTGGTTAAAACAAAAAAAATAAAACCCGCAACCTGCAGAGCTGAGTGCTAATTGCGTTCCGCTCCTTGCCCGTTTCAGCTGCGCCGGTGATCCTACGTCAGAAGATGCGACATAGCAGAGCAACACAAAGGAAATGATGGCCATTAATTGGATACGTCCCTGAGATGGAACGGTAATGAACGGTCAAACCGAATTGTACTTGTCAGGCTAATTCATCCTCCTCCTCCTACCGCCCATGACAACCACGCTTCCCCACAATCCTGCAGTGAAGGTCACAGTGCAGCCCTGATGCAGGTGCTTGCTCATGCCACAGCTCATAGGGGAGCCCTCCTGATGACAGTGATTGGCCCACTCGTACACACTCGGACAGATGTCTTGGAAGAGGTGGGAATTACCCGACACTTTACCCCACCACTCGCGACCGTGCGTGTGGTGGTGTTCCCATTCGTTCACGCCGGGGTTACAATCCAGCGGTCGCCTCGCGTGTTCACTCCGATCTCCAGCGCGGCAGTTGGAAACAATAGGCAACAGAAATCCCTGAACCCCCTTTCCCTTCGTCCGACCGCCGCGGTGGCGAGATGTTAACTCCCTCGCCTGATGTGCAGGAGGTCGTGGGTTCGATCCCGGCCCTGACACCTGCTGTATATTTCGAGTTTGCGTGTCTCTCTCCCCGTGGTCGCGTGGTTTTTTCTCCGGGTCGTCCGGTTTTTCCCTTCCGCATTGAGAATCAACATCACGCGTTTAGAGGATTTGGCTGCTATACATTACCACGTGATAGGCCACTTGGTTGAGCGATCATTTGCGGCCAGGTCGCTTCTGAAAATAACCTCTACAGCTCAGCGGAGGCCTTACCCTGGTAAAAATAAAGAAAAAACAAGAATAGTTGGAAGTCGATCGGCAGAGTCGCGTGTGATGGTGGTGGGTAAGCGGCCAGCTCTGGTCGAGGCGCTGGGGGTGGCGTGAGTGAGCCACTACAGAGCGTCACCAAAGTCGTGCTTTTCCTTGTTGTTGTTGCTGCTGTTGTTGGGGTTATGGTTGGTTACTCACTTTGCGTTTTACGCGAGCCCTGATGCCGAGCAGTACAATGGATTATCTACGGGACCCTTTTTAAAATCAGTTTTAGGATGATAGAAAAATGAAATTTAGAAACGGCTTTACCCTTTCTGGCAAAATTAGCGGCGTTAAAATTTTTAATCCGCTTATCGGAATCAGAATAATTAAACCGCAGGAGGAATCCGACGAGCTATGAAGCTCTTTTTCACAGATGTCCGGTATGGGGCGGGTCAGCAAGTTGCAACAGCAACAAACAATACAACAAACCCGATCGGAGTGCAGCGTAAAGTCGCTAAACATGAAGCGATAATATATAGATTAATAATTAATAATAATCGGGTTTTTACCATTTTTTCTGGCAACAAATTGAAACCTTTTTACAAGGATTCATGTCTGCATTAACCACAATACTTGCAGTCAAAATGCAAACACAAACATACTATTTTGCAAACACAAAAATACTATTTTCATTTTGACTGCAAGTATCTTGGTTAATGCAGACATGAATCCTTGTAAAAAGGTTTCAGTTGTGTTGCCAGAAAAAAGGGGAAAACCCCTATTATTGTATTTTGGTACTGGCAAAAGGAGGTCTAATGATGTAGATGAATAAATTATTAAGTCCGGTTATCACGCTTTCGGCAAGGCAGCACAAACAACAACAACAACAAGTCCCAGACCACACCAAGAAGACAACACACAGTGCAATGGCAACGTGAACTCTGAACTATCCATGCCTGGGCGTTTGCAATGCCCTTGTGCCGCTCGCCTTTGGCCGTGCTTTGGTCTCTCGCACGGGAGAGAGACCAGGCCACGAAGGCAGCCGTCTCTGGCGTGGGCCACTGAGTTTCAAAGACAAACTCGCACATTGTCGACGCATATTTTACCGGCATGTTTCATGTCAAGCGCGTGCGCGTGTGGCGATGCAGACCTGACGCCTTGTGACACGGTCGATTTGGTGTTCGAACATCTTAACGCCTGCTTTATTTTTCGATTTTAAGCTTTCGTGACTGCAGGGATTCATCTTCTTGTTTCTTTCGGTAAAGTCACGTAGAATGTAAATAATAAATAATAAAAATAAAAATAATATAATAATATAATAGTATAATAATATAATTATTGTATTATGTTTATTTTTATTATTTCATTGCCTGCATTATTATTGCCAAAAAAGGGGTAAAGAATTTTCTGATTTTATTATATGACGTAAAAAAGGGGAGCAGAAAGATGAGATTATTTGGAAAACACAACATTGTGTTGCTCTGTGTTGAATCTTTTCGCGTCCACTACCAGCAGCAGAATTTTAAGGTATCAAAGCAGATCTACTACATCCCGTTATTATTTTAGCAGCGGAGTCTATAGCTTCGTTCCGTATCCTCATCAATTACGAGGTCGATATAAATGATGCTGCGTTTCCAACTCGCGGGTGACGCACGGCCGATTTCGTAATGAGCTTCTTGACGACACCAATAACACCAATAAACAACACACAACTTTTATAGTGCTGCTAATCCATCCGGTCGACATTCAAGGGAAATAAAAGCGGATTACAACCGCCTCTATCCAGCAGTGGATGGTCCAATTACTTTTTTGCAAACGCTGTGCATCGCCATTCCCAATCCACCAATGAATGAAGACCCCTCCCCCACTCCATGCCAGTGATAAGTATATATGGAGGCTTGACGACAACGGAGGCACACTTTTTATTAACCAACACAGTTTACAGGTTTTGGCTACAGGGATTTCGACAGCTAACCCCTCTAACCTATCAATTCCTCCACTACGGGACTAAGGGAGGCTATCTGTCCCAGCTTGGTTAAGCTGGGATCCCGGCTCCCTGAGTCACCAGACCAGCTTCGTCTGGGCTCTCGGGGCCACGCCACCGGCTTGCCCTGGTCGGCCCTTAGAAGGACAGCGAGCCAGGGGAGCTCCGGGCCTATACTAGCAGGTCTTCGTTCTTCACTGGTTAAAGCTGAGTCCCGACCTCGAGCCCTCGAGCTCATCACCTTTTATAGGACTCGCCCCCGAGGGGGGCCCGTGGGGATACACATGCGGACGTCGGTGCTAGCGCCACCCTTGTGTACGGCCGTAACCCGCCCCTTGTGTTTGTTGGCCATCCGTGGCCATGCATAATCACACCTCAACATTCGTAGCCATGCGCAATTACACCTCTACATCACCCCCCCTGTACAGCTCGCAGCCGTCCCTGGCTGCAAAAAAAAAAATCAGAATAAAGGTGCATCCCTTACAAAAACCCCGTGTGTGTGCCTCGCGTAATTATTAACAAGAACAAGAGAACCTTAACAAGAACAACAACAGGAAGAGAGAGAGAGAGAGAGAAGAAAAAAAAAACCCGACGCACCCCCCCGAATAAATACCCAAAACCAACATATATACACACTCCGGACGCCACCCCTCCCATTGTCCGCAAGGCCCCCCAACGGCCGACCTCACAATAGTCTGCGCGTTTTGGCGCGCGTCCGCGCGGCGGGCCCGTCACAAGGGCCCGTCCTGGCGCGCTCAGTGACGGTCGTTGACGGTCCGGGTGCAAGAGAGTCAGGCGTCGCTGCCGAGTGACCCCCGACCCTCCGGGAGGGGTTGGTGGGTGTGGACCCGTCACTCCTGTCTCACCTGGGGACGGAACAGTTGGCGTCAGGTTAGGCGAGTGCAGCGACGACGGGGAGTCGGCGACACCCTCACACGTTTGGCCATGCGTGTGTGTGTGTGAACCCCGGGGCGGCGCGACAAATGGTTTTAACCTTGAGGGTGCACATACCACCGGCGCCTCCCCATTTGACGCGAACACATTGCGGCCGCAAAACCTGCACGACCTCCACTGGCCCCCGCCACGGCCGTACCAATTTCGACGAGGTCGCCAGCGGCACCTGAGGACAGTGCAACCACGCCCTGTCCCCTGGTTCCCATTTGACCACCTGCACCCGCCCCAACCGAAGCCTCTCGTTCGCCTTCTGGCGGAGTTCAGAATTTTGCACGGCCGCTTCCCGTGCCTCAGACAATTTAGCGATGTTAAATTTAATGTGTTCGGACAAGTTAGACTTCGCCGGGAGCGCCGAGAGCTTCAGCTGGGTCGCCACAGGGGGTTAACTTCGCGCCCATACATCAAAAAGAAAGGGGAAAATCCGGTGGCCGCATGAGGAGCCATTCTGTAGGCCTGCAACACACCGGCTATGCGGAGGTCCCAATCCGTCTGGGATACCGACACCTGCTGGGACAGCATGGATGTGATGGTCCGATGCAGCCGTTCCACCATCCCGTCAGTTTGTGGGTGATACGGAGAGGTCCGAACCTTCTCCGTACCCAAGAGGTCGCACACCTCACGTAGGAGTTTACCAGAAAAATTCCTACCCTGGTCAGTAAGCAGCCGTTCCGGAGCACCTTTGTCGAGGACATAGCCCTGGACAAAGGCCTCCGCGATGGCTGCTGCCGACTGGTTCGCCAGGGGCCAGGCCATAGGCCATCTCGTGAAGTATTCAACCCCCGTTAGTAAATACCTATTGCCCCTGGGCGTAGCGGAAATGGCCCAAGTATGTCCAGAGCGACGAGCTCGTTAACCCGGGAAACTTTTATGGACTGCAGCGGAGGGTTGGACCCCTCGCAGGCGGCTTCCTCTGCGCGCATTGCGTGCACGACCCCAAGAGATCCCCCACGTCCTTTTCCATGCCCGGCCAGAAGAAATCCAGCTGGAGCGTGGCAAAGGTCTTGTGAACCCCAAGTGCAGAAGCCGCTCATGAACAGCCCATACCACCTTACCCTTAAAGCAACAGGCACCACAAGCCGCTGGCGCCGGGTTTTTCCATCCCAGTGCATCAAAAGACCCTGGAACAACCCCACGAGTCAACGTTCTCCACCCCCTGACCAGCCCCCCCGACGCGACGGCGCAAAGCGAGGAGGAGGTGTCCTCCATTTGGAGGCGTCCCCATTCCGCGACCGGCAACCCCAGCAACGAATCCCTCCCTTCTTGCTCGATAGGACCGAAGCCGAAGGCGCATCGGTAGCGGCCACGAGGACCGAATCGGTGGTGACGTTCGGGGCCTACAACGCCCGAACCCAACAGGCACGCGCACTCCGAAGTGGGTGGCAATCGTGACAGGGCGTCAGCGTTCGTGTGGCGGACACCCTTACGATATGTGGTGACAAAGTCATAGTCTTGGAGGATCTCCAACCATCGAGACAACTGGCCCGATGGTTGTTGAACCCGCAGGGCGTACTGTAGGGCCGCATGATCTGTACGGACGGTGAACCGCCGACCGTACAGATACGGGCGGTACTGCTGAATGAAATAAACAATGGCCAATAATTCCCGACGGGTAACGCAGTACCGCTGTTCGGCTGGAGACAGTACCCGACTACCGTAAGCCACCACATGCTCTACGCCCCCGATGAGCTGGGACAGCACACCCCGATGCCCGTGTTACTTGCGTCAGTATCGAGCAAGAAGGGTTGTGAAAAATCCGGGTAATTCAACGGCGGAGCTCCCACCAAAGCATTTCTGAGGGCGCGAAAAGCAGCCTCCTCCTCCGGCCCCCAATGAAACCTGACTCCCTTGGACGTCAAGGCATGCAATGGTTTCGCAATCGTAGCGAAGTCAGCCACAAATCGCCGATAATACGACGCGAACCCAATGAAACTCCTGACCTCTCCCACAGAGGTGGGAGTCGGCCAGGAGCTGACGCATTCCGTTTTGGCGGGATCAGTGGATATCCCGAGCGCCCGACAATGTGACCCAAATATCGCACCGATTCGCGGAGTAAATGGCACTTTTGTGGTTTAAATTTCAAATTGGCAGCCCGCATTTTGAGAAAAACAGCACGCAACCTCTGGAGGTGTTCCTCGAAGGATTTGCTAAAGACGATGACATCGTCTAAGTAAATCAAACACGAATCCCATTGCAAACCTGCCAAGACCAATTCCATCAACCGCTGAAAAGTTGCCGGCGCAGAATGTAAACCCATCGGCAAACGGTTAAATTGGAAGAGGCCCTGTGGTGTACGAAAAGCAGTCTTAGGTTTCGATTCGTCATCCAGAGGAAGCTGCCAGAATCCAGATAGCAAATCAAGGGTGGAAAAGAATCGCGCACCGGCCAAGGCGTCGAGCGACTCATCCATCCGAGGAAGCGGGTACGCATCTGCCACAGAGATTTTGTTGAGACGCCGAAAGTCAACACAAAATCTCAGTGAGCCGTCGTGTTTTTTCACCAAAACGATCGGCGCGCCCCACGGGCTGGTGGAAGGGGAAATGATATCGGCGGCTAGCATGTCATCAACAGCCGATTTGACATGATCCTTTTCGGCGGGACTCAACCGAAAAGGATTTTGGCGGATCGGCGCGCTGTCACCCGTGTCAATATGGTGTCGCAGCAATTTTGTACAACCAATATCAAATTTGTGTTGACTAAAAACGTCAGCAAATTCGCTCAGGAGAACTCGCAGCTGCGCGCGCTGCGAGTCAGACAGGTCCACTGAACCCGCGCAAAGCGCATCCAGCCATCCGTCATCAGAGTCCGAATGCGGTCGCGACGGGGGATCGGTGGATACCTGACCCACGAGTGGTTCCTCACAGGGCACCGGCGTTGCGTGTGCAAGCACGGTCCCTTGAGGAACCACGGCCGTTCGCGATCCCACATTAAGGACTGCAATGAAGGGTCCCCATCCCCTCTCACCATAGTCTGAGCCGCGAGCAAATCGGGTCCATTGACCCCGGCCCGTGATGGACCCAACAAGACCCCCGATCCGCAACCCCTGCATCAAACGACCGACGCAACCTAAGAGGACGAGCATCTGAGCCCCCGGAGGCACGCGCACAGTTTTTGTGACGAGCGCCTGCACGGTGGCAAACGCCCGACGCTCCGTGGTGGGGGAAGACAGAAATGTAACGCGTCGGCCCGACGGGAGCTCAATGCACCCTTGGTCAATAAGGATTCGGATGGGCATTTTGGCCAGAAAATCCGTCCCAACAGGCACGGAACCGCGAGTGAGGAGGAAACCAAAACAGGGCCGGATAATTTAATGTCCCCAATGCAGATAGTGGCGCGGATTTGGCCAATAATGCCCAGAGAACCTCCGTTAGCGGCATAGCACGGCACGTCAACAGGGAGCAAGGGACGACTTTGAACGGGAAGGATGTTATAAATTAAATCGGATATAATGGTCGCCGATGCCCTGTGTCAATTAAAATCCGCACCTCTACCCCATCAATGTGACCGACCACGACAGATGATCCCGCCGACGCAGCAACGACACGATGGGCGAGCTCCGACCACTGACCCGGTTGGAGCGCTCGCCGCATTACCGAACAATCGCGCGCGACGGACGGGGAATTTGTAACCCTGTTTAGGTGTGCGCGTGAGTGTGTGTCGGATGTGTGCGTGGGCCAAACGTGTGAGGTGCCGCGACTCGCCGTATTTCTCTGCTGGAGCTTGGAGAAGACGGCGTGGCGTCCTGACGAGGTGTCGCCCCGCGCTGACGGGGAGCCCGGCATCCAGACGCAACGTGGCCTTGCAGGCCACAGTTGTAGCAGCGTGTGAGCGCCCCAGATGACCTGGGCTGCTCCTGGCGGCTCGGTCCATTCCGAGCCTGTGGTGCCGCCGATCTCCATTGCCCTTGCCGCTCCACCCCGCAGACCTCCTCCGATGGGAGGGCGGTGGTCGCCATGGCATGGCCGGCCGCCCCTTTGCCGCCTTCCGACGCAGGGACCGCAAGCCCCGTGGATGTGGCGCGCGACCAGCAGGGACGACATCTCCGCGTCGTCCTGAGCCAGGACGTTGACGTCCAGCTCGTCAGCGAGTAGCAGCAGCTTCTCTGCCACCATGGCATCCACTCCTTCCTCGTCCATCCTTGGGAAAGCAGCCTTTGCCAGAGCCAGGAGAGCCGTCCGGAAGGCCAGGGGTGACTCGTTGGCGCCCCGACTCCGATCGTGGAACAGCTGCCTGCAGTCCGAAGGCGGCCCATAGACGGCTGACAGCAGCTGCAACGCCAGGTGTAGAGTGGCGCGCTTTTCCCTCGGTGCTGAGGTGAGGGTAGCCAGGGCGTCGTTGTCCAGCATCGCTGGCAGCGCGCGTAGAGCCTCGGCGTCCGACCAGTTCGCCATCTCTTGATGAGCGATGAACCGCCTCTTGAAGCCGCCCAGTCTCCGTCAGCGCCGACAAATTCTTTAAGAGGCGGCAGACGCTGTTGTAAGGCGGCGTCCGTGGCCGCAGAACGCTCTCCGTCGCTCCCCGCCGATGATACAGTGTGGGCGGGCCGTGCACATGGCATCGCCGGTCGCTCTGATGTTGACGCGCCGGCCGGCGTTGATGATGTCACGGCTTGTGCTTGGCGCTCAGCAGACACGTGACGCGGGCCGGCCCCGCCCTCCGCTCGTACTGTAGAGATGGCGGGAAATTTGACCGCGAGCCGCGTCGGGGTGGCGGGAAACGTCGCCCCGCGCCGGCTGCCGTCGTCGACCCGCGCTGCTCCTCCAGCCCCCAGCCGCGTGATCTCCTCCAACGCGGCGGCCGCGGCGTAGAGCAGGTCCGCCAGGCGGGAGTGGGCCAGCCGGAGTCTCTCGGCCGACGCATCCCCCTCCTCCTGTCGTAGCGGCGCGGGCGTACTCGGCCCCGGCTGCTCCGATTCGACCCCGGCCATCACTGGTGGAGAATCGGCCGCGGCGTCTTCCATCTCCGACTCCCTGGTACGTGTCGTCCCTCGTGTGTCCATCGTTGGACGTTTACTTCTGACCCCAGATGTAGTAAGTATATATGGAGGCTTGACGACAGGATCGGAGGCACACTTATTTATTACACCAACACAGTTGTACAGGTCATTTGGCTACAGGGATTCTCGACAGCTAACCCCTCTAACCTATACCAATTCCTCCACTACGGGACTAAGGGAGGCTATCTGTCCCAGCTTGGTTAAGCTGGGATCCCGGCTCCCTGAGTCACCAGACCAGCTTCGTCTGGGCTCTCGGGGCCACGCCACCGGCTTGCCCTGGTCGGCCCTTAGAAGGACAGCGAGCCAGGGGAGCTCCGGGGCCTATACTAGCAGGTCTTCGTTCTTCACTGGTTAAAGCTGAGTCCCGACCTCGAGCCCTCGAGCTCATCACCTTTTATAGGACTCGCCCCGAGGGGGGCCCGTGGGGGATACACATGCGGACGTCGGTGCTAGCGCCACCCTTGTGTACGGCCGTAACCCCGCCCTTGTGTTTGTTGGCCATCCGTGGCCATGCATAATCACACCTCAACATTCGTAGCCATGCGCAATTACACCTCTACACCAGTTATGGGGGTGGAGGGTTGCTATACTTTAACGGGGTTTCTCTCTACATTGAGAAACACGCGTTTGCAGTTTTTGGCTGCTCTAAATTTCCACGCGATAAGCCACTTCATGAAGCTATCATTTCCGGCCAGGTTGCCTCTGAAAATGAGCTACACAGTTCAGTGGGCTCACCTGGTAAAACAAATATTGAATAGTTTAGTTTGTCATGCACATCAGTGTGGACAATTGCTGATATGTTAGCTGTGGCTGGGATTCAAACTCGGGCCACCAGGTTCATAGCGGAGCGCGCGAACCACTGCCGGGCCAGTCTCCGTGCCGATTAATAATGAGCCGTGGACTCCCGAAGCGTGGACATTCATGCGGAGCATTCACTCAAAGTTTATAGCACAGTGCGATAACCGCTACACTACTGCTCCTCGGGGACAGACGCACACACACACGGCCGCACACACACACNACCGCCACCACGGAACCTGTGCCAGGCTATGTGCACGTTGAGGCCACGTGAAGTGTCGACCGCCTGCTGCCAGGAGGTCACGGGGCAGACCCAGGTGCCACGGGTGGACTGAGTGAGATGACTGGCCGATGCACCACCTGTGCCCACGACTGTGCCAACTGCTGTGCTTTATCCACCCGGCGCTCCGCTCGTTGTTGTGAGCGTCGCTCCTCTGCCCTGTTGTTGATGGAGGGCGACTGCCTCCAACTGCCCAGTAGCGTCCTTCACGAGCCTCCTCCAACGGAGGCCGATCTTGACACCACTGGTACCAGTCATTGGAAGTCCACTCAGCTCTAACATTCTCCCTCGATGCGGCCAAACAGAAGCTGCTTAGGCATGCGGGCTACATGGCCCAGCCAACGCAGCCTTGCCTGCCGGAGGAGCTCACCGATGGGACGTTGTCCAAATCTTTCAAGATTTGTGAGCTCCTCACACAATCCAGCCTGCAGGTTAAACCCAGGATGGATGGTAGGTGCACACAAATACAAAGATCCCCGTATAACCTTAACAGACCATAGGGACAAGTGCTGTTAGCGAGCACCTATGAAAGCCGGAACGGCACACGAGGGGTGGGTGGCCAGTACCACGCCCGGCTGCCTTGTATCCCTAGTGGCGATGTTTATACATCGCTCCAGGTACTCATTTGAGGCTGAGTCGACCTAGGGGAGGCCTAGTACCGGTTCAGATAATCGTCACTGGTGTTTTCCGTGAGTGGGAATCGCTGGGTTCATAGCGCAGCGTGCTAACCGCTACGCTACGCGCACACACCGACACACACGCACCCACACACGCACAGACACACACACACGCACACACACGCACACACAGACACACACACGCACGCACACACAGACACACACACGCACACACCTACTCGCTCCCGAGCAGCGTGCTGTGCCGACACAGAGCGGCCCATTCGTCTCTCGCCGTGTCCGCGTTTGTCTTTTTTCTCTACTCCCACATTCGGACGAGGGAACAACAGGGGGGGTGAGTGGAGGCAGGATCAGGCAGGGGGGCGTGCGTGCTGGTGGTGCTGGAGGAGGAGGGAGGGAGGAGGAGGCGGGGCGCTGTCGTGTTTGGGCGCCGTGACTGATGGCCGAGTGCGTCAGGGCCACGGCATTTAATTGGACCCAATGTCGGCAGATGCGTTGCCAGGCTGCCGCAGGGAGCGCACCTCGCGAGCCATTTTTTTTAATGCGAGCGATAGTCCCCATTCGTCCTCCACCCTCCTCCTCCNTCCCCTTCTCCCCCCCCCCCACACACCCCCACCTCCTCCTCCTCCTTCTAAAAGGTGCTCCACAAAGGGCAGTGCTCGACGTGAAGGCGCCGGTCCGCCAGGCTAACGAGATGCCCCCACCACCACCCCCCCCACCACCACCACCACCACTCCCACCACCACCACCACCCCCCCACCCACCACCACCAACCCAACCCATCACCACCACCAACCACCCCCACCACCACCCCCACACCACCACCCCACCACCCCCCCTACCACCACCACCACCACCCCACACCACCCCACACCACCCCACCCTACCACCACCACCCCACCACCACCCNACCACCCCACCCCCACCACCACCACCCCCCCTCTTCGACTTTGTCATAGTCGGGTGGTGTGGCCGCTCGGCGGGCTATGGAGGAGGCGACGAGTCGAGCGCGTGGAGGGAACGCGGCTTAAGTGACGCGCCCTTTCGCCATCCAACACCACCACCACCAAAGACAAAGACCCCCGTATAGCTTTAACAGACTATTGGGGCAAGTGCCGTTAGCGAGGACCGATTTAAGGCCGGCAGGGCACACCAGGGTGTGGGTGGCCAGCACCCACACACGCGGCGAGTGGCGATGTTCAAAACACCGCACCAGATAAAGCATTTGAGGCTGAGCAACGGTCGATCATCGTCACTGCTGCTGCTGTTGTTGGTGGCCGTGAGCGGGAATCGAACCCGGGCGGCCAGTTTCGTAGCGCAGCGTAGCGCTATCGCTCCCCCGCTCCCTCCAAATCCACTCGCTCCACTGGGTCCGTGTCCCTCCTTCGCCGATATGAGACATCGCGAGTTAAGCGTTTTCACTCCGCAGGGGAAGGGGGGGGGGAGCTGGGGGCGGTGGAGACCAAATCTCGCGTTGTTTATTTCCCTGTCTCCGCTTCGCAACGGAGACGCGGCGCGCGCCACCGCCGACGTTCCTCGTCGCAGCCAGTGTGGAGTTCTCCGCTTGACTTGGGAATGAACGTGTGCTCTGCATCGTCTCATCTTCAATTATCTTTAAAAAATAAATCTGGTTTCTGCTGAACGTTACACCTGTTATCCGGTTAATTCCTGCGAATGTGTGTTTTTGCACGTGTATGAACCTGGTTTATTTCTCTCCATGTCTGTGTTTAGATTTCACCCAACTGGTGATGCCACGAGACGTCCCAGCCGTAGCGCGGTCAAAGCTCGTTGCAGAAGTCCACGGTTGGATCTGCGGCCGCGCTGGTTAATGCTGCGGGTTTATTGACCGCAAATAAATAGCCTACGTGCCCNTCTGCTTGAGACGCCATTGGCATCGTGTGCCAGGTGTACATGGTTCTAATTGCAATATTGAAATATTAGAAATAAATTAAGTAATTTACAAATTGAAAAAAAAACTATTTAGTAATTAACTTGTTATATTTCAAACTTGGGATTGCAAACCACGGCAGCAGCAAACATTTCCCCGACTGCGAGCACACATTCGGTAGGGCCCTCTTGAAAAGCAGTCGTAGGTAAACAAGTGTATCACTNCATCATCAGCCATTACCTCTCCACTTCTAGATGAAGGCCTCACTCGTGTCGCTATCGATTCTCACTCTCTCGTCGTGGTGGAAGTTACCCGTTGTGTGCCGGCTGTTGTTTTGGCGTCCTTTGTCAATCCGCTGCTGGACTTAAGGCCTCTACCAATGTGGCGTCGGCATGGCAGTTGTTTGACCATACTTCACCGCCCCGGTTCGCGCTGGTTGCTCAGATAATTGGTGGATGGGGGCGTGGGGACTTTGAGGCTCAGGAGCGGTGCGGGTTTCACTCGCCAGGGTTCATGGCGCAGTGCGCCAACAACTGCGTTCAATTAAAAACAATCAATCCACGAATGTATCGATCAGTTTGCTCTCCCGACCCAGTCGGTTTGTTCCATAAACTCGATGAAGCAGCAAAAGCAAATTCTGCGCGTTTCATCTCTCCCCCCCCCCACACCCTTCCTCGTCATCATGTCTCCACAATCCGTGACCGGAAGATAATTAATAATAATAATATAACAATACATCTCGCTGTGGCCCACGTGGGGCGTGAGTGATCATTAGAATGCGTCGCACGGTTAGGCGAATGTTGGTGCGCGCCGCGCGACCTTCTCTCTCTCTCTCTCTCCATCGAGCGTTGCGGATTCACAGTCAACACCGCGTGGTGCCATTGCTTGCATTACTATTGTCTGTGTGTGTGTCTCTGTGTGTGTGTCTCTGTGTGTGTGTGTCTGTGTGTGTGTGCGTCTGTGTGTGTGTGGGGAGCGGTGGTGTAGCGGTTAGCACGCTGCGCTTACGAGGCCAGCCACCTGAGTTCGATTCCCGCTCACGGCCAACCACCAGTGGCGATTATCTGAACCGGTCCTGGACCTCCCCTAGGTCGACTCGGCCTCAAATGAGTACTGGTGCTGTGTGTAAACATCGCCACTAGGGAGGCAAAGGCGGCCAGGCGTGATGCTGGCCACCCACCCCCTTGTGTGCTGTGCCCACCTTCATAGGTGCTCGCTAACAACACTTGCCCCAACAGTCTGTCAAGGCTACACGGGGGATCTTCGTCTTGTGTTTCTTGCTGTTTACGTGTGGATACTTGCGTCTCGTTTCCCATCTTTTATCTCGTCGAGGAACGCTGCAATTGGTGCAACTGGTTTGGCGCGTTGCAAATTGCGACCCACAGATCGCCGGATCGATTCGAGCTCGCGGCGCGGCAGCTGAAACAATGGGGCAGGTTCCTTAAATCACCCCGTGCCCCCATAACCCGACCGCGGCCTCTGTCCACCGAGCGGTATAGATGATGGCACACCATCTCAGTGATCCATGTTGAACTTTTTTCGCACCGCACGTAGGCAGCTGTGCTCATCGGAGGTGCGGGGGGGACAACAAACGAAACGCAAAGGGCAGTTCGAGAGAAACGAGTCCTCGATCGAGATTTAAAATAGTCGCGGAATAAATTGTGGGTATGCATGTGTGTTAAACTTCTCTTGCACCGTACGTAGCCAAGCGTGCTCGTCGGAGGCGCGGGTTACTTTCGCCTCTGTCGAGACACTCTGGCCGGCGTGTAACGCGAGGTGCCAAACATTCCGTCTCGAGGATGGGGGGGGGCAGTCTGAAGCTCTCCCCTTCCAGGGCCAGTGGAGGCCATCCCGCCAGCAGCAGCCTGAGCAGTTGCAGGGCGCGCCTTTAACTTTCACCGACCCGCTTACCATTCACATTCGTCTGCTCCAGCTCGACGTGGCGTGACGCTTGGAGAATCGTCGCGATTCGTGGCAATTCGTTTCAACCGTTCAATTGCCATCGTTTCGACAGAGAGCGGTGAGTGTAGCGCCTTCGGTGGCTGCAAGGGTCGCGTGAATCCATTACGCACAACATCTACGAAACCGGTAGGTGGGAGCCGGGGGGGGGGTGTGGTAATTGCGCTCAAAGTCAAATAGGGTCGAGGCGTATGGACCATTACCACCGCGCGCGGGGATCGTTAACATTAACCGAGGCTACTTATAGCAGCAGACGCGTGGCACAAGGGTCATCACAGTGGTCTTTTTAATATCCAAACAGTGGGAGAAGAATGCGAACCATCGTTTGAATTTGTGTTTCTCTCCGGAGATTGGGGNGGGGGGATGAGATGGGAGGGTGGCGGGGTCGGGAGGTAGGGGAGCGGGCTTTGTGGTTCGTGGCGGCTGGGTAGGAGGAGTGTGGACAGGGGGGTGGTGGTGATGGAAGGGGGTTTGAGAGCGCGGCGGTGTGGAGGATGTGGACGGTAGGGAGGATAAAACGACGAGCACGGGACATCCAAACGATCATTCTTCTACGACTATGAACATCACGAGGCAGCGGCCGTATCCGATTAAAAACGAACACGCGGACTAAACACGGACGCGCACACACCACGACCTCACGACCTCCAACACTGGGACGGCTCCACCAATACATTTCTGCAACATTTCAAGATCCTTGCATTTTGCTTGTGTTGTTTTTTTCATTCTCCCTCCACCCGAACAAAAGCTGCTGCTGTATGCATGTACGATGAACTTCCTTCGCACCGTACGTAGCCAGCCGTGATAATCGGAGGTGCTGATGCGATATCACTGCCCATCGGACGTGAATGCATGTCCCCGTGTCTACAGCGCAACGGCGTGCGCTTCTGACCGCCTTCCCCGATCATTTAAAATGGCAATCGTATCTCGTTTTTTCGCGATTTTCTGTTTAACGAGTAATCTTTACATCGATGCAACATTTCATACGAGCCGCACGGCATTGTGATCTCGCAAGGAAGCCGGTTTCCATGGTTTGACATCGCCTGCGGCGTCATTTGGCAACTGGTAAGTAACCTCGACTGGGTCTCCTCTAGGTTAACTCAGCCTTAAGAAGTATTGGTGAGCTGCGTCATTATCAATCGTGGGGGGGGGGGGGCGGGGAGGAGTTGGCCAGAGCTCTGAGTACGGTGCTATGCCGGCTGATACAATCCTATCGGCCGTGCCAGACGTTCAATGAGCGCTTGCAACAGCACTCGTGCCCAGAGGGAGCTGCTGCACAGATTGTTGGGTCGGGGACGGGACCTCTGTCCGTCTTTTCGGATATATTATTATTATTCTTGTTCTGTACACATGCATACGAATTTTACCGTTTCTCGACGCATCTCAAACGGGGGGGGGGGTGTGCAGACAAATCCGATGAGAATATAAACAATTTAACCCGAATCGCCCAAAGTGAGCCAGTCAAACATTTCTAGATAAAGTGCACGTTCCAAAAAAAAAATGGCTGGGGTCGTGGCATTGCAAGCGAGCTCGACGCTCACTGCAGCAGCAGCAGCAGCAGCTCATGAATCCGTAATGTCCCCCGGAGGGGAACAGCTGTGACGGTCGCATGCCGGATTGTCCATCGGATGGCAACATTCGCACGCAGCGCGGGTATCACGCGCGCCTGTGCACGCGCGCGCGAGCGGAACACTGCGCCACCGCCTCGCGTGTGCCCGCACTGCGGAGCAGGGGTGCTCAAAGCAATGCAGAGCTAGGAGGAGGAGGAGGGGAGGGGAGGGGCTCGGAGTTTCCAGCCACGGAACGACGTCCGTCCTTTGCCCGTTCTGCTAATTGCATTCCAGTTATGTGCCATTGGCACATTTGGTATTCGCGACATGCTCGTAGCGCACGGCTATCGCGAAGACGCTACCTTTCACAGGCGGGTATAGTATGCCAGAAGGGGCGGCGTTGCTTTGTAGTTTATTATTATTATTATCAAATTTGGTATGTTATGCTAATCTGTCAAATGTGGACCAGATACCACCAGCAGACAGGCCTACTAGTTTTTATTTTTTTACACCGATGTCACGGATTTTTGTACGTCCGCTGTAACGCAGATGGCGCATCTTGTTTTTTTACATATTTAAAATTCGCACAGTATTAACCAGGGCAGCCGCCGGGCACCAACCGATAACTTCTGCAACGAACGGTGAACGCGCTGCCGCTCGGCACCGTCACCACTCTCGCCATCGGCATCACGACGTCACGAGCGAAAACATTTTACTTTTACCATCGGAAACTATCGCAGACAGCAGCGAAACATCACCACCACCACAACCACCACCACGACCACCAGCCCGTGTGAAATAACAGCCCGGGGAAGATGTCATCGCAGAGCTACTTCTGAGGCCCCTTACACTCGATTGCCTCTATCACACTAGGTGGAGCTCGCAACTTCCCGCGTGACCTGCAGTTGAGGCCTTCGTCACGAGGCAAACCGAAGCACGTTTTTTAAATCCTTTAATTAAGTTCGCTTGCTTGCTTGNGTGCTTGCGTGCTTGCTTGCTTACGACCGTGCAAATTTTGGTCGTTTTTTAACCCACTTCCCGTGATCCAATCGAGCTGACATTTTGCACACAGACTCGTTGTGCGTGACAATTAATTTTCGTGATTTTTTTTTTTCAAAATTTACACTGTTTAGGAAAACAAATTAAATATTTAATTACCAATTGCTTAATGCTGGCAGACAATCATCTGACCCATAGGTGGCAGCCATCTCAAGCCAGAGGACGAGAGGACTCTAGCGCCACGCATATAAAGGATTTATAGTGAAAAACTTTGTTTTTACGGGTTTACTTATTCATGTTTTCATGTTATGACGAACAATTGAAAGAAGCCAATCTAAGTCATCGGTGATCGAGCCGAGAATATTGACTCTCTCACCACCACTGAGACCCACCCCTCTACCCCCGATGTGCTTCCGTTGTGTTCGGCAGCACACAGGGCACGCAAACAGCAGCAGAAGCAGCACGGAACCCAAAACCCCGGGTTTGATCGCGGTCGCTGCCCAGATTTGAACCGAGCGTCTCGGGCGTGAATATCGTGAATTTCGTGAAGCAGCCACCTTGACACTTTCACTCCCCGAATGCTCTTGAAAGGCCCCGAGGTCTCGTGAGTTCTTTTCAGAGAAGTTGATTTGATGTCTGCGTTGACCAAGTTGAAAAAAAAAAGCACCCAACGGTGTGCTTGTCACCCGAAACATTTGATCACCCCTTCGTGTACGTGTGTGTATGTACGTCTGTATACGTGTGTACGTGTGTGTATGTACGTCTGTATACGTGTGTGCGTGTGTGGAGCGGTGGCGTAGCGGTTAGCGCGCTGCGCTATGAACCCGGCGACCCGATCGATTCCCGTTCACCGCAAACACCAGTGACCTCAAATGAGTACCTGGTGCGTGTGTAAACATCGCCACTGGGGAGACAAAGGCGACCGTGCGTGGTGCTGGCCACCCACCCCTCGTGTGCCGTGCCAGCCTTCATAGGTGCTCGCTAACAGCACTTGCCCCAACAGTCTTTAAGGTGACACGGGGGATCTTTGTGTACGTGTGTGTACACACAGTCGGTATGTATTGAGATCCAGGTTGGTATGTATTGAGATCCAGGTATAAAGCAATGATGAGCAACCCTCTCCCGGGGGGGGGGGNATACATGCTGCGGCATGGACTCCGTGCAGTGGGAATTCCGAATGTGTGCGGAGGGGAAATTCAGCGTCTCAATGCGGCAACACAACACACCAATACACGACGCCTTAATAACAAATGACTCACGAACAAACGACGTTCTAGCAAATGCCATACTAACAAACGCCTTGCTAACACGCTGCTATAGATGTGGGCACGGGATCGTTGTGTATTAGTATTCTAGAAGGGGGTGGAGGTGGTGGTGGGAGTGGATCCGGGCGTCATCCCAGCAAGGTTGGGAACCATGAGCAGGCGCTTTCACCTCTCTCGTGTAGTACTCTTCTCAGACCCAAACCGCTTCCTGCTTCGCCAGCCTCAATTTATACACGGTCCTGGCCAATCAGGACCTGCTCCGAGCCCCTTGACCCAGGAAAGGCTGACTCAACAGCAAATTCCGCAATTACAGGTGCTGATCACCATTTAGAATCCGAATGTTGTCAGCACTGAACTTTGCTTTGTGATAATAATGCCCATGTGTATGTTGAACTGGTTTCGCACCTCACGTAGCCAACCGTGCTAATCAGAGATGCGAAAATAATGCCGCTTTAAATAAGTGACAATTAAATCAACTATTATTATTGTACCTCCTGAGCTATGTAGCTCTTTTTAGAAGTGACCTGGCCACGAATGATAGTTCACCGAAGCGGCTCGTCGTCGTGTGGACATTTACAGCAGCCAAATACTGATAACGCGCGATGTTGATGAAATGTGGAGGGGAAAACCGGAGGACCCGGAGAAAAATCCACGCCACCACGGGAGACACTGCAAACTCTAAAAATATGCAGGCGTTTGGGCCGGGATCGTACCCACGACCTCCTGCATACCAGGCGATGGAGTTAACATCTCGCCACCGTGGCACCAACTCAGACGTGCAAAGCTCTCCTTCCATTGACGCTGGCGAGAGCCGTATCGATTGTACAAAGATATATATGCACGTAAACAGTACCTGTATAATTTTACACACACACACACGTGGCATTTAAAATGTTAAATAAGTGATCTAGGTGGGATAGGATTGATTTATTTCACGAGGTTCCGCACACCCCCCCTGTCACGTGACAAACGGCGCCGTCTCGCCAAAGCCACGTGCGATGCCCTCGCTCTCGTCACATCCCGGGAGGCTCAGCAGGGGTTGGTCCTGGCTCACGTTCGCTTGGGCGCCTGCCGTGCATGACAGCTGCCATAGGCTGCTGTGAGGCTGCAGAAGGCAGTGCGGCAAAAATCCAAAATCGTTGGATTTTGCTCCGCGCCTTCACTAATCCGTATTGACCACGGTGGTGAAGTATGAGCAAATAAATCGTCTACTTTACCCTTCGGCTGTCCGTCGCGAACGCGGAGATCAGCAAGCGCTTCCACCTGGTGACGGACGCTTGTGTTGCCCGAAACGCGTGATTTATTTATTTTATACCCGCGTGACTTTACCGAAAGAACCAAAGAGTATGGATCCCTGTGGGCCGGTGGGATGAGATGCCCGGCCCTTGAGTGGAAGCATCGGCCAGGGGGGGGGGCACTGGCAAGATTCGTGTCGCTGCTGCTGCCGCTGCTGCCGCTGTTGATGCCGATATTGTTTTTGTTAAACCCCTTTTTTATTTTTACACGCTTTTTATTAACTCACTCTGTCTGTTGTTGTTGTATCCTCAAATCTTGTTACTCAATTTTAACCCACTTCCCAATGTGGTATGGGACTGCAAACTTGGTATACTTATGTCATACTGATGACAATACTATATTCTATAATAAAAAATCAAATAAATATTTTTAAACATATAATTACACGCTTTGTATTAACTCACTTTGTTTTGTCGTATCCTCAAATCCTGTAACTCAAATTTAACCAATTTCCCAATGTGGTATCGACTGCAAACTTGATATACGTATGTCATACTGATGACAATACTATATTATATCATTAAAAATGAAAAAAATATAATTTTAAAAACATTCTTTTTTAATGTTATGTTTCGGCTTGGGTCTAATTGTCCACGCTCAACTAACGTTGGCTGTAAATCACCAGGCCCTTACGTTATGGCAAGCTTCGGGGCCACTTCCTGGAGTCGTGGAGTTCTGCCATTACTCGTACGGTACATTTGATGAAAGCGTGTTTAAAAAAAAGTTTTTTTTTANTTACTTATTTTTCTTCAACTCTCTTGAGCCGAGTCGGCTGCTACAGCCCCGTCTCCGCCACTCACGGGCCAATGGTCAACCGGCAACTCACACGGCTTGGGGAGGCCCTCATGCCCAGCAGGGGATCGACAGGACGGGGACTGTGCGTGTTGTGGTGCAACAACTCAAAGCTTTAAGGGACGCCAGTGGCTACCTGTGAATTTGCCAAACGCCTGCAATTGCCATGCCTCTCGAAACGTTGCTCACGTGACGCGACAAAAATACGGACCTCTCACCGCGATACAGTGGGGTGGGCTGCTGATAGGCTGGTCTCGACCATAGGAATGTGGAATTTCTCATTGATTTTAGCCCCGGACTGGCTCATCGTCGCCGCCAAACGGAGATGAGTGTGGAGATGAGATCGCCGTCGTGGAGAAGTTAAGTCCTGAATGAAACCCGGGGCCTTGGTTGTTCTTCTTGCTCTGAAACGACGCTGTACCACCTAGATGTACGCACATGCACGCCGCCCTCCGTACATATATAAGTTACAACAACAACAAAAATCTAAGCAAACTGGGTTTCGTTTCGCCCGTGTGAAGTTTCAGCCTTGCACTCGATACGCGTTCGGCGAGAAAACGACGACACTTTTTTCTTCTTTAAAATCTACCTTCCGTTGCTGAGCCAATAATCCACGTTCCCAAGAATCGACGAATTGGGTTGCGCAGCGAGAAATCTTCGCGATTCGCGTGCTCTCTCTGAATGTTGCCGATAGACCGATGCGATAGGAAGCGGGTGACACGGGTGAGACCCAAGCCCCGGGGTAAATCTGCCGGCAAAGCGTTGACTTGGGTAAAGGCTGGAGGTAAAAACTGAGAAAGACTCACACCTGCCGACGAAGCCTCGTCCCAGAAGACCGCAGAAGACTCTGAACATCGACGGGCAGTGCTTCTCTTTCGGCATGGCATGATCGTTCACACGTTCGAATTTTACTCGGGGCTTGATTTCTAAAACGATTCTTTGTTTCTTTTTCAGAAGCGACCTGGCCTACAAATGATAGCTCAACGAAGTGGCTCATCGTGTGGAAATTTAGAGCAGCCAATACTCTAAACGTGTGTTGATTCTACACGTGGAGGGATTAAACCGGAGGACCTGGAGAAAAATGTCACGACCACGGGGAGAACACGCAAACTCCAAATATACAGCAGGCGTCAGGGTGGGGTCGAACCCACGACCTCCTGTATACCAGCGAGGTAGTTAACATCTCGCCACCATAGCCGGAGCTGTCGGCGGCTGAGCTCATTGAAAGCACTCTCCCGTCCCCTCCCCACCCCAACTCACCAACGTGTCCCCAGCCGTCAGCCGCATAACTCGTCGCTTTTTCTCTATCAATCGTCATGTTTCAGTCGTACACGATGTGTGCGTTTTGTTGGTCGCGCTACTTGTAAAGCCGAAGGCGTGACCGCTGCGTTTCACGGATGGGTTTGTGGGAAGTGGTCCTGGCTGGGAGTAGGGGGGGGGAGCTGTGAGTGACCTCGGAAAATATTCCTTGAAAAATTAAGCCCCGACGACGTGAGTGAGTGTAAGGGTACCAATATCGATGGCCAAAATATGACGACGACGACGATGACAAACAGGACGGAAGACACGCACGGGGTACGGCACATCATCGAAATGCTAAACAGTTCCGTTAACGAGCAACTGCATCGAACTGTACATTGAAAAAAGCGATACGATATTGTCTTAACAAAAATAAACCGATAAGAATTTGCACAGTGAGAAGGATCCGCGTATAGCATCTCGCTTGCTCGAAAGCAAACGAAAAATGATAATTGGTTTGTACGGGCCTTTCAAAAATCGACAGGCTTCAATTACAACGCAAAACAGCGGCGGTGGACAAGGGGGTTGCGCGCTGAAGATCCCACAAAAGGGCCGTTTGATGCGTGCGACACGGACGCACGCGCGAATGTTTTCTTGAGACCGTACGTTCAGTCGGGGCTCCTGTCCCCGTGTGCTCGAAACGTTCTCTCTGCAACAAACAAAAAAAACATAAAGCAACGGAACTCCGCAGGGTCCATTCTGCCACGCTTGGCCAGACTCGGTTCGCGTTCATCGGCCAACAATGTATTCCTCCCCCACTTACCCCACCAACAAAAAGCCACGAGCGACTTCGGTAAGCTCTGAAATTACCGGGGACATTTTGCCCAATGGAAATGAATTCACCGCCCACAGAGTATGTCCAGAAAATATACAGCAGCAGTGAACACGTTGGCGTTGGCTTCCATCTCGGGTCTTGGCGTGAGCAACGAAAATCTTCGCTAAACCCACAAAAGACTCGCAAAATTGCGTCGCGATAACAATTGTTGGTTTCACCACGCACACACGCGCGCAAAGTCACGTGTCCTGTAAGATCTTCGCCACGGTTCGATTGAGCACATCGCAGCACGCCTTTCCACGAAGCCGTCCTGCCTCCAGCCTGGTCAATAAGCAGAGCGGAGTTCGGCCTTGCGTCACCTTGAAAGCCATCGAGCGTGGAGCCCACGCGTCTTCTGATCCATTGCACGATGTTCATTGAAAACGCATTCCTACAATAGGCGGCGTCGTTACACTCAGGGCAAGCGGCTGCAGCCGCCTGTCATTCATCGATCAATTGAGTTACGATGCAAACCGTGAGACGCTCAATTCGGCTCCACTTTGCTCGATGCTGCGCGTCTCCAAGAAACGGATGAGAAGAAAGGCGTCTCGTGGGTACATGAGGAAGGCCGAGGGCACAGAGGTCGGCTCAGCTGATGACCTGCGGGATGGTCTCGTACTCGTTCTCCGTGTCCTTGAGGATGCAGAAGGTGCCCCGCGGCATGCTGGCGTAGGTCGGGGCGTCCACGTACGCGGGCGGCACCAGCTGCTCCAGCGCCAGCGAGCGGGACGGCGACGGTTCCGCGCGGCTATCGGACGTCGACTGCGGCTGTTCTTGTTGTCCAGCACCACCGCCACCGCCGCCGCCACCGCCACCGCCGCCACCGCCGTCGTCGTCGTGGTCGCGCAGAGCGCCGCGCTGTTGGCTCGGACTCGTCCCGGCCACCGTGGCCTCCTCGTGCCGCCGCTCCACCGACGCGAGCGACAGCGCCACCGAGGACACCGTCGGCGACGCGGGCGGTGGCTGCAGAAGAGGGAGTCGAGCGGACGCAGCGGCGGCGGCGGCGGCGGCGGNCGGAGGAGCGGGAGGAGCAGGGGAGGCAGCGCGGCGACGAACGAGACGCTCATGCGGACGACTCCGTGCTCGTCCACCACGCGCAGGGGCCACAGCCGCTCGCCCGAGCGCGACACGAAGACGGGCACGGCCTCGCGCCGAAGGGGCCGCCGGCGTCGGCGGCAAACACGCGGATCGGGAGCTGGGCCGCGGTGGCCGCGCCCGGAGCCAGCGCCGATTGTTCCGAGGAGAGTCGTGGCCGGAGCCGCGGGGTCCTCCCGCCGAGCGGGGTAGAGGCCCACGTCGAGGCCGCTGTCCCAGCAGGGGTCGGTGAGCGAGTAGGGGGGCGGCGCATCGGAGGGATGGGCAGGATGAGCGCGCTGGTCTGATGCAGTCCTCGTACCTGCGGTGAGAGATTGACGGTGCACGATTGCAGGTTGGAGGCGGCTTTGGTTCGACGCGGTTTGTACCGGGGTCGAACCCTCGAGACGCCTGGAACTTTGTTCGGGTCGCGTATTCAGGTGTTAAAAAGGCTAGCTTACGAACTAGTTTTAGTTTTACCAGGCAAGACGCAGCGAGCTATGGAGCTCTTTTTCAGAAGCGACCTTGGCCACAATGATAGCAGCACAAACGGAGCGGCTTATCGCATGGAAATGTACAGCAGTCAAAGACTCAAAATGCGCGACGTTGATTCTAAATGTGGAGGGAAAAACCGGAGGACCTGGAGAAAAATCCACGCGACCACGGAGAGAGAGAGACACGCAAACTGCAAATATACAGACATCGGAGTCGGGATCGAACCCATGGAACCTCCTGCGAACCAGGTAGGGAGTTTACCTCTCTCTCGCTTCGTGGCGGGGTGTCACATTGCAAGTGGGCGCAGGCGATCGATTGATTGATGGCGAGAATAATACATGAGCGATTCATTATTGATGTTTGGGTCATATCACCATCAATTATTAATCGGATTTTTAGTCGCGGGGTGTTGTTTCTTTTGATAGTAATTAGAGTCATCGGTATCAATCTTCATCATCGTAACTGCCTGTGATAATTCACCTGTTCATCACCACCGCCACCATCTACCACCAGCACCATCATTATCATGAAAAGTCAATGTCGTACTTTTAACCACAATCATCACACGTTCACACTTTCACTGGATAATTCCTCTCCGGACGATTGTTTTTTCTCATGTTGATTTTCTACTTTTTTTCCCCCCACCCAAAATATTTCTACAATTTACTGCATCAAGGCCGTAGCCATGGAGTCGACATTGGGGGGGCCAAATCTTCCAGGGGTCTGGGGGTCCCCCCCCCCCCAGAAAAAAAAAATCTAAATTTGAAAACTAATTTCCTGCCTAAAATAAAAAATTCACTACCACATAGGATGGATTTTTTTTTTTACAATAATGTCTAAGAGTGTATTGTATTACACTGCTCTGTTTNTTTTTTACCATTTCTTGTTTCATTGTGTAACGCAGAGATTAGGGATTAATAAAATACAACCATAACCACAATCATATAAACAGAAATCTATTTTATAGCAATATTTGGGGGGATTTGAGCATATTTAAATATTGGGGGGGGGGAGTCTATCCCCCCCCCCCAATATATATTATAATTACGACTTTGCTGCACATTCTCCGATTGCCTCCAGGGACCAAATGTATCCTGGACATCTGTGCAAAAAGAGCTTCATAGCTCATCCGATTCCTCCAGTAGAAATGAAGATTCTGATGATAAATGTTGGCTAACATTCCTCCATTTGGTTTTGTGGGATGACGGCTGCTATTGTTGACGTTATATAAGTTTCACCCATTCCACCAATGCCCGTTTCGGAACTAGCGAGACGACCCAGAGTGGGTGGGGACTAAGGTGGGCTCGTGTAAAAGGTGCAGTCCTGCAACGGCTTTCTTACGGCACTGCCGATCGACGTTCTGCAGTCGTGCTGGATGGGACGCCGTGGTGGTGGTGGTGGGGCGTGGAATTTAAGAAACCCGCAGCGTCGTTTCGACTGCCGCGCCCGGAGATCGAATCGAGCCGGCACGACCTCTGATCGCAGGTCCAGCAGCGTCTCTCCATGGAGGAGGGGGCTGTGTAAGCCGCATGTCAAGTGGCCGTCTCTGGTGCAAGGCAGCCTTGCACCAGACACAGCCATCGCATTCAACTTGTTCAGTGACATCACGTGTCTTGGTTCGTCACTTGAGACCAGGATAACCGAGGAAGAGTGGTAGTGTAGCGGTCAGCGCGTTGCACTACGAACCCGGCGACCCGAGTTTGATTCCCGCCCACGGCCACTAACACCGGTGACGATTATTAGAACCGGTTCCGGGCTCCCGAGGTCGACTCAGCCTCAAATGAGGACCTGGTGCGTTTGTGTAATGATCGCCAGTATGGAGACAAGGGCGGGCCGGGCGTGGTGCTGGCCACCCACCCCCTCGTGTGCCGTGCCGGCTTCGTAGGTGCTCGCTAACACCACTTGCCCCAAAGTATGTCAAGGCTATACGGGGGGTCTTTGTCTTCGTAACCTGAGACGAATAAACCAAAGGAGAGTGTTTGCTCCACCATTGTGGAACCATGATCCTCCGCAGTTTCACGTTAGCACCGTTAAGATTGTCGATGATGATGATGGTGGTGGTGCAAACAAGCTGTGCAATGGTGGAGACATTGAACGCGACATTCTCCCACGTCGAATGCTGGCTGGACCTTGACGGAGCTGTTGTTTACAATTCAGATTTAAATGGAGCCGAGAGAGGCTTTGATGTCGGGACACAATGATCGATAGAGTAACTCCGATTTCTCGTGCCTTGCAGCGTTCCTTATGCAAAGCACTGTGGCCCAAGGAGTGAATGGGCCCCATCATTATTATTATTAGCCATGGTCTATCCACTGCTGGATGAAGGCCTCTTTAACATTTTTCGCGATCCTGCGCGTCGAACCGATCTCATCGCTCCATCTCCTTGTCTGGACCTCGTTCAATGCAATGTATACTGCGACGTACACATTGCATATGTAAATCAAACCAATGTTCTCAAATGTAATAATGACATAATTTATGGCTCTTTCTCAATCCACTACCGAACGCCTCTCCATCCCGAGGCTTGTTTGACCACACGTCATCGCTGAAATTATGAGATTAAAGTTTGCAACGATAATGGTGGGTAGCTTGTGTGCGTCATCCGGCCGGTGAATAATTTGAAATCGTGATACTGAATAACCATAAAACATAGGCTTGCGAATAAACAAATCTACTTTGGGCTTTTAGACCGAGCAATTGATCGTTAACTTCGGTCAGAACAACCCCGACGGCCTTCATTAAAATTTAAACACGAACCTTCCTCCCAACTCCGCATTAAAGCATTAAAATAAATAAATCAAACACCGTGACACACGACCAAAGAAACAAAAAAACATTGAATCAATTTTCGTGTTTTTTTTNGTTCCCACAAAAAGCAACTATTTAAAATTAAAATCAAAAGATAGAAGATGGCAAAAACGCTCATCCGCCAAATTCTAACTGGCAACGCTCGTCAGGCCCGCGTCTTCTCTGACCCCGAGTGGCAACGGAAGGGCCCCATCGAGTGGGCTACGTCGCTTGGAGAGCCACGCGCCGACGACCTTTATTGAAGCCGCCCGTTTAGAGCAGTTGGAGGCGTATTCTTAGGTGTTTTCGGTGAAGTCACGTAGGTAAAATACAGCTGTCGTGCTGTGACGGTTCCACCTGAAGACGGAATGCTTGTGTTGCCTCCGAAACGTCGTGATTTTTATTTTCTATTTATTTTACTTTTATTATCTTATTGGTTCTTTCGGTAAAGTCACGTAGAATGGAAATAATAAAATAATAAAAATAAAACAAAATAAATTATTTTTAATTATTATTATGGTTCTTTTAGGGTAATAATAAAATAATAAAAATAAACATAATAAAATAATATTATTATTATGTTTTTATTTTATTATTTCCATTCTACGTGACTTTACCGAAAGAACCCAGAAGATGAATCCCTGCAGTCACGAAAGCTTTAAATCGAAATTTACTTTTTAATTTTTATTTTTTACCTACGTGACTTTACCGAAAAAACCTAAGAATACAGTGGGAGGCGGTTTGCCGTGGCGCCGAGCGGCCTGGCGTCTTGGAACTGCAGCGGAGTATCGTGGACAATTCTCTTCTGATTATCCCACGGGTTGATGCGGCTTAGAGACGCAGCTTTTATTTTCGTTGGCCGCCGAGCGTTTCAATGGACGCGTAATGTCACTGCACTCCACTTGAGAAGACGTGTCTGCCTGTCTGTCGGGCTGCGTGCGTGTGCTCTCGGAGCGGCCAACAAGCCGGTGACGATTATCTCAACCGGTACCTGTGCCGATCACTACCCCTATAACTACCCCAACCCTATCACTACCCCAACCCTATCACTACCCCAACCCCTATCACTACCCAACCCCTATCACTACCCCTAACCGCTATCACTACCCCAACCCTATCACTACCCCAACCCCTATCACTACCCCAACCCTATCACTACCCAACCCCTATCCTACCCCCTATCACTACCCCCCTATCCTACCCCCCTATCACTACCCCCCTATCACTACCCCCCTATCACTACCCCAACCCTATCACTACCCCTATCACTACCCCCCCTATCACTACCCCCCCTATCACTACCACTATCCTACCCTACCCCTATCACTACCCCCCCTATCACTACCACTATCACTACCCCAACCCTATCACTACCCCAACCACTATCACTACCCTACCCCTATCACTACCCCAACCCCTATCACTACCACTATCACTACCCCTATCACTACCCCAACCCCTATCACTACCACTATCACTACCCCTATCACTACCCCAACCCCTATCACTACCCCAACCGCTATCGGCCTATCACCACCCATACCCTCGTTAGCCTCTCCGCTGGTTCTCACAACAGCCCCACTCTCCTTCGTCTAAACACAAACACCCTGGATTAAGGCGCCATATCAATCTAAATGAGACCATAAATGACGTCACGCGATTTTGGACGATTTTTGACCCCCCCTCGTCACACGGCGTCACAAAAAGTCAGACCCCCCCCTCAAATATGACGTCACAAAGCTCTGCCCCCCCCCCAGAACCATATTTCCATTTTGAAAATAAAACATGCTTCAAATGGCTTTAAACTATTGTCATTGTAGTGTGTATTTAATGTGGCGGAGTGTTGTTATAAACAATTAGTGTTGTTATAACAATTCTGTATTTAAAAAAGTTGCACATCTTGATGTGACGTCACATTTCTCACCCCCCCCCCTCGTCACGCATCGTCCAAATGTCTGACCCCCCCCCCCCCCCCGGTACGGACGTCATTTACGGACGCCCCCTATTCCTTAATTTATTATTATAACGATACCACGTGAAGACGCCATTAGACGAACTCCCCCCCNGCCATTTTAAGTTTGTTGTTAGAATCATAAATTCCGGGACCCCTCTGAGCTACTCCGGGTTGGGGGGGGGGGTAGGCGTAGGGTAGGGGGGGCTGAGACTGGTGGCTCGCTCCGTGCCATCGGCTTCGAGCGTCCAAGCGGCGAGCGCTCGGCACGCTGCTGGTCGACTGGGCTGCATCTCCGGCGCGGCCGCGTCGACGCGAGCCGACTTCGCTTGGGGGGGGGCGGAGAGGGTGTGGGGGGGGGGCATGCGAGAGAAGCCGATTAATGGGTCTACTGCTACTATCTTGCGGAGTTGAACTTTTCGATTTAAAGCTTTCGTGACTGCAGGGATTCATCTTCTTGGTTCTTTCGGTAAAGTCACGAGGAGACAGACACTGTTTCCTCGACAGATCTGTTCTTCACCTGAGGACGGCTACTTGCGTTGTGGCCGAAACGTCGTGAGAATGATTTTATTATGTTAAATTTTTTTTATTATTTCAATGCTACGTGACTTTACCGAAAGAACCAGAAGATGAGTTGAACTTTGCTTTATCGCAAAGGAAAAACGGTAGACGAATCTCTCCCCCCCCCCCGCTGTCCCCCATTCCGTGGGTGTAAAAAAAANCATGAAAAAAATGTTCGGGGAGGGGGGGGGCTTTTATTCAATTTTTACGAAAATCCGATTTGTAAAGAGAAATTGCCACCAAATTGTCGATATGTGTGAAGCTTGGAAATGTTTGTATTTATTCTCCTCCTCTGCGCTGGTATCACAAATGTAGCCCTTCGACGCATTGCTTCCAAAGTGGTTTACGTGTGCCCTGTGTTTTATTCGTGATAGATAGTGCTTCTATAAATTTCTGTTCACGGCTGTGTGATCTGACTGTGCTCCGTGTTTGACGTCAGTCCTGCTTGGCTGACTGAACGTCGATTGGCAATCTCTTAAAAACCAGGGTGAATGGAAACTGAATGAATGATTGAGCGAATTCATGGATGATTGGACTATGTTGTATGTTCAACCTGCAATGGGGGATATTGTACAATGCGGCATCCTCGTGCTTAAACTTGCTTTACGGGCTGTAGATCTAAGCGATTTTCTCAGGATCGTCAACAATGACTGCACAAAAAAANCACATCTATAACGCTGGTTTTGCTTTTTAAAGATGTTGTGCATTCATTTAATTCAAGGTTTAGAGAATGAAAAAACAATTGGAAGCCATGCCACGCTGGTTTTGCTTTTAAAGAATGTTGTAAATTCATTTAATTCAGGGTTTAGAGAATGAAGAAAAACAATTGGAACCCCTGCCACGGTGGTTTTGCTTTTAAAGAATGTTGTAAATTAATTTAATTCAGGGTTTAGACAATGAAGAAAAAATAATTGGAATCCCTGCCACGCTAGTTTTGCTTTTAAATAATGTTGTAAATTCTTTTAATTCAGGGTTTAGAGAATAAAAACAATTGTAATCCCTGCCACGATGGTTTTACTTTAAAATAATGTTGTAAATTCTTTTAATTCAAGGTTTAGAGAATGAAGAAAAAACAATTGGAATCCCTGCCACGCTGGTTTGGCTTTTAAAGAATGTTGTGAATTCATTTAATTCAGGGTTTAGAGAATGAAGAAAACAATTGGAATCCCTGCCAGGCTAGTTTTGCTTTAAATAATGTTGTATATTCATTTAATTCAGGGTTTAGAGAATGAAGAAAAAACGATTGGAATCCCTGCCACGCTAGTTTTCCTTTTAAAGAATGTTGTATATTCATTTAATTCAGGGTTTAGAAATGAAGAAAACATTGGAATCCCTGCCACGCTAGTTTTCCTTTTAAAGAATGTTGTATATTCATTTAATTCAGGTTTAGAGAATGAAGAAAACAATTGGAATCCCTGCCACCTTGTGTTGGCAGGGCTTCTGAAATGTCGTGATGACCAAGAGTCGAGACGTTGTCACGTGCCATCATCCTCCCGGGCTGTTGTCAGACACACGGTAAGTGGCACTGTTCGCTGTACAATAGTGTGGGCTCACGCAACAGATTTAATTTGACATTCCAAACTATTTCTCCACGTTGGAGTACTCGTGAAATGTATATATACATCCTGCAAATATATTTGTAACATGGGAACCAAATCGAATTTGTATCTTTTATTTTAAAATTAAGTACAAACTCAAATTGATCCATAATAGAGTTTTTTTGGGGTTAGATCGCGTAAATATATAAATGTGTCGTTAAAACCCGCCACCACAGCCAACTAGTAAGGGTTGTCACGTAAACAGAATGTGGCCAATTCGTCACGAGTACAGCACTAACCGGTGTGTTGGAGAGCCAAGCCACAACATTTACAAACTGAGTACGACGTTTCGCCGGTAATTACAACCAGCTTCATCATGAAACCATCAAAAATCTGACACGCACTGAGACCTAAATCCGGACTCGAACCCAGCATCTCAGCGGAACCACCGTGGTTAGGCAACAGATCCCGTTCGGCATTCGGCTCGCAAAGCACGCGGCGTGGGCTGCGATGCGGTCAGAGCACTGAGAGGCACGTCTGTCTATCTGTCCGAACGTGACGTTTCATTTGAACACAGACACAGAGAGACAGAGAAAGACAGAGAAAGAGAAGGAGGCAGAGAGAGACACCGAGAGAGAGACACACACAGAGAGAGACAGAGAGAGAGAGAGAGACAGAGAGAGATAGAACACAGAGACAGAGAGACACACAGAGACAGAGAGACACAGAGACAAGAGAGACACAGAGAGACACACAGAGACAGAGACAGAGACAGAGAGACAGAGAGACAGACAGATAGACACAGAGACAGAGAGAGAACACACACAGAGACAGAGAGAGAGACAGAGAGAGACACACAGAGACAGAGAGAGACAGAGAGACAGAGAGAGACACACACAGAGACAGAGGGAGAGGGAAGGGCTTCATCGATCGCTTCTAATAATCCCTCGTTGTACTTTTTGATCGCCACGTCCTTCGGGGGTCAACTGAGGTCGTCGATCAGGCAATGCGGTGACTTCCGGCGACTGTGCGGGAGTGCTGCTGGAATCGAGACCCCCCCTCTCTCCCACCCCCTCCCACCCCTCTCCTCTCTCCCCACCCCACCCCNTCTTCCACCCTCTCCCCACCCCTCTCCCCACCCCCCCCCCCCCCCCCCCCCCTCCCCACCCCCCCTCTCCCCCCTCTCTCCACCCCCCTCTTTCCCCCACCCCTCTCCCACCCTCTCCCCACTCTCCCCACCCCCTCTCCCCACCCCCTCTCCCACCCCCTCTCCCCCCCCCTCTCTCCACCCCCCCCTCTTTCCCCCACCCTCTCCCACCACCCCACCCCCACTCTCTCCCACCCCCTCTCCCCACCCCCCAGCGTTGCCTTGGGAGCGCGATATTTAAACACATGTCGACAGCGTCATGGATTATCCTATAAATGTCGTGCGAGTTAAGACGGCGGGGGGGGGGGNTCGTTCCCTCGGTGCGATGGTTATGTAAGGGAAAAGACGGCGGTGCTGTGAATGCATGAATGCGGGCGGCGGACACGAGCTGGAACACACACAAAAGAAAGTGAATAAAAAATAAAATCGAGCTCGCTATTTTTGGGAGGTGACCGGGAGGCTTATGGAGGTCGGAGCGTTGAGCCGGCACCGCCGAGATGCCTGGTTCGAGTCCAGGATTCAGCCGACCGTGAGTAATAACGGCTTGCCAAAGTGCAGCGAGTTGATGGATGTCAGCCCCGGTCACCACTGACTGCACCGAAACACAATTCAAAGTCGGCTCGGCAACTTTACTTGGCTAAATTAAGAATTCTTGGTTTTTTGAGGCCAGGATTCAGCCGCCCGTCAGTAAAGCGGGTTGTCGTGCGTGGCGAGTAGATGGTGTCAGCCCGGTCACTAAAGCACGTTGCAACGACAAAAATGAAGCCCGTCACATCGAATGTCTTTCCGTCCACTTGAATTTGGCAAAATTTCAGCACTGCTGAGAATTCAATATATGGGTTTGACTGCCACGTGATGAACATTTCTCTATACCAGGGCATGTAAGGAAAGTACAGTCTCCGTCGTTGCGGATACAAACTTTCAGTTGCAGGGATCTCAGAAGTAGTTCTTTGATACACCTTCCACAGGCCCTTCCCTGTACGGGGTGATGCATTGGCTCGCGAGAGTCCCAAATGGGCACTGCATCATTGGGCGACGATGCCGATGGCACAACTGCAATAATAATCTTGGGAAAACAGATTGTATTAATGTTTTGTCTAGCCACAACACTCCGTTCTGTTTTTAGGTACACACCCGGGACGTTTGACTGGGTTTTGCTTTTCCGTGGCTACACCGATCATCCGGAACTCTCCTCCACTGCACACAAGCAGCAGCAGTACAGCCAATTACCCTCCACCTTAAAGCAAGAGGTCAAGGCTCTCACCTGTTCAGGTGTTCTCCTGTTCAAGCTCTTACCCGTTCGGGTGTTCACCTGCCCAGGATTTCTCTGTCACCTGTTCAGGCTCGCTAATTGCACTTGCCCCAGTCAGCAATCGATGTTGGCTGCACAGACGGGCTGGGCATTTACGTGATTGTCGCCACATTTGTTGAATTGTTGTTGACTGAGTAAAAACGCATGAATAATTTTGAGTCAATAAACATCTATTAGTACGAGCGGATGCACGCTTTGACGCAATTTTATCACAATTTTCAAACGCTCCGTCGCACGCGAATATATTTGATTTTGTTTTTAAACGCACTTTGGACGGTAAATTCGGAATTAACACCGAGCACGAATGCCCGTCAAGGGGAGGCCACGCAAACTGCTTTGCTGTCCTATTCCAAAGTGAAAATTGTATTAATCTCTCACCTGCTGTGACACGGAAAACTCTCGAAGGCTTCCTCCATTCACGAAGCAAACAGCCAACAAAGAAAGCACTGAAAACGCGCGCGTGTGTGCACAAGCAATTGAACGGAAATTTTACCCGAAATAAAATAAAAAAATGTTTATCCACGTTGAATGAAAATTAGTGACGTTTTACAATTTCCCACCTCTGTGTGTTGGTGATTTTGAAAATGTGGAGCAGCGACGCAGTGGTTCGCGTGCTGCTCTATGCACGCAGAAACTCGAGTTCGATTCCCACGCACGGCTAACATGAGCTGCAAGTAAACGGTGGATCGGTCATGAACACACGAGCGTTATCTTATCCACGTGTTCCTCGTTCTTTCTCACAACGCGATTCCAAGCTTGACATCTCTCCATGCTGCCATGCTTCATGGAGAGACGCAATGCTTGGAAATGCACAGAGACACAGAAAGAGGAACACACGCATTAGTTCAATTTGCATATAATTTGCATACATTCAACAATCATTATTCTCACGCACACGATTCCACGCGTGCATTGTGAGCATACGACGCTTAGTAACGCGCCTCCAGATGTGCCCAACACTCTAATGCCTTGACGTCACTTTGTGATCACTCGGGAGTTGAGCGGTGGGATACGGGGAGGTGGAACGGTGGCTCAGAGGCCGTAGCGTGCCTCGGAGGCGTCCCCGGGGCCCCAAAATGAAATCCAGGCAGCCGCCTTTTACTGAACGTGGCATCTCAGACGTGGCGAGATTTCTCGTCTCAGCCCAGACACCACCGAATGACCGCACACACACACAAAAGAAATATCCCAACACCTTAAATTCGGTTCTGCACCAAATGTTCTCCCGTGGTCGCGAGGAGTTTGGTCCGGGTCCTCTCGGTTTTTCACTCCACACTTAGAATCAACGGGCGTCTTAGAGCATTTGGCTGCTATACATTTCCACGTGATGATAATAATAATCCACTTGGTTCGGCTATGATATGTGGTCCAGGTCGCTTTCTGAAAAAGAGCTCTTTCGCTCAGTGAGTCTTGCCTGGTAAAATACAAAGTTAGTTAGTTAGTTCATAGACTGGAGGGAATTGATGCACATCACTGAAGGGCTCCACAAAGTCGCTTTCTGACCGCCAGCAAATAACCTGTTGGAGTTTCATGCGGCTAGGTGCTGCTCGCCCACTGTAGCCCCCCCCCGTGCCACCATGGACTAGCGGCCCCCACAATGTGTCCTCTACTTGCTATGAGCTCTCAGGGCTGCCCTGATTGTTCACAAAGCGTAAGGGTCGCGACAGCTCCTCTGTCAGTCCTCCGCTGTCTAAGTTGTCTCTCCGCGCCTCCAGCATCTCTCGCCGCCCGGCGTTGCGGCGATCCACCCATCTGCGATCTGCGTCTCGTGTAAACAAAATCATGATCATCGTCTTCTTCTTTTTCTCCTTCATTGTGCGGCTGATGTTGATGTACGGAGCAACAGCTGTAGTTCTACACTGAGTTGGTTTTGCCAAATGATTGCGTCTTGAGTAGCGGCGTAGTGCATCGCTGTGATGATGAAGTGGTGATGATGATGTGGTGATGATAATGTGGTGATGATGATGTGGTGATGATGATGTGGTGATGATGATGTGGTGGTGATGATGTGGGATGATGTGGTGATGATGTGGTGATGATGATGTGGATGATGATGTGGTGATGATGAGGATGATGATGTGGTGATGATGATGTGGTGATGATGATGTGGTGATGATGTTGATGTGGTGATGATGATGTGGTGATGATGTGGTGATGATGATGTGGTGATGATGTGGTGATGATGATGTGGTGGTGATGATGATGATGATGTTGATGATGATGTTGATGATGTGGATGATGATGTATGATGATGATGATGATGATGATGATGTGGTGGTGATGATGTGGGGATGATGATGTGGTGATGATGTGGTGATGATGATGTGGTAATGATGATGTGGTGATGATGATGTGGTGATGATGATGTTGGTGATGATGTGGTGATGATGATGATGGTGATGTGGTGATGATGATGTGGTGATGATGATGTTGATGATGATGTGGTGATGATGATGTGGGGATGATGATGCCTCCTTCGTATTGTGAATTGGGAATTGTTTCGTGAAACCTTTCATGGTCATGGTAACATTAATAATAACCCTACAACCCTTTATCGATACAGCGCTGCGTGAAGGCTTCCCTACACTTTTTGGTCATTGGGGAATCGTTTGACCATACTTCACCACATTTGCAAGTGCAGGTTTGTGAAGGGTGTTCGCGCTCCCAGGGAAAGGTCTCAGATGTCACTTGCCACCGGCGCTTGCCATGGCCGGGAATCGAACTCGGTGCGCNGGGTTTGTGGCAAAATGCGCCAAACCCACCGCGCCACCGCTCCACCATCGCGGCCTCGCTCCGCGTCTCAGACGAAGGCGAGCAACCCACGGGGCCTTGACGGCTCGCCCAGGGCGGTGGCCCAAGACGCGGGNTAACGGACGGGGACAATCTTGCGTCCTCGCCGGCACGGTTAGCGCAGATCGCGCGTCACACTCACCGCAGGTGGAATAGGAACAAGGATGACAAAAATAATAATAGCAACAAAAATAGCAACAATAACAACAAAAATAGCAATAATCACAATAACAATAATAACAACAATAACAACGACAACCTTCTTGGTTCTTTCGGTAAAGTCACGAAGAAGGGAAATAATAAAATAATACAAATAAAACAATAAAATACAGTTCAGACGCTGTTTTTCCGACAGACCTGTTCTTCACCTGAGGACGGCTGCTTGCGTTGTGGCCGAAACGTCGTGAGAATTGAATTTTATTATGTTTTATTTTTATTATTTTATTATTTCCCTTCTACGTGACTTTACCGAAAGAACCAAGAAGATGAATCCCTGCAGTCACGAAAGCTTTAAATCGAAACAACAATATCATTAATAACAAGAATAATAACAACAACAATATCAACAACAACAAGGTCTCCCGCGTGAGCGATCTGCGGTGACCATGAGAAGGCACCGCACGGCGCGACTCGAGCCCACGACGCCTCGCTGCTCAGCCTTGAACAAGTGTGGGAGCATAGCAGCGCGGTGCAGTACTGTACAAAGATGGCTCAGCTGCCGCTCTTTGTTCCGATCGTGCTGCGTGTCACCGCCCGCCCGTCCGTCCGAGCGCTGGGCAGGCTCAGACGTGGAGCTGAGCAGCTTGTGGGATCTGTCGCGCTCGGGCTGCGTGGCAAGGCTCTCCAAATCCATTGCCTCCTCCCCCAATGAAATTCGGACGAACGTCGCTCTCAACGAAAACAGAGATAATTGGACCTGCGAATAAGCGCACCCACCCACACACACCCACCCACCATCACAGTCACCCACCCTCAACCACCCACCACCACCATTCCTCTGCCGTTTCTCCTTCATGCAGATGCGGCGACGACTCCGGCGGTGGCGAGGGGCCACGGCGGCGTGGCTCGTGGGCGGTGGGAGGCGCGCGAGCCGCATTAGCATGCAGCTCGCACGCCGCCGCCAGCTGAGCCACGGCGAGAGAGCGCCGCAGACGAACGCTGTCGGATTGGTGACCTCCTCCAACACCACCACCACCGCCGCCGCCTTTCTCTGCCTCGTCGTAATGTCAGNCCCCCACCCACCTCCCACCCATCTTCAACTACCTCCTACCTACCTCAACCCTCCTCTCACCCACCTCCACTAACCTCCCACCCATCTCCCACTCACCTCTCACCCATCTCCACTCACTTCCCACCCACCTCCACCCACCTCTCACCCATACCCACCCACCTCCCTTTTTTTGCGATCAGTGGAAACAAGAAAATGCTCGATGTATTCGGCACTTTGCTTCGTTCATCATTTCGTAATTTTTTTATTTAAAATTTTAAAACTTGGCTTCATGTAACCTCCCAACCCACCTCCCTCCCACCTCCACCCTCGGACGTCTCAAATCTAGGAGGTTTTTTTTTTGTTACGCGCGTCGACTGCGCTCGCTGTGACCGTCACGCCCATAGAATCAGCGGCGTCTTAGAGCGTGGGCGGGAGGGAGGGAGTGGGGATGGAGTGGGGGAGGGAGTAGGGGGAGGGAGGGAGTGGGGGAGGGAGTGGGGAAAGAGTGGGGGGAGAGAGTGGGGGAGGGAGGGATGGAGGGAGTGGGGTGAGGAGTGGGGGAGGAGTGGGGGGAGGGAGGGAGTGGGGGAGGGAGTGGGTGAGGGAGTGGGGAGGGAGTGGGGAGAGGGAGGGAGTGGGGGAGGGGGGCTGAACCCCCCGCCCCGCCTGCTCCAGGCTCACCCCCCCCCCCGCCACCTTCATCAAGGATGGAGTGAGCGAAGCATTGACTGTGCCGTGCCCCCCCCCCTGAGGTGTTACGTAACCCCCCCCCCCCCGCATGTCAGCAATGTGACGCTACCCAGGTGTTTCACCTTGACCAGCGTGCGTTGACCAGCACGGTTAAGTATGTTCACAACAACAAAACCAAAACAACAACAACAACAACGCTCCGTCGTGACCGACAACACAAGAGTGCCGGGGCGACCTTCATCCAGCACTTCATTTAAATTTAGCCGTAAATAAACGACCGCATTTTCCACCGCTTTAAAAATTGCTCAGTTTAGTGTTTTTTTTTTCTCATACTCCCGTCGCTGTATCGACGCTCTCCTCCTTGGCCGTGCATAATGCATGCAGGGTAATCGTCCCGCTTCCAGCTCACGCCCTCCGCGCTCGTTCACGACCACCGCTTGCAAAGATCCCAGCGAGATCGCCCTCGCCAAGCCGATGACGCCTCTCTTATCCGTGCGCCGGGCCGCTCTTCATTTTTTTTATTTCGTTTTTTACGATCAGTTGAAACAAGAAGATGCTCGGTGTAGTCGGCACTTTGCTTCGTTCATCATTTCGTAATTTTTTTTTACTTTATGTAAACCCCACCTCTCGCTAACTTCTCGCTCTCTCTCTCTCGTTCTGCACGCAGCCCTTCTCGCAGTCCGACGGCCTCCGACAGGGCTTCATCGGTGACGCTCACTAGCGGCACTTTCCCCACCAGCCTGTTAAGGCTATCCAGTGGACGTGTTGGGGGGTGGGGTGGGTTGGGGTGGGGGCGTGCGGAACCTTTGTCTTTGTGCGTGCACGTACCGTGGCGGCGCGTCTAGGAAGGTGAGGTTGAGGCGCGACACGGTCTCGTCGCACATCTCGTACGCCATCGCCGTCGAGTATCTCTCCATGCGTGACAGACTCAGGTCGCCGTGGGAGCCGCTGTACGAGAAGCCGTCCTGCCCTGCTCCGCCACACACGGCGACAACGGCCGCGAGCGGTCACGCGAGATCACTCGGTCACTCGCGGTCACACACACACACGGTCACTGGGTCACGCGAGGTCACGCACGCGCGGTCACGCGAGATCACTCGGTCACTCGCGTCACACACACACACGGTCACTGGGTCACGCGAGGTCACACACGCGCGGTCACGCACACGGTCACTCGGTCACTCGCGGTCACACACAGACACGGTCACTGGGTCACGCGAGGTCACACACGCGCGGTCACGCGAGATCACTCGGTCACTCGCGGTCACACACACACACGGTCACTGGGTCACGCGAGGTCACACACGCGCGGTCACGCACACGGTCACTCGGTCACGCGTGAACGTCCGCTTATTCGCCGGCCGCGGTCATGTTCAATCCGCTGCTGGATGAAGGCTTCGGCAAGCCGACGCCGTCTCTCGGGTCTTGCGTTGCGATGATCCACGTGGTGGGCAAGCCGGACCGGAGACAGCTGCCATGGATTGCAGGGACGCCGCGATGGTGTTGCATTGATAATATTAATTTAGATGTATAAGGCACCCTTAAGGAATGGCTCACAGTAATTGCACGAGACAGAAATGTGTGAAGCCCCTTGCGTCAGTCGACTCACTGTTGGACATGGGCTGTCATCTCTCTGGTGATAAAAAAAAATCCACAAAATTCCACGGGAACAAGAAGATAAAGGGCCTTAAATAAAATAAAAAACACGTAAATATTAAAACACACATTTTTAACTTGCACGGTAAAGTGATTGTATTTTTTTCAGTTGCTACACAAGCAAGATAATACGACAAATCGCTAACCTTAAACACCCAGTCGTTCGTAAAAGTTGAAGGCGGTATAGTACTATAGTAATAGAGCAAGTGCAGAATCACTGAACCGAAATTGATAAGCTTGAAAGCATTTAGCGCGGGGCCTTGAAAGTGCGGGGCCGTAGCTACTACATATGTGTAGTGGTGGTATTGACGTGCGCCGGCAGTGAGGATCACGGGCGCGGGGTTGGGAACGCAGTGTGGCGTGGCATGGACGCGCGCGCGGTGGTGAGGCGCGCTCACACAAGCTGGGAAGAGAGGATCGTAGCGAGTGCGCAGTGATTGGTCAGATAAGTGGGTACTCTCAGCGACGTCCGCAGGAGGGTATAAAGGGGACGCGCGAGAGCACTCGTGTCAGTGTTAACCAGTTGAAGACCGAAGACGGGTGGAGGAGATAGGGGCCNTGTGTGCTCGGAGCCGAGACTGGGGGACCGTAGTCCGACGCCCGTGTGGTCGGGACGGTGGTACCCAGAGCCGAGACGGGCACCCCGGCTGGGTGTGTCCCGGACGGCGACGGGCGTAAGGGCCCGTGTCAGTACAGCTGAGTGGGTGTTAGTCGCCCGTGTAGCTGAGTGGTGTTAGTCACCCGTGTAGCTGAGTGGTGTTAGTCACCCGTGTAGCTGAGTGGGTGTTAGTCACCCGAGCAGCTGAGTGGGTGTTAGTCACCCGTGTAGCTGAGTGGGTGTGGTCACCCGTGTAGCTAAGTGGGTGTTGGTCACCCGTGTAACGAAGTCGTAGCTGAGTGGGTGTCCGTCACCCGTGTAGCTAAGTGGGTGTTGGTCACCCGTGTAACGAAGTAGGGTGTTAGTCATCCGTGTAACTACAAGTTGGTGAAAATAAAGAGTGTGCTACCCGTGAAGTCGTCTCCTGCCAAGTTACTACTTTACAACTGGCGTCAGAAGTAAACCTGTCTTCAAGGAGAAATGGACACAAGGAAGACTTCTCGTTCCACGTGCAAGACCGGGGAGACGACGACGTACCGGTGACACCACCCTCGGAGGAGAGGACGAGGAGTTGCCGCCGATGCAGCACTTCGCGGAAATGGCCGATGCTCCGCCCGCCTCCGACACCAGCCTGCAGGACGCACATTCCCGCCTGGCGGAGTTGCTGCTCGCCGCCGCTGCAATCTTGGCGGAGATCTCCGTTCCAGCGGCCGGAGAACGCCTGCGGGTTGGAAGAGGCGGCGCGGCTGGAGGGTTCCCGCCATACGGCGTTTCGCGCCAAAATTTGGGAGTTGGCGCCATTTTGAGGGCCCGACTCCGCTTGGCGGGAAACGAGGACACCACGTGGCCAGAGGTCTCCACACAGCGCAGCCGCGTCATCGGCGAGCGCCGGAGCTCTCCATTTGCGCCTGCAGAGGGAGCCGACATTTTCTACAACCACAGCGGCGCGCGGAAAATCGCTCCAACGACGACGACGACGATCGAGTTCTCCAGCAACGATTGCCCGCGCTGTCGGTGTTCAAGGCGGACGGGGCGACTGGGGAGCCTTCCAGCGACGGTTCATCGCGCATCAAGAAATGTCGGGTGGTCCGACACCACTGCCCTGCGCGCGCTGCCAGCGATGCTCGACGACGACGCGCTTGCGGCCTTCACGTCTGCCCCGAGGTCGTCCCGCTCCACGCTCCAGGCCGCGCTGCACCTGTTGGCCAAGGTGTTCGGGCCGCCCTCGACCTGTCGCCACCAGTTCTACGATCGGCGGAAGGTGGTTGGAGAAACAACGCTCGCCTATCGCACGGCGCTGCTCGCCCTGGCAGATTCAGCTTTTCCCGTATGGACAAGGAGGGAAGGACGCCATGGTGACGGAGCAGCTGCTGGCGCTGGCTCACGGATTGGGAGTTCCATTAATACGGCGGACGAGATGGACATCTGCTCCCTGGGGATTGCNACGAGTATCCACGCTTACGAGGTCCTACAGCGGAAGCCGACGGTCGTCTGCGCATCGGTGAGAACGGGCACCGGCCGCCACGATCATCGGACCTCAGCCTGCTGTGCCTCGGAGGAGGCCTTCGCGGGTTCGAGGCCGGGGAGTGGAGAACGGGCGGTCGTTCGCCCACACGCTCCTCCGCAAGCTGGAGCAACCGAAACCCACGACGTCCCTCGTCGTCTGCTACAACTGCGGCCTTCGGGCCACGTCGCGTCGGATGCCGGGCCCCGCGTCAACGCACGCGGACCACGTCCGGACGACGCCCAGGACTCAAGACATCCCAACTGAACCGGCAAGTCGCGGCACCTCACACGTTCGGTCCACAAGCACGGCACATTCGGGTCGCCGCTTAGCGGTGGGGGACCGGTATGGCGCCGGGGTTCGGTTCGGCGAGAGGGTCCGCGTACGGCCCGAAGGCAGTCGAGTGGTCCGAATTAGCCCACAGGATTGTGGCTGCGTCGGCCGGGTCGTCCGTGGTAACGGGTACATTGACGGGGTTGAGGTCCGGGTGCTCGTGGACACGGGTGCGTCGGCCACTATTATTTCGGACCTGATTTATAATATTCTTCCCGTACAATGTCGACCACTTCTGCCGGTGGACGTACCGTTTTACGCGGCAAACGGGGGATCTTTGGGAATCATCGGCCAGATTCGGGCGAATATTTGTATTGGCGACATTAAATTGGCGGGTCCTATTTTGTATCATCATCGTTGGCCGTTCTTGTTTACTAGGCACGGATTTTCTGTCTAAGATGCCCATAAAAATTCTCATAGACCAGGCTGCATTGAGCTTCCATCGGGTCGGCGGGTTGAGTTTTTGAAGAGTCAAATAACATACGCACGGCTTGTGCGACGGTGCAGGCGCTGGCAACCCGGACTGTACGGGTGCCCCGGATCGCAAATGTTGGTGCCCCTTCGGTTGAGAAACCCCTTGGGGCGGATGCGGGGCGCAGGGAGTTCTATTGGGGCCGTCTAACAGGGCTAAAGGGACCTCGACTTAGCGGTGGCCCAGACCATGGTGAGGGGGACAGTGAGCCGTTCGTTGTGGTCCTGAATACGGGTCGCGGCCGGCCGTGATTACGCAGGGAACGGTGCTCGCTCACGCCGCGCCGCTGCCGTCGAGGAACAGCTCGTTGCTCACGCCGATTCGCATGTCGATACGCATCCCAAAGTGAGGAGGGACGGAGTGGTTGGACTCGTTGTGTGCCGGGTCCAGTACCTTGTCCAGTGTGCAGAGGGTGCATTGAGGGCTTGCTGCTCGAGTTCGCTGACGTGTTTAGCAGGCACAAGTACGACATTGGCTGCACAGACCTGTTGCGCCACCACATAGAGACTGGGGATGCGGCCCTATTCGACAGAATCCCTTCCGGCTCAGTCCAGCCGAGAAGGAGCATGTGCAGTCAGCAGTAAATGACATGTTGGCGGCCGACATCATTGCGCCCTCTTCCAGTCCGTGGGTGCTCCTATCGTCTTGGTTAAAAAACAGGATGGATCCTGCGGTTCTGTGTTGATTTCCGCCGCCTAAACAAANTATCAATGGCCGATGCGTATCCGCTCCCAGGATGGATGAGTCGCTGGATGCCTTGGCAGGAGCACAGTTTTTTTTCGACGCTCGATTTGCTTTCGGGATTTTGGCAATTGCCCCTCGATGACGAATCCAAACCTAAAACCGCTTTCCGGACACCGGGAGGCCTATTTGAGTTCAACCGATTGCCCATGGGTTTACATTCCGCTCCTGCCACGTTCCAGAGGCTCATGGAATTGGTTTTGTCAGGCCTTCAATGGACACCTGTTTGATTTACCTCGACGATATCATCGTTTTCAGCCGAACTTTTGAGGAGCACCTCCAGCGACTGAGGGCAGTGTTTCTCAGGATGCGTTCCGCGAAGCTTAAATTTAACCGGCTAAATGCTTTCTGCTTCGGGAATCGGTCAGGTATTTGGGCCATATCGTTAGCCGTTCGGGATCTCGACGGACCCTGCTAAGACGGAATGCGTCGGCTCATGGCCAACACCGACCTCTGTCACTGAAGTCCGCAGCTTCATAGGATTTGCCTCCTATTACCGTCGTTTTGTCAACAGTTTGCCACCATAGCCAGGCCCTGCACGCCTTGACGGCTAAAGGGGTGCGGTTTCACTGGGGGCCGGAGGAGGAGGCCGCGTTCTGCTCCCTGCGTGACGCCTTGGTGCAGGCTCCCCCTTGTGTTACCCGATTTCACGCAACCGTTTGTGCTCGACACGGATGCCAGTAACACGGGTATCGGGGAGTGCTCTCACAGGTGGTCGGGGGGTCGAACGGGTGGTCGCCTACGGTAGCAGGGTTCTGTCCCCGCGGAACAACGCTACTGTGTGACACGGCGTGAATTGCTGGCGATCGTGTTTTTTGTACAGCAATTCAGGCCGTATCTGTATGGCCGTCACTTTACGGTTCGCACGGACCATGCGGCTCTCCAATACGCTATGCGGGTGGCGCAGCCATCCGGCCAATTGTCCGATGGTTGGAGGTCCTTCAGGACTACCAATTCACGACGATTTACCGCAAGGGGTTGCGCCACTCGAATGCGGATGCATTGTCACGGTTGCCGACGCGTACGGAATGCGCATGTCAGTTGGGATCGGCGCGGTGTAAACCTTCTGTCGATGTTCCCGCGGAAGTGGTGCTAGCCGCCACGGATACGACGGGGTCGACGCCCCACGGGGAGGGACTCGCTGTTAGCATTGCCTCTCATCGAGTGGGGCCGTCTGCAAATGGCCGACAGCTCCCTACTCGCGCTACGTCGGAAGGTTAACGTTCCGAGGGCGGGGAAACGCGGGTCGGTTCCTGGGTGTGCAGACAGGGCCTCTTGATGAAGTGGGACTCCATGTCCCGGCGTCACGTGCTTGTGGTGCCGGTTGCTGTACGGGTAAAGTCGTCCTGGCTGCCCATGAACGACTCATGCACCTGGGGTTTCACAAAACGCTCGCCCTCATTCAGCGAGACTACTATTGGCCTGGGATGGGCAGTGACGTGGCGAACATTCTTAAGGGGTGTGTAGGGTGCGCTAAAAGAAAACCGCCACCAATAGCGGCTAATCCACCGCTTCAATCCATTCAAGTTTCGCGCACGAACGAATTGGTCGCGCTAGACATCTTGGGGCCCTTTCCCACCACACCTCGGGAAATAAGTTCCTGCTGGTTGGCGTAGAGTACTTCACCCGCTGGCCCATGGCGTGGCCACTCGCCAACAGTCGGCTGCGGCGGTGGCGGACGCCTTTGTCCAAGGTTACGTTTTGGACAAAGGCGCCCCGAACGCTTGCTCACGGATCAAGGGAAAACTTTTCGAGTGTTTTGTTGCGCGAGGTGTGCGACCTGTTGGGTACGAAGAAAGTACGTACCTCCCCGTACCACCCGCAGACTGACGGTATGGTTGAACGTCTGAACAGGACGATTACGTCTATGCTGTGCCGACAGGTATGCGACGACCAGGTGGATTGGGACTTACAGGTACCGGGGTACTAGCGGCTATCGGATGGCACCCCATGCGGCGACGGGTTTTCTCCATTTTTTCTGATGTATGGGCAGGAGGCTGATCCGGCCATGGACGTCCAACTGGGGATTTCACAGCCACGTGCAAAATCTAAATTGGCAGACCACATTAAGTTTAACATCGCCAAATTGGGGAGGCGCGAGAGGCTGCGAGATTGAATTCACGCTCTCGGCAGATCGCGAACGAGCGATTGCATGAACGGAAGGTGCGTACGCACAATTGGGAACCGGGCGATAAAGCCTGGCTGCATTGTCCACACGCACCGTTGGCTACGTCCCCAAACTGTTGAGACCGTGGAGGGGACCGGTGGAAATTGTGCGGGTTGCACGACCCAGAGTATACAGATTAAATGGGAAAACGCCGTTGGTACGTGCACCCTCCCGACTGAAACCCTACGCGGCGCCGCGTGACCCGGGTTGTGCCGTGACGACCGAGCGTGGGATGTGACCGTCGACTCGGGAGGGATGTGTCGCAGGCTGATCCTCACGTGTCTCCACCTGACCCACCCCAGGTGTCTCGGACCTGACGGCTGTTGACCGTCGGGAACCGGAACCCGGGGCTCGCACGGAGCCCGATGCCTGTCCCATGCCTCCCTGAACTGCCGGCGCTGCCGGATGGCCAACTGCGTCCTGTGCCGTACGACGGTCCGGCAAGGCGGACTCGATCAAGGACGCAACACTTTTCATGAAGAAAAAAAAAAAAACATATTCTTTTTTTGTTAAAGCCCGACTTCGTTGCCGGTTTCCCCCCTCTGCCGGGTAATGTCCCGTTCAAGGACGCTCGGACATTGGGACATTGCATGAGTCGGAGAGAAAAGAAGAGAAAATGATTAAAGAAATTTTTTTTATTGTTACTCTTTCCGCATACACAGTATCGTTGCCACTCGCCGGATTGTGCATGTTGTTCTTGTTGCGGGTGGGGCGGTTGCTGGTTTTGCGGATTGCGGTGTTCATGTTGTGTTATGTTACGGGGCACACATGGGAGTGAAGGGGTGTTGTATGGTTTATTAGCAGCCGGGTCGGCTGCGAGCTATGTGGTAGGGGTGATGTAGTGGTGGTATTGACGTGCGCCGGCAGTGAGGGATCACGGGCGCGGGTTGGGAACGCAGTGTGGGCGTGGCATGGACGCGCGCGCCGGTGGTGAGGCGCGCTCACACAAGCTGGAAGAGAGGATCGTAGCGAGTGCGCAGTGATTGGTCAGATAAGTGGGTACTCTCAGCGACGTCCGCAGGAGGGTATAAAGGGGGACGCGCGAGAGCACTCGTGGTCAGTGTTAACCAGTTGAAGACCGAAGACGGGGTGGAGGAGATAGGGGCCCTGTGTGGCTCGGAGCCGAGACTGGGGGACCGTAGTCCGACGCCGTGTGGGTCGGGACGGTGGTACCCAGAGCCGAGACGGGCACCCCGGCTGGGTGTGTCCCGGACGGCGACGGGCGTAAGGGCCCGTGTCAGTACAGCTGAGTGGGTGTTAGTCGCCCGTGTAGCTGAGTGGGTGTTAGTCACCCGTGTAGCTGAGTGGGTGTTAGTCACCCGTGTAGCTGAGTGGGTGTTAGTCACCCGAGCAGCTGAGTGGGTGTTAGTCACCCGTGTAGCTGAGTGGGTGTGGGTCACCCGTGTAGCTAAGTGGGTGTTGGTCACCCGTGTAACGAAGTCGTAGCTGAGTGGGTGTCCGTCACCCGTGTAGCTAAGTGGGTGTTGGTCACCCGTGTAACGAAGTAGGGTGTTAGTCATCCGTGTAACTACAAGTTGGTGAAAATAAGAGTGTGCTACCCGTGAAGTCGCTCCTGCAAGTTACTACTTTACATATGTAGTACTACATATGCAGCTACTACATATGTAGTACTATATATGTAGCTACTTGTGCTACGAGCATAATCCAGCACTGCCTGCATGCATCGTCTCGCTTGGTGGATCATCACGCCACCGACAAAGCAGACACTTAAATTGTAAAGGACCACCGCTTGATCGAGGCCGATGACGATTCGTCAGCTTGCCGTGCCGACCCCGGCTCTCTTGCGTGCGTGTGCTCATCCGGTATTGCCAGGTGGAGAGCCAAGCCACAACTTTAACAATCTGATTACAACGTTTCGCCAGTAATCACAACCAGCTTCATCAGGCGACAGCCAGAATTGTGGAGATTTGTGTGGACTGTAAATGTTGTGGCTTTACGCGATCTAACCCAGAGGGACCTGTATAATGTACCTCGAGCATTTGACATTCGCCTGAGGTCTGAACCATCATCTCTGAGCCAGAACGCGCCCACCCATTGCTCTGAGCGCTGCACTCGGCTCGCGTCTGGAACGGGTCGCGTTCTCTCCACTATAACCGGCACGGCATGGGGCAAACACCGCCAGCTGTTTTTTTTATAGCGCAGTCTCGTTTCAGGATCGGGATGAAACTATACGAAACTATGTTTTTTGTTATTTTATTTGTTTATTTTTTNCCAGGTAAGGCCACTGAGCTATGTGTTTTTTTTCGAAGCGACCTGGTAACATATGACAGCTCAAAGAATTGGCTTATCACGTGTAAATGCATGGCACCCAAATACTCCAAACGCGCGATGTTGATTCTAAATGTGGAGGAAAACACCGGAGGACCCGGAGAGAGACACGCAATCTCCAAATATACAGCAGCAGGCGTCAGGGTCAGGATCGAACCCACGACCTCCTGTGTACCAGGCGATGTAGTTAACATCTCCTAGCCACCGTGATGATGATGGGAGACACGCAATCTCCAAATATACAGCAGCAGGCGTCAAGGTCAGAATCGAACCTACGACCTCCTGTGTACCAGGCGAGGGAGTTAACATCTCACCACCGTGTTGATGATGAGAGAGAGAAAGAGAGACACCGCAAACTCCAAATATACAGCAGGTGTAAGGGTCAGGATTGAACCCACGACCTCCTGTATACCAGGCGATGTAGTTAGCATCTCCAAGCCACGGAGAGTCGAACGCGGTCCGACATTTCGGCCCAAAGTTAAAATCCTCCAGAGCGCAAGGCGGGACATAAGTGGCGGGGTAGCAGGGATGGGGGTGGTGCGGGGATACGGGATGGGTGGTGGTGTGCGGAGATGGGTGGGGTGCGGGTCTGGGGGTGGGGTGCGGGTCTGGGGGGTGCGGGTGCGGTCTGGGTGGTGGGTGTGCGGGTCTGGGGGTGGGGGTGCGGGTCTGGGGGTGGGGGTGCGGGTCTGGGGGTGCGGGTGCGGCACCTGCGGTGGGCAGCGACCCGAGCTGCGAGCCGCGCGCCGTGGAGCGGCTGTCCTTCTTGAGGCTCCCGGCGACGATGGTAACGCACGACAGCAGCAGCACGAGGCCGATGACCATCCCGGCCACGACGAGCGGGGACACGAGCAGGCTGGCGCTCTCGCCCGCGCCGCCCGCACCCCCGACCCCGATGCCGTCCACCGCCACCGCAGCGCCGCCCGCGCTCATCCCCCGGCGCCGAACCCCGCGGTGCTGAACCCCGGCGCCGTTGACTCGCTGTGGTTGGACGCCGCCACCACCTCTGCGCGAGCGTCCGACAAGGCGCGGTCATCGGCGTTCTTATGCAAGGGTTAGGCGGTGGTGGTGGTGGTGGTGATGGTGATGGTGTTGATGGTGATGCCCAAAACGTTCCTCAAGTTATGTTCTTACTTGTAAGGCCACGCGGTGTTCTTATCAACGAACTAGTTGCGTTTAAATTTCGATGAAGCTTTCGTGACTGCAGGGATTCAACTTCTTGGTTCTTTCGGTAAAGTCACGTAGAAGGGAAATAATAAAATAATGAAAATAAAACGATAAATATTTTATCATTTTAAAATAATTTTTTTTTATTACTTTATTATTTCATTATAAACATAATAAAATAATTTATCATTTTAAATAATTTTATTATGTTTTATTTTTATTATTTTATTATTTCCCTTCTACGTGACTTTACCGAAAGAACCAAGGAGACGAGTTGCGTTTGTTTGTGTTGATAGTGCAACATTGCCAACGGAGCAGCGGCAGCATCGGCAAACAGTTCGTTGATCATACACCGTCATTCACGCAGACAGCATCTCACACCACCACGCGGAGGCGCGTGTATAGATCGTAGCGCTTTCAGTCAATTCACGGCTGTTCGTAAGCGCGCGAGGAAACCGGAGCACCCGGGCAAAAACGCACGCGTGCAAGGAAGCAACTCCCCCCTACCGATGGAACAGATGGAGATTAGTCCTCGCTTCGCTGGGTCGCCGTTCTCCTTGTGAGCACGGGGTGTGGCCATTGGAAGGGAGTTTGACAAAACTAAAACTGAACTATTTTTGTACTTGTTTTACACGGTAGGGAGGGGCCCACTGAGCTACGTAGCTCGTTTTCAAAAGCGACCTGTCCGTCATAAATGATAGCCAGACAAGCGGCTTATCGCGTGGAAACGTATGGCAGCCGAACAATCTAAACGCGTGATGTTGATGCTAAATGCGGAGGAACCACGCGACCACGGGAGAGAGACACGCAAACTCCAAATATACAGCAGCAGGCGTCTGGGTCTGTATTGAACCTACGACCCTCTGTATACCAGGCGAGGTAGAATTAATATCACGCCGACATTTATAGCAGCCAAATACTCTAAATGCGTGTTTCTAAATGTGGAGGGAAATATACAGGGGTCAGGGTCTGGATCGAACCCACGACCTCCTGTATACCAAGCGAGGTAGTATTAATATAACGCCGACATTTATAGCAGCCAAATCATCTAAGTGCATATTTCTAAATGTGGAAGGAAATACACAGCAGGCGTCAGGGTTGGAATCGAAGCCACAACCTCCTGTATACCAGGCGAGGTAGTTAACATCTCCTAGCCACCGTGATGATGATGAGAGAGAGACACCGCAGACTTCAATATACAGCAGCAGGCATCAGGGTGGGGATCGAACCCACGACCTCCTGCATACCAGGCGAGGTAGTTAACATCTCCTAGCCACGTGATGATGATGAGAGAGAGACACCGCAAACTTCAAATACACAGCAGGCATCAGGGTCTGGATCGAACCCACAATCTCCTGTATACCAGGCGAGGTAGTTAACATCTCCTAGCCACCGTGATGATGATGAGAGAGAGACACCGCAAACTCCAAATATACAGCAGGCGTCAGGGTCGGGATCGAACCCACGACCTCCTGCATACCAGGCGAGGTAGTTAACATCTCCTAGCCACCGTGAGGATGATGAGAGAGAGACACCGCAAACTTCAAATACACAGCAGGTGTCAGGATCGGGATCGAACCCACGACCTCCTGTATACCAAGCGAGGTATTATTAATATACGCCGACATTTATAGCTGCTGAATAATCTAAGTGTATATTTCTAAATGTCGAAGAAAATATACAGCAGGCGTCAGGGTCGGGATCGAACCCACGACCTCCTGCATACCAGGCGAGGTAGTTAACATCTCCTAGCCACCGTGAGGATGATGAGAGAGAGACACCGCAAACTTCAAATACACAGCAGGCGTCAGGGTTGAGGTCGAACCCACAATCTCCTGTATACCAGGCGAGGTAGTTAACATCTCCTAACCACCGTGATGATGATGAGAGAGAGACACCGCAATCTCCAAATACACAGCAGCAGGCGTCTGGGTCGGGATTGAACCCACGACCTCCTGCATACCAGGCGAGGTAGTTAACATCTCCTAGCCACCGTGAGGATGATGAGAGAGAGACACCGCAAACTTCAAATACACAGCAGGCGTCAGGGTCGGGATCGAACCCACAACCTCCTGCATACCAGGCGAGGTAGTTAACATCTCCTAGCCACCGTGATGATGATGATGAGAGAGAGACACCACAATCTCCAAATACACAGCAGGCGTCAGGGTCGGGATAGAACCCACAACCTCCTGCATACCAGGCAAGGTAGTTAACATCTCCTAACCACCGTGATGATGATGATGAGAGAGACACACTGCAAACTTCAAATACACAGCAGGCGTCAGGGTCGGGATCGAACCCACAATCTCCTGTATACCAGGCGAGGTAGTTAACATCTGTGATGTGACCCACACTCACGCGAGCAGACGAGGGGCAGGTCCCAGCCGCACTCGCGCGCGAGCAGACACTGCAGCTCCTCGATGATGCAGTGGCCGTCGCGACAGCGCAGCTCATCCTGACCACACTCCTCCTCCTCCTCGTCCCGCGAGTCTGACGTTCACACGGTGGGGAGAGAGGCACGTGGGTTGTGGGGGGGGGNTGCAGGGAGCGGGGTGGAGATGATAGAAACATGAGTTTAGAGCAGTGTTATTACTAATAGGATTTATTCCCTTTTTCTGGCAACAAAACTGTCATCTGGTCGAACACCACATGAGACTAGGCTCTAAAGAAAGGTGTCTCTGGTGTGAACCAATCAGTTTCAAAGACAATGCATAAATGATCACAGTGCAAGGAATCATGCTTACATTAACCACAATACTTGCAGTCAAATGCAAACAAAAAACAATACTGTGATAATTTATGCATTGTTTTTGAAACTGATTGGTCCACACCAGAGACAGCTTTCTTTAGAGCCTAGTCTCATATGGTGTTCGACCAGATGACAGTTTTGTTGCCAGAAAAAAGGGGATAAACCCTATTAGTATATTTTGGTACTGGCAAAGGAGGTCCCATAATAGAGCAGTGTTGTTCACTAATTTTCAGGGGGGGGGGCGGGGCGCTACTTTCACCAATAAGATATCATCGGTGTGAGGGCCTCCACCCTCCACACATTTGAAACCATTGGGGGTTGACATCACGATGATGGAGTGCGTCTGTGTCCACGCAGTATCCCGCGGGATTTGCAATGAAGAACACCGGTTATAGTGTTTCGCTGCTATAAATGTCCACGCGATAAGCCACTTCGTTGAGCTATCATTTGTGGCCAGGTCGCTTCTGAAAAAGAAGCGAATAGCTCAGTGGGCCTTACCTGGTAAAATAAAAAAAAAATTTGTTTCGTTTTATTTGTGTCGATTTTTTTTGCGCTTTGCTTGACGATGGTCAATGCGGTTGACGAAGGCAAGCAGGCAAAGTGCGTGGACAACAACGCACGTTGCTGCAAGGCCCCTCTGCCCTATTTCAACTTTGCCGAACATTTCGATGGAGTCAAATGTTTTTTTATGTTTGAGTCTTCGTCACCGGCGTCTGCAGCTTAATCCACATTCCATACGCCTGCCAATTTTTTTTTTACCAAGGTAATCCTCCCAGCGTGATGGAGTGTGGCTGGCATGTACCCAGGCGCAAGACATTTAATGGTGGGGGGCCTTGTACAATTTCCTATAACGGCGCATAGCCCCCCCCCCCTCCTCATGCTCACGGGGCTTTGGTTTCCCCGTGGCCGGACTCGCCGGCACGCGGGGAGCGAGCGAGCGAGTAAGGGGAAGAGGAGAAGAGACGGCGCGCNTTGAACTCGAAGGGAAAGGAGGCAGAATGAAAAACAAAAGCTAGAAATTATCGGGGGTCACTAATGCACTTGAGAGACTCAGGAAGGCCAATCGTACTAATCGAGATGCGGGGAAGGACAATAACCTAAACACCAAAAATCAGCTCTCAAGAAATGAGTTTTCAATTTAGAATGGGTCTGTGGTGTGAAGAGACGAAGAGGAGATCGTGAGGAGGGCTATGGAGATTAGAGACCCGTAGACTCAAACAGAGGTCCGAAGATTGACCCAGAAACCCATCGATTCAAACAGAGACTCGTAGACTCACGGAGAGAGAGCGAGAGAGACCGGGTAATTGACACACAGACCCATAGCTGAGAACGGCTACGGGTGCAGAAGGAGTAGAGGCAGACCGGGGTGGGGGTACGGGAGGGTGCGCTGGGCGATATGCGAGGATTGTGGAATGAGAGATGGAGAACATTTTAACCGGCGCCCGCCTGCAATCACGAGACGTAATGCACCGCTGCCGAACACGGTGTCACGCATTACCGTGCAATAATAATGAGAGCTTTGGTTAAAGAAAGAAACCCCAGACCGAGAGACTGGACTCACCGATGGTTTGGTTAAGGCCGGATGCCCATCCCACGTAAACTTCTTGGTACAGGAATGTCAGAAAGGCTGAAGAAACACACAGACACACACAGACACACACAGACACACACACATACACACACAACACGCACAGACGTGTTGGAATCCAGAGAGAGGACGGGACATTCCGAGACATGTGACACTGCGTCGTGGCATGGTACGCAATCACGAATGAACGAAACTATTTAAACTATTTTTATTTTATGAGAATAGGCTTTTTCCCCTTTTTTTGGCAACAAAACTGAAACCTTTTTACAAGGAATCGTGTCTGCGTTAACCACAATAGTTGTGGTCAGAATGCAAACAAAAACACACTGATAATTATGCATTGTCCTTGAAACTGATTGGTCCACACCAGAGACAGCTTTCTTTTGAGCCTCGTCTCAAACGCTGTTAGACCAGAGGACGCCAAAAGGCGTTCAATAATATAATGCCTCTATTATCAGAGTGTTTTTTGTTTGTTCTGACCACAAGTATTGTGGTTAATGCAGACACGATTCCTTGTAAAAAAGTTTCAGTTTTGTTGTCAGAAAAAAGGGAAAACCCTATTCTTATATTTTGGTACTGCAAAGGAGGTCCCATGATATTCTTATTTTATTTTGCCGGGCAAGGCTCACTGAGATATATAGCTTCTTTTTGAGAAGCGACCTGGCCACAAATCATAGCTCAACGAAGTGGCGTGTCGTCTCGTGTGGACATCTAAAGCAGCCAAATCTCGAACGCGTGACGTTGATTCCAAATGTGGAGGGGAAAACCGGAGGACCCGGAGAAAAATTCGCGCGACCACTGGGAGAGAGAGACACGCAAACTCCAAATATACACAGGTGTCGGGTCGTCATTGAACCCACGTACGCCTGCATACCAGGCGAGGGAGTTAGCATCTCGTAACCGCGTGCCTTCACAGAGGCTGCCAACACGATTGTCTGTGACACCGCCCGCAGCGGAAGACGTCCACAATCGGTGACTTTTTGCCGGTGGCCCATCTCCTCTGCTACGATGATCGGGGCTTTAAACAAACAGTTGCCCGAAATGCTACGCCACGTGTGTTGCTTTTCATGTACACGCACAGCCCCTTTGTTCAATCCACTGCTGGATGAGGGCCTCCCCACGAACCCGCAGATCGCCGTGGGCGTTCTTTGACCATACTTCACCTCGCCGGTCGGTTGACGAAAGTAGGGGAGCATACACGAGGAGCATATGAGTACAGCACAACGATGGATTTGTATGCACGACAATGTAGCCCCGCAGCAGCCTATCGCATCTGCTTACGCTGGGCAGTCGCCAAAAAACGTTAACAACTCTGCAGTCTCAACCTGCTTAGCATCCAAGTCTGATGAGATCGGGTATTTGGTCAGAGGTTTTAGCTCTGTATCGACTATAAAAATAGATTACATTCATTATTATTATTATATGACCCATGGTTCACAAAGACAGCACAACACTGCCTAGACAGCACACTGAGGTGAATCGGCACCGGATCGTCGATTCATCTGACTCCTGAATCAAATCTGTAAATGGTGAGAAACCCTCTCGCAACGGAACGACGAGTGCAGGCTGAAGGATGTTATCTCCCTCACCCGGTGGGCAGGAAGCCGTGGGTTCGATCCCAACCCTGGTGCCTGTACCGTATATTTGTAGTTTGCATTAACTGCTTTTTGTGTTTGGAATGTTACGGAATACGTACGGTGCGAAAGAAGTTCCACATGCATACATAACATGTCGCGTGGATTTTTTTCGGGACCTTTCGTTTTACCCTCCACATTTAAAAGCAACATGCGTTAAGATTATTTGGCTGCCACTATGAATCCCCACGTGTGATTGCGATTATGATGATGCTATCAGCTGCTTTGAAGAGCTATCATCTGTGGCCAGGTTGTCTCTGACAAGATAGCTAAATACCTCAGTGGGCCTTTACCTGCTTAAATAAAATATTTGAGTATCGTATAAATGTCGACCTAGCCGCTTTAAATTGCCTGCTATTGAGTAGAGTTACGAAGGAAATGAAATGGCTGATTTTATTTCGTACTTATAGACTTTCTTTTGTATTTGTTTAAGTGACCCACAGCGCCGTGATGATGTCTTCCTCGCCTGGTGTGCAAGAGGTCGGGGGTTGGATCCCGACCCTGACGCCTGTTTGTTTTGTCTGTTTGCGTGTTCTCCACCGTGGTTGCGTGGATTTGTCTCCGGGTCGTCCAGATGTTTCCCCACCACACTTCGGATCAACGTGTGTTCGGACTATTCGGCTGCTATCAATGTCCACGTGATGAGCCACTTGAGCTATCATTTGTGGCCAGGTCGCTTCTGAAAAATAAGCAATATAGCTCAGTGGGCTTTAGCTGGTGAAATTAAAATAGTTATTTTTTATTTTATTTTTTGTTAACTTTTCCTAAAACTTTACACTTTTATGTTTGTTGTTGTTGTAACGTTCTGACCCGGCCTCTACTGGCGAGCTGTGGAACATTGCTTGATACCTCATTGGATTCGTCCAGTGTAAATAATGACTCTGATGTAGGCTAACCACCGAAAACCACCAAAACTGTACCGTGTTGATTTGTATTCCGCAAATTCTTTGAGTCACCCTGTCCCCCTCCATTCACGCCGGGCTGGGTCGCAACCCGCCACTTAGTGATTACTCACAGCGGAGAGCAGCGGAAATAAACATCGCATTGTGCCACAGTGTCGCCGCATCTTAATGGGAAGATGTTTATTTACCGCAGCGTGTTCGACGCCAATTAACAGAATAAAGATTCGCGTGGATTTCGCTGGATGGCAGCCTTGTCTGCATGTGCTCATTGTTCACGCTAAAGAGAAAAACAATATATATTCTTTCTAGATTTGAAGCTTTCGTGACTACAAGATTCATACTCTTAGTTTTTTCGGTAAAGTCACGTAGGTAAATTTTTTAATTTAAATTAATAAAATAAAAATAAAAATCACGACGTTTCGGAGGCAACACAAGTCTCCGTCATCATTAATTTCAATTTTTTACCTACGTGACTTTACCGAAAAANCTAAGAGTATGATTATATAATCTCACTTTAAACACAATCCGCAATGCGCACGCATGATAGCCGTGCATACACTCAACGGCACTTCATTACTGCAACGCTCAATCCTGGGATGCCAATTTTGGGGATGGCTTCGACTTCATGAATTTCGGGCAATTTTACGATGCTCCGCGCTCCGCCTACGGCTGCGGGCATTAGCCTCGCGCGCAACGTGCATAGCTGATGCGAATATGAAACGCCAAAGTGTCACCCCCACCGCGTGACACGTGCGCCTGCATGTGTGACACAGGATGTAATAATAACAAGTAAACCCGTAAAAACAAAGTTTTTCACTCTAAATCCTTTATATGCGTGGCGGCTAGAGTCCTCTCGTCCTTTGGCTTGAGATGGCTGCCACCTATGGGTCAGATGATTGTCTGCCAGTATTAAGCAATTGGTAATTAAATATTTAATTAGTTTTCCCTAAACAGTGTAAAATTTTGGAAAAAAAATTTCACGAAAATGAATTGTCACACACAACGAGTCTGTGTGGAAAATCAGCTCTATTAGATCACGGTAAGTGGGTTAAAAAACGAGCGAAAGATTTGCACGGTCCTAAGCAAGCAAGCAAGCACGCGAACTTAATATAAAGGATTTAAAAAGTAGGGGTCTGCGATAAGCCCCCAACCCCATCCTCCATCCCACGTTAAGAAAGTGACATCACTGAGTGCAATTATAGTGAGTTTTTGCAGCTCAACAAAGTCGCTGCAACTCACTGTTCTCCGAAACGTCTGGCAAAAAAACAGATGACCAAACGGCAGCGTTGTTCAACATTCCCTGGCACCACGTGTCGTGACGGCTACCGCAAGATGCGACCGTGTCCGTCCAGTGCTCGCCGAGCCGCATTATGAAGGTCGCACTCGTCACGCATACACAAAGTGCTCGCCACAAATGAACCACGATGCCTTGCTGATATCGTAAAGGAGCATAAACCACCATCACGCAAGCCCCGGTCAACATCGCTGCAGTAGTAGCAGCGGCTTTTACCGAGATTTTTTTTTTTTGTAACTCAACATTGGTCGGTGATATATTTGTATTAACTCGAGGTGCAATGGTGCAATGACCGCGTGTGTGTAAGATGCAGGGTTTGTGTTTGTATGGCATTTCCAATGGATGATAAGCTGAAAAGTGTGCAAAGAAGTACGGTGTAGATAATGCACCCCTCGATATCGAAAGCCTGGCACAAAAACCACAACCTGTTACGTAAAAATAAATATCTTGTTAACTATTTTCAATTAAATTTGGTATTCAGTGAATGAGCTCACTCAAGTGGAAACTCTACACACGTTAAACAACTGTTTAGGACCAGACTCGTATCAATGATCCTCGTGGTATTATTTGAAGTGATCATTAATTAACGGGTGAATACACGACTTCAGAGACGGGCGAAACTCGTGCCGTGTGAGCGAATCCGAGCGTCACCTGGCATTGCGAGTAAGCAATTAAGCACTTTTTTGCTGGCATAAATGCCGATTGAAATCCATTGACAAATCCTTTACTTCAAACTTCATTTGGAGCTTTCGTGACTGCAGGAATTACTCTTTGGTTTTTCGGTAAAGTGACGTATAAAGAGAAAATAATAAATTAAATACTAGCATACGACGTTTCGATTGCAACACAAGCAATCATCATCAGGTATAAATGAAATAGAAATACAAATCTAGTATACTTAGAAATGTAATGTATACAACAGAGAGTCGGATAACATTACATTTCTAAGTATTTCTAAGTATACTAGATTTGAGTTTCTATTTCATTTATACCTGATGATGATTGTGTTGCAATCGAAACGTCGTATGCTAGTATTTAATTTATTATTTTATCTTTATACGCACTTTACCGAAAGAACCAAAGAGTAAATCCTTTACTTACCAGTCAAGATGCATTTAGCCACGTGCCGTTAAATGAACGTTGCCTACACTGACGGTTGCTGTGCTTTGCAAATGATTTGTGTGGGGAGTCGAGGTGCAGCAGTTAGCACACTGCGCTACGAACCTGGCCACCCGGGTTCAATTCCCGCTCACGGCCACCAACATCGGCGACGATTGTCTGAACCGGTCCTGGGCCTCCCCGAGGTCGACTCAGCCTCAAATTGAGTACCGGTGCGGTGTGTGAACATCACCACGATGGAACAAAGACAATTGGTATCGCAAGTTGTTGTGGACCTCCTCTGGGTAGATTCAGCCTTAATATGATGTGTAAACATAAGCACAAAGGCCGTCCACACAACCCTTTCTTGCACCATTAAAGCAATAACAGGTGCTCGCAGTCTCTATATGGTTAATCTTTGTGTGTGGAGCGGTGGTGCTTGTGGTTAGCTCACGGCGCATTGAACTTGACCGTGGGTCTCATGCCTTTCCCCTCCCTGCACCAACCCGCATGTATCGTGGTGAAGTATGGTAAAGCAACCGCCACGACTGAAGCGGCACGGTGAGAGGCCTTCATCCACTATTCGACTGACAGCGGCCTGTGAACGATTCACGAGTTCATCATTGATCGTGTTGATGTTTGTCTTTGGAATTATTGGGTGAGCGTGAAATTGAGCGGCTTTATATTTCGTCGTGCAATGTTCCATGTGGACCGGAAGTGAAAGAAATAAATAAACTACTGAGACGTCCACATATTCGTTTTCAATGATCATTGATTCGCCCCCCATGCCCGGGTCTAATTCGCAACCCACGCACTTGATCGTTTACATTCCGGAGGAGGCAAAGCCATAGCCGCTCATTGTCGATGAAGCAACGGTCACTTCATTCTGCCACTCTGTTTTGATTGCTCCTGATTTTATACACTCATATGTGAATCTTTTTTAAACGGTGTGCTCGACGGGACAGGAATATCGATGATCGTGATCAATGCTTGCGGTGGATTTGACAATTCTGAGAATTCGAGAGCAGACCGAGGCCTCCTGACATGAAACTGACAATCGATGGTTTGAGAGCAATCACTCGTTGTTTTTCATCGTTTCCATTCTCACAGCTGCTGAGCACAGTCGGACCCCAAAAGGCCAAACACGCCAAGCGGCCAGCTACAAACAGCACTTTAGAAAGTGTAACAGATAAGAGTGGGACGCGTTTCTTGAATTGAGTTGTAGGTTATACAAAAAACAGAGAGACAAGGCGATGTAATTCCGAAGCGGAGCAGCGTGAGGGAGAAGCAAAAGATCGTGTGGTGAGTGGTGAGTGTGGTGAGTGTGTGNGTGAGTGTGGTGAGTGTGGTGTGTGATGAGTGTGGTGAGAGTGGTGAGTGTGGTGTGTGATCTGAGTGTGGTGAGAGTGGTGAGTGTGGTGTGTAGTGAGTGTGGTGAGTGTGGTGAGTGTGGTGTGTGATCTGAGTGTGGTGGTGAGTGGTGAGTGTGGTGTGTAGTGAGTGTGGTGAGTGTGGTGAGTGTGGTGTGTGATGAGTGTGGTGAGTGTGGTGAGTGTGAGTGTGTGTGTGTGTGGTGAGTGGTGAGTGTGGTGTTGTTGTCTGTGTGGTGAGTGAGTGGTGAGTGTGGTGAGTGTGGTGTGTAGTGAGTGAGTGGTGTGTGTGTGGTGAGTGGTGAGTGTTGTGTTCTGGTCTGCAGTGTGGTGAGTGTGTGAGAGTGTNTGAGTGTGTNANGTGAGTGGTGNGTTGACCTTGTGTGAGTGTGAGTGAGTGTGTGGTGTGTGGTGAGTGTGGTGTTGTAGTCTGCAGTGTGGTGAGTGAGTGGTGAGTGTGGTGAGTGAGTGGTGAGTGGTGAGTGTGTGGTGAGTGTGGTGTTGTAGTCTGCAGTGTGGTGAGTGAGTGGTGAGTGTGGTGTTTGGTCTGAGTGTGGTGAGTGAGTGGTGAGTGTGGTGTTGTTGCCTGCCGTGTGGTGAGTGAGTGGTGAGTGTGGTGTGGTAGTATGGAGTGTGGTGAGTGAGTGATGAGTGTGGTGTTATGGTCTCCAGTGTGGTGAGTGAGTGGTGAGTGTGGTGAGCTGGTGGTGAGTAGTGAGTGAGTGAGTGAGTGTGGCGTGTGGTCTGCAGTGTGGTGAGTGAGTGGTGAGTGTGGTGAGTGAGTGGAGTGTGGTGAGTGAGTGGTGAGTGTGGTGGTGAGTGGTGAGTGTGGTGTTGTTGTCTGCCTTGTGGTGAGTGAGTGTGAGTGTGGTGGGATGCTCTGGTGAGTATAGTGTGGTGTTGAGGTAACTGCAGTGTGGTGAGTGAGTGGTGAGTGTGGTATGCAGGGGTTGAGTNANTGGTGGTGGNTGTGAGTCTGCNTGGATGAGTGAGTGTGGGTTGTGGTCGCGTGTGNTATGAGTGTGAGTGATTGGTGGTGTGNGTTNTGTCCAGGATGTTGTGGGTTGTGGCGCTGTGTATGAGTGNTGAGTGATTGGGGTGTGTTTTGTCTGCAGTTGGGGAGTTAGTGGGTGTTGGGCGCTGGGTATGAGTGGCAAATGGTGATTGGANTTGTTTGTGGCTCAGGGTGAGTAGTGGTGAGGGTGTTGTGATCTGCACCTCGTGTGGTGAGTGAGTTAGGTGGTGTTAGTCTCAGTTGAGTGAGTGGTGATGTGGATGTTTGGTCTGCATGGGGAGTGAGTGGTGGTGAATGGGTGTGGTGTGTGAGTGAATGGTGGTGTGTGTGTGGTTTGCATGGGTGATGGGTATGTGTGTGTGACTGAGTGTGGTGAGTGAGTGGTGAGTGTTGTGTTGCTGTGGTGACTGAGTGTGAGTGGTGTTGTATGTCTGAGTGTGNTGAGTGAGTGAGTGTGTGTGGTGTGCATGTGTGAGTGAGTGTGAGTGTGGTGAGTGAGTGTGAGTGTTGGTGAGTGTGTGTGTGTCTGATGAGTGAGTGGAATGAGTGTGTGTTTGTTGATGTGTGAGTGAGTGAGTGTGTGTGCATGAGTGAGTGTGAGTGTGTGTTATGGTTGAGTGTGTGAGTGAGTGGTGAGTGTGTGTGTGAGTGTGTGAGTGAATGAGTGTGTGTGTGTTTGCATGAGTGAGTGTGAGTGTGGTGTTGTGTCTGCATGAGTGAGTGTGAGTGTGTGTGTGCATGACTGAGTGTGAGTGTGTGTTGTAGTCTGAGTGTGTGAGTGAGTGGTGAGTATGGTGTTGTGGTCTGCAGTGTGGTGAGTGAGTGGTGAGTGTGGTGAGTGAGTGGTGAGTGATTGGTGAGTGTGGTGTTGTGGTCTGCAGTGTGGTGAGTGAGTGGTGAGTGTGGTGTTTGATCTGCAGTGTGGTGAGTGAGTGGTGAGTGTGGTGAGTCTGCAGTGTGGTGAGTGAGGTGAGTGTGGTGTTATGGTCTGAGTGTGGTGAGTGAGTGGTGAGTGTGGTGTTGTAGTGAGTGTGGTGAGTGAGTGGTGAGTGTGGTGTTTTAGTCTGCAGTGTGGTGAGTGAGTGGTGAGTGTGGTGTTTTAGTCTGCAGTGTGGTGAGTAAGTGGTGAGTGTGGTGAGTGAGTGGTGAGTGTGGCCTTGTGGTCTGCAGTGTGGTGAGTGAGTGGTGAGTGTGGTGTTGTAGACCACACTCACAATGACAGCAGTGCAGTCGATTGAGTCTGGTGAGGGTGGCTATTGTAACCATGGCAGTAAGGTGACAAGAGTGAGAGGCAACGCGATATAAATGTGAAGGTTTTGTGAGTGTGCGTATCCATGAGTGTGTGTGTTGTTTTCAACGTGTATGCATGCCTGTGTGTGAATGCACGTGTGTGATGTGTAAATGGGGAGCCGTAGTGTAGCTGTTAGTGCGCTNTGAACCTGGCGACCCGGGTGATTGCTCACGAGTGACGATCATTTGAACCGGTCCTGGGCCTCCCTTAGGTCGACTCAGTCTCAAATGAGTACCTGGTGCTGTGTGTAAACATCGCCACTGGGGAGAGTGGTGAGTGTTGGCCACCCACCCCTCGTGTGCCGTGCCGGCCTTCATAGGTGCTCGCTACCAGCACTTGCCCCTACAGTCTGTTAAGTAAATGGGGGATCTTTATCTTTGTGTGTGCNTGAATAGTGTGGTGGGTGTGGTGATGAGTGGTGTGCNTGTGAGTGGTGTGTGCNTGATGAGTGGTGTGTGTGGGCGATGTGGTGTGTGTGCTGAATGTGGGTGTGTTGATGAGTGTGGTGTGTGTGGANTGGTGTGGGTGGCTGATGAGTGTTGGTGTGCTGGTGTGTGCNTGAATGAGTGGGTGTGTGCTGATGAGTGTGGTGTGCTGAATGAGTGGTGGTGAGTGGTGCTNAGTGNGTGTGTGCNTGATAGTGGGTGTGCGTGGTGTGGTGAGTGTGGTGTGTGTGTGCATGAATGGTGTGGCNTGAATGAGTGGTGTGTGTGNTGAGTGGGGTGTGTGGCNTGAATGTGGTGTGTGTGTGTNCAGTGAAGTGAGTGGTGGTGTGTGAATGAGTGCTGAATGTGGTGTGTGCATGANTGAGTGTGGGTGAGGTGTGCATGAAGTGAGTGTGGTGTGTGTGCTGATGAGTGTGTAGTGTGCGAATGGTGTGTGTGTTGTGTGTGCAGTGAATGAGTGTGTGNGTGTGTGGTGAATGAGTGTTGTGTGTNAGTGTGGTGATGAGTGGGTGTTGCGAATGAGTGTGGTGTGTGATGGTGTGTGTGTGCTGAATGGTGTGCTGATGTAGTGTGTGTGCTGAATGAGTGTGGTGTGTGTGCATGAATGAGTGTGTGGTGGTGTGGTGTGGTGGTGCATGATGANTGTGTGTGTGTGACATGAATGAGTGTGAGTGTGTATGAATATGGTGGTGTGACATGAATGAGTGTGTGTGTGCATGAATGGTGTGTGTGTGNTTGAGTGTGTGTGTGTGTGCATGNATGAGTGTGTGTGTGTNCATGAATGAGCATGTGTGTGTGTGTGCTGAATGAGTGTGTGTCATGAATGAGTGTGTGTGTGTGCATGAATGGTGTGTGTGTGTGTGTGTGCATGAATGGTGTGTGTGTGTGTNCATGATGAGNGTGTGTGTCATGAATGAGTGTGGTGTGCATGAATAGGTGTGTGTGGTAAATGAGTGTGTGNGTGTGTGCATGAATAGTGTGTGTGTGTGATGAATAGGTGTGTGTGTGTGCATGAATGAGTGTGTTGTGCATGAATGAGTGTGTGTGTGTGTGTGCATGAATTGTTGTGTGTNCATGAATGAGTGTGTGTGCATGAATGAGTGTGTGTGTGCATGAATGAGTGTGTGTGCATGAATGAGTGTGTGTGTGCATGAATGAGTGTGTGTGTGCATGAATGTGTGTGTGTGTGCATGAATGGTGTGTGTGTGCATGAATGTGTGTGCATGAATGAGTGTGTGTGTGTGCATGAATGAGTGTGTGTGTGCATGAATGAGTGTGTGTGTGAGTGTGTGTGTGCATGAGTGTGTGTGTGTGTGCATGAATGAGTGTGTGTGTGCATGAATGAGTTGTGTGCATGAATGAGTGTGTGTGTGTGCATGAATGAGTGTGTGTGTGTGCATGAATGAGTGTGTGTGTGTGTGTGTGAACACTTTTGGCTTCTCGCGCAATCAAAAAGAAAAGCTCTGTTACTTTGCCGGCTATCTTCCCGACTTGCATATTTCATGGCCCAAAAGCGAACGAATGTGTCATAGATAGCTGTAAAATGATAATGTGTCTATCGTAGCGTGAAGGGTGTGTGTGTGTGTGGCCATGTGGTATGCGGGCCCATTCACCATCGCGTTTCATGCTTCGCTGCGGAGGAGCGGTGGCGCAGCGGTTAGCGCACTGCATTACAACATCCGGTGACCTGAAAAATTCTGGGTTCAACTCCCAAAGCAACTGCTAACATCAGTGGCCAGTTACTATTCAACAAGTTTTGGTTATGAAACCCAGAGGACCCGCAGTAATATCCACACCACGACGGGGAGAGAGACATTCAAACTCCAACTATACATGTGTCAGGGTCACGGATCGAACCTACAGCCTCAGTATACCAGGCGAGGTAGTTAACATCTCGCCACTGCGACGCCATATTCAAACTCCGTACTGAAGTGGCGAGTTATGGAAACCGTTTCTGACCGCTTCAACCAAAAACCGATAACTAAATTGTCCCAGGTATGGTGATCGCCCCTCCAAGCACTCTCCGACTCGAGACTGCTTAGCTTAGATCACAAAGCCTGACTCGAAGTCGGACGTGTCCCGAGTGATTTGGACCTTCCCACCAGCAGAGAGATACATGATTCTAGAAATGTAAATATAATGGGCTTTTGATTTAAAGCTTTCGTGACTGCAGGGATTCATATTCTTGGTTCTTTCGGTAAAGTCACGTGAAGGAAAATAGTAAAATAATATTGATAAAACAATATATTATTTTATCATTTCCCTTCTACGTGACTTTACCGAAAAAATCAAGAATATAATGGGCTTGTTTGTAATTTTAACACCGTGAGAGTGAAAACAAATGTGTGGGTGGGGCACATGTCCAATGAGGCTGCTTAACTCGGCAGCAGTGTGCGATAAATTGTAATGGAGTAATAAAACAAAAGTGAATTAAATCAGATTTAATCAGACGATGGTACAAACTCTTAGCAGGGCATGTGCGCTCATAATTGTTATTGCGGGACGGAATTCTCATTTTAGCTGCGCCCTCGTGGTCCTTGATCTACCGCATTCTCTGTATTTAAAGACGCTCTTGAAAATAAGCCGCACACCCCTAGCTTGTGTCCCGTGTCACGATATATCGATCTGGTGACAGCCCCCTATATAGCCTTCAATAGGTTGTTGGGCAAGTGCTGTTAGTGAGCACCAAATTGAGGCTGAGTCGACCTAGGGGAGGCCCAGGACCGGTTCAGAAGAACGTCACTGGTGTCGGCCTTGAGCGGGAATCAAACTCGGGTCGCCGGGTTCGTAGTTGAGTGCGCAAACCGCGACTCAACCGCTTATCACCAAATACAAATATTCCCGTACAGCCTTGACAGACTGTTGGGCAAGTGCTGTTAACGAGCACCTATGAAGGCCGGCACGGCACACGAGGGGGTGGGAGTGGCCAACACTCAGCCCAGCCGCTTGTGTCTCCATTGTGGCGATGTTCACGTACTGCACCAGGTACTCATTTGAGGCTGAGTTGACTAAGTAGCGAGAACAGCAACAACAACAACAACCGCCGTCCACCACTAAGTGGCGTTGACGTTACCACGGCGCCTGTGCCAGGCTAGGTGCACTTTGAAGCCACGTGAAGGACCGAAGGCCCGCTGGCAGGAGGCCATGGGACAGACCCAGGTGCCATTGGTTGACCAACTGAGATGACTGGCAGATGCACCAGCTGTGCCCCCCCCCCCCCCCGATATTTAATCGCCGTCACGCACATGAGACACACACCTACCGGGTCATGGAACGCACCCAAAATGTTCGCTTACAAAAAAAAAACCAGGGAAGAAATGCGTCTCGTAATATGAAGAACACGGTAACGCAGCGCTGGGTTCCTGTCCACAATTTCCGTCCCATTGAACGTCACCGAAATGGCCTTTCAGTGACAGATAAAGCTCCACAAGAGAAATTGCTTGTCAGTCATGCAGTACATTGTGGGCTTCAGTCTGTGGGATGGAGATTGGATTCGACCATTGGTGGGCAGGTGCATCGACTCAACGTGCATCGACTCAACGTACAACAACTCAACGTTCACCAATTCAACGTTTACCAACTAAACGTACACCGACTCAACGTTCACCGACTAAACGTTCACCAACTCAACGTTCACCAACTCAACGTTCACCAACTCAACGTTCACCGACTCAACGTTCACCGACTCAACGTTCACCAACTCAACGTTCACCAACTCAACGTACACGAACTCAACGTTCACCAACTCAACGTTCACCAATTCAACGTTTACCAACTAAATGTACACCGACTCAACGTTCACCGACTAAACGTTCACCAACTCAACGTTCACCAACTCAACGTTCACCAACTCAACGTTCACCAACTCAACGTTCACCAACTCAACGTTCACCAACTCAACGTTCACCAACTCAACGTACACGAACTCAACGTTCACCAACTCAACGTTCACCGACTCAACGTTCACCAACTAAACGTTCACCAACTCAACGTTCACCAACTCAACGTTCACCGACTCAACGTTCACCGACTCAACGTTCACCACTCAACGTACACACTCAACGTTCACCAACTCAACGTTCACCAACTCAACGTTCACCAACTCAACGTTCACCAACTAAACGTACAACAACTCAACGTACACTAACTAAACATACGCCGACTCAACGTGCACCGTCTTCCTTTTTGAATTCACAGATTTATTCTCAAACGCCTAATAGGCCCAGCCAAGGGAAAATTTTCGCACCCGAGTGAAAAAGTAAGTACTCTACAAACGTAAATTTCATTTTCGCTACAAAGTGGCACGGGCTTTCGGCAATTAATTTAGTTTATTAGCATTTTAGTTGCAATGTGCTTATTTATTATCTGAAAGCTTTCGAAAACCACACTCGAATTTCTAAGTACGTTTTTAATCTTCCCCATCCCGCTCATTTGAATTCTGTAGGCACTGCACACCTGTGCTTTGCAACATATATCTTCGTCTTATGCAACATCTATCTTCGTCTTGTCAAATGTCTATTTTTAACATAAATCCATTGATTAAAACAAAAAATTATTCACACCTAAAGCAAAACATTGTCATTTTAGCACCAATTGAATTTGCGAGATTCACTCCCTGAAACTCAGTGGAGATTTTTTTCTAGGGTCGTGCGTGCGTCTGTCACTTTGCACATTTTCCAGGAGAGATTTTCAGATCTCACCCCTTTGGTTTCTCCTGCAAAGTCAATCCAGCAAACGCCGCACAAGACAGAGCACTCGCACACTCACTCAGCCTGCGCGTTCATCCTATTAAACGAAACATCGGTGATCAGACGTGTGAATGGCACATCTATTGCGATTTTGTCTGTTTGCTTGTCTTCATCCGCAGTTTCAGAATCAGAAGTCAAAGTATTTCTACTTGGAGGAATCCGATGAGCTATGAAGCTCTTTCTAAGCAGTTGTCCAGTCGGGGCACGGGGTCAGAACGTTCCAACAATAAACAATAAAAAAACACAATGGGAGTGCAAAATATAGCAATGGTAAGCACATTACTAAAAAATACAAATAAAACTAATCTAAAATAACACTGGTCAACACGCTTTTTCTGGCATAAGGTATTCCAACGGTTTTAAGGTAATTTTGAGATATCAAATATTGCATTTTCAATAAAAACTGCAGAAGAAAATATTAATTAAATGTGGTTATCTACATAAAATGATATTATAAACACACATCTTAAAAATACAGCCCCATATTTTAACACTAAAGCAGTCACTGACTCGCAACAACTTGCAATCATATGTGACAGAGTTAATTTTGTGTAAAATTAATGAAAATGGGGTATGCCGATAGCATAAAAATGAGATGTGATAGAGCAAATCTGAGATCAGATTTGGAATCAGAAGTCCAGGCCAGAAAAAAGTTTTTTTTTTTGACCACTGTATTTGATCACGTAAGGCGCACTGAGCTATGAGCTTTTTTTTCAGAAGCGACTGGCCACAAATGATCGCCCAACGAAATGGCTTAACACGTGGACATTTTTAGCACCCAAATAATCCAAATAAATCCACGGTGCCGTCCACGTGCACGTCACAAAACGAGTGCCAGGGAATTTTCCTGCCTGCCTGCCTGCCTTCGACATCATCATCATCACCATCGTCTCTTGCCTCCGTCATTCTTGCGCACTCCCCATGATTCTCTTGTAGGTATCAATCAACCCGATCGATGTATTGATTCCCCGAGCTGGGCCGTGCCGTGTGATTGATATCGGTCCTTCGCTCGGTTGGTTTTTAGGTGGCGTGAGTGCAGAGTGAGCAATTGAAACATGATGCTATACACTCCAGTGTGTGTGTGTGTCTTTGTGTTCAAAGTGGGAGTGGATGTGTAGCGGTTAAGTGCACTTGCGCTACGAACCCGGTGACCGAGTTCGATTCCCGCTCGCGGCCCCAACACCCGTGGCGATTATCTGAACCGGTCCTGGGCCTCCCCTATGTCAACTCAGCCTCAAATGAGTCCTGGTGCGATGTGCGAACATCGCCACTGGGGAGACAAAGGCGGCCGGGCGTGGTGCTGGCCGCCCATCCCATCGTGTGGCGTGCCGGCCTTCATAGGTGCTCGCTAATTGCACTTGCCTCAAAAATGATATCTAATGCTATACGGGGGATCTTTGTCTTGCATGCATTTCATCATCACGTGTGCGCGTGGCGCAGTGGCTCGTACACTGCGCCTGCATTAGCGTTGAGTTGTATCAGATCCTGGCCTATGCCTCCCCTAGGTTAACTCAGCCATGAATGAGTGACTGCTATGGTATGTAAACATTGGCAGTGGTGATACAAAGGCGGCTAGTAGCAGTATTGGCCCCAACACACCCTCGTAATTTCTCCCTAACAGCACCTGCCCAAGTAGTCTATGTCGTTTATATCGTTGTCTTTAGAACAACGTTAATTTCTAAGTCGCTAAACCATGTAACCTAACTTTTTTTCTTCAAGATTATGTGTGTTTTTAATAATGTGGGAGAGGCCCTGCAGCGATTAGCGTACTTAATTGTGAACATACTCTTAGTTTTTTCGATAAAGTCACGTAGGTAAAAAAATGAAATTAAAATTAATAAAAATAAAATTAAAAATCACGACGTTTCGGAGGCAACACAAGTCTCCGTCATCAGGTGGGACCGTCACAGCCAGATTTGCTGTATCAAGTGACTTGATACAACGTCGTGATTTTATTATTTTATTTTATTAATTAAATTTCATTTTTTTTACCTACGTGACTTTACCGAAAAAACTAAGAGTATGAATCCTTGCAGTCACGACAGCTTCAAATCTAGAATTAATTGTGAACCTTGAGACCTGAGCTCAGTTCCCGACAACGGCTAACATCAGTGGCGAGTGATATCTTAACCAGGCCTGGGTCTCCTCTAGCTCGACTCAGCCTCAAATAAGTACCCGGTGGTGTGTTTACAAAGCCACTGGGAGACAAAGGTGGCTGGGCGTGGTGCCATCTCCCCTTTTGTGCCACGTCAGCTTTAATAGGTTAACGCTAAGAGCACTTTGCTTCAGAGGGCTCTGCCTTGATCTTTGTCTTTAAATCAATTCGAAAGCATCACCGATCATGCATAATGTATCATTGTCATTTTATTTGTGATGCATTCGTGACCCAGCCTATTAATTCGTCTTTGTGCGTGCATATGCATGATGCCTGTACGTGTGTGTGTGTGATGGGGAGCTATACGGGGAGCGATGGCGCGGAGGTTAGCGCACTGCGCTACAAACCTGGCGACCCGGGTTCGATTCAAGCTCATGGCCAACACCTGTGACGGTTATCTGAAAAAGTCCTGGACTCCCCTAGGTCGACTCAGCCTCAAATGAGTACCCGTGTGGTGTGTAAACATTGTTAGGGAGCGGTGGCATTTTTGTTGCACTCGGGAATTCAACTAAAACTATTTTTATATTTTACCAGGTAAGGCACAATGTAGCCTCGTAGCTCTTTTATCAGAAGCGACCTGGCCACAAATGAAAACTCAAGAAGTGGCTCATCACGTGGACACACATAGCAACTAAATCACTGTTTCATTGCTTTCATGGCTTTATTTTGGTGATTTCAAAAAGTGTATTGGTTTAGCCATGTTTGTTTGTTGTAGTACAGCGTTAGACTGATGCCTTAATCTAAGTTGTCTTGTGGTTGTTGTTGGTTGTTTGACTTGCATCCCACTGGGATTTTTGCACACAGTGTTGGTGTACGGTGCTTTTTCTGCAATATTTTGCTGTTTTTTCTTGGATTTTCTGTTTGCACGTAGTCACATATTCACTTTAAGATGTTTTTGTTTGTTGCGGTTGCACCCGGTTCAAGAGCCGAATGGCTCACAGGGCTATACCCAATAAATTAACTTGAACTTGAAATGCTCTAAGCGCATGTTTCGCAAGAACGTGGTCGTCCCCTCTCGCGTCAGCTCTGCCTAAATTGAGTCGCCGCTACTTTGTGGTCGACGCAGCAAACGCGGTGTGCCACTGGGGACGTAAAGGTTCTGGGAATGCATCTCGCTGCAACCCTTCAATTTGCCTCGCTGACCTTGATAATGAATAACAAAAAATCCTTTAACTTTTCTTCTTTCACAGCAAGCAAAGGCATCCCCGGAGATTTCACTCGACTTGTTTTCTTCAGAAACATTATATTTTGGACATTTTCTGAAGCTGCCCGGGCGGCTCAGAGGTCAGGACGCTGAGACGGCACTTGTGAGATCCAGGATTTGAATCCATTCTAGATTTGAAGCTTTCGTGACTGCAAGGATTCATACTCTTAGTTTTTTCGGTAAAGTCACTTAGGTAAAAAATGAAACACAAGCCTTCGTCATCAGGTTCATAGAGCCATAGACTTCCATAGGGGCGTACAGACTCACAGACTGAGTTGTGATTATTCCAGGTACTCAATGGTATTGAGTTGATGGTTCCAGCACGGTCACCAATAAATGCCACCACAAAAAAAATTCCAGAAAATATAATTACTTAATTCGTCTAAATTCCAGCTCTGAAAATTAATGATCTGTTTGACTGCCACGCGATGAACATTACTCGCCACGGCAGTGTGGGTGGTAAACTGCTGCCTGCCACTGTTATAGACCAGAGATCACTTGACGGGGCCTCAGAGGTAGCTCTATGATATCCACTTCGGTGGCCGCTCTCTCACAGAGAGAATCGCTCTGCTCTGCAAAGTGTCATTACGAGGCAATGTGTCCATGTGGAATGATTGCAATGAAGCATCAACCCCGCGTGGAAGAGTGTTGGTCCATGAAAGAGGATCATGAATTTGTTTTGCATCGGAGGTGCGAACCCATAACTACCCCTTGTGACGCGCCGTTCATGTCGCGCACGAGAGATACTGCACATTGCCCGTGCACTGCCGCTGCGGAGTGCTTGTCGCATCAGGACCGACGCGTGGCCACATTTAACGCCACGTGGCTTTGTTTGTTCAGTCATAAGGGGGGCTGCTACCTCGATTCGAGCCCATGATCTCAGTCGTTCCGGTTTCATGCTGCCACTCCCGAGTCACAAGGTCAACCTCGGCTTGCTGGTCTTAATAGGCGTGATCACTTAACAGCACAAGCCCGCCAGACTCGATGTAACATCAACATCTTGGCACAACAGCTCGGACGATTAATCGACGATTACATGGGAATCGTGGTCGATTAATCGTGCACCCACATCCTGTTACTCGATGGCAGAAACTCCTGCAGGCACACCAGCGTGACGCGGCTGATGATGCGCCGACGTCGCCACCCCGTCCGTGACCTCCGTCCACGCACATTGGAACTGAGCTTAAAGCGTTTCTTTCCCCCGCAAATATTTTAGCGTTGTCATATTGGTCGAGTAACCGGACCGATAATCCGGAGAGTAATGATGAAGTAATCCGATGGCCCGGCTCCGACATGGGATCTTTGCGAACTGCGTCTGTGTCTGCCCACGCGCGCGCGTGCGTGCGCGTTCTTCTGTGTTATTTCCCCACGCCGAGGCTCAAGCCATCGCGGGCGCCACCCATGCCAAAGCCACGGCCAAATTCGCTTCCATCAGCCGGGGATCGCGTGCTCCTCCTGCGAGGACACCACAGCCGGTGGGCGTGCTATGGGGTGTTTGTTTGCCTGAGCCAGCGGTCGGCGCGGGTTGGGGTGGCATGGCCGTGCGCGTCCCCCCTCGCCGAGTCGACATCCTGAGACAATTGAGACGTGGATTCGTGAAAAAAAAAGGGGGGGGCGACGTGGCGGGGGGGGGCTGCCCTGGCACGGTGCATAGCGATGGTGGCACGGGACGTCGGGGGTTGGCATCGAAGCCACGGCGTGTTAACTACCTCGCCTGGTGTGCAGGAAGTCGTGGGCTCGCTCCGGACGCTGACTGTCACGCGGTACGTTTAAGTGACAAGGGAGAATACGACGGAGGGTGGGGGTCCACAGGTAATCGGGACAGCGGGTGATTGAAATTTCTAACACCTGCAGCAAACAAGATGTCACTCACCATAAGTGTGGCTGACTTCCAATAAATAAGGACCACACCACCAGAGTAGAGCAGATGGCGAATGTAGGAAGACCCCAGCCATCTATGCTCTCGAGCTCCAAGCCAGCGGGGAACGGAGCGCTCCGAGAAAACATGCGCGCTTCCAGCTCGGACACCCGGTGGGGAGCGGGGACGGGCAGAGGAGCGCGGGAGGGCTTCGTTCTGACGCTATTCCATCGTGGAGAGGAGCCAGCATCTCCTCGGGCGACGGTGTCGGGCAGGTGGCGGCTCACGAAGCGCGGCGTCAACTTCACCTGGAAGTCGGTTCCTTGTGAATGTGGCCCAGCACGTGGGTGTAAATGCCATCTGAGGCTGAACGTGCTTTAAGGGGCTGCGTGCGTGTGGGTGTTCGGGAACACGTAGGCTCAGGTGTGAGTGTGGGGACCAGGAGGTCGTCCTGTGGTAGAGTGTAAGCGCACATTGTTGTGCAGATTTACGCGGTGGTGTGAAGACAGGCAGGGGAGCTTGTCGACAACATTAAAGACAAACCAACCCTCAAATCGCCTCGTTTTGATATCGATTACTCTCACGAGACACTACGCATGGGCGTGATTCGGGTGACCACACTGACGCCACGTGTGAATTATTGGCAAGTTGAACAAAATAATTGATCGCTGAGTGCCGAATGAATGATATCGTTTGCGTGAAATGTTGAATATGTATTTTCACGTGAGGCATTGTAAGAACCTAGCCCTAGATTGGCGTTGCTCTAATCGGTGTGTAGGAACTAAAATGACAAACGTAGACCGATACTCACACACTGATGTCATTTGATATAACTTCAAATGTCTTATTCTGCAACATAGAGTCGGGCCGACGGAAGAGCGGTGGAACAGAGGTTGGCGCACTGCAACTTTCAACTCGGCCATCCTGAGTTCACTCCCAGCCACGGTTAACATCAGTGGCGAGTGCTATCACGAACCGATCCCCGTTGCTCATCAAACCACCGCATTGCTTCCTCTCTGCTTTCCCGAGATCAACTTGACCTCAAAAGAAAGAGTACGTGGCACGGTGTCAGAGCGAGCCCTGCGGATACAAAGGCGGCCGGGCGCGCTGTGCCGACCACCCCATGTGCTCAATAGCATCACTTGCCCCAAACAGCCTAAACAGGCGAAGCGGGATTTTTTGTGTCGCTTATAAATGTCCCATTATATATCTAATGCGTACATATGTACCATTGAACCTTTGACCCCATCTATCAACCCCAAGCACCCGCTCGGTGTGATGAGCGTGCGTGTCGACCCGAAGCCATTTCCCCATCAGCACGATCCGTCTGCGTTGACTCTCCAACGAGGTCTCNGGATGGCCTCTCACTATTCCGAAGTCAAGGCTCCTCCTGTACCTGGGGCCATCGGGATTGTGCCACTGCTGCTGCTGCTCACAAGCCTTGGAATTCTTTGCTAATACGACGATCAGGGGGTCGTTAGCTGCCTATTTAAATGACGTCTTTGGCCTTTACCCCCGCCCCTGGCGAGTAGCGGCCGTTTACCCCCGCAGGTTCTGTTTATCTCCCGCTGCCTTCCGTACACGGCGGTGGTGGCGCATTGGTTGGGTCCACGGGTGAAATGTGCCACTTTACAAAATCTAAATTATATATTTTGTATTATCATTCCTGCAGCCCCCCCCCCCCTCCCTTTGTGAGGATGACCCCTCCCCCTTCCCCTAGCGGAGTGCCAGGAGACCCCGCGGGGCCTGACAGCGGTGCCGGGGGCTGAAGAGGAGTGGAGGGGCGAGGAGGAGGTGGGGAAGGGGCTGAGGGGGGGGGAGGGGCGAGGAGGTGGTGGCGGTACGAGCCACGTGGGCCTCGGCAGTAGTGGTGGTGGCGGTGGTGATGATTCACTTTGCCCGGACAGGTGGGGAGGGTCCTCCTCCTCCTCACCATCATCATGTGCAGTCCATTTTTGTTGTCGTATCCGCTATGGGTCACTCCTAGTAGTGAACTTTTTGTGAAGCGAGCGTTCTTTCTCTCGATTTGGGGGGGGGGGGGGGGGCGGAATTTGTTGTCTGCGAGGATGTAGCATTATTATTATTGAGATAGTTGAAGCTTCAGCCGAGACCCACTTCGCTTGCGTGATATTCTTCAAGGTGCACAGCTTCGGGTTGCATCCCATTAAACATGCCGACGCTAGGCCAACGTTGGCATGTGGTTGGAACCGTTGAACTCAACGTTGTACGAACGTTATCCCAACATTTATCTCGCGTTGTTCCAACGTCCCATGAACCTGCGGTGTCCAGCGCTTAATTATTGTTTATTCATGTAATTTGAATAGGTGTGAAATTCGCCACATAAATGCACACTGTATAGGTTATCGATGTAAAGTGTGCGCGTGTGTGTGTGTACACGTGTCATTACTTGTGTTTGCTATGTGTGTGTGTTTTAATTAAGAATAATTACCCTTGCAAATAGTGTGAATCATATCGTGAGTACAATTGGTATCCGCTGGTACAATGTGGCTAAAAATCAAACTCGGGTCGCTGAGTTCGGTCCTGGACTCTCGCCCACGGAGAAGAAGAGGGCTTTCATTTTGAGTTGAAGCTTTCGTGACTGCAGGAATCCAGACTCTTTGGTTCTTTCGGTAAAGTCACGTGGGTATAAAATAAGTAATATTTAAAACAACTTTTAAAAAAGACGTTTTATGAAATCTACCGTACTAGTAATGGAAGAACTCCACCACTCAAGGAAGTGGCCCCGAAGCTTGAAATAACGCAAGGGGCCGTGGCCAATTGGAGTCAAGCCGAAACATAACATATAAAAAAAATGTTTGAAAATATGTTTATTTTTATGATAGAATATGGTATTGTCATCAGTATGACATAAGTATACCAAGTTTGCAGTCGATACCACATTGGGAAGTGGGTTAAAATTGAGTTACAAGATTTGAGGATGCAACAACGACAACAACAGACAGCGTGTAATAGGGTTTCAATTGTGCAGGGACATGGCAGCTCGCCTCCCTTGTCTCGCTGGTGGCAATGTTTGCACAACACACCAGCTGCTCGCGTTTCATACCGAGTCGACCTAGAGGAGGCCGCGTGACCGGTTCACACATCCGTCACCGATGTTGGGAACAGAACTGTGGCCACTGAGTTTTTGTAGAGCGGTACACGAACCACTGCACTACCTTTGTACGCGAACAAAGACAAAGATCCCACATATAGCCTCGACAAACTGTTGGGGCAAGTGCTGTTCGCGAGTAGCACCGATGAAGGTCACACGAGGGGAGGGGAGGGGGTGGCCAGCACCACGCCCGGCCACCGTTGTCTCCCATTGGCGATGTTTACACATTATTATTATATTATTATATAATATTATTTTATTATATTATTTATTATTTTTATTTTTATTATTTATTATTTCAATTCTACGTGACTTTACCGAAAGAACCAAGATGTTTACACACACATTCGAGGCTGCACGTGCGGTAGTGTAGCGGTTAACGCGCTGCGACACGAACCACAACCACCTCGTGTGCCGTTCTGGCCTTAATAGGTGCTCGCTAACAGCACTTGCCCCAACAGTCTGTTACAGGCTATACGGGGGGAATCTATTTTTGTCCATAAGCCATTGCGAAACACTGGATGTATCCCGATGAGTTGTTGCGCGCGCTGCTGTTGTGTGTTTTTGTTGTTGTTGTTACAGAGAACGCCACGGGCACGGAAGTGAGAGGCGCTTTGCTGATACAAATTGAAAAGGGAAATGGGTGAGCGCTCCGGGTGTCAAGGAGAGCGCCGATTGGATGTCGAGTGAAGGCGTCGCACGCGCTAGTCTGCAGACGCATCACGGGTGACGCGACGCACACGCGTGAAGTCACGTGTCTGCGCAGTCGCGTTATAAAGTCACGTGTCTGCGCAGTCGCGTTATAAGGTCACGTGTCTGCGCACACGCGTTATAAAGTCACGTGTCTGCGCACGCGTTATAAAGTCACGTGTCTGCGCAGTCGCGTTATAAGTCACGTGTCTGCGCAGTCGCGTTATAAAGTCACGTGTCTGCGCGCACACGCGTTATAAAGTCACGTGTCTGCGCACACGCGTTATAAGTCACGTGTCTGCGCAGTCGCGTTATAAGTCACGTGTCTGCACACGCGTTATAAAGTCACGTGTCTGCGCAGCGCGTTATAAGTCACGTGTCTGCGCACGCGTTATAAAGTCACGTGTCTGCGCACACGCGTTATAAAGTCACGTGTCCGCAGCGCGTTATAAAGTCACGTGTCTGCGCAGTCGCGTTATAAAGTCACGTGTCTGCACACGCGTTATAAAGTCACGTGTCCGCACACGCGTTATAAGTCACGTGTCCGCAGCGCGTTATAAAGTCACGTGTCTGCGCAGTCGCGTTATAAAGTCACGTGTCTGCGCACACGCGTTATAAAGTCACGTGTCTGTCTGCGCAAGTCACGTTATAAAGTCACGTGTCCGCACACGCGTTATAAAGTCACGTGTCCGCACACGCGTTATAAAGTCACGTGTCTGCGCAGTCGCGTTATAAAGTCACGTGTCTGCGCACACGCGTTATAAGTCACGTGTCTGCGCACATGCGTTATAAAGTCACGTGTCCGCACATGCGTTATAAAGTCACGTGTCTGCGCACACGCGTTATAAAGTCACGTGTCTGCGCACACGCGTTATAAAGTCACGTGTCTGCGCACACGCGTTATAAGTCACGTGTCTGCGCACACGCGTTATAAGTCACGTGTCTGCGCACACGCGTTATAAAGTCACGTGTCTGCGCACACGCGTTATAAAGTCACGTGTCTATGCACGTGTGTGTGTGTGGTGAGCGGGTTATCCACTGCTCTAAAAGCCCGTGGGACCCGAGTTCGATTCCCAGCTACAAACGCCATCGGTGCAAACGTAATCTCAGCAATCCGCGCTGACCAGCGTGTTGAAGTATGGCCAGGCAAACCCCCGTGACCGAAATGGCACAGCCAGGCATTCGTCCTGCAGCGGATTGATGGGGAAAAACCCGAATTATTGACTCAAGGTTGAGTGTTTTTTAATCTAAATTTCTTCACCTCCAGACGTTTTGACAGATCTGTAAACAGCAGGGTTGCGTTCTGTCATCGAGAGGAAATACTTCATTGTGCGCGTGGTCGGGGTGGGGTTCGGAATGGCTCGGGCTTCGCATCGAGCAGCGGATTGGCAGATGGCTGCGAATCTGTATTCATTATCATTGACAGCACTAATGCTCCATCAGTCTGTGTATCTCAATAGGCGCGTGGTGGTGGCGGCGGGGAGGCGGCGGGGAGGCGGGGAGAGGAGATTCTTTGTCGTTCTGGTTTGCTCTGCGTCAATCTCCAGCTTGTAATCGCCAAGCCCCATGTGTCCCGCCTCCTGTCCCCTGGCAGCGTCCCCTTGGAGCGGCGGGCCCCGCGAGCCGAGGAGCCGGGCCCCTTAAATTGCTGGTGGCAGCACTTGCCCTCGATGTCACATTACCTTGTTGCAATAAGCCCGGAGTGATGTAAGCCAGAGTGATATTAATTGGTTACGCCGAATAAAAAAATCGTAAGCAATGGAATAAAGATATATATTAAATAAAACGCCCAAAATGCTTTATACAAAGAGGATAAAGGACAGGACCCGATGCCTCTAAGGCCCCCCCCCCACCTACCTCCCATGCATCTGTGACGTTTCTCTTGGAGATTGGCTATGTACGGTGAGAAAAAGTTCAACGTGGCACCACGTACAGAGCTTACCCGTCTCTGAAAACAGCGGCGCTGTTGCTCGGAAAGGGGCCTCATTTCCTTACCTAATATTCTCCAGGTTCCAAGGTGTGGGCACCTGACTAACAGCCACAGCCAGCGGGATGTATCCTGGTGTGGTGTGCCGGGTGTGATTATAGGAACCACTGGAGCCATGCACTTTTACATCTAGATTGAAAACTCGTTCCTTCAGAACCGCTTTTTGCGCTTCGTTTGCTGTCCCCCCCCAACCCCCACACCGCGCGCACCTTCGATTAGCGCGGTTGGCTGCGTACGGTGAGAACTAAGTTTAACACACGCGCGTACTTTCATTTCCAGCTGGCCGCGCCTGCGCGAGCGATGTCCCAGCGGTCTTGTGCCGTCGCGGGCGTCCAGCTCGCGGCAGTTCCCGCTGTTCAATTTGCTGCTGATTTGACCTATGGGGATGATGGCCCTGGCGCTGGTGCGCGGATGCCAATTTACATTTTCCACAAATTCCGAGGCCGCAGAGGTCGAAATTTAGTTTCCACGACGCGTCGAGGCAAGCGGCGCTGAAAATAACTTAAAATGCATTTCCACTGGCCCGTAACATTTCGCGTTTCTCATACTCCGTAAGCTTGTTAAATACGGGAAACAAAAAAATATCGGTGCCCTTAAAATAGTTTCCGGCTCTCTGCTTTAGGGTACAAAGTTGGGCGAGACAGGTGAAAATGGCACACGTTGTGATGTGAACTCGAGTGAGATTATATATGCCATCCGGAGTGTTTTCTGGGATGCTGCGGGGCTCTCTGTGCCAAGCGCTCAGCCGTGAACAGACAGACAGAGAGAGAGAGACCTGGGGAACAGGGCAGAGAGAGAGAGACTCGGGGAACGGGGCGGAAAATACTCGGGGAATAGGGCGGAGGGGAGATTCGGGCACGTGGTGGAGGGAGTCTCGGGGAACAGGGAAGAGAGAGACTCGGGAATAGGGGGGATGGAAACTCGGGGAACAGAGGGCGAGAGACTGGGAACAGGGCGGAGGGAGACTCGGGGCACACGGTGGAGGGGAGAGAGACTCGGGGAACAGGGCGGAGGCTTTTCGTCCGTGGACGTTATTTTTGAATAGTCCAAATTTAGAGGAGAAAAATAAGTCTTAACTAAATAGTTGTTCAAAATCCGTGTGGGGAATTTGCTGGGTACGGTCGGTAGTGGCGATAGTGTGGTGGTGATGGTATACATCGATGGCGGTGGTGGCGTTTAAAGTGGCGAATACGGAGATGATGGTCGGGCTTTAGTGGTATCACGCTCATGGAAACAAATCACACGTATATTTGATTTCGTGCCATTCTCATAGTCACCATGTTTTACAGACGGGTGTTAGTCGTCTGCAACAGTTGCACAGTCGGGACGATGTTGCGATCTGGATGTTCTACCCAATTAGACAATGGCCCACTCTTGCGAATGACGCCACGCGATCTCTAACGTCCACCATGGTTGCAGGCGGCGAATTTGTATTTTTTTGTACGTTTAATACCAACACCGCGCTATTAACCAGGGTGGCCTCTCGATTCGAACCGTGAACCTCTTGCAACAGCAAGCGGCGACCGCGGTACCGCTGCAAGTTCTTGCCGCGTTCGCGCGTCCGTGCAAGTCGCGTGCACGACAGCTGCCGGCAGCGGTAGCCCTGCTGGACATTGATAGGTGGTGACGATGCCGACGACGATGATGGCGACAATGGTGATGATAGTGCAGCGGTCGCAGTGGCTAGTCGTACCTTGCCCCACACCTGCTCGCATCGTGATTGACACGGTGCGTCTCAAGCGAGGGCACCTCGCTGCTCCTCGGCCTTCGTAGGCGGGCTCCGAAAACCGCTCGGTCGTGAACGGAGAGAGAGAGACTCGGGTGGGGGAAACAGAAAAAGGGGAGCAAAGGTTTCCCGTTCGTTCAGATTATTTTTGAATGACCCGGCAGTAGCCTTGCGAATTCCCAATCGGGTTCGCGAAACTGTTCTTGTCATTGACTTCCTCCCCCGCCGCCCACCCAACGCCAACATAAAATATATACAGCATCTTACGCAACTTCTAAATTCATCTCAGGGGCCTGAGAACACCGTGTGCATTCCGAGACGGCGGTACGAACTTACGTGTCGTTACCGCATCGCAACGCACGTATTGCGGTGTTTCAGACGATTCCGTCGGCAACCCACAGCGCATTTTTCCACCCCGACGCACCATGTCCAGGATACCCCTTCGCCTTTTGGCTGTGGCCACCGGTCAGGTGCCTGCTCGAGTCTGCTTCCGGCGACTCGGAAAATGTCGCTCACAAATTGCTCTCCGAGTGAACGCGCAGCCCCCTTCGTCAATCCACTGCTGATGAGGGCCTCCCGTGCCTCGCAGCTCGTGCTGGTGTCCTTGGTCATACTTCACCACGCTGGGTCGGCGTGGGTTGCTAAAACAGCGGGGAGCATAGACGTCGGAGGCTAGTTCAGTACAACAGTGGCTTTTGCTGCGCTGTCCTCTGTTGCGCACCACGTAACCCGCAGCCTATAACACCTGTTTAGTATGGTGGCCAACCAGGCACGCAACATCCAGCTCAACTCTGCTCCGTCTCCAATATTTGACCGCAGTGGTGTCTACTCTTTCTCTACCGGGAGAGGGGAGGTGGAGCACAGAGGCTCAATGCTCTGCGCTGTGGACTTGGCTACCCGAATGTCATTCCTGGCCAGGGCTAATCGTCTGTGTCGAGTGAAATCTGAACCGGTTTTGTGGAAACCCTTTCGCCCATCCGCGCCGACGAGAATGGTGAACTACGGAGCAAGAACATCTCCCATTTAACAGTGGATTGCCACCTCAATTGTTTATATTTTTTATTGTATTTATATCTCTGCAGTATGCATGGTGCACACACAAAAAATACTACATTAAAGAAATTACTATTCCCAATGCATCTTATTCTCAGCCACAACTCCCACGATGGCATGGGTTGGTGGCTCTGATTCNCTCTCTGCTTCNGTGCTTCTATTCCGTAGCTACTCTCTACTCACATCCACTGGCTGTCCTCATGAGCGCTCACCTCATCGCATCCTGCCCTCTCACCACCCAAGTCTCCAGCATCTCTACCCCATCTGCCCTGCACTCACAGCATCTCCATAGCCCTTCTCATCTCTGGGTCTGTAGGAGTCTGAGTCTGTGGGTCACTGTGTGAGTGGATTACTGTGCGAGTCTATGGGTCTCTACATGATCTGTGGGTCTCTGTGTGGGTCTCTGGTCTCGATGTGATATGGGTCTCTACGTGAGTCTGTGGGTCACTGTGTGAGTCTATGGGTCTCTACATGAGTCTGGGTCTCTGTGTGGGTCCTGGGTCTGTGGGTCTCTACTGGTTGTGGGTACTGTGCGAGTCTATGGGTCTCTACATGAGTCTGTGGGTCTCTGTGTGGGTCTCTGGGTCTGATGTGATTATGGTCTCTACGTGAGTCTATGGTCACTGTGTGAGTCTATGGGTCTCCACGTGAGTCTCTGGATCACTGTGTGAGTCCGTGAGTCTGTGGTCACTGTGTGAGTGGATTACTGTGCGAGTCTATGGGTCTCTACATGAGTCTGTGGGTCTCTGTGTGGGTCTCTGGGTCTGATGTGATATGGGTCTCTACGTGAGTCTGTGGGTCACTGTGTGAGTCTATGGGTCTCCACGTGAGTTTCTGGATCACTGTGTGAGTCCTTGAGTCTGTGGGTCACTTGTGAGTGGATTACTGTGCGAGTCTATGGTCTCTACATGAGTCTGTGGGTCTCTGTGTGGGTCTCTGGGTCTCAATGTGAATATGGGTTTCCATGTGAGTCTGTGGGTCACTGTGTGAGTCTGTGGGTTTCCACGTGAGTCTGTGGGTCACTGTGTGAGTCTGTGGGTTCCACGTGAGTCTATGGATCACTGTGTGAGTCTGTGGGTCTCTACTCTCACATCCCTTCTAATTGCCTCCTCTTTGTCTCTTCTGACCACAAGCCCAAACCATCTAAGTCGACCTCCCTGACCTTCTCAGATACATTAGTGACCCCCACTAATATACAACCTCTTAACTCTGCCTCCTTTCCCTGGAAGATTCATTCGTGACATTCATCGGACTCGACTTACACGAAACGCGCATCTCATTTATTGGAGCGGGAATACAACAAAAATTGTACCGCTCAAATATTTTGTGCCGGGATTACGAAGACGCCGATGACGACTCCGTGCGCTGTATTGATCGTGTCGTCTTGTGTTATTTGTGGGGGNGGGGGGGCGGGGGGGAGTTTTCATCGTCGGCCGCCTCTGGGCGATTTTGTCTTGAAATATATATTTATTTATGTCCGCATGGGTTCAGCTCGGCACGTTCAATCGCTCTGAGCGCATTAATGTGACAGCCAGTCGCACACACAACAGTCGCGCCCGCGCGCGTGTGCACGCTGCCCAAATATGTCAATTAGTGACGGTGAACGATAATAAGCCATAATGGAGGTTGTTATTGTTGTTATGGGTTTACTCTCCAACACACAACCGGTGTGCTGTCCTCGCAACGACTTGGCGTGTTCTGTTTACGTGACAAACCTCACTAGTTACGCGATCTAAGCCAAAAAAAACCTGCATTATGGATAATATTCGTAGCGAAAGCCTCCTGCTGCGTGTTAAACAAACGATCGTGAGTTGATCACGTGTTAAACAAACAAACGATAGTGAGTTGGTCACGTGAGTTGATCACATGCTCCTGTCGGCGGGGAAGAAGAATAAGAAGAAAAAACGAATTTTAATTACGAAGAGGAACCGCGTTTTAGTGTTGCCTCTTTATTTCGACGTATTTACAACCGTGAGAAATAAACGTTTCTTTGGGGGGGGTAAGTGTACGTTGCAGGAAGATTATCGGTAACGTCTGTTTAAATTTGATTTAAGCGACTTATCGGAAGGGCGCAGCGTAATGGATTGGTAACGCGCACGAGGTCCCAAACACCTCCCTCGTTCCCATCCGCCTCAAACCACGTGGCAGGGAGACGCCATGCGGTGATGACACGCGTGCCTGAACGGAGAGAAGGGTCCGAGTTCGATTCTCGACTTGGGTGCATTGTGTGTGTGTGGAGTTTGTGTGTTCTCAGCCCATGCCTGTTCGACATGGAATGTCTCTGGGTTCTCCGTTTTCCTTCCATAACTACATAATCCCCCACACTCCCACACTCCCACCCCCATGCAATGTTGTTGGACAACACATCCCGATGCTGAAAAATCAGCGAGATTTACTCCGTTGGGATTACACAATGCAGCATCACCATCATCATCACTGGCTGCGAACAGGGAAAACTTGGCAGGACCCTCCTTAGGAAGAATATTGAGACTCCGCTGGGTAAACAATCATGAACATCTTCTTGGTTCTTTCGGTAAAGTCACGTAGAATGGAAATAATAAAATAATAAAAATAAAACATAAAATATTCTCACGACGTTTCGGCCACAACGCAAGCAGCCGTCCTCAGGTGAAGAACAGGTCTGTCAGAAAGACAGCGTCTCATATTTCCATTCTACGTGACTTTACCGAAAGAACCAAGAAGATGAATCCCTGCAGTCACGAAAGCTTTAAATCGAAATCATCAACATGCAAATTAGAATATTAAGTGGGGAATTGGTAGCACTGGTTAGTGCCCTGCCCGACGATCCGGATGACCTAAGTTTAGTTCCGGCCACATATCTGAACGCAGTCCACCTCTGTACTTTGTATAAGATGAAAATTCTCACCTTCCACTTCTGCAGAATTAAAGCAATATATATGAGGAATTCATATTTAAATGTATCATTATATTCATCGTGGCAGACTACAAAACCCAAAGTATGAATCTACACCGGAACACGTTACTCTTATAAATGAATACGCACAGTGGTTTGTGAGGTGGTGGAGCGGTGGTGCAGTGGTTAGCGAGCCTTGCTGTAAACTGTAAAATAAGTTCAATTCCGGGCCTCGGCTAGCATCAGAGGCGAGTAATAATTTAACCAGTCTGGGCGTCACTCCTTTCACCAACCCACTACGGCCAGCGTAGTGAAGTATGCGCAAGGGATTGAAATGCATGGGAGAGGCCTTCATACAACATTGCATTGACAAGGGGTTGTAGACGATCATTAATAAGTATTATTAGTTTTTAATTTTAAAATCACATCAACCTCTAAAAAAATGTGAACAAAGGAATATATCCTCCCACGGCAACTGCTCACTGTTCGTCACGGGTATATGTTTTTACACAACCAAATATATTTTTAAATCCTTTATATTAAGTTCACTTGCTTGCTTGCGCGCTTACAACCGTGCAAATCTTTCGGTCGTTTTTTAACCCACTTCCTGTTATCCAATCGAGCTGACATTTTGCACACAGACTCGTTGTGCGTGACAATGTATTTTCGTGAATTTTTTTTCCATAACTTTACACTTTTTAGGAAAAATATATATATTTAATTACCAATTGCTTAATGGTGGCAGGCAATCATCTGACCCATAGGTGGCAGCCATCTCAAGCCAGAGGACGAGAGGACTCTAGCCGCCACGCATATAAAGGATTTATAGTGAAAAACTTTGTTTTTACGGGTTAATTATTTTCTTATATATCACATCTATATAAATGTGTGTAACGTTCAGCCTCTGTAAAAGTACCTACTGGACGAAGGCCTCCTCCATGCCAGGCAGGTGGTAGGTTTTGTTTGACCAAACTGCACCAACACGCTGGTCACTGCGTGTTGGTGAACGCAGCGAGCAAAGGCATGGGAGCATCATAGTCCACTGCAACAGTGGAGTTCGCTGCACTGCACTCTCCTGCACACACACTGTGTGTGTGCGGCTGCAAGGCAGCCTACAGCACCTGTACGCGATACATTTTGGCCCATCCAAGAACAGCATGCAGGCCCAATTTGTGTTTAACTTTTGAAGAGATCGGGGACACGCTGGGTGATTGGGTATTTATTGTACCTTCTGCAGTACCGTCTGCAGTCGGCCCTCAAAATCTTTAAATAGCCGGCAGCAGCAGGAGCAATATGTCATTGCTAATATTGCCATAGCTACAGTGGCCATCAAGATGGGATCGCGTACATATAGAACACTGCCGATGCAGGGAGTGGTGTAGATATTAATGTTGTTCTGGACGGGCTCATAGAATTGACATTTTGGCACGTGTATAGTCGCGTCTCTGGGTATTGGTATAAGTAGCAACATCTGAAAACACACTTTATTAGTGTGAGCCACCAACAGTATGGCCCAGAGGCCAATTTATTTTTTCATAGGATATTATGGCCAGTCTAATGTTCCACATTGCTTTATTCTATTTGCTTCGTCACTGCACGGGTGCCTGACTTTCATTGTTTGCTTTTATATTTTGGTGACCCTCTATTCAGTGTTGCAAATGAGAACCCCCTGTTGGGTCTCTTGGGATCTCAACCCGTCAAAACAAAGACACGTGACTTCTCAAACTTCTCATGACAAACCCTTACAAATGCACGACCCCTCCATCATCATCAGTGAACCAAGAAGTTTGACTCCCATGCAGTGTAAAGATACTCGTCGATAACATGTGCCCGAAGCCTGTTACAGGTACTCATGATGAACAACACGCATGGTATTTATCTGACCCGTTGTTGGAGGGATCGTACTCTTGGTTCTTTCGGTAAAGTCACGTAGGCATGAAATATAAAATAAATTAAATCACACGTAAGAAAATTATTTTTGCTGCGTTTTGTCCCACCTGATGACGGTGCTGGTTGCGCCCGAAACGTCGTGATGAATTTATTTTAATTTTATGCCTACGTGCTTTACCAAAGAAAAAAGTTGGATCCCTTGACGAAAACTTCAAATCCAGAGGAGGTGATCGTGTTTAGCGTGTGCGCTGATGTGGTAACCTCGTAGTGATATGCAGATGCCTTGGTCAAGGAGCACAACTTCGGCCGACGTTGGCATTTGGTTGCTGTTGCATTCAGACGCTGTCTTTCCGACAGATCTGTTCTTCACCTGAGACGGCTGCTTGCGTTGTGGCCGAAACGTCGTGAGAATTATTTTATTAGTACGGAGTTAGACTGATGGCTTTAATCTAAGTGTCTTGTGGTTGTTGTTGNGGTTTTTATTTAAGCTTTGTTGCAGGGATCATCTTCTTGGTTCTTTCGGTAAAGTCACGTAGAAGGGAAATATAAAAAAATTTTAATAATTTGCTTATTATTTTATTATTTCCCTTCTACGTGACTTTACCGAAAGAACCAAGAAGATGTTGGCCCAACGTTCCATGTTTACGAGGCTATTGGTAGTCACGACAAACGCGAGCATTGCGCGAGTGATTGTGGTGGTGGTGGCAGCAGTGGTGTGGTACCAGCAGCCGTCGTCACATATTGTGGTGACACTAACGCGGATTGTGACGATCATGGTTACAGCTGTTATCGTGGACGTCACGAGCAGCAGTAGCCAACAGGTCAGACATCGAGACGCAAGAAGGCACATTGTCGATTTGACGAGGGCAACACGAGAATACCATCAAGTAATTCAGACGAACTCGCACACAAACCCCGAAAAAAACCTCGATTATGGCATTTAGACGACCACTGAATATATTTGCTTTACAAATCTAAACTAGATTTAACAATAATGCATATTAAGTGTTGCAATATAACATTGTCATATAATCATCATTATAAAAAACACATATATGGTACTATAATAATATATGACTCAGTAATATACAATTGCCAGTGTGTGGCAATAATGCTGCACTTGAGTCGTAGTAGTGTGCCGTGCCGGCCTTCACTGGTGCTAGCCAACAGCACTTGCTCCAACGGCCTGTTGAAGGTTATACGGGGGATCTTTGTCTTTGTGCGCGGCACTCACTGTAAGTCACAGTCTGCTGTGCGTACGGAACGCAAGGGGAGTGCTAAAGCAAGGTGTCTGTGTGTATGTGTGTATGTCTGTGTGTGTGTCTGTGTGTGTATGTCTGTGTGTATGTGTCTGTGTGTATGTGTGCGCGCGTGGATGTGAGTGGTGTCAGGATATGACGTGTCCCCGTGACCGCTGTGCTGTCCCGTGTTACATTATCATCAATATCAACAAAGACAAAATCCCCCGTATAGCCTTAACAGACTGTTGGGGCAAGTGCTGCTAGCGAGCACCTAATGAAGGCCAGCACAGCAGACGAGGGGTGGGTGGCCAACATCACGCCCGGCCGCCTTTGTCTTTTTAGTGGCGATGTTTACACACCGCACCAGTACTCATTTGAGACTGAGTCGACCTAGGGGCGCCCAGGACCAGTTCAGATTATCGTCACCGGTGTTGGCCGTGAGCGGGAATCGAATTCGGGCGGCTGTGTTGGTAGCGCGGCGCGCTGACCGCTACACCACCGCTCCCCATTCACACACGCACACAGAGACACACCCAGACAAAGATCCCCCATATAGCCTTAACAGACTGTAGGGGCAAGTGCTGTTAGCGAGCACCTATGAAGGCCGGAATGGAACGAGGGGGTGGGTGGCCAGCACCACGCCCGACCGCCTTTGTCTTCCTAGCGGCGATGTTTACACACCGCATCAGGTACTCATTTGAGGCTGAGTCACCTAGGGGCGGCCCAGGACCAGTTCAGATAATCGTCACTGGTGTTTGCCGTGAGCGGGAATCGAACCCGGGTCGCCAAGTTCGTAGTGCAGCGCGCTAACCGCTACACTACCGCTCCCACAACACAGACACACACAGACAGACACAAGATAAAGACAAAGATCCCGTATAGCCTTAATAGACTGTAGGGGCAAGTGCTGTTAGCGAGCACCTATGAAGGCCACAACGGTACACGAGGGGGTGGGTGGCCAGCACCACGCCGACAGACACACACAGACAGACACACAGACACACACAGACACACACAGACAGACACNCACACAGACACACACAGACAGACACACACAGACACATACAGAGACACACACACAGACAGACACACAGACACACACAGACAGACACACACACAGCCCAACGCGACGAGCCTTACCTGCGAATGAACAAGCCGAAATCTCCATACGCCTCCGATGGCTTAACCCATAGGGCCTCGCTGACGGTGAGAGAGAGAGAGGGAGAGAGGGAGAGATAGAAACACATCATGGGGATTAGGAGCGAGGGGACAGAACCAGCAAACAACGGGTCTGGGACACGGCGTCACGCGCGCGCTCACGGCCACTGCTCACTCTGCCGACTCGGGCTGATCGACGGTCACTCAGTTTGCTCCGAAACATCGTACCGCCAAACAACCCCCCCTCCACTCCCCTATGCGAGCGACTCAGGGGACTGACGTGGCACAGGAGGATAATGGGGCTGAGTGGACTTTCCGATGGCTGGTGCCAGCGGTGACCAAAGATCGGCCTCTGTGCAGGGCCCCTTCCCCTCCCCCGTATAGCCTGAAGGCTATCGGGGGGATCTTTGTCCCTGCTCAGTGCAGCGTGTGCTGTTCAATGGGCAGTAGCGGTGTGGATGTGTGCTGTAAATGTGGGTTGTGGTGATAATGAAAATGTGGCTTTGTGCTTTGAAATGGTGGTGTTTTAAGATGATGATGTGTTTAAAATAATTGACGATGCGTCTGCGTGTTTCGGATCATGATTATGATGGTGATATTGGAGAGATGTGGTTTAGACTGAGATGATAATGAAATTGTGGAGGTGTGATTTGAGCTATGATGATGATGACGATGTGTTGTTGAGGATGATGCATTTTATTTAAGTGCACAATATTATAGCGATATTACGAGGGTATTTTTTTAGTCTGAGACGATGATACGTTTTAAATTATGGTGATGATAATAATATATAACGCAGACGTGTTTTAATCGATAGGCCATTACCACTGATTGTTATAATAACTGTCATCGGCCGATCCGAGAAGGTTCAATTTACCGTTTGTACGCCCTCATATCTGCAATCAAATTTCAATTAAATACCCTCCCGTGTTATTTTAAGAGACGTGGGTTGGGGCAGCGACTATCGTAGAGGAGGGACGAGGCCGGTGACGGAATGTGAGCCACACGAGGGAGACTTCCCCCGACGGGAGCAACACGTGGAGGCGGAATGAATCGGTGAGTGGAATGAATCGGTGAGTGGAATGAATCGGTGAGTCAGCCCGCAGGAGTGAGACGGACGGTGGAATTCCGACAAAACAGACGACGTTCTGAAGCATTCATCCAGCAGTGGAGAGATCAAGGCCGTAGCCATGGAGTCAACATTGGGGGGGATCAAATCTTCCAGGGGGTCCCCCCCCCCCAGAAAAAAATCTAAATTTGAAAGAATTTCCTGCATAAAATATAAAAAATTACTAACACATAGGATGGACTTTTCATTTTTTTACAATAATGTCTAATAGTGCATTTATTACATTGTCTGTTTTTTCCTTTTCACTTTTCTTGTTTCATTGTATGTAATGGCAGAGATTAGGGATTAATAAAGTACAACCATAACCACAATCAAAACAGAAATTATTTTATAGCAATATATTTTGGGGGGGGGGGACATTTTTGCATATTTGAATATTGGGGGGGGATGTGTCCCCCCCCCAATAAATTATAATTACGGCCTTGGGATAGTTCACAGCTACTGCTACCGAAGATGATTATATTTTAATGCGATGATGATAAGAATGCGATTACGGCAGTCTTGTTTGACGATGATGTGAGCACTCACCTCAAATCTGAGCTAATCATTTCATTTTATCCTGTCAGGTAAGCAATTATTAACGCTATTATTATGCACTAAAGTAATACGTGCCCTTCATAATGAAAACAATTAGAGATATGCGTAGAGTTTTTATAGAAAGTATATAACTTGGCAGAGTGTTCGCTGGGCACCGCTAGAAAACAAGAGTCGTGATGCTAAGGATGTTGGGACAAGTCCCTACGGCACACGAGGGGNTGGTACGGCCAGAACCACGCCCGGCCGCCTTTGTCTCCTCGTGGCGATGTTTGCACAACGCACAGGAACGAATTCGGGTGGCTGGGTCCGTGGCGAGTGCGCAAACCACTACACGAGCGCTCCCCCCGGTGTCGTGATGCAGTGTACACAAACAAAACAGACAAAGATCTCCCGTATAGCCTTAACAGACTTGGGGCAAGTGCTGTTAGCGAGCACTATGAAGGTCGGTACGGCACACGGGTTGGGTGGTCAGCAACACGCCCGGCCGCCTTTGTCTCCCTGTGGCGACTTACACACGCACCAGGTAATCATTTGAGGCTGAGTCAACCTAGGGGAGGCCCGGGACCGGTTCAGATAGTCGTCACTGCTGTTGGTGGCCGCGAGCGGGAATCGAACTCGGGTTGCCGGGTCCGTAGCGCACCAAGACACACACACTCACGTCCTTGTCACACAATACACATACTCATACTGCACACGTGTGCGCTGTATGTAATATGTATGGTATTGTGTAGTGGGGAGTGGTAGTGCAGTGTTGAGCGCACTGTGCTACAAACCTGACGACCTCAGTTCAATCCCCGCCCACTGCCATTAACAGAAAATATTGTAATCGGTGCTGTCCTCCCTAGGTCGACTCAGCCTCAAATGTGTACCTCGTGCAGTGTGTAAACATCAGTACTGGGGAGACAAAGGCGGCCGTTAGCCCCGCGTGACCTTTGTATGTGCTTGCTAACCGCACTTCAACATCCTCTTAAAGGCTACACGGGGAGTCTTTGTAATGTACAGCTCCCATTCGCCAATTCACAGCCGGATCAAGGGATTCTTTGACCATACTTCACCACGCTGGCCTTTGCTGGTTGGTGAAGGTTGGGTTAGGATTAGGCTCACTGTCATCATTCCTGGTTAAATCTAACTGAGGTTTTGCCTGTTATAGCGCCGCGCGCTACCGCTGCACCACCGTTCCGCCAATGCACATGGACACAATAATGCCACTACTACTATACGTGAACACCGTAACCGTGGCTCGCCAGCATTTATGATCGAGCTGCATACACACGTGCATCGCAAGGTAGTTCGCATTGCTCATTCCAAACACCGATCTCTGCTCTTACAGAACGAGGCGAGAGATGGAACGCTGACAATGATGCAAGATTTTCGTGAAAGTTTCAAATGGCAAGTCCGATGGGGGGGGGGGTGTGGGAAGTGGATCGCACAGCTGTCGATACGTAACAACGAGACGACATTTATTCAAGGCCACGTACTCATGCGTGCTTGGGTAATTTCATCAGCCATTATTAATCCACTGCTGGATGAGCGTCTACCCGAAAGCCTTTGCCATCATTTCTCACGATCCTGCATGCAAATGCTCCGCTGGCGCATGCAACGCGAGCCGATTTCATCGCCCCGTCGTTCCCTTCTGCAGTGAGGGCGCCGTTTCCATCCCTAGACCCAACACCACCGCTTACTTCTCTTTCCCCTGTCCATCAATACATCGTGAAATAAAACACAGCCACCAACCCCGTGTTCGATAATCCAATTACAAAAGGCAGTCGACCACCGCCACACACACCACCACCACCACAATCCCAAATCAATCTCCCCCGTGTCAGGAAAAAATGAATGCATTTAGAGTCTTGAATTATTAAGAGCGCAGTGGCTCCATTTACTGTGAAACGCCACAGTCGAGCATATTTGTGCCGCTTTTAACAATGGGAATGGATATAAAGAGGAGCCCAATTTGCTTCGTGGTATTTTTTTCTCTCCCGTGGTTGAAACTGAGATGATGGTTCATTGGATTGAAGGGGATCTCTTATCAGCAAATCGGTGCCGCTGCATCAACGTCGTCGTCATCGTCGCTATAATCGTCGCTGCCTTCATCGTTGCCATCATTTGTATCGTCGCATGTATCGTCATTGGCATCACCACGAGCATCTCGCATTCATCACCATCGCTGTCTCGTTACCAGCATTAAATTGTTCACGATCATCGTCGTTTGCGTCACCGCCATCATCGTAATCCTGATCGTCATTGTTGTCTTCATGATGTCATCTTCGTCGTAATTATGAATTCGTGATCACATAATAATACTCATCATCGTTATCCGCATCATCTTGGCACCATCATTGCTATCATAATTAATATTATAATAATCATCATCATTAACATCAACTTAATAATCATCATCTTAATTCCATTTATATGACTATAAATGCACAAAACCACACCAGACATCAACGGTATACACGCGCGTACCATGAATACACGTGTACGCAACACAACAGCACACACAAAGTCAATGCCAATTCTGCATTGATACGAGCTAATACGACTTACAATGGCCTATCAGCTTTTATCTCCCAAGAGCGCGCGTGCATGCGCGCGCCCGCGTGTGCAGTCATTACCAGCGCCCGTGAATGGATGGCTCGGCGCGGCTGTGATAGTGATTGTCTCGTTCGTGTGCCATTGGGGGAGCGGTGTGTCTGCCGTGAGTGAGCACGCATGTGCACAACAAAGACAAAGATCCACCCGTGTAGCCTCAACGGACTGTTGGGGCAAGTGCTGTTAGCGGAGCAGCTTTGAAAGAGCCGGGACGGTACACGAGGGGGGTGGGTGGCTAGCACCACGCCCGACCGCCTTTGTCTCCCAGCTGATGCTTCACTGCAACAGCTGCTCGTATCAAACACACGCATGGTCATTCGCGCCGCGTAATCGCAATGTCTCTACGCTTCAGCGTTAACACACTTGCAGGGTCCGCGCGTTCACGTGTGTGTGGCTCTGTACGCGTGTGTCCATTATGTAGACGGGCTGGGCCTCCCCTAGGTCGACTCAGCCTCAAGTGAGAACCTGGTGGGGTGCGACAACATAGCCAATCGGAAGACAAAGACGGCCGGGCGTGTTGCCGGCCTTTATAGGTGCTCGCTACAGCATTGCTCCAACGCATGTTAAGGCTACACGGGGGATTTTGTCTTTTGTAGTGGGGCGGGGGAGCGGTGGCGCTGGTTAGCGCACTGCGCTTGGCCAACGTCGGTGACAAATATCTGAACCGGTACCGGGCCTCCCTAGGTCGACTCAGCCTTAAATGCGTACTCTGTACGGGTTTTAAACATCGGTGCAGCATTGAGGAGATAAGCAAGGTTGGGAACGGTGGTGGCCACCACACGCCCTTCTTGTGCCGTGCCGGCCTTCATCGCTGAACTAACAGCACTTGCCCCAACAGTCTGTTGAGGCTATATACGGGGGTTCTTTGTCTTTGTATACGTGTGAGTGAACGCACTTTTGGTGATGCTGCTGCTGCTGCTCTGTTGACAGTCTGGCATTCGTCAATAACACCGTGGCCTTCAAATAAATAAACTCGCATGTCAGGCCAGGATGAAAGGGGTCATTTCCCAAACGTAGCCTATTTTTTTTTTTTAAGGCAGTGTTATTAATGAATATGTAGAGGTGTTGTTGTTGTATATATGTTTGTGTGTGTGATGTGGTGAGCGGTAGGATANTGGTTAGTCCACTGCGTTCATGACCAATAACAGTGGCGAATATTGGAACCGGACTTTCGCCTCCCCTAGGTTGCCTTAGCCTTAAATGAGTACCTGGTGTAAACAAAGCACCGGAGAGACAAAGGCGGCCGGGCGTGGTGCTGACCACCCACCATGTTGCACAGTGCCGGCCTTCATAGGTGCTCACTAACAGCACTTGCCCCAACAGTCTGTTGTCGAAGGCTATACGGGGATCTTTGTCTTAGTCCGTGTGAATGTACGAGTGCATTTGTGTACGTGCAAGTATATGCGTGAGTTCGCGTGTGTATGTACGTGCGGTCGTGTGTGCGCGTGAGTTTATCGTTCAAACAAGTATCCATGAGTACATGCTTGCTGTCCGCTGTGTTATCTGTGTACACGCGTGTGTGTGTATACGTGTGTACGTATGTATGTGTGCATCTGCAGGGGCATGTGTACGTATGCACGTATTTGTGCGTACCCGTCGTGTGCGTACACGTTATTGTATGTGTCTGCATGTTTGTGTGTGTGTGTGTACGCGTGGCGTGCTGACCATCACAAGTGCTCGCTAACAGCCCTTGCCCCAACAGCCTGAGTGAGTGTGTACGTTTGTCCATTGCATTTATGTGACCTTGTGAGTGCATATATGTCATGGCCTGACTACATGTACGTGTGTGTGTGTGCACATGTTTGCATGTGTATGTGTGAAAACGTGTGCTTGCGTGCATTCGTCAGTGCGTGTACGCGTGAGTGCATGTGTCAGTGCGTGTGTCAGTGCGTGTGTCCTTGCGTGTGTGTGGGAGCGGTGGCGAAGCGGTTAGCGCGCTGCGCTGCAAACCTGGCGACCCGAGTTCGATTCCGGCTCACGGCCAACACCACTGACGATTATCTGAACCGGTCCTGGTCCTCCCTAGGTCGACTCAGCCTCAAATGAGTACCTTTGCGTTGCGTAAGAACATCGCCACTGGGAGACAAAGGCGGCCGGGCGTGGAGCTGACCACCCACCCCGTCGCGTGCCGTGCTGCCTGCATCGTTACTGCACTTGCCCCAACACTCTGTTGAAGGCTTCACGGGGATCTGTGTCTTTGTGTCGGGCGTGTTACCTGTCGCGTGAGATGCCCGGCGTCAGGTCCCCCAAACTCCGGCGGGGACGCTCCTCTTCACGAGCGCACGGCAGGGGAGCCGCGCCAGACGACACCTCGAACCCTCTGCCCTCCTTTGACGCGCGCGGCATCGCGGATTCTTCCCGAGGAATGACAAAAAAAAAACGAGCAAAACTGCACGAATCGAATTTCCCTTAAAAAATATATTCTTCGTGTACTCCACCTCCTCCTCCTCCTCCTCCTCCTCTTCTCCCTTCGTCTTCTCCCTCGCGTTCACTCACTCGTGCACACGCTCGCTCGTGCCGTGCGTTCGCACAAAGCCGGCGGAACTGAAGTCAACGCCAGGACCGACCTGTGCGCATGTCCATGGGCATTCGAGGTTCATGCTGCTTTCGATCGGCCTCGCTCACAGAACCGCGCCCGCCCGCCCTCCAGCTCGCTCGCTCGCTCGCCCCGCCCGCGTCTCCTCGCGATCTCTTCCCTGCCTGCAGTTTACCCTCTGGCTCCTCCGATGTCCTCTGTCTCGTCTCCGGTGATTCTCCCTCCCTCCCTCCCTTCCTCCGTCTCTCTGGCGAGCTCTCTCTCTCTCTCTGCCTCCCCTGCTCCCTGTGAGCAGCGTCTCTGTGGCTGCGCGTCTCTCTCTCTCAATGTGGCTTTTCTGTAAATCTCTCCCTTCCATCCTCTCGTCCCCCCCCCCCCCACATTCGCTGCCAGCTCCTGTAGCTATGGCAACCGCTGGGTTTCTGCCCATCCTCACGCACACACGCACGCACACACGCGCACACGCACGTAGAGGAACGCCCTTGCACGTACTCGCACGCACTCAAATTGACACGAACGCGTGCACAGTCGCACGCGCATGCACGCTCGCGTACACACGCTCTTCTGCACGCAAAGGTCCCCCAGTCTAGCCTTGCACGGACTGTTGGGGCAAGTGCTGTTCACGAGCGCCTATGATGACCGGCACGGCACATCCACGCTGGCCGCCTTTGTCTCCCTCGTGGCGATGTATACACACGCACCTGGTACTCATTTTAGTCTGAGTCGACCTAGGGAGACCCAGTTCAGATAATCGTCACCGGTGTTGGTGGCTGTGAGCGGGAATCGATCTCGGGTAGCGCAGAATGCTAACTACTAGACTACCGCGTCCCACACACACACATACACGCATTCATTCTCACATATGTACACGCACTCGCAAATACACACATACACTCTCAATTGGATACGCATCAGCGGCTAGACAACACACAAATAAATGTCTAAAAGCATCAAACATGTATTTAGCCGTTCTAATCGTTGGTGTTTTTTTTATGACTTTCATATTACTCGTGTCTTTCATTTATCCAGGAAAGCCTCACTGAGTCTAATATTCGTTTTCACGAGAGTCCTGCATTGAGATGTTTGGCCAATGAATGAGTTTCTGGCTTCGTGTGGTTCATCCCAAGAGTACGCGGAAAAAGCCCCGTGCAGACGAGGAACTAGCATGAAAAGATCCGTACAGATGGGTGTCACAATCCACTTGCTGCAGCCGCTCCGTAGTTCAGTGGCTGTGGGGCTTTCCCAAATCTGTGTGAGAAACCAACCCCTTGCCCCCAAAGCTCCGCGCCACAGGCACGGCCATCGTGCCAAGGTTTTTTTTTTTAATCGATACGAATTACCTTTGGGAACTTTCAAAGTAGAAAAATGCCAGCCTTAAACTTGCTTTATGGATTAGTTGTTTTTTTAGTGGCTTTTTCCCCCAGACTTTATTAGAACCATTATTTAAAAACCAGGATGCTGTCACGCTGAAACGGTTGGCATACTGGACTTGTGATCCAGAGGTCGCCGCTTCGATCTCCCGGCGTGGCAAGTTGAAACAACGGCACCCATCTGCTTGGTTCTTTCGGAAAGTCACGTAGAAGGGAAATATAAATAATATAATAAAACATAATAAAATACAATTCTCACGACGTTTCGGCCACAACGCAAGCAGCCGTCCTCAGGTGAAGAACAGAATTGTATTTTATTTTTTATTTTTATTATTTTATTATTTNCCTTATACGTGACTTTACCGAAAGAACCAAGAAGATGAATCCCTGCAGTCACGAAAGCTTTAAATCGAAATTCAACGGCACCCAGTTTCTTAAATCCCCGACGACCCTTCACCACCACCACACACCCTCTCCACCGGCGGGTGAATGAGTTACACCACAGCGAGTCCATCGGCAGCTCACCGGTGGTGGGGTCAAGTGTGGTTACTCCATCTCCGAGACGTCTGGAGGGAAAGCTCTCTGCTCCTCTCGCGGAGGACCTTCTGCCGGCAGTGGCGTGAGCGAGCAATTGCAGGGCTGCGCCTTGACCCTTTGCAATTACATTTTCCTTGTTCGTGTTGTTTGCATAAACACATATATAACGAGAGCAGATTGGAGTGCCTTTCACAAAAAATATAATAGAATGTTATCATGAAAAGTAACGTCCCCGTGTGACTAAGGAAGGTATATAATCAGCGCATTGCCCAGCGTGACGCACAGATCATACATGGGGACGTTGGAATTGAACAAAAGCTGCAAAGTGCGCAGAGAAGCGTGAATAGGTTGCATGCTTGGAATCGCATTTAGAGGCAAAGAGACAAAACCACGTGGATCAGGGACCACATCCAACTCAGAGGCCCGTCGCACTGCGTTAAGAGACGTGAGTTGATAATTGGTTTTTTACCCTTTTATCTGGCAACAAAACTGACACCTTTTTACAAGGAGTCATGTTTGCATAGACCACAATACCTGCAATCATAATGCAAACAAAAACTAACTCTGATAATGTGTACTGTCCTTGAAGTTGATTGGTCCACACCCGAGACAGCTTTCATCAGATGACGCCAAAAGGCGCCTTTTGGCGTCATCTGGTCCAACCCATGTGAGACTAGGCTCTTGTAAAAGGTGTCAGTTTTGTTGCCAGATAGAAGGGTAAAAAACCAATTATCATATTTTTACTGGCAAATGAGGTTCCCATGGTGTAGACGTGAGTTGGCTTGTTGAGATGGACGCATCTCTGGGAGGGGTGATAGCAGAATGGCCAAGCCGGGCGATGGAATGCCGGCCAAAGGACGGATCACACCATAGAGGTTCGCCACCGCGGAGATAGAGCGATGATAGAGGCTCACGTGCAAAGCTAAACTAAAACTAGACGATGTTTTTTAATTTCTTTAAACAGGTAAGGCCCAGTTAATAGCTCTTTTTCGATGCGACCGGCCACGTATGATAACGCAACGAAGTGGCTCATCGCGTGCGGCAAGTTATAGCAGCCAGATACTCTCGCGTGACTTCGTTNCGAATGTGCTAGGAGAAAAAANCCCGAGGATCACCTGGAGGGTAGATCCACGCCACGGGAAAGCGGCACGCAACTCCAAACATTGCAGGCATCGTCAGGGGTCGGAAATGAACCCACGACCTCGTGTCACCAAGGGAGGCACGCTCTCGCCACCTGCGGCGTGACGGAGCGAGAAGGTTCGCAGCAGCGCGGGGCCTTTGGGGCCGTCCATAAATGACGTCACGCAATTTTGGACGATTTTTTACCCCCCCCCCCTCGTCACACGGCGTCGCAAAANGTCAGACCGCCCCCCTCAAATATGACGTCACAAAGCTCTGCCCCCCCCCCCCAAAACCATATTTCTATTTTGAAAATAAAATGCTTCAAATCGCTTTAAACTAAAACTATTGTCATTGTAGTGCGTATTTAATTAAGTAGAATGTGTTGTCTATATTCATTTAAAGTTGCGCATTTGATGTGACGTCATATTTCTCACAAATGTCTGACCCCCCCCCCCAGGTGCGTGACGTCATTTAAGGACGGCCCCTTGCGGGCTTTCATCCAGCAGTGGATCGATATTGACCTATGGCAATGATGATGCGACTGTAAAGATGCTGGCACAGAAATAATAAATAGAGAATAAATAATAAAAATAAATAAAATATTATTTTTTATTATTCTTTTTTTACCTACGTGACTTTACCGAAAAACCTAAGAGTATGAATTCTTGCAGTCACGAAAGCTTCAAATCTAGAATAAATAGATAATCACGTGCACGGGAGGCAGTTACTTGGTTCACTGCTCACGGAGTTCACGTATATTGAGGCATAGAGCACGGAACACATTCCTGCGGAGGGAGCTGGTAGGAACGTCGGGTCGCTCGGCAATGGCCAGGGTCAACGGCGGCGTGGTGTATTCCGCAAATATGGCCGACTGTGAGGCGGGCACAAGCCGGCGTGAGTAGTTAAACGTTGAGTTTTATAAGGGCACCACGGGGTGACCAGCCCTCCCACCCAGCCCCCCCCNACCCTCCCCACCCAGCCCCACCCTCCCCACCCAGCCCTCCCCACCCTCCCTCCCCACCCAGCCCACCTCCCCACCCAACCCTCCCACCCTCCCTTCCACCCAGCCCTCCCTCCCACCCAGCCCTCCCTGCACGACGGACGGACATAATAATCCCCTGTGGGCTGGTGTAACCAGGATTTCCTACCAGTATACTTTATGCTGATTCTGCCTCAGAGTGAAGCCAATCAACCTCTGGGATGTCATTTTCGTGGGGCTAAAATATTATATTTTGCCTCTTCTATTGTTCTTATTATAAGTATAGCCTCAACTAAGGTTGTGCCAAATTAACTTTCTGTTCTCCAAAAAACGCATCAATCGTCGCTCGTTTAGTCATCATCATCATCTGTAAGTATATATTGAATGCACTCGCTTAAGCATGGCATGATTACTTTTGATTTTAAACACTGCACGTGAACAAAAGCATTAACATGTAAAATCATTAAAATATCGTAACGCAAACAGCACTCTGGGAAATTGGTGTAAGAATTACGTAAGCTATTACCCTGCCGAAGAGTAATTGGTAATCGGATCGAAATTACTCGTTACAAAACAGCATTCGGAATTTCCACAATATTGGCTGAACATTTCCGTCACGTTCAATATGTGCGTACCATTGGTTGTGTGAATGAATTGGCTGTTCGTTTGGGCCAAGCTACGCCAACCAATTACGACTGTTATTGTGACGGATACGTAATGAGGGCTAAATGTTCGTGAATAAAATCACCACGGTTCGGGACGTACTCGGAGCTACTGACGTTGCCTTTTTATCAGCACCCGGACGGTGAAGGCGATTGACGTTTTTATGCACAGAGAGACAACGAGGAGGAGGCACGTACGCAACGTTGAACTTCGATGTAAAGCTTTCGTGACTGCAGGGATTCATCTTCTTGGTTCTTTCGGTAAAGTCACGTAGAAGGGAGATAATAAAATAATAAAAATAAAACATAATAAAATAATTCTCACGACGTTTCGGCCACAACGCAAGCAGCCGTCCTCAGGTGAAGACCAGGTCTGTCGCTGTCTCCCCGACAGATAAAATAATTCTCACGACGTTTCGGCCACAACGCAAGCAGCCGTCCTCAGGTGAAGACCAGGTCTGTNGCTGTCTCCCCGACAGACCTGGTCTTCACCTGAGGACGGCTGCTTGCGTTGTGGCCGAAACGTCGTGAGAATTATTTTATTATGTTTTATTTTTATTATTTTATTACTTCCCTTCTACGTGACTTTACCGAAAGAACCAAGAAAACGTTGAACTTATTTCGCACCGTACGTAGCCAACCGTGCTAATAGAATTGCGCGGGGATGGACAACAGACTAAACACGAAAATCAGTGTAAGACACGAATACTGGACGTGCCGTGTTTCAACACGCGCCTGTCACATTCTCGGACTATGAGATGCTTCGGAAAGTTAGACGCACCGCGAAACATCGGTGACGCTTTAAGAAAAAGGCGCTGTGTTTTATAATCTGGAGAATGCGGTGCCGCTGTGCAAAGCCGTCTACCAGAATATAGTTATGAATTCGTTGCATTATAATGGATTGTGGCATCGCAAGACCGGATTTAAAATGTTCCCCTCGTCTTATTCCATGCGCAGTATGATCATTTCCTCCCCAAAAACAATGACATCCCACGTGTGTGTCTTTATTGCCTGTGAGAAACATCACGTGAGCGTCCGATCACGCCGGTCTCGGAAGCTAAGCCGGGCTAAGCCTGGACATGCTTGGATGGGCGCCCCGTGTGCAGAACAGGTGCATAGGCTGCTTTGGGGCTGAGTTGTGGGCCGGAGGCAGTGGTTGTCCTGTGCTGTCAAACATCTGCGCGCCGCCTTCACAAGCCCACACAGACCGGCATGGTGAAGTATGATCAAACAACCCCTATGTGACCCACATTGCCTATGGAGGCCTTCACCCAATGCCGCACTTCTAATCCACCGATGTACAGCAATTAATTCATGTATTGTACTGCATCCGTTTACAGCCACGAGACATGCTGTGGAGAAATATTGTTCGTGCCATCCACTGCTGGATGAGACCGTCATCCAGCAGTGGACTGACAGCGGTTGCTAAGTCACGGATTTGTCGCCCTTCGCCCCGACTGACCCCCCCCCCCATGGCCAATCCGAGTCGAGTGGCTCGCTGGGGAAATCGAATCGGCGTGCGAAGGGCCTGCGTAATCAACAGCGCGGGCAGCTCGTGGCTCGCCATGTGGCTTCGGATTCCACCTCTGAGCCACGGGGTGGTGGAGGGGAGTGGGGCGGACTAAAACATAATAATACCCCCAGGGACAATTGCTGGGAAGAATAAAAGAAGAGCTGGCCAAAGCAAGCCCGCGGAAGAGAGAACTGCGTGTCAATGCATCGTCTTGAGTGGCCTACGTATTATTGTTGTTATTATTATAATTATCATGTAACTGACAATAACCGGGGTGGGGTTTTGTTATATATATAAATGAACCCGAGGGAAATGTACAGATTTTCCAAGATGGTTACCGCAAAAATAGAACTCATGGGAAACCCAGGACACTTGGTAAACCCTCCTGGCGTCTGGAGAGAAACATGGTCATTAGCAAAATATATATACATTAAAAAATATGGAATAAAAAAACTGTGCAAAAATACATGGAGGGATACATGCTGGGATATTATATTGAGAGGCAGATATTTAGGAACACTTATTGTTAGAGAACATGACACAGGTTAATAACATTCAGATTGTTGAGAAAAGCGAGTGGATTTTACAAGAACAAATCGCTTCGAGGAGACCATGGCGGACGGGTTGAGACTAATTACAGAGTGGCAGCCAAGGAATGGAACTGGCACGAAACAGCTGGTGCTGGACACCCACGCTCTCGTGTGCCGTGCCGGCCTTCATAGGTGCCACTCGCCAAAGCGCTTGGCCCAACCCTGGCGGTTGGGGCAAGCGCTAATTTAACACGTAGCCTTTCGCGACCAATATTATTCGTAACCTATATTATGGGGCAAGCACTGTTTGCTCTACACAGGGGATCTTTGTCTTTGATGCAAAATGAGATGGTGAGCGAGGATTGACCTTGGCTGATGATGGTGATAACGAAGAACTTCATAGCTCATAGGATTCTCCAGGATAAAAGATTCTGATTTTGGATCGGGGCAGGGAGAGGGAAAGAGGGGTTGGGCTGGGTTTTCTTTTTTTTACACGAACATTTTTGAGACCTTTTCATTATTTCGCTTCTTTTCTCGCTGAATTAGCTTGAATGTCCCTTGGGTGTCAGCCGCTCGTTAAAGTTCACGTCATGCCAGAGTTTCACATTCATAATTCTGTTCGCTGCCTTTTAAACGCAGAGCGTCTCTCGCCTTTTGTTGGGATTCGATTTCCATTTAAGTGCTTCTCTCCGTGACGCTCACCGCGGCTGTTCTGTAGACTCACTGGCCCCAACCATTACAATGTGGATTTTACCACCAATGGCTCAATGATGCGAGCTGATATGAGAACCACGCTAATTAAGCAAGAAGACACACGGACATTTAACCTCCTGCAGTTCTTAATAGGTGCTTGCTAACAACACTTGCTCCAACGGTTCATGGCTATATGGGGATCTTTGTTTTTGTATATGTGTGTGTTAACCCGGCGACACGGTTTCGATTCCCGCTCACAGCCAACACCAGTGACGATTATCTGAACCGGTCCCGGGCCTCATCTAGGTCGACTCAGCCTCAACTGAGTACCTGGTGCGGTGTGTAAACATCACCACTGGGGAGACAAAGGCGGTCGGGCGTGGTGCTGGCCACCCACCCCCTCGTGTACCGTTCCGGCCTTCATATGTCCTCGCTAACAGCACTTGCCCCTACAGTCTGTTAAGGCTACACGGGGGATCTTTGTCTTTATCTTTGTTCATTTGTGTGAGTCTATGTGTATTTGTATATTAGTGTGTGCATACGTGTGTCTGTGTGCATTGTATCATTGTGTGTGTCATGTATATGTATGTATATATATGTGCATGGATATTTTATGTGTACATGTGCATCTGTATGTATCTGTACGCACGCACGTAGATGGGTAGGTGTGTGTACATACACACAATAGTGAGTGCGTGTGCTTCTAATCAAATTTGGGGAGTGGAGGCGCAGCGGTTAGCGCACTGCTCTACAAACCATCATCGTTGATGGATATCTAAACCGGTGCTGGGCCTCCCCTAGGTCGACTCAGCTTTAAATGTGTGCCTTTTGAAGTATTTAAACATCGGCTCTGGGAGATAAAGGCGGCCAGGCGTGGTGTGAACCTTGTCGGCCTACATAGGTGTTCGCTAACAGCACTTGCCCCAAATGTCTGTTGAAGGCTATATGAGGGATCTTTGCCTTTGTATATGCATGTGTGTGCGTAGTGGGGAGCGGTAGGGTAGCGGTTCGCGCGCTGCGCTACGAACCCTGCGAGTTCGAGTGCCTCTCACGGCTAACACCAGTGACGATATCTGAACCGGTCTTGGGCTTCCCCTAGGTCGACTCAGCCTCAAATGAGTACCTGGTGCTGTGTGTAGTAAACATTGCCACTAGGGAGACAAAGGCGGCCGGGCGTGGTGCTAGCCGCCCACCACCTCGTGTGTTGTGCCGGCCTATCATAGGTGCTGCTCGCTAACAGCACTTGCCCCAACACTCTGTTAAAGACTATCCGGGGAATCTTTGTCTTTGTGGCGCGCGCGCGTGCGTCTAATCTAATTCCGTCTTAATTTGGGACAGTGCTGCTGCTGCTGTGGGGAGAGGCACGGTGACAGAGTTGAACGTCAAACGCGGCGCTCATCCATTTGTCAGGGCGGTGTCAAACCGACTCGGACGACGGCGGCCGGGGCTATAGACGGATTTTGACTTAACACAAAAAAATGGTGTGGGGAAGGGAGCATCTTTCATGGATGGGGCCCCCGAAGCTCCCGCACTTACGCGCGATCCCTCCCCGTCCATTGATCAACGGCACCGACTTGTCACGGAAGTTCGAGACGAACGGGATTTGCGGAAGACAGTTTGGTGGGGGGCGGGGGGGCGAATGACTCCATCGTGAAAACTTTGGCCGTACAATTAAAATGCGGGGGCCTGAGATGCAATGATTTCGTGATGGATTACTTTCAGCCCTTCCTTAAATAAATCAAGTGTCGTTTCGCTATACTTCACCACCAATGGCTTTGCCGGTTGGTGACGCAGGGGGATGGGGACACAAGACACGGTTTGGTTATACTGGTAGGAACGAAGTGGACCAGACCACCAATAGATTAATGTGTCCGTCCGTCCGTCCGTCCGTGGGAGGGNTGGTGTTGAGGGTGGTGTTGGAAATGAAAGACTACGAGTCTTTAAATCTCACAGCGTTTCTTGTCAAAACAAACACTTTTAATTAACGTTACACTAGAGTACAGTAATTTTTTCTTTAACTCCTCTATACCCGGTCGATATCTCTGTACCGGTACTAAGTATTATTCCTACCAGCCCACCCGCAGGGTCCTGTTACGCTTCAGCCACTGATGTAGCCGTGGCCGGGAATTGAACTCGGGTTCATGGCGCACCACGCTAACCATCTGCACCGCCACTACACCTCATAGACCACTACAAGTAACGAATGCGTAATTATAGCTTGTTCGTGTGTAGATTCATACTTTGGTTTTGTAGTCTGCTGACGAATATTGTAATTATTACATTTAAATAGAAATAATCTCTCTCTGTCCCCAGCCCGTAGAATTGGAAGGAGGTGAAAAATGCAGGAAATTACTCAGCGGGGCAATTTCTATTTAAAGTTAAAAGTGAACCCGAGGTGGATAGGTCTCATGGATCAGAGACTTTTAGCTCGTATCGGGATCTACGGATGAAATGCCCCTTACAATTGTAAATTATTATTATTGAGCTGCCACCACTGAGATCTTGAGTTTAAATCTGGGGTTGAAGGGTAGCGGGTTGATGGGTGCAGCCCGATCACCAAATATTTTCTTCTTTAATTTTTTACCAGCTGGCCAGGATTAGGGAAAACTTAGCCCACTTTTCACCCAATTTTTACTTATCTCTTTGAGTCTCGATGTATCTCTATAAGCCTCTACTTATATGTATGAGTCTCTACTTATCTCTATGAAGTCTCTATTTATCGATATGAGTATCTAGGTATCTCTATTAGTCTATATGTATATGTAAGAGTCTCTATATCTATGAGTCTCTATGTTAATTTAGTTTATGAAGTTTGTTTAGCCAGCTGGCTAGGATTGGGCATAACTCAGCCAACTCCTTTTCGCAGGCAACTGGAAGAGCAGCACAGTGTTAATAACCTTACATTACAACTATCAATAATTTATTTGACGTTCACAGTTTAGAAACAAACAACATATTTACTATTATAAATCATTTAAATTACATATTTTAAAACTTAAAAGCTCATCAATGTTCCTCATGTCCTAGTGCCCAGCCACTATAATTGTTTAAATTAAAACACCCTGACCACCAACTGAATTCCAAGAGGAAATATTTTTTATTAATTTAAAAGCGAGACTCGAACGCCATCGATCTGCATGAGCAGTACGGAAGGTACATTTCCCATTCAGATTATGAAATTTTGATGACATGTGCATTTATTTATTAAATGTGCAGCTCTGAAAATTAATGGGGTGCGATGTTGAGTTGACTTGCGTGCAATGGACGCCTTTGGAGCAGCGCAGGGCATTGTGGGATAGTGCATCGCCCCGAGCGTGGATACGAGGACCCTCCATCACTCTCTCTCTCTCCGTGAGCCGTGTCCTTTCTCAAATTCGTCAGCGATCATGGCCTTCCATTCCATAACACGGCACATTCACTCAAGAACGTTGCATGAGATACTCTTCCCAGTTGCGTCCATTGTCCGAATTGTTTGTGGTGTCACTGAATATTAATATCATCCCCGGCTTCTTGCACCCATAATTCCCCACTCAAAAACCGCATTCATATTCAGTCTCACGGTCTCATGCGCGAATCCAGGACTAGCTCTGTTTTGATCCACGTTTTGGGGGTTAGGCCCACGTGGCAGGGGTTTTATTCCAAAATTATCGTCATGAACCCTCCACCACCGACGAGATTATCACCTTTACAAATAAATATTAATATGATTTATACATATCGATANCCGATCAAATTCATAACAACAAAGCCCTTCCTCCTCCTCAAGAATGTTCACGATGGAATTCAACACCAACGTCCGGCGACATTTCTCTCAACTGCCTTGAGCACCACTAGGTAATTACCTCGTTGAAATCGAGTGAGGCTGCCTCAGCTGACTGCTTAAGGCACCCCACCGTGACACCACCAACTGCCCACCGTGACACCACCAACTGCCCACGTGACACCACCAACTGCCACAGTGTGACACCACCAACTGCCACAGCGTGCCACCACCAACTGCCACAGTGTGACACCACCAACTGCCACTGCGTACCACCTCCAACTGCCACAGCGTGCCACCACAACTAACACAGCGTGACACACCAACTGCCACAGTGTGACACCACCAACCGCCACAGTGTGACACCACCAACTGCCCTACCGTGACACCACCAACTGCCATAGTGTGACACCACCAATTGCCATAGCATGCCACAACCAACTGCCACAGCGTGCCACCACTAACTACCATAGCGTGCCACCACCAACTGCCACAGTGTGACACCACCAACTGCCACAGCGTTACACCACCAACTACCACAGTGTGACACCACCAACTGCCATAGCGTGCCACCACCAACTGCCACAGCGTGCCACCACCAACTGCCACAGCATGCCACCACCAACTGCCACAGCATGCCACCACCAACTGCCACAGCGTGCCACCACCAACTGCCACAGCGTGCCACCACCAACTGCCACAGCGTGCCACCACCAACTGCCATAGCGTGCCACCACCAACTGCTCACAGCGTGACACAACCAACTGCTCACAGCGTGACACCACCAACTGCTCACAGCGTGACACACCAACTGCCACAGCGTGGATCGTTTCCAGTCCTTTGTAAATTGGGTCTGGCCGCTCTTCATAATTGAGATGAGAAAGGGACCTGGCGGTTGATATTCCCTTGGCCTGGTCTGAACCACTGCCCTGAGCCAGACCCTCTCACCCCTCCCCTACTGCCCCGTTGCTTCGAGCACTGCATGCTGCTCATCTGACGCGCCACTGCTCGGCGTGGGGTAAATGCCGCTCGTGGTTTTTTTTCTTGCCACGGTTTGTTTGTTTCTCTCTTCATGCGACCTCGTTCCGGGATTGCGATTTTTGCTGGGAGTGTCGACTGCACGCTGGCCGTGGCCTTGGCCAAATGCATCCTTAAATTGTCATTGTTGTCGTTATCATCATCACGGTTTAAAACATTATCTTCACATCCTCATCATCATCGTGTATGCATGTTGAACTTTTTTCGCACCGTACATAGACAACCGTCCTAATCGAAGGTGCCGGGGAAGGATAGCTGACTAAACACAAAAATCTATTATGAAGAAATTCATTTTCAATTCGATCATCTGAAGCGGTATCATCATCATTCAAAACGCACCCACTCACCGTAACAAGACAATACGATTTAGATTTACAGAGCACCTACAAATGCATCTCAAGATAAAAAAATCGTGTCATATGAGTGTCATATAAATGATAATATATACACAAAAAACTATCTATATAATCGCGTGTAAGAATTTATGTAAAGCTTGTGAGTCTTGCATTGAATCGCGTGCGTAAAAAAACGACCTTTGATAATTAACAGTTGTAGTAAATGAATACACACGAGAGAAGAGATAGTCAGTCAAAGCAGAAGATAATTGGAAGGATCCAGATTCGAGGCAGGGATTCAACAGCACGGGTAGCTGGGGGGGGGGGGAGTCCATATTATGTGAAGGAAACAGAACATAAGGCGTGACCATCATCAATCATCTCAAGCACGTCGTCGTCGTCATCATCATCATTCTTTCAATCTCCACGCAGTGTGTAAGACGGTAGAACACAGAGGCTGGAGAGTGATGCATTGATTCATTGATTCATATTGATTCTTAAAGCTTGTGAGTCTTGCAGTGAATCGTGTGTGTAAGAATCGATGTTTGCCAATTAACAGTCGCTCGTGCAGCACCAGGGACCCGACAGCGATCCTACCATGAGAGTAACAGATCAGCGAGTTGCTTCACCAGCGTGGTGAAGTGTGGATACAAAGCAAACCACGACCAGCAGAGGAGAGAGAGGCCCGCATCGCAGGTGTACGGCTAGTGCTGTGTACGTACTATCCATAACAGAGTTGTTTGGGTTAGATCGCGTAAATACGCAAATGTGTCGTTAAACCCGCCACCAGGTGACACTGTCAATTAGTAAGCTTTGTCCACGTGAACAAAGCGTGACAATTAGTTACTAGCTCAGCATCACCGGCTGCGCGTTGTAGAGTAAAACCCACAACATTGACAATTCGACTCTTCGCCAGAAATTACAACGCGCACCATCAGGCGGACGGCTAGAGTTGTGGATAAATGTTGGTCGCGAAAGTCTACGTGTTAAACTAAACTCACTCTGCTTTACTAGAGGCGCTACCACAATGAAGAAATAACAGATCTGTTTACTGTATTTCGAATTGTGGCAGTGAATGACCCCATTCATCAATTCGACCAGGCAGCAGCGCAGGCATCTTCCACCCCTGTGAAACACATCACTCCACGCCTCGCTTCAATCACAATGTGCGCCTTATTGAGGGGCTGTGCAGTGCCGGACGATCCTCGTAGATACAACTACACAAGTAGCAGCTACTACACAAGTAGCGGCTACTACACAAGTAGCAGCTACTACACAAGTAGCAGCTACGGGCTCCACACTTGCAAGGGTCCCGCGCTAAACGCTTTCAAGCTATCAATTCCGGTTTAGTGATTCTGCACTTGCTCTATTACTATAGTACTATACCGCCTTCAACTTTTATGAACCACTGGGCGTTTCAGGTTAGCGATTTGTCGTATTATCCGGCACTGGGGCTGTGGTGTCTTGGTGTCGTCTGGGGCTGTTGTTGTTGTTGTGTTGCTGCCATGCCCTAAGCTTGCATATGGTGTTGACAACTCAGCAAGAATGTATGTACCTGTGCAATTTGTACATATTTAGTTTATATTTATTTTGTATAGACTTGCTTCGGGGCCGTCCATAAATGACGTCACGCACCTGGGGGGGGAGGGTCAGACATTTGTGACGATGTGTGACGAGGGGGGGGTGAGAAATGTGACGTCACATCAAAATGCGCAACTTTAATAAATATAGACAACACGTTCTACTTAATTAAATAGACTTTTTAATAAATGTTTCTCCTACAACATCAGTGCAGCGCCACATTAAATACGCACTACAATGACAATAGTTTATAGCGATTTGAAGCATATTTTATTTTTTGGGGGGGGGGGAGAGCTTTGTGACGTCATATTTGAGGGGGGGGGTCTGACTTTTTTTGACGAGGGGGGGGTCAAAATCGTCCAAAATCGCGTGACGTCATTTATGGACGGCCCCTTATCTTTTCTCTATCTTGCGCTTGTATCGTATTTTTTTTATCTCATTTGTTGATGTAACTCGCTGACCGCCCCTACTGGATAATTTATTTATATATTATTATTTATCATTATTTATTATTACTATTTATTATTTAATTATTCCTATTTATAATATTACGTAATTTTTCATTATTATATTCTCATTTATTATATGATAATTTATTTTTACATTATTATTTATCATGATTTAGTATTACTATTATTGGTTCTTTCGGTAAAGTCACGTAGAAGGGAAATAAAAATAATAAAAATAAAACAATAAAATTCTCACGACTTTTCGATTGCAACACAAGCAATCATCATCAAGTGTGAAAACCACGACAAGAATTTTTTTTTTAAAGTGGCGTTTTTTTTAGCTTCATAGCTCATCGGATTCCTCCTACAGATAAATAATATCACGTACTCTGATTCTTTCTCTCCCCATCTGCTCTCTGCCCCCATCTGGATTCCTCGCCTACCGTGTATTCCCCAAAGACCTCCCACAAAATCATCTTCCCACCTATTTCCACGGACTTCCCGTTGGTCTCGTTCGTTCACCTCTTTGAGTTTAAAACCTCAAAACAAAGAAGAGCGAGAAAGAGAGACGAAAAATTGGATTCAGATCACATGAAGAGGCCTGAACGACCGCTTGCCCGCGGTTCGCATCATCAAATCAGCGACTGTGCGTGTGTCATGTCAGGAAGTTTCAGGCCATGCCACCGTGGTTTCTGCAGAGCGATGGGGCGCGGCGCTGCCGTGAGGCGTGGTGGAGGAGGAGGTGGAGGAGAAGACAAATATAATACGATTAACAAACATTCATCCATTTTTAATTCGTCGTGATAAATGCGAGCCGCAAAAAACAAAACAGGTTTCGTTTTGATAGATTCAGATTGCTTTTAAAACCCGTTTCAACCCTGCGCGTGCCACCGCTGTTTTATGCGGCAGCCACCGCGAATGAAAAGTCGAACCGTTTTATTTTACTTTTATTAATTTTAATTTTTTTACCTACGTGACTTTACCGAAAAAACCTAAGAATATGAATACGTATTCTTGTTCTTTCGGTAAAGTCACGTAGAAGGGAAGTAATAAAATAATACAAATAAAACATTATTATTTTATTACTTCCCTTCTACGTGACTTTACCGAAAGAACCAAGAAGATGAATCCCTGCAGTCACGAAAGCTTTAAACCGAAGAATATGAATACGATTACACGTCTGACAGAGACAAGGAGGAGCGCAGGGGAGAGCTGCAGATCTACATCGAGTCTTGCAGCGGCGGTGTCGCACGTTCACACCACGGTTCGACACGAGACACAGATGCTACGATATGTTTTTGTTCGTACGTTATAAGCAGGGTGTGGCTTGTCACACCCCACGTCTTGTCATAGACCGAGGAAGAGTCAAAGTGAATTCTTGCTCAAACGGGCAATGCGCCGGTAGTCGTCGCCTCTGCACAGGCCCAACTCATCCAGCAGCGAAAGTGGTGGCGGGGCTATCCACGGGACAACCGGCATTGACTTCCCCACAAACAGATACTAATTTTAGTGACCCTTGACGGATGATGCGCTGAGCCAACCCCTTTCACGATTTGACCTTCTGATTTCAAGCCGCTCGCTCTACCGTTGGGGCCAGCCTGTCTGCAAGATTGACGGGTAACTGAGCATAATAACTCTTGAACACATCAAAGATGACCTTGTCTTATATGTCAAGTGTGCTATGAAGTAATAATCATGTTAATAATGCAGTAATAATGCAGTTTAACTTGGGACTGAACGACTTTAAGTTGTGAGGAGGAGGAAGCACAGACGAGCAGGAAAGGTGACAATCCTCCCCCACCTCTCCTCCAAGCTCTGTGGTTCTCTGTATGTGCAGGTGTTATTGGTCAATTAACGAGTGTTCAGACCGAGACTCGAGACTCGAGACTCAGGAAGGTGCCGCTACAGGTTGAGGCACAACGGTTTTAGTTTTTCAGTTTTATTTATTTGGCATAGCCATGTGAGCCATTCGACTCTTGAATCGGGTGCAACCGCAACAAACAAAAACAAAAACATGAACAAGAAAACATCTTAAAGTGACAGAAAATTCCAGGAAAAAAACTGCAAAATCTTCCAAAAAAAGCACCGTACACAAACGCTGTGTGCAAAAATCCCAGTGGGATGTTAGTCAAACAACAACAACAACATATTATTGGTTCTTTCGGTAAAGTCACGTAGAAGAGAAATAATAAAATAAAACATATAAACAATAAAAAATATAATTGTATTATTTCCCTTCTATGTGACTTTACCGAAAGAACCAAGAATATGAATCCCTGCAGTCACGAAAGCTTTAAATCAAAATTCAACAACAACCACAAGACAACTTAGATTAAAGCCATCAGTCTAACTCCGTACTACAAAAACACACATGGGCAAACCAAAAAACTTTTCTAAATCACCAAAAGAAAGCCATAAAAGCAATGTACAGTGATCATCAGGAACGCGACCGAAATCACAATAATCGACATAAACAACATGTACCACAAACCCTGGCATGGAAGAAGGCACCTCGACACGTGCCCTTCATCTCACTCCTCCTCCAGGCTCAGATCGCACACAATGCCTTCACACAACGAGACGAAACAATAGTCTGGCAGTGTATTGGGTGTAAGGGAAGTTCTGTATCGATTTAAAGCTTTCGTGACTGCAGGGATTCATCTTCTTGGTCTTTCGGTAAAGTCACGGAGAATGGAAATAAAAAATAATAAAAATAAAACATAATAAAATAAAATAATTAGTTTTTTATTAATAAATATATAATATATATAATAATTATTATATAAATATAATAAAATAACATTATATAATTTTGTTTTATTTTTATAAATAAATTATATATNATTTTATTTGTTTATTTTATTATTTTATTACATTCTACGTGACTTTACAAAGAACCAAGAAGAGAAGCTGTAGTCGTTTCTTTTTTTTTTATAAAACCAAACCACACTGTTTTTTGAGCACCTATATTAGGCGTTAGGTTTCTATCTTGGTTTTGCGATCACTACATTACGCTTTCAATCCCGATTTCGTCGTGTGTTGATGGCTCCCACGCTGTGAATCAAAGCGCACGCTGTCTCATTCCGCGCGGAGCGCGCACTGCAGTCACGTCCACACGGCTCCTTTTTAAGTCTAGATTTGAAGCTTTCGTGACTGCAAGGATTCATACTCTTAGTTCTTTCGGTAAAGTCACGTAGGTAAAAAATGAAATCAAATAAAATAAATCACGACGTTCCAGAGGCAACACAAGCTTCCGTCTTCAGGTGAAACCGTCACAGCAAAATATCTGTACTTCTTGTCTCGTTGTCTGTTAAAAACTCTAACAGATAGGTGGAATTCCTCCCCGTAGATGGTATTAATTCTAGATTTGAAGCTTTCGTGACTGCAAGGATTCATATTCTTGGGTTTTTTCGGTAAAGTCACGTAGGTAAAAATCCAAGAATATGAATCATTGCAGTCACGAAAGCTTCAAATCTAGGTTTACTAAGTGGTCCATAGTTTGGGTTGCGTGGCCAAGTCGCACTACCGTTTGCTTTTGTCTATAGTTTTTATTTAAAGCTTTCGTGACTGCAGGATTCATATTCTTGGTTCTTTCCGTAAAGTCACGTAGAAGGGAAATAATAAATAATAATAAATATAAAACAATAAAAAAAAAATATTATATTATTTCCCTTCTACGTGACTTTACCGAAAGAACCAATAATATGCGTCTTTAGTGTTTGTTCCATTCATGAAGGAGATGTGAGCACGGGCCTGTTGATGTCCTGATGTTGTTCATGCTACACCACCAGTGCTCGAGGAGGAGGTACGTGACGACATCAAGTGACCGTTCGGACCTCTCGAATAGCAGCGCAACCATTACAAGATCACCCGCAGAAGTGGATTCACAGAGCTACCACTGAAATCCCCGCTCTGCATATTTAAATATACTGAGCTGCGTTTGTGTTTATTTGTTGTCCTTCCCCCGTACCTCCGATGAATGTGGTCGGCTACGTACGTGCGAAACAATGTCAACGTACGTACATCATTTCATGTCAAGACAGTCTGTCCGTATGTTTCGTTGTTTTTTCTCAGAGCTGGAATTGTATCAAAATTAAGTGCAGAGCCACATTGAATGAGGTGGCTTTTCATGCAGCAATTGAGTCCATCACCTTCCTACACTCGAGAACCCAGTTTAATCTCAGGCGGCTTCCTTGAATTCAAACCCAAACCTCGCCGCTCTACCCCATGAGCCGCCCGGCAACTCCCTAAACGTTGCGTTCAATAAAAATCCAATCTTGCCGAAACAATGACATATCTGCCCATTGGTATTGGCGAGCTGTTTGGTACGTGTGCATACATTATTGTGCCTGTGGGTTTGTAGCTTTCGTAAAAATAACTGAAGTGTCTTCAGACGGTCGGACACACGCATGGACACACGCCGACGGACACACAGACACGGACAAAAACACATGGCACCAGGTGCGAGGCGTCACTGAAATCTGTTTAAAAAAAACTAATTTCACAGCAGAACTGTTCACATTCATGTCCTTGGCACAACTTGAAAGGTCAAATCCAAGTAAAATTAGGAACTAAATCTACCGTGCAAAATAGGTTTACATATATTTTTCGGACGTTCTTACGTAAATAATATCTGGGGTTTTTTTCAAATGCTGGCATAAGACATGCCTTAGCGCGGAATTTATTGGTAAAAACTTAGTAGAAAAACATTTTGGATGCCATAAGTACAAAGTACCACATTGCTTAACAACCTGCTTGGAATCCACATTGCTATGAATGACTAATTCCCATCCCTTTGTTAATCACTGCCGGATAAACACCTCCCTGTGATGTGGCATCATGGGAGGGGGGGGGTTATTTGACCATACTTCACCACGCTGGTCAGTGCGTGTTGGTAGGTTATCACTTTTGAGGTATGGAGGAGGTCGTGGGTTCGATCCGGACCTTCACACCTGCGTTTGAAAGTGATACCATTTTCATAGTGATATCATTTGAAAGTGATACCATTTTCCGAATGATTTCATTTTGAAAGTTATATTATTTTTAATGTGATATAATGTTTAAAGTATTCCCATTTTTAAAGTGATACCATTTTTAAAGTCATACCATTTTCAAAGCGATGTAATTTTTAAAGCGATACCATTTTGAAAGTGATACAATTTTTATAAAGCGATTCTATTTTAAAGTGATACCATTTTTAAATGATACCATTTCCAAAGTGATACCATTTCAAAGTGATACCATTTCAAAGTATACCATTTCAAAGTGATACCATTTCCAAAGTGATACCATTTCAAATGATACCATTTCCAAAGTGATACCATTTCAAAGTGATACCATTTCAAAGTGATACCATTTCAAAGTGATACCATTTCAAAGTGATACCATTTCAAAGTGATACCATTTAAATGATACCATTTCCAAATGATACCATTTCCAAAGTGATACCATTTCAAATGATACCATTTCCAAAGTGATACCATTTCCAAAGTGAAATAATTTTCAAAGTGATACCATTTTTGCCATTCCTCTCCCCACCGCTCTGTGCCAAAATCCATAAACTCAATTTGTGAACTGATTGTTTCTTATTATAGTCAAATAAACCCATCAATAAAACGCCGCCGTAAATCTTTTCCCATTCTGGCAACCGGTATAAGCCGTGTCTTGGCGGTTTAGAGTTGCGATTTGTATGCTGGGGAAAATTTATAAATATAGCAAGAAAATCGGATTTATTTTAGATGAGAAAATATAACAAATCTTACGCAGAATTTTTTCGCGGCTTGATTAAAAATACAGTTTGAGAGGGATCGGTTGCACGATATATTAATGAGTGTTCCGCATCTGTGATGGGTAGCCGCGGTATCTATATAATTCTCACGATACGATGATGAATTTCACAAGAAGACAATTATGGCAATATCACTTTCCCATTACTTTGTAATTGTGTTTAAAATCTATGTTGTCCCTTTTCGCTACGTCCAGTAAGAAGGTGGCTTCAGTGTTATTCAGCTGCAGTTCACTCAACCTAAGCCTACCCCAAGATGTAACGCCACCCTCACCCTTAACCAACCACTCTCACCGCTCACCACAACCGCCATCCTCACCACCACCTCATCTTCACCACCACCCCAACCTCTCAACACCACCACCCCTAAATTTTGACTTAAAACTTTCGTGACTGCAGGAATTAATATTTTTGGTTCTGTCGGTAAAGTCAAGTTGGTAGAAACCCAAAAATATAAATGAAAAGAATAAAATGTAAAAAAAAATTATTAAAACTAAAATAAAATAGAAAATAATAAAAGCAAAAAAAGAGTAAATAAAATAAAAATAAAAATAAATTGAGAATAATCTTTTTTATTTTTTTTNCCACCACCACCCCATCCTCACCGACCACCACCCATCCTCTGATTATCCTCGAGTTGAAGCTGCTCTTCTGCATGAGGTGGCGCAGGTGCAAGGCGCAGGTGCAAGGTGCAGATGCAATGTGCAAGGCCCAGGTGCGTTCCTTGCGTGCGGTTTATTTTTAAACCTCCCGCAAGCAACTCGTCGAATGAAGTGGAAACCGCACATTTTCCCGTGATGTTTCTTGTTGCTCGTGAAAATTTATTTTGTTGACCGGACTGGGACATCAAGCTCGCTCGACCAGAGCAGCCGGTTTAACTGCGTGCGGCTAAAACCTGGAAACACATTCCTGCGGAGGGAGCTGGTAGGAACGTTGGGTTGCTCGGTCAATGCCAGGTCAATGGCCAGGGTCAACGGCGGCGTGGTGTATTCCGCAAATATGGCCGACTGTGAGGGCGGGCACAAGCCGGCGTGAGTAGGTTAAACGTTGAGTTTCATAAGGGCACCACGGGTGACCACCCTCATCACCCAGCCCACCCTCCACCCCCACCCAGCCCCACCCTCCCCACCCAGCCCACCCTCCCCACCCAGCCCTACCCTACCCACCCAGCCCCTCCCTGCACGACGGACACAATAATCCCCTGTGGGCTGGTGTAACCAGGAGGTTCCTACCAGTATAAAACTCAGGTTCTCAGCGCTACTGGCTCCGTTTTCCGAAGCTAAATAATTCCCGGGCTATCCCCTTTGTGCTGTGTACATTGCCAGCGTCTGTGTGTGTGTGTGTGTGTAATTAAACGTGATGTTACACGTTATAATTATGCACGATCAATTAATGTATTTTATTTATCCGCACGAGAGCCCATTGCGCCTCTCTTGTTTATTTTACAATCGAGCGTAAGTGGATCATAGTTACTCTGGAGAGTGAATTACGTAATAATAATAATAATGCCCTTTATGTATCTATGACGGCCGCAATGAGACTAAATGCACGATGTTTTTTCGGGCCGTATCGCGTGTTGTTTGTACCACGTGATCTTTATACACGTGTTGTTTGTACCACGTGTTGTTTGTACCACGTTGTTGTACACGTGATCTTTTACCACGGTGTTCGTTTGTTTGTACCACGTGATCTTTATACACGTGTTGTTTGTACCACGTGTTGTTTGTACCACGTGTTGTTTATACCACGTGTTGTTTGTACCACGTGTTGTTTGTACCACGTGTTGTTTGTACCACGTGTTGTTTATACCACGTGTTGTTTGTACCACGTGTTGTTATACCACGTGTTGTTTGTACCACGTGTTGTTTGTACCACGTGTTGTTTGTACCACGTGTTGTTTGTACCACGTGTTGTTTGTACCACGTGATCTTTATACTGCGTGTTGTTTATACCACGTGATCTTTATACCGCGTGTTGTTTGTACCACGTGTTGTTTGTACCACGTGTTGTTTATACCACGTGTTTTTGTACCACGTGTTGTTTGTACCACGTGTTGTTTGTACCACGTGTTGTTTGTACCACGTGTTGTTTATACCGCGTGTTGTTTGTACCACGTGTTGTTTGGACCGCGTGTTGTTTGTACCACGTGATCTTATACCACGTGTTGTTTATACCGTGTGTCTTTGTACCACGTGATCTTTATACCACGTGTTGTTTATACCACGTGTTGTTTGTACCACGTGTTGTTGGGTGTCCAACGTTTCGCTCGTAGTGGGAGAGCTTCTCCACGACGTTTGAGGATCCTTCCTCTCTCGTTTGGAACACGTGGTTTACACCACGCGAAAACCACACGCTTTGTTCAGACGTGTGAGGTTCCACGAGATGTTTGGCGCACCACGTGATGTTAATCCCTCGCCTGGTATGCCGGAGGTGTGGGTTCGACCCTGACCCTGATGCCCTATTATTTGGACCATGTCTCTCTCGATGTGATGTTGTCCACATGTACAACATCACGCTTTAGGTATTGGGCGATCATTTCCAGCCAGTTAAATAGCTGGTCCTTACCTCTAAAATAAAAATAAAAGGTAGTGCTAGTTTCACTCCACTGCAGAATGCCTCCCCATTTCTGTTTGGACGTTGGGCTTACTTCACCATTATGGTTACTAGAGTTTGGTGAATGGATGCACCCTGAACTATATTAAATTTCGCTTGCCACTCACACTAGCCCGACCGACTAGGAATTGACCTGGGTCCACCAATTGTAGTGCTGCGCTGCCATTGCACCACCGCTCCCCCTTTGCCCATAACCAATGAGAGTCATCTGAAGGCGTCCCGAGTCGCTATGTGGGCCACTGTCTCCCAGCAAAGGATACACTCTGCGAGACATCCCTGCTCCATTCATACGTCAAAGATTGTGCGTAGGTTACAGCCCTGTAATTTACGTCACGGGGTTGTATAGCCGTGCTCATAACCGCTGTCCACCACCCCCTTGTAATACAGAGCACAAAAAAAAGATCCCCNGTGTATGAAATAAAATATAAATTAAATAATAGCAACTACGACGTTTCGAATGTAACACAAGAATCATCATCAGTATAAAAGAAATAGCAACAAAACTCTAACCAGAAAACTATAGCCAGACAATAAGGCCCCGTCACAGAGACGACCTCTCTCTTTGTGCCGAACGTCTCTCTGTGTATCTTTGTGTATCTGCTGCTTATATGTCTGTCTATGGTTTTCTGGTTAGATTTTTCTATTTCATACCTGATGATATTGCTTGTGTTGCAATCGAAACGTCGTAGTATGCTTTTATATTATTTTACTTCATACCGCTTTACGAAAGAACCAAAGAATAATTCCTGAGCACGAAAGCTAAAATTAAGATTGACCTTACTAGACTGTTGGGCAAGTGCTGTTAGCGAGAACTTATGCAGGCCGGAGCGGCACTACTCCCGCCGCCTTTGTCTCCCAGTCGCGACGTTACACAATGCGCCAGATACTCATTGAGGCTGAGTCGACCTAGAAGAGGCCCAGTACCGGTTCAGATAATCGTCACTGGTGTTAGTCGTGAGCCAGAATCAAACTCGGGTCGCCGAGTTCGTAGCGCAGAGCGCTAATCGTTGCACTACCGCTCTCCACACACAAAGACAAAGATCCCCNTATAAACCTAACAGACTGTAAGGCAAGTGCTGTTAACGAGCACCTATGAAGGCCGGCTGGGCCGCCCAAATTTCGCCCAGGTAATTTGAGGCTGAGTCGAACTAGGGGAGACTGGTGCTGGGCGTGAGTGGGAATCGAACTTGGGTCGCCGAGTTCGTAGCGCGCGAACCTAGACAACACAACAAAACAACCGCCATTAACCACTAAGTGGCGTGACGTCACTACGACGCTTGTGCCAGGCAATGTGCAACTTGAGGTCACGTAAAGTGTCGAACGCCCGCTGGCTGGAGGTCACGGGGCAGACCCAGGTGCCACGGGTTGACTGACTAGACGACTGGCTGATGTACCACCTGTGCCCCCTACTGTGCCAACTTTCTGTGCTTTATCCACCCGGCGCTCCGCTCGTTGTTGTGAGCGTCGCTCCTACACCCTCCGTTGTTGCTGGACGCTACTGCCCGTAGCGTCCTTCACGAGCCTCCTCACAGAGGCCGATCTTGACACCGCTGGTACCAGTCATCGGCATGTCCACTCAGCTCCACGTCCTCCTGTACCACATCACTCCATCTCTTCTCTAGCCCGTGCCCGTTTAGCCCATCGATCCAGCCAACAAAAGCTGTTTAGGCATACGGTGGCTGGACATGCGGGCTACATGACCCAGCCAACGCAGCCTTGCCTGCCGGAGGAGCTCACCGATGGACTTTGTCCACATCTTTCAAGGATTTGTGAGCTCCTCACACAATCCAGCCTGTTAAACCCAGAATGGATCGTAGGCAGGCCAGCCGAAATGTTTCTCACCGGTGAAGATGTTCCATTACGGGGGTCCACGTTCGCAAGCATAGAGAAGGGAGGGAATGACCGTGGCCGAGAAGACCTGAAGCTTCGTGCGGAGTGATAGACCAGGTAGCTTCCACACAGCGTTACGCAACCGATGAAAAGATATGCGCTCGAATGATCCGGAGTGATACTCTGCTGCTAAACCAGAGCCGGTCATGAGCACACTGCCAAGGTATGGGAAACTCTCCACTCTCTCCACAACTGCCCTATCACCAATTGGGAGTTATGGGGTGGTACAAAATACCCAGGCAGGTGCTTAGTTTTGGTGGGCTGATGGTAAGCCCCACCTCTTGGTGGCTAGCTCCAGGTTCAGCAGCAGTGCCTCCAACTCTCCTCTGAGTGAGCAGCAATTACCAGATCATCGGCATACATAACGTGGTTGAGCAATAGGGAGTCATCCCTTGACCGCACCCGGGCATCGATCAGCCTCCATTAATCTGCACCAAATGGAAATTCCTCCGATACAGCTATTGAAGGCTTCACGAACTACGTGGTCAAAATAGATGTTAATAATGTGGGAGCCAGAGGACATCACTGTCACACCCCAAGGTGTACAGGAAATGGCTCTGACACCTGGCAACATAGTATTACCCGGGCCTGCTCACCACCATGAAGGTCCTTAATGAGCGTTAGCAAAGGGTCAGGGACTCCGAAAGCATGAAGATCAACCCAGAGCCCAGCCTACTGATGGTATCATAGGCCTTGACCGGTCAATAAAGCAGAGATGTAGGTCTTGTTGGAATTCCCTACACCTCTGCTGTAGCAGACGGACAGAAAATATGGCATCTGTGCAGGACCGCCCTTTCCTGAAACCGCATTGGGGCTCCGCAAGCCTCTCCTCAGCGTGCCTAGCAAGGAAATGTTGAATAATTCTTGCCAGGACCTTTCCCGGCACACTGAGGAGTGAGATGCCTCTGTAGTTGTTACAGTCTGTGCGGTCCCCTTCTTAAAAAGGGGACCACCAGGGCATCTTCCAATCCTGCGGAACCCATCCAATGGCCCAGAATGTTGTTATGATGTCATGTAGGGCAGTCTGCGCACAAACGCCACCCTTCCTCAGCATAACGCTTGGAGATCATCTCTGCTGGTGACTTTCCTGGTCTCAGACTCTGGATCGCCTTCAGTACTTCCTCAACAGACGGCACCTCAGCCAGCCACTCACAGGGGGTGACTTCCTCCTCNAATATTTGAGGCATCGCAGCCTCAGCAGGGTCATCCCACTTTGTCCCATGATGTTTTCCAGGCTGAGGGATTTCCGTTCCCCAGGACCTCACAGAAATGCTCAGCAAATCTACAAACCTGTACTTGGGGTCGGAGATTGGATCACCGTTCTTCCCCTGATGATGGTAATAGGTGGCGCTGCAGGTTACTTTTTGATGGAGTAGGCCATTGAGGCAGACTCCATCTCCCAGCAACCCGTGACCACCACCCATCCTTGCAGCACGCTCTCCAAACCTCCGAGCAAGGCTGCGGTAAGCCTCCTCATTCTCTGACGTGGGATGCTGTAGACGATTAGAGTGGGCCTGTCGCACACACACACACGCACAAACCCTCAGCGTGTAGCACATGAACAGTGTCGGTGTGTGGACACTATCCCGCCCGCTGTGTCGGACGCATTATTATGGCGTTTATCACCTTTTTCGTGCGTTTTTTTGCGCTCTCACCCCACGCTCTTTTGACAACGCCCCCCGTAATGGTCAGCGGTAAAATGTCTCCGTTAAGCCGCAGCGCCATCCTTAAGATCGCAGCCCTAACGGGGAGAAATGACGGACTGTCGGTCGCAGCAGCCCGTGAGATGTCGATGACGAATGACACCGTCTCGCAGGTGAAGAGAATTACGTGCGCCGCTTAGAACGGGTTGGCAGCCCACGCTGCAGCTTGGCAAAAAATAATTTCTCATTCACAGCAGAGGTAAACAACATAAATTAGGCTCCTCTCTCTCTNGCTCGGATCCCACGCGGGCGCTCTTCGCTGCAGGACTGGAGATTTTTCGTCGCTTTGTTGGAGGCCGGAAGGCTTTTCGCTCCTCCGAGTTGTGCACGGTTGGCCGCGTGCGGTGCGAAAAATTCAACACACGTATACATGAAGCGCATTGCCCCCAAACATTTATCATCGTCATCATCGTCGTCGTCGGCAACGTCACCCAACAAAATCCATGTTGTACTGCACCTTCTACGTTCCCAAGTCGACGCTTGCCATGCCGGGTGACGTCATTGGGCAGCTTTGCGTGACGTCACCGGCCGCCCGCCGGCCACCCGCCAGCCAGCCAGCCAATCTGCTTTAAAAATGACAATTGAGTCGGAATGTACCGCGACCCTCAAAGCGATCGTCATGTGGTGAAGGCGCGGCCCCGCAATTGCTGAGCCAGGGCCTTGTTGGCGGAAGGGGCATCCCACTGGAAGAGGCCCCTCCAGACGGCGGTCTTGGCCTCGTATTCCACGCTCGCCACGACGTCTCTGCACTGCACTACCCCAGCTTTACCCCCCCCGTTTACGTCGCCAGCTTCGTGGTTGACGCCACCACCGCGACCGACTCGGCGTCGACTCAACCCGCGGCACTTCCGGCTCTGGCAGCGTCCGCTGCGTCATTCGCTTTGATCCACGTCGACGTCAGTTTAAGACGTGGTTAGGAGGAGGCTTTCGCGACCAATATCATCCACAATAGAGGGGGGGGGGGGGTTTGGGTTAGATTGTGTAAATATATAAATGTGTCGTTAAAACCGCCACCACGACACAGCCAACCAGTAAGGGTTGTCACGTGAACAGAACGTGGCCAATTCGTGACTAGCACAGCACGAGTGTGTAATGTAGTGTATAGTGTAGTGTATAGTGTAGTATATTAGTACAGCACACCGGTGTGTTGGAGAGCCAAGCCACAATATTTACAATCTTAGTACGACGTTTCGCCAGTAATTACAACCAGCTTCATCAGGCGACAGACAGATTTGTGGAGAAGTCCACCGTTTCGTCCTTATATAGAGGCGTAGATGTGGTGACCACGCTTCTGCGCTCTTGCGTAAAGTGGGGGCGGGGGGATTAATGAGTCAACGAGCATTATGCATGCGCATTATGCGAGCCCTTTGATCTTGTACTTCCTGTCCATTGTGCGTATTAAAATAGCCGTACCAACGCTAATCCCTATTGAAGTATGATGTCCTTTATGGGTGCATTTAAATAATGTTTTATTTCAAGTTTGATGATTCGCTTCCACGCAGCACTTCTCCGCAAATCTGTCTGACGCCTGATAAAGTAGTTGTAATTACTGGCGAAACGTCGTACTCAGATTGTAAATCTTGACTTAAAGCTTTCGTCACAGCAGGAATTCATATTCTTTGGGTCTTTCGCTAAAGCCACGTAGATAGAAAAATACTATAAACATCACGACGTTTCGATCACAATCGTCATCAGGTGGAAAAAAGTGGAAAAAAATATGGTTATATTTTTATTTTTCACCTGATGACGATTGCTTGTGTTGCGATCGAAACGTTGTAATATTTTAATTTTTTTCTATCTACGTGGCTTTACCGAAAGACCCAAAGAATATTGGATTGTAAATGTTGTGGCTTTGCTCTCCAACACACCGGTTAGTGCTGTACTAGTGACGAATTGGCCACGTTCTGTTCACGTGACAACCCTTACTAGTTGTCTGTGTCGGGTGGTGGCGGGTTTAACGACACATTTATATATTTACGCGATCTCACCCAAAAAAACCTCTATCGTGGCACATCTACGTCGTTCTTGATATCCGCCGTCTCACTTTTCAAAAATGCACCCCACCCCACACGTAAACCCGGGTAGTAGTAGTTGTCGTAGTAGTCATAACAACATTGGGATGTGTAGACCGAATGGACTTAGTCAGTTGTCGTTATAACGTTTTTGCTGTTTGTGCTTTTCGTTTTGTTGCCATTACTTAATTTGTTTGTTCATTTTAGATTGTGCTTGGTATCAGTAGTAGTAGGTTTTATTTTCGATTTAAAGCTTTCGTGACTGCAGGGATTCATCTTCTTGGTTCTTTCGGTAAAGTCACGTAGAAGGGAAGTAATAAAATAATAAAAACAAAACATAATAAAATAATTCTCACGACGTTTCGGCCATAACGCAAGCAGCTGACCTGGTTTCACCTGAGGACGGCTGCTTGCGTTGTGAGAATTATTTTATTATGTTTTGTTTTTATTATTGTATTACTTCCCTTCTACGTGACTTTACCGAAAGAACTAAGAAGTAGGTTTTCTTTTACTCGGTGTGTGGTGTAGTGGTCAGCGTGCTGCGCTACGAACCCGGCAACCCGGGTTCGATTCCCGCTCACGGCCAACACCAGTGACGATTATCTGAACCGCTCCTGGTCTCTCCTAGGTCGACTCAGCCTGAAATGAGTACCTGGTGCGCTGTGTAAACATCGCCTCTGGGAGACAAAGGCGGTCGGGCGTGATGCTGGCCACCCACCCCTCGTGTACCGTTACGGCCTTCATAACACTTGCCCCTACAGTCTGTTAAGGCTATACGGGGATCTTTGTCTTTGCGTGTGTGTTGGGCTGCTTTCATGCTGTGCATAGCCAATCGTGTACATGGGACTTGATCCGTATATATAACTAATGTACAGCGGTTGGTGGGATGCCGTTGGCATGAATGACGCTGCTGTATAAAATGAAAGCATTATTAAAAATGAAAGTCGCAATTCACCTCGGGAAGCCTCGCTGAGTGTCAACGCTTGTCCTGTAGGAGGGCCACCCGCTGCGTTTGGGACGTCTGGGGCCCCGTGTGTGTAGACACGGGGCAGGCAGCTGTGGCACGAGAGGGCCGCTGGGCACCGGAGATGCCTCGCGTGGCTGTGCAAGAGACTCTCGTATGAGCAGGACGATGCACACCATACGTTGAGCCTGTTTTATTATATATTTTTTTTTTTTTTGTTCTGTCACGAGGCAGCGTTAATGACAAATGTGATGAGATTTTTACGGCCACCCCGGGGCTACGTTTAGCTATTCCTCGGATCTCAGAGCCATCCGCCTCGTTGGTAATCTACGGCGCGCACGCTCGCAGCTCCGCTTTGGTCAACCCGCTGGCCAAACGAGAGGGTTACTTGACTATACTTCACCACGCTCGGAGGGGTGACGGCAGAGGCTCGGTGGGGTGGTGGGAGATTGTCAATGACAAAGGCAAATTCTTTAGTTCTTTCGGTAAAGTCACGTAGATAGAAAAATATTTTTTAAAATCAAGTGAATAAAAAATGATACAAATAAAATAAAAAATATTGAAAAAAAAACATTAATGTAGAATTTAGCCTGGTTCTTAATCGGAGTGAGTGTACTGGCAGTCTATAATGTAGACGGTGACCTTACCGAAAGAACCAAAGAAAGAACCAAAGGATATTAATTCCTGAAGTCGGAAAGTTTTAATTCAAGACAAAGACAAACTTTATTTAACAAAAATGTTTATAAATTCGAGAAGAGAACCAATTCCTCCTCTGCTATTCCCACCTTCTTCACATTCTTGTACACGTAATCTCGCAATTTAACATCGTACAATGCCGAGATGATATGTGACTGGTAGGAACCTCCTGGTTACACCAGCCCACAGGAGATGATTGTGTCCATCCGTCCGTTGTGCAGGGAGGGGCTGGGTGGGGAGGGAGGGGCTGGGTGGGGGGGGTGGGAGGGGCTTGGTGGGAGGGTGGGGAGGGAGGGCTGGGTGGGAGGGTGGCGAGGGCTGGTGGGNAGGGTGGGGCTGGGTGGGGGTGGGAGGGATGGGCTGGGTGGGAGGGGCTGGTCACCCCGTGGTGCCCTTATAAAACTCAACGTTTAACCTACTCACGCCGGCTTGTGCCCGCCCTCACTCGGGCATATTTGCGGAATACACCACGCCGCCGTTGACCCTGCAGGCCATTGACCGAGCAACCCAACGTTCCTACCAGCTCCCTTCGCAGGAATGTGTTTGCGTGGCTCGACAAATACCTCGTCAGGAGGGACACGGCTGGGAAACAGAGCGGAGCGTGGCGACCATCTACCGAGGGTGGAACACAACCAAGAGATGGACACCTCCGGTTAGCACGGTTGGCTACGTACGGCGCGAAAGAAGTTCCACGCACATAGAACACACATGAAGCGACATTTCCCCCACAAAAAAATAAATTCGTCATCGTCGGCAACGTCCCCAACAAAACCCATCGTTGTACTGCACTCTCTACGCTCTGGGTTGCGGGTGACGTCACCGCCGCACGTGAAGACCGAACACGCGCGGGCGGGAGCGCGTTGGCGCAATTGCATTTGGCAAATCGGCACGTCAGTCGGCGGGACTTACCTGCTGATTGCTGATTGCTGCTATTGCTGATTGCTGCTACTGATTGCTGCTACTGATTGCTGATTGCTGCTGCTGATTGCTGATTGCTACTCCTGATTGCTGATTGCTGCTACTGATTGCTGCTACTGATTGCTGCTGCTGATTGCTGCTACTGCTGCTACTGCTGATTGCTACTGCTACTGATTGCTGATTGCTACTGCTGATTGCTGCTTGCTACTGCTGATTGCTACTACTGATTGCTGATTGCTGCTACTGATTGCTGATTGCTGCTACTGATTGCTGATACTGATTGCTGATACTGATTGCTGCTACTGATTTCTGCTTGCTGCTACTGATTTCTGCTTGCTGCTACTGATTTCTGCTGCTGCTGCTGATTGCTGCGCAAAGAGTGCACCAAGAAGCGTGGAGAGTCCCTCCCTGACACTCGCACCGAGAGACACGGGGAGGGTGAAAGGGAAGCGGACCGTGCATCGCAGCGTCGTCGTGTTGACGGCTACAGAACAGCAAGGGGAGGGGGGGGTCTTGATTACCATCCACTCTGCTCCTCATAATCAGAATCTTTATTTAGACTGCAGGAGGAATCCGATGAGCTGTAAAGCTCTTGTGTCACAGATGTCCAGTCGGGGCACGGGGTGAGAAAGTTACAACAACAAACACAATAACAACAGCACGATAGGAGCAACGTATATGAAAGTAAGCAAATCGCTAATATATATAAATAAAACTAAAGTTTATTTGACCAGGTAAAGCCCTGAGCTATCATCTTCTTTTTTCAAAAGCGACCTGGCCACAAACGATTAGCTCAACAAGTGGCCAATCGCGTGGAAATTCCATTTCGGCAAAAACAATCCGATGATTGGCATCTGTGAGCGCTCTGTTGCAACGGCTTCCAGTGGAGTGAGCGAGCCACGGGAGGACGTCCGCCATGGAGACGGAGTGACGGGACGAGCGAATTCGCAGGAGCAGGCTGTAGCGGGCCATTGCGTGGAGCGTGAGTGACGGCGTCACATGCCGAGGACTTCGTCCAGCAGTTGATTGGTCACTTCTGATTTTAGAATGACGCGATATCGGAGTCGTGCCACGTGGACAGCCATTCCGTGTGTTGTTGGTGTGGTCTGGGACTGTTTTTTGCTGTTGTTTTGCTGCCTTTCCGAAGCTTAGGAATTGATGATGCAATTTGGAGTCGTATACAATAACATCACGGTGGCGTGATGTTATTGTCTTCCTCCTGGTATGCAGGCCGGAGTTCGATCCCGACCCTGACGCCTGTTATATATTTGGAGTTTGCGTGTCTCTCTCCCGTGGTCGCGTGGATATTTTTTCTCCGGGTTTTCCTTCCACACGTAGAAACATGTGCTTCGACTATTTTGCTGCATTAATTACCCAAATGTGAGCCACTTTGTTGAGCTATCATTTGTGGCCAGGTCGCTTTTGAAAAATAAGTTAATACCTCGGTGGGCTTTGCCAGGTAGGATGGGGATGGTTTAGTTTGTATTTGTTTTTTCGATTTAAAGCTTTCGTGACTGCAGGGATTCTTCTTGGTTCTTTCGGTAAAGTCACGAAAGAACCAAGAAGATGAATCCCTGCAGTCACGAAAGCTTTAAATCGAAATTTAACCGCCTCTACGGGGAGGGTTTCCACATAACTTTGAGATCCTTCAACAAGCTCCGTGATAAGAAGGCTCAGCTAATCGAGTCTCTCACCTTTCTGAAGAGATGCCAAGCTCCTAGCTTGGCAGTGTCTCATTCTTCACCTGAAGACGGCTGCTTGCGTTGTAGCCGAAACGTCGTGAGAATTATTTTATTTNATTATGTTTTATTTTTATTATTTTATTACTTCCCTTCTACGTGACTTTACCGAAAAAACCAAGAAGTTGTATTTGTTTGTGTCTGGGTGATTTGTTTACCTTTCTTGTATTTTGCACTACTACTATCGTGTTCATATTCTTGGTTCTTTCCGGTAAAGTCACGTAGAAGGGAAATAATAAAATAATAAACATTGAAAACAATAATATTCTCACGACATTTTTTTTATTTTCTTGCTGTGGATTTCGCACCTGATGATGATTGCTTGTGTTGCAGTCGAAACGTCGTTAGAATTTTATTGTAATTTTTTTCTTATTTTATTATTTCCCTTCTACGTGACTTTACCGAAAAAAACAATAATATGAATCCCTGCAGTCACGAAAGCTTTAAATAAAAAATACTATCGTATTGTTGTAGTGTTTGTTGTTGTGATGTTCTTATCTGCCCCTACTGGAAATCTGTGAAAAAAGAGCTTCATAGCTCATCGGATTGCTCCACGATAATTTAATATTATGATTCTGAACCTCCTGGGCGTGGGTTGGTGCACGCCTACGATCGAGGGCTTTGAAGGCAAAGGTTGGTGGATCGTGCAGAGACACAGAGAGACACAGAGACACNGAGAAGAGACAGACACACAGAGAGNCAGAGAGAGAGACACACAGNGAGACAGACACAGAAGACAAGAGAGACACACAGACACACAGAGATATAGACACNGAGAGAGACACACACAGAGAGACAGAGACAGAGACACAGAGACACAGACACAGAGAGAGAGAGACACAGAGAGACAGAGACACAGAGACAGAGAGAGACACACAGACAGAGATCACGGGACAGAGNCACNCAGGGACACGGTGAGNGAAGAGACACACAGAGNCACAGAGAGACACAGNCACATAGAGAGAGACAGNGNGAGCATCACAGGAGNCACGNGAGAAGNGAGACGGAGACAGAGAGAGAGACACAGAGAGAGACACAGAGAGACACACACAGAGACAGACACAGAGAGACACACACAGAGAGACACACACAGAGAGACAGAGACACAGAGAGAGACACAGAGACAGNCACACACACAGAGAGACACAGAGAGAGAGACACAGAGACACAGAGAGAGAGNCACAGAGACAGAGACAGAGAGAGACGAGAGAGACACNGAGACACGGAGAGAGAGAGACACACGAGAGAGACATAGGGAGACACAGAGACACACACAGAGAGACACACACAGNAATGCACACAAGAGACAGAGAGACACACAGAGAGACATACAGAGAGACACAGAGAGACACAGAGAAACACAGAGAGACACAGAGAGACACAGAGAGAGAGACACGAGAGACACAGAGAGATCAAACAGAGACACAGATAGAGACACNGNGACACAGAAGAGAGACGGAGAGAGAGAGAGNCACAGAGAGAGAGAGAGACAGAGAGACACAGAGACGCAGAANACACAGAGAGAGAGAGACAGAGACACAGAGAGAGACACAGAGAGAGACAGAGAGAGAGACACGACACATGGAGAGACAGAGAGACAGAAGCAGAGAGACACAGAGAGACACAGAGAGAGAGACATAGAAGACAGAAACAGAGACACACAGAGACAGAAACACAGCAGAGACACAGAGAGAACAGAGAGAACAGGGAACGGACACAGAAAGAGAGAGNGAGAGACACAGAAACACAGAGAAGGAATCCACGGGACCGCAGTCCAGCAAGAGAGTTCGGGAACCTGTTTGCGTGTTACCCTCCTTGCATGCGAGGGTTTTTTCCGGGCACTCTGATTTACACTCACGTGAAGTTTTTATTTGTTGTAAAACAACGCATTCAAAGTATTGACCAAATATCCGTAACAAATAATCAAGAGCCTCAGCGAGGTTTTTGTGGGAATAATATCCATTTTCTATACTTTTGAGGCATTAGCAATTAGAAAATAACACTTACTACCACGAACAAAAAATGTTTTTGTTACACTGTAATATGTGTGCATTGTCTTTGAAACTGATTGGCCTACACCAGAGACAGCCTTCTTTAAGGCCGAGTCTCACCAGTGTCAGACCAGAGGACGCCGAAAGGCGAACAGCTCAAAGACGATGCACGATCAGAGTAATGAGGGCTCGGGGTGAGCATCTACATCATGAGACCTCCTTTGCCAGTACCAAAATATGAGAATAGATTTTCCCCTTTTTCTGGCAACAAAACTGAAACTTTTTTTACAAGGAATCACGTCTGCATTGACCACAATACTTGTGTTCAGAGTGCAAACAAAAAACACACACTCTGGTAAAAACATTCTTATTTTTTCATACGTTGATACTGGCAACAACAACAAAANGTGTCCCAGTTCATTCTCTTCTGTATACACGCGCGCGCGCGCACGGACGCATCGAAAACGTTGACTCCTCGGGCTCTTCCGCTCAACAAACACACGGGACCTGGGGGGAGGGGGGGCTTTAGTTTCAAGCCGGTTTTATCCGGTGGATGACCCGCTCACGTGCCACCGACTCCGGCCTCCTGTGCGACCGTGACAACACCGAGTGACGCTGCGTTAAGGGGCCTGTGGTGCTCATCTCGTTCGGTGGCCGTGAGTTTGCTGTTTTTTCCCTGGATTTTTCTGTTTGCGCGTCATCACTTGAAGATGTTTTCTGTTCATGTTTTTGTTTGTTGCGGTTGCACGCGATTCAAGAGCCGAATGGCTCACAGGGCTATACCTAATAAATGAACTGAACTGAAGTTGCACGGGATGAGAGGGGGGAGAGGCGTGGAGTGGAGCAGAGTGAGATGATAGGGAGAGGCGTGGAGGGGAGTAGAGTGAGATGAGAGGGAGAGGCGTGGAGGGAGTTAGAGTGAGTCTCGACGGAGCAGAGTGAGATGAGAGGGGAGAGGCGTGGAGGGAGTAGAGTGAGATGAGAGGGGAGAGGCGTGGAGGGGAGTAGAGTGAGATGAGAGGGAGAGGCGTGAGGGGAGCAGAGTGAGATGAGAGGGGAGATGCGTGGAGGGGAGTAGAGTGAGTCTCGACGGGAGCAGAGTGAGATGAGAGGTGAGTAGAGTGAGATGAGAGGTGAGTAGAGTGAGATGAGAGGGAGAGGCGTGGAGGGGAGTAGAGTGAGATGAGAGGGGAGAGGCGTGGAGGGGAATAGAGTGAGATGAGAGGGGAAAGGCGTGGAGGGAGCAGAGTGAGATGAGAGGGAGAGGCGTGGAGGGGAGTAGAGTGAGATGAGAGGGGAGAGGTGTGGAGGGAGCAGAGTGAGATGAGAGGGGAGAGGCGTGGAGGGGAGTAGAGTGAGATGAGAGGGAGAAGAATGAGATGAGATGGGAGAGGCGTGGAGGGAGTAGAGTGAGATGAGAGGGGAGAGGCGTGGAGAGGAGTAGAGTGAGATGAGAGGGAGAGGCGTGGAGAGGAGTGAGATGAGAGGGAGAGGCGTGGAGGGGAGCAGAGTGAGATGAGAGGGGAGAAGAGTGAGATGAGAGGAGAGAGGCGTGGAGGGAGTAGAGTGAGATGAGAGGGGAGAGCGTGGAGGGGAGCAGAGTGAGATGAGAGGGGAGAGGCGTGGAGGGAGTAGAGTGAGATGAGAGGGGAGAGGCAGGGGAGTCTGGAGGGGAGTAGAGTGAGATGAGAGGGGAGTGCTTCTGGAGAAGGGATGGACTATGCACACGGTTTAGGGTCTCAGGAGCAACTGCTAAAAGTAAATGTCAGATGCATTCATCGTCAAAATGTTCACAGTTAGTGGCAGTGTTAATATTGAAATATGATCGGTATTATTACACATTTCTCATTAAAACACTGTTCAAAGGAATTGGTCGAATATGCCAGACCTTCCCTCCCCCCGTAGACTTGAAACTCGGTTCAACCTTCCCGAATTAAATAAGTTTTACGTTTAACGATGATTCACAACCCTTAATGAATCCACTCCTGGATGACGACCGGTCATCCAACTCGGGTAAGTGGGTTCACAGTGAGTGGTGTACAAACCACTGCTAACCATCGCGCCACGACCATGAAATGCCTTATTATCATCATTATCACCAGAACACATTCCTGCGGAGGGAGCTGGTAGGAACGTTGGATTCCTCGGTCAATAGCCAGGGTCAACGGCGGCGTGGTGTATTCCGCAAATATGCCCGACTGTGCGGGCGGGCACAATCCGGCTTGAGTAGGTTAAACGTTGAGTTTTATAAGGGCACCACGGGTGACCAGCCCCTCCCACCCAGCCCCACCCTCCCACCTCCCACCCTCCCNACCCTCCCNTCCCCACCCAGCCCCACCCTCCCACCCAGCCCCTCCCACCTTCCCCACCCAGCCCCTCCCTCCCACCCAGCTCCTCCTCACCCAGCCCCTCCCTCCCCACCAAGCCCCTCCCTGCACGACGGACGGACACAATAATCCCCTGTGGGCTGGTGGAACCAGTGGGTTCCTACCAGTATAACATTTTATCTGATTCGACTTTGCAAAATGTTTGCGTCTGAATAAAAATGTTTTTTAAAGTCATGAAACACGGTGATGCTTTCCTGGGCAAAATACGGGGAATAAGAACAACTACGTAACGTATAGAAAATGTTTTATGATTCCCCACAAACTTTGCTTTTGTGACCAGGACTTAATGTGAAGGAATGACACGAATGCACACGTTTTCTCATTGCAAATAGGTACATTTCGAAATATCACCTGAATCGATTATTATGATTACTTTGCAGTCGATCATCGATTATCCGGCGGCTTCGCGGGGAGGGGGTTGCCGGACTTTCATAAAACGTCGGATAATCACTACGTCATCATCATGATTAAAATCTTTTTATACACATTCTTGAATTAGGTTATGTTTTTTAGGTGTTGTTTTTGTCTTTTAGTGTTTTAAATGTGCTTACTATATAAAAGTGGCATAAATCAACATACAAAGAGACAAAAAAGTTACTGAATTTACTGTACCGTACGTACCATTCCAATATCGAAGACTCTGCATGCGGCAATGTATACACGTGCAGTATTTTCAACGTTTACGTTGTTGTATGTAGTGTATAATGTACCTATTTTATATTAGACACTCAAATCAAGCATGGCTACTTATTTTTTGTCCTTTCGCACGTGGTACCGATCGTCGGACCGGTTACAGCCTTTGTAGCGGTTTTTCTGATTTCGCCGGATCGGCCGGGACCGCAGCTGGATAATTTTAGAAGCAACCAGATAATCGATGATCAACTTGCATGTCCTATAAGGAGGCGGTGTTGTTGATGAGTGTTTGAATTGATCTTGTTGTTAATTTCGCCTGTGTACCACTGCCAAAGCAGCAGCAGCAGCAACGGCAAATAATGTATTTAATCAAAAGTTAGCTGCCTCAGTGTGCATCAGGAGCTAAAAGTGAAACACCTAAGGTGGGTTATGCTGCTTGTCTGTGCATCATTGTGTTTATTAGTGCGTGTGCGTGCGGTCACCACAGACTGTCCCTTACCCCCTGGCAGCGAGCCTTGCACACCTCACGTGACAGCCTCAAGTGCACCTAGCCTGGCACAAGCGCCGCGTCGACGGTCACCGCCACTTCGTGTCGTTCTGCAGTGTCTGCTCATTTCTGCGTGCAGGATCTAAATGTGACGTAATGCCGCAAATGACGGCGGATTGACGACTATAATGAGCCAATGATGTCTGTGTGTCCCGCGCGTGACGTCACGCCGAGTCGACCAGTCACCGTCATTAATAATCATGAGCGGGTGACGTCACTCCGCATTGAGAACCCCCCCCNTCACTAATAATCATGAGCAGGTGACGTCACTCCACATCGAACAGCCCCCTCACTAATAATCATGAGCAGGTGAGTCCTCGAAATGGACATCCTCCGTCATTAATATTAATTAGCTGGTGACGTCACTCCACATGGGGGCGGGGGCGAGGCGCCTCCTCTCCCCTCCTCAGGGTCAACTTAAAACCCTCACTACAAAGGCAAAACCCTCACATCACGCGATCTCTGTAACCATGTTTATTTTTAAATCCTTTATATTAAGTTCGCTTGCTTGCTTGCTTACGACCGTGCAAATCTTTCGGTCGTTTTTTAACCCACTTCCCGTGATCCAATCGAGCTGACATTTTCCACACAGACTCGTTGTGCGAGACAATTAATGTTCGTGAAATTTTTTTTAAAATTTTACACTTTTAGGGAAAACAAATTAAATATTTAATTACCAATTGCTTAATACTGGCAGACATCATCTGACCCATAGGTGGCAGCCATCTCAAGCCAGAGGACGAGAAGACTCTAGCCGCCACGCATATAAAGGATTTATAGTGAAAAACTTTGTTTTTACGGGTTTAATTTTAATTAATTTGAACGTGACTTTACCGAAAGACCCAAGAATATGAATTCCTGCAGTCACGAAAGCTTTAAGTCAAGAAATAAGTCTGTGTCATCGCGGTCTTACAAATTGCACACGAATGGATGCAATGGATATCACGTCGCGGTCTGATTTTCGCTTGCAATTCATATTCTTAGGTGTTTTTTTCGGTAAAGTCACGTAGGTAAAAAATAAAAAAAAATTAATCAAAGTAAAATTAAATAAAATTAAATAATACATTTCATTTTACTTTATTAACTTTAAATTAAAATTAATAAAAGTAAAATTAATACAAATCAAATAATACATTTAATTACTTTATTAATTTTTATTTATTTTACCTACGTGACTTTACCGGAAAAAAAACCTAGAATATTAATCCTTGCAGTCACGAAAACTTCAAATCTAGAATTTCGCCTGTAAGTTTCGATTTAAAGCTTTCGTGACTGCAGGGATTCATCTTCTTGGTTCTTTCGGTAAAGTCACGTAGAAGGGAAATAATAAAAAAATAAAACACAAAATAATTCTCACGACGTTTCGGCTACAACGCAAGCAGCCGTCTTCAGGTGAAGGTAACCTGAAGACGGCTGCTTGCGTTGTAGCCAAAACGTCGTGAGAATTATTTTATTATGTTTTATTTTTATTATTTTATTACTTCCCTTCTACGTGACTTTACCGAAAGAACCAAGAAGATTCGCCTGTAAGTTTTAGATTTACTGAAATACACCCGTCCTTGGACGGGCAAAAGGCCAGTGATATTAATAACGTCTGCCAGATGTTGTCGTGCCACTGTTCCGCGTGTCACTGACTTTCTGGCAGCAGATGTTGCTCATGAATATAAATTTGTGCATGAATAACAGTTTGGATAAAAAAAATATGACCTTAGTTTTTCTCAAGCAAAACAACTTTTTTAACCATTTTAACCATCTTGTCCTGCTTTGTGAAATCCATTTCCAACATGACTTTTCATTTATAGGTTGCCCGTTATTTGGAAAATATTAGTTTTGGCCTTTTTTTTTCTCCAGAACTTCTGAAAAACCTGCCATGAAGTTGCGTCTGTACCCTTTAGATAACACGCCCTAACCCACACACTCTGATCAGAGCTGGACTTTAGCCAACCTAAGTACTCAACAAAAACCTATTACCATCGTGTGTTTGTGTGTGCAGGCATTGGTGACGCAGCTGAGAGCCGTGATCACCTGACTGCACTTGCACGGTTGGTTGGGGCGGCTGAGTCCCAGATTGAAAGCCAGGATCTTAGCGGTGCCCTGCGCTCTGACCTCTGCTCTACGAGGTCACCTAAACATCTAAATATATACACATGACTTTCACGAGACGACTCGACACTGCGAGCGCATTACAGAAGACGTTTTACGTATGTACGTGTCTGTTGAACTGTGTCTATGTTGAACTTTTCCGCACCGTACGTAAGCCGACCGTGCCTAATCTGCGGTGCAGGAGAAGGACAACAAACTAACCTGAACTGCGTATAGGCGCGTGCGGACATATCTGTGCGGACGCCGTTTTTTTCCAGCGACACAAACACATCGGTTTTTTTTGCCTTCTTTTATGAAGGTGCCTGGTGTGAGTGGAGGTGGCGGGCCAGGTGAGAGTGGGCGGAGCCAGGTGTGTGCGAGGAGGCGGGCCAGGTCAGAATCAGAATGTTGTATTCATACCAGAGGAATCCGATGAGCTATAAAGCTCTTGTTTCACAGATATCCAGTCGGGGCATGTCAGAAAGTTACAACAACAATCAATGCAAAAACACAACAGGAGTGCAAATTATAGGAAATATAAACAAATCATTTTTTTTTAAATGTACAAATAAAATTGAAACTATGTTTATCTTCCATTGGAACCTCATTTGCCAGTAAAAAATCCGATAGCTTGCTTTTATAGCATGTTTGCATAGACCACAATACCTGCAGTCATAATGCAAACAAAAAACATAACTCTGATAATGTATGCACTGTCCTTGAAGTTGATTGGTCCACACCCGAGACAGCTTTCCTTAGAGCCTAGTGCCCTAGTCTCACATGGGTTGCCAGATAGAAGGGTAAAAAACCAATTATCATATGTTTATCTTGCCAGATAAAGCCCACTCAATTGGTGGGGCCAGGTGAGCGAGAGGGGCTGGGCCAGGTGAGTGAGAGGGGTGGGCCAGGTGAGTGAGAGGGGTGGGGCCAGGTGAGCGAGAGGGCTGGGCCAGGTGAGCGAGAGGGCGGGGCCAGGTGAGTGAGAGGGGCGGGCCAGGTGAGTGAGAGGGTGGGGCCAGGTGAGTGAGAGGGTGGGGCCAGGTGAGTGAGAGGGTGGGCCAGGTGAGTGAGAGGGTGGGCCAGGTGAGTGAGAGGGGTGGGCCAGGTGAGTGAGAGGGGCGGGCCAGGTGAGTGAGAGGGTGGGGCCAGGTGAGCGAGAGGGCGGGGCCAGGTGAGTGAGAGGGGTGGGGCCAGGTGAGTGAGAGCGGTGGGGCCAGGTGAGTGAGAGGGTGGGCCAGGTGAGTGAGAGGGGTGGGCCAGGTGAGTGAAAGGGGCGGGCCAGGTGAGCGAGAAGGGCGGGCCAGGTGAGCGAGAGAGGCGGGGTCGGATAGGTGAGAGGGGCGGGGCCAGGTGAGTGAGAGGGCCAGGTGAGTGAGAGGGCCCTGGTGAGCGGCGTTGCTGCAGGCGCCTTGGCCACGTGACTCGCGTCGTGATCCGTGCCGTGTGTTGTTGTTGTTTTGCTTCAGCGTTGGCTTCCTGTGCGAGGTGAACGCGCCTACAAGCGGAGCGCAGCGGTGCACGCGTGGTGGTCCGGCGACGTGGGGTCAGGGTTCGTGGATCACGCTCGCGAGGCTCAGGTCTCGCGGTCAACGCGTTCCCAGTGACGGTTGCCGCTGAAGATTGACCCAAAATCGCCCGGGGTATCATGCCTCTGGGGTGGGTGAGGTCGGGGGCAAGGTGGCGCTTTGAGTCCACGCATTGTTGGATTATGCTAGTACCACAAGTAGCTACATATGCTATGGGCCCCGCACTTTCAAGGACCCGCGCTAAATGCTTTCAACTATCAATTCCGGTCCAGTGATTCTGCACTTGCTCTATAACTATAGTACCACGCTGCCTTAAACTTTTATGAACGATTGGGTGTTTGAGGTTCGCGATTTGTCGTATTATCTAGGTGTATAGCAAATAAAAAATAAAATTACACTGGTCAACAAAAAAAACATTTTTTTCTGGCCTGGACTTTTGCAGCTGTTTTAGACTAATTTCAGGGTGCTGATTCCAAATCTGATCTCAGATTTGCTCTATCACATCTCATTTTTATGCTATCGGCATACCCATTTTCATTGATTTTACCCGAAATTAACTCCGTCACTTATGACTGCAAGTTGTTGCGAGTCAGTGACTGCTTTAGTGTTAAAATATGGTGCTGTATTTTTAGATAGTGTGTTTATAATATCATTTTATGTAGATATCCACATTTATTAATATTTTTCTTCTGAAGTTTTTATTGAAAATGCAATATTTGATATCTCAAAACCTGATGTGATAGACAAAAACTGATGCCAGATTTGGAATTACTTAAAAACCGTTGGAATACCTTATGCCAGAAAAAGTGTGTTGACCAGTGTTATTTACAATGCGAGTAAAAAATTGCCTTTTTATTTGTTTTATTTACGGCCCCTTTATAACATATGCTACAGGCCCTCACTAGCTTCATCCGGCACTGCATCCACGGCGCTCTACATTAAACTCACGTCAGCTGCCAGAGGTTGGATCGGACCGGGGATTAGAGATGATTGCATCCGAGCTGCGCACGTGACACGCGAAAGTCAATTATCTGTATCACATCAACAACGCGAAAGTCACTTATCTACATCTACATTACGTTGGACTTCTTTGCACCGTACGCAGCAAAGAATCTGATTTGTCGGTGCCCTTTGTATAACTGCAAACTCCTCTTGTACAATACCCTGAAACCCACAGAGTCCTATTATCTGCATGACCCGTGAGTTCCAGTAAAAGTTATATTATCAGCGGCAATGTTCTTCCAACAAATCCGCGATTATCTACAATGTTATTGAACTCAACTAAACTAACTAAACTTTTATAATATTCTGGCAAATCGCCCGATGATGCTGGATGTAATTACCAGCGAAACGTCGTACTAAAAAAATGTAAATGTTGTGGATTCACTTTTCAACACACCGGTGGGCTAAAGTAGTGAACTATTTGTCTTTGTCAACGTGACACTTTTTTACTGATTGGCCGTGTCGGGTGGTGGAGGGTTACGACACATTTATAAATAACGCGATCTAACCCAAAACCTTATTATGAATAATATTGGTCGCGACAGCATACGTGTTAAACTAANCTTTGTTTATTTTATCAGGTAAGGCCATTGAGCTACATCGCTTTTNCAAGCGACCTGGCCACAAATGATAGCTCAACGAATGACTTATCACGTAGAAATGTATAGCAGCCAACACTCAAAAACGCTTTCTAATGTGGAGGAAAAAAGAGACCCGGATAAGAATGTANGCAACCATTGGGAGAACATGCAAACTCCAAATATCCAGGCTTCAGGGTCAGGATCGAACCCACGACCTCCTGTACACCAGGCGAGGTAGTTCACATCTCCTAGCCACGCAGCGCCCCCACGAGGGGAGTGAATTAGCGGATGATTCAATCGGCGACACAGATCTGCGTCGCAACAGCTAAGAGTTCTGCTCGCAGTGGGAGCCCCCGTGGAGATTCCTTTACCCCCTTGTGCAAGGGCGTCCTGGCCAACAGCGTCGTGCGTACCCAGTAAACGTGGAACTTGCCACGTTAGGCCAACGCTGACCCAACAGTTCCATCACGTGCCAACGTTGGCCCAACGTCGGCATGCTTTTATGTTGTTGTGTTTAAATTTTATTTAAAGTTTCGTGACTGCAGGGATTCATATTCTTGGTTCTTTCGGTAAATCACGTAGAAGGAAACAATAAAATAATACAAATAAAACAATAAATTCTCACGACGTTTCGATTGCAACACAAGCAATCATCATCAGGTGTGAAAACCACAGCAAGAAATTTTGAAAAAAGTGACGGTTCAGATGGACTCGTCATCTGAACAACTGCCAATCGCTGTCCGTGGTGCTGACGTTAGAAAAAATGCCACTTTTTTCAAATTTTCTTGCTGTGGTTTTCAAACCTGATGATGATTTTTGATTTAAAGCTTTGTTTATTTTTATTATTTTATTATTTCCCTTCTACGTGACTTTACCGAAATAATCAAGAATATAATACTGATGATGATTGCTTGTGTTACAATCGAAACGTCGTGAGAATTTTATCGTTTTATATTTTTATTATTTCATTGTTTCCTTCTACGTGACTTTGTTGTGTTTAGTTTGTCCTTCTACCCGCCCCGCACCTCCGATTAGCACGGTTGGCTATGTATCGTGCGAAAGAAGTTCAACAAACATACGTTAATTAACACTGCGCTCTGAGCAACGAGTTTGATTCCCGTGCGCGGCTAACATCAGTGGCGAGCGATATCTGAACCGATCCCGGGCCATCTCCGTTCATCAATCCGCCCTGGCCACCGTGGTGAAGTATAATCAGACATGCGCGCATACGACGAGTACCTGCCGTTACTCGTCGGTTAACAGTTTCCGCGGTGTGTAATTTGACCAACTTTTGGCCTCATCTTTGGCCGAGGGCCGTTCGAGATTGAGATCGCGGCTTTGCCTCACTTTTCTCCGCCCCAATGCGGCAACGCTCCAGCGCCCGCTGCGTTCGGGCCTCGCCTTCCCATTCCCCCGACGCATCATCGCATTTCGCCGGATTTTCTGATGGAAGTGTGTAGGGTCGCCGGCCTCTTTCATTTTAAATAACGCGCACGCTTGTCGCCCTGAGCTGTGCTAGAGATGAGCCCGGCGAGATGACACGGGAGTTTTATTGCATTTTTTTCTCCAGCTTTCTTCACATTTTTTTATTCTTCACTTAAACAGTTTTTTTCCTTCCCCAAGGGAGACTATCAAAGGTGGAGGAAATTAAATCTCCTGCAATGTTTTCATATCGTCAGACAAAACACAATAAGCCAGTGGCTTTCTGCCATAATTCTTTCGCAGATAATGTCTGCCAACATGATTTTTTTAAAAGTCAAATTCAAATTGTCTACGTTTTCAAGTAATCTTTGGCCAGTGTTTATCACCATCCCGAGGCCTTAAACCAATGTAACAATTCCACATAAACATGGCAAAATCAAGTACATCACGAACTCTGGTAGCTTTCCTGCTCTATCGACTGCGAATCATGTGAACTCCCCTCGAGGGAGTTCAAGGAGTTACACGCCAGTTAAAGGTTGCTTAACAGATTTGCTTGGAATTTGCCAGCTCCAATCGGTGATCTTAACTTCTGTCAATCCACCTACCCCACCCGTACCCCTTTCTCTTTAGCAGCTCCCAACAACGAGATGAGGATCAGGTGTGTACAATGATGTTTGCCATCCTCACGGCGCATTATGCAATGTGCGCTGTTCAATTCCAACCGGCAGTTTTCGTTTCCATTGCAATCAAATAGATATGATTCTCGTTGATAAATGCATTTGGGCATTTTCTTCCCCTCCTTGCCGTTGTCTTTGCAGTTCTTACCGTCAGACTAAGTTTTTTTGTTTGCACAGTAGTTGAAAGTAATTTCCGTTCATTCAGCGAATACGCGTAATCTGCCGAGCCCACGCGATAAGCCTCGTCGGTGGCCCACGTGTGGTTCTTGTCATCGCCCTCCGCTGAACTCTTTAAGTAGTGAGTCGACAACGATAGGCGACGTCGCTTGTACAATGTCACAGCCGCAGTCTGGGGCTGTCACGGCGGCCACAGCGACGGAGGGGGCTGCACAGAGACCTGTGTCCGGGGCCTGTTCAGCAGGGCCACAGACGGCGTGGCACAGACGGTACGATCAGTGGAAGGGAATTGGTTTGGTGCTGTTAGAGTATAGCAACAGAACTCAACGCGTCTGTCAATAACACTGCGGATTTAGCAGGGAGAAGTAGAGAAACCGGAATATTTAATGGGGACATTCAGGTAAATAGCCTTCTGCATGGCACACCTCAGAGGGCCATTGCCAAACGTCGCCGAGTCGCCGATTATACACGCTTTATTTCTTCTACTTTTCTTACCTTTTGAGGCCGCAGCATTATAGTGTTGTGTTGGATGTTGATTGTGGTTGTGCCTGAATCAAAAAGTTCTAGAAAGTGGACCCCCCCCCCAAACTCAGATGTGGGCGAAAAAATCTGATCCAACAGATATATATATATACCTACACCCTACATACAATGGAGTCAGTACAATAGAGTCAGTAGTATCTGTACACATGAGGGGTGAGGGGCCATCAGTGGGGGCAATGGGCGAAGCGCAAAGTACCGAGAAGCGCTCCGCAGGAGCTCGAATAAGGCGGCTGTGGGCGTCCGAAATTCTAGTTCGTTAAAATGTAAGTCTCTAAATTTCGATTTAAAGCTTTCGTGACTGCAGGGATTCATCTTCTTGGTTCTTTCGGTAAAGTCACGTAGAAGGGAAGTAATAAAATAATAAAAATGAGGACGGCTGCTTGCGTTGTGGCCGAAACGTCGTGAGAATTATTTTATTATGTTTTCTTTTTATTATTTTATTACTTCCCTTCTACGTGACTTTACCGAAAGAACCAAGAAGATGAAGCTCTAGTCAATGTCTACCTCAGGTTTGCACTCAGGATTTCGGTGGATATGAGGATATTGCGGATGAACACTTCGACTTTTCAATGACAATAATTTATATCTTCTTCTTGGTTCTTTCGGTAAAGTCACGTAGAATGGAAATAATAAAATAATAAAAATAAAACATAATAAAATAATTCTCACGACGTTTCGGCTGCTTGCTTTGTGGCCGAAACGTCGTGAGAATTATTTTATTAGTTTTATTTTATTTTATAATTTCAATTCTACGTGACTTTACCGAAAGAACCAAGAAGATGAATCCCTGCAGTCACGAAAGCTTTAAATCGAAATTTAGTATCTTGTTGTTTCGGGACTGTCGGATGATTTCCGTGACGTAATAATGAATCGTGTATTCGTGCGAACAAAAGTGACGTCACCTCATGCCAGGTGCCACCGCTCTCAGCGGGAGAAAGGCACGTGTGATGACGTCACGTCTGACGTCGGTCCGCGTGATGTCATAATTCTGGATGAATCCGAAACGACTGGTTTTTTGGGGGATACCAATTTTTTTTTACAGATTTTATCCAAAAATTTGAAACACATCTTAAACAAAAGTTGACCAGGTAAGGCACACTAAGCTATTAGCTCGTTTTAAGAGGCGATCTGCCCACACATGATAGCTTATCGCAGTGGCAGGTATCGTGCGGGAATGTATAGCAGCAGCTGAATAATCTAAACGCATGTTGTTCCTAATGAGGATGTGGGCAAAACCAGAGAACCCGGAGAAAAATACGCGTCGCCACCACGGGAGAGAGAGATCACGCGGACTCCAAAGATACAACAAGCATCGTCAGGGTCCGGGATCGAACCCACGCCCTCCTGCGTAACAGGCGAGGGAGATGACATCTCCTCTGCACCGTGGCGTCCATGGTATTTACGTAAGCTGCTTTTATCGTGTTGTTCAGCTGCTGGGCTAAGGCAATAATTAATGTATAATAAGTCGTTGAATAATTCATTAATGACAGACTAGATGAGGAACAAATGTATTACGAGAGCAGTGGGGTACACAACACGCATATTTACGAGATGAATTAGAGAAGGGCAAAGTAAAAAAAAAATTGGAGATGTAATGAGATAACTAGAGGCGGAATATGAATTATTTTGACTGCGAATATAAGTAGTGAGTTTAACGCGTAGGCTTTCGCGACCAATGTCATCCATAATAGAGGTTTTGGTTAGAGCGCGTAAATATATAAATGTGTTCGTTAAACCGCCACCACCCGACACAGCCAACTAGTAAGGGTTGTCACGTAAACAGAACGTGCAATTCGTCACTAGTACAGCGCACCGGTGTGTTGGAGAGCCAAGCCACAACATTTAAAACCGAGTACGACGTTTCACCAGTAATTACAACAGCTTCATCAGGACAGCTAATTTGGCATGTTCTGTTAACGTGACAACCCTTACTAGTTGCTGTGTCGGGTGGTGGGGTTTAAACGACACATTTATATATTTACGCGATTTAAAGCAAAAAACTCTATTATGGATGAAAATGGTCGAGAAAGAAAGCGAATTAAGTACAAAGCAATGGGCTCTGCAAGTTTTGGTCAATATCATGGATAAATTTCGATTTAAAGTTTGTAGCGTTCATCTTGGTTCTTTCGGTAAAGTCACGTAGAATAAATATAAAAATAAAACATAAAATAATTTTCACGACGTTTCGGCCACAACACAAGCAGCCGTCCTCAGGTGAGAGCAGGTCTATCGAGTAGACAGAGTCTGAATGAATCTCGCCGACAAAATTTGTATGCACCTGAGGACGGCTGCTTGCGTTGTGGCCGAAACGTCGTGAGAATTATTTTATTATGTTTATTTTATTATTTTATTATTTTCCTTCTACGTGACTTTACCGAAATAACCAAGAAGTCCGTGGATACATTTAAATGTAAGGAAGGCCATGGTTGCTGATATCTTTGTGAAGGGATGTGACTCGCAGAGAGAGACAAGACACACAGGCAGTGTGGGTCATGACACAGCTCCAGAGAACATTGTCTAATCGGATTGGAATTTGTATTCTAATCAAGCTTTTAAACACATATATGGGCAGTCCTGACTTACGAACGGATTCCATTCCGTTCGTAAGTCAAACGGTTCGTAGGTCGGAACACAACCATGCACTGTATTTAAATGCGCATACGGTCAGTGTTATAAAATATGGTACGGTTCAATAAAGATAACGGAAGCGTTGTTAAACTCATAAGAATGAATGTTATACATCTGTACTTGTCCCGAATCAAACGGTTCCGTTATTCGGTTCGCAAGAACGAGATCACGATCGTAAGTAGGATGGTTAAAAATTAAGGTCTTGTAGCTTGTTTTTACGTGTAGATGTTCCTACTTGTGTGTATGTTCGTAAGTCGGGGACTATATGCATATGTTGAGCCTTTTGTCATTCTGCGCTACGAACCCGGCGACCCGAGATCGATTCCCTCTCATGGCCAACCCAGTGGCGATTATCAGAACTGGTCCTGGGCCTCCCCTGAGTTGACTCAGCCAAAAATAAGTGGCTGGTGCCAGTGGCGTCACTAGGGGGTGCGGACCGCACTGGGTGACACCATCAGAGGGGTGACACCGAAATGATTTTCTATGAAAAAATGTTGTGCAGTGTTTCAGCAGAAATGTATTATTCTTTTGAAAGAAAAAATATCTCTCTAGTTAGTTATAACAACAACAATAATGTTCGTAAGCCCAGCTTACATGACTGTATAATATACCTACAAGGCTAAAATTCATCTTCTTGGTTCTTTCGGTAAAGTCACGTAGAATGGAAATAATAAAATAATAAAAACAAAACATTATAAAATAATTCTAACGACGTTTCGGCCACAACGCAAGCAGCCGTCCTCAGGTGGAGACAGAGTCCTCGACAGACCTGTTCTCCACCTGAGGACGGCTGCTTGCGTTGTGGACGAAACGTCGTGAGAATTATTTTATTTTATTATGTTTTGTTTTTTTTTTTATTATTTCATTCTACGTGACTTTACCAAAAAAAGAAGATGAATCCCTGCTCACGAAAGCTTTAAATCGAAATTTAAGGCTAAAATTATATGCTAATTAAATGTTTGAACCTTCTAATGTGCCCCGGTCAGAGCCGCCATTGTTACCCAACTACAGTGACACTGTGAGTCACGTGGTTTCGTCTGCACGCGCCACAAACACGTGCTGTTGTGTTCGTTGCTGCTCGTGTTTTGGTCGTCGCTGATTTTGTCAAATTTTCTGGTGTTTTAGCTACAATATTGTGGCAATTAGTATTTGTGAACCTATATCAATAACTTTTTGAGAATGAAGTAGTAATTAAAAGAATGTAGAAAGATTTTACAAAAAATGTGTTGTTAGTATTCATATAATCTAAGAAATATTACATTTAAGCCATTTACAACTATATCACATATTATTCTATAATAAAAATTGATAATAAACTTACATGTAGAACAATTATGATTATATTACTCTTTGATAACTAAATAGAGAAATTGACAGTTTAAAACATTAAGTGGGGGAAATGTTTAGAAATATATTTATACTTAAATCTTAAATTCAGTTCTTTTTTTGTCTTTTTTTTTTNTTTAATGTCTTGCAAATATATAAACGATTTTAATGAAATTTTCAGGGTTTAAGTTTTAATTATGGTTTAAAAAATAGTCATATTAAAGTTAACATTTGATAGAACTAACATATCCAATAGATTTACATTTTCTTTTTTTTTCTTCAAATATTGCTAATTCGTATTTTTTNATTGTGCAGGGATATTCCATCATGCCACATGGAGTGCATACATCAAAGGATAGCAAAAGAGGCAGGAATTAAATCACAAAAACACTTGCTGGATCCATGCTTGCCTGGGTTCATCAAAAGACACTGCTCGTTAGTCTACAATTGATGAAGCTGATTCTCCTAATGTTGGTGCATTGCGAGCAAGGAGTGGAAATGGCAGAATTTGAAGCAGAAGAGAGTGCTGAAAATGATACTGTAAATGAGACGAGTAACGTTAAGGAGAAATATTTGCAAATTTTACGTGATGTTTATTTCTGGGAGATAGCAGTTCCAGATAATTTTTGGGTTTAAATCAGCAGAACAAAGATGGGCCTTGCAGTGTTGCGGCAAGGCAAGATGCAAAAGCCAAGGGAGATGTGCGCCAGCTTTCAAAAGAGTTGTTTTACAAGGTGATGCTGTCTTTCGACAGACATGTTTTCACCTGAGGACGGCTGCTTGCGTTGTGGCCGAAACGTCGTGAGAATTGTATTTTATTATGTTATATTTTATTATTTTATTATTTCCCTTCTACGTGACTTTACCGAAAGAACTAAGAAGATGAATCCCTGCAGTCACGAAAGCTTTAAATCGAAAAATGTGATGCCAAATGGTGAGAAAATTCTGCGCTCATGGATGGTTTACTCACTCGTCAGCGAGGATTTATACTGTTTTTGATGCCGAGTGTTTGCGTTAGTGCTCCATATACGACATCCAAATTTGTGACTGGGTTTCACAAGTGGTGGAAACTGAGCCCCAAAAGTGCATAACATGAGAAATCCGAAGAGCACCTGCGTCGCCTTGAAAAGTGTCAAATATTGGCAGCAGGACTGAGGCTGCACAAATCCATCGACGCCAAAACTGTTGATTTGATGGAAATGGCAAAAAAAGTGGAGGGACATTTGCGCAGATTGCTTGATATCACATTGTTTCTTTCAAAGAAGAATCTGGAATTCCGTGAACACAAGGAAGATGAATCTTCATTGAATGAAGGGAACTTTCTTGAGATGGTTGAGATGCTTTCAAAATATGATCCAGTGCCGAAAGAACACCTCACGAGATTCAAGCGGAGCACATGTAAACTTAAAGTGTCCGTCTCTTATCTTGCACCAAAAACTCAGAGTAGGTTTATAAGTGCCCTGGCAAATAATTTGAAGGAGAAGCTTGTCATGATTCTAGATTTGAAGCTTTCGTGACTTCAAGGATTCACACTCTTAGGTTTTTGGTAAAGTCACGTAGGTAAAAAAATAAAAAATAGAAATAATAAAAATAAAAAATTTTATTTCTATTATTATTTATATATTTTAATAAAAATAATAAAAGAAAAATATTTATTATATTATTATTTCTATTATTTTTATTATTTATTTTCTTTTTTTTACCTACGTGACTTTACCGACAAAACCTAAGAGTAAGCTTCTTCTTGGTTCTTTCGGTAAAGTCACGTAGAAGGGAAGTAATACAATAATAAAAATAAACATAATAAAATGTTATTATTTTATTATGTTGTATTTTTATTATTTTATTACTTCCCTTCTACGTGACTTTACCGAAAGAACCAAGAAGATGAATCCCTGCAGTCACGAAAGCTTTAAATCAAAATTTAAGAGTAAGCTTGTCATGGAGATAAATGCGAAGTACTTTTGGACCATTTCGACAGCACACCTGACATATCACATACTGACCAGATGTCGGAAGTGATCAGATATGTAAAAATCAACAATAGGAAAGTTGATGTGAAAGAAGTATTTAATGGGGGAAATCTGCTGACCTCACTTCTAACATTCTTAAAAAAACTGGAAATTGATGGACTGGGCATAATGATGTGCCGCGCTCAAGGTTACGATAACGCTGCCACTATGGCTGGAATCCATGGAGGGAACAAGCCATTCTTAAGGGAAAGAATAATAAAGCGATTTTTAATGGATTGTGGATCATTCGCTTAACTTGGGCGGTCGGCACTCTTTTGCTGAAAATGCATCGCGTGTGACATTTTTTGGAATTCTTGAGAGAGTTTTCTTTTTTTGCTGCTTCCACCCATTGATGGGATGTGTTAATACTGGTAGGAACCACCTGGTTACACCAGCCCACAGGGATGATTGTGTCCGTCCGTTCGTCCGTCGTGCATCCAAAAATGGGAGGGTCGGGCTGGGTGGAGAGGGTGGGGAGGGGCTGGTGGGGAGGGAAGGTTGGGGAGGGGCTGGGTGGGAGGGTGGGCTGGGTGGGGGTGGGAGGGTGGGCTGGGTGGGGAGGGGCTGGTCACCCCGTGGTTCCCTTATAAAACTCAACGTTTAACCTACTCACACTGGCTTGTGCCCGCCCTCACAGTCGGCCATATTTGCGGAATACACCACGCCACCGTTGACCCTGGCCATTGACCGAGCAACCCAACGTTCCTACCAGCTCCCTCCGCAGGATTGTGTTTGACCATACTGGAGTGTCAGTGAAAATGCTATCAACAACACGCTGGAGTGCTCATCATGCTGCAGTTAAGCCAATTAAAGAAAAGTTCGATAAGTTTGTGGCGGCGATTGAAGCTCTTTGTGATCCACGTGAACATTTGGAGACAAGAGGAGCAGCACAAGGTCTTTTGCCTGCTGTCTGTGATTTCACTTTTCTGTGCTACCTGTACTTCCGGTTAATCTTCAGGAAGTGAATATTACACAGCAGTACCTGCAGACTAAGGGCTTAACTCTCGACAAGGTGGTGACAAAGCTCGAGGCGCTAAGACTTTTTTCTGAACGAGTAGCGCAGTCACCTAGTGGAGCGTGCAATTGAACAGGCACTTTTAAAATCAGACGAATGTGGAATTGCAGTAGAGAGAAGAGGCAGGTTCAAGAAGAGGATGGCAGGGGAGCAGGAAAGCGATGCTGGACTCACTCTGCAAGAAGAAAATAAGAAGGCGATGCTTGAGTGCATTGATCGCTTTCATTCTGAACTCCAGATCAGATCAAGAGCCATCAAGGAAGTAGCAGCCGTGTTTGAGGCTGTTCAAGCGAAGAGTCTCATATCTGCCACTGAAGAAGAGTTAAAGGTGTCCATTCCAAAATTGACCACTTTCTATGATGATGTATCCGAGAGTGAGCTTTTAATGGAAATACCAAGGCTGAGAAGGTAACTGAAAGAGATTTATCTGGATGAAGCCAAAGATCGGGCAACATTAGATGTTTTGGCATTCATAGTTGAATGGGACTTCGTATAATCTCTCCCAACCCTTTCACTAAGCCAAAAATTATTTCTGACGATCTATGTGGCTGTGGCTTCATGTGAGAGGAGCTTTTCAAAGCTGAAACTTAAATAACTATTTGTGATCTACCATGGGACAGTCAAGGCCTTCCGATCTTGCGAAATTATCAATTGAAAGTGAGTGGGTGAAAGTAATTGATTTCGATTAAGTTATTCACAAGTTCGCAGCTTTGAACGCCAGGAATGTAAAGCTCTTATTTAGTCGAGATGTTCACTAAGTGCTGCAATGCTTGTGTATTTGTTCCTATTGATTTTTTTGGCATTATTTCATTCATTAGTATATTGCCATATGCATTTGTCTACAACCTCTACATTCTTTTTGATTATACAAACCTAATCCATTAATGTATCTCATGGAACGGTAAAGTTTAATGTTAAAATAATCATAATTTTGATGTAGTTCTTAAACGTTTTGACTTCGAATTCTATTATTTTCTTATCGAATTTTCACTTTAACCACATGAAACTACGTAAATACATTAGGCTGTGCGTATGATATTGAATTTAAAGGTGTAATTTAAATGTTGCTAGTTGTTCACGTCACTACTATTGCCATTACATTCAGTGATATACGGGAATTACTATTTACGAGTAACAGTACAAAAAAACATTACTAAGATTCTGTACGGTCTGTACTGGAGGAGGTCCATGGGGTGACACCACGAGTTACAGCACCGGGTGACACCAACCCTCGTGACGCCACTGTGGTGCGGCGTGTAAACATCGCCACGAGGGAGATAAAGGCGGCCGGGCGAGTGTTGGCCACCCACCCCCTCGTGTGCCGTGCCGGCCTTCAGCACTTGCCCCCAAGGTTAGCCTGTGAAGGCTAACCTGGGGATTTTGTCTTTGTCACTCTACGATCGCGGACGAGTGCCTCGCCATGCGTGCAGGTTGTGGTTTTCATTTTTGCCTACTTCACCAAGCTGGTCAGGCTGGTAGATAAAGGCAGAAAAGACAACGCCAATGATCCCCGTGTCGCCTCCAACAGACTGGTGGGGCAATGCTGTTAGCGAGTAGCACCGATGAAGGTTGGCAAAGCACACAAGGTGGGAGGGTGGCCAGCACCACGCCTGGCCTCGTCATTTTCTCCCGAGTAGTGATGTTTTCGATCATAACCACGTGCTCATTTGAGGCAGGGTCAACTTAGGGGAGGCCCAGGACTGGTTCAGATAATCGTCCCTGCTATGGACGTGAGCGGAAATGAATTCGGGTCGTCGGTTCTTAGCACAGCGCGCTAACCAGAGGTCACAACCGGGTACCCGATACCCGTACCCTACCCGATACCCGGCTACCCGTACCCGGCCGGGTACGGGTACGGGTAGCCGTTTGCGACCCTGGTGCGGCCGGGTACGGGTACGGGTAGGCCGTGAGTCACTGGTGAGTCACCGTTTGTCACTCATTTCGGGTAGGGTACGGGTACGGATAGGGAACCCTGGTGCGGCCAGGTACAGGGCACGGGTAAGGAATCAAAACCCGTTTGCGACCTCTGGCGCTAACCACTGCAACCGCCGCTCCGCACTCCACTGGTGAACAAAGGGCCATCAATCTCATTTGAGCAGACGATCACTCGGACTCGATTTGTCGTCTTGGCTGTTTCACATTCAACGGCGCTGTTAGCTGCTGGGCCACTTGGTGTCTTGGGCCGTGGGGCCTGTGCTCCATTGTGCAGAGGTAGCAAACGGGTTTTGATTCCTTACCCGTACCCGTACGGCCGCACCAGGGTCGCAAATGGGTACCCGTACCCTACCCGAAATGAGTGACAAACGGTTACTCACCAGTGACTCACGGCCTACCCGTACCCGGCCGCACCAGGGTCGCAAACGGGTTGCCGGGTATCGGGTAGGGTACGGGTATCGGGTACCCGATTGCGACCTCTGCCAGTGTGTGGTCTCAGCGACGGTTGCGTTTCGCAAAGGGAACGGCGACGTTTTTACTGCGGCTAATTCGATCGCGCTCGTTTATGATGAGTTCACCCCCGTGATGACCTGTGCACTTGAACAATCTCTCTCCCGTCCACGGCAATTAGCAGCGCGCCCACTTGATGGTTTTATCACAAGCCCGCAGGATGTTATTAATTAACGTCTCGAGATTAGATTTTATTCACTGTATTATAGAGGGTTCAGCATACTGCGCCACATATATTTTCCGCTGCTGTGTTTAATGACACCATGCATTCATAATTGGACCATTAATCAGGCAATTAATCAATTCCTCAATAACTATGAAGGAAAAAATGTCAAGTCATTCATTATAAGTTTTAAATGGTTGTACGCGTATGCTTTATTTATCGCGATAACGATGTTAATGTTTGGTCCAGGAAAGCCCCATTGAGGCTCGTCACTTATTTAAGTGGGGGGGGGGGNTCGCATTGGATGTTTGGCTATTCCACTGATGAACGCTTGACTTTACGCGGTCGGTAACGTGAGGAGGCCTGGCGTTGATCCATACACACACTGGACCATCGCAGCCATCTGCCACCCACCCACAATTCCTCAAGGGCACCTTTTGTTAATCCACCGCTGGATGAATGAAGGCCTCACCACGCCGCGTCGATCATTGGGATTCAACTTTTGTTTTTTTCGGTAAAGAAAATTAAACAAACGAAATAAAATATAATGAAAACAACTAAATTAAATCACGACGTTTCGGCGCGACACAAGCGTCCTTCTTCAGGTGGGGACAATGTAGCGAACACACAGTCGCTTCAGTGTGACTCAGAAATGGCTGTGACGAGGAATTATCATCTCTTGAGGAAGGTTAGCGTCTCGATAAGCTTATCGAGACGCTAACCTTCCACGTCGTAATTTAATTTTATTTTAGTTGTTTTCATTCTATTTTTTCATTTATTTTTTACCTACGTGACTTTACCGAAAAAACAAAGAGTATGAATCCTTGCAGTCACGAAAATTCAAATCTAGGATCTTTGGGATTGTTTGATCATACGTCACCCCGCTGACCAGTGGGATTGATGAAAGGAGATGGCCCGCGACCGGTTCAGATATCGCTCACCACTGACGTTAGCCGTGGATGAGAATCAAATTAATTGTGAACTTCTTTCGCGCCGTACGTAGCCAACCGTGCTAATCGGAGGTGAGGGGGAAGGACAACAAACTAAAGCAAAAATCAATTCTAAAGAAATTAGTTTTCCATCTAGAATTTAAAAGTGCATAGCTCCAGTGGCTTCCTAATATCGGAAAGAAGAGCGTTCCAGACGGCCGCAGAAGCGCATCTGAAAGTGAGCGATGTGGTAACCGTCTTTGTTCGATGGCTATCGCCAAACGCTGCTGTTGCGAGGATGACCGGAGGCCATGTGACGATGGTTTATGCTCCTTGACGAGCTCAGCGAGGTATGGTGGTTCATGTTTGGCAAGCACTTTGTGTGTGATTATAACTGTGCCAACTACTCCGCCATCAGAAGGATCATGGGCATATATTACATGTCTCTATCTAAATCAGCTCAAGCCTCCGGTGTGCACGCTGTACCCCCTGTGTGTGCGAGATGCCCTTTCTGGGGTTGCGAGATTCGTCACACAAATTAAGCACGGGCCAGTAAGTACAACTACTTTTTGATTTAAAGCTTTCGTGACTGCAGGGATTCATATTCTTGGTTCTTTCGGTAAAGTCACGCAGAAGGGAAACAATACAATAATAAAAATATAAAACAATAAAATTCTCACGACGTTTCGATTGCAACACAAGCAATGATCATCAGGTGTGAAATCCACAGCAAGAAATTTGAAAAAAGTGGCGTTTTTTTCTTAACGTCAGCACCACGGACAGCGATTTGGCAGTTGTTCAGATGGACGAGTCCATCTATGTTCGGTAAAGAGGAGGGGGAGAGGAAGAAAATGGAATGCGGTCTGAAAGTCACCGTAAGCGTGAACACAATCAATTAAGACCCGAAATGATTTGTCAAATCCTTCCATGATTGCTAAGCCAGAATCCATCTTCTCGGTTGAAATTGTCTCTGTGTTTGTATATTTTTCCCTTCTACGTGACTTTACCGAAAGAACCAAGAATACAACTACTTTGTTCATCAAACATATTTATTAACAGTATATATTGTTGTTTACGGTTGCGAATCAAAGAGGTGCAAGGCTGCAGTAAAGGTTACGAACCGCTGGGCTAATGAGACAAAGCTGTGTAGATTAGATAAACAAACAAACAAGGAATAATACAAACGAGATGGTCAATATGAAACGAAAATGAATCATTGATTCTTGGTTGAGTCTCGAGCCTAACTCTTGACAATTCATTGAACCGTTGTGAGGGTGAATCATTAGCAGGCCTCACGGCTACAATAATCGTCTGGAAATAACGCAGAAGCTGCTGATTAGAAACGCACCTCGCGAAGAAGGTCCGTTGCCCGAAACGTCCCCTGTTATGCTCTACATACTTTTCCTTTTAATGACACACACAGCGTTATGTGTTCAGGTATTTGTTATGAAAGCACAGGTCTAATTTACAGCAACACGTGCTTACATAAAGCAAGGATAAACTTCTGATACATGCACACAACTTCTGATACAATCACATCTGGCCATGCTCCCAAGGTGTGCATCCAGGCTGCTGCTGCTGCTGCTTCATCAGTAACTGAACGTGTTGCGAGCTTTCCATCAACACCTTCTCACCTCTTGATGTGTTGTGACCGACCCTGGTGAGGGAGCGAGAGAGATTGCGGTTGTGTTCGATTATTAATTTGTCTGGATGTCTTCTGTGTGTTTGAGAGCACGTGTGTGTGTGTGCGCGCGTGTGTGTGCACGTGTTTGCATTAGCGGAGCACAGGTGGTGCATCTGCCAGTCATCTCATTCAGTCAACCGACCCATGATACCTCTGGGTCTGTTCCATAACCTCCTGTCAGCAACGAGCCTTCGACACGTGCATGAAGTATGTTGAACTTCTTTCGCATCGTACATTGCCTATCGTGCTCACGGAGGTGCGGGGAAGGACAATAAACCAAACACAAAGCGGTTCTCAAGGATTAATTTCCAAACTAAATTTAAAAGTGCCTAGCTCCAGTAAAGGCTTCCCAACTTGGGAAAGGAAGAACGTTCCAGACGGCCGCGGAAGCGCATCTGGACGCGGTGACCGACTTCGCTCGAAGGCAAAGGCACAAAAAACCCGACCAAAACTTGACACGTGTGCGTTGCAGCGAGCGCGCGCATGTGAGCCGGTAATTGCCCTTGTTATGTAACGGAGATGCCCGAAAGCGATGTTGTGCGTGTTTTTGTTGTTGTTTGGTTCGTGCCGCGGGAGTGGAGAGTCTCTCCGTCTCTCACGGCTGCCACCATCGATCGCCTCGCTCCTCGCTTCTCCTGCGGCCGTCAATTATCGCGGCGCGGAGGCGCGGATGCAGCTCGGGACATCCCAGGCCGCCTCGGCGTGCCGCTAATCCCCCCCCCATCCCTCTCTATAAGTCTTAATAATGCACACAGACAGACACCCCCCAGTACAGGCTCCTTTGTTGTTGTTGTTGTTGATGTTGTAACAGACTGTCGGGGCAAGTATGTACGTTGTATGTGCTGATGTACGTATGTTGTCTTATGCACGTTCGACTTCTTTCACACCGTACGTAGCCAACCGTGCAAATTCGGAGGAGGTGCGGGGAGAACAGCAAGCGAAACACAAAAAACATTTCCGAAGAAAATGAGTTTCCAATCCAGATTTTAAAAGCGCTGCTAGCGAGCAATTCGTGAAGCCTCTAGCAGGGTGTCTGGTCGGGTGGTCACAGCACCACGCCCGGCCGCCTTTGTCCCCCATGTTCACACAGCACNCCAGTTACTCGTTTGAGGCTGAGTCGACCTAGGGAGGCCCAGGAGCGGTTCAAATAATCGTCACTGGTGGTGGCCGTGAGCGGGAATCGAACAACACTACAATGCGTTACGCTTCCACGTGCGCGGGTCACGTGACAGATTTGAAGTCACAGCTCACTTGCCGTGCAAAAGATAAATGCATGGTGTACAGTCTGGTTTAAAGAACTCACATGGCAAATTTCAAGTTTGTTGCATGTCGGGAAGTACGCTGAACATTTTGAACAGACACATTCACAACTTTACTTTTTATATATATGGAGATACACACACACTGCACCAGGTCATCATTTACGGTTGAGGTGACACAGGGGTGATCCGGGACCGGTTTGACGTTACTTGTCACTGATACCAGCCATAGCCGACATTCATTTCAGGTCACCAGCTTCAGAGCACAAAGCTCTCACCACTGCACCACCCATCCTCAATGTCCAAGCGAGAAAGATCACCTGTATAAATTTCGATTTAAAGCTTTCGTGACTGCAGGGATTCATCTTCTTGGTTCTTTCGGTAAAATAACGTAGAAGGGAAATAATAGAATAATATTTTAATGTTTTATTATTTTTATTATTTTATTATTTCCCTTCTACGTGACTTTACCGAAAGAACCAAGAAGATTAATCACCTGTATAAGCTACTAACACTGTTGAGGCATGTGCTATCAAGCAGCACCTATACAAAGGAGAGGTCTGTGTTACAATGGCATTATCTCTCTAGTGCTCGTCCATTGCACAGGGCACTGGAGTCAACGCAGGGTTGTCCGGGAACCGGTTCTGATGACCCTGGCTGCTGATGCCAGCCCGACCGGGATTTTAAACCCAAGGCGCCGGGTAGTTGCACGGTGCGCCGCTCCATCCGTTAAACAAAATAAGTAATATTGTAAAAAGAAATATTTTAAAAACACGCTTTTATTAAATGTACGAGTAATTGAAGAACTCCACGACTCCAGGAAGTGGCCCCGAAGCTTGCCATAACGTAAGGGACCGTGGTGATTTACAGCCAACGTTAGTTGACCGTGGACAATTAGAGCCAAGCCAAAACATCACATTTAAAATATAATGTTTAAAATATAGATTTTTATTTTATTTTTAAGATAGAATATAGCATTGTCATCAATATGACATACGTATACCAAATTTGCAGTCGATACCACATTGGGAAGTGGGTTAAAATTGAGTTACAAGATTTGAGGATACGACAACAACAGACAGAGTGAGTTAATACAAAGCGTGTAAAAAAACAAAACTCGTACGCGCCGCACACAGAGCCAGCGCATTTGGGAAGCCCTCCTCCTCCACCGTCGGAATGCCACATCGCTGACGAAGGGTCCGCCAAGGCAATTGCGCGACCCTCCCCCCCGCCCCCTGTGCGGAGTGCGCTCCATTTATCGTGGCATGGCGGCGTCACAGGGGCCGTTCTATCCGGACTCAATCCCGCGGCCGTCCGGGAGTGCGGTCCAGTGGCCTCCTCCCACGCAGGGCACGGAGCTAGGCCTCGGCTAGGTAAGGTAATTGTACCCTTTTTACCGGGTAAAAGGGTAAAGGTAAAGGTGTCGACATGCCAAGGGTAAAGGGTAGGGTAAAAGGTAGGCTCGTTGCTTTTAACCTTTTACCTTACCTGCTAAAGGGTAAAAGGTAGAGTAGAGTGATTGTTCGTTGGTCTTTCGGTAAAGTCACGTATAAAGAAAAATAATAAATTAAATAATAACATACGACGTTTCGATTGCAACACAAGCAATCATCATCAGGTATAATGAAATAGCGACATAAAATCTAACCAGAAAAAATTATAGACAGACATATAAGCAGACAGATATCACCAAGATACACACAGCGGGCAACACAGGCACAGAGAGGGGTGATCGTCTCTGTGGGTGGCCTTAAATAGACAGAGGGGGCGGAGGCAGCGAGAGGGAGGCCACCCACAGAGACGATCACCCCTCTCTGTACCTGTGTTGCCCGCTGTGTGTATCTTGGTGATATCTGTCTGCTTATATGTCTGTCTATAATTTTTTCTGGTTAGATTTTATGTCGCTATTTCATTATACCTGATGATGATTGCTTGTGTTGCAATCGAAACGTCGTATGTTATTATTTAATTTATTATTTTTTCTTTATACGTGACTACCGAAAGAACCAAAGAATAATTCCTGCAGTCACGAAAGCTCCAAAGTTAAGATAGAGTGATTGTATTGTGGTAAGGTAAAAGGTAGGGTAAAGGTAGGCTCGTTGTTTTTACACTTTTACCTTGCCTTGCCGAGGCCTACTAGTCGGAGCCTCGCGGAGGCGTGAGCCCGCAGGAGCATCCCCCTAAGCGGCCTCGTCGAGTCGGCGGACTTCTCCCACGTGGTGTGAGTTGCGTTGTGACGTGCGGTGTNCGTTGAATCACCCCCTCCCCTCCCTCTCCACTCCAGGCACGGCTAACATCAGTGGCGAGTGTTAAGAACGCCCAGCGATGTCTGAATAAGAACATTGGGTGTAATTATTTACACGCAGGGTGCGTGCGGTTACGAACAATGGTTACACGTGGGGCATTAACAAATTGTCTTTCGTTTGCCTCCTGAACCGAACGCATAAATGAACAGCACAACAACAAAAAGTGGCCTGCCATGAAGTCAAATTGTGACAGGCGCAGCATTGCAATGGCTGCCACAATCACAAATCCCATTAACGTCCGATTAGCGCCCCCTAAAGGCCAACGCCACCTTCAGTCCCAGTCGATGGCACCACCGGTCCCACTCGTTATGACGGACTGCCTAACGGGAAAAAATGCAATATGCCACCGGCTTCAAAGAGTGTAATGGGGGCCCCCTGTCGAATTCCCTCTGGGTCACCCTCGCCAACAACACTCAGCCTCGCCTGTTGAGTTCTCGCACCATGGTGCAGTTGCACTGCCTGCACACTCGATGGCTACGTCACCACGTCGAACTTGTCGGACAGCGCGGGGACACGTGGCCTAGGCACCTATCTGGATGATGTGGGCTCGCATCGTGAATGTACAGTGAGGGAAAAAAGTATTTGATCCCCTGCTGATTTTGTACGTTTGCCCACTGACAAAGAAATTATCAGTCTATAATTTGAATGGTATGTTTATTTAACAGTGAGAGACAGAATAACAACAAAAAGTCCAGAAAAACGCATGTCAAAAATGTTATAAATTGATTGCATTTTAATGAGGGAAATAAGTATTTGACCCCTCTGCAAAACATGACTTAGTACTTGGTGGCAAAACCCTTGTTGGCAATCACAGAGGTCAGACGTTTCTTGTAGTTGGCCACCAGGTTTGCACACATCTCAGGAGGGATTTTGTCCCACTCCTCTTTGCAGATCTTCTCCAAGTCTGTATGGCAGACCCAGAGTCCAGCAGCCTGTCTGCACTGTGTCACCCTCGGCCTGCCACACAAGTCACCCATCTCCACCCACTCTCTACATTTAAAGACCGCTCAATTGCCCACCGCCGAATTCCATATTGACAAGGTTTTTTTGTTAAACGTGCGGTGATTAAGTTTTAGGTTCACCTATCGATTTTGTTGCGGCAATTATCACCACGGGCCTGAATGCAAATTTGAGGGATCAACAATTACGCCCGATTGATGGGGCACAGACGTCAACTCTTGGTCAAGAGCTGTGGTGAGAGCGATGATGCCATCGTGAAGGTGGCTACGCGTCGCAGGGTCAGGGCGCTGGGACGACGCCGCTGAGACCGTGGCAATTGAATCGATCCGTACGGAAGTTCCAGTGCCCTCTTGTATGCGTGGTAAGTTTTCTTAAATTTCTTCCCACATTGCAAAAAAANTACACTCATGGAATTGGCCACAACATCCGAATGTCGGAAACCTCTGGAATAAGTCGTAAGACTCACAGAGACTGTCATAGCTAAATAAAGGGCATTAGTATTGTTATTTACACAATTCATTCTCCCGGAGTAACTATGATCCACTTACGCTCGATTATGAAATAAACAAGAGAGTCGCAATGGGCTCTCGTGCGGATAAATAAAATACATTAATTGATCGTGCATAATTATAACGTGTAACATCACGTTTAATTACACACACACACCACACACACAGCGCTGGCAATGTACACAGCACAAAGGAGTGGCTCAGGGGAAGGATTCTGCGTGGGAAAAGCGGAGCCAGTCGCGCTGAGAACCTGAGTTTGACTCCAGGTCTCAGGCGCCCGCGGTTAAACCGGCTTCTCCAGTCGTGCGAACTGATGGTCTCAGTCCGGTTACCAATGGCTGCTCAAAAGAAAAAACAAGTAAACCCGTAAAAACAAAGTTTTTCACTATAAATCCTTTATATGCGTGGCGGCTAGAGTCCTCTCGTCCTCTGGCTTGAGATAGCTGCCACCTATGGGTCAGATGATTGTCTGCCACCATTAAGCAATTGGTAATTAAATATTTAATTTGTTTTCCCTAAACAGTGTAAAATTTTTGAATTTTTTTCACAAAAATGAATTGTCTCACACAACGAGTCTGTGTGGAAAATGTCAGCTCGATTGGATCACGGGAAGTGGGTTAAAAAACGAGCGAAAGATTTGCACGGTCCTAAGCAGATGTAGGGCTGTTACAGAGGGGCTGTTTGTGTAGGGCTGTTTGCATAGGAGCTAACGGATAACAAACACAGTGGGCGGGGACTCCGTGAGCACACGGGTGGTGCCCGCAACGACGTCCGCACTGGACGGCGTGAGGGGGTTTCGATCCTCTAGGGGGGTATTAAAAGGGATGAGCCAGAGAGCTCGGGTTGAGTCTTAGTGTAGTTAAAGGAAGAAGGAAGACCGGCCAGATAGGCCCTGGACTCCCCCTGGGACGCCGCCCTTGTAAGGGCAGCGCAGGCTGGAGCCAGTGGCGTGGTCCCGGAACCAGAGTTAGTCCTCTGGGATTCCGGGTACCGTAGCCCGACTGACCAGTGTCGGCCAGACAGCCTCCCCTAGCCGTTAGTGGAGGACTCGGCTAGGAAGGCTAGCTAGAGGTGAATTCCTAGTTATACGGGTGAGGGGGCCGATACATCCCTCAGTGCTGTACGACATTGTGTAAATAAATACGTGTGCCTTACTACGGTGTCCACGCGTCTTCAAGAGTACTTCATCTGGCGTCAGAAGAACCACGAACATGGACACGCGCCAATCAGCTCGAGCCAAAGTACAGCAAATGGAAGACGCCGCCGAAATTGTCGAGCCCGAGATGGCTCAACAAGACGACGTGCAGCCGGGGCCGGACGCGTTCTTACCGGAGCGTCGGCATGAAGAGGAGCCGCGGACAGACGAGCTGAGGCTGGCTCACGAGAGGCTGGCTGAACTGCTCTACGCCGCTGCCGCCACGCTAGAAAACATCACACGGCTGGGGCTGGTGGTCCACCGCGGGGCGAGGGGAGCCGGCGTCCGGAGCGCCTTCCCGCCATTTCCGAAGATTCAAACTTTGAATTTCCCGCCATCGACGCGGCGACCGCTAGGGCGTGGCCAACCTCAACCTTGGGTCCGACATCGGCCGCGCTGGGGCTGCCGCGTCAACGACGGAGGAGGGCGCGTCATCAAGGCTGCGACAGGCGATACCATCTGCCGTTCGCGCCGAGACACAGCCGAGTCGGGGAGACAGCAGCCCACGGGACTCCACGGCAACCGCTGCGCCGCACCAAAGGCTGCCCCCGCTTAAAGAATTCGTGGGCGCAGAGGGCGACTGGGGCGGCTTCCAAAGACGCTTCCTCGCCACCAAGAAATGGCCAAATGGACAGACGCTGAAGCTCTCAGCGCGCTGCCGGCGCTCCTCGACGGCGACGCGCTCGCCGCCCTCACATCGGCGCCGAAGGAGAAGCGCTCTACGCTGCCGATGGCGCTGCAGCTGCTGGCCGGAGTCTACGGGCCTTCCGCGGAGTGTAGGCAGCAGTTCTACGACCGCCAGCGGGGCGCGAAGGAGTCGCCGCTGGCTTACAGAACAAGTCTCCTGGCGTTGGCCAAGACAGCCTTTCCTCGCATGGACGAGGACGGGGTCGACGCCATGGTGACTGAGAAAATCCTCCTGCTAGCAGACGACCTGGACATCGCCGTCGTGGCACAGGAGGATACAGAGATGACTTCTCTACAAGCGGCGCGACTCCTCCACGCCAACCTGCTGTCGCAGCGGCGGAAGGCCAGCAGGGCAGCGGCTGGGCGTGCGGTGGCGGCAGCCACCCTCCCGGCGGAGGAGGTCTTCGCCGTTAACCACCGTCGGCAGCAGGGGACGGGAGCACGGCCGGGCCGGGATGGGTCGAGCCGCTTCGACCGTCCGTCATCGCCGCCGCCGCTTCCGCGCTGCTTCAACTGCGGCGTCCGGGGCCATGTCGCCTCGGGGTGCCGCTCTCCCCGACAGCGTGGGACGACGCCTCGCCAGGACGTCGGGCCTCCTCCTCCTCCAAGCTCCATCAGCATGATCCGGCGAGTCGCGACACCACACATGTTTGGCCAACACACACACCTGTCGCACACTCTCGCATCGCAACAAATGGGGGACGACGTCGCATCGCGACGGGCCGGCGCGTACCACTGTGGGGACTCGAATTGAGCCGGGCAGTGGTCCGCGTTGGCCCATCGCGTGGTGGCCGCATCGTCAGGGTCGTCGGCCGTCGTGGGACTTATTGACGGGGTTGAGGTACGCATCCTGGTTGACACGGGGCATCGGCGACCATTATTTCCGAATTGATTTACAACATTTTGCCTGTCCAAAGCCGTCCCTTACTACCAGTTAATGTCCCATTCTATGCGGCGAATGGGGCTCCGTCGGTATTATTGGACAAATTCGAGCGCAAATTTGTATCGGGGATATCAAATTATCAGGCCCGATTTTTGTTTCCTCCTCGCTGGCGGTTCCGTGCCTGCTGGGGACGGACTTCTTGGGTAAAATGCCGATCCGTATTTAATAGACCAGGGATGCATTGAGCTCCCGTCGGGACGGCGCATGGCGTTTTTACCCTCCCCTTCTGTGATTCGGACGGCGTTCGCAACTATACCAGCGTCCGTCGTCGAAACCGTTCGTGTGCCGCCGGGGCTCAGATGTTGGTACCTCTAAAGCTTCGTCGGCCCTTCGCAGAGGGTATCGGGGCCCAGGGGATCCTGTTAGGACCGTCTAGGGCCGGGGTTAGTGGACCGCATTTGATTCCGGCCCTGACCGTTGTGAGGGAGATGGGGACCCTTTCATCGCGGTCCTCAATGTGGGATCACAACCTGTTGTGGTTCCTCGAGGGACGGTGCTTGCGCACGCGACGCCGATGCCCTGCGAGGAACCGGTTGCGAATCATGTCGGCACCGCCACCCGACTGCACCCACATTCGGACAGCGATGACGGGTGGCTCGACGCGCTTTGTGCGGGATCGACGGACCTGTCAAATTCAGAGCGCCAACAGCTTAGATCACTACTGCAGGAATTTTCCGACGTTTTTAGTCGAAATAAATATGATTTGGGTTGCACTCATCTGCTGCGTCACCATATTGACACGGGTGACAGCGCGCCAATTCGCCAAAATCCGTTTCGGTTGAGTCCCGCCGAAAAGGACCATGTCAAATTGTCTGTGGATGACATGTTAGCCGCCGACATCATTTCTCCCTCTACCAGCCCTTGGGGAGCGCCGATCGTCCTGGTTAAAAAGCAGGACGGCTCGTTGCGGTTTTGCGTTGATTTTCGGCGCCTTAACAAAATCTCGGTTGCCGACGCATACCCGCTCCCACGGATGGACGAATCGCTGGACGCCTTGGCGGGAGCGCGATTTTTCTCCACGCTGGATTTACTTTCGGATTCTGGCAGCTTCCTCTGGATGATGAATCGAAACCTAAAATTGCTTTCCGTACACCGCACGGCCTGTTCCAATTCAACCGGTTGCCGATGGGCTTACACTCAGCGCCGGCAACCTTCCAACGTTTGATGGAATTGGTTTTGGCTGGATTGCAATGGGAGTCGTGCCTGATTTATTTGGATGATGTTATTGTCTTCGCTAAAACTTTTGACGATCATCTCCAGAGGTTGCGGGCAGTTTTCCTAAAGATGCGGGCTGCTAATTTGAAGTTCAAGCCCCAAAAGTGTCATTTGTTACGCGATTCCGTGCGTTATTTGGGGCACATCGTAGGGCGCTCGGGTATTGCTACCGATCCGCCAAAACGCAGTGTGTCAGCTCCTGGCCAACTCCCACCACGGTGGGAGAGGTCAGGAGTTTCGTCGGCTTCGCGTCATATTACAGACGGTTCGTCGCCGACTTCGCAACAATTGCCAAACCCTACACGCATTAACATCAAAGGGGGTTCGGTTCCACTGGGGTCAAGAGGAGGAGGCTGCTTTTTGCTCCCTTCGGGACGCCTTGGTAAAAGCTCCTCCCTTGATCTACCCTGATTTTTCAAAGCCGTTCCTGCTCGACACCGATGCGAGCAACACGGGTATTGGGGCGTGCTTTCCCAGGTGGTTGACGGCGTCGAACGGGTGGTTGCGTACGGCAGTCGGGTGTTGTCTCAAGCAGAGCAAAGATATTGTGTTACCCGCAGAGAACTGTTGGCAATTGTCTATTTCATCCAACAGTATCGCCCATATCTGTACGGTCGGCGTTTCACCGTCCGCACAGATCATGCGGCACTGCAGTACGCCCTGCGAGTTCAACAGCCATCGGACAATTGTCCCGATGGTTGGAGATCCTCCAGGATTTTGATTTTGACACCACATACCGTAAGGGCGTCCGCCACACCAACGCGGACGCTCTGTCGCGCATGCCAACCACCTCGGAATGCGCGTGCCTCCTGGGGTCGGGACGTTGCAAACCAGCAGGGACGGGTCGGTTCCGGGCCTTGCGGCCGCCGCCGACGGCGGGGACAGTTGTTCAGAATTCCATTGAACAACAAGGGAAAGATTCCCTGCTGGGTTTGCACATTCAGGAATGGGGCGCCTCCAGATGGAGGATACCTCCCTCCTCGCGTTGCGTCGTCGCGCCGGGGAGGCAGGGCGGGGATCGGGTGATGCCGACGCATGGGAAATGCACGCGGGGTTGCTGTTGCACTGGGACGGAAAATCCCACTGACACCGGCTGGTGGTCCCTTCGGCTTACGGGGTAGGGTGGTGTGGGCTGCTCATGAGCGCCTCCTCCACCTGGGTACCCAAAAGACCCTCGCCTTGCTCCAGCGTGATTTCTTTTGGCAAGGCATGACAAGGGATGTCTCTGATCTGTTGGCTTCATGCCCGCGGTGTGCACAGCGAAAACCACCAGCGCGAGAATCAAACCCGCCCTTGCAGTCTATCAGGGTCTCCAGAGTAAACGAACTTGTCGCGCTGGATATTCTGGGCCCATTCCCCGCCACCCCTAGGGAAACAGATACTTGTTAACCGGGGTCGAGTATTTTACGCGCTGGCCTATGGCCTGGCCCCTGGCCAATCAGTCGGCAGCAGCCATCGTCGACGCCTTTGTCCAAGGCTATGTCATGGACAAAGGTGCCCGGAGCGGCTGCTGACCGACCAGGGTAGAAATTTTTCCGGAAAACTCCTCCAACAGGTTTGTGAGCTCCTAGGAACGAAAAAGATTCGTACTTCCCCCTATCACCCGCAAACTGACGGATGGTCGAGCGTCTGCATCGCACCATCTCGTCTATGTTATCACAGCAGGTTCGGACTCACAGACTGATTGGACTTGAAAATCCAAGGGGTCTTGGCAGCATACAGATTGGCCCCCATGCTGCAACGGGATTTTCGCCATTCTTCCTCATGTATGGGCGCGACCCTGACCCACCCATTCGGGCGCAGCTGCAGATCCCCACACCACTGGTAAAACAAAATTAATTGACCATGTCAAATTCAACCTTGAAAAATTGACTGAGGCACGGGATGCTGCCATGTTAAATTCGGAACAGCGTCAAAAAGCAAACGAGCGCCTCAGACTGGGTCGCGCGCACGTGCTGCAGTGGAAGCCGGGGGACAGAGCATGGCTGCACTGCCCCCAGGTACCGCTCGCAACATCCCCTAAACTGGCGCGGCCGTGGAGGGGTCCTGTAGAGGTGGTCGAGGTTCTGCGGCCTCAGTGTGTTCGCATCAAATGGGGGAAGCGCCGGTGGTTTGTGCACCCTCGAGGCTAAAACCATTCGTTGCGGTGCGAGGCCCCACTCCACACACGCGTGGCCAAACATGTGGGGGGTTGGCCGACTCAAAGGGTCTGTCCTTACTGCCCTCGCCTGACGTGTCGCCGGCTGTCCCACCCACAGGTGCACCGGGACTGACGAGCTCGCACCCACCTACCGCTGCGAGGGATGCCGAGGGTCTCGCGACGTCAGACGCGGACTCAATACAAAATGAACAACTGCCATCGGCGGGTTCGCCACCCGGGATTGCCCCGTGTGACGGGCCTGCAGCAAGGACACGCGCAAAAATGCGCAGACTCTTATAATGCATTGAAGAACACTTTATTCTCTTATGTACGGTTGCGGGGTGCTGCGTCGGTGGGAGCTACTACCACATTTTTGTTGTGTTGCATGCGTGCTAGGAGTTCCCTGCTAAACCTGTATATACGTCGCTCTTACGGTATTCGTATTTATTCAGGGGGGTGCGTCGGATTGTTCCCTTCGGGTTGTGGGTTTTGTTGTTGTTGTCGTTGTTGTTGTTGTTGTTGCTGTTGTTCCCTTCATGTTATCGTTAAAAACGTTTTTTTAAGGCACACGCGGGGATCCAGGGTTAAATAACCTTTATTGAAGTTGTTGCAGCCGGGACGGCTGCGAGCTGTACAGGGGGGTGATGTAGGGCTGTTACAGAGGGCTGTTTGTGTAGGGCTGTTTGCATAGGAGCTAACGGATAACAAACACAGTGGGCGGGGACTCCGTGAGCACACGGGGTGGTGCCCGCAACGACGTCCGCACTGGACGGCGTGAGGGGGTTTCGATCCTCTAGGGGGTATAAAAAGGGATGAGCCAGAGAGCTCGGGGTTGAGTCTTAGTGTAGTTAAAGGAAGAAGGAAGACCGGCCAGATAGGCCCTGGACTCCCCTGGGACGCCGCCCTTGTAAGGGCAGCGCAGGCTGGAGCCAGTGGCGTGGTCCCGGAACCAGAGTTAGTCCTCTGGGATTCCGGGTACCGTAGCCCGACTGACCAGTGTCGGGCCAGACAGCCTCCCCTAGCCGTTAGTGGAGGACTCGGCTAGGAAGGCTAGCTAGAGGTGAATTCCTAGTTATACGGGTGAGGGGCCGATACATCCCTCAGTGCTGTACGACATTGTGTAAATAAATACGTGTGCCTTACTACGGTGTCCACGCGTCTTCAAGAGTACTTCACAAGCAAGCGAACTTAATATAAAGGATTTAAAAATATATTCGCTGTGGACGACACGGGGATCGATCCCGCGACCTTTGGCATGGGAAGCGAGGGCGCTACCAACTGCGCTATCCGCCACGGCCGTGGAGGTTTACGCTCTGGGCTCTTACACTGGACGTTCAGCCAAAGCCTGAATGATTCTTGAATATATGGAAAATACATTTTTTTGCCTAAAAAGTGTAACATTTTGGGAATTTTTTTTCACGAACATTAATTGTCTCGCACAACGAGTCTGTGTGGAAAATGTCAGCTCGATTGGATCACGGGAAGTGGGTTAAAAACGACCGAAAGATTTGCACGGTGTAAGCAAGCAATCAAGCACGCAAGCAAGCACGCAAGCAAGCAAGCAAGCGAACTTAATATAAAGGATTTAAAAAACTTTTTGTGCTCGGCTGTAGTTTTAACTCAATTTACAAAAAATTAAACGGTTTTTGGTTTGACGTCACAAAGCTCTGCCCCCCCCAAAAAAAAATTTGCTTCAAATCTCTTTAAACTATTGTCATTGTAGTGCGTATTTAATGTGGCGATGTTGTAGGAGAAAACATTTATTAAAAAGTCTATTTAATTAAGTAGAACGTGTTGTCTATTTATTTAAAGTTGCGCATTTTGATGTGATGTCACATTTCTCACCCCCCCCCCTCGTCACACATCGTTACAAATGTCTAACCCCCCCCCCCCCCAGGTGCGTGACGTCATTTATGGACGGCCCCTTTGGTGTTTATAAGAGGTCCCTTAGAAAGGATCTCAGAGTAGCTCTGTGAAATCACCTTCTGCGGCCGTTCTCAACTCCAAATGTGACGCACTTCCCTGCAATGGGCACTCCGTTTCTGAAGATACCAAGCAGAATAGGGATTTAAGAAAACGTTGTAAGGAAGAAAAAAACCGACACAACGGATTTAAAACCACGCATCCACGTGGATTCTGTACGTGGACTTAACCAGCGACAATCAACGTCCCTCTCCTCCGTCGCAAAATGAGACCGACGTCACGTGGCGAGAGGGCGTGGCACGCCATTGAGACCACTTGGAGTGGCCGGAGATGCCCGGACAGACGTCGATTGTATCAAGTAAGTGGTTGGAGTGATGGGCAGGTGAACCGGGTCGAAAGTGCTTTGCAGCTCGATGGGCTTTTCCCGAAACCAACTGGCTCACTGAGATGATCACCGCGCTGCCAGCCTGTTAACCCCTCCCCACATTCTCTGCTCAGGGTTGTGACCTTCGCTGCTCGATGGCAGGCACAAGCATTCACTTAGCAGCTTTCACGATTCACCTTAAAGACAACGATCCCCCGTCTACCCTGAACAGACTGTTGGGACAGGTGCTGTTAGCGAGCACGGCACACGATGGGTTGGGTGAACAGCGCCACGCCTGGCCGCCTTTGTTTCCCGCGTGGCGATGTTTACACACCACACCAGGTTACTCATTTGAGGCTGAGTCGACCTAGGGAGGCCCACGATCGGTTCAGATCATCGTCACCGGTGTTGGCCGCGAGCAGGAACCGAACTCGGGTCGCCGAGTTCAAAGCATTAACAAACAAAGACAAAGATCCCCGTGTAGCCATAGCAGACTGTTGGGACAAGTGCTGTTTGTGAGCACCTATGAAGGCCAGCACGGCACGTGAGGGGTTAGGTGGCCAATACAATGCCCGTCCGCCTTTGTCTCCCTAGTGGCGATATTTACACACCACATCAGGTACTCATTTAAAGCTGAGTCAACCTAGGGACGAGTTCATATATTCGTCACTGGTGTTGGCCATGAGTGGAATCGAACTCGGGTCGCCGGGTTCGTAGTGCAGCGTGCTAACCGCTATGCCACCGCGCCTCGCACCAACACGTACACTCACACTCTCTCCTGAAAAACACACGCACTCACGGACTCAATTCTCCTGTGTACGCACGCGACACGAATGTAAGAATTAATGCAGCCACAGCAAAAACACGTTCTCTGGGGTCGCGGGTCACATCATCCATTTCCCCAGGTGCCCCTTGGCCCCACAACTAGGGTTGCCAACTCAGAGTTGTATAATACTGAGACGTATCACGGGAGGCAAACGCATATCTCACAATACCAGAGAGGTGAGAACTGCGGGTCAATTATATTATTATTATATCATCATTATTACTCCGAAACTGACGAACGAGCATTTGTATCTCCCATGAAGACTCGAGAGAATTCCCAGGCTCCTACCTCCTCAACAAAACGACAGTTCGGGGAAAACCGGGACGGGTGGCAACCTGACCTATAACCCATCCAGAGTGTCAGGATCTTTGAGATGCCCCCCCCCTGTCCTTTGATGGACTCTGTGTGGCCCCACAGCTTGCCTAACTCGCCCCCCCACCTCCACACCCCCCNACCCGTCTCCACCTCCCACCTCTAAAGTTACCACGCTGCTAACATTAACCAGCACAAAAGCTTGCAGTTTTTCTCCAAAAGGCCAATTTGCAAAATATGAATTTTGCATGAAAGCCGAGATATTCGCCTGCTCGCCTTTCTCATTACTTTTTTAAACGTGTCTGTCCCTTTTCTTAAAATCTAAATATTGCAATTTACGCTACAGTCATTTCACAGGTGACTTTAAAANCAAGTATATATTGCACGACACATATGAACAGAAGTGCCCTGCAAAGCCGCCCTTTGTTCGAGCCATCACTTAGCTAAATGCGGGGGTCATGGATGATGCGGTGGAAACGAGATTTGACGAGAAAAGAGGCAGAGAATGGAGGCACAAGGAGCGACATTAATCTGAGCGGCGACCGCCGAGCGCGACTCCATCTCAAGATGACGCAGATGCAATGGAGGTGCAGTGTTACCAGAGGTCGCAATCGGGTACCCGATACCCGTACCCTACCCGATACGGCTACCTGTACCCTGGTGCGGCCGGGTACGGGTACCCGTTTGCAACCTCTGGTCGTTACCCCGCACTGCCTTCTGAAGCCAGCGAGCAGAGTTCGATTTCCGACCGTGATTACAACATCAGCGGGCAATGATGTGCGAGCTGGTCCTGCACGACGCTGCTACAGACACCACGCGGTAAAGGTGGCGAGAACGTGAAGAGGCCGTGACGTCGCAGACATTGAGGACATCGAAGGCGTGTTTTGCGCGGGTGGCCGCAGTGGTTTGCTGTTGTTGGCTTCGTTGGGAAGATTCTAGATTTGAAGCTTTCGTGACTGCAAGGATTCATACTCTTAGGTTTTTCGGTAAAGTCACGTAGGTAAAAAATTTAATTTAAATTAATAAAGTAATAATAGAAATAAAATATTATTTTATTTATTTCTATCATTACTTTAATAAATTATATTATTATATTATTACTTTATTAATTAAAATATTACTTTCTTTCATTTCTATTATCACCTTTATTAATTTTAATTTAATTTTTTACCTACGTGACTTTACCGAAAAAACCCAAGAGTATGAATTCGTTGGGAAGGATTCATTCCTGACAGATGTCACCTTGGTCGAGTTGAATAGACGGTTAGACGCAGGAGGATGTGTTTTTTGTTAGTTAGTTACTATGCGTGCACCTGAGGACCCGCCCGTTAATATTTAATAGCGACCGCCAGAGCCGCGATCAATTCCTAGGAAGGTGGTGGGGGTGGGACATCTTAATTTGTTGGCAAGGAGTCCGTCTCGCGCCGTTGGCAAGTCCCGACGGCGCTCACGGGATAAACGTGGCCCAGGCGGGATGCTGGCTTCCTGCCTAAGAAGGGACCCGGGGAAAACACGGAGATGTGACGGCACGCGCACGACAATTTAATTTACGATCGCACAGCAGGGGATGTTGGGCCGGAGAGAGAGGAAAAGAATCGGCCGCGTATTCCACGTAGGATTAAGCCAGAATGAGTGGATGATGGAATAATATTCTAATCCTGCTTATGGCAATTCTGGCTGTGACCTGATGACGCCGGTAGTAATTACCGGCGGAACGTCGGACTCGAATTGTAAATATTGTGGGTTTACTCTCCAACACAACGGAGTGCTGAGCTCGTAGCTAATTGGCACGTTTTGGTAAACGTGACAAAACGACTAATTGGCTGTGTCGGGTGGTGGCGGGTTTAACGACACATTTATATTTATACGACCTAATAAAAAAAAANCTATTATGGATAATATGTTCGGGAGGTAAATGTTCAGAATTTTTTTTTTACGATAATTTAAAGTGACACGCGAGGCAGTGCGGTGGTGTGCCGCATCTCCCCACGCCTCCCCACGCCTCCCTCCCCGCGCCTCCCCACGAGTCCTCCCACGCCTCCCTCCCCGCGCCTCCCACGAGTCCTCCCCACGCCTCCCTCCCCGCGCCTGCTCCCTCCCCACGCCTCCCNACGAGTCCCTCCCCACGCCTCCCTCCCGCGCCTCCCTCCCCCGCCTCCCCCCGCGCCTCCCTCCCCGCGCCTCCCCACGCCTCCCTCCCCCCGCCTCCCTCCCCGCGCCTCCCACGGTCCTCCCCACGCCTCCCTCCCCCGCCTCCCTCCCCGCGCCTCCCACGAGTCCCTCCCCCGCCTCCCTCCCCGCGCCTCCCTCCCCGCGCCTCCCCACGCCTCCCACGCCTCCCTCCCGCGCCTCCCTCCCCGCGCCTCCCCCGAGCCTCCCCGCCTCCCTCCCACGCCTCCCTCCCGCGCCTCCCACGAGTCCCTCCCCACGCCTCCCGCCTCCTCCCCCGCCTCCCTCCCCACGCCTCCCTCCCCCGCCTCCCTCCCCGCCTCCCCACGAGTCCTCCCACGCCTCCNACGCCTCCTCCCGCGCCTCCCACGCCTCCCTCCCCACGCCTCCCACGCCTCCCTCCCCACGCCTCCCCACGAGTCCCTCCCCACGCCTCCCTCCCGCGCCTCCCTCCCCCGCTCCCACGCCTCCCTCCCGCGCCTCCCCCGCCTCCCCCGCCTCCCTCCCGCGTCCNTCCCCGCGTCCTCCCTCGCGCCTCCCTCCNCGCGCCTCCCCACGCCTCCCTCCCGCGCCTCCCCACGCCTCCCTCCCCGCCTCCCTCCCCGCGCCTCCCTCCCTCCGCGTCCCCACGCCTCCCTCCCCGCGCCTCCCTCCCCGCGCCTCCNTCCCGCGCCTCCGCGCCTCCCTCCCTCCGCGCCTCCCCACGAGCGCGCCTCCCTCCCCGCGCCTCCCTCCCGCACGCCTCCCACGAGTCCTCCCCACGCCTCCCCACGCCTCCCTCCCGCGCCTCCNGCGTCCCTCCCCGCACCTCCCTCCCCGCGCCTCCCTCCCCGCGCCTCCTCCCCGCGCCTCCNTCCCCGCGTCCCTCCCGCGCCTCCCTCCCCGCGCCTCCCTCCCCGCGCCTCCCTCCCCGCGCCTCCCTCCCTCCCGCCTCCCCACGCCTCCCTCCCCGCGCCTCCTCCCCACGCCTCCCCACGAGTCCCTCCCCCGCCTCCTCCCCACCCCTCCCGCGCCTCCCCCGCCTCCCTCCCGCGCCTCCCTCCCCGCGCCTCCCTCCNGCGCCTCCCTCCCCGCGCCTCCCTCCCCGCGCCTCCCTCCCCGCGCCTCCCCACGCGTCCCTCCCCGCGCCTCCCTCCCCGTGCCTCCCTCCCGCCTCACGCCTCCCGCGCCTCCCGCGCCTCCCTCCCCGCGCCTCCCCACGAGTCCCTCCCCACGCCTCCCTCCCCACGCCTCCCTCCCCGCGCCTCCCCACGAGTCCCTCCCCACGCCTCCCTCCCGCGCCTCCCTCCCCCGCCTCCCCACGAGTCCCTCCCCACGCCTCCCTCCCCACGCCTCCCCACGAGTCCCTCCCGTGCCTCCCTCCCCGCGCCTCCCCGCGCCTCCCTCCCCGCGCCTCCCTCCCTCCGCGTCCNTCCCCGCGCCTCCCTCCCGCCGCCTCCCTCCCCGCGCCTCCCTCCCCGCGCCTCCCTCCCCCGCCTCCCTCCCCCCGCCNCCCTCCNCACGCGTCCCTCCCGCGCCTCCCTCCCCGCGCCTCCCTCCCGCGCCTCCCTCCCCACGCCTCCTCCCCGCGCCTCCCTCCCCGCGCCTCCCTCCCGCGCCTCCCTCCCCCCCCACGCTCCCTCCCGCGCCTCCCTCCCGCGCCTCCCTCCCCGCGCCTCCCTCCCCACGCGTCCCTCCCCGCGCTTCCCTCCCCACGCGTCCTCCCCGCGCCTCCCTCCCGCGCCTCCCTCCCCGCGCCTCCCTCCCGCGCCTCCATCCCCGCGCCTCCCTCGCGTCCCTCCCCGCGCCTCCCTCCCCGCGCCTCCATCCCCGCGCCTCCCTCCCCGCGCCTCCCTCCCGCCGCGCCTCCTTCCCCGCGTCCCTCCCGCGCCTCCCTCCCACGCATGCCTCGCCAGTAGCCGGTAATCCTAGCGGCTCCGATGCAGCGGGCACGTTGTGTAAAGCGAAGAGATATGGATCAGTCCGTGTGGGTAAATTGGATGCTTCTTCATAAACTGCGCCAGCAAATCCCCCGTCGCGTTGTGGACGGATAAACAGCTTTGGGGTTCGGGGGAGGGGGGGGNCGGGGGAGGTGGGGAAGAGGGGGGCGGGGCTGGGCGGCGTGCAAGACAGTGACTGCACCCTCCGACTAGCGCGGTTGGCTCGGTACGGTGCGAAAGAAGTTCAACATACATACTGCGGTCGTGACTCGGCCTCAAAATGAGTAGCTGGTGCGGTGTGTTGTAAACATGGCCACTGGGGATACAAAGGCGGCCGAGTGTGGTGCGGGTCATCCCACCCCCTCGTGAGCTTTTCCGGCCCTCGCAAGTGCTCACTAAACGGCACTTGCCCCGACATTGTGTTTGCGGCTATACGGGGGATCTTTGTCTTTGCAATCGACGAGTTGGAAGGGGAGGGCAGTGAGTTGTTGCTGTTTGCCCCAACAATTTGTTGTTGTTGACAATTGCCCCCCCCCCCCCACCGTTTCATTTAATCATCCTGAGCCTTCCATGAAAAATTAATAAAGCGGACAATCTGTCCTTCCAGGTTAAAAATAAATAAATATACTTTCTACACGTCCTGTTGCGGATAGCACAGTAAAACAAACAGAACCATTAAATAACACAAATAGAAGATGAATTCGGATTTTGTTTGGCCGCTGCTCATCTTAAGTTGTGGTATCTTCACCACAATGCCCGTGGCAGGCTCGGGAACTCTGAGGCCATACAATTTGTCGATCCAGGATCGCTCCCGGGTCACTGGACAGACTCACATTTTTCTTGCCAGCTGATTAAGATGCCTGACAGACGCCCCACCTGCATTGCCGACTGTGCGCCGTCTTTAAGCTGCATCATTCCGTCCGTCATCGTCCATCCATGTGTTGCTGGAACTGGACTGCCATCAGTTGCCCAGTAGCGATTTTCACAATTTGCCTCCTCATCCTCCACACAGGCCGCTCTTAACACCACTTGCGCCGTTCAACGGCCCCATGTCCCTCCCGTACCACATCAACCCATCGTCTTTCCCAGTAGAACTCGGCAAGGTAAGGTAATTTACCATTTTTACCGGGTAAAAGGGTAAAGTTGTCGACATGCCAAGGGGTAAAGGGTAGGGTAAAAGGTAGGCTCGTTGCTTTTTACCTTTTACCTTACCTGCTAAAGAGTAAAAGGTAGGGTAGAGTATTGTATTGTGGTAAGGTAAAAGGTAGGGTAAAGGTAGGCTCGGTTTTTTACACTTTTACCTTGCCTTGCCTATGCCTACTCCCAGTGCGTGCCATGCCGATTACCCCCCCCCCACCCGCCTCGATCTGAACCAAACAGAAGCCGCTTGAGGATTTGGTGGGTTGAGCAGGCGAGCCACGGGACCAATGCGGCCTCGCCTTACGCGAGGCGTTAGCTGTTGGGACTGTGTCCAGATCTTTCAAAATCCCTTTCAGCTCCTCGCACAATTCAGTCTGGTTAAAGCCCGAGGTTTATCGTAGGTAGGCCGTCCAGATGTTGTGAGTAGGCGCTTTGTGCTCCTGCAAGGTCATTATTGTGGCCTTGCCGGTGGAGATTTGTGTGGCTCAACCTCTTCCGGGACCCCACGTCGGATACGCAGCCCGCGGAAAGTGAATGCCGCTCAACTTGAGACCTCTGCTACCAAACTCGAACTGGCCATGACCAACGCTGTCCAAGTTTAGGAACTCTAAAGACAAAGATCCCCCGTTTAGCCTCAACAGACTGTTGGGGCAAGTGCGATGAGCAAACACCTACGAAGACCGCCACGGCACACGAGGGGTGATGTGGCCACACCACGCCCGGCCGCCTTTGTCTCCCTAGTGGCGATGTTTACACATCGCAGCAGGACTCTTTTGAGGCTGAGTGGACTTAGCGGAGGCCCAGGACCGGTTCAGATAATCGTCACTGGTGTTGGCCGTGAACAGGAACCGAACTCGGATCGCTGGGCGGGTTGAGCAGCGAGGTAACCGTTTCACTCGTTTGTTTTCACCTTCCGATTAGCACGATTGGCTACGTACGGTGCGAAAAAGTTCAACATACATACAACATACACGCTCCTTCAGCCAGTCCGCAACCACCCCATTACACGTACTCGCTTAATCCACACCTGCCCACCATCACGACGACCCTCGATGACCCTGTGCAGGAGAAGGCACCAAAATGCGTTCAGAACAACCCAAAAGCCCTGGTCACTTCATGGAATCATTGGCCTCCAAAACCGTCCGCCGCCAGAACGCCACGCACGGCAGCCTCAGCACGCAATCTCCATCCTTCCTCGGCACTTCACCGGGCCAGGCCGCTCCTGTCCGCCGCTTGAACCCCTCTCAAAGCTTCGGATGGCCCTCTGACCGCCATCCTTGGCAGGTCGCACATCAGCCAGCCACTCGCACGGAGGGTGGATCTTTCCCAAAAACCGCTGAGGCTACGCAATGCCGACAAGGTCGTCTCTCCCCCCCCCNTTGCCCCCCTTGCCCCCCTTGCCCCCCTTGCCCCCATGATACGGTTTGTTTCTGCGGGTCACCCCTTCTCCCGACATCTTCCATAATACTCGGGGAAGAACAAAAAAAAGCCCTATCTGCAGCCGTGACCTTGGTTTAGAGATTAGGTCACCGTCCTCCCCTTTAATAAAGCAAGTGACACGGGGGTCATCGCGGACAGCTGACTCGTCTGATCTGCTGACCGTGTGCCTCGATGGGGTCTTCGCAAGCACCATTCGTCATCGCGTGGCGATGGGGAGGTGAGCCCTCGACTGCCTGCAACTCCCCACATCTCAACGCCCGCTCACGCTCCCCCCCACCCCCCACATTATTTTATTTAGAAGCGTCCAGGTGTCTAATGTTAGCCTGTCCTGATGCAAACAAAGACAAAGATTCTCCGTATAGCCTTAACAGACTGTCGGGCAAGTGCTATTTACGAGCACCTATGAAGGCCGTGGCGGCATACAATAGGTGGGTGGCCAGCACTACACCCGGCCGCCTTTGTCTCTCCAGTGGCGATGTTTGCACATCGCACCAAGTACTCATTTGAGGCTCGGTCGACCTAGGGAGGCCCAAACCCGGTTAAGATAATCGTCACTGGCGGTGTTGTCCGTGAGCGGGAATCGAACTCGAGTCGCCGGGTTCGTAGCGCAGCGTAGCGCTAACCGCTGCACCACCGCTCCCCTACCTGGGGCAGGGTTGTCCATTGCTATCGTGGCAGCGGCTGGAAGCAGAGGCACAAGCGATCTTGGTCCATCTCCCGAGAGAGCAATGTTCAGATATTTCACGTTGGCAACACGTAGCAATGCCGTCTCTTTGGCACGCTTTTATTTAACTCACTCTTGGACGAGGTTGCCACAGAGAGTCAAATATGGGGCTTACGAATTAATAAAAAGAAAACAAAGGTTATGAAGGTCAGCCGAACTACAAGCAAAATAACAATCAAGCTTGGCAGCGAAAAATTGGAACAAGTACACCGATTTAAATACCTTGGTGTAATCATTGACGATCAGTTGAACCATGAAGTCGAAATCAAGAGCAGAATTGAACAAGCAAGGCAAGCATTTATTAAATGGAAAACACTCCTTGCAGACCGCAACTTGAGTACATCACTGAAACTGCGCACACTGAAATGCTACATCTGGTCAATTTTGCTGTACGGAGTAGAGACGTGGACATTGACAACAACAGCAACAAAAAGGCTCGAAGCTTTCGAGATGTGGCTGTATCGAAGAATGCTGAAAATCCATGGACAGCCAAAACCACCAATACACAAGTTCTGCAAGATATGGGCACTGACAGGCAACTGCTGAAGACCATCATTAGCAGGAAGTGTTACTACCTAGGCCACATGGCCCGAAACGACCACAAATACCAGCTATTAAAGCAAATCCTGGAAGGAAAAATCGAAGGGAAAAAACGACCAGGACGGCCAAAAACGACATGGCTCAGTAACATCAAAACATGGCTACAATTAACAACAGCACAAACTCTACACGCCGTGCTAGACCGGGACCAATATCATCGTGAAGTCGCACACGCCGTTAGGCAGCACTAAAGAAGAAGAAGTCTGTGTTTGTTGTCGTTGTTGTTGTCGTATCCTCAAATCTTGTAGCTCAATTTTAACCCCCTTCCCAATGTGGTATCGACTGCAAACTCGTATACTTATGTATTACTGATGACAAACACTATATTCTATCATAATAAATAAAAATGAACAATCTTTTACACGCTTTCTATTTACTCACTCTGTTGTTGTTGTCGTTGTCGTATCCTCAAATCTTGTAACTCTATTTTAACCCACTTCCTAATGGGTATCGACTGCAAACTTGGTATACTTATGTCATACTGATGACAATACTATATTCTATCATAATAAAAAAAATTCAACAATCTTTTACACGCTTTTATTACCTCTGCCTGTCGTTGTCGTTGTCATATACTCAAATCTTGTAACTTATTTTAACCCACTTCCCAATGGGGTATCGACTGAAAACTTTGTATACTTATGTCTTACTGATGACAATACTATATTCTATCATGAAAAAAATATATATTTTATTCGTACATTTTTTTAATATGTTATGTTTCGCCTTGGGCCTAATTGTCCACGCTCATCTGACGTTGGCTGTCAATCACCACGGCCCCTTACGTCATGGCAAGCTTCGGGGCCACTTCCTGGAGTCGTAGAGCTCTGCATTACTCGTACGGTACATTTCATTAAAGCGTGTTTAAAAAAAGTATTTCTAAATATTACTTATCCCAAAGTCTTTCCGAGAGGGGAGTTACAGTTCCATGTGCTCCACTAACTAGGGATAGGCCAGGGGGATGTCACAGACGCCTGTCCCCTGGGGGGGGGGGGGGGGGCTCCTGTGGTTATGTGTGCTAATTAGGCTACAGTCGGGTGGTTTGAGCTCCCCGTTCCCTACAATACCGCCCTCGTGAGGCACTGACAAACAGCGACAGACTGCCTCGTGATCGCCTGACTACTGCGTCGTTTCCTCGCTATTAGCGATGAGGGACACGTTCTAAAGACACTCGTGAATAGGAAATTTTGCGGATAATGATATTGGCCGACTGGTATCGTACACGCAGCGTCTGCGGATGCTTCCAAAGCTTGGGAAGTTCTCTAACTCTCTCATCTCTGTCTCATCACTTTCTCTCTCATCACTTGATGTGATCACATTCTCTCTCCCTCATCACTTGATGTGGTCACATTCTCTCTCTCCATCACTTTCTCTCTNATCACTTNACATTCTCTCTCTCATCACTTTCTCTCACATCACTTGATGTGATCGCATTCTCCATCATTTCTCTCTCATCACTTGATGTGATCACATTCTCTCATCACTTGATGTGATCACATTCTCTCATCACTTTCTCTCTCATCACTTGATGTGATCACATTCTCTNTCCCTTCCTTTCTCCNTCTCTGTCGATGCATTTCGCGGATAGCCAAAATCGCGGAACCCGAGTTCGTGAATGACGAGGGATACTGAATCTGCTTTTCCCTTTCCGAAACTTTTCGTGCAACAAATAATCCCTCACCTCCTCGCCCTGCAGACGCTAAAGCACGCAAGACCAATAACAATGCACGCACAAACACACGGCGCAAAGAAAAAACAACGACGCTTGTACCAGGCTAGGTGCGCTCAAGTGTGGAAGGCTCACTGGTGGGAGGTCATGATGTGATGAATTGTTTCAATATCAGGTCTCCATTCGATTCGAAAGTAATTTAGTTTTTATTAACGTTGATATGAATTAAGAAGCTATATTGGCTGCATGGATCATGGGGACCGAATAAGACGTCATATTCATTGTAAGCCATGATCTATCCACTGATGGATAAAGGCTCCTTATACCATATTATTCATCCGTGATTGGTGAATTGACGATCAATGGATCATTGCGCTTGCTGACTTCTATTCAAGTCCACATGGCTCGGGATGCCTTCCTGCAACAGCGGAGAGATCGCGGTTGAAAGATGAAAGATATATGGCACATATTTGGGCTTTGTGGATCGCACGGTGATGGGGCCATGCGTGTGTGAGACTCCCATCTGCGGGGAAATAACGCGACTCCGGGGTCTTGCCATAGAATGTTAATCCATCTGGCAATTTGTTGTGGTCAAGTCGACCCACGGGTTTCTGGAGGCCCGTATGCATGTTATGCACAATGTATGTTGAACTACTTTCGCACCGTACGTAGCCAAACATCCTAACCGGAGGTGCGAGGGAAGGACAACAAACTAACAGAAAAAACAGTTCTAAAGAATTAATTTCAATTTCGATTTAAAGTGCATGGCTCAGTGGCCTAACATCGGAAGGAAGAGCGTTCCAGACGGCGCGGAAGCGCATCTGAAAGCGCGCGCGGTGACCGCCGCCTTTGTTCGACGGCGAGCAGCCAAAAGCCGCTGCCGCCGCAAGGACGGAGTTCGCTGATGATTTATGCTCCTTGGCGAGATCAGAAGCGAGTATCTTGGTTCATTTGCCGTGGCAAGGGGCGAAAGGCCAAGGGTAAACTGCTACTTGGGGCCGAACTTATTAATTAGTGGGCCCTTGTGGGGGGCCTTTTTTTGTTTGAGGCCTGGGGTCTTCTTGCCTGCGCCCCCCCCCCCCGCTACTAACCATCACCTACTACTGGGCAGCCCTCGTGGTGGTAACCTGACTTATGAAGCCCCTCCGTACAATGACATTAAACAGGAGGCCGACATTGTTAATTCAAGTAGAATAAAAGTCTTTGTATCCACATCGTTACGGCGGGGGGGGGGGAAAGAGAAACTTCATCATCATTGTTATCATCATTAGCCATGATCTATCCACTACTAAATGATTGCCACCCCAAACAATTTGGTCATGGACACTACGATTTTTCACGGGCGATCGCGACTGCAACTAATTGAGTTACGTGTGAATAGGGCTGCGAATAAGAGATCCTCGCTGTGAACGAAACGTCATCAGCCATGGTCAATCCGCTGCTGGATGGGAGCCAGTAGCGGATTGACAGTGACAGCACCTCTCGCGGCCCTGTAATTTGTACATTTTGATCACGTGGAATTCTTCAACCGTCTTCCATTTGGGCCCGAAGTCATTGTTTGCATTCTACCGCGGAGATAAGAAATGATGGAGTAGCGTTGCGTAATTATATTGATGGGGGTTTCATATTTCCCTTTGTTTTCATTGAGTGTGTTTAACATTCATATTGATCCTTGTTTGGCTTTTCATGCAATGCCTCTCTCTCTATGCATTTATTCCGCATTTTTCTTTAACATGAAGTCTTGCACCAAACGGAATGTAATTAAATTGTCCACGCGATTGAATGCTTCTGTGTGTTGCGTGTTTAATTTGTTGCCTGTTGCGCGTGGGCGAGAGACGTACGCATATCGACTCGCGCACGTGTGTGTGTGTGAGGCTGTATTCTTAGGTTTTGTCGGTAAAGTCACGGAGGTAAAAAAATTAAAATTAATAAAAGTAAAATAAAATTAAATAAAAATCACGACGTTTCGGAGGCAACACAAGCTTCCGTCACAGCACGATTGCTGTATCAAGTAAAATTCCATGATACAGCAATCGGCTGTGACGGTTCCACCTGAAGACGGAAGCTTGTGTTGCCTCCGAAAGTCGTGATTTTTATTTTTTTTATTTAATTTTATTAATTTAATTAAAAAATCTACCTACGTGACTTTACCGAAAAAACCTAAGAATATGAATCCTTGCAGTCACGAAAGCTTCAAATCTAGAATTAGCTGCTTTGTGGCACAACGGTGTAGGAGTTAACGCGTTGTGCTACGGTTCCTGTTAAACTGAGTTCGACTCCTGGGCCATCCCCTAGGTTGGCAAAGTCTCTGTATGGGTACCAGGTGCAGCGAGTAAAACTTCAGCGCTGTGGAGACAAAGGTTACCGGGCGTGGTGCTGGCCGCACCAAGCGCTCGTGCACCGCTACCGGCTACATTGTAGGGGGCTCACTAACGACACTTTGCCGGTGAGTAAAACAAGAAAGCAAGGACTACACGGGGATGTTGCTCGTTGTCTTGTGCAGCCGCTCTGACGATCGACGCTGGAGCGCCGGTGGCATCGCCCGCAGCTGGATGGAGTCTTCAGGCTGGATGAAGTCTTCAAGATGGAGCTTCGAGCTGGATGAAGTTTTCAAGCTGGATGGAGTCTTCGAGATGGATGAAGTCTTCGAGATGGATGAAGTCTTCGAGCTGGACGGAGCTTCGAGCTGGATGGAGCTTCGAGCCGGGAGACTGAGCGGAGCTGATGGCAGCAGCAGCACCCCGGATGGGGAAAGTCGGCGGCGAAGTTGGACAGCGCAGCGAGGCTGGGTGGGTTGGGGCAGGGGGGGGGAGATTACAAAATGATTCGTCCGGAAAGAATGCTGCGGGGGAGAGTCACTCGAGGTCAATCAGCACTGGATGAGCAGAATTTATCTTTTTAAAGGGCGCACATTAATGTGGTGGCGCGGATTAACAGTGGGGGAAGCTTGACGGGTTTTCGATATATTAATTTAGTTTGTTCATCAAGTCTTCTCGAAACGCTTTTTATATATAGGCTTCTGCTGGGTCCAGTCGTGCGTTGACAAAGGGCCGTAAATGATTCTTTTTTTATTGTAACGAGGAAAGAATATCAGGATAACGTGTTTATTTATTGTTTACAGTGGCCAGTCTTCAGAGGAGAGGGCACGAATATTTGACTTTGACGACAAAAATCGACGCGAACAGATTCTGAACTGACATACAATGGGCAGAGGCGCAGCCCTGCAAGTGTTGGCTCACGCCACCCCTGGCAGAAGGAGCTCGACGAGAAGGATCTATAGAGAGCCCCCCCCCCCAGGGAATATATTTTGGCCTACTCTTTCACGCGTGGCTGGACATCTTGAAAGAGGTGCGAGCACCCACACTTTACCCCACCGCCACACGCGGCCCGTGCCGATTCGATCACCTAACGGTGGCGGAGCCATCTGCACTGCTGTGTGGACAGAGGCTGAAAGGGATGCGTGGATATTAGACTCCTGCATCCTTGTTCAAACGTCGCGCGGGGAGATGGAATCGAACCGGTAACCTCTGAAACGCAAGTCCAGTTTGCGAATGTGAGCAACCCCATTATCTGCGGGCCCCTACTCAGTTCATCGCGTCGAGCGCATTGATCGACGGCTATCAGGACCGGAGTCTTTATTTACCCTGGAGAACAATCGATGAGCGTACGAAGCTGACTTCGTTTCGTTTCGAAATCGACGCCGGTGCTGTTGCTGCTGGCTGCGATGAAAGTGGTTTAAAAGTCAAAAGTCTCACGGCCGCTCAGGTAAGGTTCAACCTCACGGACGCCCAAAGCGTGCGGCTGTTCCCGCGGGCCTCGCGTTGGCCAAACTCCACCGCGATGTCCCCCAAGTCGCCGTGCCCGATGACCGCCGCTGACCCGCCACGACATCGGAGCGGCACGCAAATCCTCAGGCGGGAGGGCGGTCGACATCAGGGCAACAACAACAAAACAACAACTTCTTCTCGAGCAGCCCAAACAACAACAGCGCCTGCGCGTTATATCATCGCCGCGTCGGTCATTCGACCCGACTTGAGCCAAGCGCGAACGAAAACCTCCCGAGCCTTATTCTTTAGTTCTTTCGGTTAAGTCACGTCATAATAATTAAAATAATAGCATGTTACGACGTTTCGATTGCAACACAAGCAATCATCATCAGGCATAAAGAAATAGCAACAAAAATCAACTAGAAAACTATAGACAGCATACAAGCAGACAGACATCACAAGGACACACAGAGAGAGGACACATATCGGCACAAAGAGAGGGGTCGTTTCTGTGACGGTCCCTTAAATATAGAGAGGGGGNCAAGGACGGAGAGAGGGAGGGGCAGAGAAAATTAGCATATCAATGAGTGGACTGCAAAGTGCTGCTGCTGCTGCTGCAAGTAAGATGACGACGTGGCACGGCACGCAAGCTTGACCGAAAGAACCAAATAATTCCTGCAGTCACGAAAGCTCCAAAATTAAGATTCCTCCCGAGCCTGGCGCGCTGGCTGGGCAACTTTAGGCGCGCCACTGCGTGCCACTCCTGGCTGGTCTTCGTGCGCACGCGATCGGCCACACGGGGCGTGGGGGAGAGAGAGAGAGGGGGGGGGAGCCACGGAGTTTGTCGTCGCGTTCAATGTCATCACGCCGGCACGCACGCCACGTCCCCCGTGACCACACCGTGCCCATCTGTCCGCGAACATTTGGAACGGATTAAGGCAAGGGCAGTCGATTACATGGAGGAGATGCGGGCGCGTTGTGAACGCTTTTTTCGCCCCCACCACTTGCAGGGGTCGCCACCTGCTCTGCTGTGTTGCTTTTCGTTCCTCTTCCTCCGGGAATCGTCCCGTTCTCTCACTCGTTCAGGGCGAAGCTGCTGCACGTGTCCAGCGACCAATGTGCGACTCGCCACAACCTCGTGGCGCGCGAGACGTCGGTTGCGGAACAGTGGCTGCAATGGATTCAAGCGAGTGCCAGTCCGGCGCGAAGTTGTTGACACGCAGTCCTCTCCGCTCTCTCAGTAGTGGGTGTCTCTTCGTCCACGATATGCCCACGTGGTCTTGCCACTCAGATGTGGCAACGCCCGCGGGGTGGACCCGTGCCTCTAGGCTTGCCACCTGTCCAGGTTCACCTGGACAGTCCTGGAATCGGCGTCTTGGTTCGAGTGGCAGGACTGTGTTTGTGTCGAGATCTGGTGCCGGTGTCACTGTGGTGTCGATGATGAACATGATGCCGACTCTGGAATATGTCCGGATTTGGTCTGAGTGGAAAAATATGCTGTGGGTGTCTCTTACATCTAGACATGTAGTGAGTGTCTCTTAGCGACATCTAGACACGTAGTGAGTGTCTCTTAGCCACATCTAGACATGTAGTGGGTGTCTCTTAGCCACATCTAGACATGTAGTGGGTGTCTCTTAGCTACATCTAGACATGTAGTGGTGTCTCTTAGCACATCTAGACATGTAGTGGGTGTCTCTTAGCCACATCTAGACATGTAGTGAGTGTCTCTTAGCTACATCTAGACATGTAGTGGTGTCTCTTAGCACATCTAGACATGTAGTGGGTGTCTCTTAGCACATATAGACATGTAGTGGTGTCTCTTAGCACATCTAGACATGTAGTGGTGTCTCTTAGCACATCTAGACATGTAGTGAGTGTCTCTTACCACATCTAGACATGTAGTGAGTGTCTCTTAGCCACATCTAGACATGTAGTGGGTGTCTCTTAGCCACATCTAGACATGTAGTGGTGTCTCTTAGCTACATCTAGACATGTAGTGAGTGTCTCTTAGCCACATCTAGACATGTAGTGGGTGTCTCTTAGCCACATCTAGACATGTAGTGGTGTCTCTTAGCACATCTAGACATGTAGTGGTGTCTCTTAGCACATCTAGACATGTAGTGTGTGTCTCTTAGCCACATCTAGACATGTAGTGGTGTCTCTTAGCACATCTAGACATGTAGTGGTGTCTCTTAGCCACATCTAGACATGTAGTGTGTGTCTCTTAGCCACATCTAGACATGTAGTGAGTGTCTCTTAGCACATCTAGACATGTAGTGGTGTCTCTTAGCACATCTAGACATGTAGTGGTGTCTCTTAGCACATCTAGACATGTAGTGAGTGTCTCTTAGCACATCTAGACATGTAGTGGTGTCTCTTAGCCACATCTAGACATGTAGTGGTGTCTCTTAGCCACATCTAGACATGTAGTGGTGTCTCTTAGCACATCTAGACATGTAGTGAGTGTCTCTTAGCCACATCTCGTCACCCACAGTCGCATTTCCCCTCCTCGCTGCTTCTCAGAGTCCTCGTTTGCCTCGCCGCTAATTATTGATGCCGAGGTGACGCACTGGCGTGAGACGACCGAGGCCAAGTGCATCCGCAGGGCAAATCTCTTTCTTGCGCTCGCCTCCCCAGCGCATCTCAACTTCGGAATCTCCCTCCCACCATCGTCTCGTCTCCCACGTCCTTGCGGTGACCCTGCGCTGAAGACTTACGCTTGTCCAAGCGATTGACTCTTCATCGTTGGCGCCTTCGATGGCATTTGCGGCTCGCTACCGGCAAGGCTTTGCATTGCGGACTATGAGTCTGCGCTCAGCGCCTGCAATGCAAAGGAATAGTGGTTAAAGCAGTGTCATCTTGAGATTATTAATAACGACTTTAATTTTTCGATTTAAAGCTTTCGTTACTGCAGGGATTCATCTTCTTGGTTCTTTCGGTAAAGTCACGTAGAAGGGAGATAATACAATTGTATAAAATAATACAATTTTATTATTTTATTATGTTTCATTTTATTATTTTATTATCTCCCTTCTACGCGACTTTACCGAAAGAACCAAGAAGAACTATACAGTATTAATGATTAAAAATGCGACGTGCCGCCACGTGGTGTTCCCTCGCTCTCATCGCGCGAGAGAAAGACCACGGACATCGCTGGAAAGGCATCAAGTCACCACTAAACACCCCCCAAGATCTGCAGTCCTCTGTATGTTAAGGTTGTTCGCCAATTAAAGGGTGTATTTACGCGTGGGAGAAAACATTCGTACAGCACCGGGTTGCGACAGGGGCAGCCCGGTGCTGTGTGTGTGTTGAACTTCTTTCACACCGTACGTAGCCAACCGCGCTAATCAGAGGCGCTGCGAATATTTAACTGGACCAGGCTATGGGGTTAAAGTTCAAGTCACCGGCGGCTGCGTCTGAGACGCGGCACGTTGTGATCACGGCCCCTTCATTGCTCCGGAGAGGGGGCCGCGTGCTTTGCGCGCACGGCGTGACCGACGCTTTTTCTTGGCCACGATGTACAAAAAAACATAAAACCACTTCATCATTCGCATTGCATTATTCACGCTGGCTCAGACCAGCTGCTTGTGCAAGCGGTCCCTCTTTGGACAATTTCCAACGTGTGCATATCACAGACGCTCGTCAATTCACAAGTCAATAACGTCAAATATATATATTGAAAGGTTTTAATCGTCAGGATTTGAAGCTTTCGTGACTGCAAGGATTCATATTCTTAGGTTTTTTCTGTAAAGTCGCGTAGGTAAAAAATGAAAAGTAATAAAAGTAAAATAAAATAAAATAAAAAACAAAAACCTCAGAATATTTAATCGTCAGCTTTCCAACTTCTATAATTAAATCGTTCGCTGCTGCCACCAGTGAGTGCGCAAGCATCAGACCGCAGAAGCTCGCCACATTTGTCGACAAGATTGTGCCTTCAAAAGAAGAATGAATCAATGTCGTTAATCGGGACGGCTTTTTCTCATACTCTTTGGTTTTTTCGGTAAAGTCACGTAGGTGTAGAGGAGTAAAATGGGGACGTGACGTCAGGTGTGCCGTTCCGTGCGATGACGTCACGTCCCCTAGGGTACTTAAGGGAGACCCGTGACGTAAGCAGGGTCACTGTGGGAACGGGTAGAGTAAGCAGGGTGAAGAGGGAACCAGGGGTAGAGAGAGGGATCGAGTGGTGAGTCTGGGGAGAAGCCGGTGGTAGCCGTAGAGGTGCTTCTCTCTCCGCTCGGTGGAGTCGGCAGAGTTCACGATCCGACACGAGAGAGAGAGACTGGAGCCAGCCGGCAGGGACCCGACTCGGAGTAGGACCCCTAGCCCCTGGCAGTTGTGTACCCTGCTGTGTAATATTGTAACAGCTTTAATAAACCCTGGCGAAAGCCCTTAACTTGCCTCCGTCTACGAGTACGTCCGTCGGAACTTCTCTACATAGGTAAAACATTAAATTAAATCAGACGTTTCGGCGCAACACAAGCGTGACACACTTAAGCGGTGTGCTTTNGCTAAGTCCCCCACCTGAAGAGGACGCTTGTGTTGCGCCCGAAACGTCGTGATTAATTTAATGTTTACCTACGTGACTTTACCGAAAAAACAAAGAGTATGAATCCTTGCAGTCACGAAAACTTAAGTCTAGGATCTTTTAAAGCCTTTATATTAAGTTCACTTGCTTGCTTGCTTGTGCGCTTACGACCGTGCAAATCTTTCGGTCGTTTTTTAACCCACTTCCCGTTATCCAATCGAGCTGACATTTTGCACACAGACTCGTTGTGCGTGACAATTATTTTCGTGAAAAAAAAAAAAATTACACTTTTTAGGAAAAATAATTATATTAATTACCAATTGCTTAATGGTGGCAGCAATCATCTGACCCATAGGTGGCAGCCATCTCAAGCCAGAGGACGAGAGGACTCTAGCCGCCACGCATATAAAGGATTTATAGTGAAAAACTTTGTTTTACGGGTTAATTTTTTCTCATTAATGTGATCCAACACATTTAGGACGTTATTCCAACTCCTAACCTCAAAATTTACACCACATGTACCACTTTTTATACATAAATATATACGCAAATAAAACGAATCTAGATTTTTTATGTGACCAGGTGAGGCTCAGTGAGATCTTAGCTTCTTTTTCAGAAGCGCCCCGGTCCCAAATGATGGCTCAACAAAGTGGCTGATTACGTGGAATTTCTCGCAGCCAGATACTCAAAGCTCACTGGCGCCGTGTCGCCTGGCATCAAATACGCCGCTGAGAACAACAACAACACATTATGGTTCACCTTCCGACAGCAGAAATTGCTATACGATCATCGATAACAGATTTAACATCTTCAAAGGTGCGTCCGAGGTGCGTCATTCGCCGAGTTTCTTATCGGCGTCACGTCCACATCAATTCCCTTCACAGCTGTTTTGCATGACGCTCGTGCGGTGTCAACGTTCACGGCGTTCATCTTGCGCGGTGGGGCCCATCCGGGATCCTCGGCGGACTTGCCGTGCGGTGGGGCCGTTCGTCACGGCAGAGTCAGAAAGCGTGGGTCTCATTGAGGGATAGATTTTAAAAACCGGAAATGAAGGACGCAAGCGACAGTGTAGCGAATTCTGATTTGAAGCTTTCGTGACTGCAAGGATTCATATTCTTGGGTTTTTTCGGTAAAGTCACGTAGGTAAAAAATTTAAATTAATAAAAGTAAAATAAAAATCACGACTCATTTACTTCATACACGAGCTGCTGTGACGGTTCCGCCTGAAGACGGAGGCTTGTGTTGCCTCCGAAACGTCGTGATCTTAATTTTTTTTTAGTTTACTTTTATTAATTTTAATTAAAAATTTTACCTACGTGACTTTACCGAAAAAACCCAAGAGTATAGCGAAAGTGGCCACGCAACTCACGCTGTGGACCCTACAGTTGAACCCACAACTTCAAGGCAGGAGGAGGAGGCAGGAACAGCAAAGCGACACGAAGTCACTCTCTCTCTCTCTCTNCTGAAGCGCCCTTGTTGTGACCAGCAGACCTCGACATTGGCGTCCAAACGAGATTCGAAGCTTTCGTGACGCGGGAATTACTCTTTGGTTCTTTCGGTAAAGTCACAAAGAAATAAACTGGATTAAATACGACGTGTCGATTGCAACACAAGCAACCATCATCAGGTACAAATGAATGAGAAAACAAACATAGTGAACTTGGAAATATAATGCAATACAACACAGAGACTTTCTGTGTCTCTGTGTGAGTCTCTCTCTGCTGTATGTCTGTCTGTGTGTCTCCGTGTCTGTGTTTGTCTCTCTCTCAAATTTAGCAATCTTTGGAAGAACCTCATCAACCAGGTAGGGTATTGACTGTGGTGTTGGCCGACTCTCTGTGTTGTATTTCATTCTATTTCCAAGTTTACTATGTTTCGATTTAAAGCTTTCGTGACTGCAGGGATTCATGTTCTTGGTTATTTCGGTAAAGTCATCACGTAGAAGGGACCTGTTCTTCACCTGAGGACGGCTGCTTGTGTTGTGGCCAAAACGTCGTGAGAATTGTATTTTATTATGTTTTACTTTTTATTATTTTATTATTTCCCTTCTACGTGACTTTACCGAAAGAACCAAGAAGATTTACTATGTTTGTTTCGCATTCATTGGCATCCGGTTCACGTGTATTTTTTGAAATCCATTATTTTTAAAAACCTCGGCACATTAGTCAATAGCATCACCACGAAGATGACATCGATATATAATGTGTGACGTTACGGTAAATGGACCTTCTTCGTAGCAGAGAATCGTCCAGATTTGCATGAATAATTCTTGCCGACAGCGCTATATTATGCAACGTGGCCCTGATTTGAAATCAACAGCGTGAGCTTGCATATGAGCAGTTGCCGTGAGCTGGAGCCTGCTTATCCCTTGGGACGGGGGACTGCCTGTGGGACACCGGGTGGTGTTGTATCGGCGTGGGCTGCCGAGTAAGCCCCAGGATCCTCAATCTACTCGCGCAGAGCTGTGAGCGTCACCCCCTCGTGTGCCGCGACATTGCTCCATGCACTCTGGTGTCCTGCCACGTGAAGCCACGTGCCCGTCACGGCCGGATGTGAACAGGAGTAACTGTTCGGTGTTCCCTCGCTATTCACCAACTTGCTATCCGCGTTTTTTTTACTTTTATGCTTATTATCAGCTAACACCGGCCACAACCACAAGCCGATATGCACCATTGCTCTCTTTTAGCCCCACTCCCAGGAACATCAGGCCATACCCCTGGCTACCACATTTAGACAAGCCCCTCCCCCCTTAACTTGTATTTAAGGCTTGCCTCTTGGATTTTTTCCTCACTTAATACAGTAAATTCAGCTGTGACGGTCCCACCTGATGACGGAGACTTGTGTTGCCTCAGAAACGTCGTGATTGATTATTTTATTTTATTTCCATTATTACTTTTATTAACTTTACCTACGTGACTTTACCAAAATAACCTCAGAGTATGAATTCTTGCAGTCACGAAAGCTTCAAATCTAGAGTTAAAGTTCACAACTTTGCCTCCCAGCCCATACCGTCACAGCCATCTCTGAGACACACTTCAGCGTTTGTGCTTTCGCTAGGTTGTCCCCACCTGAAGAAGGACGCTTGTGATAATTGTTTTTTTACCCTTTTATCTGGCAACAAAACTGACACCTTTTTTGGCGTCATCTGGTCCAACACCATGTGAGACTAGGCTCTAAGGAAATCTGCCTCGGGTGTGGACCAATCAACTTCAAGGACAGTGCATACATTATTAGAGTTATGTTTTTTGTTTGCATTATGACTGCAGGTATTGTGGTCAATGCAAACATGACTCCTCGTAAAAAAGGTGTCAGTTTTGTTGCCAGAAAAAGGGTAAAAAACCAATTATCATCTTTTTTACTGGCAAATGAGGTACCAATGGTGTAAAATGACGCTTGTGTTGCGCCCGAAACGTCGTGATTTAATTTAGTTGTTTTAATTTTTATTTATTTTTATTTTTACCTACGTGGCTTTACCGAAAAAACCAAATGGTATAGTTTGACATTTTGTTCAACTTTGTTTAGCACTCGCTGTGTCATCATGCCACCCAACCCTGAGGGTTTGCTATCCCCCCGCCCTTCAATGTCACGCAGAAGCCTCCTGGAAACGCGCCTCGAGACTCGGCGATGCATGCCGGGGCAAATAAATAAAGGTCGCGATTAATTTCGACGCAGCTCTACCCTGAACTCTACATTTCATTTTATTTCCAAGCGCGGCGGATTTAATTGAGGAACGCATTCGCGGCAAGGACGGCCGTTGTCGGCGGGGCGCGGCTAATGATGTGCCCAGAACGGTCCCCGCAGTGCTCTGACTCTCAGGCTAATGATGCCTTCTCACCAAAATCCCTTCTCGAATCTTGTGTGTGTTCCCCAGACAGCCTCCTACCGCCCGACTGGTGCGTGGTGTGGGGGCGGTGGTGTAGCGGTTAGCGCGCTGCGCTATGAACCTGCTTCGATTCCCACTCACGGCCAACACCAGTGACGATTATCTGAACCGGTCCTGGGCCTCCCCTAGGTCGACTCAGCCTGGAATGAGTACCTGGTGCGGTGTGTAAACATCGCCACTGGGGAGACAATGGCGGTCTAGCGTGGTGCTGGCCACCCACCCCTCGTGTGCCGTGCCGGCCTTCATAGGTGCTCGCGAACAGCACTTGCCCCTACAGTCTGTTAAGGCTATACGGGGGATCTTTGTCTTTGTCTGCATGGGGAGCGGTAGTGTAGCGGTTAGCGCGCTGCGCTATGAAACCAGCGGCCAGTGACGATTATTTGAACCGGTCCTGGGCCTCTCCTAGGTCGACTCAGCCTAAAATGAGTAGCTGGTATGGTGTAAACATCGGTACTAGGGAGACAAAGGCGGTCGGGCGTGGTCTGGCCACCCAGCCCCTCGTGTAACGTCTCGGCCTTCATAGGTGTATGCGAAGAGCACTTGCGTTTTCAGTCTGTTAAGGCTATATGGGGGTCTTTATCTTTGTGTATGTGTGCAAAGATGGGCAGAGCAGCGGTGCAGTGAATCACAGAGATTACGCCTCTAAACATTACACTCCTGATGGCCCGAGTTCGATCCCAGCCATGGGTAACATCAGTGGGAAGCTTTATTTTAAGTTTGGGTGTTCACAGTACTCCTTGCTTATTTAACAAATTGTGGGGTCACCGGCTGATTGTTTGGGGGCCCGAACCACTAATGCGTGGACCCTTTGTGGGGAAATGTGAGACCAACCCGTTCACCCAAGTTCAATTCCCGGCCAGTATCGTGGCGATGATTTGAATCGCTTCTGCTATGTTGCCTTAAATACAGACCTGGTGCGGTGTTTAACCATCAGGAGCCCAAGCGTGATGCTGGCAACACCACCCCCGCGCGTTTGTTGTTCTGGCCTTAATAGGTGCTCGCTAACAGCATTTGTCCCAATAGACCATGGATAACATCGGTGACCTTGTGTGTGTCTCTCTCTGTGTGTCTCTGTGTGTCTCTCTCTGTGTCTCTCTCTGTGTGTCTCTGTGTGTGTCTCTCTCTGCTTGTGTATCTCTCTATGTGTGTCTGTGTGTGTGTCTGTGTGTGTGTCTCTCTCTCTCTGTGCNTCTCTGTGTGTGTGTCTCTCTCTGTGTGTCTCTGTGTGTCTCTCTCTCTCTGTGTCTCTGTGTGTGTCTCTCTCTGTGTGTCTCTGTGTCTCTCTCTGTGTGTCTGTATGTCTCTGTGTGTGTGTCTCTCTCTCTTGTGTGTCTCTCTATGTGTGTCTCCGTATGTCTCTGTGTGTGTCTCTCTCTGTGTCTCTCTCTGTGTGTCTCCGTATGTCTCTGTGTGTGTGTCTCTCTGTGTGTGTCTCTATGTTGTCTCTCTCTGTGTGTCTCTGTGTGTGTCTCTCTCTCTGCCTGTGTGTCTCTGTGTCTGTGTCTCTCAAATTTAACAATCTTTGGAAGAACGTAATCAACCAGGTAGTGTGTTGACTGTTATGTTAGCCGACTCTCTGTGTGTATTAGATTACATTTCTAAGTTTACTAAGTTTGTTTTCTCTTTCATTCATAAGATGATGGTTGCTTGGTTGCAATCGAAACGTCGTATTCTATTATTTAAATTATTTTCTTTCAATGACTTTACCACGAACCAAAGAGTAATTCCTGCGGTCACGAAAGCTTCAAATCAAGTTTGAATATTAATATATTTATTTTGCCTCTTCTACGTTGAGTCAGCCTGAAATTAGAATTTTTTTAAATATGTGAACATCAGCGATGGAAAGACGACGACACTGGCTGGGCATGGTGCTGGACACGTCGCTTCCGACTCAGGCCTCCAGCTGTTGTAGAGACGATCCAAATACAGGGTGACCCAGCAGTCAGAACACACAGGGTTACTTCATTTATGTTAGCACGGGCATCAACACATTTAAATTGTTTACTCTTGAAGTTTATGTTTAATATATTCTCATTGTGAATATTGGTTTTTTTTCATCTTCCTGTGGGTCACTTCGGATCCGTTGTTTACAAAACTCGACCAGGAACTCGCTTGCTGTGCTTTATCCACCCGGCGCTCCGCTCGTTGTTGTGAGCGTCGCTCCTCCACCCTCCGTTGTTGCTGGAGGGCGACTGCCTCTAATTGCCCAGTAGCGTCCTTCACGAGCCTCCTCCACTGAGGCCGATCTTGACACCGCTGGCACCAGTCATCGGCAAGTCCACTCAGCTCCACGTCCTCCTGTACCACAGCACTCCATCTCTTCTC